>JAQSUU010000270.1:2730119-4095179 GCA_038087645.1 Saccharum hybrid cultivar R570
AGTCCTCTTCACCTGCTAGGTGGAGGCACGTCTGACAGAAGCCATTAAAGAAGACATCATCTATAACAGGAGGGAATAAACCCTGAGTATGGGATTGTACTCAGCTAGACTTACCCGATAAAAACCAAAAATAAAGACACTCAAGGGTATGCAAGGCTCATATAGTGGCTAACTCGACAACCATTTGCAGGAAAGCTGAAGTGCTAGAATAGTAACCAATTTAAACATTTGCATCAGTTTACATTAACCTTGCCAACTAAGTTAGCACCTACACTAATACAAACACTTGGATTAAGAACAATCATTAATAACCATATCAGGTTTAGAGAGGCTATCAACATCCTTTTATCAATTCTGAACCATACTTGTACTTTAGTGATTCTACTCTGGAGATACATCAGTCAAGTTTCTCACTATCCAGGAGAGACGATGACTCGAATCGATTTCAACTCAGCTGAGGGGGTATTCCCAACACTTACCCGGCAAACCCCACTAAGGGCAGCCGTAGATAACCTTTGGTACCACTCAGGAACCAAATTCGCGGGTTCGACCAGCGCTGCACTCCTAGGGCTGCCATTCCGCCAAAGTTTACTGGGACTTTAACCCGACTTTGGGCTTATGCCAATGGCCCCCCGCACACCAACTTCCTCCGGTAGTGCGACTTCCACTTGTCGTCTCTTGGCCTAAGCCAAGCTACTTGGCTTTGTGGTCGATCACCGGACTCAGCCAACTAAGTGTTAGGCATGCGTTCAAAATGACCGACAAGGCTCTAGGACTCGGTCCTTAATCGACACAGACGGGTACGGATTCACACCCAAGACCTCCATGCCTTGTCGCTGCACCATAGTCATTTCGCTCGGTCTTCTTTCAGTATTATTAACATGGTTCATTCCACGATAGCGAATATAGCCAACCATGATCAGGTAGTCCTAATCTCGCAGGTGACTGGTAATCACCTGACTTCTATCGGATCTAAGCATGGCTAAGCAACAACTTCGATCCTAGCTACATAGGATTCATGTGTACTAGACAAGGAAGGGATATAAATGCAACAAGGGTATCACACAACTCCTAACTTAATGCAACAATACTTAAACATATAACTCATTTAAGTAGTACTAAAATTAGGGAGACTTAGGGATGCTCCGAGGCTTGCCTTGCACGAACACAGCTGGTTCATGGCGCGGGCACTCAACTCGATGAGACGAACAAGATGATACCCTAACATCAACCACTACCAAACCCTAGGTGCCCTGGTGACAGGCGCCATGGCCAGCGGTGAGAGCACGGCGGTGCGGCATTGAAGTTAGGGCACGCGATGTCTCCGAGGTGTGGCATTAGCTTCACGGAGATGAGAGGAAGCTATAGGAGGAGAAAGAAGGGCGCGAGAGGGAGCCTAGAGGTCTGGCCACGGTAGTGGTGAGCTCCGGCAAGCTTGGCTCGCGGCGGCGGTGCGGGGAAAACGGCAATGCGCACGCTACCTTGCTTGGTTGAAAATAGACACTTGAAAGGAATTACGGTAGAACAACTATTCATCATTTCCATAAGAGTTTATTATAGGGATTTATTTTAGTAGGCAAAACCTTGTACACTCTCCTTTTATTTCACAAACTTAAACATTACACAGAACTCAATATATATATAGCAAGCAAATCTGAATTAAGATATATAAAAAGGGAATAAGAAATACTTAGCTAGATACACAGGGAATGCTCTCCCCCAAGCTGGATGTTGACATAGTCATTCTGTTGTAGATTGATGTAGGTATCACTCTTCTCAAACTTTCCAAATCCTATAGAACTCAAATAGACAACAAAACTTGTGGAACTAATTAAGTGTTTAGGTGTTTGAGCCTTAGTTGTCTAGAGCCTTTACAAAGGAGTTTTAAATTGGATCTTTAAATTGCAAAAATTCAATTACATCAATTTCTTGTAAGTTTTTAGGTTCAATAAAAACTTTCAAATGTTGATCATTTACCTTGAATATGTTACCTGAATCATCCTAAAGTGTGACAACACCATGGGATGCAACTTCAATCACCTTGAATGGTCCTTCCCATTTGCTTCTAAGTTTTTCATGACCGAAGAGCTTCACTCTTGAGTTGAACAGTAGAACTTTATCTCCAGGCTTGAATTCCTTATGCTTGATTCTCTTATCATGCCATCTTTTGGTTCTCCCCTTGTAAATCTTGGAGTTGTTATAAGCCTTTTCTCTCCATTCTTCCAGCTCAGATATCTGCATCTGACGATTCTTGCCAGCTAGATAGAGATCCATGTTCCATTTCTTGATTGCCCAATGAGCTTTAAATTCCAATTCAACAGGCAAGTGACATGTTTTCCCATATACAAGCTGATAAGGTGACATGCCTATGGGTGTTTTGTATGCAGTCCGGTATGCCCATAGTGCATCATGAAGTTGGTGCTTCCATTTCTTTCCCATCTCATCCACGGTCTTCTGCAGAATGTTCTTGATTTGCTTATTTGATGTTTCTGCTTGACCACTTGTTTGGGGATGGTATGGAGTTGCAACATTGTGTTTGACTCAATATCTAGCTAGGAACTGTCTGAAGGACTTATCAATGAAGTGTGACCCTCCATCACTTATGACCATTCTAGGCATTCCAAACCTTGGAAATATCACTTCATGAAACATCTTCTTAGCATGCTTGGAATCGGTAGCTCGACATGTAAGGCTTCTACCCACTGGGATACATAGTCAACTGCCACCAAGATGTATTCAGCATCTCCTAACTTCTGGAATGGTCTCGTGTAATCAATTCCCCAGACATCAAACAACTCTATTTAGAGGTTGTTCTAGAGTGGCATTGCATCTCGAGTATTTATGTTTCCATGTTTCTGACATCTGGCACATCTTCTAACAAACTCCTTTGTATCTTGATACATTGTTGGCCAGAAAATTCCACTTTGCTAGATCTTTGCATTTGTGCGGTATGCTCCATAGTGTCCTCCATAGGGTGATGCGTGACATCTCTCTATGATTTTCATGGCTTCAACCATTGGGACACATTTCCGTAACAATCCATCAGCACATACCCGATAGAGATATGGATCCTCCCACAAGTGGCAACAAGCTTCATATTTGAGCTTTCTCTTGTCTCCTCCTGGTGGAACATAGCCTGCAACCATATAATTCACAATATCCGCATACCAAGGGTCTGAGTGTGTTACCATGAGGAGTGTGTCGTCCCTTAGATAGTCAATGATAGGTAACTCATGTGTTTCCTTATATTGAAGCCTAGACAAGTGATCGGCTACTGAATTCTCTACTCCTTTCTTATCTTTTATATCAATGTCAAATTCTTGGAGCAAAAAGAATCCATCTTATAAGACGGGGTTTAGCATCTTTCTTAGTGAGCAGGTATTTAAGGGCAGCATGGTCTGAATAGATGATTATTTTTGCTCCAACTAAGTAAGATCTAAACTTGTCTATTGCAAAGACAACTACCAACAACTCTTTTTCAGTGGTAGAATAATTGAGTTGTGGTCCGGTCATGGTTTTGCTAGCATAGGATATAGCATAATGCTTCTTATCCTTTGTTTGGCGGAGAACGGCACCAACAGCAAAGTCGCTAGCATCACACATGATCTCAAAAGGCAGCATCCTATCAGGTGGTTGGATGATTGGAGCTAAAATGAGTGCCTGCTTAAGAGTTTGGAAAGCTTCATGGCACTTATTATTGAAGATGAAAGGCGCATCCTTAGCTAATAGGCTAGTGAGGGGTCTAGCGATTTGAGAAAAGTTTTTGATAAAACTGTAACACCCTAAAAATTTGAAAAGAAGAAAAATAGGAAAAACATGATTTTTATATTTATTTTTGTGAAGCATGCAAAATTTAGAATGAGAATAATTTTTATAAATTTAAAATCAAATATAAGGGTAGAAACATGATTGAGCATTCATGCTGCTGCATTTGAAGTTTTGTATTGAGTGGTTTGATTTAAATTTAAATTTGATGTGAAAATCAGTTGAAAAAGGAATTTGAAAAATTGGAAAAGGATTTCTTATTTTCTTTCTGCTCTTGGGCCGTTTCTCCCCGCAGCCCAGCGTGCGCGGCCCGCTCTTTCCTCTCTCCCGCGGCCTCCTTCTCCCCCTGGGCCGAGCCCAAGTCACGGCCCGACAGCCCGTCACCGCGCGCGCGCGCTCGCGTCCCGCAGCGGCCGCGTTCTTTCCGCCCTGAGCCGCTGACATGTGGGTCCCGTTTGTCAGTGTCTCTCCTCACCTTTCCTTCTTCTTCCTCCGGTGTTTTCCATCGACGAACACCGCCTTCCCTCTCTTCCCCGATCCGAATCGATCTCCAAATCTCCCTCCTTTCCATAACCGGAGATGCCCACGGGCTATAAAACGAGACCCTCACCTCTCCGCCCTCATCCCGTCTTATCGGTAGCCGCTTTGGTGCTCGGGAGCTAGGTCACCGCGAGCATGAGCTCCACCGTCCGCCCCTCCAAGCCGCACGCGCTCCTTGCTTCATCCCCGGCCACGATTCTGCCCTAGGTGAGTTCGCGTTCGAGTTGTCTACCCGCAGGTGCTCTCCGTTCGCGTTTTCGTGCACCGTAGAGCGAGATAGGTTATTCCGGCCATGGCGCCGCCGCGGGAAGCTCACCGTCGGCCGATTCCGACCGGAGCGCCGCCGGTTTCCTCCCTGATCCGATTTGGACCGTCCGATTTGAATCCAACGGATGTAAATAGAAGGTACCGGTTCGTTTGTAAAATTGTAAAAGAAACCCTGAAGTTTTTAAGTTCTTAACCCGCAGTCCTAAAACGTAAAGCTCAGAGTACGCTTTGATCGGTTGAAAACGTATTTCGTTTCGGTAAATGAAAAATACGCTTTCTGATATTTACAGTTTTGCCACTGAGTTTGTTTTAGTCATAAATTATCCGTTTTAACTCCGATTTGATCCATTCAAATTGCGTTAGATTCGTATTTGCGAGCTCTACGTGATGATAGAACTGTACAGTAGGTTTGAGATAATTTATTTTCAAGTTTATATTAAAGTATTTATTTTTCTATAGGAAATCTTTGGAAATTCATAACTTTGTCGTTTTAGTTCCGATTTTCGTGATCTTCGCGTCTGTGTGATCCTAGCAAGTTGTAGATTCATTTTAAAGACTTTTTATTTTATTTTCTTACTGTTGGTGTATTGTTCTAATTATAGTCTTGTTTGTCTATGCATGATTGCCTCTGGATGTGTGTTGTTGATAATGGTTGATCAAGTATAGACGGTGAGAAATTCGTTGGAGATCAAGAGCTTTACTACGAGCAAGATCTTCAGGACCAGTTCGAGCAAGGCAAGTATAGCATGGGATTATCCTTGTTGTCCTATTCACTTTATGCAATTAATATCATTATGCATTTATTCCTTGTTAAGGATGACTTAGCGATTGATCCTTTACCTTGGTACCTATTAAATTTCATTGAGTATTTTGGCTAGTGCTTAAACATGGACTATGATCATGTAATTTGACTAATGGAATATGCAATAAACATTAAAAGATGATTTTATTACTGTTTAAGGGTACTAGAGCATGGGGTTACTTTGGTGCTCTTGTTACTCTCCATAAGGACTCATCTATAAGCGACAATCCGGGATTTACAGTACAACTGTGGGGGCTATATGGCTCTGGCTTTAGTCATATAGAAGGATCTTTTCTAGCTTGTTAGAGGTATTCCTTTATGGCGTAAGAATGGCTTGACGAATCGGGTATAGTGCGGCCTCTGTCCTCATGTGTATAGGCTGCGTGTTATTGTGCCATCAGGAAGGGGGGCTCTACATCTGTTTGCCGAGTGAAATCTAATGACCCTAACTTGTTAGACGAACCTTCGAAAGACTTCATAGTGTTTACCCTGCCTGCTCACCTTGGTAGTGTTTTGGGAGTAATTAACCCGGGCATTTGGGTAACACGACTCACAGTGAAAGTGTACAACCTCTGCAGAGTGTAAAACTGTTATAACAGCCGTGCTCACGGTCACGAGTGGCCTTGGACCCTTATGGAATAGTTGAATAATTGTTTATGATTATGTTTTTGCTATTCATTAATCATTTCACATGGATCATATGTTTAATGTTTATATTGAGACAATTTGATGCTATTGTTATGCTAAAATCATGCTAACTAAAAGCTACATGCTGATAAACCAATGAATATGCCTTTTTGAGCCTCATGAACCCCATGTTACACTTGTTGAGTACGAGATGTACTTACGCTTGTTTATTTCTTTTACTTGGATAAAAATCCCGGATGGGTAACAGATGGAAGTAATAGTGACTACTACGCCTACTTCCCTGAAGATTACTAGTCTTGCTGTCAACCAGTCAATGTACCTGTGACTGGAGCTACCACGAGAGATTTTTATTTATACTTCCGCTACGTTTGTGTTAAGACTATGTGTTTAAATATTCGTGATGTAATAACATTTGTGATGATACTTCTGTTATAATTTGTGATCTTATGTGTGATTGATCTCTAGGCGCACATAAGGGTATGCATTCCATTTGGTCGATAAATGGGTGTGACAAATTGGTATCAAAGCTCTTGTTGACTGTAGGACGCAAGCCTAGCTAGGAATGGTCGATTTAGTATCATCTTTACACTATTTTTATGCTCACTATCTTGCTCTTGTTATTTGATAAATTTTTATGCTTCTTATGTCACATTCTATTACGAAATTTTGCCTCTATTCTAACTTCATCTAAAAATTCTGTAGATGGCCCGGGACCGTAAGACTGCCCGCATTAGCTCTGGAGGATACTACCCACCTCGTGCTCTGCATGCAACTGAAGAGCCACAAGAGCTAGAACCTCAGGAACAGGAGCAGACTCCTGTAACACCAGTCCAAGCACCAGCACCTTCCCAGGAAGAGCCTGAGTCTGAAGAAGATCCAGAAATCGTCAAGATTGAAGATGATGAAGAGGAAGCTAATGGAGGAGTACAACCCCCGCCTCCATCATATGAAGCTCCTGAAGATATGCCACCTGCTCCAATGGGGTGGACTGTGAGGATTTACCACAGGAATGGAGGAAATGCTGTCTCTCATCTTCGCCTGGTGGGGATGCTCACTGCTTACTTCGCTGATTGGCATCCAGCTGTGGAGTACGTCTGTTGGGAGTACACTCATCCACTGGAGGACACGTACTGGAAGGCAAGGGCAAGCATCTTTGCTCATAAGGAAGACAAGGGAGCATATCAGCTGGACAGGATGTTCTCTCACGTGGGACATCGAGCTACTATAGAGGATAGCATTGAAGATGCTGCTTTTGAAGCATGTATGGGTCTCCGCTATCTTCGCTTTAACCTTATGAAGCATGACATTCATCGCTTCTTTCCTCGTGCGCACCCCGAACTTGGATGGGCTATGACAGATCCAGTGCAGCTAGAGCCACTACCTCGGGTGATGGTGAACTTTGTCTATGATATGATGGATAGGAAGCTGCAGCTAGAAGAGATGGTGAAGGCACAAGGGAAGACTATCAAGAGGTGCCAAGCAACCATTGATGAGCTCCGAGCAAACCAAGGCATGCCTAATATTTATGAGACACTAGAGCATGAGCCACTTCCTTAGGAAGTAGGAGTCCTTTATGTAATAAGAACGTTCTTAGTAACGTCAGTTGAGTCAGTCGAGTCTGTCGTGTGGTTTGAACCTTGGTGTGCTAGTTGCTTTATTATTATGCTTATGTGTGAGTTAGATCTTTGTTTGAGTGTCGGGACTTGTAGGCATGTCTACAAGTTCCATTCTTAAGAATAATAAGTTTAATAGTCAAGGAATAATAGTTGGGGTTTGATATTATCACGTTTCTGTCCTTGCTGTTTTCTGGAGCAGTCTTCAATGTTTCTGCTATAGTTTAAAAACGGTTCGTGCAACATTTATGAAATTTTTATGAGAGAAACTAGACTCAAGCATCTTTCAAATGCCACTGGAATCACCTTTTTATCTGATCTGGTTCGAGAGATATAATTTTTACAAGTTAAAGTTTCTGCACAGACTGGAATCTGGAACAGTTTCTGTTACGCTTTATTTTTCATAGACTTAATGACAGAATTTGATCTTGAGGTCTGAATAGAAATTGTGGATAATTTCATAAGTTTTCCAACCATATAAGGCACGCCTCTTTTGGATTTCTGTAGCTCGAGATATGATTGAAATACTGAACTGTCAACATTGCTACTCGTCCAGAAAACTTTCAGATCTCCTTCTTAATCTTATAAGTGGTTGAAATCATGGAATTCTTAAAGTTTGCATGTTTATGGGTGGTAGATGGCCGGAAGAGGAAGAGGCAGAGGTCGTGGAAACATTCCCCCAAATCCACCACCACCACCGCCACCAACTATTGAGCAACTGTTGGCGGTACAGACGCAGTTGATGCAGCAACTAGTGCAAAATCAGCAAAATCAGCCAGTTGCTGGGGCTCAACCACGTGATAAGCGTGGTGAGTTTTTGAAGGGTCGTTCCCCAGTGTTCACACATGCTGCTGACCCTTTGGAGGCCGATGATTGGCTTCGTGCAGTGGAGAAACAACTCACTATTGCTCAATGTGATGACCGACAGAAGGTGTTGTTTGCTTCTGGGCAACTTCAGGGAGAAGCTCAGGATTGGTGGGAGTCATATGAGTATGGTCGTCCTGCCAATGCTCCTGCAGTCACCTGGCAGGAGTTTAGGGAGAACTTCAGGGCTTACCATATACCTGAAGGAATGATAGAGTTGAAGGCGGAGGAATTCAGGAACCTGACCCAAGGGTCAATGACTGTAGCTGAGTACCGTGACAAGTTTGCTCAATTGTCACGATATGCTCCACATGAGGTGGCCAATGACAATGATAAGCAGCGCCGCTTCTTGAAGGGATTATATGATGGACTACAGTTGCAGTTGATGTCCAATACCTACCCTAATTTTCAGACGCTTGTAAACCGCGCTATCGTGGTGGATAGCAAGCGCAAGGAAATGGATGCAAAGAGGAAGAGGTTACAGGGACAAGTCTCTAATAGCAACACCCATCTGCGTACTGGTTTTCAGCAGAATACTCAGCAGAGGCCTCTCTCTGGACAGTGGAATCGTGGTCAGGCCCCATTCCGTGGACAGTTTCCGCAACGTCCCCCATTCCAGCCACAGAATAGCAACCAACGTCCACCGCAGCAGAATGGAAATCAAGCACAGCGTCAGGGTCCTTCCAATAACACTCCTATGAAGACTAGTGCTCCCAATACCCCCAACAAGTGTTTCCGATGTGGAAAAGAAGGTCACATGTCTTACAATTGCCCGGAGAAGCTTAACCAGCAGACTCCCCAGAGACAGAGCAGCCACCAGAAGACCGCACCTAACTCAGGAAGGGTGAATCACTTGTCCCAGGAAACTGCAGTGGAGGAGCCAGAAGTTATGCTTGGTACGTTCGATGTTCACTCTACTCCCGCCACTGTTCTTTTTGATTCTGGAGCATCACATTCTTTCATATCGCAATCATTTGTTAGAATACATAGAATCCATTTATGTGCCATGAAGAATCCTATCTTAGTAAACTCACCTGGTGGAAGCATGCCAGCATCTTATCGCTGTCTTCCGATTAGTCTCAACTTAAGGGGGGTAGAGTTTACAGTTAGCCCTATAGTATTGAGAACAGCTGGGATTGATCTTATATTGGGAATGGATTGGATGATGCAACAACAAGCAGAGATTCAGTGTAAGGATAAATCAGTTGTACTGACAACACCAAAGGGTGATAGAATCAGGGTTGAAGTAAAAGTGCAAAAACAAGAGACTGCTACAGTGAACCAGCTCAATGATGGGGCCAACCAGGAAGATCCAGTTGTGGAGGAGTTTCCAGATGTGTTTCCAGAGGAATTGCCAGGTATGCCACCAGACCGTGACATTGAATTTATTATTGAATTATTACCTGGAACTGCACCTATAGCTAAGCGTCCATATAGAATGGGAGTAAATGAATTAGAAGAACTTAAGAAACAAATTAAGGAGTTGCAGGATAAGGGTTTTATTCGTCCTAGTTCTTCACCATGGGGGGCACCAGTGATTTTTGTGGATAAGAAAGATGGAACTCAGAGGATGTGTGTAGATTATCGGTCTCTTAATGAGGTTACTATTAAGAACAAGTACCCATTGCCTAGGATTGATGACCTGTTTGATCAGTTGAGAGGAGCTTGTGTATTTTCCAAGATTGATCTTCGTTCTGGGTATCATCAGTTGAAGATTCGTGCTAGTGATATACCAAAGACAGCTTTTACTACTCGGTATGGGTTGTATGAGTATACGGTGATGTCTTTTGGTTTGACTAATGCCCCTGCATACTTCATGTACTTAATGAATAAGGTGTTCATGGAATATCTGGATAAGTTTGTAGTGGTATTTATCGATGATATTCTAGTATTTTCCAAGACTGAGGAAGAACATGCGGAACATTTGAGGTTGGTCTTGCAGAAGCTCAGAGAACACCAACTATATGCAAAGAGGAGTAAATGTGAGTTTTGGTTGAAGGAAGTTTCTTTTCTGGGTCATATTGTCTCTAATGGAGGAATATCAGTAGATCCTGGCAAGGTGAAAGATGTATTGAATTGGAAACCACCCATCAATGTGAGTGAGATCCGTAGCTTCTTGGGATTAGCTGGTTATTATAGAAGATTTATAGAGGGATTTTCAAAGCTTGCAAAACCAATGACTGCATTATTGGAGAAGAATGCCAAGTTTGTGTGGTCTGAGAAGTGTCAGGCTAATTTTGAGGAACTAAAGAAGAGATTGACGACTGCACCCGTCTTAGTTTTGCCAGATCTGAGTAAACCTTTCTCTATCTATTGTGATGCATCTCGATTGGGTTTGGGATGTGTACTGATGCAAGAAGGTAGAGTTGTGGCATATGCATCAAGGCAGTTGAGGAAGCATGAGTTAAATTACCCTACTCATGATTTGGAATTAGCTGCAGTAGTTCATGCATTAAAGATATGGAGACATTATTTGATTGGACACAAGAGTGATATATACACTGATCACAAGAGTTTAAGGTATATCTTCACTCAAACGGATCTGAACTTGAGGCAGCGTAGATGGTTGGAGTTGATAAAAGACTATGATCTAGAGGTGCATTATCATCCAGGAAAGGCCAACGTTGTTGCTGATGCTCTTAGTAGGAAAAGTTATGCAAATGAAATACAAGTAATGCTTATGCCAAAGGAATTATGTGCCGAGTGCAAGTATTTGAACTTAGGATTTACTACCAATGCAGTGGAATTAGTATTAGAGCCTACTCTAGAGCAAGAGATCCGTAAAGGTCAGCAGAAGGATGAAAAGTTGAGGGAGATAGCTGAAAACATAGCGAAAGGTAAATCTCCAGGGTTCCGTAAGGATGATAATGGTACGCTATGGTTTGGAAAAAGGCTGTGTGTGCCTGAAGATAAGGATATCAGAATGGTAATTCTGCGTGAAGCTCATGAGTCAGCTTATTCCATACATCCGGGGAGTACTAAGATGTATTTGGATCTGAAAGAGAAATATTGGTGGTACGGTTTAAAGAGAGATGTTGCTGAGTATGTTGCTTTGTGTGATACTTGTCAAAGAGTGAAAGCGGAACATCAGAGACCTGCAGGATTGTTACAGCCTATGCAGATACCCGAGTGGAAATGGGAAGAGGTTGGTATGGATTTTATAGTTGGGTTGCCACGGACTCAAAGAGGATATGATTCAATTTGGGTGATAGTGGATCGTCTGACTAAGGTTGCTCATTTTCTGCCTGTGAAGACTACATATAGCAGCGCGAAGTTGGCAGAGTTGTATATAGAAAGAATAGTGAGTCTACATGGAGTACCTAAGAAGATTGTGTCTGATCGAGGTACTCAGTTTACATCACATTATTGGCAAAAGATACATGAATCATTGGGAACCAAATTAAATTTTAGTACAGCTTATCATCCTCAGACAGATGGTCAAACGGAGAGAATTAATCAGATATTGGAAGATATGTTGAGAGCTTGTGCTTTACAATATGGAACTAGCTGGGATAAGAGTTTGCCTTACGCAGAGTTCTCTTATAACAATAGTTATCAGAAGAGTCTTCAAATGGCACCGTTTGAGGCTCTGTATGGACGAAAGTGTAGAACCCCGTTGTTCTGGAATCAGACAGGGGAGAGTCAAGTGTATGGGCCTGATGTATTAAAGGATGCTGAAAAGAAAGTGAGAATGATTAGAGATAATCTAAAAATAGCACAGTCCAGACAGAAAAGCTATGCTGATACTCGCAGAAGGGAGTTGACTTTTGAGGTAGGGGATTATGTATATTTGAAAGTATCGCCAATGAGGAGTGTGAAGAGGTTCAACATTAAGGGTAAATTGGCACCAAGATATATTGGACCTTTCAAGATTATAGAGAGACGTGGTGAAGTGGCATATCAGTTGGAATTACCTGAAAGTTTGGCAGGTGTACATGATGTGTTCCATGTGTCTCAATTGAAGAAATGTTTACGAGTACCAGAGGAGCAGATTCCATTAGAGGAACTCACTGTTAAGGAGGATCTTACATATGAAGAGTTTCCGGTTAAAATTTTAGAGACTGCGGACAGAGTCACAAGAAGTAGAACAATCAAAATGTGTAAAGTACAATGGAATCGGTACACAGCAGAAGAGGCTACTTGGGAACGAGAAGAGGATCTGAGAAAAACCTACCCGCAACTGTTTGAGTAAGCATCGGTCGAATCTCGGGACGAGATTCATCTTAAGGGGGGTAGAATTGTAACACCCTAAAAATTTGAAAAGAAGAAAAATAGGAAAAACATGATTTTTATATTTATTTTTGTGAAGCATGCAAAATTTAGAATAAGAATAATTTTTATAAATTTAAAATCAAATATAAGGGTAGAAACATGATTGAGCATTCATGCTGCTGCATTTGAAGTTTTGTATTGAGTGGTTTGATTTAAATTTAAATTTGATGTGAAAATCAGTTGAAAAAGGAATTTGAAAAATTGGAAAAGGATTTCTTATTTTCTTTCTGCTCTTGGGCCGTTTCTCCCCGCAGCCCAGCGTGCGCGGCCCGCTCTTTCCTCTCTCCCGCGGCCTCCTTCTCCCCCTGGGCCGAGCCCAAGTCACGGCCCGACAGCCCGTCACCGCGCGCGCGCTCGCGTCCCGCAGCGGCCGCGTTCTTTCCGCCCTGAGCCGCTGACATGTGGGTCCCGTTTGTCAGTGTCTCTCCTCACCTTTCCTTCTTCTTCCTCCGGCGTTTTCCATCGACGAACGCCGCCTTCCCTCTCTTCCCCGATCCGAATCGATCTCCAAATCTCCCTCCTTTCCATAACCGGAGATGCCCACGGGCTATAAAACAAGACCCTCACCTCTCCGCCCTCATCCCGTCTTATCGGTAGCCGCTTTGGTGCTCGGGAGCTAGGTCACCGCGAGCACGAGCTCCACCGTCCGCCCCTCCAAGCCGCACGCGCTCCTTGCTTCATCCCCGGCCACGATTCTGCCCTAGGTGAGTTCGCGTTCGAGTTGTCTACCCGCAGGTGCTCTCCGTTCGCGTTTTCGTGCACCGTAGAGCGAGATAGGTTATTCCGGCCATGGCGCCGCCGCGGGAAGCTCACCGTCGGCCGATTCCGACCGGAGCGCCGCCGGTTTCCTCCCTGATCCGATTTGGACCGTCTGATTTGAATCCAACGGATGTAAATAGAAGTTACCGGTTCGTTTGTAAAATTGTAAAAGAAACCCTGAAGTTTTTAAGTTCTTAACCCGCAGTCCTAAAACGTAAAGCTCAGAGTACGCTTTGATCGGTTGAAAACGTATTTCGTTTCGGTAAATGAAAAATACGCTTTCTGATATTTACAGTTTTGCCACTGAGTTTGTTTTAGTCATAAATTATCCGTTTTAACTCCGATTTGATCCATTCAAATTGCGTTAGATTCGTATTTGCGAGCTCTACGTGATGATAGAACTGTACAGTAGGTTTGAGATAATTTATTTTCAAGTTTATATTAAAGTATTTATTTTTCTATAGGAAATCTTTGGAAATTCATAACTTTGTCGTTTTAGTTCCGATTTTCGTGATCTTCGCGTCTGTGTGATCCTAGCAAGTTGTAGATTCATTTTAAAGACTTTTTATTTTATTTTCTTACTGTTGGTGTATTGTTCTAATTATAGTCTTGTTTGTCTATGCATGATTGCCTCTGGATGTGTGTTGTTGATAATGGTTGATCAAGTATAGACGGTGAGAAATTCGTTGGAGATCAAGAGCTTTACTACGAGCAAGATCTTCAGGACCAGTTCGAGCAAGGCAAGTATAGCATGGGATTATCCTTGTTGTCCTATTCACTTTATGCAATTAATATCATTATGCATTTATTCCTTGTTAAGGATGACTTAGCGATTGATCCTTTACCTTGGTACCTATTAAATTTCATTGAGTATTTTGGCTAGTGCTTAAACATGGACTATGATCATGTAATTTGACTAATGGAATATGCAATAAACATTAAAAGATGATTTTATTACTGTTTAAGGGTACTAGAGCATGGGGTTACTTTGGTGCTCTTGTTACTCTCTATAAGGACTCATCTATAAGCGACAATCCGGGATTTACAGTACAACTGTGGGGGCTATATGGCTCTGGCTTTAGTCATATAGAAGGATCTTTTCTAGCTTGTTAGAGGTATTCCTTTATGGCGTAAGAATGGCTTGACGAATCGGGTATAGTGCGGCCTCTGTCCTCATGTGTATAGGCTGCGTGTTATTGTGCCATCAGGAAGGGGGGCTCTACATCTATTTGCCGAGTGAAATCTAATGACCCTAACTTGTTAGACGAACCTTTGAAAGACTTCATAGTGTTTACCCTGCCTGCTCACCTTGGTAGTGTTTTGGGAGTAATTAACCCGGGCATTTGGGTAACACGACTCACAGTGAAAGTGTACAACCTCTGCAGAGTGTAAAACTGTTATAACAGCCGTGCTCACGGTCACGAGTGGCCTTGGACCCTTATGGAATAGTTGAATAATTGTTTATGATTATGTTTTTGCTATTCATTAATCATTTCACATGGATCATATGTTTAATGTTTATATTGAGACAATTTGATGCTATTGTTATGCTAAAATCATGCTAACTAAAAGCTACATGCTGATAAACCAATGAATATGCCTTTTTGAGCCTCATGAACCCCATGTTACACTTGTTGATTACGAGATGTACTTACGCTTGTTTATTTCTTTTACTTGGATAAAAATCCCGGATGGGTAACAGATGGAAGTAATAGTGACTACTACGCCTACTTCCCTGAAGATTACTAGTCTTGCTGTCAACCAGTCAATGTACCTGTGACTGGAGCTACCACGAGAGATTTTTATTTATACTTCCGCTACGTTTGTGTTAAGACTATGTGTTTAAATATTCGTGATGTAATAACATTTGTGATGATACTTCTGTTATAATTTGTGATCTTATGTGTGATTGATCTCTGGGCGCACATAAGGGTATGCATTCCATTTGGTCGATAAATGGGTGTGACAAAAACGCCTATAGAACCCCGCATGGCCTAGAAAGCTTCAGATTCCTTTCACATTCATGGGAGGTGGAAGCTGTTCAATGACTTCAATCTTTGCTCTATCCACTTTTATCTCACGTTCAGACACTTTATGTCCTAGCACTATTCCTTCCCGAACCATAAAATGACATTTTTCCCAGTTTAGGACTAAGTGCTCCTCTTCACACCATTGTAAGACTCTATCTAAATTCTCTAAATAGTCATTGAAGGTTTTGCCATAGACAGTAAATTCATCCATAAACACCTCCATGATTTTCTCGATCATATCGGAGAAGATAGACATCATGCACCGTTGGAAAGAAGCTGGAGCATTGCACAATCTGAACGACATTCATCGATATGCGTAAGTTCCATACGGGCATGTGAAAGTGGTCTTACTTTGGTCATCGGGGTGGATTGGGATTTGGTGATATCTGGAATACCCATCAAGGAAACAAAAGAAAGAGTGGTTTGCAAGCTGTTCTAACATTTCATCAATGAAGGGTAACGGGAAGTGATCTTTCTTTGTAGCCTTGTTGAGTTTTTGATAGTCTATGCACATTCTCCACCCAGTGACAGTTCATTGAGGAATGAGTTCATTCTTTTCATTTGTAACAACTGTCATCCCTCCTTTATTTGGTACCACTTGGACTGGGCTAACCCATTCACTATGTGGCACGGGATAAATAATCCCAGCTTGGTAAAGTTTTAAGACTTCTTTCTTAACAACCTCTCGCATAGCGTTGTTAAGTCTCCGTTGTGGTTCTCTTGTCAGTGAGATGTCAGGATCTATAGGGATACGATGCCTGCAGAGAATGGGACTAATTCCTATGAGGTCATGGATTGAGTAGCCTATAGCTGATCTATGTCTTTCTAGGACAGTGACAAGCCTATATGTTTCTTCTTGGGAAAGCTTGTCACTTATGATGATAGGAGTTTCTAGATTATTATTGAGAAAAACATATTTCAAGCCAAGAGGAAGAGGTTTTAGCTCAATTGAGGGTTGTGGAGGCACCTCCAAAGGGTCTAGCTCGACAGGTTCGGCTAGCTCTTCCTCTTCTTCGATGAAGTGTTCATCATCGAAAAGAGGTTGGGCCTTGTCTTCTAGAGATGCCATTAAAACTTCCTCAATAGGATCTTCTTCGGGCTTGGGTTCTACTATCGTGTTATGTGAACATGCAAGCGAGACATTGATAGTAGAGTTTCCCAACTTTAAATTAAAGAGACTTTGTTTTGGTCGCTCTTGAAAGAGTGTCCCCAAAGGTACACCAATCAAAATGGACCTATCCGAGATGTCATAGATGTGAAAGTCTAGACGATACTCAGAACCTCTTATGCGCAAGGGAATAGACCTCACGACCCCATAAGTTTCTAGAGTAACTCCAGAAGGAGTTCTTAAAAGCTTATGAGATGAGATCAAGGACTCATTGGGACAAAGTTCATCAGCCAAAGCCTTAGAAATAATGTTCATCCCAACGGTAGGATTATAATGTGCCTCTATGGTTTTCTTCTTTAGGATGCACATTAGAACTTTTGAGGGGGCAATGATTTAGGCTACCTCACTGGATAACTCTATTTCTACCAACCACTCACGGCTCATGATGGCTGAGAGTCCCTTGATGTGCTCCATTAAGAAGGGATCATTGTGTGAAACATCATCATCCTTAAATGGTGTAGAGTGTTCTAGAGGCTTTACTTGAACTGGAAAGTTCGAGGCATTCCCTAAATCTTCAAAAAGACCATCCTCAATTTCAGAGAGGAATGTGGAAGGATAGGGCTCATCGTCTTCCAACATATTTTGTGTTTTCATAGTAGGAGATTCTTCGATAACCAAATCATTGGAAGGATTTAAAGGAATTTTAGATTCGGTTGCATGTATCTCCTCTTGTTTGTCAAGGCTTGGCTCGACTTCTCTTTCTTCTTTAGGAAACTCATCAAAAATTCCAGTGTAGGGAGTATTTTAAAGGATTTTCTCAAGGGTAGCTTCCCCCTCACTAAAGGACATGTGCGTGAATAAGCCTCCAGAAGATATGTCGAGGTGCAGAGCAGCTTCTTTGCTAAGACCATGGTAGAAGTGATTTAGAAGGATGTGGTCCGGCAAAGACAGGTCTAGACCAGTATTTTTAAGGCTTGTGAACCTAGCCCAGGCTGCTCCTAGAGTCTCCTCCTCCTTCTGTTCAAATGTAAGAATTTCTATTCGAAGGGCATTAACTTTAGAAACAGGGAAGAAAGCGAGACCAAATTTGAGTCGAAGTTCATCCCAGTTTCCTTTTACTCCTCCTACGGTATGAGCATACCATTGCTTCGCTATTCCTAAAAGGGAGAATGGAAACAATTTCCATTTAATGGTCTCTTGTGTCATGCCAGTGATAACGAGGCAAGAACACAAGTGCTCAAATTCCCGAAGGTGGGTATAAGGATTTTCATCTTTTAACCCAGAGAAGGATTGCGCCTGCACCATGGCTATAAAAGCCAGGTTAGAGTTCATAGCTAGATGTCGTAATTGGCTTTGATGATTGTGGTGGCTCTAAGAACTCGCCCTTTGGTGCAGAGAATTTATGAATAGGAGTGGAATCCATATGGTAAGGTGGTTGTGGTAAAAAGGTGGTAAAAGGAAAAGGGTACACGGACAAACTTGGTTCTAAACTAGCACAGCTACTGTTCCTCGGCAACAGTGCCAGAAAGCTTGTTGGGTATTTTTAACGCACACAGAAAAATCCGCAAGCGCATGGATACCGATGTAGCTTTCACCCGGGAGTATTCTAGAGTATTGATTTCCACGGGGAACATGAAGTGTACTGGAGAATCAAGGCCGTCCATGGATAAAGATAAGAGAAGAAAGATATATATATTTTTGGTGGGAAAAGAGGAACTTTCTAGGGTTTTCTAAGTTGATTGGGTGATCAAGATCGGGCTTACTATACTTTACTTACTATGGAGCAACAGTACCTTTCTGACTCTCGAAAGAGACTAGGAAGAAAGTAGTCAGGGGGAAGGCTGCCAAAAGCTCTACGAAACACTAACCCAAACGGGGTGGATTGCAATGGCCGGACAAAGCTGTCACCTCTGAGGGCTACCACAACTAACTGTGAGATTGGGCACAAACTCAGGTAAACTATAGCCTAGACACCACATCTACGCTAGGGTTTACTACTCTAGCCAAATATTATAACTAGAGCACTCAAATACAAGCAGAGTTCAAGTAAATAGAATAAAGTAAGAATTAAATAAGAACTTAGAACTTAGAAATAATAATTGAAGAACCTGGAGATTGCTAAATGACGAACCAGATGCTGCAAAAGTATAATGTTGAGGAAGATCTGACAGATCCAGCTCCTCCTTAGCTCTCTCCTCCTCTCTCCCAATTTTCTAGATACAACTAGATGAACTAGAACTAGATCTAGATGGACTAGAACTAGAATCAAATGAACTAGAGGGACCCTCTTCTACTTGGATGAAGAATCAAAACCCTAGCTTTTGATCTGTAGAAGAGATATGGTCCCAAACCCTGGGGGGCCTTGCTTATATAGCCCTCTAGGAAGCACCACAGCCGTCGGATCAAACCGACCTTAATCAATGACTTTTTATTAATCCTCAAAGGCGGTGGAGGCAGGATCCACGAGATCGCTCCTGATTGGCTCTACAGCCCAGGTGCCCACCCCTACCCCTTGGGCGGCCGCTCGGCTTCCGGGCCCGTTTCGCCTCCAGTTTGTTTCCAAAGTCTTCTCGTACCTTCCATATTCCAGAAAAGTTGTTCGTACCCCTTTTGTCTCTATGTAAACCTGACATGTGGGTCTTCCTTGGTTCTTTTCAGCTGAGACCCTGCAGAAACAGACATTCACTAAAACTCATGGAATTCTATCAGTAAACCCCCTATATCTAAGTGGTAATTATGTTTAGGCCCTTTTTCATGTTTTGTTGATGGTTAAAAATAAGAGTTATCTACCGCCAACACCGGCATACCCCGCTAAAGGCAGCTGTAGATAACCTTTTGTACAACTCAGGGTGGGCCCAAACAGCACCACGTTCTCAGGGATACTAGTGGCCAGGATGCTCATGACTTTTAACTCACCTGCCCTTGGTCTCTACCTGGCTCCCCTCCGAGGTGACTTCCACTTTTTGACTTCACAACCTGAGTTGATCTACTTGGCTTCGCGGTCGGCAACTCTCTCTGGCCAGGTAAATAGCAAGCATGCGTTCAAAATGACAAAGGAAGTAAGTGGATCGGTCCTTAATCAACATAGATGGGGATAGATTCACATCCAAGACCTCCATGCCTTGTCGCTGCACTATCGACCTCCGGCCCGGTCTAAGTCATTATTAACACTTGGTTCTTTTCCATGATAGCAAATATAGCCAACCATGACCAAATACTTCCTATCTTGCAGGTGACAGGAGATCACCTGACTTTACCGATCTATTTAAGCAGGGCTTAGCAGAGATACGATCCTGTCTATGAATAGGATTTAGGTTCATATAGCTAGACAATGATGATATAAATGCAGCAAGTTTTCCCAACAACTCATATAACTTAATGCAACAATATATATAATAGATATATAATTAGTTGCTTTCGAGAGTAGGAGGCTTATAATGCTCCGGGGCTTCCCTTAACCTACAGAGGAAGACTTTAGGCTTAGCTTCACGAATGATTCCCACGTCTCCTCTAGGTTCGTCGGACTGGACCTCCGGCTCCCGAACGGACTTCAACTTTGGGGTTCACGCCTTGCGGGACTTCACTTGTATCATGATCCTCGGCACACCTGTTGCATGTGTATGCACCAAATGAATTTCATGTATGCACCAAGGATGACATGATGATTCATGAACATGCATGAATGATGAATGTGATGAACATGGTAATGACATAAGCAAGCAGCAAACATCCTCAAGTTCAAACTTAATAAACATAGCAAGTTCCTAGAAATTTCAGCAGCTCTGACATGTTAACAGCAGCAGCTAAGAAAATCCATAACTGGAGTTCTATAACTCCCATGAACATGAATGAGTATATTCTGGAAAGCTTATGAAATTTCCTATATTTCATCTTCAGATACCAAAACCTGATTCACAAGTTCACCAAGTCGAAAATCATATATTCCCAGAATTAGTTCTGGGCAAACAAAGAGCAAACTGCAACTGGACCCAACTGAAAACATGCACAAATCCTAAACCATTGGGCCAATTGTCACCAAATTTGAACAGCAGGTACATCATATAGTTTACTACAACTCTTAGAGCATGAAAATAATCATAGCATTGCTCAAAATACAATTCTTTCAAAGCTGTCTAGAAATCCATGAATTGTAAAATTATCTAATAACATATCCTAAAAACATTTCAATTGGCCAAACCAACTTGACCATCATTTAGATCATGTTACTTATGTAAACATTTATTCAATTAGAGTTTTCTATTTATTTAAATGCATAGGCATAAATAACATTAATTATAACATGTGTCCAGAAAATTCTCATAAAATTATAGAGGCACATACATGGTACCGGGAGGCTATCATAAAATTTTTAGCTCAAGTTGACAAGTAGAGTTGGAGATATCATAATAACCAAATGGATAAGCATTATAAAGCATACACAAAAGAGAATTTATAATTGAAGCATATGACATCCAAAATTCATGAAAATTTAACTGGAGCAACATGAAAGCATGTTTAGCATCTCACAAAATTTTCATATCAAGAGGATCAATATATAGAGATATTGAATTACCAAAATCACATTAATAATTGAAGCACTTAACAAAAGCAATTTCAAACTTCATAAAACATTAACTAACATACCATATTTTAATACACTACTGCAAAGTACCCATCATGAGGATTCCAAAAAGTCCTCATTTTCCTTTTTATGATTTTTCTACTATTTTCTATGAATTTACAAATTTTAGCAAACATTTAACATTTCAGGAAAAAGAAAAAAAACTAAAACCTAAACAGGCCTTAACACCCAACTGGGCTTTAGCTCTGCTGTTATCCAGCCCAACTAAGGAACAGAGGGGGGAGGCCTGCGCTGACAGAGGGGGCCCACATGCCATAGGCTTAGAGGCAGGGGAGGAGGGGTCGACAGCGAGAACTCACCGCCAATGAGCCGGCCGGTGAAGCAAAGCACACCGTCACGCTCCTCAAGATGATCCGCGTTGATTGGTGTATCTCGTAGGCCCTATGGTTAGCCGGAGTAGGGTCGTCATCGACCATGGCGGTGGTGGAGCCAAATTTGGTGGTGCGGCGGTGTCCTCCGACCACTACGGTCTCCACGGGTAGGTGCTAGAGCTTTAGGGCATCCGTGCGAAGCGATAGGGAGAGACCTAGGGCTACAGTGAAGGGCCAGTGAACTATGGCCATGAGCAGGGCACGACGGTGGCAAGATCACCATGAGACATGGCAGCGTTCTAGCGCAATGAGTGCACGGCTGGTGATGACATCAAGCAAACAAGAAAAGCTAGACCTAAGGCCCCTTGAACAACAAAGAGATAAAGAGAAGCGAGCACGAGTGTGAATTACTCAAGCCCAATGCCATGGAAGGCATGGCGGAGCGCGCTTGGCATGGCGTTGCATTTAGGCATGCTCACCAAAGTAGAGGTGGAACTAAGGGGCACTTCACACTCCACTCGAGACGGTGACTAGGGAACATCGAAGAGGAGGCACGAAGAGGTGCCACACCGTATGGTCCACGGTGAGCTTTGAGCTCCGACGGGGATCACTATGGCGACGATAGCGGAATCATGGTTTTCAGCCAACAGGAGGCATAAGTGGCGGAGCTAGCGCGTCGGCGAGGTGCGCTAGGTGAATGAAGCTTTGGGCGAGACCGAGTGAGTGGTGCTGCAGCGGCGATGACGTGGGACGCAACGAGGTGTGCAGCGGTGCTTAGGCGGGACCAAGCGAAGGGAGGGAGGGGCAAAGCGAATGCGGGCGAGAGGGAAAGCCCCAGGTGGCGTGGTGACCTCGCGTGTGTGTCTTGGGTGTGGCGTCGATGTGTGTTGGCCACACGACATGTGGACCATGCACGGTGTTGGCCACGGCCTCAAGTTCAAAGTTTTAGAATTCTCTAAAATGACTGAAACGTGTTTTCAGTTAAGCACTACACCTGACAGCGCAACTTAAGTGCTTGATAACTCTTAAACCTGATTGAGTTAGAGAGTCGCAGAAGAAACATAACTAGAGCTACAAGAGAACTTCCTATAACTCTACTAGCTCTTGCTCTAAAACAGCATGGTTTGCAAACTACAAGCTCCCAAAGGGGTGCTCGTGAACATGGCTTAGCCAAGTTAGGTCTGATAGGTGATCTTCCTAGCTCCAAAACTCCCAATCTAGCAAGGATTAGAGGATGCCACAAGAAGAAGTTAGATAGAGCTAGATGAGGTTTTGTTACAAGTCTACAAGAACTTAAGCTGGAACAGATAGGTTTGCAAGTTACATGCCTCAAAAAGAAGGCACCTATAAACTGTATGCAGCTAGGACTTAGCCAAATTGGCTAAGTGCTGAAATCAGCACCACAATCTGCCTTGTGGTCCAGGTTAGGGCATGGTCCAAGCTTTGTCAAGAATTGATACAAGAACAACATTTGTTCTACACAAAATTATGCATAGACTTTGCTAAGGTAGCACACACATGCAAAAAGTCTAGGCTATACTTTTGTTAAGTCAAACAATGAAGGTCCTGTTGGGGGAATTAACTTCGTCCAAAAAACTCAAGCCAAACTTTGGAGTATGAAATATATAAAAGTATCCTAATGAAATTCACTTATAGGGAAAAGTATAGCGAAGAATGTATTTTGACTTCATCGTCAAGAATTCAACTTCGCCTGTCGACTTCGTCGTCAAGAATTCAACTTCGCCTGTCGACTTCGTCGTCAAGAATTCAACTTCGCCTATTGACTTCGTCGTCAAGAATTCAACTTCGCCTATCGACGTCGTCGTCAAGAATTCAACTTCGCCTATTGACTTCGTCGTCAAGAATTCAACTTCGCTAGACAGAGAAGTAGACGAAAAGCAAGAAATAATCTGAAGAGAACAAGTTCATTGAAGGAAAGAAGATTGAACGTGAAAAAGAAGACTGAATCAGGAAGAAATGACTACTTCGCCCTTACATAGATGAAGGGTTGTACATATTTAGGTCAGGGGTAAAATAGTCATTTTATGTAAAATACGAAGACTAGGGCCCTATAAATACCCCCTCTAACATGTATCGATCATGAAATGAATACAACTTTGCATGCAGTTTTGTCTTGACTGAAATTTTTTTTGATGATTGTGTGAATTGTGTCATCTGACCTAAACTTTTCACCCAACATCTGGCGCCCACCGTTTGTGTGTGCATCTAAAGATCCTCACGACCACAAGAAATAAAATGGCAAGACCAAACAAGAAGACCGTCAACGAAGAAACCGAAGACGAACAACCACTCGGCGAAGATCGAGGTCTTACAAAAGAAGTCTCCCAAGGTGCAAACTCTTCAAGAACGAGCGAAGCTGAAGAACAAATACTCAAAGAACTTGAAGAACAAGTTTTACGAAGGCAAACAGAACTTGAAGAATGTCGCACAAGAGCACGAGAAAAAACACTCAAACAAAGAATAGAAGAGGCCGAAGCTACTCTCCGCAATTTAAACGAGCAACTGCAAAATGCAAATCATGAAGTTATGAATCAAGAAGAATCGCATCTAGCAACAAGAATCTCTC
The DNA here is from genome assembly GCA_038087645.1 of Saccharum hybrid cultivar R570. Lineage (NCBI taxonomy): Eukaryota > Viridiplantae > Streptophyta > Magnoliopsida > Poales > Poaceae > Saccharum > Saccharum hybrid cultivar. The sequence goes on from JAQSUU010000270.1 coordinate 2,754,328, forward strand.
AAGAGAGAAATATTCAGAAATCATTCATATCAATTAATACAAGCTCCCCACTGTCAACAAATTTGCAGCTAGCTCAATGGCCTATAGGGTATAAGTTCAACATGATACCAACATTCGATGGTGAATCAGACCCAAGGCAATTCTTAATGAGTTTTGAGGCCACAGTAATTGCAGGCGGTGTGGACGAAACCACACTTGCAAAGTCACTTGTCATGGCAGTAAAAGGTCTAGCACAACACTAGTATTCATCTCTAAAAGCAAGATCCATACATTCATGGGAACAATTAAAGATAAATCTACTTGTTGACTTCCAAGGATTTCAACCAACTGGTCTTACAGACATGGATTTATTCAACTGCAAACAACAGCCCAAAGAACCTCTAAGTCAATATTACAGGAGATTCATTAAAATGAAATCTCAAATCATAAATATCCCAGATGAAGTTGTTATAATTGCAGCAATCAAGGGACTTCGGGCAGGACAATGTGCAGCACACCTTACTCGAGAAAAGCCAACTTCGCTGGCTTAGCTTTACAAAGAAATCCAGAAGTACTGCAAGTCCGATGAGGATTACAGAAAAAGAATTGAGGAAGAAAACAGCTTCAGAAATCAAAACAAAAGCAATAATTTTCATCCCCCAAAGCAAAACAACTATGAGCGAAGACACTTCACCCAAATCAATCAAGATGAAAATAGCAATTCAAATACTAAAACCAATTTCCCACCTCAAAATCAGTACAACAGTTAGTACAACCAAAGGACATTTGAAAGAGGTGGCTTCAATTCAAGAGGAAGAGGAGGACGAGGAAGAGGAAGAACACCCCTAAGACCGGAAGACATTTATTGCATCATTCATGGCAAAGGGGCTGGACACACATAAAAACTGTGTCCAAAAGTAAAGAAAAGCATTGAAGAAATACAAGAAGAGAACAAAATCTCAAGTCAATCAAAAGTTGTCAACCACATGATTCAAGGCCAACAAAATTCTTATTACCCAATTCAATTTGGACACTCCCAAGCAATGATTCCAGGCCCATCACCATCGTATAGCTATGGACCAATAGCAATGTACGATCCAAATCAACAACAAACAAATTTTCAAATATAGCCCGAATCCTCTGTGGCAAACAACAATCCACAAGGGAACAACAAACAAGACAACTCTCCATCAACTTCAATGGCAAGCAAAGGAAGAATCATGACAATCATTGGAGGAAACAGTATTGATCATGAAAACAACAATCAAAAAAAGAATTACTTTCGAAGGGTAAACTCTATCTCAATAGAAGGCCCTTACAAAAAGACAAGATGGTCTCATCTACCAATCACATTCTCAGAAAAAGATTTGCAACTGAAAGACTATCCACACATGGATACAATGGTAGTTGAAGCAAATATTGATGGATGGGCTGTCTCAAAAATTCTAGTTGACGGGGGAAGTTCTGCAGACATTATATTAACAACAACAATTGATGCCATGAAAATTGATCGCAAACTTTTAGGAAGAGCTGAGCACCCACTCTACGGCTTCGGTGGGAAGCCAATTCACTCAATAGGAAGAATAGTTCTATCTGTATCATTTGGAACAGTAAATAATGCAAGAACAGAACAAATTGCATTTGATGTAGTGGACATCCATTATCCTTATAACGCACTTTTTGGAAGAGGAACTTTGAATGCATTTGAGGCAGTAATAAGCTACTCTTACTTATGTATGAAGATGCCTGCAATAAATGGAGTTATCACAGTCCATGGAGATCAAACCGAAGCAAGAAACATTGAAAAAGAATACACTCCTGGTCAGAAAAATGTTCATATAATCAAGGAAGAAGAGAAAGAAGAAATAGAAAATGCGAAGCCACAAGAAAAAGCTCAAGCAGTCGAAGAAACAAAGAAAGTACCCCTTGACTCATTTGTCCTAGACAAACAAGTAATCATAGGGACATGACTTTCTCAAGAAGAAGAAAATAGACTCATAGAATTTCTTCAAAGCAACAAAGATGTCTTCGCATGGACATCCAATGATTTAGGAGGAGTCAGCAGAGATATAATTGAACACAAACTTGACATCAACCCAAAACTTCAGACCCAAAAAGCAGAAACTGAGAAAATTAGCTGAAGACATAATACAAGCTACAAAAGCCCAAGTCCAAAGGTTGCTAGATGCTAAAGTTATAAGAGAAGTCCAATTCACAACTTGGCTAGAAAATATCATCATGGTCAAGAAAAAGAACGGAAAATGGTGAATGTGTATCGATTTTACAGATCTCAACAAAGCATGCCCAAAAGATAATTTCTCACTACCAAGAATTGACACACTAGTTGATCAAGCAGCTGGAAGTAAAATATTAAGTTTCCTAGATTGTTTCTCAGGATATCATCAAATCTGGATGAGAAAAGAAGATGAAGAATTTACAAGTTTCATCACATCATTTGGAACATATTGCTTTGTAAGAATGGTAGAGGGGCTTCGCAATGCAGGCACAACATTTGTCATGATGACTTCAACAGTGCTCAAAAGTCAGCTTGGCAAAAACTTGGTAGCTTATGTCGACGACATAGTTGTCAAGAGCAAGAAAAGACAAGATCATATTCAAGATTTCCAAGAAACATTCTCAAATCTTAGAAAAGGAAATTTGAAACTAAATCCCAAAAAATGTACCTTCGAAGTATAGAAAGGAAAAATCTTAGGCTGCATTGCATCAGCAAAAGGGATAGATCCAAACCCAGACAAAGTTCAAGCAATTTTGATCATGAGAATTCCTAAAAACATAAAAGATGTTCAAAAATTGACTAGAAGACTTGCAGCTTTAAACAGATTTATTTTAAAATCAGCAGAATGAAGCCTACCAATATTTCAGGCACTCAAAGGATCCAAAAGAGACTTCGTATGGGGACCTTTGCAGCAACATGCATTTGAAGAAATAAAAAAGTATCTATTACAGCCAAACACATTGATTTCACCAACACCAGGAGCAGATTTGCTATTATATGTCTCAGGCACAAAAACAGAAGTAAGTGCAGTACTAGTCCAAGAACAAGAAACAAATTATTCAAAATATCAAGTACCAGTCTACAATGTTTCAGAAGCATTACCCGGATCAAAAATATATTATTCTGAGATTAAGAAAATTGCATACACAGTGCTAACAGCATCAAGAAAATTGAAGCACTACTTTCAGGCCCACAAAATCAGAGTTCTCACAAATTACCCTCTGAAAGAAGTACTATAAAGTTGCAGAACAACAGGAAGATTGGGAAAATGGACAGGAGAATTATCTCAACATTTTATAGACATTGAAAAGAAAACATCAATAAAATCTCAAGTCCTAGCAGACTTCATAGCAAATTGGACACCCTCCCAAAGTTCAAGAGAAGACAAGAAGCAACCATAATGGACAATATATTGCGATGGCGCATGGGGCTGGAGCAGTTGCAATAATCACCTCGCCTTCAGGCATAAAGATGAAATATGCTGCAAGACTAGAATTTCAATGTACAAACAACATAGCAGAATACGAAGCCGTTTTACTAGGACTTCACAAAGCAAAAGCAATGGGAATCCAAAGATTAGTAATCAAAACAGATTCCCAAATTGTAGCAGGACACATTGAAAAAGACTACAAAGCAAGAGATCTAGAATTAGCAAAATACTTGCAATTTCTCAGAGATCAAGAGAAACATTTTGAAGGTTTTACAGTCAAAAACATCTCAAAAAATGACAATTCAGATGCAGACGAACTAGCAAATGCTGCAGCACAAAATACAAGGCTCCCTCAAGATGTTTTCTATCAAATCTTGAAACAAGCATCCATCAAAGCAGTGCAAGCTACACCCAGAGAAGTCCATATAATACAAGTGAAGACTGGAGAGCCCCAATTATGGCTTACCTTCGTGGGCACTATGAGCCTAAAAATGAAGTCAACAACATAAGAATGAAGCAAAGAACAAGAAATTACAAGATCATCAACAATCAGCTATACAAACAAGGAATATGTGCAACATTACTCAAATGTATATTAGTAGAAGAGGGGAAAAAGCTACTATCAGAAATACACAAAGGAATTTGCGGCACACATCCCGGAGCAAGAATAATGGCAGGAAAAGCATTCCATCGGGGATTTTATTGGCCATCAGCCCAAAATGACAGCAAAGAAATTATCAAATCTTGTCATAATTGCCAAATGTCTGCAAGCAAAGTAAAGGCTCCAACAACAAATTTATGAACTATAGAACCAACTTGGCCATTGGCGAGATGGGGAATTGACATCATTGGAAAGCTACCTACAGCACAAGGAAACCTTCAATATGCAGTAGTGGCAGTGGAATATTTCACTAAGTGGATCGAAGCTAAACCAGTGACAAACATGTCATCCTTCACAATGAAAAATTTCTTTGGCAAAACATCATTTGTCATTTCAGAGTTCCAAGGCACATAACAGTAGATAATGGAACTCAATTTGACAGCCAAAATTTCAGAGAGTATTGTGAAAGTCTGGGAATTCATATATGTTTCGCATCAGTAAAACACCCACAGTCAAACGGTGCAGTCGAATGAGCAAATGGAATTATATGCATAGGAATATCAAAATGCCTCGTGGGGCTACCGAAAGGCAAATGAGTGGATGAGTTACCTAAAGTTGTTTGGGTACATAACACCATAGTTTCAAGATCAACAAACTTCTCCCCTTTCAAATTACTTTATGGAGAAGAAGCAATGACGCCTGAAGAGATACAATTTTAAGGACCAAGAACAAATATTGAAATAATAGATGAAGACCAACAAATGACAAGCAAAGATTTACTAGAGGAAGAAAGAATGAAGGTGATCCAGAATGTTGAGAAATATTAAAAGGAAACAGAAAGTTGGTACAATAAGAAAGTCAAACCAAGACAATTATCACCAGGAGACTTTGTCTTGAAAAGAAAAAGAAATAAAGACACAGTCGGAAAATTTTAGCAAAAATGGGAAGGACCGTTCCTCATCATAAGAACCAACAAGCTAGGAGCATTTCACCTAGCAGACATGAGTGGGAAGGAAATTGATCACACATTCAATATTCAAGACCTACGAAGATACCATCCCTAGAATTTGTTTTCATCTTTGTATAAAATAGATTAGCTTTTACATTCTGAAAAAAAAATTCAATTCAAATGTAAACGAGTTGCACTCTTTTCCACTCAAGGGGAACCCTTCGCAGGGTGAGTGGTTTTTTAACGAGGCAGTCTCCTTTGTAAATTCTCATCAAAGTATAAATGAGAAAGCTAGTTCCCCTAAAAACAATCTTATCAAAGGCCAAAGAGTATACTTCAAATATACTCATGTATCGGCAAAACACCCAAAGTAGGTAGCATCATTATTCGAACAAGCAAAAAACGATGCTAACCTATCAAAAGAATCATAAAATATATTCACTAAGGTGAATTTTGACTTAAAAATGAAGTCTGAAAGAGCGAATAATATTTTCAAATTCACTAAGGTGAATTTTGACTTAAAAAATGAAGTCGGCATGTTATCTTCGCTAGAAAGAGCGAATAATATTTTCAAATTCACTAAGGTGAATTTTGACTTTAAAAATGAAGTCTGCATGTTATCTTCTCCAGAAAGAGCGAATAATATTTTCAAATTCACTAAGGTGAATTTTGACTTCAAAAATGAAGTCTGCATGTTATCTTCGCTAGAAAGAGCGGATAATATTTTCAAATTCACTAAGTTGAATTTTGACTTCAAAAAATGAATGTATGAGCGAATAATATTTTTAAATTCACTAAGGTAAAATTTGGCTTCAAAAATGAAGTCTGCTTGTTATCTTCAATAAAAAGAATGAATAATATTTTCAAATTCACTAAGGTGAATTTTGACTTCAACACTAAGGTAAAAATTTGACTTTACAAAATACGAAGTCAATTCATTGTCTTCGCTTAAAAAGTGAGGGGACGGTGTTTCCAAATTCACCAAGGTAAAATCTGACTTCACAAAATACGAAGTCAATTCATCGCCTTCGCTTAAAAAGTAAGGGGACAGTGTTTTCAAATTTACCTAAGTGAAATTTGATTTTACAAAATATGAAGTCAATTCATCGCCTTCGCTTAAAAAGTAAGGGGATGGTGTTTTCAAATTTACCTAAGTGAAATTTGATTTCACAAAATATGAAGTCAATTCATCGCCTTCGCTTAAAAAGTGAGGGGACGGTGTTTTCAAATTTACCTAAGTAAAATTTGATTTCACAAAATACGAAGTCAATTTATCGCCTTCGCTTAAAAAGTAAGGGAATGATGTTTTCAAATTCACCAAGGTAAAATCTGACTTCACCAAATATGAAGTCAACACACTGCCTTCACTTAAGGGTATGTCTTCACAAAATAACAAAGTCTATGTGTTGTCTTCGCTTAATAAAAAAAATCTGTGTTTCGCCTTCGCTAAAAAATAAGGGGACATCATTCATTTCACTTAATAAATCATATTACATAAAAATGTCTACACAAATACACACATAAAAACACTTTATTGTGTCAACAAATATACATATCAAATGTTTTCTGAAGCAACAATAGTTGTTGCTTCATCAATCAAATCTTCAACAGCTCTATCTAAAACATGATCCACCTCCGAACTAAGATAGTCTTCGGAAATATAGCTCGGCGAAGCACTTGAACATGAAGACTAAAAACACACAAGGAAAATGCCATCAAAATTTGCTTTACATATGTCTCCACATCACAACATAAGCACAAATACCTGAGAAAATTTGCTGCAATCAACAACACGAGGCAAACATCTCTCATTTTCAGCAATAAAGAATTCAGTCTCAAATTCTAGAAACAAGCACATCCCATCAGGAAAAAAAAATATATATAAAAAAACCACAAACAGCAAAATTTATGTTCGCTTACGTTTCACAAACACATCAAAAGAAGATTTTGCCTCTTCAGTACCATACTCCAACCATAAAGTAGGCTCAGCAACAAATTTACCTTTACACATTAACAAGGGCATAACCATAACTTCATCCTATCCAAAGTTCAACATTTACAAAAACGTTAAAAGTTTTCCAAAACCTCACCCCTCGAATCTAAAATCTAAACTACAACAAACTAAAGTACATGATCTCAAGCATCATCATCCCTCGCCCTCTCTTGTTCAAGTCTTTCTTGCCTCCTTTCTGCCTCCACATCAGAAGCAAGTCTCTTTTCAAGCTGCTACAACAAAGCAAAATAAAACAACAGATAAGAAAAAACACAAGGAAAAAACAACGAATCAAAATCACATATAGATAACATACTTTTTCCATCTTTTGCTTAGCTTTCATAAAGGCATGCTCCCTTCCACCTTGATTCCAGTATTCATGAAAATACTTCTTGCAAAGCATTTGAGTACGAGAAGAAACTTGGTTAAGAGATTCCACTGACGGAAACCTGTAACTTTGATCATACAGTTTCTCATACAAAGGATCATTAGCCTCCTTCATCAAGTGAAAAATGGCACGACTTGAATACATACAACTCAAATAAGTAGAAGTCTATAGAACAATAGGCAAATCAACATACTGGCGGCAAAGCGAAGCAAAGAACGGATCGAATTCTCCAAGCTCCCAACAAGGATCTTCTGGCTTCACACCAAATTTATCATAGCAATTTTTGCAAAGTTCCCACAAATGATTGCACTTATTATGAAAATTCTGATCCTTTTCAAGAGATTTTTTCTCAAGATAATTCTTCTCTCTCACAACTTTCTCAAGATCTTTCTTCAAATTTTCATAATCTTCAGTCTTTGTTTCAAGTTTAGCTCCGACAGAAATACATCTAGACTCCATATTATGAAGAGCTTCAACAGTTTCTATTCTTTCTTTCTCCTTAGCAGCAAGTTGAGATTTCAGAGAATTAATCTCTTCAACCAAACTTTTTTCACGAAGTGCAGCATTTTTTGCATCATCCTCAATCGATTTATGCAAACTCCTTTGCAAAAGTGCATTCTACATACGAAGTCAAAAATATATTACAAATCGAAATAACAAATCTAAAATAAAATTTATGCAATAAAGATGATAGTTAAAATGATCGAACCTTATAAATCATGGAAACACTGGCATCTGCCAACTCAAGCGAAGATTTGCCAACAAGTTCGGCCTCCGCATTAGGAACTGCGAAGGCATCATCAATGCACTTTGACAACTTTAATTCTGGTTTCTTCGGCATAATACGAAGTTTGTCCAAACCAATCCCAACAAATTTGAAAGTATCTAAGTTCACACCTTGAGCCTGGCAGTATTCCATACAACGTTTATAAGCTTCAAGATTTACACCATCAGGAACTATTTCCAAAACTTCAGCTAGAGTCGTAGGTTCCTGGACAACTTCTTTCATCTTTCCAATATCAACAGTTGTCTCCCTCTGAGAAGAAGAATCGGGGAAAAATTTCTCTGTGAAGACAAAAAACAAGAATAAAAAGAAGACAAACAAAACAAAAATACGCGAAGTAAAAAAATCACCTGTAGAAACACCCTTTTCAAGCTGGAAAGACACCCTCTCACCAGTAATTACATTGATAGTAGACTCGAAAATACGAGAAACACGGTCATGTTCAGCCTTCTTGTCATGAACTTTATCATTAGATTCATCAAAATTAAGGGCGAGAGTCGTGGTACCCTTAATTTTTTGTGTCTTCACACCAGGCACAACAACTTCAGAAGCACCCTTTTCACCACCAACTGTAGCATCTTGCTCTACCCACAAAACATTCTCTAAAACTTCACAACCTAAGTTAGCACCTCCAGACGAAAATACAGCTTCTATCTCATCACCAAATTTTCCTAGATCATCCTAGGGAGTTTCAACAGAAAATCTTTGAGAGGACGGCCCAGCAGTCTCCTGCGAAGCCAACACCTCACCTTCTTCTTGTGACCCACCAACAGTGGCGGCCACAGTCACCAAAGAAGAAACCAGATTAACTGGATCAAAAAGAATATCTTCGCCAACATTTTGTTGTGACGAAGTCAAGATAGCTTCAGCAACACCACCATGGGAAATGTTGGCCATTAAATTCTAAAAATAGTTTTCAAGTGGAGTCAACATAGGAGTCAACCCACCAGAATCAAAAACTAAACTAAACATTCTCACCTCATCATCACAAGACATTTTTTTCAAAGCTTCATCAACAAAATTTTCTAACAATTCAGAATCAGAAAAATCAGCAGTCTTCGCTTTCTTCTTTGAAACTCTTTTAGTAAGCGGAGGACCACCCCTCTTTTTCCTAGTAACATTATCGATACTAGGCTTCGCACTTCTAGCATAAGCCAGAGCTGGCCTTTAACCATATTATATCTGAGCAATATAAAAAACTCTATTCAGTCTCTTATAATCTGAACTAAGGATTTTATCCATCAGATCTTTCTCTTTCTTCAAAAACTTTCCAAGAATCTCAACAACTTTAATTTCAACAGCCAAAACAAATTCTTTGTCTTTGGTATACTTCTTTGGACGAAAAACTTCATTATCTGGAAAGATATAAGTTTTTCCTCTGACTACCTTTTCATGAAATCGAACAAAGCTGCAACCTTTCTTCAAAGGCCAAATCCGAGCAGCAATATACTCTTCGCAAAAATCCTGAGCACTTTGCATACTTGCAGCAAGCTTATAAAACTTGTCACAAGATTTAGAACTTCTCAAACTTTGAAATTCAGGTTTACAATCAAAACTGTTCTTGTGCATCCTTGTAGCCAAAGTATATCTTCTAACAACTCTGTTAGCTTGATTCTTCTCCTCAACCAAAGGAACTTTATGGTAAAACCAATAGTGATACTAATTTTCAACCCACTTATTTTTGGAAGCAGGAGCTATCTGTTTAGCACCGTGAGCTTGCTTAAAACTACAACATCCAAAATATTTGATGACACTTTTTCCATCAACCATTTTACTCCGAAATTGTGTATGCATCTCATGAATAGAACAAAAAGCTCCAATATCCAGATTTCCTCTCTGAGATTTCAATGCCCAAATAAAAAGAGCGATTTTTGCCTTATCATTTGGAGTCAAATGATGCATCTCAATGTTATAAGTTTTTAGAATTTCTTCAAGAAAATCCTAACAAGGCATATGAAGACCAGCCGCAAAATAGTCATGAAACACAACACATTCATCAGGTTCTGGCCTAGGAACTGTCTCATTCTGTGGAGGTAATCTAACATCAGTTTTTTCAAGCATTCTATTTTTAACCATCCACTACAATTCAGACTCATCAAACAAGGATTTTCCAAAGTTCAGAGACTTCGTATCATCACCAATAAGCTCCGACTCCGATACAGAAATATTAGACAAATCTTCATTAGAAACAGAACGCTCAGATTCAGCTAGCGAATTTTCAGAAGCATTCTTCTCCATATCTGACATTATATATATATATATATATATATATATATATATATATATATATATATATATATATATATATATATATATATATATATAACAAAAATAAGCATACGAAAGTACAAAACATAAACTAAAAAACATCAACCTCAGACAAATTACCTTCGCAACAAAAGAAGAAACGAAGGAATAAAGTGACTTCGACGAAAATCGACTTCGTGGAAACTTAAAATTTCAGCAGCACCTCCCCATCTTCGATCGCGTACCCTGAAGAGGGGAACACAGCGCAGTATATATAGGCAGCTTCAGAAATTAACCAATAAAAAAACATTATTCATAGCATAACGGTCATAAACAGCCAACTCCAAAGTTCGGGACGGTATTTTTTGTGACTTCGCTTTAAAAAAATTCAAAATTCACGAATTTCAGACCTTGGGAGTAGGCCTTCATTCGCGAGGGGCTACTGTTGGGGGAATTAACTTCGTCCAAAAAAACTCAAGCCCAAACTTTGGAGTATGAAATATATAAAAGTATCCTAATGAAATTCACTTAGAGGGAAAAGTATAGTGAAGAATGTATTTTGACTTCGTCGTCAAGAATTCAACTTTGCCTATCGACTTCGTCATCAAGAATTCAACTTCGCCTGTCGAATTCGTCGTCAAGAATTCAACTTTGCCTATCGACTTCGTCGTCAAGAATTCAACTTCGCCTATTGACTTCGTCGTCAAGAATTCAACTTCGCTGGACAGAGAAGTAGACGAAAAGCAAGAAATAATCTGAAGAGAACAAGTTCATTGAAGGAAAGAAGATTGAACGTGAAAAAGAAGACTGAATTAGGAAGAAATGACTACTTCGCCCTTACATAGATGAAGGGTTGTACATATTTAGGTCAGGGGTAAAATAGTCATTTTATGTAAAATACGAAGACTAGGGCCCTATAAATACCCCCTCTGACATGTATGGTACGATCATGAAATGAATACAACTTTGTATGTGGTTTTGTTTTGACTGAAAAAATTTCTGATGATTGTGTGAATTGTGTCATCCGACCTGAACTTTTCACCCAACAGGTCCTAAAGGTCAACTAGGTCAAACATGAGTCAAGAAGGAATTTAGTCATGACATGAACACAAACTCTAGGTCATTTTGGATCACTAACATGTTACAAACATTATCAAGGACTTAACCACACCCTAGCATCACATGTACATGAAAGTTACATAAGGGTGCAATGAAACACTATCATTAAAACTAATGAAACATCTAGTGACATGTGCATGGCATGTGTTTCAAGGCAATGCTACATGTGTTTCCAAGCATTACAAGCCTAGCACATATATAAGCAAGGTGCCTAAACATGATCTTAGGGTTAACCAACATAGCACACATGTGTAACATTAGTGTAACATGAAAGTCACAATTGTTGCAATGCTATGTTTCATCCAGGAATGCACATGATCATGAATGCTCATGTTGATGGAATGATGCAAGGCAAACACCAGGGGTGTTACACAAGATGTGCCTATGTGTGGAATATATGGTGGCTAACCTAATTCTACTATGCTCCTTGAAAACATATCTCTCTTTTTGGAACTTGGAAACAATTTTGCAAGAAAACATGGGCTATCTTATTTATCTCTCTCTTTTTTTAGGTGGGCGTCTGAGTACCCATTGTTTTAGATATCTCGGGCACTTGTCCATTTTTTCAATACTTTTTCTCTTTTTTTTATGAATAACTTTTGGATAGCCACATGCTTCTTTTCTGTAACAAAACTTTTGAGAGATAGCAACAAGAACTCAGAACATTTATTTGATGGTTGTCCTATAGGGAATATTTTTGGTGTTTCCTCCTAGTATATGAGTAAAACATTTTTGGGTGAATCTAGATGAAATGACATGTTTTTGTGGTACTCTTGTGTAGAAGTAGTGCATGAGTGGGTGGTGTGTACGTGATCTTGATTTTAAGAGCATGACAAACCTCTCATAAGGCATCAACAAAGCTTGACTAAACTCAATGCAATGCAAGCAACATCTATGAGTGAATGTTTTCTAGTCTAAATATCATATATAGCTCTAGTAGGAATTCAAACTTTGTCATACAAGGAACTCATCATAAAGTATTTTTAAGTTTTTCAAAAGATAAATCTTTGGAACTCTAGTTTCACTAGGAACAAGATAAATAGCAACTCAGACCTTCCCATATCATATCTGTCAATTACCTAGATTTAGATCAAGCATATGCTACCCACAAGTTTCAAGTTCAGAGCAAATTCTTATATCAAAATAGTCTTATCCAAAACTTGGGAGAATTTAAGGCTAAAAACTAGGTACTTGAAAGGAATTACGATAGAGCAACTATTCATCATTTCCATAACAAGAGATTATCTTCAAAGTCCATTTATTTATTTAGCTCTTAAGAATCAAACTTAAAGAAATCTAAACACATCTTTTTATTTTGTTTTCAAGTTTTTAAGATCACACCTTATAATATATATAACTAGCTAAGATAACTTTTTATTTTGTTTTGGTTTGTTATGCATCTTCTTATTTCTTTAGTTAACATAAAGCAAACTCAAAAATAGTAAAACTAAAGGAAAGAAATACTTAGCTAGATACATGGGAGATGCTCCTCCCCCAAGCTGGATGTTGTCGTGGTCGATTGTTGAATGTTGAGTGATTCTTCAGAGCGGGTTTGTCGACGTATGCCCTTCTCATCCATTTGCAGATTGGTTCAACAAGATATATGTAATAGAACCGTCCAATTTATAAAAGATCAAGCATGACAGTCCCTGTTTACACGTTGACACACACACACACTTGAGCTCATACAAACCCGGTAGTCTGTCGAGTATCACGAAGGATCTTGAATCAACCAACATACAACCAAGATCATACATGATTTAACATACAAGTCACATGTTACAATGAGTTCATAAATAGTTCAACATACGTCGGAGTTCACATAAAGTTATTACAAACCAAGTTCAATGTAGCGGAAGCAACATAGTTTTAAAACCAACATCACCCTTAGTTCAAATACATGCCTGTCAGGGTCAACTCCAATAAAAGCAACTCCGATAAGATGATATAGAAGGACCATGCCCATGGTCTTACTCCTCATCTACAACAGGAGTCATACAATTCTTTCAGTAGCCATGATACATCGCATTATCTGCAACAAGTGGGAATAAACCCTGAGTACAAGAATGTACTTAGCTAGACTTATCCGTCATAAACCAAAAACAAAGGGACACCAAGGATTATGCAAGGCTTTATAAGTGGAGCTAGCTGGACAACATTTTGCATAAAAAGCTTAAGTAACAAATGTTGGATAGTCAATTCTCTAGCAACAAGTTATACCTATTTATATATATAGCATGTCTAGGTCATCACATGTACTAGGGCAATCACTTGATTAACCTAATCAAACATTAGTAACCATATCCAGTGTAATATCTTTCATAACCATCATAACCATCACCCTCCATTAAATTACTACGAGGAAAGAAGCTGCGTCAAGTTCTCACTATCCGGGAGAGACAGCAATTCGAATCAATTTCAACCAGCTGGGAATTTATTCCTAACACAAACCCAGGAAGACCAGATCATTAGTCACCTTAGGTCACCTTTGGTACAACTCAGGTACACATTTTGAGGGTCCGATCAGCGCCGCACCCTCACGGATACTACAGGATGCTAGGTCAATTAGGACTACCCTACCCCTTGGCCTCACACTAGCTTCCCGCACATCCTTACTACCTTTAGTGTGCACACTTCCACTTAACGAGTCCCATCCTAAGCTGATCTACTCGGCTTCATGGTTGGAACGACTTATCCGACGAACTAAGTGATAGGCATGCGTTCAACATAACGAGAGGGCCTACCACGATCTGATCCTTAATTGACACAGACAGAATCACTATAAGTTACAACACCACCAACATATAAGGTTCCACTTGGTCTCCAATTATAACACAACCAACATGGTTATTTCCATGATAGCAAATATAGCCAACCATGACCTAGTATCCACCTATATCTCGTAGGTGATAGGAAATCACCCGACTTATACCGGACTAAGCATAGCTAACCATATGTTCGATCTTGGACCAACATAGGATTCAAGATATATCTTTGGACAGGGAAATGTATATGCATCAAGTGGTTCCATCCAACTCCTATAACTTAATGCATCAAACATAGAGAACTCAAGTTGACATTTATAAAACATAGGAGGCTTAGAATGCTCCGGGCCTTGCCTTTCGGGAAGACTAATGGCTGGTGATCGAAGCACTTAGGTAAATCTTCTGAGTCCTACCCTCCTTCTCCTGCTACTGCTCCGGCTGCTGGTCCTCCTACTCCCTGGCCTCAAACTCGAGAAGGGTGACTCCCTTAGGTGATCCTATTGCATGCATATGCACATAGTAAGTGATAGGAATGCACATTAGATGAAAGGTAGACATGATAGGACAAAATGCATAAACATGTATACTTAAGCGACAAGGCGAAATGGTGATAACAAGGTTAACTTTCGTTGATCGAGTAGGTGCATATCTCCTCTCTAGTAACTTAACTTGATTTTACTGAGTAGGTGTATATCTCTTCTCTAGTGTAAGAAATATACACTCACCAAGTTCTAGCAACCTAAGATATAGTTGTTCATCATTAGTGAGAGGCTTAGAACTTGCAGCTAACAACTAATCTTAATTAGCCTAAGGATCTAAACAACAAGCATCACACAAGGCAACGAGTTATAATATGGAATTAATCATTTTCTGGACTGCAGGACAGCAGCCACACGTTTGAGCTATAACTGGAGTTTTATAACTCCAACTAACATGATCCTAGAATTTTTGGAAATCTTATGAAATGGTCTACAACTTTCTTATAAGCATCTCAAGGTGATTCAACAGTCAACAAGGTCAAACAATTCAATCTTCTAGATCTGTCCAGAGAGCAAGCAAAACTGACAGTAAAATTCAAATAGCTATAACTCTCAAACCATTAGGCCTACAGCTATGAAAATTTAGCATAAGGTAGACAGGTAAGTTATCTACAACTTTGTTATTATCAAGATTCATAGTAAACTCCATCTTCATCAAGAAAATTCCATGACAACAGAAATTATACATGCATTCATCCAATTGAATTATAGAGCAATAATTATCTAACTGCATAAAACCAAATAATTCTAGGCACAACCAATGGCACCAACAATTCATATACATCACAAACACCATAGAAAATATCATGGTTAAGGCCAATTAACTTATTTGCATGCATTTATTAATTTCCTTAGATAATAAGGTGAAACAAAGAACATATATTTCTAGTGCACAATAATTTCTAAGAAAATTACAGCAGCCCACACATGCATCCAATAGTCTACTATATAAAATTCATGCCATTTGGATTAGTGTAGCAACCTCTACAAAAGTGACAAGCTAGCAAAACTTATAATAGCATAAATAATTTGGCCTTGTGAAAAGTGTCAAACAATAGATTTCATATTTTTCTTATTTTCACCATAGCATAAGAACACTATAGAAATAATTTCATGTTCATTGGTTACATATATTTACCACAAAAATTTGCACAAAAAATTAGCATTTAATCAAGATAAATAGCAAAGTCATTCCAAGCATGCTCACTGTAGGTTCATCATTTTTCCTAGCTATAGCAAGTCAAAACATGACCAACAAAATTAGAATCACATTTTTCTCAGATCCCTAACTCAAATTATGCATTTTTCAAGTTTAATAGGCATTAAAAAAATTAATATAAAAAATATAAAATTGTAGAACATGTCATATTTCATATTTTTATTAAATAGTACTCATTAAGATGAATCTAACAAAATTTGGTTTACTCAATTTGGATACTCCTATCTCAAGTTATGAATTTTTGAAGTTTGCATTCAAAACTGAAAAACAATAAAAACAAATCAGTGAAACCCTGACAGCTGGGCCCCCCACGGTCAACAGGACCCATACGTCAGTCACGCAGAAACAAAGATGGCGGTTGACCGGCGATTGCTCACTGACGACGAGGTCTCCGGCGATGTTATCACCACCACTACACTCGTCTCGTCAAGCCGCATTGACTAGTACCCTTGATTGGCTCTGAGGCTCGCTAGAGAAAGCTCGATGGCGGCCATGACACATAGTGGAGTAGCATGGCAGTGCTTCGGCCATCGCTGGCCATGATAGGTTCAGGTGAGCGATGTGGCAGCTTTGCGGTGACCTAATGAAGATCTATGGTTAGAGTGGAGGTTCATGGCGGCGCCGGTGAGGCACGGCCATGTGCATGGCATCGTGGCGGCGAGAGCACGGTGGTGAGCAGCCGTGTTCTGGCGCTGGCATGCCGACATTGGCCCAACAGCTAGTGGCGTTAGCTAGATAGGTCCTTAAGCTAACCCTACGAGGAAAGAGAGAAGCGAGAGAGCTCCGGTGATCACGGCCACGGTGAGCTCGAGCTCAGCGGCGCCCATGGCGTTCATGGTGACATTGCGGCCCGAGGGCCTTTTTCTTGGCACGAGAGGCAAAGCTAACGTGTCAGTGAGGTGGTGCAAGGCACGGCGGAGCTGCTGGCTAGGTGAATCGGGCAATGGCGCTGTGGTGGTGGCACGTGAGCCCGCGCGAAGGCATGGCAGCGATGGTGATAGTGGAGTCGCCGCTTTGGGCTGCATGAGGACAAGAGCAAGGTAAGGAGAAGCGAAATGAGCAGCAGCAGCAACACGTCGCCCCTTTGTGCTCCTTCCGGCCTAACTGATGGGCTCGTCACCGGCGTACGGCCACCACATGGCGTCCATGGCCTGAGCATGGTCGGCCACTGAGCTAGCCAATTTGAATCGACTAAGTCGATTCAGTCGACTGAACCTGCCATGTTCCTCTACCTCTATCTCCAAATCTAGTTCGAATTAATGAAAATGGTATTACTAAAAATTATAGAGCTGAGTGAGATCTCCAACTTTGCTTAAAGGACTTTGGTCTAATTCACAATGGTTTTCAAACTACAAAGCTCCAAAGTGGGTCACATGAAACTAAAAACCAGCTCAAGACTTAGCTAAAATTTTTTAATCCCAAACAGCATTTTGGTCAAATTTGTGAGCTCTATTTCACAAGGTTAGGCACTAAATTAGCTCATGACCATAAGATAAAGTTTGTTCCATATGAGATGGACTACAACTTTTATTACGGGTGCACTGACATGCAAACACTCTAAGTCATAGTTCAACTCTAGTCAAAGTTGTAACATGATAAAGGCATTTAAAAGCATTCCAACACTTACAAGCATAATTGGACCAAGTCATGAATACAAACTTTGTTCTATTTTTAATATTAAGTGTGTCTACGGTGTTTTGGTGACCAAACAACAGTCACTTGTATTACCACTCATGATCATATAACATATACATGTATAATCAAGCATCAGATGTGATAACATATAGCACATGCAACATGTGAAACATTACTAATGAAACATGAGTTGAAGAATGGAACATTGCTTATACAACATATGAAACATTACCAATGTAACATATGAAACATTATTTATGCCACATATGAAACATCACTTATGTAACATATGAAACATCACCTATGTAACATATGAAACATCACCTATGTACTTATGAAACATCACTTATGTAATATTCAAAAATGAAATTCACATGCTCATGCTCATGAATGAGTGAATGATGCTTATGCTCATGCAATGCAAGTGCAATATGCAAGCTTAACACCTAGGGTGTTACAGCCCCTCCCCCCTTATAGGAATCTCATCCCGAGATTTGAATGACCTACCATTTTTCATAAAAAGAGGGGTAAACTTCACGTAGATAATCCTCCCTTTCCCAGGTTGCATTCTGTTCACTATGATTGCTCCACATCACCTTGTGGAACTTGATCACTTGATTCCGAGTTACTCTCTTTACTATCCAAAAGTTGTATCAGCTTCTCTTCATAAGCTAGGTTGGATTCTATCTTGATATATGTCGTTTCAACTCTTTCTTCAGGAACACGTAGACACTTCTTAAGTTGTGAGACATGAAAACATTGAAAATGGCTCTCATCTCATGAGGTAGTTAAAGTTTATAGGCTACTCTTCCACTCTTCTCAATGATTTTGTATGGGCCTACATATCTAGGTGCAAGCTTCCATTTTACACCAAACTGTTGTACTCCTTTCATTAGCGATACTTTCAAGTATACATAGTCGCCTACGTCAAACTCAATAGGCCTTCTTCTTTTGTCAGCATAACTTTTTTGTCTAGATTGAGTGACTTCAATGTGTCGTTGAATGGTACAAACTTGCTCTTCAACTTCCTTAACAAAATCAATACCGTAGTATCTCCTTTCCCTGGGTTCAAACCCACTTCAAAGGAGTTCTACATTTCCAACCATACAAAGCCTCAAAAGGAGCCATCTTGATACTTTCTTGATAACTATTGTTATAGGAAAACTTAGCTAATGGTAGCCATTTCTCCCATGAGCCTTTCAAAGAGATCACACATGCTCTCAACATGTCTTCCAAAATCTGATTCACACATTCAGTTTGCCTAGATGTTTGAGGGTGATAAGCAGAACTTTGAACCAAATTGGTACCTAGCTACTTATGGAAGTGTTCCCAAAAATGATTAATGAACTATGACCCCCTATCTGACATGATGGTCCTAGGCACACCATGTAAGCATACTATTTGGGCGATATATAACTCAGCATGTTGATGAGGTCGGTAGTCAGTCCTGAATGGAAAGAAATGTGTAGAATTCGTGAGACGATCCATGATTACCCATATGGAATCAAATTTCTTTTGTGGTTGGAAGTCCAATAATAAAATCCATGCTGATGTCACACCCGGTTTTCTGAAGAACAAAACCAGGCTAATCATATGTGTGCCCAGGAAGTCCACACATATGTCAGAATGAAAAAGTATCAAAACAATGTTTATATAAAGCGGAAAACATACTATATTAACACTTACAACTATCAGAGTGTCGCGGAACAGTCACTAATCTTTTCTTTAGACTCCAACATCACAGGGACGGCTGACTGGTGGCTCCGTATGCCAAGCACTTCTTATAGACTTCTGGAAACTCCACTACACATTTATTCTTCTTCTAAGCAGCACCTTACTACACACTGGAGTGTGGTGGAAATAGCAAGAGTGAGTCCATGTCGAACTCAACAAATATAACACGGGGTTCATGAGGCTCAAAGGCATAACATAGGTTTATCAGCATGTAACTATTAATTAGCATTATTTCAGTATATCAATAATATCAAAGTGTCTTAATGTAACAGTAAACATATGATCCATGTGAAATGATTAACGAATAGCAAAAACATATCCATTATTAATGATCAACTATTCCATAAGGGTCCAAGGCCACTCGTGACCGTGAGCACGGCTGTTATAACAGTTTTACACTCTGCAGAGGTTGTACACTTTCACTGTGAGTCGTGATTTACCCTTTCGCCCGAGGTGATCAGCCTCTTGACCCACTACCAAGGAAGGTCGGCAGGGTTCACTATGAAGTCTTTCGAAGGTTCGTCTAACAAGTTAGGGCCATTAGATTTCACTCGGCAAACAGATGTAGAGCCCCCCTTCCTGATGGCACAATAACACGCAGCCTATACACATGAGGACAGAGGCCGCACTATACCCGATTCGTCAAGCCATTCTTACGCCATAAAGGAATACCTATAACAAGCTAGAAAAGGTCCTTCTATATGACTAAAGCCAGAGCCATTTTAGCCCTCACAGTTGTACTGTAAGTCCCGGATTTTCGCTTACAGATAAGTCCTTATGGAGAGTAACGAGAGCACCAAAGTAACCCCATGCTCTAGTACCCTTTAACAGTAATAAAAATCATCTTTTATTGTTTATTGCATATTCCATTAGTCAAATTATATGATCATAGTTCATGTTAAGCACTAGCAATACTACTCAATGCAATATAATAGGTATCAAGGAATAAGATCAACACTAAGTCATCCTTAACAAGGAAACATATGCATAATGATATTATTTGCTTAATGTGAATAGGACAACAAGGATAATCCTATGCTATACTTGCCTTTTCCCCAAGTTAGCTGTTCAGAATCTCCAGTTGCTATCTTTCAGTCTCCACTTTTGCTTCAACTGTCAGTCCTCAGCTCCTAGTCTTTAGCGCTGACGAACCACGATTCCTCTACTCGCAGCAACCAAGCAACGCAAATAGACAAACAATACACACATCTAAGAACATGCATCCAACAAAAGAAACATTTTAAAAGAGAGCGCACTAAATGACACGGTACGTTGCTACAGTCACGAAAACACAGGAACGACTCAGGATGAAGCTATCGGTACCGAGGACATGTCTATCGAGGTTGGCAACATAACTCAAGAAGACAAACTAAACATTTGATCTATTTTGTTAATGAAATTAAGTGATTAAATAATTTAAAGAATTAATCTAGAACTGAATTATTCTAATTATAGTTAATTAGAAAAGGCAGAATTAAACCTTAGTTATATTTTATTTATGAACAATCAATAGTATTTAATATTTATAAATTATATAACCTGACACATATACAAGCACTAACCTAACCATCTCATATTTTATATTTAAACTAAACAAATTATAATCAAGAACCAGTTAATATTAATTGAGTTAAAACTAATCATATTTTATTTATAAGTATTACCGACTTTGCAGAGATAAAAGAACATGTGAGAACAACTATTCCAATTATATGAGACATGTGCTTGGGCAAAGTAAATTATAATTTAAACATATTTAAGTTGCCATTAGCTAAGTTCATGCTTAGTTACAAAGGACTGACGTGACAAGATTATATATTATTTTTAATTATAAAACTAATAACAAGCATATTAATTAATATAATATTCAGCTATATATGGAAAAGCATATGACATGAAAAACATTAGTGCTACTGCACAGAGAACGTCGATGCGAATCTAACGCAACTTAATTGAAGCAAAACAGATTCCAAACGAATAAATGCTCGAGGATTAAAGTCGTATAACTATGAAGAGCAGATACGTACTGTAATGTGAAATTATCTACGCAAGTCTATCATATATGCAACATACTGAGACTAAGCAAATTTTAATTTGAAATATATTATACATTAATCATATTAATCAATTTAATATTGAACTATATATATAGAAAACATGTGGCAACTGAACGAAAGCACTTATGTTTCAAGGTTGAACTAAACATCTTATAATTCAAAAGAAACATTTAGTTTAATATTAATTAGATTAACATTAATTTAGAACAGACTGCCTGTGTTGCGTTTAATTAGAAACTCAATTGCACAAGCATAAATCAAATTAATATCTAACTTATAAATTTTAAGGATGTAAGACATGTTAAACGTTGTTGCTAACACATAACCTCGATTGACACTATTGCAAAACAACAAGAACGGATTTAAATCACTAGATAACTTTTAATTAACAAAGCAACAAAAACAAAATTATAAACCTATGTCACTTTTAATTAAAAACTATTAAATTAATACTAATCAAATTGCATTTTAAATCAATAAATTTATAATTATAAGATATGACAAACATTAGCACACTGTGTAGAGTGCGACGACATGAATCTAACGTGACTTGAACGACTCAAATCGGACGTAAAACATAAATGATATGGCCTAAACAAGATTATATGTATACGTATTTCTATTGTATTTCGGGATTTATTTTTCTAAAGGAAAAACGACAATAATGTGTGTGTAAGGTGAGCATGACACCATTGTGATGTCATCAAGCTAGCAAAATAAGTGGGCACCCAGACTACTCTGCTGGCTCCGCTCGTTTGCGTGCGTGCATACTGGGAGGCGACGGGATGCACGGCTGTCAGCGATCGATGCATGAATAAACGGCACACGTCGGTGAGAGATTGGTGTAGCATGAACGTATTCATGTCCTATGCATGTGTGCAGCACAGAAGGATTTCAGCGTGGAAACTATTCTCACCAAGGAACAAAGAGGATACCGGAGTGAGGAAGACTTGCATGGACGTGGATGTAGATCGATGATGATGACGACGTTCAGTTCGTTGATGCCGATAGCAGCTTAATACGAATGGCAGAAGCATCAGTCAGGAGCAGAGGCTGGCCGGCAGGCAGGGATCTTGACGGGGTGGCACCTGCTCAGGTCGACGGAGAAGCTTCAAACGACAGTCACCACGGCAGCGGATTGAACTAGGGCTTCGCGATGGTGCTGCCGGCCCGAGCAGAGGCGGCGGCTTGCGCTAGGGTGGCCGACGGGCGACGAGAAGAGAGAAAATTGTATTTTACTACACCAGAGATTTCCTAAACTAGGGGCTCCTCTTACAGTAGTTTTGGTGTGATTTGCCCAAGGGATAGGTACGTATATATAGGGAGGAAAACTCTCCATCTCCATATCAACTAGCGATATGGTGCTAATTGATGTTGCACCATCCACCTTTACTAATAGGCCTAATTAATTATTAAAGCCCATTAGTAAATAAAGACATGGGCCTTTGGACATGAGGAAATCTGAGATATTTTATTATTTTCAAAATTAATTAATTTCATGGATAAAATAATTCTAGAAAAGTCCAGAATTGAATTTTAAGCCACGAAAAATACCTCGAAGGCTCCAAAAATTTAGGGAAAATTCTCAGAGATATTTTAGAATGAGACGAACCCAAATAAAATATTTAAAGCTCATGAAAAGATTGATGAAGAGATCAAGGAAAAAGATTAAGCTCACGGAAATTAAAATTTTAAATCCAGAAAATACCAAAAAGTTTTCCCATGAGAAGTAAACGTCGTCCTATGGTATTTTGAAAATAATAGCACTCACCAACACCAAAGACAAGCATCACACAAACACCACATTATCAAATTAATATGAGAAAGTTTAAAACCATAATTTTCTATATTTAAATTAGCAGCAACTTAACTTATCTAATAAATTTATTCAGATATTGAAATTATTTATTTTATTTAGTGTTTCCTATGCACAACCCAAAATTATAAATTTTGGGGTGTGACAGCTGATCTCCTCCCATTTCTAACCTAGGATAGACAAAGGTTGAAGTAGTCCAACAGGTTTCAAATGAACTACCTTGACTCTGCAACAGTTATCACATCTTGCAACATAGGCTGCAATCTCTTTCTTCATCTTTGTCCACCAAAAAGGGGTCTTCAAGTCTTGATACATTTTACCACTACCCAGATGGATAGATAATTTGGAAGAGTGAGCTTCATCTAAGATTTGGTTTCTAAGTTCTTTATCTTTCGGTATCATAAGTCGATCTTTAAACCATAGTACACCTCTCTCATCTAACCTAAAATGCTTGGTCTCTTGTTCTTTCATCTTCCTTTTGATGTGAAACACACCCACATCAATCTTCTAAAGCTCGATGATCTTAGTCTCAAGCGAACAACTAACAGTTGTATTATGCAATACAGCAGGATGCAGCAAATTGAACCCATCTTCTAAAAGAGAATTGCAATGGTATTTCTGGCTCAAGGCATCTACAACCACATTTGCCTTTCTCGGATGATAATGCACTTCTAAGTTGTAATCCTTGATCAACTCTAGCCATCATCTTTGTCTCATGTTCAATTCAGGTTGAGTGAAGATATACTTGAGGCTCTTGTGATCTGTATAGATATGACACATATTGCTAAGCAAATAGTACCTCCAAATCTTTAAGGCATGGACAACGGTTGCTAATTCCAAATCATGGGTTGGATAATTAACTTCATGCTTCCTCAGCTGATGTGAGGCATAAGCAATGACTCAGCCTTCCTACATAAGAACACATCCCAAACCTATACTAGATGTATCACAGAACACATCAAAAGGTTTCTCTATGTTGGGTTGCGCTAAAACAGGAGCAGTAGTCAACAAAGTCTGTAAAGTGTGAAAAGCAACTTCACACACTGGAGTCCACACAAATTTCTCATCCTTCTAAAGCAACCTCGTCATTGTCTTAGCTATTTTGGAGAATCTAGAATGAAGCGGCGATAGTAACCTGCTAAACCAAGAAAACTCCAAACTTCATGAACTGAAGTCAGGGCCTTCCAATCCATGACTTCCTGCACCTTACTAGGATCTACAAAGATCCCATCCTCTGACAACACATGACCTAGAAAAGGTACTTTGCATAACCAAAATTCACATTTTCTAAACTTGGCATACAACTTGTGTTCCCTCAATCTGGATAGGACTTGTCATCAATAAACTAGGATGTCATCAATAAACACAACCATGAACTTGTCAAGTTCAGGCATGAATACCAAATTCATCAAATACATGAATTACTTAGGAGCATTTGTCAAACCAAAAGACATGACAAGATACTCGTACAAACTATATCTGGTTGAGAAAGTTGTCTTAGGTATATCTTCCGGTCTAATCTTAATCTGATGGTAACCTGATCTCAAATCAATCTTAGAGAATACCTTTGCCCTAGACAACTGATCGAACAAGGTATCAATGCACGGTAGAGGGTACTTGTTCTTAATTGTCACGGCATTAAGTGGCCTGTAATCCACATACATCTGTAGTGATTTGTCCTTTTTCTTCACAAATAAGGCCGGACAACCCCAAGGAGATGAACTGGGTCGAATAAGGCCCTTCTCTAAAAGATCTTGCAACTGAATCTTGAGCTCGGCTAGCTTATTTGGTGGCATTCTATAAGGTCTTCTAGAGATAGGTGTTGTACTCGGCACTAACTCAATTCTAAATTCTACATCTCAGTCCGGTGGCAAACCAGGCAACTCATCTGGAAACACATCCAAAAACTCACATACCACTGGAACATAAAAGAGGGTCATAGTCTAGATAGCATAAGATAAGTTTCAAAGGTTAAAACTTCTAGGAAGTGGCACTATAAAAGCATCATTCCCTTTCAGTTTCTTCAACATAAAGGTTCTAGTGGAAGTGTCAATGAGAACTCTATGACCACTCATCCATTTCATACCCAAGATCACATCTATTCCCAACCCTGGCAATACTATGAGATCCACAGTATACTCTCTTTCACTTATTGAGATGAGTACATCTCTGACTATCTAGTTGGTAGAAATATTACTCCTAGCTGCACTTATGTAATAACCACCCTTATCTACAACCACTATCTGTTGATCATGTTTGGATGCAAATGCTTGACTCATGAATGAATGTGAAGCTCCCGAATCAAACAGAACAATTGTAGGGTGATGGTTTATAGGAAACATATCAGCTGCGACAACCTCACCAGAAGGAATCTCTTCCATAGTAGTATAATGCACATATCCCGAGTGTGCTTTAGTGTTGGCCTGCCTCTGATTTCCCTGATTCTAGTTGCTACCCTTCTTAGGATAGGGACATTCCTTGGACTAGTGACCAGTCTGATTGCAATTGAAACATGGCTAGCTGCCCTTTGGGCCTCCTAAGCTTCCTTGCCCTGCACTACCCATAGGTAGAGCAACAGAGTAAGCTTTACGGTACACCTTCTATGGTTGGCTTGCCTGGGCTTTCTTCTAGGGTGGCCTATATTTTGGAGCAGGTGGACAAAATTGAGGCGTTGTAGCACTAGGGCCTTCTACTACAATGTACCTGCTTCATAAGCCCTCTTGCAGCTCTTGGATGCGGCATAGATATTGTTTTGGTTCTCCTGAGTGAGAGCATCACTAACGAACTCATTAAAGGTCTCGCAGTTGTTGTTGGCCAGAGTTTTCATCAACTTTGGACTGAGTTCTCCCTTGAAGCTTACGATCTTCTTAGCATTGATGTTTACAAACTCTAGGGCATACATCAATAGATTATTGAAGGCATGTAGATACTCGGTGAGGCTCTTATTACCCTAAGTAAGCCTCAGAAACTTAGTAGCCTTCATGTTCATCAGCCTCGGGGGAATATTATGCCCCCTGAATGCAGTCTTGAATTGCTCCCATGTAACCTGAGCATTTACAGGTAGAGTGGACAAATAATGAATCCACTAGATACCTGTTGGCCCGTGCAGCTGATGTGATGCATATTCTGCCTTCACATGCTCGATGACCCTTAAAAGATGGAATTTCTGCTCAATCATGTTCAGCCATTCATCCGCTTGCAGTGGCTCTTCTGCCTCTTTGAAGATAGGAGGCTTGGCGTCTAGGAAATCCTTGAAGTCACTATACTGATTAGGCTTAGGCCCCTGATGTTGGTCTCTTCCCCGTCCATGGGCGGTGTTCTGCGTAATGTTGCGTAGCACTTCCCCCATGCACTTGGCTCTACATGAACTGAGCCACCAGCTCTGTTGGCATGGGATGCGATGGTGGTGGTAGGTCCTCATTGTCGTTGCCATGTGAACCACTACCACCTGTTTCATTTGCACCAGCCCCAGTACGAGTACGCATCATCTGCAGAGTTCAATAACAAGCAATTGTTGGATGATGTTGGAAAAATGGTATATGAATTGACTAATTATGCCAAACTGAATTTATTGCAGAGAATTTAAATTCATACAATAAAATAGAGGCACAATAATTCATTTCCACAACACAATATCATGAATTATATTACTTAGCTTCCTCGCAATGCATTCACATACATGCCAAATCTTTGCCAGCAAACAAACTAGACATTTATTAGCGTTCAACAATAACATGAACTAAACATGCAAAGTTCTGAGATTACATCAAAGTCACATAGGCACTAGCTGAAACTTAGATTTCATGTCCATTACAAGAGATCACAAAAGATAACGTCTAGCATAAATAGCTAGTCACTACAGCTACTCTAAGTGTCCAAGTGGTCGCTATCAATGTCGGACATAACATTTGCCTCGTCACTGTCCACAGGTACTACGTCCTCCTCGGGCCTCTTCCCAACCATCATCATCTACAACTATCATATCATGATCTTCTTCCTCCTCTTCAATCGAGGGAATAATAGGGTTAATGATGTTGTTAAGGCGGTGGACATCGTGCTGAAGCTCGGCAATGGTGTCTTGTGTCTGCTGTAGTCATCGCAGGTACTCTTCTTCCCTTTGACTAAACTCTACTGCCTGATGGCCCACTAGAACCATAGTCCTAGTCTTAGCTTGCTCTGATTCTTCTGCACGACGGTTGGCCTCATCCCTCTATCGGCCAGCCTCCATCATTTGAGCATGAGTGGTCTGCGTCGCTTCCTGAGCTGCATCATGGTCCACAATAGCATACCTAGCAGCCTGCCTGTGCCTATGCACCTATCTCCTTAGCCTCTGCTATATATCCCTAGCTTCCATGAGCTTGTTCACACAAATAGTATAGGACTCTTGCCAGAAACCTTGAGCCTCCTGCCTGACATAAAACATCTGCATGATAGCAAACATAGCACTCATGGTAGGACTTGAGCTCTCTGCCGGCTCATCCCAGTCCCATACCATAGAAAGGCAGTTATGTTGTACCCAAGTTGCCTCAGCCAGATTCACCTAAGGAAAAGATCCCACTGCACTGTTGGTAAGCTCATCACCATGTTGCTGATAGATCTTGCTCAGTATCTCAAAAGCTATCACTTGAGTACCTTCCCAAGGGGTTCTTCCCTCTGACTCCACTGTCCAACCTTGCCATTGTGATGCCTGAGCACGAGCAGGAATAGTCGCCCGCACCACAAACCATGGGTACCCCTCGACATCCTCCTGGTTCCAAGAATACCAGGGCAGCTCCATGTACCCAGCAAAGTTCAACACCCTCCAGAGCAAGGTGGGGGTGCCAAATAGACCCAAAAATGAGTTGTCACCGACCGGTGGATAGTGCACTGCCATCTATAGCAAAATGGTGCAACTCTCATGAGAACAAGTTTTACTTTAAGAAAAAAATCTATAATTTGGGATAAGCAACTATAAGGAAGTAATACAAAAATATAATTGTATGTATGATCATGATGCATGCACGTTCCGTATGTCCTCACGAACTTAGGAAAAATTCACAGTTCTAGTGACATACATGGTGGCATACATACGTGCTCTCAAATATAAATGTAACTAGTCGGGCTACACGTTTCTCTATTAGTGTACCTATAGAAGAATTCATTTCAGGCCAACCCAACAATTATATATGTGCAGAAATGAAAATTTGATATGTAAATTGCAAGCTAAATACTTCCTTATATATATGCCCCATATATATACAAAGCTACCCATCATTAAATACGCACCATACATACATGTAATCATGCGTATATAGTCGTACCAAAGCTAACCCATAATTAAATACTTCTTTATATATATGAGAAATATATACACTTCAGTACCAAACTAGCTCTCCCTAGACCGCACACTTACATCTTGCGGTCATGTTACTCATCAACTTACCTTCTTACCTTGGCGTAGATGCGACATTGCAAGATTTAAATTGCAGAATTTAAACCCCCAAGTTAGTATTACTTTAAGCCACCTAAAGTCCTTAATTGGGCATAAAGGATATGACCACTAGCACACTCTAGATTTGAACATACCTAGATGTATAACTATAAGTTGTCAAAACTGGTTTTATAAAACAAAAACTTTGTTTTAAGTACAC
Organism: Saccharum hybrid cultivar R570; assembly: GCA_038087645.1. Classification (NCBI taxonomy): domain Eukaryota; kingdom Viridiplantae; phylum Streptophyta; class Magnoliopsida; order Poales; family Poaceae; genus Saccharum; species Saccharum hybrid cultivar. The sequence continues at coordinate 2,783,229 of JAQSUU010000270.1, forward strand.
ATATCTCTACACCTAAAAAGACCTGGAGGTCATCGTCTGATTAGTCGCTTCGCTCTTGATCGCATGACAAACCGTCTTCCCCCTCATCAAAGACCGCGTCGTTCCCGGCTCTCCACGTCTCCGCATGATCTCTTCCCCGCCCGGTCAAAGAAACCGGTGATCCCTCGCTCCCCTTCCCCCGGCCCTACCTTGGCAGCTCCCTCGCTTCCAATCTCCCCCGCCCCACCTCGGTCGTCGTGCTCATCGCGCCGCCACCGCTGAAGATAACAACACTATTGATAGCATTCGCTCCTCCGCAGCTGCCGCCGACCGCCCGACGCCGCTGGCCCTCATCAACGCCGCTGCCGGGTTAGGGTGCTAGGCCGTCGTCGACGCTGCAGCACCCCCTACGCCGAGAGACGTCACCAACCCGGGTTAGGGCACCGGGCCAACGCTGATGCCGACCAGACCCCACCCTCCTCCTCCTCGACGGCCTTGACGCAGACCAAGGAGATGCACCCCTTCCTCTCCTCGCTGGGGGTGGTCCCTAGCGCCCTCCTCGTCGACAGTTGTGCCGACGGGGACAGCATGTTCGAGTCCGAACTCGTGGTCAGGAAGGAGCCGCGCAAGGAGTGTTGAGCACTATGGAGGCGAGGGTTGAGGTGCTACACGGTGCGGTTGCTGCGGCGGGTTGAGGCGAGGGTCACACTGGGTGCGGTGTAGCTACCTGGAGCAGTGGAACACCAGCGTTCAGCTCGATCCCATGCCCCATCTGTGACTGCGAGGTATTTGTTTCATTCTTCCCCTCCACTCATCCTGATGAAATGGCTCTGTTCGTTTCAGAGGAGAAACACAGCAACAAATGGCATTTATTTCGATGTGGATGGATTAGTTTCCAACTTAGAATATGTCAAATGAATTGAATGTCGATTGTTGACATTGTTTGGAATTTGGTTACTAGGATTGAAATTATATTTATACATGGGAATTCTGAATGCTTGTACTTCTGTTACTATGCCAAAATGAACTGAACCCATGGAATGCATGTACTTTTGTTACAATTACCCAATAATTTAACAGGTGAACTGAACCCATTATATTTACATGGAAATTCTGGAATGTTTTTCAAATTCTACAGGTGAAGCTACGTACCAAGCACTGCAAGACCTGTGAGCGCTGCAGGGTAATCAGTTAATCACCAACCCCAACTTGTTATATTTTCTTAAACACAGTCCTCCAAATGCCAAGTGAAACAATCTTTTATGCTTTCTTTTGTAGTGTCTGAACAATTGCATTGGATTGGAAGAAGGAATAACGTAACATTTATTCTGCTTATGTTTTTTGTCCTGCTGATGGTGGGTGTTCACGTTATTGCCATCACTGCAACATTTATTCTGCTCACGTTATTGGGGAGCATGGGTATACGTCCTTGAGGAAGGCCGCCCAAGGAAGAGGACAACATGAATAGCTACGAGGAGTGGGACTGATCTGGAGTGGTTTACCAAGGATTTTGGAGATGCCAATTTCTCTCCATTGGGTAAAACCTTTTCCTTTCTCTTTATAGTCTCAGTCTATCAATCAATTCTTCATATGTTTTATGCTCCTGGTCAACTAAGTCCTTTACAACTGTACGATGTTCCCCTTACATATTGTTGCCCGTAGGATTCATGAAACACAGAAAAAAACAGGAGTAAATGGTGCCTCTCTTTTTCTCTGACAAAAAGGAGGCAGTGGTTTAGTTTAGAAAAATGTTTTGCTAATTTCATAAGAAGTTCCACGCAATTGGATCAGCTTTGCCTGTATATATAAATGATGTGAAATGCTTGCAGAAGCTAAATATTACAACAAACATAAAATAGAAACGGAGAGAAGGGCCATAGTTTCATCTTTGTCAAGCCCAATTTAAAACCTGTTTCAGCTCTATGTTCTTGTCTCCTGCCTGCAAACTCATATAACCAAGCTTTTGTGCTTCCATTCCAGCTACTATAATAAGTTCATCACAATGAAGTAGGAAGTAGTCTCTTAGAGATAAGAGGAAACAAATTGCGTCCTTGTTTTGTTACATACCATAGGAACATCCCAACATTCTGTAGTCGCTTAGCCTCAGCCTTGCATGGTGGCTATTGTTTCCCTCTCATTATATTTGCTAATCTAGCTGTTTTCCAAGAACTGAACTCAACAGGCGAATCAAAACCATGTACTACCATAGGCCAGCCATGTAATTTGCGGTTACCACAATATCAGTGCAGCGCCCCTGAGATAGTGTCCTAACAGGGCCGGTTCTCAGGGGCAGACAACTGAACTCTGAAAATAACTCCTTGACATGTTGGTGATGGTGACACTCTGAAGTCTAAACCTCCTTACCTACTGAACATTTAGCAATGGAGACTCTATGTTTAAGTTCAACAAAAAACCCATAACTCAGTAGCGCTCCAAGAAGAAGTGCAGTAAACAGGAAGACAAAAAGAGAGTAAATAGAGAAGGGCAAAGTTTGTGTAGGAACATCAACCCAACGCCGAGTGCTACAGGATTCTCAGAGCCTTAGAGCCATTTTTTGTCCCCTTGAAATTCAGCCCTGCGATGGCATGCAGATCTAAACTGGAAACAGAAAAAGGTTGTAGATCAGTCGGTATTGAAAACAACTATGTTATGACTCCAAGTCCCATTTGTTGTTGCCCTGCTGGTATTGAACTGATCTCATGCTGCAGTATAATTTCATCTAGCAAATGGCACAGTTTACTTGAAAAGGAAGTATGTTGCAGTACAATTTCACCTGATTCCCTTTGCATTAATTAATTTTAGTGATTTTCCCTTTGTATTTGCATCTGATTCCCTTTGCATTAATTAATTTTAGTGATTTGTCACTGGATCATGGTTATCAATACTTTCAGCATATTGGGCAACGTGGACTTGCACCCTTACCACCGGCCATCTTGCAGTTGTGGCAACGACTTTCCCACCCTTGATTCTGCAGCAAACAGCCTTGGCAGTCGTCCTTATCGACAGGTTCAATTTTGGGCTTTGTTTTTATACTCTGTAATTCTTGGGTTCAGGCAATCAATGGACGTCCATGGTGCTTTGACAACTGGGTGGGAAACAGGTGGCCAGCTGCTAGCATGCTAGCTGCCACCTGACATGCAGCACCATCACCTGTAGGAAATTGAAATGATAATGTGCCCATCTAAGTTTTGAATCCCCTGTTCTACAATTTTTTCTAGGGAACCTTTACTCTGTATTTGAGATACTTGTAATTGATCTATACCATAGTGCACCCAGTGTGTGCAACTAGTGTACTGTACTCTGTATGATAATTAGCTCAAATTTGACATCTTCTCTCTGTTGCAGTAATTTTGGGAGCCAAATTACCGAGTTTTTTGTTGAATTGTTTAGAGCATTTCTTCAACTGCCTGTCCCTCACCAACCTGGGTTAGGGCGCCGGGCCAACGCTGACGCCGACAAGAGGCGTCGTCCCCCTCCCTTGCCACCCCCTCCACCCACGGCCGCGGCGGCGGCGACGACGACGACGATGGCAAGGACGTCCACCGCTCATCCCCTCTCCTCTCGCACCACCACCACAAGCGCGTCCACCTACTGACGTCGCCGTTCCGCTCCCTCCTCGCACTCGTCCCCTTTCAAAATACATATATTAAATTAAACTAAAATATTATAGTTTTCAATTCCAGATTCTTATGCCACTTCGAACATCAACGTCTGAGGGCATTATCAATCTGTTTGTTCTAGACATTTCTAATAGAACTCTCTACATAGTAGACCAAACTCCTAAGAAGGATGACTACAAGATTCAACCACTAAAGAAATATATAGCAAAGATTCAACGGGTTTCCACCATCCTAAATAGAGTCATGGAATTATCATGCTCTTGGTGGAGAGATGATTTAATCTTATTTGACCATAGAGTTGCAGAAGTCAGCCAATTTGAGTTAAAGTTGTAAGTACTTTTGCAATGGAAACTCCTTTTATATTCTATATTGTACTATATATACAAAACTAACAACTTAACGCTTCCTTACTGACTTATCTGGTTATAATGTTCTACTTTCCATGCTTGCGTGGAATGGTATAAGTATAGAAACATCCATTTGCAATAATGTGAGTATTATCCTTTGTATATATTTTTTCCTTCTCTTCACCTACATACATTATATATAACTATATATGTGTAAAAATCTGGCAAGAGGAATATGAACTAAGGAAGCACATCTTGCTACACCTACTCACATACACAGGGAACTAAAATGCAGCCAACATACCTAATGGTGTACAAGATTATCTTTGGCGCTATGTTAGTCACAAAGAAAAAGGAATGAATTGTCGCTTACTTTTTCCTCTGTCTAGGTGGAGTCAAAAACATCGTTTCTTTATTAAAAAATTAGTTTGAATTATGTGTTTAATGTTAATTATTTGTAATGACATAGGATTCTATATATATTTTATTTTATTGGTTGTATGTTAACGAGTGAGTCACGTTGGTTGCTGTTTAAAGGAAAAAATACTATGGTTTCTCTGCTTACACCAATATGCAAAATTATGAATCTGACATCCATACCCTCTCTGTCACGCAACATCCAGCCCGTACATCAGTTTTCCCTATACGTTGCATACCCATAGCAACGCACGGGCACTTAACTAGTGACAAGTTTAATGTTGAATCTTGCTCCAATGCCAGCTGTAACAGAATCATCCAATTTATACAAGATCAAGCATGGCGGTCCCCATTTACACGTTGACACACACACTTGACCTCATACAAACCCGGTAGTCCATCGAGTATCATGAAGGATCTCAAATCAACCAACATACAACCAAGGTCATACATGATTCAACATATAAGTCACATGTTACAACGAGTTCACAAATAGTTCAACATACGTCGGAGTTCACATAAAGTTATTACAAACCAAGTTCCATGTAGCGAAAGCAACATAGTTTTAAAACCAATATCACCCTTAGTTCAAATACATGCTAGTCAGGGTCATCTCCAACAAAAGCAACTCAGATAAGATGACATAGAAGGACCACACCCATGGTCTTACTCCTCATCTACAGCAGGAGTCATACAATTCTTGCGGTAGCCATGATACATCACATTATCTATAACAAGTGGGAATAAACCCTGAGTATGAGAATGTACTCAGCTAGACTTACCCATCATAAACCAAAAATAAAGGTACACCAAGGATTATGCAAGGCTTTATAAGTGGAGCTAGCTAGACAACATTTTGCATAAAAAGCTTAAGTAACAAATGTTGGATAGTCAATTCTCTAGCAACAAGTTATACCTATTTATATATATAGCATGTCTAGGTTGGCACTTGCACTAGAGCGATCACTTGATTAAGCTAATCAAACATTACTAACCATATCCAGTGTAATATCGTTCATAACCATTATAACCATCACCTTCCATTAAGTTACTACGAGGAAAAAGCTCCGTCAAGTTCTCACTATCCGGGAGAGATGGCAATTCGAATCGATTTCAACCAGCTAGAAATTTATTCCTACCACAATCCCAGGCAGACCGGATCATTAGTTGGCTTAGGTCACCTTCTGTACAACTCAGGTACACATTTTGCGGGTCCAATCAGCGCCGCACCCTTAGGGATACTACCAAATGTCAGGTCGATCAGGACTACCCTGCCCCTTGGCCTCACACCAACTCCTCACGCATCCTTACTACCTCTAGTGTGCAAACTTCCACTTAACAAATCCTAGCCTCAATTGAGCTACTCGGCTTTGCGGTCGAAATGACTTATCTGGCCAGCTAAGTGATAGGCATATGTTCAACATGACAAGAGGGCCTTCCACGATTCGGTCCTTAATTGACACAGATGGAATCACTATAAGTCACAACACCACCAACATAAAAGGTTCCACCCGGTCTCCAATAATAACACCACCAACATGGTTATTTCCATGATAGCAAATATAGCAAACTATGACCAAGTATCCACCCATATCTCGCAAGTGATAGGAAATCATCCGACTTCTACTGGACTAAGCATAGCTAGGCATATGTTTGATCCTAGACCTACATAGGATTCAAGATATATCTCTGGACAAGAAAATGTATATGCATTAAGTGGTTACATCTAACTCCTATAACTTAATACATCAAACATAGAGAACTCAAGTTGATATTTATGAAACATAGGAGGCTTAGAATGCTCTGGGGCTTGCCTTTCAGGAAGACTAACGACTGGTGATCGGGGCACTCAGGTAAATCTTCTAGGTCCTGACCTCCTTCTCCTTGAGTCTCCTGCTGCTGCTTCGGTAGCTGGTCCTCCTGCTCCCCGGCCGCACACTCGAGAAGGGTGACTCTCTCGGGCGATCCTATTGTATGCATATGCACATAGTAAGTGATAGGAATGCACATTAGATGAAAGGTAGACATGATAGGACGAAATGCATAAACATGTATATTTAAGCAACAAGGTGAAATGGTGATAATAAGGTTAACTTTTATTGATCGAGTAGGTGCATATCTCCTCTCTAGTAACTTAACTTGATTTTACTGAGTAGGTGTATATCTCTTCTCTAGTGTAAGAAACATACACTCACCAAGTTCTAGCAACCTATGATATAGCTGTTCATCATCAGTGAGAGGCTTAGAACTTGCAGCTAACAACTAATCTTAATTAGCCTAAGAATCTAAACAACAAGCATCACACAAGGCAGCAAGCTATAACTGGAATTAATCATTTTCTGGACTACAGGACAGCTGCCACATGTTTCAGCTAGAACTGGAGTTTTATAACTCCAACTAACATGATCCTAGATTTTCTGGAAAGCTTATGAAATTATCTACAACTTTCTTATAAGCATCTCAAGGTGATTCAAAAGTCAACAAGGTCAAACAATTCACTCTTCTAGATCTGTCCAGAGAGCAAACAAAACTGACAGTAAACTTCAAACAGCTATAACTCTCAAACCATTAGGACTACAGCTATGAAAATTTAGCATAAAGTAGATAAGTAAGTTATCTACAACTTTGTTATTATCAAGATTCGTAGCAAACTTCATCTTCATCAAGAAAACACCATGACAACAGAAACTATACATGCAATCATCCAATAGAATTATAGAGCTATAATTATCTAACTGCATACAACCAAACAATTCTGAGCATAGCCAATGGCACCAACAGTTCATATATATCACAAACACCATAGAAAATATCATGGTTAAGCCCAATTAACTTATTTGCATGCATTTATTAATTTCCTCATATAATGAGGTGAAATAAAGAACATATATTTCCAGTGCACAATAGTTTCTGAGGAAATTACAGTAGCCCATACATGCTTCCAATAGTTTACTTTACAAAATTTATGCCATTTGGATAAGTGTAGCAACCTCTACAAAAATAACAAGCTAGCATGGCTTATAATAGCATAAATAGTTTGGCCTAGTGAAATGTGTCAAACAATAGATTTTATATTTTTTGTTTTCACCATAGCATAAGATCACTGTAGAAATAATTTCATGTTTATTGGTTACATATATTTACCACAAAAATTTGCACAAGAAACTAGCATTTAATCAATATAAATAGCAAAGTCATATTCCAAGCATGCTCACTATAGGTTCATTATTTTTCGTAGCTACAACATGTCAAAACATGACTAACAAAATTGGAATCACATTTTTCTCAGATCCCTAACTCAAGTTATACATTTTTCAAGTTTAATAGGCATTAAACAAAATAAATATAAACAAGATATAAAACTATAGAACATGCCATATTTCATATTTTTATTAAATAGTACTCATCATGATGAATCTAACAAAATTTGGTTCACTCAATTTGGATACTCCTATCTCAAGTTATGAATTTTTGAAGTTTGCATTCAAAACTAAAAAACAATAAAAACAAATTAGTGAAACCCTCACAGCTGGGCCCCCATGGTCAACCAAACCCACGCGTCGGTCATAGAGAAATAGAGACGGCGGTTGGCCGACGATTGCTCATCGACGGCGAGGTCTCCGTCAACGTTATCACCACCACTACACTCGTCTCCTCAAGCTGCATCGACTAGTACCCTTGATTGGCTCAGAGGCTTGCCGGAGCAAGCTCGACGGTGGCCATGGCGGTCACGGAGCTACATGGTGGTGCTTTGACCATCGTTGGCCATGATAGGTTCAGGCTAGCATTGTGGCAGCTTCGTGGTGACCTAAGGAAGATCTAGGGTTAAAGTGGAGGTTCATGGTGACGCCGAAGAAACACAGCCACGTGCATGGCATCGCGGCGGTGAGATTGGGGCAGTGAGCAGCCGCGTTCTGGTGCTAGCGTGCCAGCATTGGCCCAACGGCCAGTGGTGTGAGCTAGATAAGTCCTTAATCTAACCCTATGAGGAAAGAGAGAAGGCGAGAGGGCTCCCATGAGCACGGCCATGGTGAGTTTGAGCTCAGCAGCGCCCATGGCGTTCACGATGACGTCATGGCCCGAGGGCCTTTACCTTGGCACGAGAGGCGATGCTATTGGGTCGACGAGGTGGAGCAAGGCACAGCAAATCTAGTGGCTAGGTGAATCGAGCAATGGCGCTGTGGTGGCAGCGCACGAGCCTAGCGAAAGTGCGACGGCGATGGTGACGGCGGAGTTGCCGCTTTAGGCTGTGTGAGGATGAGAGCAGGGCAAGGAGAAGCGAAATGAGTAGTAGCAGTAGCGTGTCGCCCCTTTGTCCTCCTTCTGGCCTAACCGGTGGGCTCATCACCGGCGTACGACAACCAAGTGATGGCCGTGGCCTAAGCACGGTCAGCCACCGAGCTGGCCGATTTGAATCGACTAAGTTAATTTAGTTGACTTAACCCGCCATGTTCCTCTACCTCTATCTCCAAATCTAGTTTGAATTAGTGAAAACGATATTACTAAAAGTTGTAGAGTTGAGTGAGATCTATAACTTTTCTTAAAGGAATTTGGAATGGTTTTCAAACTATAAAGCTCCAAAGTAGGTCACATGAAACTGAAACTAGCTCAAGACGGCTAAAATTTTTGAATCCCAAACAACATTTTGGTCAAACTGATGGGCTCTATTTCACTAGGTTAGGCATTGAATGAGCACATGACCATAGGATAAAGTTTGTTCCTTATGAGATGGACTACAACTTTTATTAAGGGTGCATTGACATGCAAACACTCTAAGTCATAGTTCAACTCTAGTCAAAGTAGTAAGAAGATAAAGGCATTTGGAAGCATTCCAACACTTAGAAGCATAATTGGACCAAGTCATGAATACAAACTTTGTTCCATTTTTCATCCTAAGTGTATCTATGGTGTTTTGGTGACCAAACAACATTCACTTGTATTACCACTCATGATCATATAGCATATACATGCATAATCAAGCATCACATGTGATAACATATAGCACATGAAACATGTGAAACATTACTAATGAAACATGAGTTGCATGAATGGAACATTGCTTATACAAAACATTACCAATGCAACATATGAAACATCATTTATGACACATATGAAACATCACTTATGTAACATATGAAACATCACCTATGTAACATATGAAACATCACCTATGTACATATGAAACATCACTTATGTAATATTCAAAAATGAAATTCACATGCTCATGCTCATGAATGAGTGAATGATGCTTATGCTCGTGCAATGCAAGTGCAATATGCAAGCTTAACACCTAGGGTGTTACAATATACTTCGAATGGAGTGAGATGACTATAGCTAAGTGAACTTGCTCTTTATCATATGTTTCATCCTGCAAAATACTTCAACAAGAACACAAACTCGTGGCACAAATTAGGACAAAGGGTTAGCGGTTAGCCATCCAAGGATTCGTTCTTGTGGGTTTAGGCATTTTTTAATTGGCAAATTCCTAACAGGATGTCTACTTAATATTTTTGGATTTTCTATTTTTAATGCATAAAGAAAATATGCATGCATGGTATATATTTTTTTATGCCACCACGGTGAATATTTCTGTGGGTGTTTACACATCGTAGATTTATTCACATGGGGCTTTAGGATTTTATGTTGCAATAATGGAATGCAGTTATAAAACTTTTTATTTTTCTTTTACTAGTGCAAGGCAAATGCAAAAAAATATATATGCTAAAGTGGAAAATAATTCATGCAATGCTAGAAACGTAATTATGGATAACTATCGATGTTATCTCATGGCCAGGGTTTAGATTTTTGAGTCCTCCAGACATGACTTAACTGGAGATAGTCCTTCACTCTTCAGGTTCATCATCTGGTCTTAGTGATGGAGACCTAGATGGCTGCACATCTGGTGATGGTGACCCTAATGGTGTCACCTTTTTCTTTCCATACCTACTTGGTTTGTGGGCTTAACTTCAGTGGAGTAGGGTCATCCTTCACAGGTTCTTCATCTTCCCATTCATTCATGGTTGGTTTTCTTAATGGCGGGATGATCAACGTCTCCTCCTTTTCTCTAGGGAATTGGAAGTGGAGTTATCCAAATCTGACGTAGATAATCGCATTGGTGGTGTTAAGGAACTGTCTGCCTTAGGATGATGGGTGTATCGTCATCTTCTTCTCCCATGTCTAGGACCATGAAATCAGCAAGGGCATAGTGATCATGTATCTTGACCATAACATCCTTTGCTATTCCTTCCTGGAATTGGATTGATTGGTCCGTCATCTGCAACTGCATATATGTAGGGTACAAAGGTTTGTTTGCGAATAAATACTCATATATTACCTTAGACATTATGTTGATAGAAAGTCTTGTGGAAGATTCTTTGTCCAATGGTACACTCAATCATCGGTACACCAGGATCATCCTTATTAGCAAGGAATGGTGAAGCAAGGAGGTGGTCATACTTAGATCGGAGTTTGTTGATCATATTAACTGTTTCTTCTTTTGGCTACCCAGTCTTGTTCTTCCTCCTTCTCCAGCTGTTCTTCTTCTTGGTTACTGTTGTCTCTTTGGGCAAGTATGCCTTTTGTGGATGTGTAGGAGATTGCAAAATGTGGTTCTTGAAAGAGAACTTCTCCTTCTTGTCCTTGATCGTGAAACAGATGTTGGCACTATCTGCATAGATGATGGTTTTTGCGGTGCTTAGGAAAGGTCAGCCCAGGATGATGGGTGCCCTTTCATCTCCACCTGTTTCCAAGACCACAAAGTCTACGGCAACATATGATTGCCCCACTCATATGATGGCATCTTCTAAAACTCTCTTGGGGTAGCAGAGTGACTGATCTGCAAGTTGCAAACGCATATTTGTGTACAACAAGGGATCTCTTAAAATCTCTTCATAAATTACCTTAGGCATGATGTTGACACTTGCTTCGAAGTCACAGAAAGCTTCCTAGAAAATATGAGGTCCAATAGCAATCGGGATGACAGGTCTCCCCAGATCACCTTCCTTGTCGGGTAGGGAATAATCTATCCACCATCACGTTGATGGCTCCGTGTAGTAGTAAGCTGCATTGTGAATATCGACAAGATTTGCAGTTTCTAGATCTTTTGGCTGCCCTAGAATCTTACCTTTGTCAGATGGAGGAACAACAACTGTCAGCTGAGGTATTTGTGATTCTATCATTTTATTAAAGCTATGCTGGTTCTTAATAGCAGAAGCGAAGCTATCCATTCTATTATTTATGTTCTCTAGAATTTTATCATTGGTAGATACCTTCTTAGATAATACTTCCATAAGTTTGGATTGGCCATCAATTAATTCTCCCAAGGGTGGTTGATTGAAATTATTATAATTGTTACCTTCATAGTTACCTTGGTAGTTTGGCCTCTATTGTTGGTTCCATCCTGATTCTGTTGAGGACGATAGTTGTTGTTGATAAAGTTCACATCCTCTTGGGTTTTAGGATAGTTGTTCCCTAAATGCCCAGTGTTACCACATACTTCACACGTCATGCGAGAATCATGAATGTGCATGACTTCTTGCTTCTCATTGGTTCGGTCTTCGATCTTCTTCATTAGCAGGTCCATCTTGGTAGACAACATGTCTACCTCCTTGAGTTGATGCATACCTCCACTTCACTTACAGGTCTAAACACGTTCTTCATTCCAACTTTGGTTGGAGGCCATCTTCTCCACGAGAGCTGTTGCAGCTGGGATAGTGAGTGACAAGAAAGCACCTCTAGCAGCAGCATCCATAGTCTCACGGGTACTACTGGTCAACCCATGGTACAAAGTCTGCATGAGTAGCCAATTCTCCATCCCATGATGAGGACATTCTGATATGTAATCTTGGAAGTGTTCCCAATCCTTAAGGACAGATTCATCATGTTGCTGCTGAAAACTTGAAATTATTCCATGCAGAGCATTGGTCTTGCTTGTGAGAAAGAACTTAGCTAGGAAGGTAGTGGAGGAGTTATCCCATGTAATGTTTCTATCTTTGTTGGCATAGAACCATTGCTTCGCCTTCCCTAAGAGTGAGAATGGGAGGAGGCAAAGTAGTATGGCATCTCTGATCACTCCTTTGATGGTGAAAGTGCTGCAGATCTTCAGGAAGTGTTGGAGATGAGCACTCGCATCTTCATGTGCCTTTCCATAAAACTGGCTAGCTTGCACCATGTTTATGAGAGCTAGCTTGAGCTCAAATCCATCGTCTCTGACATTGACCACTGGCCTAGTATGGATGTTGACCGTAGTTGGAGTAGAGAACTCGTGGAGAGTCTTGTTAGCCATGGCTTCAAATTCTGGTGTTAAGCTTGCCTTGTCTGGTTGTCTTCCGAATCTAAAGCTGAGACTTTCTTGAGTTTAGCTTTAGTTCTCCTAATTAATGCTTCTGGATCTTCAACGTAGTTTGTCAGAAGGTCAAAACTGGTCATACATTACCCTGCATAAAAATACACAAGTAGACAACACAAGGGTAAGCCTGTTTGAGTAGAGGTCAATGGTTATTTCAATTACATCAATTAGTCTAAGTTTATCAATACTTCCTTTGCCTAGCTACCTTCCCCAGTAACAGCACCAGAAAATCTTGTTGGTATTTATTAACTTGTCACTTATTTTAGTAGCCACCCATTAATTACCTACATCTCCTAGCATTACTTGTACTAGGTTGTCATCCCTAGTGATGATGTTAGAGATGCTTGTTGGTTCTACCTAGCATCACTACTAGAATGATACTAAGTAGTTCTTTATTATTTCATGTGACTAGGAAGAATATGAAGATATATAAATGGAAAGGATCTACAAGTGCATAGATAATTATACCATTGTAGCACTTCATCTGAGAGTATTCCAGGTATCGTTATTTATATTTTACCACATGGAAGGTCTAGCATGGATATGTATTGATAACTTATAGTATTGATGGAGAAATTAGCCACATCCAATGTTCTACTCACAACAGGGGTAAGTCATAGGATAAAATATACATATGATAAGTATTGATTAATGATAAATCACTCAGCGCACTCCTATCTATGGCATTAGCATGGTCAGGTAGAATATTAGAGGAATAATTTCTAAGTCATTCTTAATTACAAGTCAAAGCATATATTGATTAGTGCAATTACACCTAGTAGTCATGGCTAAGATCATCTTCATATCTACACATAAGGGATATTACTAAGGAGGATTAATAATAGAGCTTGCTCTTCATTCGTAACCAGATCCTACTTCTATGCCAATATTCGGGTAGTGGACTACGAAGGACTCAATGGGAGGGTCACATCTATAATCTACCACATGGCCTAGAATATAGAGTGTATTCGCAGGTAAACAATGTATAAGCACCATGCTTACACAACATCGACCACACACCCCATGTACTTTAGAGTAAGCGCTATACGAACTTATGCATAAACATAATGACAAACTTACTATACTAAGTATATAATCAAAGTAGATGATGAACATTATAACAAAGAACATAGATAAGATAAATATTAATATTGTCATAACAATTGTAGCAAGCATATAAAAGTAGTAGAGATATAGAAGAGACGGGGTACAAAGATTATACCAAACCACGCTCTTGATAAGATCGGGAATCCAAGCGAAGCCTGCTTGCCTCCCTCTAGACCTAGCGTAACTAGCTATGCCCTAGAATATGATGGAGCTCTGAGGATGATTATGGTTTCTGTCTTCTCAAATGACTTATGGTTCAGGGGGGCAGGGCCTAGTATATATAGCCCGGAGCGTCCAACGTGAGCCCTTAGATAAAGCCAACTTAAGGAACAGTGGAGATGCAACCTAGGAGGCAGTGGGAAACTGATGTAGCAATGGAGAGACTGATAGGTGGGCTAGGGGGCCGTGCAGCCTATAGGTGGGGCCAGCCGGCCCCACATGGTAGCCCCTCGGGGTGTGCTTTGGTGGAGAGTGAAACGATCCCGATTTCCTCAAAGGGAAATCCATAGATTCAATGTATAACGTGATAGTCCTAGGCGATCATTCCATCACATTATCCATAGGCGTGAGTCCAAGGGCAGGTGAGTTAAAAGTCCTAAACGTCTTGGCAGAAGGGTAATCCCTAAGAGTGCTAGCGCTGACTAAACCCGCGAAGTTGATTCATGAGTTGTACTAAAGGTGATCGACGGCTGCCTTTAGCGGGGTTTGTTGGGTGTTGATGGTAGATAAGTGTCATTTTTAACCATCAACATAGCATGAGAAAGGACCTAAAATATAATTACTAGCTATGTATAGGGGTTACACTAACAAAATTCCACAAGTTTTGGTGAATGTCTATTTCTGCAGGGGGTTATCAGGAAACAACCAAAGGAGGCCCACATGTCATATTTACGTAGAGAGAAAAGGGCCACATATAAAAAAAGAATAATCTAGAAGACATGGGAAGCAAAACTCTAGGAGGTGGGACCCACCTGTCACTGTGACAGGGGCAGGCACCCCACCCCCTAGGTGGCCACCCTACCTAGGTGGCCAATCAGGAGCCACCTCGCGGATCATGCCTCCACCGCCTTTAAGGATCAATAATAATCATCTATCAAGGTCGGTTTGATCCAAGGGCTGTGGTGCTTCCTAGAGGGCTATATAAGCAAGGCCCCTGACCCCAGGAGAAACCCTAATTCATTCCAAGATATAGAGCATTCCTCTAAGAAGCCTCAGAGCCACC
Source organism: Saccharum hybrid cultivar R570 (assembly GCA_038087645.1). Taxonomy (NCBI): domain Eukaryota; kingdom Viridiplantae; phylum Streptophyta; class Magnoliopsida; order Poales; family Poaceae; genus Saccharum; species Saccharum hybrid cultivar. Next base: position 2,798,268 of record JAQSUU010000270.1, read on the forward strand.
ATCTCAATTACATCACTATAGTTTAGTAGCATAGCTACATAGGATTAGAACTAGAAGGAGGCAAGCATTGCTTGGATTTTGGATCTGTCAAGAGGATTCTTGATAATTCTCTCCTATTTCTATATTCATTCTTGTATTATTCATCTAGGTCATCATTTGTATGAATATGACTTTAGTCTATTCTATCATATTGGATATGACTTTGCTCTATTTGATTATGTTCTCAATTATATTGTTCTTAGTCTACTTTGATTATATGCTTGGCATAGTTAGATTAGAATTATATTCAAGTATAGGATCATTGTTGAAATGGCGTTAAGCCTCTGGTGTAACACCCCAGGTGTTTGTCACTCATTAAGCAGTGGGTTTGAGCTTAAACATGACAGATTAAGTGGAGATGACAATGTCAAGGTCAACCTATGGAGATGAGCCTGACCTAAAGTTGGATGTTGCACCATCGTTTTACATATAGGCCATTTTCAAAGATATATGCTTGGATAGTGTTATGGCAATATCTTCATGTGTCTCACCTTAGTACCTATCTATATTGATCTCTGGAAAAGTTTCATGAAGTTTGGAATAAAAAAAAAAGTCACATGAAATGATAAGTCATATCTTTGCATGAATTGCTTTATCAAGTGAATGGAAACATGTGAAGTCAACCAAACCTTGTAACCTTACTCAAACAACTCTAATTGAACTCTACAACAAAAGTTATGAAGGGTTCGTGTTGAGCGAAGGTGGAGAAAATGTCCAAAAATAATGGAAACCCTATATTTTGTAGCAGAAAGGACTTTGCGTTGACCGAGAAATAAAGTTGACTTCTGGACTAGATATGAGGTTTGACCAAAAATGAAAGTTGAAGAAAAGTTTGTGTATAACAAACTTTGTTAAAGGACCAAGTCATGATTTAGCTTCGAAATAGATCAAAACAGTGCTCAAAGTATAAGAGAAAAAAAGCTGAAATCAACCCGACCGTGTTTGCAGTCCGGATTTCACCGACATCGACGTTGACATCCCGCGTTCTCCAAATTTTGCTAAGCAACTTGAGTTAGTCCAAAAATAAAAGTTCAAGGTTATGTTATGGAGAAGAGAATGCAAAAAGTTGCACTAAGTTTGATCGAGTTTCGACCTCCGAAAGCGAGTTTCCGTGATCGATGTTAACATATTGACACTATCATCTTGGAGCTTAATTATCCACTGTTACAAAGCTCAAATGGCTGGGCACCTTAAATAAGAAACGTAGAGCAGGCCGAGGTGAGCAAATTTTGTTTATGGCCCAATGTCTAATTCTGCCTAGAAGCCGCCCAAAACGGCGTTCCACCTTGCCCATGTCGCTGCCCGCCACGTGCTCGCTCGAATGCCTCAAGGGGCGACGCGTGCCGTGCGTGGCCGCCATGCACAGAGCATGCCCGCCATTGCTGCCGCGTGGTATGCCACTATCGCGTCGCTGCGCCCTCCTGAAGTGGATGCCGAGCTTGCTCCCTCTCTCACTCGCACCCTCTCTGCCTCTTTCTCGCCCAGCCTCTCTACGCCCGCGCGCGAACGCCGAGCTCCGCCATGGCCGTCGAGGCAGCTCCGTTGCCACTGCTGTTCCCCTTCCGTCGAGCGCCCTTGTAGTTCCCATTCGCCTCCACCACAGTCGCTCCATGATCTACTATCTGTGCCGCGCCTCCTGGCTTCCGTAGCTAACCGCGCCATGGCCACTGTCGCTGGCTGCCGTTTGCCACCAACGGCCGTGCATGGTCAGGCCACTGCAGGCCGCCGCAGACCGTGCAAAAGCCCTGAACCGGTGCGCGTAGGACCGCACGTGCTGCGACGCCATTGCCGCGTCGCCTCGCTGCTGCCACTGCCAGTCGTACGCGAGCGCCGTCATGGCTGGGGCGGGCCATGTTCGCCGCTGCCATGGCCAAGCCACCTCGAGCCACCTCAGGGCGTCGTGGGATGGGCTAAAGCCCTATGCGGGTGCGGCTAGGCGCCACCATGCCTCTACCGCCCCTCACCTGCCGCCGGCGTCGCCCTGCTGCCGGACGGCCGAGCCGCCCCCCTCCTCTGCTCCGTTCCAAGGAAGAAGAAAGGAAAATGTTGTGTACGCTTTCTCTTAGGATGACAGGCGGGCCCGGCTAGGCAACGGGTCCCGCACATCAGTTAAACGGTGATTGGTTTGGGTACCGATTTGGGTGTGCCTAGCAAATTTTGTAGGGTGAGGGGAATTCTGTTTTGAATTTCAAGATTTCATGATTTTCTTTGAAAATCCATATCACATGCTACGTAATTCCAAAAATAGCAAAAGTGGACTTTTTGGAAACCTTGAGAAGAGATCTATGCAGTGGAGTCACAATATGCTAGATGTTTGCAGATGTTTTCTGATGTTTTTAGTTAAGCTTTAAAAATGCTCTAAAATACGTATAAAACTTGACCAGAGCCATATCTTGAGTTTTAGAACTCCAAAAATAGTGATTCTTGTTTTGTTAATTTTGTGATGACATGTACTTGCTAGGAAAAATATTAAACACACTATTTGTTCACTGTTTTCTTAGGGTTTTGATTGGACCTTGATAAATAAGAAATTTACATTATATTGCTTGTTATTTTTATATCTTGAGTTGTGCTGCTCCAATTGATGTGAAATTTTTATGGTAGGCTTGTTATGCTATGGATGTACTGTGGTATAAATTTCATGGATTGCTTACTGTATGCTCAAGTTAATGATTTAACTTGTTTATAGCTTGATAAATATCTTATAAATAATATATAAATGATAAAATAGAAAATGTTGTTCCATTACCTTAGTATGATGTTTCTCTATCATATTGATTCATAATATGGCCTTGTGTTCACAGAAAATATTGAGTGTTAAGTTTAACTTGCTCTCACATGATTTATTGCTATAGCTATTTGTCTTTTTCATAGGGGTTGATATATATCTCCAAATGGTTTGAAATTTGGACAGTAGACTTTTGGTAGCATTTGTAGGCCATTGTAATTTTGGTAGAATTTATTGAGCACTTTTGATAGGTGTTCATAATTCCACCTAATTATCTAAATAAATTAAGAAAATGCATTAAAAGAATTTATTTAGGAATGGACACTATGTTTTATGGTGTTCATTGGTCATGGGTGACATGTTGGTAAAGTTGGTTTTATCCAATTATATGTTTGCAACATAAGTTAATAATTATTTCTTGCAAATGAGGTTTCTGAACAGATTTGAGGATATTGTTAATTACCCTATGCAAATGATGTTTTCATGTCTTGTGTGCTATAACAAAGTTGTTGTGAATTTCATGATCTAGCTGCTGTTAAAATTTGGTGGCATTTGGCCATATGGTTTAGAAACTACAGCTGTTCTAAGTTGGGTTCAGATTTATGATGCTCTCTGTCCTTCCAGGACATATTCTGTACCTTCTGTATTTCGACCTGGTAAATTTTAGAATCAGGATTAGATGTTTATAAATGAAATGTGGACAATTTCATAAGCTTTCTATGATGTCTTCTTGCAAGTCATTTGGATTTGTAGAACTTCAGATATGATTGATTTACCCAGCTACTGCATGTATGTCCAGAATTGTTGAAAATACATGATTGCTTGGTTACTTTGTTTGGGTATTGCTAAGTGTGATTCATGTCTTTGGTGATTAAGCTATTACACCTGAGACTTTGTAAATCTTATGTCATGCTTGGTATTGCTTTCTTTGCTATTTAAGCATGTTTGTTTGTGTAAGGTTACTTAAGTAATGTGATGTGCTTACGTGTCTTTACTATAACCTTATACTTGCCTTGATTAACGTGTGATGCATCATCTATTGCATTTCCTTATATTCATGCACTTGCATCTTGCATTTCATTTAGGTACGCTAGATGCACCACGTGAAGGACGTGTTGTGGAGCCAAACCCGAAGATGGAGTTGGTGGGTCTATCCCGAAGATAGAAGGACCAGACAAGTGATAGATTGGAAGATGCTCACCAAGCGAACTCATCTGACATACTCTAGCTTGAGTCGGATCCCAGGCAAGCCCCGGAGCATTATAAGCCTCCTATCTTTAAAGCAATTAATTCTATATATGTTATAAGTATTGTTGCATTAAGTGATAGGAGTTGGTTGGAAACCTTGCTACATAATATCATTCCTTGTCCAGATATATGAATCCTTGAATCCTACATAGACTACTAGGATCGAGTAGATGCTTAGCCCTGCTTTAAGCGGTAGAAGTCAGGTGATTTCCTGTCACCTGCGAGATATAGGGATATTCATATATGGCACGGTTGGCTATATTTGATATCGTGGAAAGGAACCATGTGTTAATAAAATGAAATGAGACCGGGCGGGAGGATGATAGTGAAGCGACAAGGCATGGAGGTCTTGGGTGTGAATCTATCCCCGTCTGAGTCGTTTAAGGACCGATTCATTGTACGTCCTTGAGTCATGTTGAACGCAGTCTAACACTTAGTTGGCCGGATAAGTCGTTCCGACCGCGAAGCCAAGTAATGTGATTCAGGCCGGGAATCGAATGGTAGGTTGCTTCTTGGAGGAGAGAAAGGATGTGCTTGGGGACATTGGCGTGAGACCAAGGGGGGTTAGAGTCCCTATCACCTGGCAGAGTGTCGCCCTTGGGGTCGCGACATCATTCGGACCCGTGATTCCTGAATCATATGAAAAGGTGGCCTGTGCGACCCTGGCAGGGGTCTGCACGGTGAGTGTTAGAAATACCCCTCCAGCTGGATAGGAATTCGATTCGAATCGTCATCGCTCCCGGTTAGTGAGCACTTGACTTGAGCAGCGGCAACGTAGATTCCATTAAATTAAACGGATGGTTAATTGGATCACGATGGAAAGGTTGCCTCAATTTATACCTGCTATGGTTAATATTGTTTGCTCCTAATAAAGTGAGTGCTCTAGTATAGGTTCTAATATAGATGACAGGTTAATGATAATTAACTTGATGCTTAAGCATTAATGATTGATCATCTATATTAAGCTTTTATGCAAAATGTTGTCAAGCTAGCCCCACTTTATATCAGCCTTGCATGATCCTTGGTGTCACCTTATTTCTGGTTTTTGACGGGTAAGTCTAGCTGAGTACTTTGTCGTACTCAGGGTTTTATCCCCACTTGTTGCAGGTTATGATGTATCATGGCGACTGCAAGAGTTGGTTGACTCCTGCCGTAGTGGCGGAGTGTGATCATGGGCATGATCCTTCTTATTTACCTTATCTCTAATGCTTTTGGTTGGAAGTCGACCGTGGTACTGGCATGTATTTGCAATAAGATTAATGTTAGTTTCAAATTACTTTGCTTCCGCTACTTTTCAATGTAAGTGTAATAACTTTGTTGAACTCCGATGTAAATTGATTTACTTGTGAAATAGATGTAACATGTGACTTGTTATGTTGAATCACTACGATCTTGGCTTGTATGTTGGTTGGTTTGAACTCCCTCGTGATTTCATTGGACTACCAGAGTTATATGGGCTCAAGTGCGAGAATTTGATCATTTCGGTGATTGTTTTTGTACTTGTGCTCTTATAATTTGGACGGTTCTGTTACAGCTGGTATCGGAGCAAGATTCAACATTAAACGTGTCATATGTGTATTTAAAACAAAGGTTTTGTTTCTAAAACCAGTTTTATCAACTTGTAGCTATATATAGGTTTGTGAAAACTGAATTCTAAATCTAAGTATGTCAGTGGTCAATTTTCTTATGCCCATATAAGGATTATTAGGTGGCCTATATAAGTACTAACTTGGGGGTTTTTTATTTATGCATCTACGTCCAGCCCAAGGTATGTATGTGTGATGACTCTCCCACACTATGCTACCCAGTGTGTCAGATTAGGGGTAGCCTTCATATATGAAATAGCCATATATGTTGTTAGTTTACTTTTATGCAACGTCGCACCTACGCTCAGGTAAGTGTGAGTTGTGAGAGCATGACCGTACAATCTGCGGTCTAGGGGAGAGCTAGTTTTGGTTACTGGATTATTTACATGTTATACACATGTATATATGAAGGTACTTAATTGTGGGTGATTAATGATTCGGGTAGTTTTGGTGCTACATGTATATATACAGGGGTATATGTATATGGGAGTACTTAAAAATTTTTCTTACTGCTTTCATTGTGTGCCATATATTGGGGAATTGTTGGGCTAAAATGAAAATTTTCTGCAGGTACGCTAACCACGAATGCGTAAGTCGAATGTAGCTGACGACTAGCTATATATCGAGAGAGTGCGTGTTATGCCACCGACATAGAACGTGATCGCCACTTTCGATTGGCAATCTTGTGAGGACGAATAGGACGAAGCATGCATCATCATGTTGTTGCTTAATACATAACTATGATCCTCTCACCCTTGTTCTATAGTAAGTAACTTGTGAGTGATGTGGTACACTATCTTTCTTGTGTGGAGTAAAACAATAATGTCTTACTCCATGTTGTTTGAGAAAAGTGTGTGCTTAGCCTTGCTAGAAATAGTTGTGGTTACATGCTTGAACCTATAGATGCCCTTTAGGTTAGCCAAGTGGCGGATATGTTGTCATACAAGTGTTTGCAAATGCTTTAGACCCCACCTAAGTAATTGTGATTCTTATTAATGAATTAAATTAGTTGGTCTAAGGTAATAATATTTAGAGCTACTAGAATAACATGTTTGTGTGCTCTCTTGTTAAGTAGAACAAAGGCAAGCTTTGTTTTGCTTGTCGAATGTTGGCTGCTAGAACGTTTTCTGTTGTAGTGATGCTTTCGTGGTCATAATGGTGTTTTCTATAGTTATGGGGAATACCAAAGTTGTAGCTAACTTATTTATCTAGCTTGTCCTAAAATTTCATGACCCTAGGTATTATGGTTTGAGAATTATGAATTTTAGAAGTTTACTGTTAGGTTTTGTTTATGCTCTAAATAGATCTGAATTTTTGATTTATTTGACCTATGTGCATAGGGAATCATGTCTTGGAGATAATAGAAGAAGTGTAGTACTTTTTCTAAGCTTTCTAAAATGTCCTATAACACTAATTTTGGTGGTCTAAATCTCTACTTATGAGCTTGTAATGTGGGATGACAGAGTCTGTCCAAATCTGGGCAGAGATGTTTTCCTTGTCTTGTTTGGCCTTGTTAGATATATAATCATCTTAATATGATAATAAGAAAGTTATAGACAACTTAATAAGCTTTATATAAAGTTAAGGCTCAGCCTTGTTGTGTACATAGAACTCCAGTTATGCATTTTTGAAGTTCTTGTCAGTTTTCTGTCCATATTGGTACAGATCTGAAACACCAGCATGTTTGACCATGCTAACCTATGATTTAGCTTTTGGTATGAATAACAAATGCGTGGAAAACTTTCTAAGCTTTATAGAAAGTCTAGGATCACTTTTGTGGGATGTCCATAACCTTAGTTATGGTTGAAGCAAGTAACTATTGTGCTGCTGTCCAGATTCTGGGCACCTGCTAAGTTGGCCTCCTTAATTAACGTTTGTTTGGACTAAACTTGTAGTTAGTTCATGCTTGAGATGAATGCTTATTTTGGATGAGCCTTGTGCTTTTGTATTGGTTGCTTAAGCCCATTCGTTTGAATTTTCTCCAATGTCTGCTTGATTGTGATGTTGTATGTGTGCTTGTTATCTAGGTAGTGCCCTAGTTGTCACCTCGTTTGTCCTCGGTGAGCATACGAGGGTCACATAGCTTTAGCCTAGAACAAAGTTCGCGTACGTAAGTGTATGGTAGTTGTCTTCAAGTAGGTTTCCTCTTAGGAGTCTGAGCCTGTAGACATGGTGGTTATCCCTTGAATGTTTGTATCCATACCGTTGCTTGACCGAAAGCCCAAAGTTTTGTTCTCCTATATGTTTGTCTAAGCCGTGGACGTTTTCCAACCCTTTTTGTGAAGACCCTTATCAACTGACCAACCAAGTTAACTTTTATCAACACTAGCCTTTGACCATGGTTCGTACGTTGCCAGTTATGGAGACTGTACCCAATTCCATGTTAGACCTTCCGGTTATCTCTCCCAAAGGTTAGCTAGTGTGACGCAACGTCTCTCTGCTATGGCCTCTAAATCATGTGCTTGCAAATTCGTGCATCCACCTTATCAACTTAATCTATGACTACGTATCGGTTTTTGCCTTGAAATTAGCTTAATTCGTCTCCCACCTTCCCAAGTCTCGGGATGTTTATCAGTCTTGATCTCATGTTGTTGCCCAACATGAATGAATCTCCTATTAATCTTTTATCTGGAACTCACCTCGGTGGACGCAAGTCATGCATAGAATTTAAGCAAGAGTCCATTGCCAGTTGTCTTTGGGAATTGAGCTATGTTCCTTATGGTGTGTGTTAATTTTTGGATCGCCTCCTCGTTGATTCTAAACCTTGTGACTACCTTTACTTGATATCCCTCCTTGGTATGGTGCTTGTTCAGACCACCCAATCTATGTCATTTGAAATTCCTCTTCAGGCGTATGTTCGGTAATGGTGTTACGATTAGCATTCTATGGTGCCGCGACGAAACCTAGGGCCTCCTTGTGACCGCTCGGCACATGGTTGTGCTACTAGGCACGCGCTGGTATCGAGGTTGCTAGTCATAGCCCATTATGAAACTACATCGATGTGGGTTTTCTTGTGAGATGTTTCTTGATTATCTCTCCAAATCGTATCGTAAGATCCATATCTTAGACCGAAAGTAGTGGGACTTCCTTCTAAAGTTGCTAAGAGGAAAATCTTTGAAGAATAGGTCACCGACATAAACATTAACAAACCACAAGAAGTGGTAGACAAGTGACTCTACTTAGTTGTCCTAGTATTGACGAGCGTCATCGAGTGAGCAACGTATCTCATTCCTGTTGGATAAAAAGGACACACAACACTTAATGTTGGACAAGTTATCTGTGAGATGAGAATCGATTGTCGCATTGTGCATGTGACCGGAGCTATCCAAGTCGCAATCTTGGGTGCATAATGACCATACAATCGAAATCAACCATCTCTAGAATAACTTCCTATTTGCTAACTTCGATGGCAACCATCCGTTCTGCATCAACTACAGTTGTTGTGGTCAAGAGGGAAGATTTAGAACTTTTTAGTTTTGTGAGACAACTGATTAGTTACCAATAGGAAGGTTAATCTTTAGTTAGGTAACGACTCTTTGGTAGCTACGAAGGCTATGTCTTACAGAGCAATAACCAACAAGAAGTTAATCAACTAGCCAACAACTGGAATGATATTCTATCTTCTAGAGCCATTGTGACCAAGTCAATTCCATCTTGGACAATCACACAGATAGTGCAAGGTGTTCTATCAGCTAAGGTGAAGAAGTAGAGAAAATATGTGTTTTGCCTTACAAAAGTAACCTGCAAGTTCAAAGCGTGTGCATCTTCGAATTGATATGTAAATTAATAGTCGAGATCTGTTGTTGGATGGCCCTTTTGAGGTCTCACAGATACTGGTTTACACTCTTTCAATTGCTTTTGCTTTCTCGTATCCCTAATGTACGAGCAGCCTTAGTTTCTACAAATCAAATTATACCATCGCGAATCAAAAGCAATTTGAAAAGTGTCAAACCACAGATTTCCATCTTAGAGCTGCTGTTTGATCCTAAAAAGGAAGCCTCAAGGTGAAAGTTGGCCTGACAAAGTTGTTACATTGCAAGTCAACTCAACTTACAGTGCAACTAAGTCCCGAAGGAAATTTTTTTTACTCAATCGCTTGGTGGTAGACTACTTCCCGTGGTTTAGTAAATATTACAACATTTGTTGTCCTTAAGGCCTCACTACATTTTGCTTTGGTACTAAGTTTCCAATGATAACATACTTTAGTACCTTATAAATGTTTTTACCCAAGAGTTGCATCTGATTCAACTCGGACAACTGTTGCCTTAGGATAAGAGAATCTTCTTCGGTAACATTTGGCAGAAATACGAAGCCGACAGAGTCAGCTATCACATTCACTAACCCTTCGCCAGACTCAGATAATACAGTGTTGTCATCAGAGAAAGAGAACTGCACACATGGAACCTCGAGTAGTTTTCCATTAGTTGGTGTCTAAATGAATGAACATTTATGACCAACATAGACCCTGTCTATTGGTTAGCCAGTATCCTATAACCTCAGAGGATGTTTGTCATCTATGATCTCACCCCATTTGGAAGGTTGCGCTCAAGCCATTCTGGTAGAGGGCTACTTTTCAAATTTTGTGGACATAGAGTCATTTCAACGAGTATACTTCTGAAGATTTCGGTCTAGTGTAAAGTTCATATGGCCTATGCTGTGATTCACTAAAGAATTAAATACTTGTGTGTGGGTAGCTTATGGGCCAAATGATCTCTGTACATTGAGAACGAAGTACTGCGTTGTCTTGGATTCCTCCCAAAGTAACAATGCTTCATGGAAGTCAATGAAGGAAATTCTTCAGACAAATTTTACCATGAAGAGTAAGTATCAGAAAGTGCCTTTGGCCAAATTGTTCACCGATGTTAAAGCTTTGTAGCTAAATGCTATAGCAAATGTTAGAAACTAGATAACTTGTCTCTCTTCCTTAAAGATCTTCCATTCCGAATCTCAGGACGCGATTCTTTTAAGGGGGGAGGGCTGTAACACCCCAGGTGTTTGTCACTCATTAAGCAGTGGGTTTGAGCTTAAACATGACAGATTAAGTGAAGATGACAATGTCAAGGTCAACCTATGGAGATGAGCCTGACCTAAAGTTGGATGTTGCACCATCGTTTTACATATAGGCCATTTTCAAAGATATATGCTTGGATGGTGTTATGGCAATATCTTCATGTGTCTCACCTTAGTACCTATCTATATTGATCTCTGGAAAAGTTTCATGAAGTTTGGAATCAAAAAAAAAGTCACATGAAATGATAAGTCATATCTTTGCATGAATTGCTTTATCAAGTGAATGGAAACATGTGAAGTCAACCAAACCTTGTAACCTTACTCAAACAACTCTAATTGAACTCTACAACAAAAGTTATGAAGGGTTCGTGTTGAGCGAAGGTGGAGAAAATGTCCAAAAATAATGGAAACCCTATATTTTGTAGCAGGAAGGACTTTGCGTTGACCGAGAAATAAAGTTGACTTCTGGACTAGATATGAGGTTTGACCAAAAATGAAAGTTGAAGAAAAGTTTGTGTATAACAAACTTTGTTAAAGGACCAAGTCATGATTTAGCTTCGAAATAGATCAAAACAGTGCTCAAAGTATAAGAGAAAAAAAGCTAAAATCAACCCGACCATGTTTGCAGTCCGGATTTCACCGACATCGACGTTGACATCCCGCGTTCTCCAAATTTTGCTAAGCAACTTGAGTTAGTCCAAAAATAAAAGTTCAAGGTTATGTTATGGAGAAGAGAATGCAAAAAGTTGCACTAAGTTTGATCGAGTTTCGACCTCTGAAAGCGTGTTTCCGTGATCGATGTTAACATATTGACACTATCATCTTGGACCTTAATTATCCACTGTTACAAAGCTCAAATGGTTGGGCACCTTAAATAAGAAACGTAGAGCAGGCCGAGGTGAGCAAATTTCGTTTATGGCCCAATGTCTAATTCTGCCTAGAAGCGGCCCAAAACGGCGTTCCACCTTGCCCATGTCGCTGCCCGCCACGTGCTCGCTCGAATGCCTCAAGGGGCGACGCGTGCCGTGCGTGGCCGGCATGCACAGAGCATGCCCGCCATTGCTGCCGCGTGGTATGCCACTGTCGCGTCGCTGCGCCCTCCTGAAGTGGATGCCGAGCTTGCTCCCTCTCTCACTCGCACCCTCTCTGCCTCTTTCTCGCCTAGCCTCTCTACGCCCGCGCGCGAACGCTGAGCTCCACCATGGCCGTCGAGGCAGCTCCGTTGCCACTGCTGTTCCCCTTCCGTCGAGCGCCCTTGTAGTTCCCATTCGCCTCCACTGCAGTCGCTCCATGATCTACTGTCTGTGCCGCGCCTCCGGGCTTTCGTAGCTGACCGCGCCATGGCTACCGTCGCTGGCTGCCGTTTGCCACCAACGGCCGTGCATGGCCAGGCCACTGCAGGCCGCCGCAGACCGTGCAAAAGCCCTGAACCGGTGCACGCAGGACCGCACGTGCTGCGACGCCATTGCCGCGTCGCCTCGCTGCTGCCACTGCCAGTCGTACGCGAGCGCCGTCATGGCTGGGGCGGGCCAAGTTCGCCGCTGCCATGGCCAAGCCACCTCGAGCCACCTCAGGGCGTCGTGGGATGGGCTAAAGCCCTGTGCGGGTGCGGCTAGGCGCCACCATGCCTCTACCGCCCCTCACCTGCCGCCGGCGTCGCCCTGCTGCCGGACGGCCGAGCCGCCCCCCTCCTCTGCTCCATTCCAAGGAAGAAGAAAGGAAAATGCTGTGTACGCTTTCTCTTAGGATGACAGGCGGGCCCGGCTAGGCAACGGGTCCCGCACATCAGTTAAACGGTGATTGGTTTGGGTACCGATTTGGGTGTGCCTAGCAAATTTAGTACGGTGAGGGGAATTCTGTTTTGAATTTCAAGATTTCATGATTTTCTTTGAAAATCCATATCACATGCTACGTAATTCCAAAAATAGCAAAAGTGGACTTTTTGGAAACCTTGAGAAGAGATCTATGCAGTGGAGTCACAATATGCTAGATGTTTGTAGATGTTTTCTGATGTTTTTAGTTAAGCTTTAAAAATGCTCTAAAATACGTATAAAACTTGACCAGAGCCATATCTTGAGTTTTAGAACTCCAAAAATAGTGATTCTTGTTTTGTTAATTTTGTGATGACATGTACTTGCTAGGAAAAATATTAAACACACTATTTGTTCACTGTTTTCTTAGGGTTTTGATTGGACCTTGATAAATAAGAAATTTACATTATATTGCTTGTTATTTTTATATCTTGAGTTGTGCTGCTATGGTAGGCTTGTTATGCTATGGATGTACTGTGGTATAAATTTCATGGTCATTGCTTACTGTATGCTCAAGTTATTGATTTAACTTGTTTATAGCTTGATAAATAGCTTATAAATAATATATAAATGATAAAATAGAAAATGTTGTTCCATTACCTTAGTATGATGTTTCTCTATCATATTGATTCATAATATGGCCTTGTGTTCACAGAAAATATTGAGTGTTAAGTTTAACTTGCTCTCACATGATTTATTGCTATAGCTATTTGTCTTTTTCATAGGGGTTGATATATATCACCAAATGGTTTGAAATTTGGACAGTAGACTTTTGGTAGCATTTGTAGGCCATTGTAATTTTGGTAGAATTTATTGAGCACTTTTGATAGGTGTTCATAATTCCACCTAATTATCTAAATAAATTAAGAAAATGCATTAAAAGAATTTATTTAGGAATGGACACTATGTTTTATGGTGTTCATTGGTCATGGGTGACATGTTGGTAAAGTTGGTTTTATCCAATTATATGTTTGCAACATAAGTTAATAATTATTTCTTGCAAATGAGGTTTCTGAACAGATTTGAGGATATTGTTAATTACCCTATGCAAATGATGTTTTCATGTCTTGTGTGCTATAACAAAGTTGTTGTGAATTTCATGATCTAGCTGCTGTTAAAATTTGGTGGCATTTGGCCATATGGTTTAGAAACTACAGCTGTTCTAAGTTGGGTTCAGATTTATGTTGCTCTCTGTCCTTCCAGGACATATTCTGTACCTTCTGTATTTCGACCTGGTAAATGTTAGAATCAGGTTTAGATGTTTATAAATGAAATGTGGACAATTTCATAAGCTTTCTATGATGTCTTCTTGCAAGTCATTTGGATTTGTAGAACTTCAGATATGATTGATTTACCCAGCTACTGCATGTATGTCCAGAATTGTTGAAAATACATGATTGCTTGGTTACTTTGTTTGGGTATTGCTAAGTGTGATTCATGTCTTTGGTGATTAAGCTATTACACCTGAGACTTTGTAAATCTTATGTCATGCTTGGTATTGCTTTCTTTGCTATTTAAGCATGTTTGTTTGTGTAAGGTTACTTAAGTAATGTGATGTGCTTACGTGTCTTTACTATAACCTTATACTTGCCTTGATTAACGTGTGATGCATCATCTATTGCATTTCCTTATATTCATGCACTTGCATCTTGCATTTCATTTAGGTACGCTAGATGCACCACGTGAAGGACGTGTTGTGGAGCCAAACCCGAAGATGGAGTTGGTGGGTCTATCCCGAAGATAGAAGGACCAGACAAGTGATAGATTGGAAGATGCTCGCCAAGCGAACTCATCTGACATACTCTAGCTTGAGTCGGATCCCAGGCAAGCCCCGGAGCATTATAAGCCTCCTATCTTTAAAGCAATTAATTCTATATATGTTATAAGTATTGTTGCATTAAGTGATAGGAGTTGGTTGGAAACCTTGCTGCATTATATCATTCCTTGTCCAGATATATGAATCCTTGAATCCTACATAGACTACTAGGATCGAGTAGATGCTTAGCCCTGCTTTAAGCGGTAGAAGTCAGGTGATTTCCTGTCACCTGCGAGATATAGGGATATTCATATATGGCACGGTTGGCTATATTTGCTATCGTGGAAAGGAACCATGTGTTAATAAAATGAAATGAGACCGGGCGGGAGGATGATAGTGAAGCGACAAGGCATGGAGGTCTTGGGTGTGAATCTATCCCCGTCTGAGTCGTTTAAGGACCGATTCGTTGTACGTCCTTGAGTCATGTTGAACGCAGTCTAACACTTAGTTGGCCGGATAAGTCGTTCCGACCGTGAAGCCGAGTAATGTGATTCAGGCTGGGAATTGAATGGTAGGTTGCTTCTTGGAGGAGAGAAAGGATGTGCTTGGGGACATTGGCGTGAGACCAAGGGGGGGTTAGAGTCCCTATCACCTGGCAGAGTGTCGCCCTTGGGGTCGCGACATCATTCGGACCCGCGATTCCTGAATCATATGAAAAGGTGGCCTGTGCGACCCTGGCAGGGGTCTGCACGGTGAGTGTTAGAAATACCCCTCTAGCTGGATAGGAATTCGATTCGAATCGCCGTCGCTCCCGGTTAGTGAGCACTTGACTTGAGCAGCGGCAACGTAGATTCCATTAAATTAAACGGATGGTTAATTGGATCACGATGGAAAGGTTGCCTCAATTTATACCTGCTATGGTTAATATTGTTTGCTCCTAATAAAGTGAGTGCTCTAGTATAGGTTCTAATATAGATGATAGGTTAATGATAATTAACTTGATGCTTAAGCATTAATGATTGATCATCTATATTAAGCTTTTATGCAAAATGTTGTCAAGCTAGCCCCACTTTATATCAGCCTTGCATGATCCTTGGTGTCACCTTATTTCTGGTTTTTGACGGGTAAGTCTAGCTGAGTACTTTGTCGTACTCAGGGTTTTATCCCCACTTGTTGCAGGTTATGATGTATCATGGCGACTGCAAGAGTTGGTTGACTCCTGCCGTAGTGGCGGAGTGTGATCATGGGCATGATCCTTCTTATTTACCTTATCTCTAATGCTTTTGGTTGGAAGTCGACCGTGGTACTGGCATGTATTTGAAATAAGATTAATGTTAGTTTCAAATTACTTTGCTTCCGCTACTTTTCAATGTAAGTGTAATAACTTTGTTGAACTCCGATGTAAATTGATTTACTTGTGAAATAGATGTAACATGTGACTTGTTATGTTGAATCACTACGATCTTGGCTTGTATGTTGGTTGGTTTGAACTCCCTCGTGATTTCATTGGACTACCGGAGTTATATGGGCTCAAGTGCGAGAATTTGATCATTTCGGTGATTGTTTTTGTACTTGTGCTCTTATAATTTGGACAGTTCTATTACATCTGGCGTCCTGTGTGACAAAAGGGTGCCTCAGAAGCTAAAAGGTAAGTTCTATAGGACGGCGATTTGTCCGGCGATGTTATATGATGCTGAGTGTTGGCCTACAAAAAGGTGACATGTCCAGCAATTGAGTGTAGTAGAGATGCGTATGTTTCATTGGTGTTGTGGGCACACAAGGAGGGATAAAGTCTAGAATGACGATATTCGGGATAGGGTTGGGGTGGCACCAATTGAGGAGAAATTGATGCAACATCGGTTGAGGAGACATGTCCAACAGAGGCCTCCTGAGGTGTCGGTGCATAGTGGAGTTCTAAAGTGGGCCAATAATGTAAAGAGCGGTAGAGGTCGACCTAAACTAACTTATGATGAGTCTGTTAAGAGAGATCTTAAGGAGTGGAATATCTCCAAGGATTTAGCTATGGATAGGAGCGCTTGGAGATTGGCAATCAACGTGCTTGAATCGTGACCTCTTTTTGTCTTGTGCCCTTTATGTCCCTTTATGTGTCTCTCTGTTTCTCGTCTCTTTTGGGTTTCATCTCTAGCCTACCCCAACTTGCTTGGGACAAAAGGCTATGCTGTTGTTGTTGTATAGGATCGTATAGCGCTTGCTCATTAGATCGATGGGTGAGTGGTAAATATTGTGTCGGCGTGGTGCCTATACCGTATTTTCCTGCGATTGCACACTATATTCCGGACCGTGTGGTAGATCACAGGAGTGACAGTCCTATTAAGTCATTCATAGTCCACCTCCCGAGTATAGGGCAGGCAAAACATAACTATTACAGGGAAGTCATTGCTATGTTCTTCATCTTCCTTCGTAATATCACTATGCGTAGGTATAACCTTCTCTTGCTATGATGGCCAAGTGTAATTGCACTAATCATCATATGCTTCAACCTTATAGTTAGAATAACTTTGGAGTTATCTTTGTAGTTCATCCTAATCCATGCTAGTGCTATAAGCTTAGAATAATCTATTGAGATGTTTATCTTTTATTATGTGGCTATGTGCTTATTAGTTATTCTTTATCATTTATATATGTACTATTTATCTTGTGACACTTACCTTGTATGAGAAGATAGATAAAGACATGGTTATGCTCTCCATTATCACATGCAGTGATGCTCATTGTTCATTATCCTTAGCACTCCCTTTCCCAGTGGTAAGAATATAAATAACGATACCTTGATTACTCCCGGTTAAAATGCTACATCGGTATTATCTGTGCGCTTGCGGATTTCATATTCATTCTAGAGGAGCATTTGCATTTATTAATACTAGCACCTCTAGCACCATGCTGGGGATGACAACCTAAGCTTAGGTGGTGTTAGAGGTGTCAACAAGAATTTTTGGCGCCGTTGCCGGGGAAGGTTGAATTGCTATTCAAAGGATAATGAGCCATCACTTGCATCCACTAATGAGATTGAGAAACTATCATCCTTCTCTACTCATACAGCCTTACCCTTGTCTTTTGTCTATTTATATATCATATATAGGGTAATGTATGAGCAGGTTTGATCTTCTAGATAATTTCATCGACAACCCAAAAGCATTAATCAGAAGGACGAGAGCCAAGCTAAAGAAAGTTCAAACAGAAGCATCATCATCAACATCTCAGCTTGAAGCTCCACCTTCTGAGTTGGGAGTTCAACCAAGTGTATTTTGAAGCTTAACACTAGAGCTCGACGCCATGGCCAACAACTCACTCCATGAGTTCTCAGCTCCCACTACGGACAACATCCGTACTGGACCTGCTGTGGACATTGAGAAGTCATTCGAGCTCAAGTCAGCGCTGATCAACATGGTGCAAGCTAGCCAGTTTTTTGGGAAGGCACATGAAGATGCTAGTGCTCATCTCCAACACTTCCTAGAGATTTGTACCACTTTTACTATCAAAGATGTCCCTAGAGATGCCATACTACTTCGCCTCTTCCCATTCTCACTCTTGGGGAGAGCGAAGTAGTGGTTCTATGCAACTAAAGAGAAGAATACTACGTGGGCACTCTGCTCCACCAATTTCCTAGCAAAGTTCTTTCCCATGGGCAAAACAAATGCTCTTCGTGGGAAGATATGAAGTTTTCAACAACAACATGATGAGTTAGTCCTAGAAGCATGGGAGCACTTTCAAGATTGCATCCTGGAATGTCCTCATCATGGAATGGAGAATTGGCTACTCATGCAGACCTTCTATCACGGGCTCACCAATAGCACCCATGAGACCATGGATGTTGCCACTGGAGGAGCATTCTTATCACTTACAATTGCTCAAACCACAACTCTTGTAGAAAAGATGGCATCCAACCAAGGTTGGATCGAAGAGAGAACTCAAACCCACAAGAGAGGTGGAGGTATGCACTAGTTGAAGGAGGTAGACATGTTGTCTGCCAAGATGGACCTACTTATGAAGAGGCTCGATGAGGGAGCCGGCGAGAAGAATGAAGTCATGCATATCCATGATTCTCGCATGACTTGTGAAGAGTGTGGAGAAACTAGGCATTCAGGCAGCAGTTGCCCAGAGCTACAAGAGGATGTGAACTACCTCAACAACAACAACTCAGGTAACTATCAAGGTAATAACTATTACAATAATTTCAATCAGCCACCTTTGAGAGAGTTAGTGCTTAATCAAGGCAAGTTAATGGATAACCTTTCTAAGAAGTTAGCATCAAATGATAAAGTGCTAGAGACAATTAATAATAGGATGGATAACTTTTCTACTACCATTAAGAATTAACTTAGCTTTAATAAAATGCTAGAGTCTTAGCTCCAACAGCTTGCAAGTGCTATCCCTCCTGCTAACCAAGGTAAGATTCTAGGACAACCGAAAGATCTAGAAACTATAAATCTTATAGACATATTCAATGTAGGAAGCTATTGGAGTGACCCTATCTCAAAAGGGTGGAACGACGAGACTCTATCGATTAAGAAAGGTGATCTAGGGAGATCAGTCATCCCAATCTCCATTGGAAGCATGAACTTCAACGAAGCTATCTGTGACTTTGGTGCAAGCGTCAACATCATGCCTAAGGTGATCTATGATAAAATGTTCAATTATCCTTTATTGTATACAACCATGTGCTTGCAACTTGCAGACCAGTCACTCTGCTACACCGAAGGGATCATAGAAGACATTTGTGTACGAGTAGGCAGCTCATACGTTCCTGCAGACTTTGTGGTTAAAGAGACAGGTGGTGATGAGAGGTCGCCCATCATTTTGGGACGACCATTCTTGAACACCACTGGAGCTATCATGTATGCCAACACTGCCAAGATCTGTTTCAATATTAAAGGTAAGAGAGAGACCTTCTTCAAGAACAGAGTACTACAGTTCCCTACACACCCACAACATCCCTACAAGCCAAAGAAGAACAATCAGACGAACAAGAACAGAAATAGGAACAAGAAGCCACAACAGATGGAGTCAGTAAGGATGATCAATGTAGTCCACAAAGAGCATGATCATTAGCTCAAGTCCCCCTACTTGATCAAGAAGGACGACCTAGGTGTCCCAACCATTGAATGCACTATCAACAGAAGCTCCTTTCAGAAAGCTGTCTGTGACACCGGATCGGGCATCAACATAATGGCCAAGGTAACTTATGAAAATTTGTATGGTACTATGCCCTTGGAACCTACATATGCATAGCTGCAGATGGCAGACCAAATGTTTCGCTTCGTGGAAGGAATAGTGAAGGACGTCCCCATACAGATTGATAACCACTCTATCCCGACTGACTTCTTAGTCGTCGACATGGGAGAAGATGAGTATGATCCTCCAATCATCCTAGGAAGACCATTCCTAAGCACCACCAAGGCCATCATCTACATCACAATAGGAGAAGTGCATTTCCAATTTCCCTCAGAGAAGGTATGTCGCCATTTCAATAATAATTATGTAATTTATGAAGAACCTAAGACAAACAAATCAAGGAGAAGGCGCCGTACTCGCACCAATAAGAACCAGTCAGCTATGGACGGCTGGGCTAACTATGAAGGAAAAGTAACAAGACATGAAGATTTATTCCCTAAAGATAATACATCTCTAGAGGAGGAAGTTGTACCACCAAAAGAGAGTGACCCTGACACTAAGAATCAAGAAGAAGAGAAGATAGAAGAGCAGGCTTCTCCCTCAAAATTGACCTCACCAACTAAACAAGTATGGAGAGTAAAGGTAAAATCAGTTTCAGATTCAACACAAGAAGAGGATAAGACGGAGGCATCACTCAAGGTGCCGTAGAAGGAGTAAACAGACAAGGGGTCCTGTTCGGAGGACTTAAAATCACCGAACACCACACCAAGAGGTAACTTGGTAGTTATCATATTTCCCTTTCAACATTTAATTCTCCGTATCATATTTACTTTCCTTAATTGCACATTACATTTTATTCCTGCATAGAAAAAGAAAATAAATTTGTTATGCATTGCATTCTAAAACTACCAAGCCCCATGCAAATAAATTTGTGGCATAAAACCCATAAGTCTAGTTGCTGTGGTGGCGTAAAAATAAAAATAAATAAGCATGCATCGTTCTTTATAATTCCTTGCATAGTATAAAAGTACAAAAATATTATTTTGAAGATCCTGCTAGAAAGATTCATATGTTAAGAGGTTCTAGATATCTAAGGCTTAGAGGTTTATCACTAACACTTAATCAAGTTCCACAAGCTTTGTTGTCTATTTGAGCTTCACAAAATTCAAAGGATCAAGAAAAGCTAACAGACGGAAGGACGCTCTATCCCCTGCCGGAGTGCTGTCTCAATAGTCATCATCATAAGCACTCCGACAAGGGGAATACACCTTCACTATCTGTCAGCTACATCAATCAAGACTACGTCAGCATCCAGCTTGGGGGAGAGCACCCCCCTGTATCCAGCTACGTAATTCCTTATCTATCTATTTACTTATTTATTTCTGCTTTGATAAAAAGAAGCATAACCTTTAGAAAACCAAATAAATGTTTCCCTTTATATTTATATGTTTCTGTATGATCTTTAAGTTTGCTAAACAATTAGAGGAGAGTGTGCTAAGTTTCTATCTTGCTAAAATGAACCCCTAGAATAAACTCTTATGTGAAAATGATGAATAGTTGCTCTGTCATAATTCCTTTCAAGTACCTAGTTTTCAACCTCGAATTCTCCCAAGTTTTGGATACGATGGTTTTGATTTAAGATTTGCTCTAAACCTGATCTTGTGGGTAGCGAATGCTTGATCTAAGTCTATGTAGTTGACGGATATGATATGAGAAGGTTTTGAGCTGTTGTTTATCATGTTCCTAGAGATACTAGAGTTCTAGAGAATTTATCTTTTAAAAATTAACTTGCTACATGATGAGTTCCTGTATGATGAGAGTTTAAAATTCCTACCACAGCCATATACATGCTTGCTAGATTAGGAAGCCCTACATTCGTATTTACTGCTTGTAAGCATTGAGTGTGGTCAACCTGTGTCGACCCTTAGGAACTGGTCATGTGGTTAAAATCAAGATCCACATATATTCTCTGCCTTTACATGCTACTTCTGTCCTAGAAGTACGCATCCATATGCATCCACCTATATATTCTGCTTCTATCCTGGAAGTATGAATCCACATATACACTATTCAGATCCACCCAAAAAATAGTTCTACTCTTATACTAAGAGTTAACCCAAAAATATTCCTATCACCCTTATTTATCCCTTGCTAGCCAATAAAGCTCCAAATATCCAGCTATACTACCACTTGTTATTATATCCCAGAAAGAGGCTTGGGTGCTCTAAGAAAAGAAAGAGAGAAGAAGAAATAAAAGAAAGAGGACAAATGTCCCACTATGAAAAAAGAGAAGAAGAGAGAGAAGAAAAAGATCCATTGAGCAACCCAAGTTCTCCCCAAAATCTTTAAGATTTCAAGAGAGGTATGAGAAAAAAAAGTTTCTCAAAGGAGCTAAGTATTCACCATCACCATTCCTTCACCCCTACATCACCACTCCTAACCCATATACCACCTACTATTCACCACCTACCATCCAGCCTATACACATGCATATCTTGATTTGATTGTATGACTTGTTTCTCTGGATCCATAGTTTGACTATGCAATAAATGTTTGCAAGTATGTATTCATTGTCTCCCCACCTATGAGCTCCACATAAGCCTATTAGAAGTAGGGTGAGAGAGAGAAGGCAATGTTACTAAGCCTAGAATAGCAAAAATACCACATATCTTGAGAGGAGAGAAAAGGCATAAACCATAAATGCCTTGGAGAGGATCCACAAATACCACAAAGGAGAGACTTGAAAGGGTCATACATAGGAATCTCTGAGTTTTATTTTGAAAATTGTGCAAAACTCAGAAATAATAGTTGATCAAAGAACTTGAAACATGGCGCTTGACTTGACCGTTCTGTCTTTCAACTACTCAAGACTCAAGTGACGGCTAGAAGCCCCATGGTGGAAGGTAATATGAGTAAGTTTTTTTATCAGAATAGTTCATTCTAATCTGGAGAAGAATTCTAGTTTGAATGCATGTGTGCCTAAAAGGCGTGAAAGCATTGTAGTAACTCCTGACCAATCACTGAGTCTATCTTTGCTCAGGGACGAGAAAAAGGTAAGCTTGGGAGAGTTTGTTGATGGTAGATAAGTGTCATTTTTAACCGTCAACACAGCATGAAAAAGGACCTAAAATATAATTACTAGCTAGATATAGGGGTTACACTAATAGAATTCCATGAGTTTTGCTGAATGTCTATTTCTATAGGGGGTTATCAGGAAACAACCAAAGGAGGCCCACATGTCATATTTACGTACAGAGAAAAGGGCCACATATATAAAAAGAATAATCTAGAAGACACGAGAACCAAAACTCTAGGAGGTGGGACCCACCTATCACTGTGATAGGGGCGGGTGCCCCACCCCCTTGGGCGGCCGCCCTACCTAGGTGGCCAATCAGGAGTCACCTCACGAATCATGCCTCCACCGCCTTTGAGGATCAATAATAATCATCTATCAAGGTTGATTTGATCCAAGGGCTATGGTGCTTCCTAGAGGGCTATATAAGCAAGGCTCCTGCCCCTAGGAGAAACCCTAATTCATTCCAAGATACAGAACATTCGTCTGAGAAGCCTCAGAGCCACAATCTCAATTAGATCTCTATAGTTTAGTAGCATAGCTACATAGGATTAGAACTAGAAGGAGGCAAGCATTGCTTGGATTCCATATCTATCAAGAGGATTCTTGGTAATTCTCTCCTACTTCTATATTTGTTCTTGTATTATTCATCTAGTTCATCATTTGTATGAATATGACTTTAGTCTATTCTATCATATTGGATATGACTTTGCTCTATTTGATTATGTTCTCAATTATATTGTTCTTAGTCTACTTTGATTATATGCTTGGCATAGTTAGATTAGAATTATATTCAAGTATAGGATCATATAGCGCTTGCTCATTAGATCGATGGGTGAGTGGTAAATATTGTGTAGGCGTGGTGCCTATACCGTATTTTCTTGCGATTGGACCCTATATTCTAGACCGTGTGGTAGATCGCGGGAGTGATAGTCCTATTGAGTCATTCATAGTCCACCTCTCAAGTATAGGGCAGGCAGAACACAACTATTATAGGGAAGTGATTGCTATGTTCTTCATCTTCCTTTGTAATATCACTATGCATAGGTATAACCTTCTCTTGCTATGATTGCCAAGTGTAATTGCACTAATCATCGTATGCTTTGACCTTGTAGTTAGAATAACTTAGGAGGTATCTTTGTAGTTTGTCCTAATCCATGCTAGTGCTATAAGCTTAGAGTAATCTATTGAGATGTTTATCTTTTATTATGTGGCTATGTGCTTATCAGTTATTCTTTATTATTTATGTATACTATTTATCTTGTGACACTTACCCTGTATGAGAAGATAGATAAAGACATGGTTATGCTCTCCATTAGCACATGCAGTGATGCTCATTTCTCATTATCCTTAGCACTCCCTTCCCAGTGGTAAAAATATAAATAATGATACCTAGATTACTCCCAGTTAAAATGCTACATCGGTATTATCTGTGCGCTTGCGGATTTCATATTCATTCTAGAGGAGCATTTGCATTTATTAATACCAGCACCTCTGGTGCCATGCTAGGGATAACAACCTAGCTTAGGTGGCATTAGAGGTGTCAACACTGGGTGAGTGTTAGGAATACCCCCTTAGCTGAGTTGTAATTCGATTTGAGTCGCCGTCTCTCACCGGTTAGTGAAAACTTGACAGAGCAGCGGCAACGTAGATCTCACTAAATAACTTGACGGTTCAGGAATGATGATAAGATGATGGCCTTATTATATCTACTATGGTTAATATTATTTGCTCCTAATAAAGTGAGTGCTTTAGTACAGGTGCTAATCTAGATGACAGATTCATGATGATTAACTTGATGCTTAAGTATTAAATGATTACTTATCTGTACTAAGCTTTTTTCCAAAATATTGCCATGCTAGCCCCACTTATATCAGCCTTTCATACTCCTTGGTGTCACTTTATTTCTGTTTTTTGATGAGTAAGTCTAGCTGAGTATATTCTCGTACTCAGGGTTTATTCCCACTTGTTGCAGGTTGTGATGTATCATGGCGACTATAAAGAATTGGCTGGCTCCTGCTGTAGAGGCAGAGTGTGATTATGGGCATGATCCTCCTAAGTTATCTTGTCTCTAATGCTTTTGTTGGAAGTCGACCTTGGTACTGGCATGTATTTGAAATAAGAGTAATACTAGTTTCAAATTACTTTGCTTCTGCTACTTTTCAACTTAAGTTGTAATGACTTTGTTGAACTTTGATGCATATTGAACTACTTATAAAATTGATGTAACATGTGACTTGTTATGTTGAATGTCACACCCGGTTTTAAGGACAAAACCAGACATACACCATATGTGAAATAAAGAAGACAAATCTCACATATAGCCACAGATAAGTGTAATATCAAAAGACAAATGCTTAATATACATAACACAATAGTATAAAATATACCTTAAAGAGCAACACAGCGGAAAGACAACTCCGAACACCGGGTGCAATCTTCACTCCAGGATCTAACTAACTGGTTGATCACAAGCCTAACAATTCTAGAATCTTGCAGTCTAGTACCCTTCCTGAGATATGGGGAAATAGCAAGAGTGAGTCCATGTCGAACTCAACAAATATAACATGGGGTTCATGAGGCTCAAAAGGTTTGACACGGGTTTACTGCAATAGCTTTTAGTGAGTCATCTCTTTAACAATTGAGTAGCAACAAGTTTACCAAAATCCCAAATAACCTCATGATCATGTAAACAAGAATAATGTATAGCAAGAAATAATAATCATTGGTGAGCATCAATATCATCAGTATTATCATTATCATCAGTGTTCCTCATTTATTCTGTAAGGGTCCAAGGCCACTCGTGACCGTGAGCACGGCTGTTATAACAGTTTTACACTCTGCAGAGGTTGTACACTTTCACTGTGAGTCATGATTACCCATATGCCCGGGATCGCGACTCCCAAAACACTTCCAAGGTGAGCAGGCAAGGAATCACTATGAAGCCTTTCAAAGGTTAGTCTAACAAGTTAGGGCCGCTAGGTTTCCGGAGTCAGTCCGTGTGATACACCACGCAGGGATCCACAGTCTGCTCTACCCCATTTGCGCCACAAGGGTAACCTCTAACAAGCTAGAAAAGGTCCTCATACTGAGCTAAAGCCAGAGCCATATAGCCCTCACAGTTGTACTGTAAGTCCCGGATTTTCGCTTACAGATAAGTCCTTAGGGAGAGAAACTAGAGCACCATAAAAACAACCAAATATGCTCTAGCCCTCTTGAGCCATGTTTCTATAAAGCATCTTTTAAACGTTTATTGCATATACCATTAGTCAAGTTACAGATCATGGTTATTTATCTTGAACACTAGCATAAATACTACCCAATGCAATGTCCCATAGGTGTCAAAGTACAAGATATAAAAACTAGGATATCCTTAGTGGTAACAAGGTAGACACATGCACATGAATTAAGTATATTAAAGGTGAATAGGAAACAAGGATAATCCCATGCTATACTTGCCTTAAACACCGATCCTTCGGTAAGCTTTAATCTTCAACGTTCTTCTTCTTCTTGATAACCACGTATATCTTACCGACTGGACTTGATCAATAAATCATCACACACACATCGAACAATCATACACGAAGCAAACAATAAATCTATATTAGAACAGTACACCAATCATACAAAAATAAATAAAAGAGTTTGAAACACGATTCTACGCATCACTACGAACACACAGACGCGAAAAGCACACTAATCAGAGCTACGGTTGAAAAGATACATCTACCGAAAGATTTGCTCATAGAAGAAAATATAAAACTATTTAGCTTCATGAGTTTTAATTATATAATAACATATATAAGATATTTTATAAATACTATATACGGAATTAAGTCAAATTTAGATTCAAATTATGAAACTAAAGTAAAACAAATCATATTTTATTTACAAAATCCAGTTGCATAATTATTAATCAAGATATGATTTAACCATAAAATTTCAGAATTAGTAATATGGCAAACACTGTCACTAACGTGTAGATCTCATCGTTACGAAACAAACGCAACTTGAACGGGCTATTTCGGAGTTTAAATAAGTTACGATTTAAACAAGTTTTACTTTAATTAAATAATAGATTAAATCTAACATCGAATCTTAAAGATAGAAAACCTAACCAACAGTAACACTAACAGTATAACAAGTTTGTCAAACTCTTCTACACGTTACTACGATCACATAGATATAAAGATCACAAAATTTGGATTTAAAACGTAAAAGTTATGAGTTTTCTAAGATTTCCTATAGATAAATAATTACTTTAATATAAACTCGAAAATAAATTATCTCAAACCTACTGTACAGTTCTATAATCATGTAGAGCTCGCAAATACGAATCTAACGCAATTTGAACGGGTCAAATCGGAGTTAAAACGAAGATTCTACGGCTAAAACAATCTGAGTGGCAAAACTGTAAATATGAGAAAGCGTATTTTTCTTTTTCCGAAACGAATTACGTTTTCAACTAATCAAAGCGTATTTTTCCGTTTTACGTTTTGGACCGCGGGTTACAAACTCTGAAACCTCAGGGGCTCTTTAGCAAAAATGTCGGCCGAAAGGGTATCGTGAATTATCAGCCGTTGGATCTGAAATAGATGGCTCGGATTGGATCGGGGAGGACGGTGGCGGCACTCCCGCCGGAACAGTGGCCCGGCGGCGATTCCGCGGCGGCGCCATGATCGGAAAACGCTATCTCGAGATTCAAAGCACAAGCTCGCGAAAGAAAGGTACCGGCAGGTAGAGCAGGACGCGGCGATCTCACCTCACTTGAAAACGGAGCCAAGAATGAACCGAGGGAGACGCGCGGCTTGGAGAGGCGGACGGTGGAGGCGGACCTTCGGCCGTGGCCACCACAAGGCGGTAGAGCTGCGATTTGCGGCCGAATGAAGAGCGGGGAAGGGTGGCGGCTCCGTTTTTATAGTCCGGAGGTGGCGCTAAAGATGGAAAGGGGAGGATTGAGGTGACAGATTCGAATCGGGAGAGCGAAGGAAAGAAATCGGAACTGGCGTGGGGAGGAAGAAGGCGCCTGACATGCGGGCCCGAGTCGTCAGTGACTGGGAAGCGAGGAAAGGAAGGCGCAGGCGGCTAGCTAGGCCGGCGGCCGCGGCTCGGCCCATGCGGGTGATCGGGAGGAGGAAACGGGCCGCGCGCGCTGAGCAGGCCGAGGCGGACGCGGGGTAAGCAGGCCGGCGCTGCGGGCTGCGGAAAGAAATGGGCCAAAACCGAGATGAGCTGATTTTCTATTTTCTTTTTCTTTTCTAATTTTTCAAAGTAGATTTTCAAATAAATTTTGAATTGCCTTTTGTATTTTCAAAAAGTACACACAATGCAAATTAATATGCAGCAGCATGAATGCTCAAACATGTTTCTATCCTTATATTTGATTTTAAATTTATAAAAATTATTCTTATTCTAAATTTGCATGCTCACAAAAATACATAAAAAAAACATATTTTCCTATTTTTATCTCTTTCAAAATTTTAGGGTGTTACAATTCTACCCCCCTTAAGATGAATCTCGTCCCGAGATTCGAAAGATGATGACAAAAGAGATAGGGATAGTTCGTCTCTAGATTGTTCTTTACTTCATCGTGTAGTTCCATCGTCTTGATAAGAATTCCGTCTTACTTTGCATACATGTAACTAATTCAAGATTTTTGACAAATGCTCCAAACAATACTCTGGTATCTCCAATCACTAGGCACCTTTCCTATAATATGAATTTTCTTCCTTAAAATACTTATCTTCCAACAGAGCCTGACGAATCTCTTAATCAGAAGGAATTTCTACTACCAACCTTCAAAACATTAATGATTCTGATCAAGTTGCTCAAATTTGGAATACGATTCTTAATCCTTGGTGTCACCCGAACCTTCTTAGCATTATTCTCCATTGCTAAGGGCATCGGCTGCGACTTTTACTTCTCCAAATAATAGCACTTTTTCCAAGTCCTAATCCATTTCATTCCAACGAGGATATCACAAATTCAAGACCAACTTAGCGAAGATGTCCTGTGGATTCTTGTGACCCTCCTATATGTCACTTTTCTTCCAAAAGACAGTACTCCATAGTGGAAAACTCCAGATAACACGTTAGGTAATTCAACCCACACTTCCTTAGTTGACTTACTGAACAAGGTACTATATTTTTCTTCTTGCATAAGGACACATCCCACACCTTGGTAAGGTGCATCATTGTAGATATGAAGCTCTTGTCTGGATCTGACAAAGCTAATACTTGGATTTTACTTCAACCTTTTCTTAGACTCCTTCAAACATTTGCCTGAGGTCTCTTGATCTAAACGAACTTAAAAGCTTCTCCAAAGTTATTTATTCCTCTGCTATGACTTCAGTAAACTCATGATCCACTTTGCTATCCCTCAGTATACCTATCTTCTAATTGATCATTCTCATCTCCCTCAGATAAAAGTCGACCACCCTGATACTCAATTCTTTTCCCTGACGGTGTTGTTAAGAGCATGGTGCACCGAGTATCATGAATCACTCCTTTGTGTGCACAGAGCCATCCGTTACCAAGAACCACGCGAATTTTAAGTGATTCCAACACAATGAGTGTCGCGGTGAATTTTTCCTTGTTTATGACCAGACTGACATTCGGGCATATCTGATCTGTCTGCATTTCTCCCACTGGGGTTTGAACTAGCAAAGGCCTCCTCATTGGACACTTCACCATCTTGCACGTCTCTACCATGTCGGCGGAAATGAAAGAATGCGAAGCACTAGGGTCAAACAGAGCAAAAACTTGTACTGAACTTACTTGAATATAACCTCCCACTACTTTGGTAACTCCATGAATTTTATCCATATCCACATTGCTCAGTCTTCCATTGACATAGTTTTGCTGCGCTTTACTTCCTTGAACAGGCTTCTTATGGGCTTTCCTTTTTCGCTTTCGTTGTTGTGGATTCTGACTTAGTTCACTCCCAACTTGTTCTTCAACATTGTTGTTTTGATAATGCTCAACTTCATCATACCCATAACATTCTTCAATGGCAGAAATATCAGTCTTTTCCCACATATTAGCACAAAACATCATATAGGGCTTCTGAGTCATGAGACACTACACTTCCTGTCATCAAGTGACCAACATCAGCAATCACGAGCAAGTATAGATGATCATAATCATGAACTATCCAAAAAGACAACTCTTGTTTCCATGGATCCAAAATTATCAACCTTGTTCACAGAACATTTTTGCTCAAGAGTGGCAACTCAATCATGGAGACTAACCAATACTTCCAACTAAAGAGTTCAATCCTAATAATCCTTCTTTACATTGGCTACCCCCCTTAAAATAAGAGACACTACCTAGGGTAGCTTGAACCCTTTTCTAGATGAGCTACTTAGCATAAAAGTGTTCTGACATCCCAATAATACTCTTGTGCATGGATAAGAATAAGATATCTGAAATTTCTCACGAACAGAAAATCAGCAGTGCAGTAAAACAGCTGTAACTCTCATTCTGTTAATCCAATGAAACTGTAGTTTACACCGATGGAAAGCTTATAAAATTCTCTGCATCTTTCTTATAGAACACACTTCCAGATTCTGCAGCTAACTTGACCGAAAACAACACATAACAGATTCTGTTCCAGGTTTATGACAGCACATATACATTGCCTTATGCTTTTTGTATCTCCCAAACCAAAACAACTATGAGGGTGGTTCTTGCATTTAGAGAGAGATGTTAAAGTCCACTCTTGTCCAGAATTTTCTCATGATTTTTGGTCTTTCGAGAACAGAGATATAAGTTGATCAAGACAGGCTGTTCCGGAAGACAAGATATAGAAAGCAGGAGATAACCAAAACCCAGCTATTTATTTCATTGATCCTTATACCTTATACATCTAAACTAAATGAAATCATGGACAAAACCCATGAGATCATTCCACTCATTCCAAAATTCCAACTCAAGCATAAACATAAGCACAAAGCAACTAAACACTTAAAAGTTCATAAGCCACACATTAAGACGACTCAACTTGGCTACTAACGGTTTTATTACACGGGACATAACTCCTATTCCTTAAACACGGTGTGATTGTAGCAGTATCCAGAGTAGATAACGTCTCTTACATTCCTTATTGCTTTATATGGACATCTGAATCTCTACATCCCTCTTTACCATTCTTATAACTCATACCTTAAGATGGGTCAACCTGGTATCCCTCAGGTATAGATTTAATACCCTCATACTCAATCCTTTCTCCTGAAAGTGTAGTTAAAAACACTGAACATTGGGCATACTCAATCACTCCTTTACAAGTAGATAACCAGTCTATTCCCAGGATAACATCAATGCCCATTAATTCCAAAATAATGAGGTTTGCCTTAAAATTTACCCCCTTTATGTCAAAACTAACTTTTGGGCATACGCGGTCTGCCTTTATTTCACCTCTTGGAGTTTCAACCATCACTGTTTTCCCCCTTGGAAGCATAAGTATGTTATGATCTTTTACATATTGTCTAGATATGAACGAATGTGAGGCACTGGGGTCAAACAAAACCTTGGCATTTCCTGAACTTACTGGAATTGATCCAAACACGACCTCCTTAGCTCCAGGAATAGTGGAAATATCCATATGTTTCAACCTTCCATGGATGTAATTTCTCTTTAATTTATTTCCCTGCACATGCTCCTTTTGGACATCCTGTCCTGAGTCTTGCTGTTGTTGATTCTTCTGTGGGAAAGATTTGATATAATGTCCTTCCTGCTGGCAATGATAACACTTTCTCTTAGCTGGATCTTTTGTGATGTCATACTCCAAGGAACTGTTGTTTGGTATGTTGCTATCTTGCTGGCCATAAAAGTTCACCTTCGTCCCTTTGGCTTGTTTCCTAGTTTGTTTGGCCTTTCGGGGTTGATACTCCTTATAGGTAATTGTCCATCCATCTATGACTACTTCATGGGGAGTAGTTTTAGCGGGAGGAGCTTCTAACTCTTCAGGGTTTGGATTTGTTTGATAGGAGATCAGGGCTGCATGTGACAATGTAGTAGA
Source organism: Saccharum hybrid cultivar R570 (assembly GCA_038087645.1). Taxonomy (NCBI): domain Eukaryota; kingdom Viridiplantae; phylum Streptophyta; class Magnoliopsida; order Poales; family Poaceae; genus Saccharum; species Saccharum hybrid cultivar. The sequence goes on from JAQSUU010000270.1 coordinate 2,829,670, forward strand.
ACTCGCTTGCTCATTGCTTTCCACTAGTGGTTCTAATGAGATTGCCTTTCTCTTCTTATCCATGTTGATCTCAAAATTTGGATCCACCTTGACTTTCCCCTTATTAGACTCGTTTCGAAGACAGGGAAAACCATAATGCTTACAGCAGTGACATTGTTCCTGCTCTCCAAATGCCTTATTATCAACATCTTTATTGGATTTCATATTCTTCCAAACTTCTGCTACTTGTATCTTCTCTGACCCCTTGGATATGTTGGCTTGACCTTGAGATAAGCATCGTTGAGAATTCCCATGTTGAGCCATTTCTTCTAGTAATTGGTTTTGCATCGCTAATGGTTTCTTGTCAAAAGTGAGCAAGAGCGACACAATTCAGTCCTCTTAACCTCTGAAATCCACAGTCTTCTCGTCACGAGCCGTCTAATAGACAAGGAGAAAAGGTTCAAAATAGAGACAAGGTTTTTATAACAGACAGAGGTTGAAGTGAGCATAAGTTTTAGCAAATAGCAAGGTTGGAGAGAAAACAAGAACTAAGAAAGATAAAAGCATGCTAAAACGTCCAGTTCTAACTAGGCTTGCGTCCTACAGTCAGCATTGCTCTGATACCAATCTGTCACACCCGGTTTTAAGGACAAAACCAGACATACACCATATGTGAAATAAAGAAGACAAATCTCACATATAGCCACAGATAAGTGTAATATCAAAAGACAAATGCTTAATATACATAACACAATAGTATAAAATATACCTTAAAGAGCAACACAGCGGAAAGACAACTCCGAACACCGGGTGCAATCTTCACTCCAGGATCTAACTAACTGGTTGATCACAAGCCTAACAATTCTAGAATCTTGCAGTCTAGTACCCTTCCTGAGATATGGGGAAATAGCAAGAGTGAGTCCATGTCGAACTCAACAAATATAACATGGGGTTCATGAGGCTCAAAAGGTTTGACACGGGTTTACTGCAATAGCTTTTAGTGAGTCATCTCTTTAACAATTAAGTAGCAACAAGTTTACCAAAATCCCAAATAACCTCATGATCATGTAAACAAGAATAATGTATAGCAAGAAATAATAATCATTGGTGAGCATCAATATCATCAGTATTATCATTATCATCAGTGTTCCTCATTTATTCTGTAAGGGTCCAAGGCCACTCGTGACCGTGAGCACGGCTGTTATAACAGTTTTACACTCTGCAGAGGTTGTACACTTTCACTGTGAGTCATGATTACCCATATGCCCGGGATCGCGACTCCCAAAACACTTCCAAGGTGAGCAGGCAAGGAATCACTATGAAGCCTTTCAAAGGTTAGTCTAACAAGTTAGGGCCGCTAGGTTTCCGGAGTCAGTCCGTGTGATACACCACGCAGGGATCCACAGTCTGCTCTACCCCATTTGCGCCACAAGGGTAACCTCTAACAAGCTAGAAAAGGTCCTCATACTGAGCTAAAGCCAGAGCCATATAGCCCTCACAGTTGTACTGTAAGTCCCGGATTTTCGCTTACAGATAAGTCCTTAGGGAGAGAAACTAGAGCACCATAAAAACAACCAAATATGCTCTAGCCCTCTTGAGCCATGTTTCTATAAAGCATCTTTTAAACGTTTATTGCATATACCATTAGTCAAGTTACAGATCATGGTTATTTATCTTGAACACTAGCATAAATACTACCCAATGCAATGTCCCATAGGTGTCAAAGTACAAGATATAAAAACTAGGATATCCTTAGTGGTAACAAGGTAGACACATGCACATGAATTAAGTATATTAAAGGTGAATAGGAAACAAGGATAATCCCATGCTATACTTGCCTTAAACACCGATCCTTCGGTAAGCTTTAATCTTCAACGTTCTTCTTCTTCTTGATAACCACGTATATCTTACCGACTGGACTTGATCAATAAATCATCACACACACATCGAACAATCATACACGAAGCAAACAATAAATCTATATTAGAACAGTACACCAATCATACAAAAATAAATAAAAGAGTTTGAAACACGATTCTACGCATCACTACGAACACACAGACGCGAAAAGCACACTAATCAGAGCTACGGTTGAAAAGATACATCTACCGAAAGATTTGCTCATAGAAGAAAATATAAAACTATTTAGCTTCATGAGTTTTAATTATATAATAACATATATAAGATATTTTATAAATACTATATACGGAATTAAGTCAAATTTAGATTCAAATTATGAAACTAAAGTAAAACAAATCATATTTTATTTACAAAATCCAGTTGCATAATTATTAATCAAGATATGATTTAACCATAAAATTTCAGAATTAGTAATATGGCAAACACTGTCACTAACGTGTAGATCTCATCGTTACGAAACAAACGCAACTTGAACGGGCTATTTCGGAGTTTAAATAAGTTACGATTTAAACAAGTTTTACTTTAATTAAATAATAGATTAAATCTAACATCGAATCTTAAAGATAGAAAACCTAACCAACAGTAACACTAACAGTATAACAAGTTTGTCAAACTCTTCTACACGTTACTACGATCACATAGATATAAAGATCACAAAATTTGGATTTAAAACGTAAAAGTTATGAGTTTTCTAAGATTTCCTATAGATAAATAATTACTTTAATATAAACTCGAAAATAAATTATCTCAAACCTACTGTACAGTTCTATAATCATGTAGAGCTCGCAAATACGAATCTAACGCAATTTGAACGGGTCAAATCGGAGTTAAAACGAAGATTCTACGGCTAAAACAATCTGAGTGGCAAAACTGTAAATATGAGAAAGCGTATTTTTCTTTTTCCGAAACGAATTACGTTTTCAACTAATCAAAGCGTATTTTTCCGTTTTACGTTTTGGACCGCGGGTTACAAACTCTGAAACCTCAGGGGCTCTTTAGCAAAAATGTCGGCCGAAAGGGTATCGTGAATTATCAGCCGTTGGATCTGAAATAGATGGCTCGGATTGGATCGGGGAGGACGGTGGCGGCACTCCCGCCGGAACAGTGGCCCGGCGGCGATTCCGCGGCGGCGCCATGATCGGAAAACGCTATCTCGAGATTCAAAGCACAAGCTCGCGAAAGAAAGGTACCGGCAGGTAGAGCAGGACGCGGCGATCTCACCTCACTTGAAAACGGAGCCAAGAATGAACCGAGGGAGACGCGCGGCTTGGAGAGGCGGACGGTGGAGGCGGACCTTCGGCCGTGGCCACCACAAGGCGGTAGAGCTGCGATTTGCGGCCGAATGAAGAGCGGGGAAGGGTGGCGGCTCCGTTTTTATAGTCCGGAGGTGGCGCTAAAGATGGAAAGGGGAGGATTGAGGTGACAGATTCGAATCGGGAGAGCGAAGGAAAGAAATCGGAACTGGCGTGGGGAGGAAGAAGGCGCCTGACATGCGGGCCCGAGTCGTCAGTGACTGGGAAGCGGGGAAAGGAAGGCGCAGGCGGCTAGCTAGGCCGGCGGCCGCGGCTCGGCCCATGCGGGTGATCGGGAGGAGGAAACGGGCCGCGCGCGCTGAGCAGGCCGAGGCGGACGCGGGGTAAGCAGGCCGGCGCTGCGGGCTGCGGAAAGAAATGGGCCAAAACCGAGATGAGCTGATTTTCTATTTTCTTTTTCTTTTCTAATTTTTCAAAGTAGATTTTCAAATAAATTTTGAATTGCCTTTTGTATTTTCAAAAAGTACACACAATGCAAATTAATATGCAGCAGCATGAATGCTCAAACATGTTTCTATCCTTATATTTGATTTTAAATTTATAAAAATTATTCTTATTCTAAATTTGCATGCTCACAAAAATACATAAAAAAAACATATTTTCCTATTTTTATCTCTTTCAAAATTTTAGGGTGTTACATTGAATCACTACGATCTTGGCTTCTTTGTTGGTTGGTTTAAAATCCCTCGTGATGTCATTGGACTACCGGAGTTATATGGGCTCAAGTGTGAGAATTTGATCACTTCAGTGATTGTTTTTGTACTTGTGCTCTTATAACTTGGATGGTTCCATGACACCATGTCTATGTTATCAACTACTACTCTAGCACTCCGGTAGGGTTATCCATCTTTATTAGGTCCTTCTACTAGAGCATCCACCACGAGGAAGGACGACGAACCCGTAAACAAGTAAAAGTATAGCTTAACTAATCAAAGACTTATGACCATAAGAATTATGAATACTTACTAAGAAACCCGTTGAGGTATAAAGCTCGTATTCATCGAGGTACAAGCTCAGGGAGACACTAACAAGTCCGGCTCTTCCCCGTACTCTCCCTCACATCTCTCCCAACTAACTATACAAGCTAGCTAGGGCTAGTCCCTTTAGAATGATGCTCTAGTGGTGTAGCTCTTGCTCCTTGATGTGTTGATGAAATGAGAGGGGTGAGAGCCTCCTTCTATAGGTGGAGAGGAGGGGTGTCTTTGAAAGATGTTTTATCTCCACATGGAAAGCACCAAAACCGACCTCCTATGGGTAGTTTGCAGGGAATATTCAGAGGAGATCCTACCCGCACCATCCTCAGCATCATTGATGGCACCTCTTGACCAAAGATGGGCCTGAGACGTGCCAGCACGGGGGTGCAGCCACACCCTAAAGGTGTTGTTTTGGCCTAATCTTTGTTCTATAGGCCTCTAGGGCTGCATGAAACACTCCTACAAAGTTTGGTCCTATTTGGAGCTTGTTTGCTTTGGGTTTTGGTCCTTTTTCTCCATGTTACAGGGCCCTGATTTGCCTGTAATTGGGCCATCTCCCCCTGGGCTCTTGTAGGGTGATATTACACCTTGTCCTATTTCATATTTGGGCACGTTTTCCTTGTTATTCTGACATGTCCTATAAATTGTAAAACACCAAAATTCATGGAAATCGTTAGTTCTAAAGTCCTATATCTAAGTTTAGTGTCTGGTTGTTCGGTTTTTATATGAGAATTGGTGGTTAGAAATAAGAGTTAATGATCACCAACACACACTATCTTAAAACCTATTATGGTTTACCCTTGTATTGAGTATTGGTCTGGTATACAGTCATGTTATCCTGATCATATCCATGCTAGACTCTTAACACCATGCCTTCCTTTGGGAAAATATAAATAACGATACCATGAATACTTCTAGGTGAAATTCTACAACGATAATTCTGTGCGCTTACAGATTTGTTTGTGATCATTTAGAACTATCATATAGGTATTTCTTGGCAGCGTTCCTAATTCTAGCAACGACGTTAAGAAACGCCAACATTGGTGAAGCCACTAGTGGCAGCGGGGTGGATGGGAAGGGCTAGAGCACCGGGGGTGCCTTCTTATATGGGAGCCATGGCCATGGTGAGCAGTGGATAGCGTGGAGAGGTGGTAGGCCACATGTAGGGTGATCAAGCCCCTAGGGCTACAGTTTTGGGGGCACGGGGTGGTTGCACGCTCGCTGGCGCTCCCGATTCAAATCTCTGATGGTCAAAAAGGTGAGCGAGGCGACGTCAGCAGTGTGGGGCCATGGCGGTGATGTTAGCATGGTGTGGCACGGCTGGGGAAGGTATGGGCGTCATGGATTGTCGACGTGGTGCCCATCTGTGGGTGCACATCCAACGGCTCAGCGGTGGACGGTGGAGATACGGGGGCTTGGCCTCAGATGCCTTCGCTGGCGAGATGCTCTGCCTTGGTGAGAAAAGCAAAGGAGGGAATGAGAGGGATGAGCAGCGGGGCCTGGTGGTCAGCGACAGGGGGAGGAAACGACGATGGGCACACATTACGACGTGGGGTGCGAGAGTGGGAAGGAGCTGGGCTGACAGCGGTGGGTTGTGGGCACGGGGTGGCCGGGCCACTGCTAGGCTACCACGACTGTTGGGCTGCTTTGGGTTTTTCTATTCCCCCCTTAATTATAATTCCTTTTCTATTTCTTACTCTATGCTACATCCTGGGCACCTATATGTGTATGCATGTGTTGCCAAGCATGCATACACCCTAGTGGGGTCCACTAGAGGTCATTTAGAGTCTTAGGGTCCAAGCCAAGAGTTTGGCAACTCACACACGTCATACTAATTAAGAAGGTTAAGTTGATTTTATTACATCACATAAAATCAAGAATATGCAACTCGTATTTGTTTAAACATGCAATTGCTCAACCTTGCTATCTTGGGTTCTACTTGTGCAACTACAAGGGTTATTTCCTAGTATGCACACTCACCATGCATGGGTTTTGTTTGAAAAATTTTTAAGTTCAGATTTTTGGTTATTGGAAAGACCTAGGTTGTTACAGTCCTCCCTCCTCATAGGAATCTCATCCCAAGATTTAAGGTGTGATGTACCTTTCAAAGAGGTAGGGGTAAAGCATCTGAAGTTCTGACTCTTTCTCCCAAGTGGCTTATCATTTAGTGTGGTTGCTCCACTGAACCTTGCACATGGGTATAGTAGTGCATCTAGTTTCCTTCTTGGCCCTATTGAGTATCCATATAGGGTGCTCCCTATACTCCAGAGTGTCCTGTATATTGGATGCCTCTGTAGGTACTTGCTCATCTGGTAGCTTCAAACACTTGCGTAGCTAGGACACATGGAACACTGGGTGCACACTAGTCAATTCGTCAAGCAACTCTAGCTTGTAGGCTAGCTTGCCAATTCTCTGATAGATCCTGTAAGGCCCTACATACCTTGGTGCCAACTTCCCTTTCATATGGAACCTGATGGTGCCTCGAAGTGGGGAGACTTTGAGATAGACATAGTCCCCAACTTCGAACTCAAGGTCTCTCCGCCTGTTATCAGTATAACTCTTTTGTCGGCTTTGCGCAATTCTTAGATTCTCTCACACTTGGGCGACTCCTTCTTCGGCATCCTTGATCTTTGTAGAGCCAAAGAATGATCTCTCTCTTCCAACTTTTGACCACATCAATGGGGTCCTACACTTTCTCCCATACAAGGCCTCGAATGGTGACATCTTGAGACTAGCCTGGTAATTGTTGTTGTAAGAGAAGTCCGCGTGTGGCAAACTCTTCTCCCAATCTGATCCGCACTTCAGCACACAGGCTTTGAGCATATCCTCCAAGATCTAGTTCACTCTCTTTGTCTAACCATCCATCTAAGGGTGGTATGCGGTGCTGTAATCTAGTCGAGTCCTAATTGCCTTGTGTAGACTCTTCCAAAATTTGGACACCCAATGTGTCCCTCCATCAGATACTATGCTAACAAGAGCTCCGTGGAGTCTAAGAATATTGTCCACATATAGATCGGCTAGCTTCTCAACTCGATAGTCAATCCTAACCACCACAAAGTGAGCTACCTTGGTCAATCTATCAATAATTACCCAAATCAAGTCATGGCCTTTCGAGGTCCGAGGTAGACCCACTATGAAGTCCATGGATATGCTTTCCCACTTCCACATTGGAACGTCCAAGGGCTTCAATAGCCCTATAGGTCTTTGGTGCTTGGCCTTGATCCTATTGTAGATGTCACATTGCGTGACATGTCCTGCAATATCCCTCTTCATATTCTTCCACCAGAATAACTTCTTCAGATCTGCATACATCTTGGTACTCCCTGGGTCAATGCAATACTTGGAGTCATGACCCTTAGCTAGGATCTCTTCTCGCAAGGCTACATCAGAGTGCACATAGATTCTATCTTTGTACCAGCACACTCCTTGTTCATCTATCCTGAACTTAGGACACTTGCCTTGCTCCATGAGTTCTCGAATTAGATGGATCTCGGGGCATCCTTGCTAGGTGTTTCGTATATGTCCTTCGAGGTTATACTACACTCAAAGCTCATTGAACTGACCTTTCTATACCACTTTCTAGCTGCAACCTCTCCATCTCTTGACTGAGCTATGGCGGTATCATGTATGTCATTAGACTATGGTAGTGACTCTTGCGGCTCAAGGCGTTTGTGACAACATTGGCTTTTCTTGGGTGATAATGTATCTCTAGGTTGTTGTCCTTAATTAGCTCTAGCCATCGGTGCTATCTCATGTTCAGATTCTCCTAGGTGAAGAAGTACTTGAGGCTCTTATGGTCGGTCTAGATGTCACATTTGTTCCCGATCAGGTAGTGTCTCTAGATCTTTAAGGCATGCATGACAGCTGCAAGCTCAAGGTCATGGGTTGGGTAGTGTTGCTCATGGTCCTTCAACTGGCGGGAAGCATAAGCTATAACTCTCCCATTCTGTATCAGAACATAGCCAAGTCCTAATCTAGATGCATCACAATAGACCACAAAGTCTTGCTAAATGGCAGGCAATGCTAGCATAGGAGTGGTGGTAAACTTCTGTTTCAAGGTCTAGAAGCTTTGCTCACACTCTAGCGTCCACTCAAACTCATTAGTCTTCTTCAGCAGGTTGGTCATCGGCTTGGCTATCTTGGAAAAGTTCTCAATGAAGTGGTGATAGTACAGATAAATCCGCAAGAGCACGGATACCGCTGTAGCTTTTACCCGAAAATATTCCAAGTATCATATCCACATAGAAACGTGTGAGGCTAACTATAATTTAACTTAACCTAGAGTAGCAACAAGACTTAAGAAAGTCAGGAGTGTAGAGGAGATTGCTAAGGTCTTCTAGTTCTAATCTCAGTAAGCTATGTCTTCTACTATTCTATTTGAAGAATTATTTAAGGAAAGACACCAGCAGTGGATGCTCTCCTTAGTAACAAATTCTTGCTAGGCCTACAAATAGGAGGTGGACTATAGAGGATTCAACGAGGCTATAAGAGTCACCCTCACAAGCTATCACCGATCCGAAATATAGGGTACATCCATGAGTTACTGAGTCTAAGCACCACGCTTGCACTATAAATAATACTTTAACCTAAGGCTAATAGATTAAAGCACTCAAAAGAGACTCACAAACTAGAAGAACAATATAAACATGTTGCTTACTTAAATCAAAAGTTGATTACCAAAGGAATCTCAGATGTAGTTTGACTTCTGCCAAGGTACAAGCTGTAGAGAGAGCACCAATGGGCCGACACCTCATCCAAACTCTTCTCTTACTCTCCACCTCTCTATTTCTAAAGACTAGATCCTAATGAGGACTAATCTTCTTTTGATAGCTAGCTCTGATCCTGATGAGGAGGATATGAATTAAGGTTTCAGGATGTACAGGGCTGTATATATAGGGGTCGTCATCAATTCTTAGCCCTCGGATCAAACCGACGTTAAGCAATAGCATAGATCTAATCCTTAAGGTGGTGGAAGAGTCCACATCAAAGGGGAGAGTGAATGGGCTCTATAGCAGGCCGGTCGGCCTATGGGCTGGGCTAGCCAACCCACTTTCATGGCCATTCGAGCCCAACTTCGGTGGTTTGCCTTCTTAAGTGTTCTAGAGTCTTCCCACGCTGTTTCTATGGTGGAATTCTGTGATTTTCTTTGATAAATAGGTCCCCCTTGGTGGTTTTCTGGATAAACCTTGCTAAAAACACAAATTCACCAAAACTCATGAAATTTGTTAGTTTAAACCCCTATGCCTATGTTTGGTGATGGAATTAAGTATATATGTAGGTTATGTTGATGGTTTATAATTGATGTTAGTGACCATCAACAAGCTCCCCCAAGCTTAACATTTGCCAGTCCCTGAGTAAAGCTAATCTTAGTAATGGATCAGGAGTTGCTACAATGCTTTCACGCCTCAAAAGTACACATGTGTTCAATTAAGGATTCTCCTCTGGATTAGAATAAACTATTCTAACTTTCAAACTTACCCATATTACCTTCAACCATGGGGCTTCTGGGCCTTCACTTAGGTCTTGAGCAATTGAAAGACAGAATGATTAAGTCAAGCACTATGTCTCAAGTTCTTTGTTCCACCATTGTTTTGAAGTTTTTTTTATAAGTTTTCAAAATAAAACTCAGAGATTCTATTGTATGTCTCTCAAGTCTCTCAATATATGTGGTATTTGTGGATCCTCACCAAGGCAATAAAGATGTTATTCCTTTTTCTCTTCCTTCCACTAAGGCTTATGTGGAGTTCATAGGTAGGGAGAAGGCTAGAGCATACTAGCAAAGCATATATTGTAAAGTCAAATCTCGGATCCAAAGAGAGTTGAGTCATACAATTAAATCAAGATGTGCATGTGTGTGGAATATATGATGGATATATATGGTGGCTAACCTAATTGTACTTTGCTCCTTGAAAACTTATCTCTCTTTTGAAACTTGGAAACACTTGCTAGAGAGCAGGGGCTATTTTATTCATCTCTCTTTTTTTAGGCGGGCATCTAAGTACCCATTGTTTTAGATATCTCGGACACTTGTGCATTTTTTTCAACTTTATTTTTTTCTTTTTTTATGAATAACTTTTGCATAGCCCCATGCCTCTTTTTTGCAATAAAACTTTGAGAGATAGCAACAAGAACTTGGAGCATTTATTTGGTGGATAGAAAACCTAACATGTTTTGTGTTCACCCCCAGTGTAGGAATAGAACATTTTTGGGTGGATCTAGATGGAAGGCATGTTTTTGCGCCTACCCCCAGTGTAGGAGCAACAGGTATATGTGGGTGGTGTGTACATGATCTTGATTTTAAGAGCATGACAAACCTCTCATAAGGGTCAACAAAGCTTGATAAAACTCAATGCAAAAGCAAGCAGCATATACATGAAAGTTTTCCTAGCCTAAATAACATGTATGGCTCTAGTGGGAATTCAAGCTTTGTCATACAGGAACTCATTATGTAGAATTTTTGTGTTTTTCAAAAGATAAATCTCTAGAACTTTAGTGTCACTTGAAACAAGATAAACAGCAGCTCAGACCTTCTCATATCATATCCGTCAATTACCTAGACTTAGATCAAGCATATGCTACTCACAAGTTTCAAATTCAGAGTAAATCCTTATGTCAAAACAATCTTATCCAAAACTTGGGAGAATTCAAGGCTAAAAACTAGGTACTTGAACGGAATTACAACAGAGCAACTATTCATCATTTCTATTTAAGAGATTATTCTAAGTCCTCTTTATTTATTCAACTCTTAAAATTAAAGCAAGCTAGACACACCTTTTATTTTGTTTTCAATTTTACTAGATCACATATTATTACTATATATATTTATTATAAAGATAACTTTTTATTTTGTTTTGTTCATCATTTTTTAACTATTTAAAAGAAACTAAAATCTAAAACAAAAGGAGAAAGAATACTTACCTAGATACACAGGAGTGCCTCTCCCCCAAGCTAGACCTTTCGGTGAGGGTTCGGTGTTGTAAGTCCTTCGAATCGGACTTTTTCTTGTGAAGTTTATTGATCAAGTTCCTCAGTTTGTTTCTTGTGATGACACCTCCAATGGTGATGTCACCTAATCTTCCATCAAACCAGTCTTGATTTTGAGTTTTAATTTTGGTTTGACACGTTTAAGACCTTCACTTGTAGAAATTTGGAGAATCGACTAACTCTCTCATACTATGCTTGAAGTGTGTCATGTTCATAAGACAAGATAGAGATCAAGTGCATGGGCTTTGTTGGTGGGAAAACACCAACAGAACCAAAACTTTACTTATTCTTCTCTAACCTTAGGCACATTGAACAAGATGAAGTTGATGTTGTGTGCTTTGTTCAATTATGTCATGGGTGATAAGATCAAAATAGTGAGCATGAATGGCAAAATGAGTTTAGTTGCTTAACTCATGGAAGGATTGTCTATCTATACATAATGTGTTAATTTTTACATGATTATGACCATCATCTTCCAAAGATAGGATGTACACTTTCTAGTTTATTTGGTTAAGACTATGGGATCAAGAAAGTGATGCTAGGAACAAGTTTAAAGAACTAAACATGTTGAGTTAATCAGATTGGATTAAGTGAATTGTAACTCAAACATGTTTGTTTCTTGTTTATGTGCATACCAGAATCTAGAAAAAACATTTTAAATAATGACCATTTACCTTAGGATGTTACCTTTGTCATTGGAGCGTAAAGACACCATATGATCAAGGGTAGATGACTGGTGATGGTTTCCCTTTTGATTGAAGTTTTCCTTGGTTGGCTAGCCTCACAGCTTGAGTGTTCATGAGCTTCTTATCTCCTAGATTGCACCCTTTCTTTCTCATTCTTTCATCATGCCATCTTTTTGCTCTTCGATCTTTTGCCACCTTGTTAGACCTTTTGCCCACTCATTGGTTTATGCCTGCAAAGGATTAGCGGACAACACATACCCGAAGGAATATACAATTTTGTAACATGGGTTGTTTGTCTAGAATTTTGTAATTTTCTTCTATGCTAATGAAAATATGGTTTTGGGATTACTTTAGTATAGAGATCATGTTTTATACAAGCATGGTTTCAAGGCAAAGGTAACTTGCAGCTAAATACAAAGTCAATGATTTTGATACTTACAGTTCTTTCATCCATGTTGAATGAGGTATGTCTTCTTGTGCAAAGTTATTGGAGTTCGTCATATGCTATAACACCCTAGGTGGTTGTCACCAGTTAAGCAGTGGGTTTGAGCTTAAACACGATAGGTTAAGTGGTAACCAGGAGCTTTAGTTCCTTATCCTCGAAGTGGTGATGAAGGTGTCAAGGTCAAATCTATGAAAACGAGCCCCAACTTAAACTTGGACAACACACCTTTGCTTACATGTCAACCCTTTTTCAAATGAATGCCTAAGTAATGTTGAAGGTCCCCCTTTCATGTGCCTCACATCAATTTCCACCCACATTGATGATTGGAAAAGTTTTGTGAAGTTTGGAATCAAGAAGTCACATGAAATGACAAGTTATGTCCTTGCTTAAATTGTTTTATTAAGTGAATGAGAATAGATGTCATCAACCAAACCTTGCAACCTTGCTCAAGCAACTCTAATTAAACTCATGAACAAAAGTTATGAAGGGTTCATATTGAGCAAGTGTCAAGAAAATACTTCAATAGATCAAAAAGGATAATTTAAACTTATCAAGATGCTGCTTTGACCAAGATGAAATACTAGTTTCAGTACCAACGGTGAAGTTTGACCTTTAATAGAAGTTGTAGTTTAAGTTGATGACAACAAACTTTGTTTTTGGAGCATACTCAGAATCAGCTTGGAAACAAGTGAAATAGAGGCTTGAATATTGAATCAGCTGCTATTTTAGGCTCTTAGAAATTTTTCTAAGTCCTCGATCGACAGCAGTAAGTTGACTTGTTTGTGACATTTTATCTTCAAAATTTATATGGCATCTCAATGGGATTCCTTAATATGAATTGTAGTACCATTTGTGAAGGAAACAACAAAACAAGTCTCATCACTTTTGGAGCACATTTGGACCTTCAAAATCAGTTCCGAAAACTGCTAGTTTCACTAAATTCATGGACCTTAACTGAATTTAGTTTTTGGTTTCATATACCCCACTTTGGAGGCTTGTATCTTCATAACCATGTCGAACCAGCCCAAGATTCTTTAAGCAAAGTTGTAGTCCTCTTATAGCTCTAGAACATGGTGTGATTAGTTTAGCTTTTCATTGCTCGGTTTGGGAATGAGAACAGGGAGAAGAATGCAGTTTCAGTCAGTCTAAAACTGAGCTGCAGGATTCAGTTTTGGGTACCCTCCTTTGGAGCTAACATATCTTCCAATCTAGGATGAATTAGACTTTGGCACTTTAAGCAAAGTTGGAGATCTCGCATAGCTCTACAACTCTAGTTACTACAGCTTGTGCCAAAACTAAACAGATTAGGAGTTACGAAGGAAGGAAGATCGATGTTTCATTCGTATGTTTGGGGTGGTATTGGATTTTTGAATCAGGGAAGCAGCGGTGGCCGATTGCGCACAGGAAGCCGCTGCCGCGGGGCCTCGCGCTTGCTCGCATGCGTGCCATGGCGCCCTGCTCGCTCACCTTGAAAACCCAAGTCGTTCTGCCTCGCTCTCCTTATCTCCCATTCTCTCTCTCGCTCCTATTCCCTATCTTCTCCGCTCGTCCTCCACAGACAACCGCAGGGAGCTCCTCCTCCACTGTTGCTGCTCCCTTCTCTATCCTCCTCCACATAGCTCACCACCCTCTGCTCCTCCCCATGTCACGCTGCTCCCACTACGCCTCTTTCCTCGATGACGGCAAGCCCTGCAGCCAACCGCACCGAGCACCTTTACTAATGCTCATGGCCAGGCTAACCTGGCCTACCTCTAGCCAAGTTAGAGAGCCCCACAAGCACGTGTGGGCCCCCTTGCACTCCACCGCCACTTCACCGCCATTGGGAAGCCGCCCCTCCGTCTGAATTCGCGAGCCCCACCGACCTCCTTTGCTCTAATTCACGTGGAGGACCTCACATAGCAATTTGACGAAAGGGAAGGGCCTACCTGCACACTTGTGACTCATGTGAATAGTGCCTAGAAGGACCTTTCCGCTGCAATATGTTTTGTGGAAAGTTTAGGGTCCTCAGTGTAAATGTGTTTTTCTTTTATGGCTAAAACTTGGGAAAATCATTGTAAATTGTAGAAAAATCATAAAATAGAAAATGAAGATGTTTTGGAATCCTTTTGAGTAGATCTACACAGTAGAGTCATAATATGATATATGTTAGTAGAAAGTTTCTGCTGTTTTTATTTATTCTTATAAAGCACGTTTAGAAATCCTTCTAAGTTTGTTAGATGCATATCTCGAGGTAGGAATGTCCTAACATTGTGATTCTAGTTTTGTTAGTCCTATTTTGGCATGTTCTAGCTAAGATAAATGTTAAACATGATGTTTGTACACTGTTTATATGATGTTTAGATTTAATCATGATTAATGGTTAATTCTAGCTTGCTCTGCTTGCTATCGTCATATCTACTGTTGTACTACTCCAAATGACTTAAAAATTTTATGCTAGTATACTTATGTCATGTGTGAACTCTAGTTAAAATTCCATAATTTTTAGTGCATTCATGGCTAAGTTATGAATTTTAACTAGCTAAGTGTTTTTTAAGTAGTTTTAATTGGTTTATAAATAATTTATGTATGCAAAAATGTGAAATATAGTTCCTTTGCCTTTGCATGGTGATATTGTGGCCTAAGAAACCCTAACATGGCTATGTGTTTATGGAAAATGATGAACTTTAGATTTATTTTGCTCTCACATGTTTTCTTGCAATGACAATTTGTCTTTTTCATAGTAATTAAATTATAAAACCTGAGCATGTGAAATTTGTGCAGTAGCCATGTTTTGATAACATCTACCACTCATAAAAGTCTCAGCCCCAAACTAGTTTTTCTCAGATATCACTAAAATAATATATATGTTGAATAGGAGAAAGGGTTAATAGAAGCATAATTGTAGATAAAGCTTGTAAATGTATTTGGTGATGCTTTGAGTGCTTGATGTTTCAATAAAGTGTTACTAACTAGGTTAGTGGTGGTTGAAGTTCTTTGGCTAGCTCATGTGTGTATGCTCTTTGTTAGCAAAACAAGTGAAACATCAAATTGCCATATTCTGTAATGGCTGCATGTGCAGTTTCTGTTGTGATGATAACTTCATGAATCAAATGGTGTTTTGTGAAGATGTGGTAAATACAAAAGTTGTAGCTATCTTCTTTATATTGCTTGTCCAAAAATTTCATGACCATAGGCCTGATAGTTTTGGAGTTATGCTCCCGGCAAGTTCATTGTCAGATTTTGCTTATGCTCTGTACAAATTTGAATAATTGCTTTGGTTAACTTATTTAAACATGGAATCATGTATTGGTGATAATAGGAGAGTTGTAGTGTTTTTTATAGGCTTTCCAAATTGTTAAAGTCACACCTTTTGGTGGTCTAAATATCTAGATATGACTGTCTTAAGTTTAATGTCAGAATCTGTCCAACTCTGGACAGAAATAGTTGTTTATAATGTTTGGCCTTGTTGGCTGTTAAATCATCTCAATATGATAATAAGAAAGTTACAGATAACTTAATAAGCTTTCAAAAAAGTTAGGTGCCATATTTGTTGGATGACTAGAACCCTAGTTATGTATTTCTAAAGTTCATATTAGTTTTCTATCCTAGTTTATGCAGGTCTGCTTGTTAGTGTATTTCAACCTTGTTAACCTTCAAATCTGTCAGGTATCAATAGTAGACATACCCAACCAAGGGCGTTAATAGCATGTCAGCTGTTAAATTGCCTGAGGCTTAGGGATGGCTTCCGCCTTGCCCGAGCCCCCACGACATCATCAAAGCGCCTGACCCCTGTGCCCCATCAGGAACAATCTCTGCCTTGCGCGACCCCTGCAACAAAAGCATAGGAGCGCCTAACCCTCTGGGCATACTTTTGCCTCGCCCGAGGGACATGTAGAGCCCTCTAGCAAGGCAGGGAGCCATGGGGCCCCCACCACGGCACCATTTCCACTGATGGGATGGATGTGACCACGCATAATGGATAGGAACAGGGGAACCACGATCCGATCCAACATGGCTCTGGTCATTCCACCACCACGACGTCCATACCTCTACAGTGACGGGAGTAATGGCAACTATACCACCTATCTCCCCCTCTACACGAATCTAGGTGCACGCGCGGCCCACCCTCGATGGCACAGAAGCACACAGGACGAAGCTTAACCACATCGCATTGCACCCGTGGATGGAGAGGCCAAAAGCTCAAAGCCCATAATGTCTCTGCGCTACAGGGTAAACTTTCATGTCGGATAAGGAGGAAGACGACCACACCTGGGGCCACCTTTTTGTTTTTCTCTTTCATCTTTTCCCCATTTCACCTTTTTACCACAAATGTACCCCGCGCCCTCCCCTTAGGAACTATAAAAGGGAAGGTAGGGGCCACATCTAGGGGGAACAAAAAAATAGACTTTGATCGAGTCACACCTCATTAAGTTAATACTCAAAAACACGCACGAGACTTGGGATCCACTCTCTCTCTCGAAAGTTTGTAACCCCTACAACGAGCACTCCGGTGCAAGGCAACATAAGCAGCAGTAACACCCACTGGACATAGGAACATTCATGCCTGAACTAGTATAAACCTTTGTGTCTGCAGTGCACACCATCTGGGCCTAGACGTGCAGTCACAAATTCACTCGTCTAGTGTCTAGGACGCAGTTCTAGACACAGACAGTTGGCGTGCTAGGTATGGGCTTTTTGCGCGTCTGATCTGTTTTGTCAGGCTTTGGATGGTCGATCATCACGTTCACTTCACTCTAGGCTCCTACATCTGGTTTGGGAGCCTAGATTTTCTCTGCATAGGGGTGGATCACGACCTTGTCCTGCTCCCTCCTTCTGTGCTGGAAGACCTTGCTTCCTCCCTAGGATCTGACAAGCTCGTCGAGGACCTGGATCCCACCGGCATGGAAGTGGAGGGCATCCTATCATCCCCTACTGAGTCACCTGACTCACCTACCAATGTTGACTCCATCACTAGGTCGATGACTGGTCTTTGTCTGCATGCCAACGAGGTGCAAGCTTCTAGGGGCGCTTAGCCCCATGGTTTTGATCACCTAGGTCTGGAGCATCAGCTTGATGCCATCCTAGGGCCACGCCTATCCTAGGAAGATCTCCATCGCCTTTATTCCATCTCTGCCAATACCTTGTCATAGCTCTCAAGAGAACCACCGCTCTCCCTAGAGATAAGTGTTGACAGTAATTAACTATCAATTTTAAATTTCAACAAAAGAAGATAAAGGACCTAAAATGAACATCACCGTAGACTTAATTGTTTTAATTGACGATTTTCACAAGTTTTGGTGAATATCTGTTTCTACAGGGGGTTATCAGGAAATAACCAAAGAAGGCCCACATGTCATGTTTACATAGAGATAAAGACCCATGCATCTGCAAGAAGACTCTAGAAGACTCAGGAAGGCACCCCCCTGGAGGATGGGGCCCACCTGTCAGGTGGACAGGGCGTCCGCCCATGTCATCAGGGCGCCCACCCTACCCCTCAACCAATCAGGGCCAAGCTCATGGATCATGGCCCTAACCGCCTTTGAGGATCAATCTACATCATGCACGAAGGTCGGTTTGATTTGAGGGCTCTAGTGCATTTGAGGAGGCTATATAAGCAAGGCCATACCCTTGGGTTGAAACCCTAATTCATTATTATTATTATCAAGAGGAAGCCATCATCAGAGCTAGGGTTTAGAGATCTCTCTCCACCAGAGAATTAGAATAGTTACTCTAATACTTCAAATTCTACAAAGGTTTAGACTAGATAGATTCAAGAGTTGGGTGCTTGTGCCTAGAATTCGGATCATCGTCTACAAGTTTGGTACTATCTTGTATCTTTATCTATGACTTTATTCTAAATTTCATTATGTTTCTATTTATTATATTCCTAGTTTGCTCTAGTTCTATATTTGATATAGTTATGATTGATGATGAGTTTATGTATAAGTTTGCAAAGTGCTTAGCTCTTTTCTCAAGGGAGTTAAGTGGTAGATTACATGTAGGCGTGGTGCCTAGATGCTATTTACTTGCAAATGCACCCTATTGGCTGGGTCGTGTGGTAGTTCACGGAAGTGACAGTTTCATTGAGTCTTATATAATCCACCCCCCGTTAGTAGGACAGGCAGAATTGGTATTACATGGGAAGTCATACTATGTTCTGGCTTTCTTCAGTGATGTTCCTTATACATAGATGAAGAGTCTTTTGTGCTATATATGATAGTGTATGTGCTAGAGTAGATGAAAGACTTAGTTGATTAGAACGTACCTAGAATTTAATCTTTTGCCTAGTCAGATGTCTACCTACCTTTTATGATGAGTAGTCTATCTCTAATCTCTGCGTGTGTTATCCTCTGAGCTTATCAATTCATTATATTTATTTCTCATGGCTTACCCCCTATCAAAGCAAGTGACTGTGTGCTTGATTCTCATAAGTAGTCGTGTTTTGCAAGTTCATCTCTAGTTTAAGTCCTTAGTTCTTTCCCTTGAGCTAAATATAAATTAACAATACCTGGAATATTTCCTAATGAAGTGCTACAATGGTATTCAATCTGTGCGCTTGCGGATCCCTTATGTATTTTCCAGAAGAGCATTTATAATACCAACACTTTTGGCACCATGCTAGGGATGACAATCTAGTACTTAAAGTGGTGTTAGAAGTGTCAACAAGCATTTCTGGCGCCATTGCCGGGGATGGAATAAACTATTGAGAAAAATTGCATAAATAGATACTTTTTAAAAAATGAGAAATCACAAGAAGACACCTCTACTTTGACAGGATCACCCCTTTTGTTTTTCTATGTTTATATTTTATAAATGGTATAGCAGGATTGATTTTGATTCACTCAACTCTTCATCATCAAAATCGGATCAACCAAAGAAGGAGCTCGTCACCAATTGCTAAAGCTATGGTAGAAAAGACCTTGCAAGAATTCTACGCTCCACGCATTGAGAACATTCTCTCCGGTCCATCACTTCAAACTAAGAATCTTGAGTTTGAGCTTAAGCGAAGCCTCATAAATATGGTGCAAGCTACCCAATTCAGCGGAAAGGTACTGAAGATGCAAGTGCTCATCTACATAATTTTTTGGAGATTGGAAGCACCATCACCATTGATGGTGATGGAATCGCTCAAGACATTATACTACTTCGCCTCATTCCATTCTCACTTGTGGGAAGAGTGAAGCAGTGGTTCTATGCTAATAAAGAAGACATCAACACATGGGCAAAATGTTTGAAGGCCTTTCTAGCAAAGTTCTTCCTTGTAGGCAAAACCAATGCCTTAAGAGGAAAGATTACCAATTTCCAACAGCAGAAGATAGAAACCATTTCAGAAGCAAGGGAGCATTTTCAATGATATATATCAGATTGTCCTCATCATGGAATGGAAGAATGGTTACTCATGCAAGGCTTTTATTATGGATTAATCCCAAAGACCCATGAGCTCCTGGATGTAACTGCTGAAGGATCATTCTTATCAGTCACTCTTGGAAAAGCTAAGATACTTATGGACAAGATAGCTGATAATCAGAGCTAGCCCCAAGACAACATTCAACATTGTCATCAAAGTGATGAAACCATTGAAGAAGTAAATGCGCTGTCTACTAAGATGGATAATTTGCTCAACTAGCTTGATTAGAGGGCCAAATACAAAGAAGATCAGAGAGCCATTGAAATAGCTTACTAGAATTCAAATAATGCCGTCAGAAAGATTTCACATCAACCAAGTTGGAAACAACAAAACATTACCCAAGGTATGAATCCAGGTAATTCTACCAAGCAACCTACTTTAAGAGAGTTAGTCATGCAGCAAACTAGAATCAATGAAGACATTAATAAAAGGCTTGCTGTAAATGATAATATTTTCAAAGACATTCATGGTAAGCTAGAAATTTTCTCATCTGTGGTTGAAAAGCAACATAAGTTTAATAAAAAGATTGAAGACAAATTAGCACAGCTAGCTGCTGCATTGCCTGTTGCCACTAACCTCGAGCAGGTAAGTGCTATAACTACAAGTGGAGGAAAATCTACCAGAGATCCCCCTTATCCTAAAGGGACCAGAAGGGCACTAGCAGTAACAGCAGTGGCAGAAGAGGAAAATCATAATGAAGTTGAAGAATTATTACAAGAACCTCAAGAAAGGGAAATGAGACAAGATTTTCATGATACAAATTATTTACCATTTCTCTGAAGAAATAGAAGGCTGCAATCAGATGAACAGTTTGGTAAGTTCGTGGAGGTTATTCAGAAGTTATATGTCAACATACCTCTACTGGACGCCATACGGGTCCCTACATATGCAAGGTACATCAGAGACATTCTCAACAAGAAGGGACCACTGCCAACCACTGAGGTGATCAAACTGATAGAAGAATGTAGTGTGGCCATCCTCAATAAATCACCAGAGAAGAAGAAAGATCCAGGATGCCCCACTATTGATTATTCAACTAGAGACCAACATTTCAACAATGCACTCTGTGACCTTGGAGCAAGTGTTAGTGTGATGCCAGTAGCAGTCTATCACAAGCTCAATTTTGCAACACTCGAACCAACATAAACATGCTTACAACTGGCAGATCAATCAGTTCGATACCCATTGGGCATGAGTCAAGATAAGAGAATTCTTTGTGCTAGTAGACTTTGTGGTACTAGACATGAGTCTAGACTCAAAAGTGTCACTCATCCTTGGGAGACCATTTTTTAGCACCGCCAATGCACACATTGATGTCGGAAAAGGAGAAATCAAGTTTACTATAAATGGGCAAGAAGAACAATTCGCATTCAAGCCAAAACCTGAACTCAACTCCACTATGAAGATGGTATGCTAGGTCAAGGAAGACATATCAGAGTCATCGTCACAGGAGTTAGACACTCAGGAAGAATAAAATATATTGGGAGTCCAGTTCGGAGGACTTTAAAAAAATTTGAACCCACGCCGAAAGGTAAGTCGGTACTTATTTGAGTTTACTTTTAAATTTACATAAATATTTTTTTCTATCACATTATAAAATTCATGCCCCACATAAATAATTTTTACGGTGTGTAACAACTCATATCAAGAATTTACTGTGGTGACATAAAAATATTTTTACTCATGCATTTTATTTTACCCAAATGATTCTGCATATATAAATATTTATAACAGGCCCACTCCTATGGGACCCACGTGTCATAGACTCCACCTCACATACATCACATCACATTATTTCATCCACTTCCACTCACCTCCACTATTTTCTCTTTTCCACTGTCCAAATCCACCACCAGCACACTTATTTTTCTTAGTCACGAAGCAAAGAGGTGAGTGGCAAACATTCAGCCATGGAGGAGCCAGGACGTAGGTGGCCACCCCCACCACTTGGGTGCCCACCCTGCTCTCTCCCCCTCTATAAATACTCTGTCTTTCCTCACTTCTTTGCATCACAAGCATTCTAGAAAACCTCTCATACCTCAAGCTCTCAACTTCTAGTGTTCTGCTCCAAGCATAGGCAAGAAAAGAGAGAATAGGAGTAAGATAAGAAGTAGGAGAAGGAATAAGAGTAGTAGTGATCTTGTGAGAGGAGAGTGTAGTGTTACAATAAGTAGAAGAAAGTAGTGCACTTAGTGGACATGCTATCCTAGGAAGCAATTAAAAAGAATTAGGGGGGAGGTTCTGCTGATTTCTCAACTAAAATCTTGTTCGAACAACTGACCCCTGGACCACTAATTCTGGATAGCTAACCACTAACCTGCTAATATTCTCCACAAGTTTTGTTTTTGCTAACGTTTTTGCAGGATATTCAAGATGTTCAAAGCTGCTAAAGGAGCCATGAAGAGCGCGCTCAAGAGTCTTGGATCAGGACGCATGACCCAGTCCACTTCATGAGGCAACTCTGAGATGAGCGTCGACCCGCCGGCCGACCAACCACCACCATCATCATTAGCACCAACTAGGAAAATTCTCCTCAAGGAAAGTCATCTTGGTTTGAAGGATTCTCGAGAGAGGAAGATTTTCAAGGAATTGAAGAATAAGGCCTACACTCACACACCAGTCCTCGACCTCACACTTCTCCATGAGATAGGTATGGATGCTGAATTTGATTTAATATTTCCATTGGTGGGTTGGGTGTCGTTTTGGAACATAACTAAGTTAGGGTCAAAGCTTTTGACCATTGAATTCCTATGCACTTTACAAACCACAGAGGATGGGGTAACCTTTAGATTTTTCAAGGAGACATTTAATCTTACTTGGAGGGAACTAAGTAACCACCTTGGTTTCCACCCAAGAGCTATGATAGATTTAGATGACGCGTTGCCAGGCTTTGAGAAAAATCAATCTTGGAAAGAAATGACTGGAGAAGACTTTTATTTTCAAGCCTGTACCAATAGCATACAACTCCCCACTATTTATTTCTTACATAAATGGATGGGTTATACTATGTTTCCTAGAGACGACATCCGCAAGGTCAGGGTAGGAGATTTATAGTTGCTTTATGCTACGCTCATCTCTTGGTAGCTCATTGGTTTTCCACTCATGAATTGATGGGCCCTGTTGGTTGCACTTCTTTAATTACTCGTCTGGCCACCAACTTAGGGGTGCTAAATAATTCTTCAATTAACTCTATCGAGGAAGCCCGACCATGTTATGGATATGAATCTTTTAGACATGCTAGAATATTAAAAAGGGAGCATGATGGGCTATACATGATTTTTGAAAATAGAGGCAGGCTCTGGTTACCTAACCGAGGACTTAGCCTTTACATTGTGCAAGTTCTCTTAGTTGATGTGTAGGCAGCACCAGTGAATCGTCAGATCCCTCGGAGGGCAGCCTCTACCAAGATGGGATATCAGCCTAAGCCAACATGGCTTGGCGCTGACCCTGGTCCTGAGGCGCCAGTTCATACAGGCTATGATAATTTCGATGCTCGCAACCCCCCACATCATGAGGAACCCTTGGGAGCGTTATGCCTCCCAACCAGCTGCCCAGTACATGGAAGAAGAAGATTGGCCAAAAGGAGATGACGAACAATGGCAACACTGCCCATACAGTCAGCCTGCAAGACACTCGGTTGACCTTCTTGGAGCATCATCCTCTGGTGCCCATCATGGTCATCACCACCAGAATTTCCAACCTGGATGTGCTTCTGATGCCGGATTCTACTACACCCTAGAGATACATGAAGAGAATGTGGCGTTCCATCAGCGCACTAACAACTCCCTCTAGATCGTACAAGAAAACCAAGCTCAACAAAACTAGTGGTGGGAAGACCAGCGCTAGTGGAATGAAAACACCACCTAGACCTTGAATGAGATCCGTGATGGCCAATAAACCATGAACTAGAACATGAGCACCCTGTTCAGGTACTTCTACTTGAAGTGATCGACTACAGCAAGATCTAGCTTGGGGGAGGACCCCCATTTGTCCAAGGTAAGTTTTTCTTTTCTATAAGTTTATTTTCTTTCATTTTATTTCACACATTTTAAAAAAAACTAAAAAACCTCAAAAGCAAATAAAAAATTTATTTACTGCTTTTCTTCATAGTGCTGTTTATGTTTGCATAAAAATTTAGAAAACCAAATAAATATTTTCTATTTGTTTTAGTGTGCTTCTTAAATATGAAAAACAAATAAAAAGAGTGTGTACAAAGGTGTGCTTTAATCTTGTTGCTATAGATAAGTAGATTTTTAAGAATGCGTGATGGAAATGATGAATAGTTGCTCTGTTGTAATTCTTTTCAAGTACCTAGTTTTCAACCTAGAGTTCTCCCAAGGATTGGATAAAATTGTTAGACATGAAGATTTACTCTAAACTGGAAACCTATGGGAGCATATGCTTAATCTAAAGTCTAGGTAATTGATGGACATGATATGATATGGTTGAGCCGCTGTTTATCTTGTTCCTAGCAACACTACAT
Source organism: Saccharum hybrid cultivar R570 (assembly GCA_038087645.1). Taxonomy (NCBI): domain Eukaryota; kingdom Viridiplantae; phylum Streptophyta; class Magnoliopsida; order Poales; family Poaceae; genus Saccharum; species Saccharum hybrid cultivar. The sequence continues at coordinate 2,853,841 of JAQSUU010000270.1, forward strand.
TCTAGAGATTTGTTTTTGACAATTAAAATTACCACATGATGAGTTCTTAATATGACAGAGTGTGAAATTCCTACCATAGCCATATATAATTATTAGTATAGGAAACTTCCACATATTTGCTGCTTGTATTTGTATTGAGTTTGGTCAAGCTATGTAGACCCTTAGGAGCTTTTCATGTGGTTAAAATCAAAATTCACTTTCACACATCATGCATCCTTGCTACTTCTACCCTGGAAGTACGCACCACATATTTATCCCATTTAGATCCACCAAAAATGTTCTACTCTTACCCTGAGAGTGAGTACCAAAAATATTTTCCCCATAAGATTCATTTATTTTGCTAGCCACTTATCATTACAACTGCTCCAACTATTATCATTTATCCTCTCAATTATGTTTCATCAAAGAGTTTGTTGGCAAGTATTTAAAAAAGAAGAAGAAAAGATAAGGGAGAGAAAGAGAAAGAAGGGAGAGAAAGAAAACAATAAATTCTCTGAAAAAAATCCTCTCTCATAAAAGCCCAAGTATTTCTTTCAAAGTTTTAAAGAGGAGTTTTCATCAATGGAGCATTGTAGAATTAGACATTCATCCCTTTTCCTTTCTACCCCTTGTTTTATCCACCATATTAACCACACATGCACATCTTGATTTGATTGTATGACGAGTCCCTCTGGATCCATGGTTCAACTAGGCAACATATGCAGTGCAAGTATGTGAGCTATTTCTATACCTATGAATTCCACATAAGCTTTATTAGTTATTGGGTGAGGAAGAGTAGGCATGACAAAGTTTTCCTTGAACCAAAAATACTACATATTTTGAGAGAAGAGATAAGGCATATCCTTTCTAATGCCTTAGTGACGATCCATAAATACCACATATGGAGAGACTTGTGAGAGTCATATTTATGGAACTCTGAGTTTTATTTTGAAAATCTCTGGAAAACTCTAGAACAAAGGTGTAGCAAAGAGCTTGAGACATAGTGCTTAACTTAATTGTTATCTCTTTCAATTGCTCAAGACCCAAGTACAGGTAAAAGCCCCATGGTTGGAAGTAACATGAGTGAGTTTGAAAGTCAAAATAGTCCACTATAGTTTGGAAAAGAACTCCTGTTTGAATGCATGTGTACTTTTAAAGCGTGAAAGCATTGCATCAACTCCTAATCCATCTAGGTTTAGCTGTTTGCTCAGGGACGAGCAAAAGGTAAGCTTTGGGGAGTTTGTTGATAGTAATTAACTATCAATTTTAAATGTCAATAAAAGAAGATAAAGGACTTAAAATGAACATCACCATAGACTTAGGGGTTTTAACTGATGATTTCCACAAGTTTTGGTGAATGTCTGTTTCTATAGGGGGTTATCAGGAAATAACCAAAGAAGGCCCACATGTCATGTTTACATAGAGATAAAGGCCCATGCATCTACAAGAAGACTCTAGTAGACTTGGGAAGGCACCCTCCTGGAGGATAGGGCCCACCTGTCTGGTGGACAGGGCACCTGCCCACGTCATCAGGGCGCCCACCCTACCCCTTAGCCAATTAGGGCCGAGCTCATGGATCATGCCCCAAACCACCTTTGAGGATCAATCTACACCGTGCATGAAGGTCGGTTTGATCTGAGGGCTCTGGTGCATTTGAGGAGGATATATAAGCAAGGCCATACCCCTGGGTTAAAACCCTAATTCATTATTATTATTATCAAGAGGAAGCCATCATTAGAGCTAGGGTTTAGAGACCTCTCTCCACTAGAGAATTAGAATAGCTACTCCAAAACTTTAAATTCTACATAGGTTTAGACTAGATAGATTCAAGAGTTGGACGCCTGTGCCCAGGATTCGGATCATCGTCTACAAGTTTGGTACTATCTTGTATCTTTCTCTATGACTTTATTCTAAATATCATTATGTTTCTATTTATTATGTTCCTAGTTTGCTCTAGTTCTATATTTGATATAGTTATGATTGATGATGAGTTTATGTATAAGTTTGCAAAGCGCTTAGCTCTTTTCTCGAGGGAGTTAAGTGGTAGATTACATGTAGGCATGGTGCCTAGATGCTATTTACCTACAAATGTAACCTATTGGTTGGGTCGTGTGGTAGTTCGTGGAAGTGACAGTTTCATTGAGTCTTATACAATCCACCCCCTGTTAGTAGGACAGGCAGAATTGGTATTACATGGGAAGTCATGCTATGTCCTGGCTTTCTTCAGTGATGTTCCTTATACATAGATGAAGAATCATTTGTGCTATATATGATAGTGTATGTGCTAGAGTAGATGAAAGACTTAGTTGATTAGAACCTACCTAGAATTTAATCTTTTGCCTAGTCAAATGTCTACCTACCTTTATGATGAGTAGGATATTTCTAATCTCTGTGTGTGTTATCCTCTGAGCTTAGCAATTCATTATATTTATTTATCATGGCTTACCCCTTGTCAAAGCAAGTGACTGTGTGATTAATTCTCATAAGTAGTCGTGTTTTGCAAGTTCATCTCTAGTTTAAGTCCTTAGTTCTTTCCCTTGAGCTAAATATAAATTAACGATACCTGGAATATTTCTTGGTGAAGTGCTACAATAGTATTTAATCTGTGCGCTTGCGGATCCCTTATGTATTTTCTAGAAGAGCATTTATAATACCAACACTTCTGGCACCATGCTAGGGATGACAACCTAGTACATAAAGTGGTGTTAGAAGTGTTAATAATAAGCGCTACGCCAGCGCAACTGGCGTGGCCGCTGCACAATGCTATAAGGACTTACAACCACTTCATGTGGCCTGTGGAGGATGCATCTATGGGTTTGCCATGCCACCATTGGGAGTCTCTCTCGGAGCTCCTCACGAGCACCGTGACGTCCTCAAGCGATAGCTTTGAGGAGGATGGTGGCGGCTGGGCTGGTGCTGACTTGTCTAGCCTTAACAATCCAGACGCTCTCCGCCAGTTCTTTGACAATAGCAAATTCCTTCTTGAGGGTTTTGACTCTGACAATGAGAGCCACGACCCATCTCGAGAGTGCTTTTATGTGCGATGGGGAGTTCTGCGAAGGAACCCCCAACGAGAATGTGGGTGAACACACCCCGGTAAATGCCGCGACTCGCAACACCGCGCGCGCCGGGGGTACGCCATGCCACCACTTGTGGGGCAATCATGCCCCTAGCTGGAGCAACTCTGTGAGCTAGAGAGAAAGCTCGAGGAAGAGCGACAGTAGATGGTGTAATTACACGTGATGCTCGAGCAGGAGCTCGGGAGTTGCAACGATCGTGGCGTAGCTCGACGCAGAGCTCGCAACGTCCACTACCACATTTGTGACAATAATGATGGTGATCATCCACCACTCTTCGCTCAGGCGAGCCAGAATGTTTCCACCGAGGCAATACTCCTCTAGACGATGCTCGAACCCTCAACTCCAGAGGGGCGGTAAGCCCATGAGGAGTTGTGTGCCCTTCTCGTGTGTGCTACGGTGTAGCAGGCCGAAAGCTCCACGTCTTGGTGACATGGGCCCGAGCCTGATTAGCCCACACCATCGATGCCCCATGAGAAGGAAGCTTCGGTCATCCACCCAGAACAACAGAAAGTGGGGGACAAGCCGCCATCTGTCCATAACAGCGTCGGCCATAACTACAACGTGCACGATGTTCTCAATGCACGCAAAAGGCACAAGGAGGATGGTGCCAGTTGTGGCTACCACCCTCACTGGGGTGGTCGCTATGACAGCAGGGAGGACAGGAGCCCATCTCCTGAACCCCTGGGAACTCGGGTCTTCAGCCAGGACATTCGCAACACGCCATTCCTGGTGCGGTTCCAGCAATCAGCCAACATCACCAAGTACTCTGGGGAAATGAACCCCAATCTCTGGCCTCATTACTACCACCTCGCCTACCAGCTAGGTGGCATGGACGACAACCACTTCATTCACAATCTCCCTTTATTCCTGGCTGACTCGGCGAGAGCTTGGCTGGAGCACCTCTTGGCCTGTCGCAACCACAACTGGGCCAACCTCATAAAGGTTTTCATGGGGAACTTCTAGGGTACCTATGTCCACCCTGGTAACTCCTAGGACCTCAGGAGCTATCATCAAAATCTAGATGAAATTCTCCATGAGTACAATCAGCGCTTCTCCCGGTAGTGCACCGAGCTGCCCAACGTGACTGACGCCGACGTCGTTGGGGCATTCCTCGTGGGAACCACCTACAAAGAGCTAGTCCACAAGTTGGTTTGTAAGGGCCCACACACCACCAGGGAGCTCCTAGACATTGCCACCAACTTTGCCTCTAGCAAGGAGGTGGTAGGGGCAATCTTTCATGACACCAAGGGCAAGGAGAAGTACAGGAGGACAACGACGAGGGTGGCTCCAGCCACAACTCCAAGAAGAAGGCTAAGTAGTCACGCAAGGCCTCCCTTATGGCTGTCGCCAAGCGCAAGAACCCCCGAGACCCTCTCGAGGGTGGCTCAAGAGTTTTTGATGAGATGCTCGAGAAGTTGTGCCCATACCACCGGGGCTCGGTCAAACACACCCTCAAGGAGTGTGGTATGATGAAATGCTTCTTCTCTAGGGGTGCCTAGGGGAAGGGCAACCCTGGCAAGAGACCCAAGGAGGACAAGGGTGAGGGCAAGGAGAAGGACGATGACTTTCCTATCGTCAACAACTGCTTCATGATCTTTGGTAGCCCCGCAGCCTATGACTCTAGGTGCCAGTGCAAGTTGGAATGCAAAGAGGCCTACGTCGCTGAGCTAGCCACGCCAACCTTCCTTGACTGGTCCGAATCTGCCATCACTTTTGACCGTGATGACCATCCAGATCACGTCCCACAACTGGGTCGATACTCACTTGTTGTCAACCCCATCATCGACAACATGCGGCTCACCAAAGTACTGATGGATGGAGGTAGCGACCTCAACATCATGTATGTCAAAACCCTTGACACCATGGGAATCAGCCGGACCCAGCTCCGCCCGAGCAAAGCACCTTTCCACGATATCGTACTGGGAAAGTGGGCCCTGCCCCTCAAGCAAATCGACCTACCTGTCACCTTTGAGGATCCATCCAACTTTAGGAAGGAAACCCTCACCTTTGAGGTGGTCGGGTTCCGCGACACCTACACACCGTGTTGGGGTGGCTACGCGAAGTTCATGGCCATCCCAAACTGCACCTACCTCAAGCTCAAGATGTCAGGGCCCAATGGGGTCATCACCATCCGCACCACTTACCAGCATGCCTACGAGTGTGACATTGAGTGTTGCGAGTATGCTAAGGCCATCATCGAGTTTGAGGTGCTTGCAACTGAACTAGAAGCGTGCCTCAGGGAGGCACCCGACCCAAGCGGTCCACCAGCTCCTTCGAACCCGTCAAGGGAGTTAAGGAGGTCCCCCTCGACCCTAGCAGCTCTAATAGCAAGACGGCACGTGCTGGCACTGCCCTGGATCCCAAATAGGAAGCAGTGCTCATCGACTTTCTCTGTACGAATAGCGATATGTTCGCGTGGAGTCCCTTAGGCATGCCTGGCATCTTGAGGGAAGTCATCGAGCACTCCTTGGACATCCGGGCCAGCTCCAAACCGGTAAGGCAATGACTGCGCCGCTTCGACGAGGAGAAGTGCAGAGCAATCGGGAAGGAGATTCACAAGCTACTAGTAGCCAGGTTCATCAAGGAGGTGTTCCATTCCTAGTGGTTAGCTAACCCTGTGCTTATGAAAAAGAAAAATGGTAAATAGAGAATGTGTGTTGATTACACTGGCCTCAACAACGCTTGTCCTAAACATCCATTCCCTTTACCATGCATGAATCAAATAGTTGACTCCACTTCGGGTTGTGAAGGTCTCTCTTTCCTTGATGCATACTCCGGTTACCATCAAATCCCAATGAAAGAGTCCGACTAGCTCGTGACCTCTTTTGTTACCCTGTTTGGGACCTACTGCTATGTGACCATGTCTTTTGGCCTCAAGAACGTAGGGGCTATGTATCAACGTTGTATGCTCACCATTTTTGGGGACCTCATCAAGTGGACCATTGAGGCTTATGTAGATGACAATGTGGCTGAATACAAGGCACTTGTCAATGGTTTGCACATCGCCACTAAACTTGAGATCCGATGGCTTGATGTCCGAGGCAACTCCCAATTGATCATAGACCAAGTCATGAAGGAGTCAAGCTGTCATGACCCCAAGATGGTGGCATACTACCAGGTGGTCCATCTCCTAGAAAACAGGTTCAATGGCCTCGAGCTCATCCACATAGCAAGGCAATCTAACGAGGTAGAAGACGAGCTTGCGAAGCTGGCATCCGGTTAGGCACTAGTTCCTGCCAACATCTTTGCCAGTGATCTGTATAAGCCCTTAGTCACTTACCAAGGGTCGGCGTAGGATGGTAGTGAGCCACCCAAACCAACCTCGAGGGCTGGCCTGACCCCGGCCCCCGCTGACCCTGAGGTTATGTAAATCAAGGAGGGCCCGGACACAGGGCCCGAACCCCTGCCAGACTGGAGAATCCCGTACCTTGACTGTTTAGTCAGCAGCGTACTCCCATCCGGCAGAACTGATACCCGATGCCTTGCCCGCCACACCAAGTCATTTGTCCTACTGGATCAAGAACTCTACAAGCGGAGCCCCACTGGAATCCTTCAATGCTGCATCCCCACCGAGTAGGGGAGGAAGCTACTGCAGGACATCCATGGGAGTGTCTGCGGCCACCACGCAGCGCCACACACCCTCATTGAGAACGCGTTCCGATAAGGTTTCTACTAGCCCACTACCGTAGCTGATGCCACTGAGGTAGTACGCTCCTACAAAGTGTAACACCCCAGATGTTTGGCTTTTATTTGTGCATTGCATTGCATCACATGATCACATTCATTCCATTATCACCCGTGCATCATCTTATGTTTCAATGTTGCAACATGATGTTTCATTAGTGCTTGTGAATCTGTGTATCATATGTGATGTCTCTGTGTTATGCCTAGTACACTAGAGGGTTTGGCATGCCCATAGGCCATGTTTCAAGTGTTGCATGCCTTTGTTTCAGTGTTTCAACTGATTGTTTCGTTTGTTTCCGTGGAATGTTTCATATGTTGCATGTACACGTTTCAGTTAATTTGAGAAGCTAGAGTACATAGATCACATGCAAATGAATGTGGTGATTCAACACAACACCCTAGTTACTTTTAGAATGTCATTAGGAACAATATTCATAAAGGTCATTAGCCCTAATTATGTTTCTAAGTACTATTTCACTAGTTAAGTAGAGGAGTTACTCTAACTGGTCCTTTAAAATGTCCATCTTAGAATTTGTTTGGGTCAAAGTCATATATAGAAAAGTTGTGGAAAATTTTATCAGTTCCAAACTTTATTTTTGGTTCATCTCATGAATGACCCTTTAACCCTCTCAAATTCTAACATTTCTGCTCTGCTGAATTCTGTTGTTTCATCAAAACAGTTCCTGTTCTTTGCCTTGTATCTCTCAAACCATGCTGATCTGGACTTGGCTCACTAAATCAAAGTTGTAGAGAATTTGTTAACCTTCAACTTTGTCAATAGGCTCATCTCAAAATTCGGGCTGTTTTGTGGGCTATAGAGCCAGGAAGTTGCTGCAGAGCAATGTTTCGACGTTTCAGAAATTTTGGAATTGAGGGAGGTAGCTGACTGAGCTCAACCTCCAGTTGACATCTGTTGACCGTACGCTATCGTTGGGCCTATAGGGCGGGCCATGCTGCCCTTAAGGCCACCACGGCACCCTTCACTTGTGCCCTCCTCCATTCGTCCTCCATTCCTTCCCCGGCGCCCTCCATCTTCTTCCTCCGCTCAACCGCGCGCCGCCACGAACCTCATCGCACTTGGTCACGCCACTGCGCTGTTGTAGTGCGCTCCATCTCTTGCGTAGCCTTGCCACCTCTCCAGCAACCTCACGGACCCGCTAGCTTAGCCAATCGACCCACAATGTGGTTAGATTTTGGAGTTCCGCCACCGTCGCCATTGTCTGACCTCGCCAGAGCGAGAGGCTTGCCATGGCCAGACCAATGTAGAGCGTCGCAGCTCTCTCCTTGGCTCATTCTGGAGTCACCCTCTCTTGTAGATCGTGAATCCTCCAGTGGATTAACCGCTATCATGGTGAGTTTGCGGGGATGCCGCCGGCGCACGGTGCACTCTACCATGGCCGCCTTTGGGGGCGAGCTCAATTTCTTGGCTCCTGCATGTCCTTTTCTTTGGTTCATTGGTGTCCCGCGCGTCTTAGATCTAGAGCTAGCAGCGTGCTTCACGCTACCACCAGCGACAATCTCACCTGAGTTGAACGTCGGGTTGCTCATCGGGTCAGCCTTGCCGCCGCATGGAGTCGTGCTTAACATCACCATTGCAGTAGTTCGTGAGCCTTAGACTCTTCAATATGTACTTCACTGTGTTGCTAGGAACTTGTAGCTGCTCTTACGGCGAGCAGCCGTGCCTCGAGCCGGCCGGCACCTCACCAGCAGATCACTGTCACTGCCATCGTTGGCAAAGCACCCTGTATGACTAACCCTAGCCCTAGCTTAGCCTACCCATCAATGTGGCTCTGGGAGTGGAGAGTGCCAGTGCCCTCCCCATCGCCTGGGGCCTCATTGGCGGCGAGCTAGCATCGGCGGGCCGCTGTCCCCTGCCCCGGTACCTATGACGGGCGGGGTCCGCATGTCAATGCCCCTCCCCTATTTTGTGTTTGAACGGGCCAGTTCATGGGCTATTTTGGCGCCTGTTGCAGAGGCCCAGTAGCCGTTTAGGCCTGAGTAAAGTTTTGTTTTTATTCTTTTCTTTTAAATGCAGTTTTGTAATGATGTTGTAAATTGCATATCTAGATTTTGGGGTGTCCAAAAATAGTGGTTCCAATTTTGTGGTGATCTTCATGGGTTGTACTACCTGGGAAAAATATAAAGTGTGATGGTTGATGCTTGCAAATATTATTTCCAATTTATGCCAAAGCGGGAATTACCATTTTGTAATTAGGATATCTAAATATCTACATGTGCAATGTGTGTGAAACTTTTATGGTAGCCTATGTACAGTGCATAGTAGCTTCTATAATTTTGGTATAATTAATGGAATACTTTTGCTATATATTCATTTATTGCCCTAATTAATTGATTAAATGGAAAAACAATAAGAGATAAGTAGTTGTGTATGTAACATGATACGTTCCAGTGTTCTTTAATCATGTCCTTGCTGTTGGTCAAGTTGGTGTGGCCATTTGTGATGTTTGTGTTACCACTTGCACATTAGTAATATAATTCCTGTGTAGGTCTTAAATTGCTAAGCGTGGCTAGATGTGTGGTTAAGTGTGTGAACCTGAGTTGATTACTTTGAAGTGATTTGAACAGAGATGTGCACTTACTCGGTCAATGAAAGTTGATCATGTCATTCATCATGACATCACTCTCATACATGTTCATCCATCTATCCTATACATGAAGTTGATCCTATGCATATGCATGCAATAGGTGCACCAAGGAACGTGACGAAGGTGAAATTCCACAAGACGTACCCCGTGACGTTGGAACCAGTTCGAGGGCAGGAGGCCCGGTTCAACGTAGCCAAATGAGATGAGGAAATCGTGCTTGAACGCCTGAGTCTCGAGCCATCATCTTCGTGAAGGCAAGCCCCGGAGCATTATAAGCCTCCTACTTTCAAAGCAATTATCTATATATATGTTATATATGTATTGTTGCATTACGTTATAGGAGTTTGTTGGAAACCCTTTCTGCATGGATAACACTCCTTGTCCAGCAATATGAACCCTATATCCTATGCAGACAGGATCGTATCTATGCTTAGCCATTCTTAATTAGACCGGTAGAAGTCAGGTGATTTCCTATCACTTACGAGATATAGGGTTTTACCTGATCACAGTTGGCTATATTTGCTATCGTGGAAAAGAACCATGTGTTAATATGAATAATAGACCGTGCGTGATCTTACAGTTGTAGTGATGCTGCCGTAAGACCCCGCTCGGTCTATATTTGCAAAGTATGCTTGGCTGGTGTCAGGAATACCCCCTTAGCTGAGTTAGAATCGATTCAAGTTACCGTCTCTCCCGGTTAGTGAGAAACTTGACTAGTTATCTCTAGCGTAGATACACTAATTTTAATGATGGTTTGAAATCGATGATACGATGATGACCTTATTACACCTGCTATGGTTAATATTGTTTGCTCCTAATAAGTGAGTGTGCTAGTACAGGTGCTAATATAGTTGACAAGTTAATGATGATGAACTTGATGCTAAGTTTAATTGGTTACTTATGCTCATAAGCTCTTTTATGCAAATGCGTCAAGCTAGCCCCACCTTATAAAGCCTTGCATGATCCTTGGTGTCCTTATTTCTAGTTTTTGATGGGTAGGTCTAGCTGAGTACATTCTCGTACTTAGGGTTTATTCCCACCTGTTGTAGGTAGCAGATTCTTATATGTTGCTGCAAGTATTGTCTTGGCCATGTGGTCATGAAGACTAGGCCATATGGGCGTGGTCTATGTAGCATCTCTTCTAATATGCTTTTGTAGGATGCGACTATGTACTGGCCATACTTAAACTTAAAATGGTTTCAATGTATGTTGCTTCCGCTAATTCCTACTTTGTTTTGTAATAACTTATTCGTACTCCGATGTATGAGATTATTTATGGACTGTTGTAACAAGTGGTGTGTTATGTTGAATCACTATGACCCTGGCTCGTTATGGTTTGGTATGAAATCCCTTGTGATTTTGTGGACTACCGGAGTTATATGGGCTCAAGTTTGAGGATTTGATCGCTTCGGCGATTGTTCTTGGACTTGTGCTCTTATAATTTGGATGGTTTGGTGACATGACGGCTATCAGTACTATGCTTGACAGATGCATCTACCAGCCCAAGAGCTGTAGACGATCCCCATCATGTGGCCTTTCATGGTATGGGGTCTAGACGTTGTTGGGCCGCTCTAGAAAGCACCCAGGGGCTTCACCCACCTACTTATCGCCATTAACAAGTTCTCAAAGTGGATCGAAGCTCGGCCAATCGCACGAATCAAATCCGAGTATGTGGTCTCTTCTTTACCGATATCATTCATCGCTTCTAGGTCCTAAACTCCATCATCACTGATAACGACACACAGTTCACTGGCAAAAAGTTCCTCAATTTCTGTGATGATCACCATATCCACGTGGATTGGGCGGCCGTGGCGCACCCCCAGAAAAACGAACAGGTCATGTAACACCCTAGGTGTTAGGCTTGCATTTTGGCACTTGCATTGCATGAGCCTAAGCATCATTTGTTCATATATGAGCATGGAACATATGTAATGCACTAGTGCAACATGTGAAACATGTATATATGGAATGTGCTTGCAACATCTCCTTGAAACATAAGCAACATACCTTTGTTATTTGTGTTTCAAGGTGTGTATGTTTGATGCTCATGCTTGGTAATGCAAGTGAGTGTTGATGCCACTTCTTTCATGTGTCTCACATCACTCTCTATCTATAGTGACCCCTAGAAAAGTTTCATGAAGCTTGGAATCAAAAAGTCACATGAAATGATAAGTTCTATTCCTATTGGAATTTGCACCATTAAGTGAATGGAATTATAGACCATCAATCTAACCTTGCAAACTTGCCCAAATGACTTTAGATGAGCTCTACAACAAAAGTCATGAAGGGTTCATGTTGAGCAAATGCCAAGAAAATGTCCCAATTGGCCTAGGCTTTATTATGTTGCTGCTTTGACCAAAGTGAAAGTTTGACTTATGTACTAGTGATGAGGTTTGACCTTAAATAAAAGTTTTAGTTCATCTTATGTAGAACAAACTTTGTTTAATGGTTAAGAACTAGTTTGGCCTCTAACCTAGTCAAATAGAGCTCCCAAGATTCAATGCAGTGTTGTTTTGGATCTGAGAAATTTGGTTCTCATAATGGAGTTTCAGTTTCGGGTACCCCACTTTGGAGCTTTGTATCTTGCAACACAAGCTGATCCAGACCTTGATCATTTAATAGAAGTTGTAGTTCAGGTTGTGTACTACAAACTTTGTTCAAGCCTCAAGGCCTAGTCCAGCTTCTAACCTAGTCAAAGAAGGAACCCAAGTTTGAACGTTGCTGCTATTTTCCAGTCCTTAAGTAATCCTATGTCCTTAGATTGGCATTCCACGTTCTCCAAATGGGTTATGTAACTTGAGTAGGTCCAAATGTAAAAGTTGGAGCTTACATGATGGGGAAGAACATACAAGAAGATGGCACCAGTTGCATTTCATTTTGACCCTCAATTTGGATTGTTGCTTGTTGCTTTTAAATCGCTGACATTGTCAACTTTGGGGCTAATTATCTCCTAATCTGGGACACTAATGACCTTGCCCCCTGAATGAAAGTCATAGAGCATCATTTGGGCAACAATTTTGTTTCAAGGCCAATGGCCCAAATCTGAGAGCAACAAGCCCAAACTGGTGCCCCAATGTGGTCTCAGTGACGCCCACCACCTGCTCGACAGCTGTTCCCTTAGGGGAGGGTGTGGCGACCATGCACCAGTTGTTGACACCAGATTTTGCAAAAGAGATTTTCATTCATGGGCCCAGGTGTCAGACTCAAGCGACTGAACCAACTAATATAGAAGAAAGGGGATTAACGTGGAGAAATCAACCAAGGAGGGCCACATCAGCAAGGATCAATTCACGTTGAGGTCGGAGAGATCGGCAAAGATATCAGAATCTGTTGGTTAGGATCTGAGTCATATTTTTTCCTAAATATTGTAATTGAGTCATGTTTAGTTAGGACTTATCTCGGGCTATAAATAAGAGAGCCCCGATCATTGTAAAAACATACAATCAATCAATACAATTAACCCTTTTCGGCTCCGACCAAACCCTTAGGAGTAGGAGTAGAGTAGATTCTGGTGAAATCTTCAAACAAGCAGGGCTGCATCGGTTGGGTCTGACCTCCAGTTTGCTTGTAAATATTGCCATGGTTTATATCTTGTTTGTAAGGCTGCATCGATTAGGTTCGAACTCGTGCAAGTTTCGTATAAGCTAGTTATCGGTTTAGATTCTATTTTTAAGGCTACATTGGTTAGGTCCAACCTCTTACATGTAGTCGATCTAAGCTAGTTATCATCTCTATTAGATTTGGCAATCTACTAGATTCATTAAGTTATCGATATTATTTATTTAAATTGATTTATTTATATAACAATATCACTACCCAACCAAGATTGATATATTGCTAGCTTCTAATATCATTAAAATCCACTATTTTAGATGCTTTTATGCTTATCTCTGTCAAAATAGTAAATTTAGGTCTACATCGGCAAATCTGTCCATCTTGATTGTTACGTGTCGTGCATTCGAGCTATCTGTGTAATTATAGATTAATTTAAGATTAAAGTAGGCTTGACCTGTTGGCTTGTTATGGTTGTATCTTCGGACCCCACTGTCAGGTTTATTAGACCAGGTTTGCTTTGATCTTAGATCTATTTATGATTGAATGGATACATTCCGTTCGTGCTTCATGGACCCTGTATCGGCTAAATAGCCGATCTAGTTGCGCTTTCACCGGTAACATGTACGCGTAGTTTGACTAGCTATTGATTATTCTTTTATACTCGTTTTATATACTTAGAACACACCGTTATTAAGGCTGCATCCTCGGGATCCCCACTGTTAGTGATGTTCTGGATATATCTAGCAAGTGTAGGAGGTTAATTAGTGCTGGAGTGCTATTCATGCATGTTACATATTTTTGAACGTATCTATCAATGCGTATCGATTAAGTTAGATCAGCTAATTATATATTATATTTAATGATTACTTTAAATAGCTGTTCTGATCTCATTATTATTATTGCAAGCTTTATTGTTAGGAGTTGACTTTGTAGTCAATTTCCTTTGATCACTGGCTATCTTATGGCCACATATTTTGGAACTGTCTGGGAACAAACCAGTAGGTTCCATAATTTGGCGTTTCCTTTTCCTTGTTAATTATAGGGTCAAATTGACTGGCACGCATTGGTTCGTTCTCATCCAGACCAGCTTGTTGAGGCTTAGGGAATCTCGAAGACTCTTGCTTCATATGATCCTATAGGCCTCTCAAGTGTGTTGGCATAGGAATACATTTTGTGTCAACACACTTTTGGACATGCCCGGTGGGATCACAATCATCATCATGTCTACATCCGTCGACAATGAAGCTATTCTTAATGTGACTTTTGAGGAACTTCCTTAAGAATGGCGTAATATTATTGAAAGAGCAATGCAACAGTTCAAGGATAAGTGTATGTTATCATATGCCAAAGACCATAAAGGGAAGATATACCAGAAGACTTATTTGCCTAGAGTACTCCTTGACGGACAACCAGATCCAAATGATGCTGCAGCTCGTCATGCGATGTATGAGACCATCACCCGAGCTATGAGCATAACGCTTGCCAATCATAATGATATATTCTTGGCGAGCTTGACAAATTCTTTGAAGGAGTCTTTGGGTGCGGGCATATAATCTTGAGGACCAGCATATTCTAATCATAATACGGGTCCTAGAAGAAGTGATGCAACTGCAACAAATGTTACCCCAGGTCTCAATGGTCAAGCATCAGGAGGGGTACCCATATAGCAAGGAGGTGTATCTGCTCAACAAGGAGGAAACGAGCAGCATTCTATGCAACAGCTGATGGTTGACTATAGCGTTTATCAATCGGCTATAAAAATTGCTCCTATGTACAGGAGAATTGTTAGGGATTTTAATGCTCCACCTTATCAGGAAAGAGTTGCACCAGGAGAAATCCCTCTAGGGTATCATTATGCTAGTGATTTTTATACTCTAAATGCTATTGAGAATCTTGGGTATCAAAATGTTCCTCAAGGAACCCAAGGTTCTGGACAGCAAAGTCAGGGCAATACAAGTACACAGAATCCTGCGGTAGCCCAAGTCGATGAGTTGATGGGTAAGGTGACTGAGATGATGCAGAGGCAGTTTGGTTTGAAGCCGAAGAATTCAACAATTACTTATAGGAAGCCATATCCATCAGGGTATGATCAAGTGGTGTTACCTCCATGGTACAAGATTCTTGATTTTGTCAAATTCACTAGGACTGGATCTACCTCGACTATGGAGCATATTAGTCAATATTTAGCTCAGCTTGGGGAATTATCTGATGAACCAACATTCAGAGTACAGTTTTTCCCTCTGTCTCTATCTGGTCCTACCTTCTCTTGGTTTGCATCTTTACCATATAATCCTATTGTGAGATGGGAAGATCTAGAATCAAAGTTCCATCAATACTTCGATTCAGGAGTTATAGAAAAAGGGATGGCTGGCTGACCTCCTCAGAGAGGTTCTCCATTGGGCGCTTGCCGCTGTTGTCTTGACCTACCATTGCTAGGGTTTCTTGAGGGAGCAGAGGTGGTAGCGGCTTTGGAAGTAGAAAGGTTTGAAGCGAAGTGCAAATGAAAGCGTGGATTTTCCTTGGAATCATCGGTCTCATTTATAGATTCAGGAGTTGAAGAGGTGAGGCTGGTGGCGTGTTCTGACTGGGTGTGTTGAAGCAGTATGAACCTGAAATTTGTATTAACTGAGGATTTGAAATTTTGCCTGAGGTAACATAAGGTCGATCGGCTAAGTCTATTGATAAGGATGTTGCCAATACTATGTAAGGGTTATCAGCGATGACCTAAGTTTGATCGGCTAAAGTTGCTGATACAAATATGAATAGGGAGAGATCTTTCAAATTGCAAAATTATGTTGAACTCTAACCCTGAGTTTATTGACTCCCTTGGTTTAAGCTTATCAGCAAAGAAGAGACATGGAGGGAGCTAACCAAATCCCGTTTGCCTAGCAGATATTGAAGGATTATAAAATTCATAAGAAATTGGAGGCTTCTCTCTACCATGTCTGACTTATGTTGGTAGCAAGCATGGTTTGATCATGCAGTTCAAGATTTTCAAAGATTCTTCATCATTGTATTCAGATTAGAATATGAAGGAGAAAGGCTGTTCAAATTCTGGGATATCAGAGTATATAAACCATTCCAAGATGTCCTCTAGAAGACCTTTGTAAAATAACCTGAAGAAATGGCCAACATAGCTGGTGATCGTAATTGCCGATGCTACCTCCCCAAAAGACATGCATTGGTGGGTCTTGTTGCTTTCTGATAGTTGTCCTTCTTCTTCTTCCTTGAAGTTGAGGGATGGGAACTTTAGTGACCTCAAATCTATAACCATGTATTTCTGCAACTAGAGATTAAGCCAAAGTTGTAGCAGCCACCCAGGGTCAGTGATTGTTGGGATAGTCTCATTCTTCATCAAGTGTTGAGAAACTTGGTTCATCAAATGATAAAGAGCACCCAACAGATATTTGCCAAGTGGGATCTCTGAATTTGCTATTATTTTCTCTGCAAGTACTTGTTAATTGAATGTTGGGGTGCAGGATTGCCCACAGAGGAGATACCTATCTAGCCACATGTTTAAGAAAGCTACATGCTCCCTCTCAGTCACATCTTTCTAAGTAGTGTTGTGAGTAGCAATATAGTTGGACCAACCCCTAATTCTTGTGCTTTCAAGCCTGTGGGAAGCTTTGACCATTAGTTTATGAGGTTTGAACTACCCTGTGATATTGAGGCTAGTAAGCATGTGTATATCAGCCAAGTTTGGAGTTGTTGGTCCATGGCCAAAAAAGGAAATCATTGTAAGTGTTGGACCAAAAGTAAGAAGCAACTTTCAGTAGAGGCTCATTGTTCTTCATGTTGGATAAGGAAAGAGAAATGCACTGGTCCAGATTGCAGAGAGTCCAGTCTATTTGCTTCTTAGCTGCAACTTTTATCAACCAATTTCTCCAGCCTTGGATCTTGGATGGCCAATTTCTGAAAGAAGTTCTCTTGTCCGAAATATCTGGACCCATGGTGGATTGCTTGGAGGGGGTTCTGTTGGTCTTGGCAATAATGACTTCAGATGGATCCGAGTTGCCCATTGGACCCAAGATGAATTAGCAACATGGTATAGGATTTTTTTCAAAGAAGCCCATCCCCCAAGCTTGAATTTTGCAAGGCAAAGTCAAGTTTAGATGGATGTGATTCAATGTTGCATGATGATTGGTTGGACATACCTTGAGTCGCCATCGTTCATCCTTTTTGCTTTAAACCTAGAATGGTTAGTGACAAAACTACCCGAAGGAATATTTTCATAATTATATTTCTATGCTCATTTTACAAAGGGCATTACATCAAAAAGGTGAAAGCTCATGTTATCCTCAAAAGTGCTTGCTTTAGGACAGAAGCTCATCCTTGAGAAACCTTCAAATTGTGTTTCTAATTGCTGAAGTGGTTTCCCCTCCAACACCAATCTTCATGTACCTATATCAAGATTCATACAATGAGATCAGTAATATTTATGATAAACATATGCATCTGCAACCACCCTTTCAACGTCTTTATGAATAGGAAGCACGAGGGGATTGAAGATCTCGTGTGTGGCAATGTTGGAGAGACTAATTGATTTAGGAGGTTTTTCATGTGAGCATGGATTTGATGAGGTGTTAATGAAATAACTTCCATGCTCATCTATGCCATCTTCCTTTTCAAGCTCCAAGGTTGATTCTTCATGAATGTCCATAGGCAACAACATTGTCCCCATCATTCCATGCCTATGACATTCATTGGATATTTTATTGTCTAGGATTTTCCATGGATTGGTGGCTCTCAGGTTGATCTCATCTAAGGTTTCCTCCAAACTTGGACGAGTCATGTTTGCAAAGGGAATTGAGTTAAACTCACCATTTGAATATAGGCCAAGTTTGGATTCTACCCATAAGGCTTTGTCCTTGTCCATCCATTCTTTAGTAATGGCATATGAGTTCTTCATACATTCGAGCCACTATCATTGCTCTTCTTGGTCATCCTTTTGGTCTTCATGACTCCTTTGCTTCAGTTTTCTTAGTGGATTTATAGGGTCATCATGAGACTTAGGAGAAAGAGCATAAGAGGGATCATCGGGGTCAAGGATGGGTTGAGACATGGGTTTAGATAAGACATCTAATGTGGGCATAGAAGAGGAGAGGATAGGAGTGGCTTCTAAATGGCTTGGCTCTCCTTCTATGGCATCACTAGATATGCCATCCTTGAATTCTTCCCAATATCCTATATGGGAATAAGGACACTTTCTAAGAGGTATCTTCTTGAGAGGATTTGAATTATGTTCACTTGAAGGTCTCTTATGAAGATGAGAATTTAATGTTCTCCCAAAATCAACACCAAAGAGGTCATCCTTAATTTCAATAGGTATTTCCAAAAGTGGAATTCCTTCTTCTCTTGGGGGATTTTAGGGTATTGGTGGTTCAGGATTGATAGCTAAATCTTGGGATTGGAGTGGTTGTGATTTGACTATCAAAACTTTCTCTTCTTTTTCGGGAGATGATTCCCTCTCTTTCTTGAGGAGTTCAATATGAATGCTAGTATAGAGAGTCTTTCCACTAATTCTATTAGCATAGCCCTTGCTTCACTAGTAGACAAATGAAAGAAAGCTCCTCTAGAGGCTAAATCAAGGAATTCCCTAGAATCCTTGTTAAGACCCATATAAAAATGTTGAAGAAGTACAGGGTCTTGAATGGCAAGGTTTGAGCCAGTGATGATGAGTTCATTAAAATGATCTCATGATGTGCCTAGAGATTCTTCTTTTGGTTGTCTAAAGTTTAGAACCTCTTTTCGAAGGCTAATCACTTTAGAGATGGGAAAGAAACGTAAACAAAATTTAGAGCATCACATTTCCCAATCTCCTTGCATACTTCCTATGGTTTGACTGTACCAATGTTTAACTCTTCCCGTCAAAGAGAACGGAAACAACTTCCATCTTAAGGTTTTGTTAGACATGCCAGTGATATGCAAGCACACACAGGTCCATTCAAACTCTAATAGGTGCGAGTATAGGTTTTCATTGCCTTCTCCTGAGAAGGATTTATCCCAAATCAATTTATAAAACACGAGCGTAGCTCATAGCCAAGTGTTAAGATAGGCTCTAAAGATTTTGGTGGACCGAAGCTCGCACTCGTGGGTTTAGTGTATTGATAGATAGGAGTGGAATTCATAATGGAAAGAAAAGAAAAGAATAAAGGAATAAAAAGATAAAAGAGTATGATTCAAGATTAAGCTAGGTTCGAAGTTAACTCAGCAATTGTTTCCCTAGCAACGGCGCTAGAAAGCTTGTTGGTATAATTAATACGCACATAGATAAGTCCGCAAGCACATGGATACCGCTGTAGCTTTCACCTAGAAGTATTACAAGTATCGTATCCATAGGGAAACGTGTGAGGCTAACTACGATCCAACTTAACCTGGAGTAGCAACAAGACTTAAGAAAGTCGGGAGTGTAGAGGAGATCACTAAGGTCTTCTAGTTCTAATCTCAGTAAGCTATGACTTGTACTGTTCTATCTGGAGACATTACTTAAGGAAAGATACCAGCAGAGGATGCTCTCCTTAGTAACAAGGTCCTGCTAGGCCTATAAATGGAAGGTGCATTACAGAGGATTCAATAAGGCTATAAGAGTCACCCTCGTGAGCTACTACCGATCTAGAATATAGGGTACATCCAGGAGTTACCAAGTCTAAGCACCACGTTTACACTACGAATAATACTTTAACCTAAGGACAATAGATTAAAGCACTAAAAAGAGACTCACAAACCAAAAGAACAATATAAACACATTGCTTACTTAAATCAGAAGTTGATTACCAGAGGAATCTCAGATGTAGGTTGACTTCCACCAAGGTACAAGCCATAGAGAGAGCACCGGTGGGCTAGCACCTCCTCCAAACTCTTCTCTTACTCTCCACCTCTCTATTTCTAAAGACTAGATCCTAATGAGGACTAATCTTCTCTTGATAGCTAGCTCTAATCTTGATGAGGATGATATGAATTAGGGTTTTAGGATGCCCTCAGAGAGGGGGGTACAGGGCTATATATAGGGGTCATCATCAATTCTAAGCCATCAGATCAAACCAACATTAAGCAATGGCATAGGTCTAAGCCTTAAAGCGGTGGAAGAGTCCACGTCGAAGGGGAGAGTGATTGGGCTCTATAGCGGGCCGACTGGCCTATGGGCTGGGCTAGCCAGCCCACTTCCATGGTCGTTTGAGCCCAACTTTGGTGGTTTGCTGTCTTGAGTGTTCTAGAGTCTTCCCACACTATTTCCACAGTGGAATTCCATGATTTCCTTTGACGAATAGGTCCCCCTTGATGGTTTTCTAGATAAACCCTGCTGAAAACATAGATTCACCAAAACTCATGGAATTTATTGGTTTAAACCCTTATGCCTATGTTTTGTGATGAAATTAAGTATATATGCAGGTTATGTTGATGGTTTATAATTGATGTTAGTGACCGTCAACAAGTATCCTACCAACCCAAGGAAACTCTAGATATCAATCACATTGCGGGGTTGCTCCCACTCTTTCACAGCTTCAATCTTGGTAGGATCAATGGCTACTCCCTCAGCAGTGAGAATGTGACCTAGGAAGGTGACTTCTTCAAGCCAGAACTCGCACATGCTAAACTTGGCATACAACTGATTCTGGCTTAGCTTCTCCAGCACTACTCTCAAATGCTACTCATGTTCTTCTGCAGTGGCCGAATAGACAAGAATGTGATCGATGAATACCACCACGAACTTGTCTAGCTCCTCCATGAACACCTTGTTCATCATATTCATGAGTTAGGCTAGGACATTAGTGATCCAAAGGACACAACGGTGAACTCATATTGCCCATACCTAGTGACAAAGGCTGTCTTGGGAATGTCCTTAGTCCTAATCTTCATCTGATGGTATCCAGATCAGAGATCAATCTTGGAAAAGAACTTGGCATTCCTCAGCTAGTCTAGCAGATCATCTATCCTCAGCAGTGAGTACTTGTTTTTAATAGTCACATCATTCAAGTTTCGGTAGTCAATGCACATCCTCATGGAACCATCCTTCTTCTTCACAAACAGAATAGGGGAACCCTAGGGTGAAGCACTGGGCCTAATGTACCCCATGTCAAACCACTCCCTAAGCTGTTTCTTAAGTTCTTCTAGCTCATCGACCGACATGCGGTAGGGCCTCTTAGCAATAGGTCTCATACCAGGTAGAAGGTCAATCACAAACTCCACACACCGATCATTTGGCATACCTAGCAGTTCTTCGGGGAACACATTAGGATGTTCGCATACTATGGGCACCTTTGTTGAAATTTCTTAGCACCACTACTAAAAATAGAGTTACTCCTACTAATAGCAATGGTGCCATAAATGATATGGTAATTATTAACTTGTCATTGTTACAGTAGCCACCTATCAATTAATCTTCATCTCTAATATTAAACTAGGTTGTCATCCCTAGTGAGGAACTTAGAAATGTTTATTGGTTCTATCTAGCATTACTAAAAGAATAACACTAAACAGGAATCTATTATTTCATGAGACTAAAAAGAATATAAAGATAAGAATTAAAAGAATTCTACAAGCAGACATATAATTATACCATTATAGCATTTTACCTAGAGTATTACCAGTTTATCAATTAATAATTTTACCACTGGGAAGGTATGACTATGAATATAATAGTATTGATAATTTATGAATATGTATGAGAGAATGAACCAATATCATATACTCTACTCAAAATAGGGATAGGTCATAATATAATAAATAAAGATATATAAATGATAAGTACTTGATCAATCATCATGATAAATAAATAGTAACTTAGAGCACTCTAGTTAAGTAATAAGTTAAGTCCTATTGGAATATTAGAAAGATAATTCCTAGGTAGTCTTACTAACATGTCAAATGCTTAGTCTAATTAATTATATCTAGTGATCATAGCCAAATTATGCCACATAAGGAACATCAACTTAGGAAAGTTGGAAACAAAGTCCTCCTCTCCTTCGAGACTGGGTTCTACCACCATCAATATATACGGGGAATGGACTACAAACGACTCAACGCAGCTATCACCTACGTGATCTACCACACGTCTCCACATATAAGGGCATCCGTAGATAAACAAATATCTAAGGACCACGCTCACATAATGTCTATCACTTACCCATGCTACATGATCTTATGCATGGTTTCCATAATATAGCTACACTAAATATAAAACTAGAGCAAACAATGAACATTGCTTTCAATGACATAAATGATATAAAGCTTAATGTTGACATAAACATAGTCGCAATGATACAATCTCAATGAAATAAAGAAATAGAGTAAAGTACATGAGATATATCGAACCACGCTCTTGGCAATGTCAGGAATCCAAGGGTTGCTTGATCTCCCTCTAGACCTAATCTAACTACCCTAAGCTCTAATCTAGAGGAACTCTAAAGAACTAGGGTTGGCTCTGGATGAATTGATCTTCAACTGAATAACTTGATGACTTGATACTTTAGGGGGGTGCAGGGGTCCTTATATAGCACTAAGGGTTGAACACAAGCCCTTAGATCAAACCGACTTCGACATAGGATGGAGATGCATCCTAGGAGGTAGTGGAGGAATACTCTAGAAGCTCATGGAGGAATCCCCTCATAGGGGTCTGGGCAGCACAAGGGTGGGGCCAGCTGGCCCACCTGGCAGTGTCTCATCCTCCTGTTCATTCTCGTGCCTTCTGGTGTCTTGTATAGTCTTCTAGTGTATCCTTCATCGCGATCAAGTTTCATCCTTTTTTCAATTAGGTCCCCCTTCCTACATTTTCTTGAATAATCCTGCGAAAAACAGAGATTCACCAAAACTCATGGAATTTGTCAGTTTAAACCCTAGACCTATGTATATTCTTGTACTTGAACCATTTCTCTTGTTTATTCACATATAAAATATTGACATTATCCACCGTCAACAAGCTCCCCCAAGCTTACCCTTTACTAGTCCCTTAGCAAAGCCAAACTTAGCAAACTTGGAATAGAACTTGAACATGTTGAGATTTTTAGAAAAACATTGAGATAACTCCTAGAAAGTACACATGCTTTCAAACAAAAATTATACTCCGGATTCTGATTTAACTTTCAAACATACTCATATTACCTTTAACTATGGAGCTTCTTAGCCTTTACTTGGGTCTTGAGTAATTGAATGACAGAATAATCAAGTCAAGCACTATGTCTCTAGCTCTTCACTCAACCATTATTCTAGAGTTTTGCAGGTTTTCAAAATAAAACTCAGAGCTTCAATTGTATGACACTCTTAAATCTCTCAATATATGTGGTATTTGTGGATCCTCACCAAGGCATTAATGATATTATGCCTTTCTCTTCTACAACTAAAGCTTATGTGGAGCTCATAGGAGTGGAGAAAATATAAACAGAGCATACTTGCAATTCATATATTGTAAAGTCAAACAATGGATCCAAAGAGAGTTAAGTCATACAATCAAATCAAGATGTGCATGTGTATGGAATATGGTGGATATATGATAGGTGTATATGGTGGCTAATCCTAATTCCACTACTGCTCCTAGAAAACATACCTCTCTTGTAAAAATTGAAGAACACTTTGCAAAGAAAATATGGGCTATCTTATTCATCTATTTCTTTTTTCTTCTTTTTAGGTGGGCATCAGAGTACCCATTGTTTTATTCTCTTGGACACTTGTCCATTTTTTCATACTTTTTTCTTCTCTTTTTCTGAATAACTTTTGCATAGCTACATGCATCTTTCTGCAACAAAACCTTGGAGAGATAATAACAAGAACTTTGAGCATTTATTTAGGGGCTGTCCTATAGGGTATATTTTTAGGTGTTTACTTTCAGTGTAAGAGCAAAACTTTTTTAGGTGGATCTAGATGAAAAAAAATGAGTGTGCCTACTCCCAGTGTAGGAATAGTGAATATGTGGATGGTGTGTACGTGATCTTGATTTTAAGAGCATGACAAACCTCTCATAAGGCATCAACAAAGCTTGACCAAACTCAATGCAAAGCATGCAGCATATAAGTGGAAGGTTTCCTATTCTAATCATATTTGGCTCTGGTAGGAATTCAAGCTTTGTCATACAAGAGCTCATCATATAAGTTTTAAAGTTTTCAAAAGATAATTTTCTAGAACTCTAGTATCGTTAGGAACAAGATAAATAGCAGCTCATATTTTCTTATATTGTATCCCTCAATTCCCTAGACTTAGCTCAAGCATATACTTACACAAATTTCAGGTTCAGAGCAAATTATTTTATCAAAACAAAACTTGGGAGAATACAAATCTGAATGCTAGGTACTAAAAAGAAATTATAGTTGAGCTCTATTCATTATTTCTATTGTCAATATTTTATGACTCTTAAAACAGGAAAAATCTAAACACATTCTTTGTTTTGTTTTCAAAGTTTAAGATCACACGTTAATATATATAACTAGCTAGAACAATTTTTATTTGGTTCTGAATTGTTATTCATCTTTTTATTTCTTTTAACTAGACAGAAAACAAACTCAAACATAATAACTAAACAGGAAAGAAATACTTAGCTAGCTACATAGGGGAATGCTCCTCCCCCAAGCTTAATGCTGTCATGGTTCGAAATTGAGAAATCTTTAGACGAGCTCATCAGTGGCAATCCTTCTTATTCCGGCAGAGCGTAGCGTCTACCACTGAATAAACTTACTCAAAGTGATATCCTACAAAATATACTCCAACAAGAACACCAAAAACTCAAAGCTTTGTTATGACAAGGGGTTAGCGGTTAGCTGTTGAGCAATTGACTGATATTATTGCTTAAGATAGATTCATAAATTGATAGAACTTTGACAGGATGTTGACTTTTATCTTTTTGTGATTTCTATTTATAATGCAAAAAGAAATACGTATGCAATATATTTTTATTTTTATGCCACCACAGTGAATAACCCTATAGAATCACCATAAGGTACTCAAATGGGGCTTTAGACTTTTATGGTGCGATGATGAAATAAATATTTTTATTTTCTTTTTATATGCAAAGATAGATGGAAACATTATGAAATATTTTTATTTTCTTTTCTGACATAAAATGCTAAAGTGGAAATAATCTAAATATAATGCTAGAGCAGAAAAGTAAATATGCTAACAGAAAAATAATTCATGCAATGTAAATATGGATAATTACCATTATTACCTTATGGCAAGGGTATGGAATTTAATAGTCCTCCAGACAGGACTAGGTAGGAGTAAGTACTTACTGTTCAGGTGCATCATCTGATCCTAAAGAAGAATCAGATGCTTGCTCTTCTTGTGGTATTGATGTTGATGTTGTCTTCTTTCTCCATACCTGAGTGGTCTGTGTACCATAATCTAGCTGTGTACCTTCTTCATTAATAGGCTCCTCAATCTTCTTGTCTTGAGTATCCCATTCATTCCAGCAGTCTTCATACCTTAATACTTCTCCTGGGTAATCTGCACATCCATCCTTCAAGGGCTAGGTTGTTTAACGGCGGGATCGACGTCTCCTCCTATTGTGGTTCTTCTTGGGCTATTCATAATTAGTATAACTATTAAAGTGACAGCGTACCTTTCCATCTGGGAATTGGAAGTGGAATTGTTCAGATCCAATGTAGATGACAATGTTGGTGGTGTTGAGGAATGGTCTTCCCAAGATAATGGGGGTCTCTTCGTCTTCTACTCCTATGTCCAGGACCATGAAATCAGTAGGAACATAACAATCTCAGATTTGTACAATGACATCCTTCGCTATTACCTCCGGGGACCGAACTAATTGGTCTACCATCTGCAACTGCATATATGTAGGGTACAAGGGTTCATTACTAAATAAATATTCATATGTTACCTTTGACATTATGTTGACACTTGATCCAATATCGTAGAAGGTCTTATGAAAAACTTTCTGATTGATTAAGCATTCAATTATCGGTACTCTAGGATCGTCCTTCTTTGGCTAGGAATGGTGGAGCGAGCAAACCTTCATACTTCCGGTGGTTTGATGTAATAATTGGCTGCATTGTAAATATCGACAAGATTTATAGTTTCTAAATCTTCTGGCTGGCCCAGAATCTTACCTTTTTCCAATGGAGGAACAGCAGCTGCTAGCTGAGCTAATTGTGATTCTATCATTTTATTAAAGATGTGTTGATTCTTAATGTCAGAAGCAAAGGCATCCATTCTAGTGCTTATAGTTAGTTTTATCAGTAGAAGCTACCTTGCTAGTCATTTGATCTAACAATCTAGATTGACCAGCAATTACATCTCTCAAAGGTGGTTGATTTGAAGCATTGTAATTATTACCTTAAAAGTTACCTTGATAGTTTGGCCTCTGTTGCTAATTCCATCCTTAATTTTGCTGAGGATAATAGTTGTTGTTGTTGTTGATATAGTTCACATCCTCATGAAGTTCAGGGCAGTTGCTCCCTGAATGCCCAATGTCTCCACACTCTTCACAAGTCATGCAGGAATCATGAATGTGCATGACTTCTTTCTTCTCATCCATTTGATCTTCGAGCCTCTTGATTAGCAGATCTACCTTGGCAGTCAGCATGTCTGCCTCTTTGAGTTGATGCATACCTCCTCCTATCTTACGAGGTTGAACACGCTGTTCATTCTAGCTCTATTGGAAGCCATCTTCTCAACAAGTGATGTTGCATCTGCGAGGTTGAGTGATAAGAATGCACTTCTAGCAGCAGCATCAATGGTCTCACGGGTGCTAGTGTTTAGCCCGTGATAGAAAGTCTGCAATAATAGCCAATTCTCCATCCCATAATGAGGACATTCTGCAATGTAATCCTAGAAGCGTTCCCAAGCTTCGGGGATTGATTCATCATGTTATTGTTGAAAGCTTGAAATTTTCCTACGCAGAGCATTGGTCTTACCTATGGGAAAGAACTTGGCTAGGAAAGCAGTTGAGCAGATATTCCATGTAGTGTGTTTCTCTCTATTTGCATAGAACGACTGCTTAGCTTCCCCAATAGTTAAAATGAGAAAAGGCGGAGTAAAATAGCATCTCTAGGTACACCCTTGATAGTGAAGGTGCTGCAGATCTCTAGAAAGTGTTGTAAATATGCACTTGCATCTTCATGAGCCTTTCCACAAAATTGATTAGCTTGCACCATAGTGATGAGTGCAGGTTTGAGCTCAAATCCATTGTCTCCAACATTGACTTCTGATCCAGTATGAATATTTGCTGTTGTCAGAGCAGAGAATTCATGGAGACTCTTCTGTGCCATAGCCTCAAACTCTGGTGTCAAACTTCATCTGATCCGGTGATCTTCCAACTCAAGAGCAAGAACCTTCTTGAGTTTAGCTCTAGTCTTCTTGAGTAATGCTTCTGGATCATCAACAAAGTTCTCTAGAAGATTACGCATACATTACCCTGTATAAGATACACAAGTAGACTAAACAAGGGTAAACCTGTTATGAGCAGAGATCAATGGTAATTTTTTCTTCTCAGTAGTTACATAAAATTATCAATACTTCCTAAGTTAAATACCTTCCCAGGCAATGGCACCAAAAATGCTTGTTGGCATTTCTTAGCACCACTACTAAAAATAGAATTACTCCTACTAATAGCAATGGTGCTAGAAATGATATGGTAATTATTAACTTGTCACTATTACAATAGCCACCTATCAATTAACCTTCATCTCTAATATTAAACTAGGTTGTCATCCCTAGTGAGGAACCTAGAAATGTTTGTTGGTTCTATCTAGCATAACTATAGGAATAACACTAAACAGGAATCTATTATTTCATGTGACTAAAAAGAATATAAAGATAAGAATGAAAAGAATTCTGCAAGCGGGCAGATAATTATACCATTGTAGCATTTTACCTAGAGTATTACAAGGTTGTTGATTTATAATTCTACCACTAGGAAGGTATGACCATGAATACAATAGTATTGATAATTTATGAATATGCATGAGAGAATGAACCAATATCATATACTCTACACAAAACAGGGATAAGTCACAAGATAATAAATAAAGATATATAAATGATAAGTACTTGATCAATCATCATGATAAATAAATAGTTGCTCAGAGCACTCTAGTTTTTTTTACTTCAGAGCACTCTAGTAAAGCAATAGGTTAAGTCCAAATAGAATATTAGAAAGATAATTCCTAAGTAGTCTTACTAACATATCAAATGCTTAGTCTATTTAATTATATCTAGTGATCATAGCCAAATTATGCCACATAAGGAACATCAACTTATGAAAGATGGAAACAGAGTCCTCTTCTTCAAGATTAGGTTCTACCAACATCAATATATATGGGGGATGGACTGCAAAGGACTCAACACAACTGTCACCTATGCAATCTACCACACGTTCTAGCATATAAGGGCATCCACAGATAAACAAATATCTAAGCACCATGATCATATAATGTCTATCACTCACCCATGGTCCTGTAGGGTGGGCGCTATACGATCTTATGAATGGTTTCCATATCTACTTCGAATATAAAACTAGAGCAAACAATGAACATTACTTTCAATGACATAAATGATATAAAGTTTAATGTTGACATAAACATAGTAGCAATGATACAATCTCAATGAAATAAAGAAATAGAGTAAAGTACAAGAGATATACCGAACCACGCTCTTGCCAACATTGGGAATCCAAGCGTTGCTTGATGTCCCTCTAGACCTAATCTAACTAGCCTAAGCTCTAATCTAGAGGAACTCTGAGGAACTAGGGTTGGCTCTGGATGAATTGATGTTCAATTGAATAGCTTGATGACTTGATGCTTCAGGGGGCTGCAGGGGTCCTTATATAGCCCTAGGGGTTGAACGCAAGCCCTTGGATCAAACCTACTTCGACATAGGGTGGAGATGCATCCTAGGAAGCGGTGGAGGAATACTCCAAAAGCTCATGGAGGAGTCCCCTCATAGGTGGCCGGGTGGCACAATGGTGGGGCCGGCCAGCCCCACCTAGCGGCGTCTCGTCCTCCTGTTTGTTCCCGTGTCTTCTGGTGTCTTCTATAGTCTTCTAGTGTATCCTTTGTTGCAATCAAGTTTTGTCCTTTTTCTCAATTAGGTATCCCTTCCTACATTTTATGGAATAATCCTGCAAAAAACAGAGTTTCACCAAAACTCATGGAATTTGTCAGTTTAAACCCTAGACATATGTATATTCTTGTACTTGAACCATTTCTCTTGTTTATTCACATATAAATATTGACGTTATCCACCGTCAACAACCTCCTCGATCGACTTGGCTTCCAAGGCACACAACATGGAAACTTTTCTCTTATGGTTAGGCTCACATTGGATTACGTACCCACTCGGATGTGTTATCTCCACATATCTTGGTGAGCAAGATGTGACTCCCATGTGTTGAGTGAGCCAATCCATCCCCAATATGACATCCAGTCCATTAGAGGGAAGCAAGGTAAGATCAGCTAGAAAAGGGTGACCATCAATGGTGATATTCACTCCCTGACATCTCTTGGTGCATCTGATGTTGCCCAAAGTTGAACTAGTGTCTACAGGCACTCTTCGTGGAATTACAGGTAGGTTATGCTCTCATGCAAACTTGGTGGATTTGTACGAACATGTAGCACTAGAATCAAATAGCACAGAAGCCTTAGATCCATGCACTAGAAACATACCGTACACCACGTCGAGGGCATTCTAGGCGTCCTCAGTAGCTAGGTGGGTGAGACGACCGCATGTGGGTCCCACAGCGAGCTTGGGTGGTGCACCCTAAGTAGAAGCCTGTCTCGCGAGGGTCGAAGCAGGTGGTGTAGCGTTCTTCACAGGGTAGTCAGTGACCTTGTGGCCCAGCTAACCATAGCTAAAAATAAGTGAAAGGCATGCTGCCTGTGGTGATGGGCACAACGGTCTTCCACATGCTAGGGTGTGGTAGAACCACCCGAATCATATGGCCCACATGTGCCTACCATTGTCTTTCAGACTTCTGACACAGCACATGCAAGCCAGACAACCCCAGTAGTCCATTGGGTGTCCTCAGGGAACCCTGAATCATCCATGTTTTACAACTCATACAGGATCAACAATAGAGTTGTTACAACATTACAACATTTGATTCAAAATACCTTACATCAGAGTGTGGAATAATTATAACATTAGTTTATAAAACATGTATAAGTTAAAATTTTAACTTAATCTCCAAAAGATGAGTAGACTGCGAAAGCATCCATGTTGAAACATCTAAGGTAGAAGAGGTAGACAGTCCATGTCGAGCCTACCGACATGACCTTGCCTAGCTGCTCAAGTTAGAACCTGCAATAGGGGTTAACAAACCCTAAGTACTTGAGGGTACTCAACAAGTCTTACCCGACTAAAAGAAAAGACTCCAAGGATATGCTGGTTTTAAAGGTAAGATAGAGGTAAGAACTAACTTTTGCATAGAAGCTTACTACCAGTGGAACCTTACTTTCAACATTTTAGCAGTATATTAGTTTGTCATTGATATCTAGTTTTCACCTAGTCTAAAACAATCACTTCTTTAATCATCATAGCTCAGGTTCAACTCATACCATCTCTTATCCATCAGTATCCAAGTTTCATAGATTAAACTATGATGCAGTTCAGTTGATCGAGTCTTCTTCACTAGAAGCTGCGGTGATTCGAATCGGTTTGGCCCAACTAGGGTTTCCTTACCACACGACATATGCAGGGTTAGGCTCGGACCCGCACCTACATACATCAACCCTCACTCGGATCCTCCAAATTAGGAATCGATCTAGCGCTACCCAGGAGCACAGTACCCACTTCACTGCATCGTTCGTCCCTGATGGATTCATAGGAGTGTGTTACACGATACTCCTGTCATCTCTCTACTCCTAGTGCACGGTTATCGTTTCCCATAAGGGAATAGCCTAGATGTTGGGCTTACCAGAGTATGTGGCCAGTAATACAAGTCATTATCACAGGCAACCCTAACAACGAATGGTCCTTAATCAACACAGACAGGGTCACTACGTCCTGTCTCAATCTGGGCGCAAGCCAAGATTTTGCCTGGTCTTGATTTAACAATATTATCATCATGGCATTCACAACCCATAACAAAGTTGAGAAGAGCAAGGTAAAGCTATTACTCTCAAACGATGAAACCATCATTCGACTTCTATCATAGACTAAGCATTACTAAGCATAAGAGAGAATGACCTTATTATACTAACCAGGTGTAACTGAGGATATCTGTATATCAAGGTAAACATGCGGCAAAGGTATAAATCAACTCCTAAATACTTAATGCACATCTCACAAGACTTAAAGTGTAATAAAGATTTGTAAATGTTATAGAAGGGTGTTATGCACCGGATCTTGCCTTCATTGCAGAGAAGGTTAGTTTCCTTAGAGAGATCCAATAGACACCAACACCTCTGGTGGATGGATCTACTCCAAGACTTGATCAACATGAGGCTTCTCACTCTCGTATACACTACATGTAGTAAATGATGCTTTGCTTAACATGATGGGATGCCTGATATGATGCATGATGAGAGGTACACAAGTGCATGACAAAAGATAACCCAGCTAAGAAAGTTGAGTACAACTTTCCTTCGCTAAAGACTAAGGTTTATCATCTTGTAAAGTATTAACTATTAAGTTAACTAATTATTATCATATGAGCAACACTTATTATACCATACTTATTAAACAAGACATAACTAAACATTATTTAAGATTAACCATAAGACAATATGCTCATTACTTGACCTAATCACATGCATTCATTTACTAACTAAATGAATAAACTATTTTATTTATTAACTACCAAGTTAATTATGAGCATAGCATCAAAAAGATTTAGTTGCCAAGGAACAACAAAGTGATTAATGTTCCAAGGTCCACAATCAACTCCAAAATCACATTAAAGTTATTTTTATCATCAACCCTAATTATTTAAGCATTTATTAATTAATTATTAAAGCATGAAATTAAGTAATTAATTTTTATCTATCAAAACAGTACCAAAATTTTTTTAGAGGCAGGTATTAGCATATAAAGCATACTCATAAATTTTCATGATCACAGGATTAATATTTTTATTTATAAAAATCATACAAGACTCATTTATTAATTAAAAAGAGCTAATTTTTAAGCATATAAAAACTATTGCAAATGACCATTTCATAATTTTCCCATGTAGAGCATATCATATCAAGGTTGTGCAAAAATTTTCATAATTTTATCATGCACCAAAAATTACATATAAATTTTGCAAGAAATAGCACAGAAAAAGCATTTTCTAGAAAAGATTAAATCGACCAAAATCATTTTTCACTCACCCCTCCTCTACCCCTCTCGCTGACGGGCGGGACCGGGTTAACAGCGCTGCTTGACCACGCTGACCATGGTGACACTGGCTTTGATCGACAGGCACTCACCGCTGGTGAGGTTGCCGGCGACGAGGTTTACCCCGTCGACTTGTCTCTCACCTGTGCACACGCTGGTACCACCTATTGACCCTCCAGCGCACCTCAACGAGCATGATGACAACTCTAGTGGCATGGCGATGCTCTGATGTGACGGAGATGTAAAACGACGAGGTAAGTGGCGATGGTAACAGCACCTTCCGACTCTACTCGACTTCGCGAACATGTTAGCAGTGAAAACAGACCGGGTTAGGGTTCCTACCGAGCTTGGCCACGGCCATGGCGACCACAGCAAAGCAGGGTGTGGCTGCTCGATGGTGGAGCGAGTGCTAGAATCCCTAATCGGCCTAAACTAAGTGAGCTATGTGTTGCAAGTGCTCACCGCGACTTGGTGACACATGCGGGCGAAACGGAGATGGCCCGAGCACGGCTGCCGATGTTGGGGCAAGCGCAGTGGCATGAATCCAACGGTGAGGTTGTGTCACGAGGCATCCTATGTGGTAGAGATAGAAACAAGGGGCCAATCATGATGAAGACATCATGGAGAACATTGTAACAGAACCGACCAAATTATAAGAGCACAAGTACAAAAACAAGCACCGAAGTGCTCAAATTTTTGAACTTGAGCCCATATAATCCCGGTAGTCAATCGAAACCACGAAGGATTTCAAACCAACTTGCTTACAACCAGGATCGCATCATCCAACATACAACATCATACGTTACATTTCACAAGTAGTTCTGAAATAAGTTTACACACACGGAGTCGCAATTATTACAAACCAAGTTTTTAAAAGTAGCGGAAGCAAACACACACCAGTTGTTTAACTACTGCCAGTCTTGTTGATCAACAACCCACAAAAGCATCAGGAAAGTACATAAAAGATGATCACGCCCAAGTGACCTAGTCTTCGTCACCCGCAGGGTGGAGACAATTTTTGCAGAAGCCTTGGTAGAGCATATCATCTGCAACAGGAGGGAATAAACCCTGAGTACTGGAATGTACTCAGCTAGACTTACCCGTCGAAAACCAGAAATAAGATGACACCAAGGGTTATGCAAGGCTTTCACAAGAGGCTAGCTGACATCACATTTTTCCATAAAGGCATAAGTAATTGAGACTCTTATAACCTGTACTAGCAGTTATTTTTAGCATTTACCTGTCATCTATCTTAGCACCTGTACTAAACATTCACTTGGTTATAATCAAACAATTATCATCATTATATCTAGAGCAGGTATGAATTGTGGCAACATTGTATCATTCCCTTAACCACCGGTTCATTTAATGAGATCTACGTTGCCGCTGCTCAAGTCAAGTGCTCACTAACCGGGCGCGACGGCGATTCGAATCGAATTCCTATCCAGCTGGAGGGGTATTTCTAACAATCACCATGCAGACCCCTGCCAGGGTCGCACAGGCCACCGTTTCATATGATTCAGGAATCGCGGGTCCGAATAATGTCGCGACCCCAAGGGCGACACTCTGCCAGGTGATAGGGACTCTAACCCCCCTTGGTCTCACGCCAATGTCCCCAAGCACATCCTTTCTCTCCTCCAAGAAGCAACCTACCATTCGATTCCCGGCCTGAACCACATTACTCGGCTTCGCGGTCGGAACGACTTATCCGGCCAACTAAGTGTTAGACTGCGTTCAACATGACTCAAGGACGTACAGCGAATCGGTCCTTAAACGACTCAGACGGGCATAGCTCCACACCCAAGACGTGAAGTGTCTTGCGGCTGTACTATCGAACTCCCGCCCGGTCTCAATTTCATTTTTAAGCATGGTTCCATCCATGATAGCCATAAAGCCACTCGTGACTC
Source organism: Saccharum hybrid cultivar R570 (assembly GCA_038087645.1). Taxonomy (NCBI): domain Eukaryota; kingdom Viridiplantae; phylum Streptophyta; class Magnoliopsida; order Poales; family Poaceae; genus Saccharum; species Saccharum hybrid cultivar. The sequence goes on from JAQSUU010000270.1 coordinate 2,887,912, forward strand.
CTTCCTACATCTCGCGGATGACCGGAAATCACCCGACTTCTACCGTACTAAGCAGGGCTAAGCATTGACACGTGCCTAAACCTAATATAGGATTAAGTACGATATCTGGACAAGGACAGGTATAATGCAACAATTGTTTTCATACAACTCCTACAACTTAATGCAGTAAACGATTAAAAGTACTCAAGATTAATTTATAAAACAGTAGGTTCAGCATGCACCGGGGCTTGCCTTTCAGAAAGGTCGAAGGCCGGTGGTCAGGACACTCAGGTAGATCTTCGGCAGGAGCTTCATCGCCGGCTGGTTCCTCTAGCTGCTCCGGCTGGTCCTGGATTTCCTCCGGAATCACCGGCTCGAATTCGAGGAGAGTTACCCCCTCCAGTACACCTATTGCATGAATGCACAATAAATATCATGGATGCATAAAGGTGCAACATGCTCGGAATGAAATGCATTTCAGAAATAAAATACTCTATTCAAGTTACTTTATTAGTACGTGCAAATCTCTTCTCCGGTGGAGAAGTACTTACCTAAGCTACTCAACCTAAGATACAGCTGTTCTTCTTCAGTTAAGGCCCTAACACCTAACAATACAAGAGTAATATTACTTAGGTTACCCCAGTAAGACATTCTGGACAGCAGCTCAAAGATTCCAACATAACTGGAGAATCCCAACTCCAAAAGATATGATCTAAGACAATCTGGAAAGCTTATGAAATGCACCACAAAATGTTTTCAGACCACAGCATTTAATTCCAAAGTTTACCTAGTCGAAATTCCAAAGTTCTAAAATCTGCTCTCTCTAAACAGAGAGCAGCCAATTCTGGACTGTTACTTAAAACAGCAATAACTCCTAAACTACTAGCCCAATTGCCATCAAATTTTGACACAAGCTAGTTTAACCAGTTTACTACCACTTTGGTATTCACAAGTTTTCTAGCCAATACTTTTATTAAGGGTCAAACCTAGAAATGCTACCAGCTGTCCAGAAAACCTAAAATTGCAAAGATTAAATATTTATTGATGTGGCAAACATCCCATAAGACCAAACTAATATTACCAAAAGTTCACATAGGTCACAAAAACACCAGAAAGTAAGGTGTGCCACCTAGAATATTTATTTACACCCATTTCTTAATTTACTTAAGTAATTAAGTGGAATTTTAAACATATACGTAAACTGCTCCTAAAATTCTACAAAAATTACAGGAGACTCTCTGACCCAGAAAGAGGCTACTGTAAAAATCTGAACTAAATTTATTCACAGGAACTTCCTACACAAAATTCACAAGCCCAAAAAGGCTGATTTTTGCATAAATAACAAAGCATAGTAAAAAGTGTCAAACAACAGATTTCCTAATTTTCTTCGACACTCTAGGGTACCAAGACATTCTCCAAAAATTTATATGAACATTGCACATGTAGAAAAATTACTAAAATTCATTTAAGTATTTCCTAGAATAACAAGATAGCATTATAACTTGAAAAGTACTTAAGCACTACTGCCCAAATTTTTACGAAAGCTAGAGCAAGTATTAGTTAGCCTACTCACCAAATTTCATAATTTTTGGAACACTGAAACTCAAGATATAATTTAAACAAGTTTGCATGTGATTTAAAACCCATTTCAAAGACCTACTTAAATATCCCAAAAAATAAACATCACATAACAAATTCATATTTTTCTAAAATACTACACACCCTGTAGATTCCAACAAAATTTTTCTCATAATTTTTGGGCAAGTAACACCCTAGATCTACATTTTCTAAACATTATCTAAAACTGTGACAGAATAAAAGAAATGAAATAAATCAGATTTGTTACTGGGCCGGCCCGGGAAAAGACGCGGCCCAAGACGCGCGCGCGCGGCCCGCGACGCACGCGCGGCCTGCTCGGCCATCCTGCCCGCGCGCGGCACCTGACAGGTGGGTCCCCGCGGTCAGCGACGGAGGTCCGGGAAGCGGCGAACCGCGAGCTCCGGCGAGCTCAAGCTCGTCGGAGGGGAGCTCGCTTGGGAAAACAAACACACCCACGCGTTCCCCGTCATACGGTGCTTCGATTCGTGCAAGCAGGAAGGCTTGGGTTGGAGTGGGAGGGGCTCGCCACCGGGAACGGCGGCCGGTGAGGGTCGGTGACGGTGCGCCGCCGCCGGTGAGGCCGCACGGTCACAACTAAACTCAGTACGAGCTTTACTGCAGCTAGGCGAAGCGATTGAGGTAGGACGGGAAGACAGAGAGAGGCCCGAACTACCCCGGCCATGGTGAACCTGCATGGCGGAGCTCCGGTGACCTCTCGGGAACGGGCGGAGACGGCAATGTGGCTCACCTCGGGCTCAATCAACGCCACTGGTTGGTCGTAGAGGTGTAGGGCGGTAAGGCGGAGGGACGAGCGTGATCTGGTGAGCGGTGGTGTGGTGGGGAGTGTGCGCGAGCTCGCCGGAGTGGGGGCGATAATGGCGGCTCGGTTTCTCCGCTTTGAAGCCGAACGAGGGAGGGAGAGGGAATGGAGGCAGCCTCGACGCGTCATGGTGGTCTTGAAGGCGCCGTGGACTGACCGGTGGGGCCAGGACCGGCGTACGGTCACCACCGCATGCCCACGTGTCGGCGAGGCCCTGTGGCCGGTCGGCCACTCCCCCTTCTCTGACGAACTGAAACAAGTCGAACGGTGTCGTTGGTGATTGACTGACAGGCCAAGTTTAACGATGATTATCTCCCAAACCGGTTCGAATTAGTCGAAGATGATTACACCAATTTTGTAGAGCTACATGAGGGCTACAAGTTTCTCAATTGGAGTTTGGACTGGTTCGGCCTGGATTTGAAACCACAGAGCTCCAAAGGGGTGTACTCGGAAACTGAAACGTGTTTTCAGTCAGTGAACCCGACTGAAACCCTATTTTCAAGACACCACATCTCCTAAACCATTTAGAACTAGGTGATGGTGATATTGACAATGTTGTAGAGCTATGTGTGGACAACAACTTTGTCAATTGGCTCAAAGACTGGTTCGGCCTAGTTTGTGAGTTACAAGTTGCCAGCTTCACACTTAGCCAAAATTTGCTAAGTCCCAAAACAGCCCCTAATACTGACTTGTGGGCCATTTTTGAGCATGTTCTGATCATTTTCATGAGATGGCCATATTAGAACTTTTGTTCCTCATGAAATTCTCTACAACTTTGCTTAAGGGTGCTCCTCCATGCAAGATCTCTAAATTGGACTTTTTAATTGGTCAAACCAGATCACTCTAGGGGTCCAACTTAGTCAACAACATTTGGAAGGGCAATTTGGTAATTTTGGTCAACATGAACACTGCTCCACTACTTACCCTAAATGTAATTAAGGTGTTATAAGACCTAATTAGCCACTCTACCCATTGGTTGCACAAAATTCCTAGTGTCACATACTTTAGAACAAGTAATTCAATACTTTCACCCAAATGTTGCAAGCTCATGTTGCACATGTTGCATGAGTGTGTTGCATAACACTTGCTAATTATGTTACACTAAAGTGGTTGACATGTCTCACAAAGGAAATTGCACATAAGGTACTTATGTTTTGCACACTACTCACTTCTTTACTTCACATGAAATATAAACATATGTGGCAATGTTTCCAAAGCATGTTTCACATATTATAAGCTTATGCATGAAATGAATGATGCTTGCTTATGCTTATGCTTATGCAATGCAATTAAGGAGCTAAACACTTGAGGTGTTACAAACATGACACAAAATAAAAAAGGAGAGATATAGCAGCCCGAGTGGTCTGGCCATGGCAAGGTGCCTCTCGGCGGCTATGGCGAGCCACTGCGATGGCGATAGTGCGTGCGAGTGAGTTCGGCTAGGAGAGGTCGTGCAACCAGACTCAAACGACGTGTAAGGATGTGGTGGAGCTGTGGTTATGAGGAATTGGGTAGAGAAGGAGGAGCGGTGGTGAATTTCACCGTCGAGGTGAGCTTGGGGCAGTGGTAGTGGTAACAAGAAGAAAAATAGCGGCCGGCTTTGCTATATAAGGGAGAGGGCATAGTTTCTCTAGACATGCTAGCAGCTACTCGAGCAAGCCACGTAAGTAGCTAGGTGGGGCACACGCATGAGTGGTGGGGAAAAGCGATGGTGGTCACCGACAATGAGTAGGTGCCAAGCTGCTCCTGGTGACACTTAGCTAACTGAAACCCTCCCCTTCTCCTCTCTTGTTCTCTTGATTTAAAACAGAAACAAGATGATCTCCTTTAAGCAAAGTTACTCATGCATCACTGATCTCTAACTTTAGTTAAAGGCATATCATCAAAACACAAACAGTTAGAGAGATTTTGAAGTTAGAAAAGATGTACTTTGAAACTGCAAAACTAAACTTTTTTCAGTTAGGGTTAGAACTGTTGCAATTAGCAAACTTTGAGATTTTAAGAAGGAAAAACCACTAATCAAACATGACAACCAAAAGCACAGTATTATAGATTAAGGATTAGACCAAACCATAGAACAAAAGTTTGACATATTTTATTTATGAAAATTGAGTTAATAACTACCCAAGAATTGAACTTAAAACTAATTTCCAAAGACTTAGACAATAATTGACTAAGTTAGAAATCAGCTTCCAATCCAATCTTTGAGCTCCAATTTAAACATATTTGATTCAAAAACTTATCCAACTTCTATTTCTCATAAAAGTACATACTTTGTACTACAACTTTTATTTGAACAAAATTTTATTTCTTTAAACATATTCTCATATATAAAATCACAGAGAGCCTTAAACATTAACATGGTTATCATTTCATGGGATTAACTAAAACACCATATTTGCAACATGTGAAACATGACAATGAAACATATGAAACATCTTAAGTGAAACATATGAGATACTATTTATGCAACATAGACATGACATATGAAACATCACTTAAGCAATATATGAAACATGTGGAACACTGCTATGCAACATGTGAAACACTATAAAGCAATATGGAAAACATGGCATATGCAACATAGTCATGCTATACTTGAAATACAAGGTGCCTTTGTGCAACAATGCTTGATGGTTATGCATGATGATGCTCATGACCAAGTTTTAGTTGATTTTAACATTTGGGATGTTACACAGGGCTCTGAGCAGGGTGGCTTTGAGTGGGGCGGTGGTAGTTGGTAGTGTGGGTACCACCTCCATGGCTCAGAACAGGTGTGGCTCCTTGGATGGCTCGAGGGCGAGGTAGCAAGGGCACGTGAGCATGCAGCCTGTAAGAAGCTAGGGAGCGAGAGGTGCTCTCAGACCAGAGCTTCTTCTCCTTGTAGAGGGCGTCCGCCTCCAAATGATCCCTCTCCATCACTAGGACTTTGTTGATTAGGTCTCGGAGGGTGTAGCAGGTATGACCTGAGAGGGCCACCTTGAGGCGTGTGTTTAGACCTTTCTTGAAGAAGTACATCTTCTTCTTCTCGGTGTCTATCTCACCAGGAGCGTACCTCATCATGCGAGTGAAGTGGTTGGCGTACTCCTAGATCTTCTAGGACCCCTAGGAAATGTTGTGGAACTCTTCCACCTTGGCATCCATCATGCCCTCGGGCACGTGGTGCTCGCGGAAGGCTTCGGCGAACTCCTCCCATGAGATGTGCGTGGGGTTGGCATGGGTGTCATAGTAGCTATCCCACCATGCGTGTGTGGTGCTAGTGAGCTGGTGGGCTATGACTCCAACACACTCCTCATTGGAGCAAGTGGTTAGGTCTAGCTTCTTCTCCATCTCCCACAGCCAGTCCTTGATGACGATGGGGTTGTCATCGGAGCTATTTTTGGTGGGGCCTCAGCTTAAGGAATCCCTCCAGCTTCCTCTAGAAGTCATTAGGTGGACCTCCGTTACGGCATAGCAGCCCCTCAGCTAGTGTCTCCATGAGACACGTCTGGTGGTCCATCACCTCAGACAAAAGTGGCGGTGGTGGTGGAGCATCGTCACCCCCAAGTGGTGCGTCCTCACCCCTAGGCTGCATGGCACCTGACTCCTCTAGGATGGGCTCCTCCATGTGCTACTCTTTGATGGGTGGTACCTCCTCCTCAAGGTTGAGGGTGGTGTGGACGATAGCATGTCCTCCTCCATGGCCACGACCACGACCACGGCCAGCGGGCATGGGGGATGGGGAGCAACAGTTCAGACATTTAGAATAGTGATGTAGCACCCTGGGTGTTAGCTCACACAATTGCACTTGTATTGCATAGCATGAGCATCTACATCTCTCATTTATGCATAAATCATGAGCATCATACATGAAACATGTCAATGCAACAGGTGAAACATTTCCATGCAACATTACGTTTCAAACACTTGTTATCTATGTTTCAGTACATGATTATTTGGCTTGTGAGTTGGGGTGATGCAAATAGGTGCAAATGTTATAATAACATCTTAGCCATGTTTAGAATACCAATTGAAACCAAGTTTATATTGGTAGTATGGTCAAATTCAAATTCAATCTCAAGTTGACCTTGTTGACCATCTAGAGTGCTTTAGTTTGACCCAAATTGAATGTTGACTTAGAAACTTTGCATGCAAGTGGCACCTTAACAAAAGTTGTAGAGAATTTTACAAGTAAGAAAAGTCATTTAGTGGCCTTGAACTAGAAATATGTTTATCAAGATCAAAAAGGACCCACAAATCAGATATAGGGCTGTTTTGACACTTACCAATTTTGCTAAGTCCTAACTGACATTTCAGTTTCATGTAGCCAAATTTAGTAGCTCATAGCTCCTAATCTAGGCCGAACTGGATCATGTGCCTGTGAACAAAATTGTAGCCTGAGTGTAGATCTCCAACTTTAATCACTAGAGTTGTTGCTAATGACACACGGTTTGGGAGATATTTGAGCCTAAAGTCGCACTGTCAGGCTGCCTATTCGGCCTGATGGCCGGACTCGCCGCGTCAGTCATGGCCAACCGACTGTAGAACATGGCCACCGCATGGCGCCACGCATCATACGCTGCCTCTACCATGGCGCGCACTGGCCAGATGAAGCTGAGCGAGCGCTGCTGCTTCCCTCCACTCCCTCCATTCTCCCACCCTCACCTTGCCTCCTCCCACTCGCAAGCAAAGTGGGCGCACCACCATTACCGCTGCAGCAAAGCTCTGCCACGCTCATGCACTGCCTCCACCATGCCATTTCTGCCTCTAGCTCGCCACCAGCTCCACCATTAGTCGGCTTACCTCCCAAGCCTGATAGCCTCACTGGTTGGGTCTTGGGTACGGTCCTAGACAATTTTTCCTCAGCCGCCATTCTCGCTGGAGTGCCGTTGAGTTTTGGCTTGTCATGGCCAGCGCTGCTCTAACCATCTTTTTCTCATCTCATGTAACACCCTAGGTGTTAAGCAAAAACCTAAAACTTGGCATGTCATCATAATGCACTTTTTCATCATGTTTTAGTAGTTCACCTATATGCATTCACTAAAAGAAAGTTTACTTTATAAATGTTATGCATGGTTGATGTTTGTGTTGGAACCAAAAACTCTATAAGGTTCACTTTTGGGACCTCATAATTTTTAATGGAACCTAAAGGTACTTGGATTATGTGCTAACTAAGATGAAGTGAGAATTATATACCTCACACTTGTGATTGTTGGTGGGACATGAAAACAAGTAAAACATAAAAAATGGAGCTTCAAGTTTGGATTTGAAGCTTGAATTTCAATGGTTGACCATGAGGTCAACTAGTGAGGTCAAGAGTCAAGCTCAACTTGAAGGTTTAATTGAAAAATGTTTTGAAATAAATTGATTCAAATTATGGTGCCATGTTTGTAAACCAAAATGTGGTCAACATAATGGTGTCATGTGTTTGGATGAGTGTTTCAAATAGCGAAACATAAGCTAATTACTAACATAAATTTACTAACATAAATTAAATTAAGCTAATTACTTTTGAAACCCTAGTTTTTGAGGTTAGTGTTTCAAATAGCGAAACATAAGCTTCAATCTATAAATCATCTTCTATCTCCTCATCTACTTAGTTTCATGCTTGGTCATCTACATAGGAGTTGTAGACCTGTGCATGAGGATCATTTCATCTTCTATCAACTTTGTCTATTTCTGCTTCTATCTTGCTCGAATTGAGGAGGGGGGCTGCTGTCCTTGACCTGCAACATGTGCAACATATTGGAATGTTGCAATGTTTCAAATCCTACCCCTCTCTGTTTTCTCTCTGCTCGCTGACACTGCCACCTCCTGCTTATCGCTCTGCCACGCATGCTGCACCGCTCACCCATGCATGGACACGCAGTAGCAGCTTGGCTGCGTCGCAAGCTAGAGCTGGTGCTCCAGAAGCCGCTCGCGCTTGCCTTCAAGTAACTAGAGCCAGCCATATCCCTCCCTTCCTCTATTCGCATCCACCGCCACCGCCGGAGCTCAATCTCCAAATTCATCCTCACCACCGCACTGCTCACCAATTCACTTTTCCATCATGATCGCCATCATCTCGCAAGTCACCTGAGCCTAGTAGCACCCAATCTAGTCACTGGAGCAGCCTGCACGACGTCGTCATCCCCGGAGTCGACGAAGCCACCGCCATGAGCACCTCACCATGGCCAGGCCACCTCAGCTACTCTCCACGCCGTCTTCATCATGCTTTATATACCTTGTATCATCTTGATGCTCATGCTCGCTCCTTCTTCTCCAGCGCACATGTAGCCGCCTCGGAACGTAGCCGTCTTCCTCGGTTCATGACACCAGAGCTGCCATCGCCATCGCACAGCACCGTCTGCCTTGTCTCCGTACCAACTGAGAGGACATGCATGTATTGGTGAGTTCCTCGGATGCGTAGAGGTTCTTAGCTAGGCTAAGTTGAGTCGGGTTTGGCCAGAGCGCTGCTACGCCGGCGAGCTCTGCTTCGTTGTGCATCACGGTCGTGGATGAGCTCGTCCCAAGCCCTAATCTGTCCAATTAACCCCTTAGGCGGGTTCGTGAGGTCGAGGCGACTGTGTAGATGGAGATGTCATCACCAGAGAGGCCAGCTATCAGTGAAGCAACCTCGTCAGAGATCCGAGCGCTGCTGCTGTCATCACGGTGCGTGTTGTATGCCTCAGGGAGGAGGGGAGATGGTATGCCAGGGTGCGGGAAGAAGAGAGGAAGCCCGTGGTGTGCTCGATGTCGCCTGGGATCCTGTCGTTTTGATTCTCACCGTGGCCACAGTGGCACCGGTGTTGGTTGTTGGTGGGAAGAAAGGGAGAAGGGAGAAGGGAGAAGGCAGCTTGGGCCGCCCGTTGGCCTTGGGCCAGGGCTGCGGGTTAGGCCGGCTCGGGTCGGCTTGGGAGAAAGAGAGAGGGAGAAGATAGCTGGGCCATCAGAGCCGCTGGGCCGAGGCTGCAGCTAGGCCACCAGTGTTGCTGGATCGGGCCGAGAGAAAGAGAGAGTAATGGAGTTTTTTCTCCTTTTCTATTTTTTTCTAAAAAGTAATTAAGTAAGGAACTTTGTTAATTTTATAACTAAATAATTAATGGTGATAAAATTATGAAAATTTGTGAGTGCATTGTTCTTGGTATGTTGAACATAGGAAAAATACTAATCTGTGAAAAATAGTAACTTTTGGATTTCTAATAATTACTGGCTTTAGTTAAGAAATCCAACATCCATGATTTTTGTAGCTTAAAATATAATTCCAAAATTCATGAAATTTGATGAGCATGTTTAACTTACTGTTATGAACCTACACAAAAAGTTTGGCACTGTTTGGAGATAAAAATGATCTGGTCACTTAATAGACTTGATTTATGTATTAATAAAATGATAAAAATGATTTCCTTAATATCATTTAAGTTGATGACGTGCAATTGGGATTGATTGTAGACCTTGGAATATTTTACCCTTACTGTTCCAAGGCAGTGGAAATTGATTGGTTCTATTAAGCTATTCACCATGATAGTCTTTACTTGATTAATATAATAAATACCTTTTAATTTTGAGATGTTAATAGTTGCTTTAAGAGGAGTAATTAGTTTGCTTAGGATAATTGATGGGTAGATGTTAATGAACCTGTTAACTCTTAGATGCAACCTCTTGGGTAAAAATTGAAATGTTTTATGATAACTGCTTATAACTATATCACAAAGGAAAGTTGTACTCAAGTAGATCACTAATGTTGTTTATCCTTTCTAAATGTCCCTTTTATGTTATGCTATGTTAGCATCATCCTTAAGCATGCATCCTTTTAACGTATAGTGAACGAGAGTGGAGACCCGTTAGTTGAGCATACCTCTGAGCCGGGTGTTCACTCAGAGGGTGTTGAGTTGGAGAGTGGGGTTAATCTTGAAACAACTGACAACCCCGGCACTACAGGCAAGCCCCGGAGCATTAACCATTCCTTGTGTTTTATAAAATGTTTATCACATAAGTCTTACGAATGTTGCATCTAAGTGTTAGGAGTTGTATGATAAACTTTGCTACATGACTACCTTGTTTATCCTTACTTACCCATGGTACCTATGTTTAAGTAATATCTATTAAAATGCTTAGTCCTGCTTAGATGTAAATGCTAGAGGTAGGTTTTTCTAAAGTTAAAGTTGAACCTGAAGTATGATGATGATTATGACTTTTAAATCTAGACTGGGCGGAATCTTGGCTTGCGCCCAGTTTGAGGCTAGACATAGTGACCCCGTCCGTGTCGGTTAAGGACCGTTCGTTGTACGGCCTGCTTGTGATCAAGATTTGTAGTACTAGCTGTAACACCCTAGGTGTTTATCACTCACTAAACAGTGGGTTTGAGCTCAAACATGACAGATTAAGTGGAGATGACAATATCAAGGTCAACCTATGGAGATGAGCCTGACCTAAAGTTGGATGTTGCACCATCGCTTACATATAGGCCCTTTTCAAAATGTATGCTTGGATGGTGTTATGGCAATATCTTCATGTGTCTCACCTTAGTACCTATCTATATTGATCCCTAGAAAAAGTTTCATGAAGTTTGGAATCAAAAAGTCACATGAAATAATAAGTTATATGCTTGTTTGGATTATAACTAAAACCTGCCTTACATCCTAAGGGAACTAGTGTTTGTGCAACATACAAATGCAACATGTGCAACACATCTTGGACACATGTGGAACAACCTAGTGAAACATGTGTAGCTTGTATCTTGAAACAACCACATGAAACAACTATAGCATTTCACTTGAGTTCTATGTTTCAAGGCATGTGAGGCCTACACTTTTGTGCAACCTATGCATGGTGGGTATGCTTGGCCTCTACAACACCTTAATTACACTTAGGACACTTAATGGAACAATGTTCATGTTGATCATTTTGCCTAAATGTGCTCCTAAGTGATGGTTGACCATGTATGGACCCTAGAACCCTTTCGTTTCACCATTTCAAAATTGTGACCTAGAAGCTTTGCATGACTGTGCACCCTTTAACAAAGTTGTATAGAATTTTATAAGGAACAAACTTTGTTTAAGAGTCAAGTCATGAAAATGGGTGGAACATGCTCAAAAAGGGCCCACAAGTTAGAAATGGGGCTGAATTCAGCACTTAGACATTTAAAGCCCCGATTTCAGTGTCTTCGACATTGGCGTCTTGCGTTCTCCGAAATTCGTTAAGAAACTCAAGTTGACCCAAAAGTGAAAGTTGGAGTTAACTCAATGGAGAAGAGCATACAAAAAGTTGGGTTCAGTTTGATCGAGCCTTGACCTCTGAAGGTGAGTTTCTGTGACCATTTTCAACGCGTTGACATTGCCATATTGGGGACTAATTACCTGCCGATCTATTGCTCTACTGGCCGAGCACCCTAAATGGAAAACAAAGAGCATCAGTAGGCCATCAAACTTCGTTTTAGGCCCATTGAATAATTTAGCCCGGAAGCTGGCCCAAAACACGTTCCACACCAGCCACTTCACCACGTGACGTGTGTCTGGACGTGGTGACTATGCACAGAGTGAGCCCCCACCATTGCCAGGAGCTGCTGCCGCGCGTCCTCCTTCATGCCGCGTGCCCTCCGCATGTCCGCGCCTTGCCTTCGCCTGAGTGGATGTGGAGATTCCCAGGGCGCTCGCCACGCTCCATTCCGCGTTTCCCCTCGCCTCACTCCCTCTCTGTTCGCGTAGAGCGCGGCCGCGCCATGGCCGGGCCGGCAGAGCTCCGGCCGCCACCGCGATTCCTTGTCTCCGGCCTCCATCCGCCCAAATGAACCACATCATCACCTCTGTCACCTCGCGCCGCACCTCCCGTGCCCCTCGCCTAAGGCCGCTCGTCGCCGTAGCAAGGTCACCACCAGGCCACCGCCATCGCCGCTGCCTGCTGCCGTGGCCGCGCCACCACGGGCCACCTCACACCGAGCCACGACCATCTTCGGATGTGCCTCGCTGCCCTGGTGCCTCCCCACCACCTCACCACGGCCGCCGGCGAGCCATAGGCCGACCTTTCCTCTCACCGGTGCCCCCTCCCCTACTCGGCCATCCGTGAGGAAGAAGAAGGGCGCCTTGGTGTGAATAGTGACTTTTCTAGGGGGTTAAGTGCAGAAGTAGTGACTCGGGTGAATAGTGCTGTGGGGACTCCCTTGCGTGATTTAATTAAAGTTCTTGCAGGGGCCTAAATGAAGAACCTGTGACTCAGTTGAATAGTTCCTTTGTACTGCGGGTTGATTCCTAGAAAGTCCAGGGGTCCTGAGGCGAAAGTGTTTTCCTTTTTTCTTTTTCTTTTATACAGATTTTGGCTAGATCTTTGAAAATTATTATCTCATCCTAGGAAGCTCCAAAAATAGTAAATGATGACTTTTTGGAATCCTTGTGAAATTATCTATGCAGTGGATCTATAATATGTCATGTTTTAGTTTAAAGTTTTAGTTCTAAAAATAGATCTTTGCATCTAGGTTTTCTTTGTTAGTTGTATTTGTCATTTTCATAACTGTAGTTGTATGGCTCCAAATGAAGTGAAATTTCTGTGGCATGCTACTCATGTGATGTTTGATGTGTGGTAAAAATTTCATGAATTTTGGTTGTAATATGAGTGAGTTATTGATTCATCTTGCTCTCACATGATTTATTGCAATAGCTATTTGTCTTTTTCATAGAGGTTGATATACTTGTCCAAATGGCTTGAAATTTGGACAGTAGACTTTTGGTAGCATTTGTAGGACACTGTAATTTTGGTATAATTTATGATACAATTTTGATAGGTGTTCATAATTCCACCTAATTATCTAAATAAAGTAAGAAAATATATTAAAAGAATTTGTTTAGGAATGGGTACTATGTTTTCTGGTGTTCATTAGTCATGTGTGACATGTTGGTAAAGTTAGTTTCGTCCAATTATATGTTTGCAACATAAGTTAATAATTATTGCTTGCAAATGAGGTTTCTGGACAGATCTGGAAACTTAGCAAAGTTCTTTATGATAATGTACTTTATTGTAAAACTTATTTATACAAAATTTGTAGATAATTTATGTATCTAGCTGCTGTTAAAATTTGGTGGCATTTGGCTATGTGGTTTAGGAGTTATAGCTATTGAAAGTTGGGTTACAGAATTGCTTCCTCTCTGTCTTGTTAGACCAGTTTCTGTGTTGTGTAAATTCGACATACTAAACTTTGGAATCATGCTGTGATGATTATAAATGAAATGTATATAATTTCATAAGCTTTCTATAATGTCTTATTGCAAGTCATTTGGAGTTGTAGATCTCCAGTTATGATTAAATTACTTAGCTGCTGTTCTGATGCCCAGAATGTTGCAATTTCTAGTTCTAGTGCTTTGATTAACTTTGCCATGCTTGTGTATTGAAGTGTGACACCTATCTTTGTTGGTACTTGGTTTGGTACCCTTGGATCTTATAGGACTTGTGTCTTGATTGATGTGTTTGCAATCTTCTATGTTATGCCTTAGTGAGGATTAAGTTAATTAGGTCTAGGTGTTTATGAGAACTTTGGTATGCTTGTTTGATTACTCTGTTTATTGCACTTCTATGCATTCATACATATGCATTGTTGCACCTCATTTAGGTACGCTAGCTGAAACACATGAAGGACGTGATGGGGAGCTGAACCCGAAGATGGTGTTGGTGGATCCATCCCGCAGATCGAAGGACCGGACAAGTGCTAGAATGAGGGAATGCTCGCCAAGCGGGTTTCATCTGACATACTCTAACTTGAGTCAGATCCCAGGCAAGCCCCGGAGCATTATAAGCCTCCTACCTTCAAAGCAATTAATTCTATATATGTTATACGTATTGTTGCATTAAGTGGTAGGAGTTGGTTGGAAACCCTTGCTGCATTATATCATTCCTTGTCCAGATATATGAATCCTTGAATCCTACATATACTAGGATCGAGTAGATGCTTAGCCCTGCTTTAAGCGGTAGAAGTCAGGTGATTTCCTGTCACCTGTGAGATATAGGGATGTTCATATATGACATGGTTGGCTATATGTGCTATCGTGAAATGGAACCATGTGTTAATAAAATGAAATGAGACCGGGCAGGATGATGATAGTGAAGCGACAAGGCATGGAGGTCTTGGGTGTGGATCTATCCCCGTCTGAGTCGTTTAAGGACCGATTCGTTGTACGTCCTTGAGTCATGTTGAACGCAGTCTAACACTTAGTTGGCCGGATAAGTCGTTCCGACCGCGAATCCGAGTAATACAGTTCAGGCCAGGAATCGACTGGTAGGTCGCATCTTGGAGGAGAGAAACATTGTGCTTGGGGACATTGGCGTGAGACCAAGGGGGGTTAGAGTCCCTAGCACCTGGCAGAGTGTCGCCCTTGGGGATGCAGCATCAGTCGGACCCGTGGCTCCTGAACTGTACCAAATGTGACCTGAGCAGCCCTCGCCAGGCGTGACTCGGTGAGTGTTAGAAATACCCCTGCAGCTGGATAGGAATTCGATTTGAATCGCCGTCGCTCCCGGTTAGTGAGCACTTGACTTGAGCAGCTGTAACGTAGATTCAATTAAATTGAACTGATGGTTAATTAGATCATGATGGAAAGGTTGCCTCAACTTATACCTGCTATGGTTAATATTGTTTGCTCCTAATAAAGTGAGTGCTCTAGTACAGGTTCTAATATAGATGATAGGTTAATGATAATTAACTTGATGCTTAAGCATTAATGATTGATCATCTATATTAAGCTTTTATGCAAAATGCTGTCAAGCTAGCCCCACTTTATATCAGCCTTGCATGATCCTTGGTGTCACCTTATTTCTGGTTTCTGACGGGTAAGTCTAGCTGAGTACCTTCTCGTACTCAGGGTTTTATCCCCACTTGTTGTAGGTTGTGATGTATCTTGGCGACTACAAGAGTTGGTTGGCTCCTGCCTTGTGGCAGAGTGTGATCATGGGCATGATCCTTCTTATTTCCCTTATCTCTAATGCTTTTGTTGGAAGTCAACCGTGGTACTGGCATGTATTTGAAATAAGAATAATGTTAGTTTCAAATTACTTTGCTTCTGTTACTTTTGAACTTAAGTTGTAATAACTATGTTGAACTCCGATGTATATTGAATTACTTGTGAAATGGATGTAACATGTGACTTGTTATGTTGAATCACTATGATCTTGGCTTGTATGTTAGTTGGTTTGAAATCCCTCGTGATTTCATTGGACTACCGGAGTTATATGGGCTCAAGTGCGAGAATTTGATCACTTCGGTGATTGTTTTTGTACTTGTGCTGTTATAATTTGGACGGTTCTGTTACAGCTGGCATCGGAGCAAGATTCAACATTAAACTTGTCATATGTGTATTTAAAACAGAGATTTTGTTTTATAAAATTAGTTTTATCAACTTATAGCTATATATAGGTTTGTGAAATATGAATTCTAAACCTAATATGCCAGTGGTCAATTTTCTTATGCCCATATAAGGATTATTAGGTGGCTTATATAAGTACTAACTTGGGGGTTTTTCATTTATGCATCTACGTCCAAGCCAAGGTATGTATGTGTGATAACTCTCCCACACTATGCTACCTAGTGTGTCAGATTTGAGGTAGCCTTCATATATGAAATAGCCATATATGTCGGTAGTTTACTTTTATGCAACATCGCACCTACGCTCAGGTAAGTGTGAGTTGTGAGAGCATGACTGTCCAACTAGCGGTCTAGGGGAGAGCTAGTTTTGGTTACTGGATTATTTATATGTTACACACATGTATATACGAAGGTACTTAATTGTGGGTGATCAAATGATTTGGGTAGTTTTGGTGCTACATGTATATATACGGGGGTATATGTATATGGGAGTACTTAAAATTTTACTTACTGCTTTCATTGTGTGCCATATATTGGGGAATTATTGGGCTGCAATGAAAAAATTTCTACAAGTACGCTAATCACGAATGCGTAAGTCAAATGTAGCTGGTGACTAGCTATATATCGAAAGAGCGTGTGTTATGCCACCGACATAGAACGTGATCGTCACCTTAGGTTGGTAGTCTTGTGAGGACGAATAGGATGAAACATGCATCTTCATGATTATTGCCTTATGCATAGCTATGCTCCTCTCACCCTTGTTCTATAGTGAGTAACTTGTGATTAATGTGTTACACTATCTTTCTTCCGTGGAGTTAGACATGAATGTCTTGTTCAAGGTGGCTCGAATAGAAAGTACTTGGGGAAAGTTTGTGCTTAGCCTTGCTAGAAATAAGTGTGGTTACATGCTTGAACCTGTAAATGTCCTCTAGTTTAGTCAAGTGGTGGGTATATTGTTCACCCAAGTGTTTGCAAATGCTTTAGACCTCACCTAAGTAATTGTGATTCTTATTAATGAATTAGATTGGTTGGTCTAAGGTAATAATGTTTAGAGCTACTAGAATAACATGTTTGTGTGCTCTCTTGTTAAGTAAAACAAAGGCAAGCTTTGTTTTGCTTGTTGGACATTGGCTGCTAGAACGATTTCTATTGTAGTGATGTTTTTGTGGTCATAATGGTGTTTTCTATAGTTTCAGAGAGTACCAAAGTTTTAGCCAACTTAATTATCTAGCTTGTCCAAAAATTTTGTGACCCTAGGTCTTATGGTTTGAGAGTTATGAATTTTAGAAGTTTACTGTTAGGTTTTGCTTATGCTCTGAATAGATCTGAATGTTTGGTTTGTTTGACCTGTGGGCATATGGAATCATGCTCTTATAATTTGGACGGTTCTGTTACACTAGCCACATACTCTAGTAAGCCTAACATCTAGGCTATTCCTTTATGGGGAACGATAACCATGCACTAGGAGTGGAGAGATGGCGAGAGTATCATGTAACACACTCCTTTGAATCCGTCAGGGACGAACGACACAGCAAAGTGGGTACTGTGCTCTCCGGTAGCGCTGGACAAATTCCTGTAACGTAGGATCCAAGTGAGGGTTGATGTATATAGGCACGGGTCTGGGCCTAACCCTATGTATGTCGTGTGGTAAGGAAACCCCAGCTGGGCCAAACTGATTCGAATCGCCGTAGCTTCTTGGTGAAGAAGACTTGATCAACCGTCCTGCATCGTATCTAATCGACTAGAACTTTAGTTATGAGCTCATATTGTGATGGTTTTATAAGAAGTGCTTGGAATTAGAATAAATGCTAATGATAGTTCTTAATATTAATTGGAAGTATAAAACTTGGAAAGTAAGGATCCACTTTAGTGTAGTTTTCCGCAAAAGTGTTCTTGATCTTGCTACAGACTCACCTTGATTTCCCCTTATCTTGCATATCCTTGGAGTCTTTCCTTTTCGTTGGTTAAGTCTTGTTGAGTACCCTTAGTACTTAGGGTTTGTTAAACCCTTGTTGCAGGTGAACAACATGAGCAGGATGGCATTAGCCTCTGCTATATGTTGGTTCCTGAGGAAGAGTCCCAGTAGTGAGAGTGTTGAAGTGCACCCTTGGGCAGGGTGAAGTTCTTTTGATGATGTAATATAAGTACCTCTTTTGCTACCCACTGACTATATGGCAAAACTATGGTTTGTAATAATGATGGTTTGTAAGAACTTAATACTGGTTTGTAAACTTATGTTATTATAAGACTTTCGTTGTACTCTGATGTAATAAAATTATATATTATGTATCACTGTTATAATCCTGCAATGCTACTATAATTGATCCTGCTTGAAAGATGAAACATGGATGATTCAGGTTTCCCGAGGACACCCGACAGGCTATCAAGTTATAGGGCACTCATGTGCTACTACCAGATGTTTGGAAGACATTGGTGAGCATGTGTGGGCCATATGATGTAGATGGTTCTGCCACACCTTGCTAGTTCATTGAGATTGCCTGAGTATGTAGATGGTAAAACCCTAGATGATTTGTCTGATTAGGGTCCCGACTCACTGGAATGCAACCCTCACCGTCGTACGCTCACCGCCGCTCTGCCATGTGCGTCACCCAAGCTCGTCGCCATGGCACCACTAGCCGATAACCGTAACCCTAGATCCCCTAGGACCTCCCTGAGCTTGTGCGCGCATGCGCGGGCAGTCGCCTCATCGGAGACGGCGAGCCCGCCACCGCAGGCCTGGTTCCGCCACCGCCGAACCGCCATTTGTGTCGCCACCTTAACTTGAGGCCGCGATAGCCGTAACCACCTACCCTACCCGACGCGGCTCACCGCAGGCAGCACGCCGGTGCTGGTCTTTCCGCCGGTAGCCTCGCCGCCGGCGAAGTTCCGGCCAGTCAAGCCATCCCCTGCTATTCTCTCTCTGGCCAGTGGGCCCGTTGACCACCTCGGCCCCGCATGTCAGCATCTGTGAGTGTATGAGCCCAGGTGTACTTAGTGTTTTGGAGTTGAATTGTTTTCTTTTTCTTTTCAAGAAAAGCTAGTGAACTTTGAAAAATCATAACTAATTATAGAGAAATCCAAAAATAGTAAATAAGGACTTTTTGGAATCCTTAGAAAATAACCTATGCAATGGAGTAATAAAGTGTCAGTGGTTAGTAGATAGTTTTCACTGTTTTTGTTTATTCCTTTTTATTAGGGAGAAAATGCATATCAAGCTTGTTCTTTTTGTAGAGGATGGTGTACATGTTCAAATGCTATGAAGTTTTTACTGTAGCTTAGTGGATGCATGTGTGTGCCACTATAATTTTTCTAGGTTTTTCTATGCAGTTTTGCTATGTGTTTATAAATTCCCTTAATTATCCAAATAAATTAACAAAGGTACTTAAATAAAAAGATTAAACTTGACCATCATGTTTTCTAGTGTTATTAAGAGATGCCTAAACTGTTGGTAACTTTGATGGTGCATAAAAGTCATTTCTAAGATGTAGTAAAATATTAATTCTTCATAATTTCATTTCTGGGACTGCTGGAACAGTTTTTGAAAATTTGCAATTTGAGTAATGATAATGATATTTTCTGTGAATCCTCATATTGTCAAAGTTGTAAATAATTTGTTAAGCTTTCCAGAAAGTCCTAGCTCATGTGTGTTGGACTTGTAGAACTCCAGTTATTGTTAGTTTAAGTGGCTGCTGGCTAGCAGTCCAAAATGCTTGTTGTGTAGTGTGACTTGCATGATGCATATTGGACTTGTTGATTAGTTTAGGCTAATTAAAACAAATTGTTAGATGCAGGTTTTAGGTCCCTCACCAGTGACGAACATTTGTATCTCAGGTTGTCAAAATGGGGTAAGTGTGTGCCTACTTTTCTAGAGAAGAGATTTGCACATACTCAGTAAACGAAATTGACTTGTTCTGTCTTAAAGAATGTATAGGTCACCATACCCAGCATAAGCATCTCCTCATGCCATCCTAATGTTTCATACAATATGCATTGCCAGTATTCATTCATGTATGCATGCATACAGGATCGCCAAAGGGGGTGACGTTAGTGGAATTCGAGCCCGTCGAAGGGGAGATTCTGCAGGAAGTGCAGCCGCAGGAGGAGCCAGAAGAAGGATGACAGGCGCCAGACCTTCCAGAGTGCCCTGACCACCGACCGTCCACCTCTCTGAAAGGCAAGCCCCGGAGCATTATAGGCCTCCCACGATTTATAAATATCAACTTGTGTCTTTTTGATGTTGGAACCTATTGATGCATATATACCTTCCTTGTCCACCTTTATTATACTGTGAATCCCATGTAGGTCCAGGATCGAATGTTGCTTAGCCATGCTTAGACCGGTAGAGGTGGGTGATTTCGTATCACTTGCGAAATAGGTGGATAACTGGTCACAGTTGGCTATATTTGCTATCGTGGAGTATAACCAAGTGTTGAGGTATAATTGGAGATCGGACGGAATGTGTGAGCAGCAAGGCATAGAGGCCTTGGGTGCGGGTAGTTTTTGTCCGTGTCGATTAAGGACCATATCGTTGTTGGGCCTTGGTCATTTTTAAATGCAGTCTCACATTTAGCTAGCCAGATAAGTCATTCCGACCACAAAGCCTAGTAGCTCTATTCGGGCCGAGAATCGGTACGCTTAGGCGCGCATACTGGAGGAAGGAAGTATGTGCGGGAGCATGGTTTGACCATGGGTAGGCTAGGCCTGATCTTCATGGGAATCGGATGGCTCCTTAGTATTGTGGCCTCGGTCGAACCGACAGATCCCGAATAGTACCAAAGGTGACCAATGGCTGCTCTTGCAAAGCATGCCTGATTTTGTGTGGGAAATTTCACCAGCTGGTTAGAAATCGATTCGAATCGCTGTCTCTCATGGATAGTGAGAAACTATGACTGAGTTACTTCATTGTAGTAATGTGATTTTGGAAAATGATAATGGTTATGATGATGAAATGCCAAACCTGATATGGTTACTATTGATTGCTTAATTATATTCAAATGCTTGCTCTAGTACAGGTGCCAATTTAGCTCATAAGAGTCCTTAATATAACTCATTTCTAGAAGGATTAAAACTGTTAATAAATGTCCCCTTATGCTATTTATGCAAAATGATGTCAAGCTAGCGACACCTGATAAAGCCTTGCATAATCCTTGAGTGTCACTTTATTTTTGGTTTATGACGGGTAAGCCTAGCTGAGTACATCCTCGTACTCAGGGTTTATTTCCCACTTGTTGTAGATGGAAACATGTTCTATGGCTATTGCAAGCACTGCTTCTACCCAGCCGTGGATGAGGGGTAGACCATGGGCATGGTCCTTTCTGATGTCTTCACTTGTGCTTTTGTTGGAAATGACTTGGTACTGGCACTGTATTAAACTAAGTATGAAGGTGTGAGATGTTTCAAAACTATGTTGCTTCTGCTACTCTTATTTGGAACTTGGTATGGTAATAACTTATGTTAAACTCCGATGTATGTTGAAGTATGTGTGAACTTTATGTAATATGTGAATGAGTGAATGCTGAATCATGCGATCTTGGTTGTAAAGTTGATTTACCGAGGTCCCTCGTGACACTCAGCGGACTACCGGGTTTATATGGGTTCAAGTATGATAGTGTAACCGCTCCAGTGGTGGCCAGTATACTTGAGCTCTTATAAATTGGACGATTCTATTACAAGTGACTTGACATCTTGCCACAAACGTTAGGTCACAAGTTATTATTAAATGGTTAGGTGATCCATTAGCAATTTAATTATAGCCATGCACTCAAACAAAGAAGTAAGAACAACCATAAGAAGCATTAAGATGCAAGCATTCATTACATGAGTTTAACACATGATGATGTCTCTAGCAGCTACACTAGAAGACTCACGAGAATCGCTCTACACACAGGTAGGCTCCAAAAGAGGGACATTCTACTCTACTCCTGAAAGTGAGTCATGTCTCATAGCCATGTAGGGCTCATCATCAACACTACGACTACTACATTATTAGAGTATCACTAGAAAGCTAACTCTGACTAGGCGGTGGTGAGGTGCTAGCCTCCATCTCCTAAAGCTCTGCATCAGTTTGGTGTATCCTCGAGATAAACTCCAGGGCCTCCACCAACTCTGTGGTCTTCGGTGCCTTGGGGTAGGTCTCGGACAGACATGCCTTCAGGTTGAGCTTGGTGGGCTCAACACTGAAAGCCTCCTTGCGTGGCCTCTTGCGCGACTTAGGTGGTAAGCTCTTCTGCACCTCCTTGAACTCCTTGACACTCCTAGCATCAGAGTCAATCCATGCCTAGCTTACCCTATCTACCTTGTCCTTGAGGTACTCCATGTACTTCATGTACTCTATGAGGTGACACAAGTTGTGGGAAGCGTTCACACTCATCTATACCATGTCCTTCTCCAACATGTTGCAGTGGCTCTCTAGCATCATCTTCCTAAAGCCCTGCCTCTTCTCTCTCCTAATGTGATCTCTCAGGCACCTCTTCTAGCACTCGAGGGCATCCTCCAACTCGTACACCTTGCATTCTGAGTAGTCTTTGTGGAGCCCAAAGTCTCTAGCCTTGTCTCTCATATCTGCAATCTCCTCCTTTAGCTTGCTCTCACATGCCTTGTAGTAGGCCTCCATGTGATCATAGCCCTCACGCTGCACACAGATGGTCTCCTTGAGTACATCCTTCTCTTCCTCTAGAAAGGCCTTGTCAGCCTAAAATAGCATGTCCCAGTACCGACAGTTCTGTGACTCGACCTCCATGATGTACCTAACCTAGCAGAGGATGTACTGTCCAGACACCTAAAGGCAAGGGCCCTCCTCGGCATAGACAGTCTGCTCAGTAGCCAAGAACTACCTCCTGGTACTCTAGGTGAGGTCCAGGGCTCGGGGAAGCAAGCGGTACGGGCCTCTCTTGAGGTGCTCGTGTGCGTCACGCATCACGCGGCGAAGGGTAGAACACAAAACAGACTGGACACAAGCTGCAATAGAGGTCTCCACCTATAGCTCCTAGATGATATGCAACTTCAGCAGGGTCTCACTCGCAGAACCCTGAGGTGGACGATGATGTGGCCCTACAGTCCATCGGGTCTTAGCTTGCCTCGATAGATGTACTTGACCTACTCGGTAGGGACACCAAGCTCATCAAGGATGTCGTAGAGCATCTGAGCAAAACCCCTATAGCTCAAACCATCAACAGGAAGCTCGACTGCGGGTGCCATCTACAAATCAGTCCATAAATGGGGATTAGCAGATTATTAAAATAGGTAAGCCATGCATAAAAAGATGCAAGGTCGGTACATATACAAGTTTCCACTCCTAATTCTATCATCTAATCCTATGGGTCTCGTCCTAGGGTCAACTATGGCTCTGATACCAACTAAAAAGATTCTGATTTCCTCAAAGGGAAATCCATAGATTTAAAGTATAACATGATAGTCCCAGGCGATCATTTCATCACATTATCCAATAACAGTCAATATCACAGTCATACATTGAATACCTATCTTAAAAAGAGTACAAATAGCAAGGTTTACTCAATATTACATCACCACCTGGCGGAATCACTCAGAGCATGAAGCAACTAGAACAGCATCAAGTAAAATGGCAGCGGGCATCGACTCCATCTTCAAACTAGATTTGAGCACAGGAACAAGACCTCTAATCCTCCCAACTGTCTCCCTAGTAGTCGTACCCAGGCTCGGAACCTATCAAACAATTATCAGTATGATTTGTACTAGCCACTGGCTCCCACCCTATGCTTTGCATTTGCTTTGTGGAAGTGGAATGCAAGGGTAGAGCAAAAAGACCTATTTATGGCTGTAGTTTCCTATACGAGTATGTAAAGTTTTAATAATAATTCATCAAGTTTTAACCCATCTATCCACATGTTCACCCATCACATCACACACATCTCACCACTCTCACACTCTCTAGGCAACAAGGATGACTCCCTCTCGTGCCTTGCCTCATCGGCCCAAGCCAAAAACCAACACCAAAACTAGGGGCAAGAGAAGAAAAGACTCCACTCACTAATCAAGGGAAGCGTAGGTCACAGGAATGTCCATATCTGAGGATGCGGCTATATGTATAGATCAATCAACTCTACAGAGCGTGTACACCTAGAAATCCATAAGATCACCATCATCGATGCATGCACCGCCTAGGCTGATATTGGGTTGCCTTCCAAACTAGTGTGATACCACCTTGCCACTCAGCCTTGGGACACTATCTGCTAACAACCCAATAGCAGTGGCACTGCCCTAGCAGGTCAATATCTGTCCTCCACCCAAACAGGGATGAGTGGTGTGTATGAAGGGTCCTATGATTTGGTTATCTCAACATACCAGTCCTAAGGAGGACTAGACAAGATATCTTCACAAGGGGCCAACCAATGCCCGTACCTCGATGGCACCTCAATCCCGAGGCTTCATCCCATAAAGACACTCCACCTCGGGACCTCCTCAACTCACATACACCCGCCACAGGTACCTCTCGTAGGGGATGCCTAGGTCACACCCTGTAACGGAACCGTCCAAATTATAAGAGCACAAGTACAAAAACAATCACCGAAGTGATCAAATTCTCGCACTTGAGCCCATATAACTCCGGTAGTCCAATGAAATCACGAGGGATTTTAAACCAACCAACATACCAGCCAAGATCGTAGTGATTCAACATAACAAGTCACATGTTACAACCATTTCACAAGTAATTGAATACACATCGGAGTTCAACATAGTTATACGAACTTACATTGAAAAGTAGCGGAAGCAAAGTAATTTGAAACGAACATTGATCTTATTTCAAATACATGCCAGTACCATGGTCGACTTCCAACAAAAGCATTAGAGATAAGGTAAATAAGAAGGATCATGCCCATGATCACACTCCGCCTCTATGGCAGGAGTCAACCAACTCTTGCAGTAGCCATGATACTTCACAACCTGCAACAAGTGGGGATAAAACCCTGAGTACGACAAAGTACTTAGCTAGACTTACCCGTCAGAAACCAGAAATAAAGTGACACCAAGGATCATGCAAGGCTGATATAAGGTGGGGCTAGCTTGATAACATTTTGCATAAAAGCTTAATATAGATGATTAATCATTAATGCTTAAGCATCAAGTTAATTATCATTAACCTATCATCTATATTAGAACCTGTACTAGAGCACTCACTTCATTAGGAGCAAACAATATTAACCATAGCAGGTATAAATTGAGGCAACCTTTCCATCGTGATCCAATTAACCATCCGTTCAATTTAATGGAATCTACGTTGCCGCTGCTCAAGTCAAGTGCTCACTAACCGGGAGCGACGGCGATTCGAATCGAATTCCTATCCAGCTGGAGGGGTATTTCTAACACTCACCGCGCAGGCCCCTGCCAGGGTCGCACAAGCCACCTTTTCATATGATTCAGGAATCGCGGGTCCGAATAATGTCGCGACCCCAAGGGCGACACTCTGCCAGGTGATAGGGACTCTAACCCCCCCTTGGTCTCACGCCAATGTCCCCAAGCACATCCTTTCTCTCCTCCAAGAAGCAACCTACCATTCGATTCCCGGCCTGAATCACATTACTCGGCTTCGCGGTCGGAACGACTTATCCGGCCAACTAAGTGTTAGACTGCGTTCAACATGACTCAAGGACGTACAGCGAATCGGTCCTTAAACGACTCAGACGGGGATAGATTCACACCCAAGACCTCCATGCCTTGTTGCTTCACTATCGTCATCCCGCCCGGTCTCATTTCATTTTATTAACACATGGTTCCATTCCACGATAGTCAATATAGCTAACCGTGCCATATATGAATATCCCTATATCTCGCAGGTGACAGGAAATCACCTGACTTCTACCGCTTAAAGCAGGGCTAAGCATCTACTCGATCCTAGTCTATGTAGGATTCAGTGATTCAGATATCTGGACAAGGAATGATATAATGCAGCAAGGTTTTCAACCAACTCCTACCACTTAATGCAACAATACTTATAACATATATAGAATTAATTGTTTTGAAGATAGGAGACTTATAATGCTCCGGGGCTTGCCTGGGATCCGACTCAAGTTAGAGTATGTCAGATGAAGTCACTTGGCGAGCAACCTCCAATCTACCACTTGTCCGGTCCTTCTATCTTCGGGATGGATCCACCAACTCCATCTTCGGGTTTGGCTCCACCTTAGGTCCTTCACGTGCTTCAGCTAACGTACCTAAATGAGGTGCAACGATGCATATGTATGAATGCAAATAAGTGCAATAAACAAGTAATCATGCAAGAATACCAAAGTTCACAAAAATACCTAGAGCTAAATAACTTAATCCACAAGAAGACATAGCATAGAAGAGGGCAAGCACATTAATCAAGAAACAAGTCTCACAAGATTACAGGGTACCACCCAAGTATCATCAAAGATATGAGTCACACTTCAATACTCAAGCATGACAAAGTTAATCAAAGTACTAGAACTAGAAATTGCTACCTTCTGGCCATCAGACCAACAGCTGAGTAATTTAATCATAACTGAAGATCTACAGCTCCAAATGACTTGCAAGAAGACATTATGGAAAGCTTATGAAATTATCTATATTTCATTTATAATTATCACAGCATGATTCTAAAGTTTAACATGTCGAATTTACATAAACACCGTAACTGATCTAACAAGACAGAGAGCAAGCAATTCTGTACCCCAACTTTAAACAGCTATAACTCCTAAACCACATGGCCAAATGACACCAAATTTTAACAGCAGCTAGATATATAAATTATCTACAACTTTTGTATAAATAAGTTTTACAACAAAGTACATTATCATGAAGAACTTTGCTAAGTTCCCAGATCTGTCCAGAAACCTCATTTGCAAGAAATAATTATTAACTTATATTGCAAACATATAATTAGACAAAACCAACTTTACCAACATTTCACGCATGACTAATGAACACCAGAAAACATAGTGTCAATTACTAAATAAATTCTTTTAATATATTTTCTTAATTTATTTAGATCATTAGGTGGAATTATGACCACATCATAAAGATGCTCAATAAATTCTACCAAAATTACAGGGGTCTACAAATGCTCTCAAAAGTCTACTGTCCAAATTTCAAGCCATTTAGACAAGTATATCAACCTCTATGAAAAAGACAAATAGCTATTGCAATAAATCATGTGAGAGCAAGCTAAACCTAAAACTCAATAGTTTCTGTGAACACATGGCCATAGAATGAACTAACATCAAAGATCAACATCATAATAAGGTGATGGAACAACATTTTCTATTTTATCATTTATATATTATTTATAAGCTATTTATTAAGCCATAAACAAGTTAACTCAATAACTTGAGCATACAGTAAGCAATGGCCATGAAATTTATACCACAGTACATTCATAGCATGGAAAGACTACCATAAAAATTTCACATCATTTGGAGCACCACAACTCAAGATATAAAATGACAAGTAATAAAATGTAATTTTCCTTATTTAACAAGGTCAAATCAAAACTCTAAGAAAACAGTGAACAACTAGGGTGTTTAATATTTTTCCTAGCAAGTACATGTCATCACAAAATTAACAAAACAAGAATCACCATTTTTGGGGTTCTAAAACTTGAGATCTTGCTCTGGTCAAGTTTGTAAGCATTTCTAGAGCATTTTTAAAACATAAATAAAGACATCAGAAAACATCTACAAACATGTAACCTATTATGACTCTATTACATAGATCTCTTCTCAAGGTTTCCAAAAAGTCCACTTTTACTATTTTTGGAGTCTCCTAGTATGAGATATGAATATTTGAAGATTTACATGAAATCTGAAATTCAAAATCGGAATTACTCAAACCCTAATGAAATCGCTAGGCGCACCCGAACCGATACCCAACCGCGCCACTCATAACCCTGACTTGCGGGACCCGCTGCACTTTTGGGCCCGCTGTCCAGACAAAGAAACACGTACACAAAACTTCCCTTTCTTCTTCCTTGGAACGGAGCAGAGAAGGGGAGGGGTGGCTCGGCCGTCGGCAGCAGGGGCGGCGCCGGCGGCGAGCGGCGGGGCCAAGGCGATGCCCTGGCATGTGCGCACCCCCAGGCAGCCGTAGCTCGTCCCGAGATGGCGCAGGGTGGCCGGTCCACGAACACAGGGACTACGACGGCCATGGCACCGGTGGCCACGCTTCCCCGGCGGTGAGAGGAGCTCGGGAAGGGCGCATCGGGTTCGGCGTGTGGCGGGGAAGGCAATACCGTGCTTGTCTTAGGGAAGGGAGGAGATACGGCGCGGTTAGGAAGCTCGAACTGGAGCTTGAACCGGCCATGGTGGCTCGGCGTCCGCGCTCGGCTCAGAACGAGAAGGGAGGCGAGCAGAGGCAAGGGCGAGCGCCTAGAGCGTGGAGAGGCGAGCAGAGGGCTTTGGGCACCTGCTACCGAGGCGTAGGGACACAACCACGCGGCAAGGAGAGGCGCTGGCTGCTACGCATGGCGGGCACGTCCAGGGCACGCGTCCTCCTCTCGGTCATTTCCCTGAGCACGTGGCGGGCAGCGGTTTAGGTACTGTGGAATATGATTTTAGGCCGGATCAGGGCCGAATTGGACTATGGGCCAATTGTCAAAATTGTTCACCTCGGTATACTCTACAATTTTGATTTAAGCACCATGGTCATAAGACCCACAGATTAGGAGATAATCGGTCCCCAAATTACCAGTGTCAACCTGTTAAGCTCGGGCTCGGTTTTGGGATTTTGCAGTGCCAAACTTGGTCAAACTCAGTGCAACTTTTTGTATGCTACTCTCCATAATATAACCTTCACTTTTTATTTTTGGACTAACTCAAGTTACTTAACAAAATTTGGAGAACGCGAGATGCCAACATCGATGACTATGGATTCCAGACTTAGAATGTTTTCAAGTCTGAAAACTGTAGAATATTCAAACTTCAAGCCTCTGTTTGACAATCTTAGGGATGAAATCAGGCTTGGGTCCTTTAATAAAGTTTGTAGCATACAAACTAAACAACAACTTTTATTAAAGGGCCATGGACTGGTTCAGCATGGTTAGGGAGATAAAGATCACCAAACAAGTCAACTCATTGCTGCCCGTTCTAGGACTTAGAATATTTTCTAGCTTCAAACAAAACAGCAGCTTATTCCACATTGTGATCTCTAATTGACTAGGTTAGAGGCCAAACTAGCTCTTGACCATTAAATAAAGTTTGTTCTACACAAGATGAACTATAACTTTTGTTTAAGGTCAAACCTCATAACTGGTACAGAAGTCAAACTTCCACTTTGGTCAAAGTATCAACCCGGTAAAGTCGAAACTAGGTTTTTAGGCCAATCGGGGCAATTTCTCGACATTTGCTCAACATGAACCCTTCATGACTTTTGTTGTAGAGTTCATCTAGAGTCATTTGGGTAAAGTTGCAAGGTTTGGTTGATGTTCTATAGTTCCATTAACTTAATGGGGCAAATTCCAATAGGAATGGAACTTATCATTTCATGTGACTTTTTGATTCCAAACTTCATGAAACTTTTCCAGGGATCAATATAGATAGTTCTTGATGTGAGACATGTGAAGATACTTTGATAGCAACACCCAAGCATATATCTTTTAATTGAGCCTATATGTAAGCGAGGGTGCAACATCCAAGTTTCGATTAGGGTTTACTTCCATAGGTTTGACTTGGCATTATCATCTCCACTTAATCTGTCATGTTTAAGCTCCAACCCACTACTTAGTGAATGATAAACACCTGGGGTGTTACAGCCCTCCCCCCTTAAAAGAATCGCGTCCCGAGATTCGGAATGGAAGATCTCTTAAGGAAGAGAGACACGTTATCAAGTTCCCAACATTTGCTATAGCGTTCAGCTATAAAGCTTCAACATCGGTGAACAGTTCGATCAAAGGCACTTTCTGATACGTACTCTTCATGGTAAAATTTGTCTGAAGAATTTCCTTCATTGACTTCCATGAAGCATTGTTACTTTGGGAGGAATCCAAGATAGCACGTACTACATTCTCAGTGTACGGAGATCATTTGGTCCATGAGTGAACCACTCACAAGTATCTGACTGTGTAGTGAACACAACATAGTCCATATGAACTTTACATTAGACCAAAATCGTCAGAAGTATACTCATCAAAATGACTCTATGTTCACGAAGTTTGAAAAGCAGTCCTCTACCAAAATGGCTTGAGCACAACCTTCCAAAAGTGTGAGACCATAGACGGCAAATATACTCTGAGACTTTAGGATACTGACTAACCAATAGACAAGGTCTATGTTGGTCGTAAATGTTCATTTATTTAGGCACCAACTAATGGAAAACTACTTAAGGTTCCATGTGTGCAGTTCTCTTTCTCTGACGACAACACTGTATTATCTGAGTCTATCGATGGTCAGTGAATGTGATAGCTGACTCTGTCGGCTTCCTATTTCTGCCAACAGTTATCTAAGAAGATTCTTCTATCCAAGACAACAGTTATCTGGGTTGAATCAGATGCAACCTCTTGGGTAAAAACATTTATAAGGTACCAAAGTATGTCATCATTGGAAAGTAATTCCTAAAGAAAGATGTAGCGAGGCCTTAAGGACAACAAAAGTTGTAATTATTCTCTTAACCGCGGGGAGTAGTCAACCACCAAGCGGTTGAGTACAATTTTTCCTTTGTGACTTAGTTGCACTATAAGTTGAGTTGACTTGCAGTGTAGCAACTTTGTCAGGCTAACCTTTCACCGTGAGACTTTCACTTTAGGGTCAAACAGCAGCTCTAAGATAGGAAATCTATTGTTTGACACTTCTCAAATTGCTTTCGAATATTCCTCAACATTCTGTGCAATAAAGTTATGAACAAACCGTTTGTGGCACCTATGGGCACAAGGATGATGATCAAACTAGGGTATGCTTTCTCTAATTCTTTACTTTAATTGATAGAACACTTTGCACTATCTGTGTGATTGTCCAAGACAGAATTGACTTGATCACAATGGCTCTAAAAGATAGAATATCACTCAAGTTGTTGGCCAGTTGATTAACTTCTTGTTGGTTATTGCTCTGTAAGACATAGCCTTCGTAGCTACCAAAGTGTCATTACCTGGCTAGAGATTAACCTTTCTATTGGTAACTAATCAGTTGTCTCTCAACACTAAAAAGTTTCAAATCTTCACTCTTGACCACAACAACTGTGGT
Source organism: Saccharum hybrid cultivar R570 (assembly GCA_038087645.1). Lineage (NCBI taxonomy): Eukaryota > Viridiplantae > Streptophyta > Magnoliopsida > Poales > Poaceae > Saccharum > Saccharum hybrid cultivar. Next base: position 2,918,780 of record JAQSUU010000270.1, read on the forward strand.
TGATGCAGAATAGATGGTTGCCATCGAAGTTGGCAAATACGAAGTTATTCTAGAGATGGTTGATTTCGATTGTATGGTCATTATGCACCCAAGATTGCGACTTGGATAACTCTGGTCATATGCACAATGCGACAATCGATTCTCATCCCACAGATAACTTATCCAAAAGTAAGTGTTGTGTGTCCTTTTTATCCAACAGATCTGAGATACGTGGCTCCCTAGATGCTGGTTGTCAATACTTGGGCAACTAAGTAGAGTGACTTGACTACCACATATTGCATTCTGTTAAAGTTTATGTCGGTGACCTGTTCTTCAAAGGTTATCCTCTTAGCAACTTCAGGAGGAAGCTCCACTACTTTAGGTCTAAGATATGGATCTTACGATATGATATGGAGAGATAACCCAGAAGGAACACAAGAAAATAGCACATCGTCTGTCGTTTGATAATGGATCATGACTAGAAACCATGATACCAGCGCGTGCCAAGCAGCCCACCATGTGTCTGCAGCCACAGGAGGTCCTTGGTTTCGTCGCGGCACCATCAGCGGCTACTCATAACACCATTACTAAACGCACAACGAAAGTGAAATTTCAAGTGGCACCAATGGGATGTATGAACAAGCGCCATATAAGGAGGGATAGCAAGCAAGGGTAGTCACAAGGTTTAGAATCAATAGGGAAGCTATTCGCAGATCCAAAACATAGCACAAGAGAACATAGCTCAATTGTCGAAGGTGACTAAGCACGAGATTTTTACTTGATTCCACTCACGCCTAGCATTGATGAAAGTTAACTTGGTGGGTCAGTCGATAAGGGTCTTCACAAAAAGGGTTGGAAAACATCCACAGCTTATACAAACATATAGGAGAACTCAACTTTGGGCTTTTGGTCAAGCAAAGGCATGGATACAAACATTTAAGGACTAACCACTAAGTCTACAGGCTCAGGCTCCTAAGATAGAGAACCTAATGGAAGATAACCACCATACAATTACGTATGGGACCTTTGTTATAGGATAAAGCTATGTGACCCTCGTATGCTCACCGAGGACAAACGAGGTGACAACTAGGGCACTACCGAGATAACAAGCATACATACAACATCACAATCAAGCAATCATTTGAGAAAATTCAAACGAATGGGCTTAAGCAACCAATACAAGGCACAAGGCTCACCCAAAATAAGCATTCATCTAAAGCAAGAACTAACTACGAGTTTAGCCTAAGACAAACGCTAGCTAAGGTGGCTACTTAGCATGGGCACAGAATATGGACAGCAACATAGTAGTTAATTGTTTCGACCATAGCTGAGGTTGTAGACATCCCATAAAGATGATCCTAGACTTTATAGAAAGTTTAGGAAGATGACTAGACTTTAGTTATTCATACCAATAGCTAATTCATAGATTAACATGGTCAAACATGCTGATGTTTCAGATCTATACCATTATGGACAGAAAACTGACAAGAACTTCAAAAATGCAAAACTGGAGTTTTAGGGACACAACAAGGCTAAGCCTTAACTTTGTGTAAAGCTTATTAAGTTGTCTATAACTTTCTTATTATCATATTAAGATGATTCTATATCTAACAAGGCCAAACAAGACAAAGAAGACATCTCTGCCCAGATTTAGACAGATTCTGTCATTCCAATTTACAAGCTCATAAGTAGAGATTTAGACCACCCCAATTGGTGCTATAGGACAATTTGGAAAGCTTAGAAAAAGTACTACACTTCTTCTATTATCTCCAAGACAAGATTCCTTATGCACATAGGTCAAACAAACCAAACATACAGATCTGTTCCGAACATGAGCAGATTTTGACAACAACTTCTAAAATTTATAACTCCCAAACCATAAGGCCTAGGGTCTTGAAATTTTAGGACAAGCTATATAATTAAGTTAGCTACAACTTTGGTATTCTCTATAACTACAGAAAACACCATTATGATCATAAAAGCATCACTACAACAGAAACAGTTCTAGCAGCCAACGTTTAATAAGCAAAACAAAGCTTGCCTTTGTTCTACTTAACAAGAGAGCACACAAACATATTATTCTAGCAGCTCTAAACATTATTACCTTAGACCAACACCAATTTAATTCATTTATGAGAATCCATAATTATTTAAGTGAGGTCTAAAGCATTGGCAAACGCTTGGGTGAACAACATATCCACCACTTGGCTAAGCTAGAGGATATCTCTAAGTTCAAGCATGTAGCCACACTTATTTCTAGTAAGGCTAAGCACATATTTTTCTCAAGCAACATGGAACAAGGCATTTTTGTTTTACTTCACTCAAGAAAGATAGTGTAACACATTGATCACAAGTTACACACTATAGAACAAGGGTGAGAAGAGTATAGCCATGCATAAAGCAACAATCATGAAGATGCATGCTTCGTCCTATTCGTCCTCACAAGATTGCCAACCTAAGGTGGCGATCACGTTCTATGTCGGTGGCATAACACGCACTCTTTCGATATATAGCTAGTCGTCAGCTACATTCGACTTACGCATTCGTGGTTAGCGTACCTGCAGAAAAGTTTCATTGCAGCCCAACATTTCCCAATATAGCACACAATGAAAGCAGAGAAGTAAAAAATTCTAAGTACTTCCATGTACATATACCCCCGTATATATACATGTAGCACCAAAACTACCCGAATCATTCGATCACCCACAATTAAGTACCTTCATATATACATGCGTGTGACATGTAAATAATCCAGTAACCAAACTAGCTCTCCCCTAGACCGTGGGTTGTACGGTCATGCTCTCACAACTCACACTTACCTGAGCGTAGGTGCGACGTTGCATAAAAGTAAACTAGCAACATATATGGCTATTTCATATATGAAGGCTACTTCTAATCTGACACACCGGGTAGCATAGTGTGGGAGAGTTATCACACATACATACCTTGGCCTGGGCGTAGATGCAAAATTTAAAACCCCCAAGTTAGTACTTATATAAGCCACCTAATAATCCTTATATGGGCATAAGAAAATTGACCACTGGCATACTAGGTTTAGAATTCAGATTTCACAAACCTATATATAGCTATAAGTTGATAAAACTGATTTTATAAAACAAAACCTTTGTTTTAAATACACATATGACAAGTTTAATGTTGAATCTTGCTCCGATACCAGCTGTAACGGAACCGTCCAAATTATAAGAGCACAAGTACAAAAACAATCACCGAAGTGATCAAATTCTCGCACTTGAGCCCATATAACTCCGGTAGTCCAATGAAATCACGAGGGATTTTAAACCAACCAACATACCAGCCAAGATCGTAGTGATTCAACATAACAAGTCACATGTTACAACCATTTCACAAGTAATTGAATACACATCGGAGTTCAACATAGTTATACGAACTTACATTGAAAAGTAGCGGAAGCAAAGTAATTTGAAACGAACATTGATCTTATTTCAAATACATGCCAGTACCACGGTCGACTTCCAACAAAAGCATTAGAGATAAGGTAAATAAGAAGGATCATGCCCATGATCACACTCCGCCTCTATGGCAGGAGTCAACCAACTCTTGCAGTAGCCATGATACTTCACAACCTGCAACAAGTGGGAATAAAACCCTGAGTACGACAAAGTACTCAGCTAGACTTACCCGTCAGAAACCAGAAATAAAGTGACACCAAGGATCATGCAAGGCTGATATAAGGTGGGGCTAGCTTGACAACATTTTGCATAAAAGCTTAATATAGATGATTAATCATTAATGCTTAAGCATCAAGTTAATTATCATTAACCTATCATCTATATTAGAACCTGTACTAGAGCACTCACTTCATTAGGAGCAAACAATATTAACCATAGCAGGTATAAATTGAGGCAACCTTTCCATCGTGATCCAATTAACCATCCGTTCAATTTAATGGAATCTACGTTGCCGCTGCTCAAGTCAAGTGCTCACTAACCGGGAGCGACGGCGATTCGAATCGAATTCCTATCCAGCTGGAGGGGTATTTCTAACACTCACCGCGCAGGCCCCTGCCAGGGTCGCACAAGCCACCTTTTCATATGATTCAGGAATCGCGGGTCCGAATAATGTCGCGACCCCAAGGGCGACACTCTGCCAGGTGATAGGGACTCTAACCCCCCCTTGGTCTCACGCCAATGTCCCCAAGCACATCCTTTCTCTCCTCCAAGAAGCAACCTACCATTCGATTCCCGGCCTGAATCACATTACTCGGCTTCGCGGTCGGAACGACTTATCCGGCCAACTAAGTGTTAGACTGCGTTCAACATGACTCAAGGACGTACAGCGAATCGGTCCTTAAACGACTCAGACGGGGATAGATTCACACCCAAGACCTCCATGCCTTGTTGCTTCACTATCGTCATCCCGCCCGGTCTCATTTCATTTTATTAACACATGGTTCCATTCCACGATAGTCAATATAGCTAACCGTGCCATATATGAATATCCCTATATCTCGCAGGTGACAGGAAATCACCTGACTTCTACCGCTTAAAGCAGGGCTAAGCATCTACTCGATCCTAGTCTATGTAGGATTCAGTGATTCAGATATCTGGACAAGGAATGATATAATGCAGCAAGGTTTTCAACCAACTCCTACCACTTAATGCAACAATACTTATAACATATATAGAATTAATTGCTTTGAAGATAGGAGACTTATAATGCTCCGGGGCTTGCCTGGGATCCGACTCAAGTTAGAGTATGTCAGATGAAGTCACTTGGCGAGCAACCTCCAATCTACCACTTGTCCGGTCCTTCTATCTTCGGGATGGATCCACCAACTCCATCTTCGGGTTTGGCTCCACATTAGGTCCTTCACGTGCTTCAGCTAACGTACCTAAATGAGGTGCAACGATGCATATGTATGAATGCAAATAAGTGCAATAAACAAGTAATCATGAAAGAATACCAAAGTTCACAAAAATACCTAGAGCTAAATAACTTAATCCACAAGAAGACATAGCATAGAAGAGGGCAAGCACATTAATCAAGAAATAAGTCTCACAAGATTACAGGGTACCACCCAAGTATCATCAAAGATATGAGTCACACTTCAATACTCAAGCATGACAAAGTTAATCAAAGTACTAGAACTAGAAATTGCTACCTTCTGGCCATCAGACCAACAGCTGAGTAATTTAATCATAACTGAAGATCTACAGCTCCAAATGACTTGCAAGAAGACATTATGGAAAGCTTATGAAATTATCTATATTTCATTTATAATTATCACAGCATGATTCTAAAGTTTAACATGTCGAATTTACATAAACACCGTAACTGATCTAACAAGACAGAGAGCAAGCAATTCTGTACCCCAACTTTAAACAGCTATAACTCCTAAACCACATGGCCAAATGACACCAAATTTTAACAGCAGCTAGATATATAAATTATCTACAACTTTTGTATAAATAAGTTTTACAACAAAGTACATTATCATGAAGAACTTTGCTAAGTTCCCAGATCTGTCCAGAAACCTCATTTGCAAGAAATAATTATTAACTTATATTGCAAACATATAATTAGACAAAACCAACTTTACCAACATTTCACGCATGACTAATGAACACCAGAAAACATAGTGTCAATTACTAAATAAATTCTTTTAATATATTTTCTTAATTTATTTAGATCATTAGGTGGAATTATGACCACATCATAAAGATGCTCAATAAATTCTACCAAAATTACAGGGGTCTACAAATGCTCTCAAAAGTCTACTGTCCAAATTTCAAGCCATTTAGACAAGTATATCAACCTCTATGAAAAAGACAAATAGCTATTGCAATAAATCATGTGAGAGCAAGCTAAACCTAAAACTCAATAGTTTCTGTGAACACATGGCCATAGAATGAACTAACATCAAAGATCAACATCATAATAAGGTGATGGAACAACATTTTCTATTTTATCATTTATATATTATTTATAAGCTATTTATTAAGCCATAAACAAGTTAACTCAATAACTTGAGCATACAGTAAGCAATGGCCATGAAATTTATACCACAGTACATTCATAGCATGGAAAGACTACCATAAAAATTTCACATCATTTGGAGCACCACAACTCAAGATATAAAATGACAAGTAATAAAATGTAATTTTCCTTATTTAACAAGGTCAAATCAAAACTCTAAGAAAACAGTGAACAACTAGGGTGTTTAATATTTTTCCTAGCAAGTACATGTCATCACAAAATTAACAAAACAAGAATCACCATTTTTGGGGTTCTAAAACTTGAGATCTTGCTCTGGTCAAGTTTGTAAGCATTTCTAGAGCATTTTTAAAACATAAATAAAGACATCAGAAAACATCTACAAACATGTAACCTATTATGACTCTATTACATAGATCTCTTCTCAAGGTTTCCAAAAAGTCCACTTTTACTATTTTTGGAGTCTCCTAGTATGAGATATGAATATTTGAAGATTTACATGAAATCTGAAATTCAAAATCGGAATTACTCAAACCCTAATGAAATCGCTAGGCGCACCCGAACCGATACCCAACCGCGCCACTCATAACCCTGACTTGCGGGACCCGCTGCACTTTTGGGCCCGCTTGCCAGACAAAGAAACACGTACACAAAACTTCCCTTTCTTCTTCCTTGGAACGGAGCAGAGAAGGGGAGGGGTGGCTCGGCCGTCGGCAGCAGGGGCGGCGCCGGCGGCGAGCGGCGGGGCCAAGGCGATGCCCTGGCATGTGCGCACCCCCAGGCAGCCGTAGCTCGTCCCGAGATGGCGCAGGGTGGCCGGTCCACGAACACAGGGACTACGACGGCCATGGCACCGGTGGCCACGCTTCCCCGGCGGTGAGAGGAGCTCGGGAAGGGCGCATCGGGTTCGGCGTGTGGCGGGGAAGGCAATACCGTGCTTGTCTTAGGGAAGGGAGGAGATACGGCGCGGTTAGGAAGCTCGAACTGGAGCTTGAACCGGCCATGGTGGCTCGGCGTCCGTGCTCGGCTCAGAACGAGAAGGGAGGCGAGCAGAGGCAAGGGCGAGCGCCTGGAGCGTGGAGAGGCGAGCAGAGGGCTTTGGGCACCTGCTACCGAGGCGTAGGGACACAACCACGCGGCAAGGAGAGGCGCTGGCTGCTACGCATGGCGGGCACGTCCAGGGCACGCATCCTCCTCTCGGTCATTTCCCTGAGCACGTGGCGGGCAGCGGTTTAGGTACTGTGGAATATGATTTTAGGCCGGATCAGGGCCGAATTGGACTATGGGCCAATTGTCAAAATTGTTCACCTCGGTATACTCTACAATTTTCATTTAAGCACCATGGTCATAAGACCCACAGATTAGGAGATAATCGGTCCCCAAATTACCAGTGTCAACCTGTTAAGCTCGGGCTCGGTTTTGGGATTTTGCAGTGCCAAACTTGGTCAAACTCAGTGCAACTTTTTGTATGCTACTCTCCATAATATAACCTTCACTTTTTATTTTTGGACTAACTCAAGTTACTTAACAAAATTTGGAGAACGCGAGATGCCAACATCGATGACTATGGATTCCAGACTTAGAATGTTTTCAAGTCTGAAAACTATAGAATATTCAAACTTCAAGCCTCTGTTTGACAATCTTAGGGATGAAATCAGGCTTGGGTCCTTTAATAAAGTTTGTAGCATACAAACTAAACAACAACTTTTATTAAAGGGCCATGGACTGGTTCAGCATGGTTAGGGAGATAAAGATCACCAAACAAGTCAACTCATTGCTGCCCGTTCTAGGACTTAGAATATTTTCTAGCTTCAAACAAAACAGCAGCTTATTCCACATTGTGATCTCTAATTGACTAGGTTAGAGGCCAAACTAGCTCTTGACCATTAAATAAAGTTTGTTCTACACAAGATGAACTATAACTTTTGTTTAAGGTCAAACCTCATAACTGGTACAGAAGTCAAACTTCCACTTTGGTCAAAGTATCAACCCGGTAAAGTCGAAACTAGGTTTTTAGGCCAATCGGGGCAATTTCTCGACATTTGCTCAACATGAACCCTTCATGACTTTTGTTGTAGAGTTCATCTAGAGTCATTTGGGTAAAGTTGCAAGGTTTGGTTGATGTTCTATAGTTCCATTAACTTAATGGGGCAAATTCCAATAGGAATGGAACTTATCATTTCATGTGACTTTTTGATTCCAAACTTCATGAAACTTTTCCAGGGATCAATATAGATAGTTCTTGATGTGAGACATGTGAAGATACTTTGATAGCAACACCCAAGCATATATCTTTTAATTGAGCCTATATGTAAGCGAGGGTGCAACATCCAAGTTTCGATTAGGGTTTACTTCCATAGGTTTGACTTGGCATTATCATCTCCACTTAATCTGTCATGTTTAAGCTCCAACCCACTACTTAGTGAATGATAAACACCTGGGGTGTTACACACCCCTTGGCAAGACTCGTCCAATGACTCATCACAAGATCCTGCCCAATCAACACAACCCTCACCACACACCCAAGACGCATGCCAAGATCTCCCCCAGTTGTTACCACAATACTGGCACCAAGTGCCTTATCCACTCACAAACAATACTCCACCAAGCATCACATCACAGATATAATGCGTAGAAGTAGTAGTAGGTAACTAAACGAGTGTCTAGCCTAACAGCAGGTGTGCAGGGGTATAGGTTGCGACATGGTAATGAATCACAAGCAATTCTACCATGCAACCTATCATAGATCATTGCATAAAAGTACAGCACTAGCATCTACATTATAGCATGATGTTGATGTTAATTAACTCCAATTTTTAACCATCAACTACTTTAGGAAAAGGTCTAAAATAATGTGTGAAGTAAGGTTATATGGGTTTATTCTAATGAGTTCGACGAGTTGCGTTGTTCTCACTTGTTTTACAAGATATTTGATATTTTGCCTTATAAAAGTATCTCAAGTGAAGAATCTGAGTACACCATTGCAGAGAGCTTGTCGAGACGATCAAGATGGACATATCATTTGCCATATTTGGAGCACCAGAGAAGAAGTCCTCGATGGGTATGACTTAGAAGACTCTAGAAGACCCTAGAACCATCATCATCAAAGACCAGGGACTAAACCAACAAGATTCCATAGCTTTGCAAAATAATCTTTTCTAGGGATTTATCCAAAAGCTAGGAAAGGAAGGAATCCACCCAAGACATGACTCATTACGTGAACGGATCAGAAAGTGGCACTAGAAGGATGTAGAAGACACCAGAAGGCACAGGAACAAAGCGAAGGTCCGGCGGCTGCCAGGTGGGGCCAGCTGGCCCCACATGTCAGGCCAGCTAGCCTGGCTCCCCTGCCAAGTGGGTCCTCCACCATGTGGCGGCCTCCAACCGACCTCTACGATGCATCTTGACCATTGTTTCAAGTCGGTTTGATCCGAGGGCTGCGGATCATCTCACCAGGCTATATAAGCAGAGGCAGACCCCCCCTGAGCAAAGAATCAATCAATCTATCATCCATCATTGTTCAGTTCAGGGTAGTCCCTTAAAAGGATAACCTAGAGCTCCACCAGCTAGGGCATAGCTAGAATATAAGAATAGGAATTAGAGGAGACAAGCAACGCTTCGATTTCGGAACTAGTCGTGAGGAGGCTAGGTATAGCTTTGTACTTCTCTCTTGTATTCAATATTATTAATCTATTTGTGTTATTTGTCTTCTAGTTCAATGTGTTCATCTTCTAGTTTGTCTACTTGTTCTTCTAGTTCATCTTGTTTATCTTATAGTTCATCATATTCTTGTCTAGTTCATTGTTCTAGTTCGTCTAATTCATCATGTTCATGTCTAGTTCGTGTGGATCCTCTAGTCATTGTTCTAGTTTGTGTATGAGTTGAATACTTGATAGGACTTGGTATAATTCTATACTCATAATTATAATGTTCATTGCCTATGTTGATTATATGTTTAGTATAGTTGGAGTAGTTTTGTGTTTATACTCTTATTCATATAGCGCTCATTTCGATGATCAAGGGGTGGGTGGCAGGAGTTGTGTAATCATGGTGCTTAGACAATATCTATCTGTGAGTGCTCCCTATGTTCCAGGCCATGTGGTAGATCGCGAAGGTGACTGTTATAGCTTCGTTGAGTCCTCTGTAGTCCACTCCCTGAATATAGCATTAGTAAGGCTGAGTTGTGGGGTGATATCTTGCTCTGTTCCTGATCCACATTAGCAATGTCTCTTGAGTATGAATATGAGGTTACCTTGACCATGATTGCTAAATGTAATTACACTAATTGATGTAGCTCAATGACCTATAGTTAGAATAACCCTAGGAGTTAGTCTCTATTTTCTAGTTCTTTCTAGAGTCATGCCCAAGTAGAAAAATGCTCGGTGGAACCCCTTTTAGGATTACTATGATCTGTTATTAATTATCCTTTATTATGATATGATTGATCCCTATTTTGAGATTGATCTAGTGGAACTCTTATCACAAGTGTAAGTTATAGTTTTTATTCTTATACCTCCAAGTGCCTTCCCAGTGGTAGAATTATAAATAACGATACCTAGAACTTTCCTGGGTGAAATGCTACAACGGGTGTATTTTATCTGTGTGCTTGCGGATAACCTTTATTCATATTTTATAAGTGCTATGATCATAAGTACAACCACATCTTTTGGTATTGTGTTGGGGATGACAACCTGGCTTGAGCAATGCTAAGAGATGTCCCGAACATTTCTAGTGCCTTTTCTATGGAAGGGTTTGTCCTACCTTATTTGCAATCGTGTGAGAGATGTCAATAAGCATTTCTGGTGCCATTGCTAGGGAAGGCAAAGGAGGTTTAGAATAATACATATTGAATATGTAGGAATAATCTTACACATGTGATAATTGAGACACACTATTGATCTTTTACTCAAATAGGCTTACCCTGTCGTTTTGTCCCCTATCATTTTGTCTACTTGTGAATATCTTATTACAGGGTGATGTATGTCTGGATATCTTCTACTGACAAACTACGTTGAGGATCCTGAAGAGATAATTAGACAAGCCAGAGCCAAGCTTAGGAAAAAGAAATCCCAACCACTTTGTCAGAAGAAGACCAGCCAAGAAGAAGTTTGACACTAGTGTTCGAAGCCATCGCTAACAAGACTCTCCATGAATTCTCCGCTCCAACCACTGCCAACATTAGGACTAGACTAGCAGTCAATGTGGGAGAAGAAGGATTCGAGCTCAAGCCAGCCTTGATCAACATGGTGCAAGCCAACCAGTTTTGTGGGAAAAGCACATGAAGATGCAAGTGCCCATCTCCAACACTTCCTAGAGATCTGCAACACATTCACCATCAAAGGAGTTGAAAGAGATGCCATACTACTCCGCCTTTTCCCATTTTCACTCTTGGAAAGGGCGAAGCAATGGTTCTACGCCAATAGAGAGAAAAACACTACATGGAATATTTGCTCCACTCCTTTCCTAGCAAAGTTCTTTCCCATAGGTAAAACTAATGCCCTATGTGCAAAGATCTCAACTTTTTAGCAGCAGTACGATGAGTCTATCCCTGAGGCATGGGAACGCTTTCAAGACTACATATCAGAATGCCCTCACCATGGGATGGAGGATTGGTTACTCATGCAGACAGTTTATCATGGGCTCACCATAAGTGCCTGTGAGAATATTGATGCAGCTGCTCGAGGATTGTTCTTGTCACTCACTATTCGTGAAGCCACCACTCTTGTTGAGAAGATAGCTTCGAACCAGGGATGGAACAAAGAATGCACTCAACCACGCATGAGAGGCGGAATGCAACAAGTCAAGGAGGTGGATATGCTGTCTACCATGATGGACCTGCTCATTAAGAAGCTTGACAAACGTGATCAACAAAAGAAGGAAGTCATGCACATCCATGATTCTCGCATGACTTGTGAAGAGTGTGGAGGCACTAGCCACATAGCAAGCAAATGTCCTGAAATCCAAGAGGATGTCAACTATATCAACAACAACACCAACTATCGTCCTCAGCAGAATCAAGGATGGAACCAACAGAATCAAGGGTGGAATCAGCAACAAAGACCTATCTACCCAGGTAACTACTCAGGTAACTATCAAGGTAACAATTTCAACCAATCACCTTTGAGAGAGATGATTGTTAATCAGAATAAAGTTATTGATAATATGTCTAGAAAGATAGCTTCCAATGATAAAGTGCTTGAAACTATAAGCAATAGAATGGATATCTTTACTTCTGCCATAAAGAATCATCTCAGCTTTAATAAGATGATAGAATCACAAATCTCTCAGCTAGCCGCTTCAGTACCTATGGCTGAAAAAGGTAAGATTCCGAGGAATCCGAAAGAAATAGGAACTGTGAATCTTGTAGACATCTTCAATGCAGGAGAATACTTCATCGCACCACCTAGACCACTGAGACTAGTATGGGGAGAAGAGGACATGCTAGAAAAGAAAGGAGATCTAGGAAGACCCGTCATCCCCATCCACATTGGAGCTCACACTTTCAATGAAGTTGTCTGCGATTTGGGAGCAAGTGTCAACATTATGCCTAAGGTAATCTATGAGAAAGTTCATGGTCAACCTTTGCTGTACACAACCATGTGTTTGCAGCTTGTAGATCAGACATTGTGCTACCCTAAGGGAATTCTCAAAAATGTTATCGTGGGAGTTGGACACTCAGCTCTATGAGTAGACTTCATGGTGATAGAAACAGGAGGAGATGATAGAGCACCCATCATTTTGGGATGACCATTCCTCACCACAGCCAAAGCCATCATCTACGCCGACACTGCCAAGATCTATTTCACCATTGGAGACACCAAGGAGAGATTCAGCTTCAAGAATCATACACTCACAACGCGAGTCCATCCTCAGCATTCGTACGATTACTTAGATTTCGACAAGATCCCAAAAAATAAGAACAAGATTTCAGAAAGAAAGGTTCTAGAAAAGAAGGCTCCAGTCAAGAAGAACGTCTACACTTATAAAGGCATCTTGCCTACTCCAAACAAGAACAACAACAAGAAGGGGAAGAGAAAAGCAAAGCAACCTATTCAAGAACCAGTCTTGATGGTCAACACTATGAACCACCTATTGACACTGCTTTTCCTCCATCACACCTTGAAAAGAAGGAAGATCCTAGAGTACCTACCATCGATTGTATAATCGAAGGAAGTACCTTCTACAAGACGTTCTGCGACATCGGCTCAAGCATCAACATCATGTCGATAGTAACATATAAACATTTATATCATGATAGACCCTTGTGCCCAACATATTTGCAGCTGCAGCTAGCGGACCAATCATTCCGATTTCTGGAAGGAATAGCCAAGGACGTAATAGTCAAGATCAGGAATCAAGAAGTTCCCGCTGACTTCATGGTTCTAGACATGGGTGAAGAAGATGACGTCCATCTTATCCTAGGGAGACCGTTCCTTTATACCACTAGTGCGATCATCTATATGAAGCAAGGGGAGATCCATTTCCACTTCCCTAGGGAGAAGGTACATTGTTACTTTAATAGCTATACTACTTATGAGAAGCCCAAGAAGAAAAGGAATAGGAGACGCCGCCCTCAGCATCTAAGATAGCAAGCCGTCAAGGAAGAAGGGGCTGATCAGGAAAAGGAAGCTATTGAAGGAGAAGCTGCCCTAGAGGCAAAAGAAGAAGAGAAGTTTCTAGACAAGGAACCACAGAAATAGAAGATCGAGAAAGTATGGAGAAATAAAGAGATAACACCACTAAGCACTCCCGCATAAGAAGAAGAATCGCTATCTCCCAACTCACCAGATACTCAGGTGCAACTAGAAGAGGATAAATCAGGGGAGGACTTTGTCCCCTTAGACACCCCCTCAAGTGTGTAATCGAGCTAGAAGGTCCGGTTCGACAGACATAAATCTCTGAACCTTTGCTGAAAGGTTACATCGGTAGTTATCCTTATATTTACCTTCCTGCATAGTTTTACTTTAGTATATTTATTTTTCTGCATCTAGTCATAAGCATTTAGCATATTTATATTTCCTCCATTGCATTAAAAAGAAAATAAAAAATAATTTATTTTGCATCATATCATTGCATCTAAAAAAACTTATGCCCCATGTGAATAAGTTTCGATTGTTTACTGTGGAGGCATAAAAATAATTTTTGCATCTGCATACAAAAACAGAAAATCCAAAAAAATTATTGAGATCTTGTTGAAAATTTCTTAATTGGAAGTCCATAAGGTTCCAAAAATGGATAAAGCACAAATGGTTTTACCACTAACACTTAATCTGTTCTACGAGCTTTGTTGCCTATTTTGAGTTAAGCAAGATTCAATGAGAAGATTAGCCAGAAGTTTTCATCCACTCTGGAAGGACCTCTTCATCGAGCATCCACTTTGGAGATCCAAAGGAACAAGGAACATCTATGCTATCAAGATTCAAGACGAACGACTACGTCAACATCTAGCTTGGGGGAGGAGCATCCCCCATGTATCTAGCTAAGTATTTTTTCCTTATGTGTGATTTATTTTAGAAAAGAAATAAAAAGATAAATAATTTAGAAAACAAAACAAAAAGAGTCTACTATCTATATTAGTTATTAAATGTTTAGGTAGTAAAGAGAGAGTGTACAAGTCTATTTAACCTGCCCTTAAAGGAATTGAGCTCTGGATAATCTGTTTGCATGGAAATGATGAATAGTTGCTTTGCTGTAATCCCTTTTAAGTGCCTAGTGTTCAACCTTAAATTCTCCCGAGTTTTAGGATAAGATTTTTTTGACATGAAGATTTGCCCTAAACCTGAAACTTGTGGGTTGCAAAAGCTTGACCTAAGTCTAGGTGTTTGATGAGTATGATATGAGAAGGTTTTGAGCTGCTATTTATCTTGTTCCTAGTGATACTAGAGTTCTGGAGATTTATCTTTTGAAAACTTAAAATTGTTATATGATGAGTTCCTGTATGATGAGTGATTAAATTCCTACCACGGCTATATATTTGCTAGACTAGGGAAACCAGCTCATATGCTACTTGCTTTGTATTGAGTTTGATCAACCCGTGTAAGACCCTTGTCAAGAGGTTCATCATACTCCCAAGATCAAGATCACATACAATCCACCTAAATATGTTACTTCTACCCTAGAAATACGCAACAACATGCTTTCCACTTAGATCCACAAAAAATGTTCTATTCCTACCCTGGGAATGAACAACCAAAAATATTCCCTTTTTCCCATTTCATCCATTAAACCTTGTCATTGTCGTCATTATCATTTATTAAATTGCTCCAACAGTCCTTGTTATTTATCTCTTGATATGTACTAGCAAAAGAAGCTTGGGTTCTAGTTAAAAAAAAGAAGAAAAAAAGAAAGAAAGAAGAAAAAAGTATTGAGCCCAAGTATTCTTCAAAGGTTTCAAAGTTCGAAAGAGAGAAGTATCCCCTCAAGGAGCAAAGTAAGATAAGGTTTCATGTTTTCACCCTCGCCATGTTACACCCTATATCACCATTCTTCTACCATATATCCACCACCACATACATACCCATCCCACATATATAGGTCCACACACATGCAAATCATGATCTAAGGGTATGATTTCCCCTCCGAGGATCCCGGTTTTGATTAGGCAATACATACCAGGTAAGTATGCTACATCCTTGAAATACCTTCAGCTCCATATAAGCTTGATAGTTATAGGGAGAGAAGAGGGAAGGTATGATGCTACTCTACCTTATGCCAAAAATACCACAAATTTTGAGAGGAGAGAAGGCAAAACACCATTGTTGCCTTAGAGAGGAATCCACAAATACGACATATGAGAGACTTGAAAGGATCATATGAAGGAATCTCTGAGTTTTATTTTGAAAACCTTGCAAAACTCTAGAATAAAGGGTGATCAAAGAGCTTGAGACATCGTGCTTGACTTGATCATTCTGCTTTTCAACTACTTAAGACCCAAGTGAAGGTTACAAGCCCCGCGGCTGAAGGTAATATGAGTAAGTTGGAAGTTGAAATGGTTTATTCTAAATCAGAGGAGAGTTTTTGTTTCAACATCTGTGTACTTTTGAGGTGTGAAAGCATTGTAGCAACTCCTGATCCATCATATTAAACCAAACCACTGTTTGCTAAGGGACTAGCAAAGGGTAAGCTTGGGGGAGTTTGTTGACGTTAATTAACTCCAATTTTTAACGATCAACTACTTCAGGAAAAGGTCTAAAACAATGTGTGAAGTAAGGTTATAGGGGTTTATTCTAATGAGTTCCACGAGTTGTGTTGTTCTCACTTGTTTTATATATATTTGATATTTTGCCTTATAAAAGTATCTCAAGTGAAGAATCTGAGTACACCATTGCGGAGAGCTTGTCGAGACAATCAAGATGGACATATCAGTTGCTATATTTGGAGCACCAAAGAAGAAGTCCTCGATGGGTATGACTCGAAAGACTCTAGAAGACCCTAGAACCATCATCATCATAAGACCAGGGACTAAACCGACAAGATTCCACAGCTTTGCAAAATCATGTTTTCTAGGGATTTATCTAGAAGCTGGGAAAGGAAGGAATCCACCCAAGACACGACTCATTACGTGAACGGATTGGAAAGTGGCACTAGAAGAACGTAGAAGACACTAGAAGGCACAGGAACAAAGCGGAGGCCTGGCGGCTGCTAGGTGGGGCCGGCCGGCCCCACATGTCAGGCCGGCCAGCCTGGCTCCCCTGCCAAGTGGGTCCCCCTTCGCGTGGCAGCCTCCAACCGACCTCTATGATGCATCTTGACCATTATTTCATGTCGACTTGATCCAAGGGCTGCGGTTCATCCCACCGCGCTATATAAGCAGAGGCCGACCCCCCTGAGCAGAGAATCAATGAATCTATCATCCATCATTGTTCAGTTCAGGATTGTCCCTTGAAAGGATAACCTAGAGCTCCACCAGGTAGGGCATACCTAGAATATAAGAATAGGAATTAGAGGAGGCAAGCAACGCTTGGATTCCGGAACTAGTCGCGAGGAGGCTAGGTATAGCCTTGTACTTCTCTCTTGTATTCAACATTATTAATCTATTTGTGCTATTTGTCTTCTAGTTCATTGTGTTCATCTTCTAGTTTGTCTACTTGTTCTTCTAGTTCATCTTGTTTATCTTATAGTTCATCATATTCTTGTCTAGTTCGTCATTCTAGTTCGTCTAATTCATCGTGTTCTTGTCTAGTTCGTGTTGATCCTCTAGTCCTTGTTCTAGTTTGTGTATGAGTCAAATACTTGATAGGACTTGGTATAATTCTAGATTCATAATTATAATGTTCATTGCCTATGTTGATTATATGTTTAGTATAGTTAGAGTAGTTTTGCGTTTATACTCTTGTTCGTATAGCGCTCATTCCGATGATCAAGGGGTGGGTGGTAGGAGTTGTGTAAGCATGGTGCTTAGACAATATATATTTGCGAGTGCTCCCTATGTTTCAGGCCATGTGGTAGATCGCGAAGGTGGCTATTATAGCTTCGTTGAGTCCTTTGTAGTCCACTCACTGAATATAGGATTAGTAAGGCTGAGTTGCGCGGTGATATCTTGCTCTATTCCTGATCCACCTTAGCAATGTCTCTTGAGTATGAATATGAGGTTACCTTGACCATGATTGCTAAATGTAATTGCACTAATTGATGTAGCTCAATGACCTATAGTTAGAATAACCCTAGGAGTTAGTCTCTATTTTCTTGTTCTTTCTAGAATCATGCCCAAGTAGGAAAATGCTCGGTGGAACCCCTTTTAGGATTACTATGATCTGTTATTAATTATCTGTTATTATGATATGATTGATCCCTATTTTGAGATTGATCTAGTGGAACTCTTATCACAAGTGTAAGTTATAGTTTTTATTCTTATACCTCCAAGTGCCTTCCCAGTGGTAGAATTATAAATAATGATACTTGGAACTTTCCTAGGTGAAATGCTATAACGGGTGTATTTTATCTATGCGCTTGAGGATAACCTTTATTCATATTTTATAAGTGCTATGATCATAAGTACAACCACATCTTTTGGTATTATGTTGGGGATGACAACCTAGCTTAAGCAATGCTAAGAGATGTCCCGAACATTTCTAGTGCCTTTGCTAAGGAAGGGTTTGACCTACCTTATTTGTAATTGTGTTAGAGATGTCAACACATGTCTAGTAGGATTCTAGGAGGTTGGGTGGGATGTGGCACCTGGCAAGTCATCTCCAAGCTCCTTAGAGTAGTCGGGGTCATACTCCTCAGTCAGCGACTCCTCCAGGTCTATCAAACGAGACATATAGCCATGATAAGCAACTCCTATAGATGATCACAAAGAAGCACCAGAAATTTGAAAGATTCAAATGCACTCAACCTCAAGCCTATGATGTAGAGCCCATTTTTAGAAAAATCTAGACACTGGTTTCATATTTTTCTGAAGTCATATGAATTTTCTATGAATTTTCTAAGTTTAAATCATTTTCTAAAAAAGAAGAAGGAAAGGAAAAATCCAAGGCTTGACACATGGTAGCACGTGATTGGTTGAAGCACTGCAGTCCCTAACAGGTGGGACCACGGTTAACGATCAACGTTCAAAGTCAACGGTCAATGGTTGACCGGGCTTGGACTGGGCTTGGTGGAACGGATATTGGGTCGAGTTAGGTTGATCTGGGATAGGCTGGGCCAGACATGTGTCAACCAGCCAGGCTAGCCACGTGCTGAGCACGGGCTACTGTTGGGCTACAGTCTATGGGCATGGTGCGCCATGGACAGCACAGCCACAATCCATTTACCGCAGGCAGGGTCCATGGTGGACCAAGTCCACCCTTTTCTCCCTCTATGTTTGGTCTACATGCTCTGTGTGTACACGGGTCCAGACAGGGGCGCGGTGGCTCTCTCTCTTGTGGCGGCGCTCTCATTGGTAGTGAGCTCGTGCGTTTTGACGCTATGGTGGCTCGATGAGGTTGCTAAGGCTCTCTACGGCACCATGGGGGTATGGAGAGTTCAGCAGTGGGCTAAAGGTGGTGGCTTGGGATTCCAAGCGACTGGCAATGCCAGTCCAGTGGCTCACGGTGGTGACAGCGGTGAAGGTGTCCGAGTCTTGGCAAGGCTCCGACAAGGGTTCTCCCGCTCCGTGATGCTCTATGAGCATGGCTAGGGCGCTAGATGATGCTCTAGGGGCTCCGGTGAGGATGGCCATGGTGGCAGCGGCTCAACGGCGATGGTGGGCTGCAGTGAGGTAGCCACGACCTCAATTGGAGCCAAGGGTAGCTCTTCTTCTTCAATTGGGGCCATAGGGAAGGCAAAGGACTTGTCGACAGTGACCAATGGGCACGATAGAGTACACACCATGGCAAGGTGCGCGATAGAGATTTGGTGAGCTTGCAGTTACAGCGAATCAAGGCAAGGCAGGGGCTTTTCCACCAACTAGCTATGTGGTGAGGTGTGCGGGGTCACGGTGAACGTCAACAGCTAATTCTCGTTACGTGAGGTGGCCAGAGTTGGCCGGATCATTCTTGGCATGACGGTGACATGGGTGCGCGATGGTCTGGTGAGGTGGATGCGACCAGCGGCCCTTAGGACTTCTATTCTCCTCCCATCTAGTGCATGATGCATCCCTTAGTGAGGTAAAGCTTGTTGAGGCGCTCATTCTACCTCTACCGGTTCATGGTGGCCGACACACGGATGTGCCATGGTGGGGTCTGTCCATGGCGAGCGCAGCGGGCGCATTGTGGTGGTGCCAGTGTTCTCGAGCCCATGTGGCTCGACAATGCTGAGCCTTGGCTCATGTGTGTGCGCATGTGTGTGTGCGGTGCACTACTATAGTGAAAGGGCTAGCCTTTGGCCCTCCCAAGGGGAGAACATGGTGGCACGGCCATGGCACGTCCGTGGTGGCGAGCAAGTGGGGCTTCAGGTGTTCACCAGCGGTGGCAGGGTAGATAGGCTGGTAGTGCGGTGGCAAGGTGAGGCCATGATGAGTCAAGGTAGTGCAGGCAGAACCACGGAGGTGTCGAATATGATTGGCGTCGTCCTCAGCTTCGACGGCCATGAGCAGAACTCCAGTAGGCTTGAGCTCCATCCTCCCTCCTTCTCCTCCCTTCTCCTTCGCTTCTCCGGCTTGGCATGTGGTTGGTGAAGCCACCAGTGGCAGTGGGGCAGATGGGAAGGGCTAGGGCACCAGGGGTGCCTTCTTATAGGAGAGCCGCGGCCATGGTGAGCAGCGAACAGCGAAGAAAGGTGGTAGGCCATGTGTAGGGCGATCATGCCCCCAGGGCTAGGGTTTTAGGGAGCGCGGGGTGGTTGTGCACATGCTGGTGCTCCCAATTTGAATATTCAGCGATCAAAAAGGTGAGTGAGGTGGCATCAGTAGTGCGGGGCCGCTGTGGCGACGTCAGCATAGCACGGCGCGGCTGGGGAAGGCATGGGCGCCGTGAATTGTCGATGTGGGGCCCTGTTGGAGGTCCTTAGTGACCAAATTCGACTGCCAAATATGACACAAAAAGAGGAGAACTATCATGACTTACACACATATGTTACTCATATTGACATATTTCCACATGTATTGGAGATTTACTATTTTACAGACACAAATGCAAATATGGTGGAATTATAGTCAAAAGGCGCAACTCCAAAAGTGTAAACATGACATCCGTGCCAAGGAAAACAAAGAAGCCCCATCCAACCTACACATCTAGGCCAAGCACCACCAAGGCTGTGCTCCATGTCCACTAAGGAACCAACCATGCAAAGGAGGAGGTGAATGGGCCTAGGTGTGGCCGCACCGCCCCCAAGCCCTCTCGGCCTCTCTCTCCTCTAACGGTTGCATGGCGGCATGTAATGATAGTGCATGGCGGTTTCCTATTTTTCCAGCCCCAAAACTGACCTCACATAGCTATTAATAGATGGGTGGTGCTCTCCTCCAAACACATACCTCATTTGAGCCTCTCTCCCTCCACTTGTATCCTTTACTATTTTTAGTGTTAGGAGCTTGGCAAAGCTTGTAATTGGAGATCAAGAGCATCGTGAAGATATTTGGTATGATCAATACAATGTTCTTCATTATGATTCGTGTCATGTTCTTCATCTTGTTCCTGTTCTTATCCTATCAACATAGTTATTCATATGAATTAGAGCTAAGTTCTTATGTTATTCATTTAGCATATAGAACTTTATGTTTAATCTTTCATACATACATGTTTAGACCAAGACCTAAATTGAGGTAGTAGGTTCTACTTTAAGATTAGTTTTGGTCATTATATGATTGCAGGTTCATCATTCGTCCCCGTGGTAGATGCTCTAGTAAGAGGACTCCTGATAAAGATAGAAGTTCCTAGCCACCGCTAGAGTAGTAACCAATAGCATAAACGTAGTGTCTATGTTAGAAGTTACCTTTGTTTGGTTTGTATCCTCCGGTTGAGGGGTAGGCAGCAGGTGGTGATAGCCCTGTCCATCCTTTGTAATCCCCCATGTTCGGATACGGCATAGAGCGTACGCCGGTATCACCTGGCAGAACAAGTGCGCTCTGGTGCCCGAAGTAAGTTTATAGTGACCAAAGCTATCTTAACTTAGGATCTCTATCCTTAGAAATTCATGTATTTTGTATAATCTGCTAATCTTAGCATAGCTATACAAGATAAGCCTACTCTAGTTTAGGTTTATTCTTTTATTCTTTATTCTTTCTTTTTATCTTTATCCTTGAGATTGGCTTGAGTGTGTGTGTCACACTATCTTATATCTATCCTGGCTTACCCCTATTATGAACTTTTGTTTATTATACAGTCATGTTATCTTGACCATGTCCCTACTAGAGACTTTTATACCATGCCTTCCTTTGGGAAAATATAAATGAATGATACCCGAATACTTCCAGGTGAAATGCTACAATGATATATCTGTGCGCTTGCAGAATATTTCTACATGTGTTCGAAAATATCGTCATGGCGTTTCTAGTGCCATTGCTAGGAAACACCAATTCTAGTGATGACACTAAGAAACACCAACAAGCATTTCTGGCGCTAGTTAAAAGAATCTTTTAGGACATGTTCATGATAATATGCATGTGTAGTAGCCATTGCTCATAACAGGATAACTTTGCTTGTTTTCTCCTATTGTGGATGAAAATAGGATAGTGTAAGATGGTTTTGACTTGCCAATGACCTTCACCAAGAATCTAGAGTCTTTCCTAAAGAAGGCCCAACCTCGTGCCGGTCCTCACTCCGCTACTCCACCAGCTACCAAACCCGTCATCTAGGCACCATTCGTACTGAACACCATGGCCGATAAGACTCTGCGTGAGTACTCCGTCCCTAATGTTGCCAACATGCCTGTTGGGCCTGCTGTCAACATGGGCGATGTGAACTTTCAACTAAAGACTGGCCTAATCAAGATGGTGCAGGCCAATCCGTTCTATGGACTGCCTAGTGAGGATGCCAACACTCATCTACAACACTTCCTAGAGCCATGTGACACCATCGTCATGAAGGATGTCACACCCGAGATCATCAAACTCCATCTATTTTCGTTCTCCCTCCTAGGGAGGGTGAAATGGTGGTTCTACAAGGATCAAGAAGTTGTCAACACATGGAACAAATGTTCCATGGCATTCCTCGTGAAGTTCTTCCCAATAGGCAAAACCAACACCCTTCGTGGAAGAATTTCCAACTTCCAGCAGATAGCATCAGAATCCATCATAGAAGTGTGGGAGAGGCTACAAAAACACATCCTTGCCTACCCACAGCATGGGATGTAAGACTAGTTGGTCCTTTAAAACTTCTACAATGAGCTAATTTCCATATCCAAAGCCCACATAGATGCTGCTGGTCGAGGAGCCTTCTTCCCACACATAGTCAGTGGAGCTATGACTCTCATTGAGAAGATGGTCTCCAACCAAGGGTGGAGTGAAGATAAACTCCAACCCCAAGACAACAGCATGCATACCGTAGAGGAAACAGATAGGCTAGCTGCAAAATTGGATCTCCTAATAAAATGCTTGGATGAGCACGATGCCATAAAAGGAGCACCCTATGGTACGGTCCAATCACTCTACTCGCATATACCATGTGAGGTGTGCAAAAACTTTGGACACTCGGGGAACGACTGCGTCAAGAACCATGAAGATGCACTGAACAACAACAATGAACTTCGTCCACAAGGAGGTCTAGGGTGGAATCAGTCACACCCACCATATCAGGGAGGTAACTTTGCTTACAATTCAAATTTTGCAAATCAACCTTCCTTGATAGATCTTGTGTTAGGGTAGGCTCAAATAAATGAAAACTTGACAAAGAAACTTGCCTCTAACAATGAATTTTTTTTAATAAGTCTAATAATGAAATTTTTGAAAACATTAATTCAAATTTAGATGGCTTAAACTTTTCCTTCAAAAATCAATTAAGCCTTAATAAAATGTTTTAAACCCAACTAGCTCAACGTGTCACCACAATTCCTGCATATGATTTTGAAAATCTCCTGGGGCAACCTGAAATTTCATTTGAAAATATCAATGCGGTGATCACTAGGGATGGTAAGTCCACTCATGATCTACCATATCCTAACCATGCAGGAAAACCTAGAAAGCACGAGGGTACATCCCCAAGCCTAAGGTTTTGAGCTAGCTTGGGGGAGGACCCCCACAAGGTAACATGTATCCTGCACTCTTATCACTTCTCGTTACCTTGCATAAAAAACAAACAAAAGAAAAGAAAAAATATAAATAAAAAACAAATGGTTCTCTTGTACCATTCAATGTTTTCACCTCTGTTGGATGATTCTTGTTTATCCTTTAAATGCTTCCTCTCTCTATGCCAGCATGTTTTGGTTTGGGAGTTTTGGTTATACATCTTTTAAATTAAGCATGGTGCTTGTTGGCATTTCTTAGCATCGTTACTAAGAATAGGCTTAGGACCCATCCCTAGCAATAGTGCTAGAAATGCCATGCTGGCATCACCTAGCAAGGATACTAAGGAACGCTGGCCGATAGGTCTATACAATTACAGACAATGTCCACAAGCGCACGGATCTATCATTGTAGCATTTCACCTAGAAGTATTTAGGGTATCGTTATTTATATTCTGCTGAAGAAGGTGGTGATAACAAATGGTCTAACATGTGTATGAGCAAAGCACTTATGTATGCATAATATCCAGATGATCAAAATAGGGGTAAGCATACAGTTCTTAAGATAGTGGACACACACACAAATACACCTACACCAAATCTAGTCAAATGCTCCCAACTCTCAAGAATAAGAATAAAAGAATGTCCTAATAAGTAGTAGAGGGTTCTAATATAGTTAGTATGCTATGAGCTAAGTTAACATATATGCTCACAAGGTAGTGCTAAGTATGTGTGTATTGGATCAGGAGACTACCGAGTACTGGTCTGCCAGCAACCTTGAATAGCATATTTACGAACTCCTACACCCTAGCCGAACATGGGAGAATACAAGGGATGGACAGGGCTATCACCACCGGCCCACCTACCCCTCGACCATGGACTAGGCATGCAAACACCCGCCACTATATACCCAAACACCACGCCCGCATATATATTGACCACCCTAGTTCCCCTAGGTCCCTGACCCTACGGATCGATAGGTAAGAGACTAGGATGTACCCAAAAGCATGATGAACCACCTCCCCCCACACAAGTAGCTCTACTCATGACACATATGTGAGTGTAGCTCCTAGGTTAGCTTAGCATATGAATGATATGTAAACTATAGACTAATCTACAGATCACAAATATACTAAACAAACCATACATAACCATATATGAAATACTCATAACACATGGACTATAGACTATTACACATGTCATGAACATATCATATGACTGTACTCTAGTTCATAACAATAACTATATGAATATAAGAACATGACAATATGATAGAACATGATGATCATAAGGAGTCAAGCTCTCCTTGTAGCTTCTCTACTTCTCTTTCTACTTTCCTAATCTAACCTAGCTAAGTGAGAGTGAGGTAGAGGGAGAGAGGGAGCTCCTTGAGCTAGAGGAAGTAAGGAGTGAGAGAATATACTAAGTGTGTTGAGTGTGTTGTGTGTTGGGTGTGTGGGGTGTTCCCTCCTTTATATAGGAGCTGGTGGAGGCTCCCTAGTGTCCAGGTTTAGAGAACCCACCCCTGCACCGCCTCCACTACATTAATTGCAGTCGGTGTGTGCGAGGTGGGGCCGAGCTGCAGCAAGGAGGGTGCAGCCGTGCCCCTAGCATGCGCGCGCGCTAGGGCCGGTGCCCCTCTGGCCTAGCTTCGCTCCACCGCCTCTCCTCTGGGCTTCGATTGCTGTGTTGGTGTGGGCTTGGCCCAATTCTATCCCGAGCTAGCCCTTTTCCTCTTCTCCCTCTAGTGTGCTTTCTAGAAAGCACACTTTTCTCCTCTGCTCTGCCTGTTTCCGTCCCTGTTTCTGCATTCCTGATATTTTGAGGGCACAACTGGAAACAAGGCATTATCACATGTATATGTGTGTATTAATGTTTATTCCTTCCTTTTTAGTGGAATGTTGGCGGTAAATATTTGTCGATAACAACCACCAACAAACTCCCCCAAGCTTACCCTTTGCTCGTCCTCGAGCAAAAGCTAAGACATTGGTTGTTGATCATGAGTTGCTAATATGCCAATTACATTTCAAAATGCAAAGATTATAACAAAGTTTTCTACCGCTATTTGAATAAATTGGCTACTACTTATCCATGTATTACCTTGTAGCATTTGGAGCTTTTTGGCCTTCTCTGGACATGGGTAGTTGCAAGACAGAATAGATAGATAGACTTGTTATCCTCTATTCTTCTAATTGACTATCATTCCAAAGGTTTTGAAAGTTTTTATAAGATGAATATAGTTCCTCAAATGATACACTCAATCACTCAAAGTGTATAAGTTTTCCTCACCAAAGGCTTTTGACTTTGCCTTTCCTTTATGCTACCATTTAGATAGGCTTTTATGGAGCTTGGTATGGACAAAAGTGGCATACTTGCATCATGTCATGTTGCTAAGTCAAAAACCAAACTATAGGAGAGACTAGTCATACACTTTGGTCAAGATTGTAAAGTGAATATTTTTGTGTTTTTATGAACTCATTTGCCATACCTTTCTCCTTTTGAGATCTTTGAGAGCATGGGCTATATTTATTCTCACTTTTTGGCAGGTACTTTTGTACCCATTTTTGTCTCTCTTTTTGGCGAGCATCTAAGTACCCATTGTTTTCTCTCATTTTTTTTTGGCACATACCCTTTTGGTATGGCATCTTTTATTTGGCTCATGCTTCTTTGGCATGGCATCTTTTGTATATAGCCCAAACTCTTTCTGATCACTTCTGGAGGAAAAGTTTTGACATAGAGTTTTTATTTTATAAAGTGTACATGAATCTTGATCATGGGTGTATGAAAAGGATATCAACATTGGTCGCAACAATTTAACAAAGCTGACCATGAATACAAGCAGCATATGACTAAGGTTTTGAATATGTATGTGCCATATGGCTTTGGTAGGAATTTTGATCATTGAGGAACTTTTGATTTTAAGTTTTGAAATTGAAATCTCCAGATGATAAGTCTTTCTTTGGAACAAAGTCATGGCAATGTCTATTTCTCTATATCATGTCAGGCAACTACTTAGACAGATTAAGCACTTGCTACCCACAAGATTCAGGTTTTTAGGATACACAGTTTTAAGCCAATAAACTCAAATATTGGAGAAAGCTAAGCTACAAGCTAGGCATAGTATGAAATATAATGCAGAGCAACTATTCATCATTTCAACAAGGATGGAATCAACATTTCTACATCACATATGTATAGAGTGGAATTTGTTTATTCATTTTATTTTTATTTTATTACTAATAATATTATTAATATTTTTATTTTGGTTTTCTATGCAAGGGAATAAGCAAACATGCAAACAGAAAGCAAATTGTTAGGAAGTAAATATGCAATGCAGCCATACCTGAGCGGGGCCCTCCCACAAGCTAGCTCGAAGTGAGGTTGCTTGATGAAGACTCCAAGACATGTAGTTTTTTTGAATTTTTATATTTTAAGCTTGTCTTACACTTAGCAAATTTTGGGACAATGGTCAAATCAAGCAGATTGTTTAATTTGATCAAGGTAGACTGGTCAACCTAAGCACCATGCTTAATTTAAGAAGTCTATGAAAACATGACTCAATGAAACTATATTTTCAAACCAAAGTTTTACTTAGCATAAGCAAGAGTTTATTTGAAATAGTAAATATTTTTGGTTTGGTTTGGTTAATCATTCAAAGTTTTATACTTGACAAGTTTTAGCACAATGATCAAATTTGAAATTTAATCAAGGCAGGTATCCTAACCTTAGCATGAGCTAAATTAAAAAACCTATGGAGCATGATAGGAAAACCATGTTCCAGACTATAACATGTTTCATATAAGACTTTAAACTTTTAACCAAATTTTATTAGGTTATGAAATATTTTTGTTTTCATGTCATATATAACTAATCTAGCTCCATGATCAAGCTAAGAACTTAGCATGGTCAGGGTAGGTTAAATAATCCAAGCACCATGCTTGCATTATGTACCTATGGGAAGGTGATGGTGCAAGCATTGCTCCCCCAAGCTAAATGATTCTATATGAGTGAAGTTTTGTATTTTCTAAAGCAGTAAATGTTTTTTGTTGTTTTCATTTTTATCATTACTACTATACTAGTAATGTTTTATTTAATTGCATAAAGTAAGAAGGATAACTACCATTTACTTGCGGCGAGGGTCCATACCTTTTAGTCCTATGAACAGGACTTCCTCCCCCTTCATTGATATGTGTGTTTCCATCCCTATTTTTGCATTCCTGATAATTCGAGGGCACAACTGGAAACAAGGCATTATCACATGTATATGTGTGTATTAATGTTTATTCCTTCCTTTTTAGTAGAATGTTGGCGGTAAATATTTGTCGATAACAACCGCCAATAGTGCTTAGTTTAAAGTTTGGATATAATAATCATGCTTCTATAGGCCTTTTAATTTTAGCATAGTGCTTAGGTTAATTGGCCTACCTTGGTCAAATGAGACATGGTGTCTAGTTTGATCATTGACTCAAAACTGCTAGTGTAGATTTTGGTTGATCATATGGACTAACCCTTATAGGAATTTATCAACTTGATGAGGGTAAGTCTTTGAGATGACAACATAGATGAAATTTTGTTTGGTGAACCTTGATTAAAAATATATATACAATAATAATAATAAATAATAATGATAATAGTAATAATAATAATGATAAAAATAATAACAATTAAATTTATTCCACTCCATATATGTGTAGTAAGAATGTTTAGTTTCTCCTTTGTTGAAATGATGAATAGTTGCTCTATTTTATAAATCATCTATGCCTAGTTTATAACTTAGTATTCCCCAAGATTTAAGTTTGTTGGCTAAAAATGTCTCATCCTAAAAACTTGAAACTTGTGGGTTGCGAATGCATGATCCTTTTCTAAGTTGTTCCAAGTTATGATATGGTACAAATGGAATTTGCTATGACTTTGTTCCAAGAGAAACTTGACATCCGAAGTTTTATTTTCAAAATGCTAAAAATTGAAAAGTTCCTCAATGATAACATTTCCTACCAAGGCCATATGACATGATACAAATGCAAAACCTTAGTCATATGTTGCTTGTTATCATGTTGACCTTTGTCAAATTGTCTTTGACCCTTGTTGAGATTCTCATCATGCACCCATGATCAAGATTCACGTACACCCACAAATAAAATGCTGACTCTTACACTAAGAGTTACACAAAAACATATTTTTTGTCCACCAAATAAATACTCCATTCATATTTTTCATGAGTCTCTCTAAAAAAGTTTTCATGTGCCAAGAGAAAGTATGGGCTATGCTAAAAAAATAGGAAAATATCCATGCTAAAAAAGCATGACAAAAAAAGAAAAAAATGCATGCCAAAGAGCATGAGAAAAATAATACATGCTAAAAGCATGAGAAAAAGAAAGAAAGAGAGAAATAAAGATAGCCCATACTTTGAAAGGTAACTATCAAAAAGAGACAGAGTCATGTTCAAAGGAGTACAAAAATACTTAGAATTAGGAAGTTATAAAAATTCCACACACTTGCATGTCTTGATCAAAGTGTATGACTTGCATCTCCTTGAGGTCCAATTTTTGACTCAGCAAAATATGTGTTGCACGTATGCCGCGCTTTCTTACCTACCCAAAACTGCACCAAAAAGCCTTTAGTGGTAGGAGAAAAGAAAGGCAATATTAAGCCTTTGGTGAGGAACATACATATTTGAGCGATCGAGTAAATCATTTGAGGAACTTACTTTTTGTTTGTAAAACTCTTATAAACCTCTAAAAAGAAAGTCGATCAAGGAATGAATGACTAGCCATTCAGTGAAACCGTTCTATCTTGCAATCACCCAAGACTTGGAAAAGCAACAAGCCCCATGAGGATCAAGGTAAAAGGGTGGAATATTTGAATCAACAAGCCTACTTATTTGAATCAAGGAAGAATATTTGTTATAGACATGGTACTTGTGAATTATAATCAGCATTGTAGCAACTCCTGATCAACAACCAATGTCTTATCTCTTGCTCGGGACGAGCAAGGGGTAAGCTTGGGGGATCTTGTTGGTGGTCCTTATCGACCAAATTTGACCACCAAATAAGACAAAAAGAGGAGAACTAGCATGACTTACACACATATGTTACTCATATTGACATATTTCCACATGTATTGGAGATTTACTGTTTTACAGACACAAACTCAAATATGGTGGAATTATAGTCAAAAGGCGCAACTCCAAAAGCGTAAACACGACATCCACGCTAAGGAAAACAAAGAAGGCCCATCCAACCTACACATCTAGGCCAAGCACCACCAAGGTTGCGCTCCAAGTCCACCAAGGAGCTGACTAGATGAAGGAGGAGGCGAACGGTCCAACCTAGGTTGTGACCACACCCTGCACCGCCCCTAAGCCCTCTTGGCCTCTCTCTTCTCTGGCGGTTGCATGGTGGCATGCAATGACGGTGCATGTTCCACCCCTAAAACCAACCTCACTTAGCTATAAATAGATGGGTAGTGCTCTCCTCCA
Organism: Saccharum hybrid cultivar R570; assembly: GCA_038087645.1. Taxonomy (NCBI): domain Eukaryota; kingdom Viridiplantae; phylum Streptophyta; class Magnoliopsida; order Poales; family Poaceae; genus Saccharum; species Saccharum hybrid cultivar. Next base: position 2,948,790 of record JAQSUU010000270.1, read on the forward strand.
AACACAAACCACATTTGAGCCTCTCTCCCTCCACTTGTATCTTTTACTATTTTTAGTGTTAGGAGCTTGGCAAAGCTTGTAATTGGAGATCAAGAGCATTTTGAAGGTATTTAGTATGATCAATACAATGTTCTTCATTGTGATTCATGTCATGTTCTTCATCTTGTTCTTGTTCTTATTCTATCAATATAGTTATGCATATGAATTAGAGCTAAGTTCTTATGTTATTCGTTTAGCATATAGAACTTTATGCTTAAATCTTTCATACATACATGTTTAGACCAAGACCTAAATTGAGGTAGTAGGTTCTACTTTAAGATTAGTTGTGGTCATTATATGCTTGTGGGTTCATCGTTCGTCCCCGTGGTGGAGCTCTAGTAAGAGGACTCCTGATAAAGACGGAAGTTCCTGGCCACCGCTAGAGTAGTAACCAATAGCATAGACGTGGTGTCTATGTTAGAAGTTACCTTTGTTTGCCTCATATCCTCCGGTTGAGGGGTAGGCGGTAGTGGTTGTAGTCATGTCCGTCCTTCGTAATCCCCTACGTTCGGATATAGCATAGAGCCGTACGCCGGTATCACCTGGCAGACCAAGTGCGCTCTGATGGCCGTAGTAAGTTTATAGTGACCAAAACTATCTTAACTTAGGATCTCTACCCTTAGAAATTCATGTATTTGTAAGATCTTCTAATCTTAGCATAGCTATACAAGATAAGCCTGCTCCAGTTTAGGTTTATTCTTGTCACACCCATTTTTAAGGATAAAATGGAATGCATAACCTTATGTGCGCCCAGAGATCAATCACACATAAGTCGACAAATTAAAGAAGAGTATCATCACATTGTTTATTACATCACGATTATTAACACATAGTCTTTACACAAACATAGCAGAAATAAAAAGATAACTCTCTCTCGTGGTGACTCCAATCACAGGTACGTTGACTCGTTGACATCAAGCCTAATATTCATCATGATAATCCCCTTGCCAAACCTATTCATTTGCCCATCCTGATGTGTGGGGAGATAGTAAGAGTGAGCACATATCGTACTCAACAAATATAACATGGGGTGTAATGAGGCTCAACAAAGGCATGACATGGTTCGACTACATTTAGCTTTTAATTATCATAGTTTTTATCATATGAGTAGCATCGGGTTTGCACTAATCCCACAATAAACATACGATCAATGTAAAGATAAATAATGAATAGCAAAACACATATTAAACTATTTAATGTTCATCTATTCCGTGAAGGTCGAAGGCCACTCGTATCCATGAGCATGGCTAGTATACCAGTTTATTAAGCTCTGCGCAGAGGTGTATAGTTTCACTATGAGTCATGATTTCCAAATGCTTGAGTTAATTACTCCCAAAACACTAAAAATCATATAAAGCCATTCAAAAGTTCATCTAACAAGTTAGGGCTGCTAGGATCCTGTAACCTGCAAATGTAGAGCCCTCCTTCCGTTTGGCACAAGGACCACAACCTATACACATAAGGACAGAAGCCGCACTACATTCAACCCGAGAAACACCCCGTTTGTGCCCTTGCGGGTAACCTCTAACAAGCTAGAAACGGTCTTTTAAACAACTAGAGCCAGAGCCATGTAGCCCTCATAGCTGTACTATAATCCTAGATGTTTGTTCATAGATAAGTCCTTATGGAGAGAAACTAGAGCACCATAAGATAGCCCCATGCTCTAGCCCTCTTTAAATAGTTGCTAAAAAGTCAACTTTTAGTGTTGTTGCATTCTCCATTACTCATATTACAAGATCATGGTTTATGTGAAGCACTAGCAGAAGCTACCCAATGCAATATCCCAAGGCTGATAAGGTATAGTTCAAAGCTAGGAAATCCTTAATGGCATTCAAGGTAGACACATGCAATACGAATTTATGTGGTTAAAGTGAATAGGATGACAAGGAAGATCCCATGTTATACTTGCCTTGATCAAAGTATAATTCCTGCTGGTCCTGCTCTTCAAAATATTGCTTCTGATCGCCCATGAACTGCTCACCGTCTATACTCGACAATACATCATCATACAAGCATCTAGAGGCAATCTTGCACGAAGCAAGCAAAATTATAATTAGAACAGTACAACAATATTAGCAAAACAAAATATAAAGTTTGTAAAATGATTCTACGTCTCGCTATGATTGCACAGACGCGAATTGCATGCAAATCGAAGCTATAACGAAGAAGATACGAATTAAACAAGATTTTCCATTATAAAATAACAGAACAAATATGACCTCAAATTTTAAATGTTGAAAACATGATTAACAGTGATACTAACATGTAGATTATGAGATTACAAATCTAACGCAATTTGAACGGGTCAAATCGGAGTTAAAATGAGCATTTTATAAGCATTTGAAATCAATGGCAATTTTGTAAATACTGAAAACGAAATTTAATTCTGTTACAAGAGAAAATACGCTTTCCAAAGGAGATAGTGTACTACCAAAAGGCGCTTTGGACTACGGGTTTAGATCTAGAAAACTAGAGGGACTCTTTAGCAAATCTATCTGACGAAGGGGTATCTTAAGATGTAGACCGTTGGATCAAATCTTGATGGTCTAGAATAGAAGATGGGAGGGGGAAGAAGACCGGCCAGCCGGAGTACAGCCGACATAGTAACACCATGGTCAGAATGGCCCAACCTCACCGGTGTTTTCAAATACAGCGATTCCAGCCACCGTTTGACACGCGGCTGGTACCAATCGAAAGAGGGGCTCGAGGCGCACTCACCAACATAGAAAGCAGAGGTGAGGACGGTTCAAGGACAACGTAGAGCTCGGGATAGCAAACAGCTTTAAACTACAAGTCTTTGGTGATGATGTGTAAGCGAAAATGAATGAGAAAAAGAGAGAAAACAGGCTCGGTGACCTCGTAAAGCCAACACGAAGCTCGGCATAGACTTACGATGACAATGGAGCGGTGAAAACGGCGAAGCTCGAGATCAGCGATAGTGCTAGGGTTTTGGCTGCTACGGCTCAAATTGGTGGCGGCGAGAACGTGGAATGGAGGTGGTGGGGTGCGGAACCTCAGCTTAAAAAGCCTCCAGGGTGCTCTAGCGAAGGAAAGAGAAGATTGGATTGAGGATTTGGCGATGGTGATTAAGGAAAGGGTCGAGTCTGCTGCTTGCGGATGAAGACGACAGCTCCGTTGCTTACACGTGGGCCCTGGGTGGTGGTGACTATTAGTATAAATTAAGTGCAACTAAAATATAAAGGATTCCGCAAGCGCACAGAACATACCATTGTAGCATTTTACCAGGAGTAAACCAGGTATCATTATTTATATTTTACCACAGGGAAGCAAGGGTTAAAGAATCTGATAATTTACCATCATGTATCTACTAACCTAGTAAACCAACTAGACTATATCAGGGGTAAATGATATATGAAATGATAGGATTTATGTAATATGACACACATGGAATAGGTCACTAAAGATATGCAACTAGTTAACTTGGGAGGTCAATGGGTGAGGTAGATTCCTATGATATTCTTATCACATGGTAAAGGTATACCAAACTATGCTAAGACTTACCACACTCTTGTACACTTTGGGATGCCACTAGACAGGAGAGAGCACCATAAAGGATACCTCTACTAATGTGACTACGATCCTACAATTTAAGAACCTACTCAATAGATATGGACGGGGCTGTCACCTCCCATAACTACCATACAGCTAGGGAACAGGGTGTACTCATAGGCAGAGCATCGAGTAAGCACCACGCTTACACGAGGCTTGGCTACCTAGCCTAGTTGACAAACTACAAGGCTAAGCGCTCTATGAACTAGCACACAAAAGGAATGATAAACTCAACTAGCAAGATATATTCAAAGTAAGCATAGCCATGTAAATAAGAGAATAAGTATAAGTCTTACAGAATATTGAAGTGAAGATACAAGGCTTTACCAAGCTTCCATGACTAGATCTGGAACCTTGAGCAAGATCCCAACTCGACTGTCTCTCCCAAGATACTAATCTACTACATTGAAGAAGCTAGACCTAATCCCCTAGAGAGGTCATCCTTTCATGGGACACCTCTGACCAGATCCCAACTAGGAGATAATGAATTAGGGTTTAGGGGGATGCCTAATCTAAGGGCCAGGGGCCTTGCTTATATAGCCCTCTAGGAAGCACCACAGCCCTCAGATCAAACTGACCTTGATCTACGATTATTATTGATCCTCAAAGGCGGTGGAGGCATGATCCGTGAGACGGAGCCTGATTTGCTCTATAGGTGGGGCGAGCGCCCCAACCCCTTGGGTGGCCACCCAGCTTCCGAGCCCATTTTTGCCTCCCGTTTGTTTCCAAAGTCTTCTCGTACCTTCCAGATTATAGAAAAGTTGTGTGTAGCCCTTTTGTCTCTATGTAGACCTGACATGTGGGCCTTCCTTAGTTCTTTTTAGCTGACACCCAGAAGAAATAGACATTCACCAAAACTTGTGGAATTCTATCAGTAAAGCCCCTATATCTAAGTGGTAATTACATTTAAGTCCTTTTTCATGTTTTGTTGACGGTTAAAATTGACACTTATCTACCGTCAACAACTCCCCCAAGCTTACCCTTTGGTCATCCCTGAGCAAAGATAAACTCAGTGATGGATTAGGCGTTGCTACAATGCTTTCATGCCTCAAAAGGACACATGCGTTCAACCAAGAACTCTCCTCCAGATTGGAACGAACTATCCTGATTTCAAATCCACTCATATTACCTTCTACCATGGGGCCTGTAGCCGTCAATTGGGACTTGAATAGTTGAAAGACAGAATGATCGAGTCAAGCGCCATGTCTGTTGACACTTCTAACACCACTTAAGCTAAGTTGTCATCCCTAGCATGGCACCAGAAGTGTTGGTATAAAATTGCTCCTCTTAGAATAAAAATAGGATCCGCAAGCGTACAGATAAAATACCATCGTAGCACTTCATCGGGAAATATTCTAGGTATCGTTAATTTATATTTAGCTCAAGGGAAAGAACTAAGAACTTAAACCTAAAGGGATGGATTTGCAAAATACGACTACTTATGAGAAATCAATCACACAGTCACTTACTTTGGCAGGGGGTAAACCATGATAAATAAGTATAATTGAATTGTAAAGCATAGGGAATAAATCACACAGAGATTAGAGATAGACTACTCATCATAAAGGTAGGTTGACATCTGATTAGTTCAAGATATTGAATTCTAGGCAGGTTCTAATCTACTAATTCATTCATATACTCTAGCAAACACACCATCATATATAGCATAAAAGATTCTTCATCTATGTATAAGGAATATTACTAAAAAAAGCCAGGACATAGCAAGACTTCCTACTTAACGTTGTTTCTGCCTGTCCTATCAATGGAGGGTGGACTATATAAGACTCAATAGAACTATCACTTCCATGAACTACCACATGACCCACCCAATAGGATACATTTGCAGGTAATTTGCATCTAAGCACCATGCTTACATGTGATCTACCACTTAACCCCCTCGCGAAGAGAGCTAAGCGCTTTGCAAACTTATACATAAACTCATTATCAATCATAACCATACCAAATGTACTACTATAGCAAACTAGGAACATAATAAATAGAAACATAATCACATTAGAATAAAGTCATAGAGCAAAGATACAAAATAGTACCAATACTTTGATGACGAAGATCTGAATTCTGAGCGCTAGTCGCCCGAGTCTTCCTCTATCTAATCTAAACCTATGTAGAAGTTGAAGAATTAGAGTAGCTATTCTAACTCTCTGGTGGAGAGAAACTCTCTAAACCCTAGCTCTGGTGATGGCTCCCTCTACTAATGAATTGCTAATGAATTCTAGGGTTTCTCCTAGGGTCAGGGGCCTTGCTTATATAGCCCTCTAGGAAGCACCACAGCCCTCGGATCAAACCGACCTTGATCTACGGTTTTTATTCATCCTCAAAGGCGGTGGAGGCAGGATCCGCGAGGTGGAAGCTGATTGGCCACCTGAGTGGGGCGGGCGCCCAGGGCTAGGGGCGGCCGCCCCACTGGCCAGCCCATTTGGCCCTCCCCTTCGAAGAGGTATCTTCTCGTGTCTTCTATATTATTCTTTTTTGTAGTAGGGTTGGTTTCTCTCTATGTAAATCTGACATGTGGGTCTCCTTTGGTCTTTTCCTGATAACCCCCTATAGAAATAGACATTCACCAAAACTCATGGAAATTATTAGTTTAAAACCCCTAAGTCTAAGGTGAAACTCATTTTAACCCTTCTTTTGATCCTTGTTGACTTATAAAGTTGATGGTTAACTACTATCAACAAACTCCCCTAAGCTTACCTTTTACTCATCCCTGAGTAAACAGCTAAACTTAAGATGGATCAGGAGTTTTAAGATTTTTGAAAATATTGCAGCAACTCCTTAAAAGTACACATGTGTTCAAACAAGAATTCTTCTTTTAGACTAGAGTGGACTGCACTGACTTTCAAACTTACTCATGTTTCTTCTAACCATGGGGCTTTTACCTGCACTTAGGTCTTAAGTAATTGAAAGACAGAACAATTAAGTCAAGCACTATGTCTCATGCTCTTTGTTCCACCTCTGTCCTAGAGTTTTCATAAATATTTGTAAATAAAACTCAGAGTTCCTTGAATATGACTCTCACAAGTCTCTAAATATGTGGTATTGATGGATCCTCACTAAGGCATTTGAAAGGTTATGCCTTGCCTCTCCTCTCAAAAATATGTAGTATTTTTGGCTCAAGGCAAATCTTAGGTATGCCTTCTCTCTCTCACCCTATAACTAATAAGGCTTATGTGGAGTTCAGGGGTTTAGAGATAGCTCATACATACTTGCAATGCATATATTGCCTAGTCAAACTATGGATCCAGAGGAACTCATCATACAATCAAATCAAGATGTGCATGTGTGGTTTGATATGGTGGCTAAAATGATGGGGAATAAATGAGATAGAAAGAAAGAGGTGTAAGTCTAATCTACAATGCTCCATACATGGAAATAACTTCTCTCTTCTAAATTTTGAAAATAAATGGAAACTTGGCTGCACAAATATCTTTCTTCTCTTTCTTTTTTATTAGGACCCTTGTCCATCTTTTTTTTATTGTGTTTACTCTTAGTGTAAGAGTAGAACATTTTTGGTGGATCTAAATGGGACAAATATGTGGTGCGTACTTCCAGGGTAGAAGTAGCAAGGATGCATGATGTGTGTGTGTGAATCTTGATTTTAACCACATGACAAGCCCCTAAGGGTCGACACAGCCCAACTAAACTCAATACAATTACAAGCAGTAAATATATGGAAGGTTTCCTGTAATAGAACCGAACAAATTATAAGAGCACAAGTACAAAAACAATCACCGAAGTGATCAAATTCTCGCACTTGATCCCATATAACTCTGGTAGTCCAATGAAATCACGAGGGATTTCAAACCAACCAACATCCCAACCAAGATCGTAGTGATTCAACATAACAAGTCACATGTTACAACCATTTCACAAGTAATTCAACATACATCGGAGTTCAACATAGTTTTTTTACAACTTAAGTTCAAAAGTAGCGGAAGCAAAGTAATTTAAAACTAACATTAATTTTATTTCAAATGCATGCCAGTACCACGGTCGACTTCCAACAAAAGCATTAGAGATAAGGTAAATAAGAAGGATCATGCCTGTGATCACACTCCGCCACTACGGCAGGAGTCAACCAACTCTTGTAGCCGCCATGATACATCACAACCTGCAACAAGTGGGGATAAAACCCTGAGTACGAGAAGGTACTCAGCTAGACTTACCCGTCAGAAACCAGAAATAAGGTGACACCAAGGATCATGCAAGGCTGATATAAAGTGGGGCTAGCTTGATAACATTTTGCATAAAAGCTTAATATAGATGATCAATCATTAATGCTTAAGCATCAAGTTAATTATCATCAACCTATCATCTATATTAGAACCTGTACTAGAGCACTCACTTTATTAGGAGCAAACAATATTAACCATAGCAGGTATAAATTGAGGCAACATTTCCATCGTGATCCAATTAACCATCAGTTCAATTTAATTGAATCTACGTTGTCGCTGCTCAAGTCAAGTGCTCACTAACCGGGAGCGACGGCGATTCGAATCGAATTCCTATCTAGCTGGAGGGGTATTTCTGACACTCACCGAGTCACGCCTGGCGAGGGCTGCTCAGGTCACCTTTGGTACAGTTTAGGAGCCGCGGGTCCAACTGATGCCGCATCCCCAAGGGCGACACTCTGCCAGTTGCTAGGGACTCTAACCCCCCCTTGGACTCACGCCAATTTCCCCAAGCACAACGTTTCTCTCATCCAAGATGTGACCTACCAGTTGATTCCCGGCCTGAACTGTATTACTCGGATTCGCGGTCGGAACGACTTATCCGGCCAACTAAGTGTTAGACTACGTTCAACATGACTCAAGGACGTACAGCGAATCGGTCCTTAAACGACTCAGACGGGGATAGATCCGCACCCAAGACCTCCATGCCTTGTTGCTTCACTATCGTCATCCCGCCCGGTCTCATTTCATTTTATTAACACCAGGTTCATTTCCACGATAGCAAATATAGCCAACCGTGCCATATATGAATATCCCTACATCTCGCAGGTGACAGGAAATCACCTGACTTCTACCGCTTAAAGTAGGGCTAAGCATCTACTCGATCCTAGTCTATGTAGGATTCAAGGATTCATATATCTGGACAAGGAATGATATAATGCAGTAAGGGTTTCCAACCAACTCCGACCACTTAATGCAACAATACTTATAACATATATATAATTGATTGCTTTGAAGGTAGGAGGCATATAATGCTCCAGGGCTTGCCTAGGATCCGACTCAAGTTAGAGTATGTCATAAGAACTCGCTTGGCGAGCATTTCCCTTCGGGATGGATCCACCAACTCCATCTTCGGGTTTGGCTCCACATCATGTCTTTCACACGTTTCAGCTAGCGTACCTAAATGAGGTGCATCAATGCATATGTATGAATACATAGAAATGCAATGAACAAAGTAATCATACAAGCATACCACAGTTCTTATAAGCACCAAGAGCTAATTAACTTAACTCTCCTCAAAGGCATAAGTCACACTTAACAATATACCAGCAAACAACTATACTTAGAATTTATCTATTTCTGGACAAGCAAATAATAGCTTCATAAATCAATTATATATGGATTTTTATAAACCCAAATGACATGAAAGAAGACATTATGGAAAGCTTATGAAATTCTCTACATTTCATTTATAATCATCACAGCATGATTCCAAAGTTTAATATGTCGAATTTACACAAACACAGAAACTGGTCTAACAAGACAGAGAGCAAGCAATTCTGTAACCCAATTTTCAATAGCTATAACTCCTAAACCACATGGCCAAATGCCATCAAATTTTAACATCAGCTAGATACATAAATTATCTACAACTTTTGTATGAACAAGTTTTACAACAAAGCACAATATCATGCAGAACTTTGCTAAGTTTCCAGATCTGTCTAGAAACCTTATTTGCAAGAAATAATTATTAACTTATGTTGCAAACATATAATTGGACAAAACCAACTTAACCAACATTTCATACACGACTAATGAACACCATAAAATATAGTGTCCATTACTAAATAAATTATTTTAATACATTTTCTTAATTTATTTAGATAATTAGGTGGAATTATGAACACATATCAAAACTACACAATAAATTCTACCAAAATTACAGTGTCCTACAAATGCTACCAAAAGTCTACTGTCCAAATTTCAAGCCATTTGGACAAGTATATCAACCTCTATGAAAAAGACAAATAGTTATTGCAATAAATCATGTGAGAGCAAGTTAAACCTAAAACTCAATATTTTCTATGAACACAGGGCCATAGTATGAATCAACACGATAGAGCAACGTCATACTAAGGTAATGGAACAACATTTTCTCATTTTATCATTTATATATTATTTATAAGCTACTTATCAAGCCATAAACAAATTAAATCAACAACTTGATCATACATTAAGCAATGACCATGAAATTTATACCACAGTACATACATAGCATAACAAGACTACCATAAAAATTTCACATCATTTGGAGCAACACAACTTGAGATATAAAAATGACAAGCAATATAATGTCGATTTCCTTATTTATCAAGGTCAAATCAAAACCTTAAGAAAATAGTGAACAACTAGTGTGTTTGATATTTTTCCTAGCAAGTACATGTCATCACAAAATTAACAAAACAAGAATCACTATTTTTGGATATCTAAAACTCAAGATATGGCTCTAGTCAAGTTTATAAGCATTTTTGGAGCATTTTTAAAGCTTAAATAAAGACATCAGAAAACTTCTTCAAACACCTAACATATTATGACTCCACTGCATAGATCTTTTCTCAAGGTTTCCAAAAAGTCCACAATTTCCATTTTTGGACTTTCCTAGCATGAGATATGGATTTTCAAAGATTAACATGAAATGGAAATTCAAAATCAGAATTAAAACAACCCTACTAATTTTGCTAGGTGCACCCGATTCGGTACCCATTCTCTGCTACCCTTAACTCTGACTTGCAGGACCCGCTCCACTTTTGGGCCTGCTTGCCATACAAAGAGAGAGACACAGAGGGGGGAAATTGGCCTTCTTCTTCCTCATGCCGGCGGCAGAGCAGGGGAGACGGCCGGTGGCTCGTGGCTCCGGCTAGAGGGTCACCGGCGGCGGTGGCCATGGGCAGCACGAGCACCAGCACGCCTAACCGCACCCATGAGGGGTCGAATCATGGCCGGAGATGCACCGTGACCTCCCGGCTGCGTGCACGGCATCCATGTTCGGCCCGGCACCGGTGGCCACGCGGTACGGCGGTGAGGAGAGGCCGGGGAGAAGTGCTACGAGTTCGGCGTCACAGGGCGAATCTGTTGGTGGTGCTCGTTAGGAGTGAGGGTGGTCAAGATGACATGAATGAGGAGGCGCGAGGGCGTCGGTGGCCTTGGAGTTCGGCCGGTCAGCCATGGCGGTGGCGCGCTCCAGTGCCCTAGAGCTTGGGTGAGCGTGCGCGCGGGGCAGAGCATGACGCTACGAGGGCGGTGGTGCTTGCTGTGGGATGCCAGGGAGCTCGGAGATGGAGGGACGATGGTGGCGGCTCGGAGCTCCATGGGCGGCCATGGCGGGCACGCGCTCCCGTGATGAACAGGGCGAGGCGAAGGCGGAGGCGAGCTCAGGGACGAGGGAGGGGACTCAGACGTCCACCCTTGAGGGCGCAGAGGCGCAGGGCACGCGTCCAGGAAGGTGGAGCACGTGGCAGCTACACTCGGCCATGGTGGGGGCACGGCCAGCGCATGTAGGGCGCGTGGACATCCTCCTGAACAGGTGGCGGGCGAAGGACTGAGCACCTCGGTTGCCGTTTTTTAGCATATTCCGTGAAGATTCAGCTCTGGCTCCTTAAACGAATTTTGTTGTTCTACTAATGCTCCACAACTTTCATTTAGGGTGAAAGGTCATTAGTGCTATAGATTAGGAGATAATTAGCATCTAAGTTAGCAATGTCAACACTCTAATAGCAATGAGCAACTATCCAAATTGATGGTCGACACTAAGTCAAATTGATGCCATACTTTTACATGCTCTTCTCCAGAATGACTACTCCAACTTTCATTAAGGGGTCAAACCAAGTTGCTTAACAAAATCTCGAGAACATGGCATATCAATTAAGTTGACTAAACTCGGTCTGAATTCTTTTCTAAGTCTGAAAACAGTTGTAGATTCAAACTTGGGTTCCTTATTTGACTAAGTTAGTAGCTGGACTTGGCCTTGAGGCTTGAACAAAGTTTGTAGTACCCAACATGAACTACAACTTCTCTTAAATGACCAAGGTCTAGATCAGCTTGTGTTGCAAGATACAAAGCTCCAAAGTGGAATACTTGAGACTAAACTCCATTATGACTTATCCAATTTTCTGATATCCAAACAGCACTTTATTGAATCTTGGGAGCTCGATTTGACTAGGTTAGAAGCCAAACTAGCTCTTGACCATTATACAAAGTTTGTTCTACAAAAGATGAACTACAACTTTTGTTTAAGGTCAAACCTCATAACTAGTGCACAAGTCAAACTTTCACTTTGGTCAAAGTATCAACTCGGTAAAGCCTAAACTAGGGTTTTAGGCCAATTGGGGCATTTTCTTGACTTTTGCTCAACATGAACCCTTCATGACTTTTGTTGTAGAGTTCATCTAGAGTAATTTGGACAAGTTTGCAAGGTTTGGTTGATGATCTATAATTCCACTCACTTAATAGTGCAATTCAAACACTTAGTAAAACCATTCCAACCAAGATATAACTTATCATTTCATGTGACTTTTTGATTCCAAACTTCATGACACTTTTCCAGGGATCAATATAGATAGGTACCAAGGTGAGACACATAAAGATATTGCAATAACACCATCCAAGCATATATCTTTGAAAATGGCCTATATGCAAAGCAAAGGAGTAACATCCAAGTTTAGATTAGGCTCATCTCCATAGGTTGACCTTGACATTGTCATCTCCACTTAATCTGTCATGTTTGAGCTCAAACCCACTACTCAGTGAGTGACAAACACCTGGGGTGTTACAGCCCTCCCCCCTTAAAAGAATCGCGTCCCGAGATTCAGAATGGAAGACCTTTTAAGGAACAGAGGCACGTTATCTAGTTCCCAACATTTGCTATAGCATTCAGCTACAAATCTTCAACATCAGTGAACAATTTGGTCAAAGGCACTTTCTGATACTTGCTCTTCATGGTCAACTTTGTTTGAAGAATTTCCTTCGTTGACTTCCATGAAGCATTGTTACTTTAGGAGGAATCCAAGACAACGCAGTACTTTGTTTTAGTCTACAGAGATCATTTGGTCCATGAGCGACCACTCACAAGTATCCGATTCTTTAATGAACATAACATGGTCCATATGAACTTTACACTGGACCGAAATCTTCAGAAGTATACTCGTTGAAATGACTCTATGTTCACAAAGTTTGAAAAGTAGCCCTCTACCAGAATGGCTTGAGCGCAACCTTCCAAATGGGGTGAGATCATAGATGACAAACATACTCTGAGGCTATAGGATACTGAAACATCCTTGATTTCCGTGAAGGGAAATCCACAAAAACGAAGTGTAAAATGACAAAACATTCTGTCAATTTACCCAAATCTCAATGATACATAAGTCATGCATGAATATCAGAGTACAATAGATAGTTTTACATAATTTATTCTCTTCACCACATAGGGCGGAACACACTCACACAAGCATCCGGAACAGCATCCGACGTAGATAGCAGCAGAAAACGATCTTTTGGAACCAGCTTGAGCGTAGAACAGACCCTCTAATTCTCCTAATCATCGCCCTCGTAGTCGTACTCGGGCTTGGAACCTGTCAAAAATCTATCAGTACACTTGGTACTGGCCACGCATCGCCCACCCTATGCTTGCAATGCTTTGTGGAAAGTGGAATGCATTGAGGGAAGTAGAAAGAGACCTATTTAGGCTGTGGGTTTCCTATGCAAGTAGTTAATATTTTAATAATAAGATATTCATCAGTTTTTAACCCATCTTAGTCACACATTTTTCCCAATCCCATCACACACAACACATCTCATCTCACTCTCTCTCTCTAGGCGACGAGATTGACTCCCGCTCAGATCTCGTCTCAACGGCCAAAGCCAGAATCCAACATAGAACCCGGAGAAAGGTAGAAAGGACTCCTCTCTCTAATCAAGTGAAGCGTAGGTCATGGGAATGTCCATATCCGCAGACGCGGCTATACGTATAGATCAATCAACTCTGCAGAGCGTGTACACCTGGTAATCCACAAGATCACCATCATCGACGATCCGACTCGTCTAGGCTGATTCCAACTACCTTCCAACCGGTACAGTACCACCCTACCACTCGGCCCTAGTCCACCTCGGCGTCCACCGAAACGCTGAGACTATGAGACGTAGTACCGAGCCCCAAGGTTACTACGCTGTCTTAGGAGGGTGTGGGTCCCCATGCTTGTACCTCCCTACACTATCACCTTCCAACCTAGTAGTAGTGGTACTGCCCTAGTCAGTCGGGTAATCGTCTCCCGCCCATCGGGAGCGAGTGGTGTGAGCGAAGGTCCTATGGTTCCGGTTCTCAAGACATACCAGTCCTTAGGGGGACCAGACAGGATATCTTCTCAAGGGAAAACACCGTATTCCCCGTGCCATGACAACACCTCCACCAGGGATAACCAACACCCCAGTTCTCCTCCCAATATACCCACCACAGGTATCTCTCGTGAGGGATGCCCAGGTCACACCCCTCCAGCAAGACTTGCCCCAAAGACTCATCGTAGGATCCTGTCCGATCGACTCAACCCTCACCACTCACCCAAGACACATGCCAAGATCTCCCCAGTTCTTTAGTCAAGTTTATCAAGTTCTCGGCACTACGTGCCTTATACATATACGCCTCTCACTCACCGGCATCACATCACAGATATAATGCGTGTAAGAGTAAAAGCAGTAATATGTAACATGCGAGCATCTAGCCTAACAGCAGGGTGAGCAGGAGCAAGGTTACGACAAGGTAAAGGCTCAAAGTAAAGCATCTACCATGCAGCCTATCATCATAAATATTTACAAAAAGTAAAGCGCTAGCAATTCTATATTTGCATGCATAATAGGTTCTACGGAGATGGGTGGGGTGTGGCACCTGGCAGGTCGTCACCCAAGTCCTCGCTGTAGTCGGGGTCGTACTCCTCAGTCGGCAGGTCCTCTGGCTCTGTTAAACGTAACGTAGAGTCGCATTAACGACTCCTATAGAGGTGCACAAAGAAGCAACAGAAATTCAAAAGATCCAAATACTCTCAAACACAAGCCTAAGATGTAGAGCTCATTTTTGGAAAAATTTAGAAACTGGTTTGGTATTTTTCTGAGTTAAAATGAATTAGTTATGAATTTCTAAAGGTTAAATGATTTTCTGGAAAAGAAAAAGAAAAGGAAATTCCAAGCAGTGACACGTGTCACGCTCTGATTGGCTGGAACAGAATGAGTCACTGACATGTGGGTCCCGTTGAGTGGTCAATGGTCAACTGTAACCGGGCCGCGACCGAGCTCGGTTGGGCCTGGGATGGGCCGGATTTGGGCCAGACTAGGCCGGGCTGGGCCGGGCCGGGCCCGCCACGTGTCAGGCGCTGGTGCTGCCACGTCACCTAATGGATTTTGGTTCAGGCTCGCGTCCACAGGGTGTGGTTCATGGTGGACGTGTGAGTGCGGTGCATGGAAGACCACGTGGTTCACGGTGGACCGCGTCACCCTCCTTTTCTCTCTCACGGTTCATGTGCACCAAGTGCACAGACCAGCACCGCGGGTGCTCCCTCCTCCCCTGCTTCTCCCGACGGTACTATGCCGGCGACGAGTTCCCGTGCTTAGCGCCCGGTGGTGGCTTGGAACGGCTTCTAGTGGCTCTACGGCCTTGCTCGTTCTCCAAGGTCACAACGGTGGGGTCTAGGCGGCGGATTGGGATCTCTAGAGAGGGTCTCCATGGTAGCGGCAGCTCGGCCGCACCGACGGGTGGTGGCGAGGCGACTATGGCCGCTACAAGGATCGATTCGCCCCCTTCCAACTACACGGCTGCCTTCGCGTCATCACAGCGGGACTCGATGGCCTCTTCCTGTTGAACATGGCGACCGGAGTGGTGTAGAGTGGCCTCGGTACGGCGGTGCTCCGATGCACAACCTCGTCGGCGAGTCGAACGCATCCAGGACCCCTCCTAGCTTCCTCTCCCCTTCTTGAAGCGCGCGACACGTTCTCCGCTAAGGCAAACGAGATAGCCCTCCTCCCCTTGCTTCTACCGGCCTAACACGGCAAGAACGGGACCTCGCCATGGTCAGCTCTAGCCATGGCGGGCGCGCTCCGTGTCACGCTGTCCCTTGGCGTTCCCAGGCGCTCTGTGCGTGATGCGGTCCATGGCTGGGTTCACAGGTGTGCGTGTGCATGTGCAAGCAGGGTGCAAGTGTCAGGGCTCCCTCTTGACCATCCTCGGTGTGGAGATGGCAAAGTGGTGCCCGATGATCACGATGGTGACTAACAAGATGGAGGGGGTCGAGCATGGCAGCTCACTAGAGGTGGCGGTGGTGATAGGATGGTGGTGCAGGGTGAGTTGGTGCGGTGTCGAACAGTAGTCATGCCGTGCATACCGGTGGTGGAGAGGAAGATGACCGGTGCCTTTTTCTTCTCCGGTGAGCTCGGACGGCGGCGTTGGCTTTGGGCCCCTCGGTCTCTTCTTGCCCTTCCTTCCTTCTTCTCTTCTTCTCCCCTCCTTCTTTGCAGTGTAGGGCGGTAATGGTGCCACTAGGGTGGCGGCTAGGTGGGTGAAGGGCTAGGGCAGCAGAGAGGCTCTGCTTTTATAGCCGAGCTCGGCTATGGCGTGCGAACGGTGGATGCGGTAGCGGGAACATGTGGAGAAGATCAAAGGGTGTTGCGGTGAGGTTTTGGGGTGCGGCACGATCACGAAGGTGCCGTGGCGCTCCTGATTTTGCGCAGCGGCTGGCCTGGCACCGTACAATGGCGTCAGGGGGCGGTTGTGGGCGTGGCCCATGGCAGCATTGCGTGGTCCATGAAGGGGGGCAGAGCGCGCGTGATTGGCCAAGGAAGCGCGCTTGCGTAGCTCGCACAGCACCTTGGCGCGCAAGGTGGTTGCGGGGACAGGGAGAATCTTCCCTCGCGCGTTGCATGACCTTGTCCCCACTTTCCCCTTCTCTGATTTCCGTCTCGGCGAGCAGAGGACATGGGAGACGGAAGGAAGGCGATGACTCGCGGGGCCCTCTCGTCAGCGAGCGAGAGAGAAGAGGACACGAAGTCCTTTGGCATCTCGTGAAGGCGACATGGGCCGAGGTGGCTGCGGCTTTTCTGGGCTGGCCCACGTGCGGGCGAGCGCGTGTGCGCGTGAGGCCACAGGCGTGATGCAGGCCAGGCTCAGCTGGTCTGAAAAGCTGGGCCAAAAAGGAGTTTTTCCTTTTCTATTTTAAACCAAGGCTTTCCCTTTTATCTGATTTATTCAAAAAGATTTTCTATTTTGTATTTTCTCCATTTTAAATATGCCATGCATTTGTATGTAAGAATGCATATTGCCCACACTTGTATAACATAGTGGGTCCTCCTAAATATATTTTTGGTTCACAACTATTTGATAGGTTTATATTTCTACATTTATTTACTTAAGCAATTAATTCAAGAAATGTTGTTGCTTTTAATTCAATTCAAAGAACATAAAATCCAACTCAAGCATGTTTGGTTAAATGCAAAGATGTAGTTAGCTATTTTAGGTGCTACTTGTGCAACTAGGTTAGGTTTCCTATATGACACCTCACCAAACATAGGTTTATTTTAGAAAAAAAATTTGCAATTGTGATTTTTGTTTCCTGGAAATTTCTGGGTTGTTACAGATACTGACTAACTAATAAACAAGGTCTATGTTGGTCGGAAATATTCATTCATTTAGACACCCACTAATGGAAAACTACTCACTATTCCATGTGTGCAGTTCTCTTTCTCCGATGACAACACTGTATTATCTGAGTCTGTCGAGGAGTTAGTAAATGTGATAGCTGACTCTGCCGGCTCTATATTTCAGCCAAATGTTACCTAAAAGATTCTTTTATCCAAAGACCACAGTTATCTGAGTTGAAGCAGATGCAACCTCTTGGGTAAAAACATTTATAAGGTACCAAAGTATGTCATCATTGGAAAATCATTACCAAAGAAAAGATGAAGCGAGGCCTTAAGGACAACAAAAGTTGTAATATTTACTAAACCGCGAGAAGTAGTCTACCACCAAGCGATTGAGTAAAATTTTTCCTTGGTGACTTAGTTGTACTGTAAGTTGAGTTGACTTGCAGCATAACAACTTTGTTAGGCCAACTTTCACCTTGAGGATTCCTTTTTAGGATCAAACAGCAGCTCTAAGCTAGGAAAATCTGTTGTTTGACACTTTTCAAATTGCTTTTGATTTGCGATGGTATAAATTGATTTGCAGAACACCAAGGCTGTTCGTACATTGTCGATACGAGAAAGCAAAAGCAACAAAAGAGTGTAAACTAGTATCTTTGGAACCTCAAAAGGGCCATCCAACAGCATATCTCGACTATTAATTTACATACCAATCCGAGGATGCACACGCTTTGAACTTGCGGGTTACTTTTGCAAGGCAAACACATACTTTCGCTACTTCTTCACCTTAGCTGATAGAACACCTTGCACTATCTATGTGATTGCCCAATATTGAATTGACTTGATCACAATGGCTCTAGAAGATAGAGCATCACTCAAGTTGTTGGCTAGTTGATTAACTTCTTATCGGTTTTTGCTCTGCAAGACATAGCCTTCGTAGCTACCAAAGAGTCATTACCTAGCTAGAGATTAACCTTCCTATTGGTAACTAATTAGTTGTCTATCAACACTAAAAAGTTCCAAATCTTCATTCTTGATCATAATAATTGTGGTTGATACAAAGCAGATGGTTGCCATCAAAGTTAGCAGATACAGAGTCTCACTAGAGATGGTTGATCTCAATGGTATGGTTCTTATGCATACAAAGGTTAAAACTTGCTTAATGTGATGATCGAGTCTTATCCAACGGATGACTTGTCTAGTAGTAAGTGTTGTGTGTCCTTTTTATCCAATGGGAATGAGATACGTTGCTCACTAGATGACGTTCGTCAATACTGGGACAACTAAGTAGAGTCACTTGTCTACCACCTATTGTAGTTTGTTAATGTTTATATCAGTAACCTGTTCTTCAAAGGTTATTCTCTTAGCAACTTCAGGAGAAAGCTCTACTACCTTTGGTCCAATATAAGGGTCTTTTGATAAGATATGGAAAAACAACCAAGGAAGAAGGTCACGTGAAAATCACATCAGTATTGTTCTACAATGGATTATGATTAGAAACCATGATACCAGTGCGTGCTGAGCAGCACAACCTTGTGTGTGCACCCACAGGAGGCTCTCGGTTTCATCGCGGCACTATTAGTTGCTACTCATAACACCATTACTGAACATGCACCCGATGAGGAATTTCAAATGGCATAGATTGAGTTGTCCGAACAAGCACCATACCAAGGAGGGATAGCAAGTAAAGGTAGTCACAATGTTTAGAATCAACGAGGAGGCGATCCATAGATCAAAACACCTCACAAGAGAACATAGCTCATTTGCCGCCGGTGACTAAGCAAGAGATTTTTGCTTGATTCCCCTCACACTTAGCGTTGATGAAAGTTAACTTGGTTGGTCAGTCGATAAGGGTCTTCACAAAAAGGGTTGGAAAACATCCACGGATTATACAAACATATATGAGAACTCAACTTTGGGCTTTTGGTCAAGCAAAGGCATGGATACAAACATTCAAGGGCTAACCACCAAGTCTACAGGCTCAGGCTCCTAAGAGAGAGAACCTAATTGAAGAAAACAACCAGACAATTATGTAACGTGAACGTTGTTCTAGGATAAAGCTATCTGACCCTCGTATGCTCACCGAGGATAAACGAGGTGACAACTAAGGCACTACCTAGATAACAAGCATATATACAACATCAGTCAAGCAGACATCTGAGAAAATTCAAACGATTGAGCTTAAGCAACCAATCCAAAGCACAAGGCTCACCTAAAATAAGCATTCATCTCAAGCACGAACTAACTACAAGTTTAGCTCAAAACAAACGCTAACTAAGGTGACTAACTTAGCGTGGGCACCGAAGCTGGACAACAGCATAGTAACTACTTGTTTCCACCATAACTAAGGTTATAGACATCCCACAAAGGTGATCCTAGACTTTCTAGAAAACTTAGGAAGATGACTACACTTTAGTTATTCATACCAATAGCTAATTCATAGATTAACATGGTCAAACATGCTGATGTTTCAGTTCTGTACCAATATGGACAGAAAACTGACAAGAACTTCAAAGATGCATAATTAGAGTTCTAGGGACACAACAAGGCTGAGACATAACTTTATGTAAAGTTTATTAAGTTGTCTATAACTTTCTTATTATCATATTAAGATGATTCTATAGCTAACAAGGCCAAACAAGACAAAGAAGACATCTCTACCCAGATTTGGACAGATTCTGTCGTTCCACGTTGTGAGATCATAACCAGCGATTTCGACCACCAAAATTAGTGCTATAGGACATTTTGGAAAGCTTAGAAAAAGTACTACACTTCTTCTATTATTTCCAAGACATGATTCCATATGCACACAGGTTAAACAAACCAAACGTTTAGATCTATTCAGGGCATAAGAAAAACCTGACAGTAAACTTCTAAATTTCATAACTCTCAAACTTTAAGACCTAGGGTCATGATTTTTTAGGAAAAGCTAGATAAGTAAGTTAGCTACATCTTTGGTATTCTCCATAACTACAGAAAACACCATTATGAGCATGAAAACATCACTACAACTGAAACCATTCTAGCAGCCAACGTTTAACAAGCGAAGCAAAGCTTGCCTTTGTTCTACTTAACAAGAGAGCACACAAACATGTTATTCTAGTAGCTCTAAATTTTGTTACCTTAGACCAACACGAATTTAATTCATTCATGAGAATCCATAATTACTTAAGTGAGGTCTAAAGCAGTGGCAAACGCTTGGGTGAGCAACATAGAGTAAGGCATTCTTGTTTAGCTTCACACAAGAAAGATGGTGTACTACATTGATCACAAGTTACTTATCATTTGAACAAGGGTGAGAGGAACATAGCCATGTATAAAGCAACAATCATGAAGATGCATGCTTCATACTATTTGTCCTCACAAGATTGCCAACCTAAGGTGGTGATCACGTTCTAGGTCGGTGGCATAACACGCACTCTCTCGATATATAGCTAGTCGTCAGCTACATTTGACTTACGCATTCGTGGTTAGCGTACCTACAGAAAAGTTTCATTGCAGCCCAACAATTCCCCAATATATGGCACACAATGAAAGCAGTAAGTAAGATTTTTAAGTACTCCCATATACATATACCCCTGTATATATACATGTAGCACCAAAACTACCCGAATCATTCGATCACCCACAATTAAGTACCTTCATATATACATGTGTGTAACATGTAAATAATCTAGTAACCAAAACTAGCTCTCCCCTAGACTGCAGTTTGTACGGTCATGCTCTCACAACTCACACTTATCTGAGCGTAGGTGCGACGTTGTATAAAAGTAAACTAGCGACATATATGGCTATTTCATATATGAAGGCTACCTCTAATCTGACACACCGGGTAGCATAGTGTGGGAGAGTCATCACACATACATACCTTGGCCTGGGCGTAGATACATAAATGAAAAACCCCCAAGTTAGTACTTATATAAGCCACCTAATAATCCTTATATGGGCATAAGGAAATTGACCACTGGCATACTTAGATTTAGAATTCAGTTTTCACAAACCTATATATAGCTATAAGTTGATAAAACTGATTTTATAAAACAAATCCTTTGTTTTAAATACAAATATAACAAGTTTAATGTTGAATCTTGCTTCGATACCAGTTGTAACAGAACCGTCCAAATTATAAGAGCACAAGTACAAAAACAATCACCGAAGTGATCAAATTCTCGCACTTGATCCCATATAACTCCGGTAGTCCAATGAAATCACAAGGGATTTCAAACCAACCAACATCCCAGCCAAGATCGTAGTGATTCAACATAACAAGTCACATGTTACAACCATTTCATAAGTAATTCAATATACATCGGAGTTCAACATAGTTTTTTTACAACTTAAGTTCAAAAGTAGCGGAAGCAAAGTAATTTAAAACAAACATTAATCTTATTTCAAATGCATGCCAGTACCACGGTCGACTTCCAACAAAAGCATTAGAGATAAGGTAAATAAGAAGGATCATGCCTGTGATCACACTCCGCCACTACGGCAGGAGTCAACCAACTCTTGCAGCCGCCATGATACATCACAACCTGCAACAAGTGGGGATAAAACCCTGAGTACGAGAAGGTACTCAGCTAGACTTACCTGTTAGAAACCAGAAATAAGGTGACACCAAGGATCATGCAAGGCTGATATAAAGTGGGGCTAGCTTGATAACATTTTGCATAAAAGCTTAATATAGATGATCAATCATTAATGCTTAAGCATCAAGTTAATTATCATCAACCTATCATCTATATTAGAACCTGTACTAGAGCACTCACTTTATTAGGAGCAAACAATATTAACCATAGCAGGTATAAATTGAGGCAACATTTCCATCGTGATCCAATTAACCATCAGTTCAATTTAATTGAATCTACGTTGCCGCTGCTCAAGTCAAGTGCTCACTAACCGGGAGCGACGGTGATTCGAATCGAATTCCTATCTAACTGGAGGGGTATTTCTGACACTCACCGAGTCACGCCTGGCGAGGGCTGCTCAGGTCACCTTTGGTACAGTTCAGGAGCCGTGGGTCCGACTGATGCCGCATCCCAAAGGGCGACACTCTGCCAGGTGCTAGGGACTCTAACCCCCCCTTGGACTCATGCCAATGTCCCCAAGCACAACGTTTCTCTCCTCCAAGATGCGACCTACCAGTCGATTCCTGGCCTGAACTGTATTACTCAGATTCGCGGTCGGAACGACTTATCCGGCCAACTAAGTGTTAGACTGCGTTCAACATGACTCAAGGACGTACAGCGAATCGGTCCTCAAACGACTCAGACGGGGATAGATCCGCACCCAAGACCTCCATGCCTTGTTGCTTCACTATCGTCATCCCGCCCGGTCTCATTTCATTTTATTAACACCAGGTTCATTTCCACGATAGCAAATATAGCCAACCGTGCCATATATGAATATCCCTACATCTCGCAGGTGACAGGAAATCACCTGACTTCTACCGCTTAAAGCAGGGCTAAGCATCTACTCGATCCTAGTCTAAGTAGGATTCAAGGATTCATATATCTGGACAAGGAATGATATAATGCAGAAAGGGTTTCCAACCAACTCCTACCACTTAATGCAACAATACTTATAACATATATATAATTGATTGCTTTGAAGGTAGGAGGCATATAATGCTCCGGGGCTTGCCTAAGATCCGACTCAAGTTAGAGTATGTCATAAGAACTCGCTTGGCGAGCATTTCCCTTCGGGATGGATCCACCAACTCCATCTTCGGGTTTGGCTCCACATCATGTCTTTCACACGTTTCAGCTAGTGTACCTAAATGAGGTGCAACAATGCATATGTATGAATACATAGAAATGCAATGAACAAAGTAATCATACAAGCATACCACAGTTCTTATAAGCACCAAGAGCTAATTAACTTAACTCTCCTCAAAGGCATAAGTCACACTTAACAATATACCAGCAAACAACTATACTTAGAATTTATCCATTTCTGGACAAGCAAACAGTAGCTTCATAAGTCAATTATATCTGGAGTTTTATAAATCCAAATGACTTGAAAGAAGACATTATGGAAAGCTTATGAAATTCTATACATTTCATTTATAATCATCACAGCATGATTCCAAAGTTTAATATGTCGAATTTACACAAACACAGAAACTGGTCTAACAAGATAGAGAGCAAGCAATTCTGTAACCCAACTTTCAATAGCTATAACTCCTAAACCACATGGCCAAATGCCACCAAATTTTAACATCAGCTAGATACATAAATTATCTACAACTTTTGTATAAACAAGTTTTACAACAAAGCAAAATATCATGAATAACTTTGCTAAGTTTCCAGATCTATCTAGAAACCTCATTTGCAAGAAATAATTATTAACTTATGTTGCAAACATATAATTGGATAAAACCAACTTTACCAACATTTCATACATGACTAATGAACACCATAAAACATAGTGTCCATTACTAAATAAATTCTTTTAATACATTTTCTTAATTTATTTAGATAATTAGGTGGAATTACGAACACACATCAAAACTGGACAATAAATTCTACCAACATTACAGTGTCCTACAAATGCTACCAAAAGTCTACTGTCCAAATTTCAAGCCATTTGGACAAGTATATCAACCTCTATAAAAAAGACAAATAATTATTGCAATAAATCATGTGAGAGCAAGTTAAACCTAAAACTCAATATTTTCTATAAACACAGGGCCATAGTATGAATCAACATGATAGAGCAACATCATACTAAGGTAATGGAACAAGATTTTCCCATTTTATCATTTATATATTATTTATAAGCTATTTATCAAGACATAAACAAATTAAATCAATAACTTGATCATACAGTAAGCAATTACCATGAAATTTATACCACAGTACATACATAGCATAACAAGACTACCATAAAAATTTCACATCATTTGGAGCAACACAACTCAAGATATAAAAATGACAAGCAATATAATGTAGATTTCCTTATTTATCAAGGTCAAATCAAAACCTTAAGAAAACAGTGAACAACTAGTATGTTTGATATTTTTTTCTCGCAAGTACATGTCATCACAAAATTAACAAAACAAGAATCACTATTTTTGGATATCTAAAACTCAAGATATGGCTCTGGTCAAGTTTATAAGCATTTTTGGAGCATTTTAAAGCTTAAATAAAGACATCAGAAAACTTCTACAAACACCAAACATATTATGACTCCACTACATAGATCTTTTCTCAAGGTTTCCAAAAAGTCCACAATTTCCATTTTTGGACTTTCCTAGCATGAGATATGGATTTTCAAAGATTAACATGAAATGGAAATTCAAAATCAGAATTAAAACAACCCTACTAATTTTGCTAGGTGCACCCGATTCGGTACCCATTCTCTGCTACCCTTAACTCTGACTTGCGGGACCCGCTCCACTTTTGGGCTCGCTTGCCATACAAAGA
Organism: Saccharum hybrid cultivar R570; assembly: GCA_038087645.1. Lineage (NCBI taxonomy): Eukaryota > Viridiplantae > Streptophyta > Magnoliopsida > Poales > Poaceae > Saccharum > Saccharum hybrid cultivar. Next base: position 2,973,685 of record JAQSUU010000270.1, read on the forward strand.
GAGAGACACAGAGGGGGGAAATCGGCCTTCTTCTTCCTCATGCTGGCGGCAGAGCAGGGGAGACGGTCGGTGGCTCGCGGCTCCGGTGAGAGGGTCGCCGACGGCGGTGGCCAAGGGCGGCACGAGCACCAGCGCACCTAACCGCACCCATGGGGGGCCGAATCACAGCCGGAGATGCACCATGACCTCCCGGCCGTGTGCACAGCATCCATGTTCGGCCTGGCACCGGTGGCCACGCGGTACGGCGGCAAGAAGAGGCCGGGGAGAAATGCTACGAGTTTAGCGTCGCAGGGCAAATCTGCTGGTGGTACTTGTTAGGAGTGAGGGTGGTCGAGACGATAGGAATGAGGAGGTGCGAGGGCGCCGGCGGCCTTGGAGTTCGGCCGGTCGGCCATGGCGGTGGCGTGCTCCAGTGCCCTGGAGCTTGGGCGAGCGTGCACGCGGGGCAGAGCATGACGCTGCGAGGGCGGTGGTGCTTGCTGTGGGATGCCAGGGAGCTCGGAGACGGAGGGACGATGGTGGCAGCTCGGAGCTCCATGGGCAGCCATGGTGGGCACGCGCTCCCGTGACGAATAGAGCGAGGCAAAGGCGGAGGCGAGCTCAGGGACGAGGGAGGGGACTCAGACGTCCGCCCTTGAGGGCGTAGAGGCGCGGGGCACGCGTCCAGGAAGGTGGAGCGCGTGGCAGCTGCGCTCGGCCATGGTGGGGCCACAACCAGCGCATGGAGGGCGCGTGGACATCCTCCCGAACAGGTGGCGGGCGAAGGACTGAGCACCTCGGTTGCTATTTTTGAGCATATTCCGTGAAGATTCAGCTCCGGCTCCTTAAACGAATTTTGTTGTTCTACTGATGCTCCACAACTTTCATTTAGGGTGCAAGGTCATTAGTGCTATAGATTAGGGGATAATTAGCATCTAAGTTAGCAATGTCAACACTTTAATAGCAATGAGCAACTATCCAAATTGATGGTCGACACTAAGTCAAATTGATGCCATACTTTTACATGCTATTCTCCAGAATGTCTACTCCAACTTTCATTAAGGGGTCAAACCAAGTTGCTTAACAAAATCTCGAGAACATGGCATGTCAATTAAGTTGACTAAACTCGGTCTGAATTCTTTTCTAAGTCTGAAAACAATTGTAGATTCAAACTTGGGTTCCTTATTTGACTAAGTTAGGAGCTGGACTAGGCCTTGAGGCTTGAACAAAGTTTGTAGTACCCAACATGAACTACAACTTCTCTTAAATGACCAAGGTCTGGATCAGCTTGTGTTGCAAGATACAAAGCTCCAAAGTGGAATACTTGAGACTAAACTCCATTATGACTTAGCCAATTTTCTGATATCCAAACAGCACTTTATTGAATCTTGGGAGCTCGATTTGACTAGGTTAGAAGCCAAACTAGCCCTTGACCATTAAACAATGTTTGTTCTACAAAAGATGAACTACAACTTTTGTTTAAGGTCAAACCTCATAACTAGTGCAGAAGTTAAACTTTCACTTTGGTCAAAGTATCAACTCGGTAAAGCCTAAACTAGGGTTTTAGGCCAATTGGGGCATTTTCTTGACTTTTGCTCAACATGAACCCTTCATGACTTTTGTTGTAGAGTTCATCTAGAGTCATTTGGACAAGTTTTCAAGGTTTGTTTGATGATCTATAATTCCACTCACTTAATAGTGCAATTCAAACACTTAGTAAAACCATTCCAACCAGGATATAACTTATCATTTCATGTGACTTTTTGATTTGAAACTTCATGACACTTTTCTAGGGATCAATATAGATAGGTACCAAGGTGAGACACATAAAGATATTGCAATAACACCATCCAAGCATATATCTTTGAAAATGGCCTATATGCAAAGCAAAGGAGTAACATCCAAGTTTAGATTAGGCTCATCTCCGTAGGTTGACCTTGACGTTGTCATCTCCACTTAATCTGTCATGTTTGAGCTCAAACCCACTGCTCAGTGAGTGACAAACACCTGGGGTGTTACATTTCCTATTCAAATAATCATGTATGGCTATGGTAGGAATTTAACACTCATCATATAAGAAACTCATCATGTGGCATTTTAAGTTTTCAAAATAAATCTCCAGAATTTAGTGTCACTAGGAACAAGATAAACAGTAGCTCAGACTATATCATATCATGTCCTTCAATTACCTAGACTTAGATTAAGCATATGCTCCCACTAGTTTAAAGTGTAGAGTAAATTCATGTGTCGACATTTTATGCAATCCTTGGGAGAATTCTAGGTTGAAAACTAGGTACTTAAAAAGAATTACAACAGAGCAACTATTCATCATTTCCATCATGCATTCTTCAAGTTTACAAACTTACTAACAAATTAAATTAACAAGATTAAAAACACACTTTTTATTTGGTTTTTATGTTTTTAGAACAAACTAAAACAAGCATACTAAAAAGCAATAAATATTTATTTTGTTTTCAGGTTTTGCTGATTTTTTAGATGCATAATGATAACAAAAAGGAAAAGAAAACTTACCTTAGATAACGGGGGTCCTCCCCCAAGCTAGATTTTGCCGTAGTCATTCAATTGAGAGAGAAAAATCCCAATAATGTTTTAATGTCCTTGGCCTCTTGTTCTTGACTTTCTCGAATGCTGGTTAAGGTCTAAGTGGTATTGTAGTTCCACTGGCGCTGTTCTTCCCACATCTAGTCATGCCATGCTTGGCCTTGTTGGAGGATCTAGAGAGCGTTGTCATTGCGCTGGTGGTGTGCCATATGTTCTTCATGGTACTGCAGGGTGTAGTGGAACCCAGCAGCGATGGACCTACGTCCATGCTCAAATTCTTGACGTGCTCCACCAGATGATGTCATTCTACCTTGGTAATCAAATGAGTGCCTTGCACCCCCTGATGAAGTTCCTTCTCCATAGGGATGGAATGGTCCAGTCGATGGCGGTGGCTGCTCATAGCTATCATGCGGCTGATGAGGAGGATACTCCTATGGGTTTAGAACCCGATAGTGGTGATCGATCCACTCATCATAGCTGGCATGAGCTAGCTGTTCTAGTTCAGGCTCAGCATCGTGCCAAACTGGTTCTTGATTGTGACGTGTGATTCTTTCAGAGGCGGTTCTCTAGGGACACTCTAGTGTTCACTGGTTGAACCTGTAACTCAACATGAAAAGTTTGAACAGAATAAAGGGCCAACTCCGGGTTAGGTAACCGGATCTTGGTCTCACCATATGTCATAAAAAGTTCATTGTTTATTCTTTTCAAGAGATGAGCATGATAAAAATGTTCATAGCCAAAAGTATCACAATGATCTTCAATAAAATTAAGAGAGGCTCCTTCAACTTGTTTAATTTAGCAGCAATGCAAGTAACAAGCGAACAGATAGCAATAGGTCCTACTCGATAAGAGGGAACAACCAACCAATGGGCTATAAAAGACGGATAGGTGAGACTTTGATCTTTTTGACGGCTGCATAAATCAGCTGTAAGTCTGCCATCCTGACTTTACTAGTATCATCACGTGGAAAGAAAGTAAAACCCAACCATTTATGAAAAAATCTAAGTGTTGGATGTTCTATGTCACTAGTACAATGCGAGTAGAAAATTGTATGCTTAGAAATCTCAGTCCAAAACTTGTGCTTCTCAAAATCTCCTAAAGCTTCATCAATTTCTAGTGAGATGTTTGAAGGAAAATTAAGGAGGTCACTAAGCTCTTTCCATGTGGGGTAAAACTCTTGCTTAAAGAGCCTAAAGTAAACTCCTGACTCTGTGGTCCTTAGGGTGCAAAGAAATTCTATGGTTAACAATTTAGATCCTAATTCAGTGACATCCCAAGAAAAAACCCATCCTAGTAATGAGAAAATAGTATCAAATTCAGAGCTCATACCTGCCTCTTGGAATAGTGCTAGATCGAATGCAGGTGTATGGGTGAACTCTTTGTCCTTGATTTTCTTGTACACATCCTTCTCGCGGGAATCACGCAAGCCAAGCTGATTTGGCTTGAGAAGGATCTTGGGTGCTGGTGATGAAGAGGAAGTAGGTGCAATAGGAGGGTCAACGCTCATATCGGAGTCGGCTCTTGATGATGCTCGGGTCAAACTCCTGGTTCTGATGTTTTTGATCGTCCCCATAGCTCCCTTGGCAAACTTATTTAATCCGCTCATCCTGCAAAACTGATAAAGACAAAACTCGTGGAAAGAATTAGAAAGGGGTTAGTTGGTTAGCCGTCCAGAGTTAACGGTCCAGAGGTTAGTCATCCAAGAGATTATTTTTAGTTGGTTTTCCGACAGAACCTCCCCTCAAATTTTAATTGCTCTAGCTTTACTTGGGCAGCACTACCACTAAATAAAAGATTATAGCAACACTAAAAACCTTCCTTCTCTCAACTCTAAACTCTAGGTCACTCTCCTCTCTTCCCTCCTTTCTCTTCTTTCTTTCCACTCTCTTCCTTCTCTCCTATGCTCTTGCATGAAACTCGAAACTGAGAATAGATTGTACACTAAAAATTCTGAATGTTGATGGTGCATAGAAGCAATGGGAGGAAGGGTTTTTATAGAGGAGGAGATGGCCGGGCAGGCGCCCAAGTGGAGGAGGCAGCCGCCCCACCTCTATCTCCTTTCTGGCTGAAATTTTCAACTCTCCACCTTGCTTAAGTGCTAAGTTTGAAAAAGAGGTGTGTGGGTGGATTTGGCGGTGGAAAAGAGAAAATGGTGGAGGTGACTGGAAGTAGATGAACTAATGTGATGTGATGTATGTGAGTTGGAATGAATGACATGTGGGTCCCATGGTTGTGGGTCCACTATACACTATATATATATAAAATGCAGGAGATAAAAGAGTAGAAACTAAAATGCTTAAAATGCATGGAGTAAATATTTTTGTACCGCCACGGTAAATACTTTTAACGGGTTTTTACACACCATAAAAATTATTTACATGGGGCTAGAATCTTTATAATGTAGTACTTGAGAATGTAAATATGCTTAAGAAAGATTATGCGGATAAATACCGAGTTACCTTCTGGCAAGGGTTCGAATTTTTAGAGTCCTTCGAATTGGACCTTCCAATATTTTATTCTTCTGATGATCCCAAAGATGATGGCTCTGATGATATTTCTTTCTTGTCTTGATCAACCATTTTTACAGAGGCATTGATTTCCTATTTAGACTTGAATGCAAATTGCTCTTCTTGCCCATTTATGGTGAACTTGATTTCTCCTTTCCTGACATCAATGTGTGCATTGGTGGTGCTCAAAAAGGGTGTCCCAAGGATGAGTGACACTTTTGAGTCTAGATGCATATCCAGTACCACAAAGTCTACTGGAATAAAGAATTCTCATATCTTGACTAGGATATTCTCAGCGATGCCCAATGGGTACCGAACTAATTGATCTGCTAACTGTAGGCACATGGATGTTGGCTCTAATGCTGAGTGGTCAAGCTTGTGATAGACTGCAGCAGGCATCACACTGACACTTGCTCCATGGTCACATAGTGCATTATTAAAATGTTGATCTCTAATTAAGCAATCAATAGTGGGGCATCCTGGATCTTTCTTCTTCTCTGGTAATCTATTCAGGATAGCTGCATTACACTCTTTAGTTAGCTTGATCACTTTAGTGGATGGTAGTGGTCTCTTCTTGTTCAAAATGTCTCTGATATACTTGGCATATGTAGGGACTTGAATGGCGTCCAATAGAGGTATGTTGACATATAACTTCTGAATAATCTCCACGAACTTGCTAAACTGCTCATCCGATTGTGATCTTCTAATTCTACGAGGAAATGGTATATAGTTTGTATCATGAAAATTTTGTCTCATCTCATGATTTTGCAATATGTCTTGAGGTTGTACATCTTGCTCAACTTCAGTATTATTCTCTTCTTCTACCACTGGTAGTGTTGCTGGTGTTCTTCTTCCTCCTTTTGTATAGGGAGGATCCTTGGTCGATCTCCCTCCTCTCATAGTAATGGCTCTTACTTGCTCAGGGTCAGTGGCAGTATGCAATACCGTAGCTAGCTGTTTTATCTTCTCTTCTATCTTCTTATTAAACTTGAGCTGATCTTCAATGGCAACTGAGAGACTGTCCATCTTGACATTTATATCCTCCAGGATTCTGTCATTGGTGGCAAGCTTTACCTTAATTTCACCGTTCATTCTGATCTGCTGCCCGACTAAATCCCTTAATGTTGGCTGTCGATTTGATTTTTGATTTTGCTGATACAAAGGCTTCTGGGCCATAGAATTTATATCTTGTTTGTATGCTGCTTCAATCGCCCTCTGATCTTCCTTATATTTAGCCCTCTAGTCAAGCCAGTTGAGCAAATCATCCATCTTGGTAGACAGTGCATTCACTTCTTCAATCGTTTCTTCACTCTGATGACAATATTGAGTGTGGTCTTGGGACCAGCCTTGATTTTCTAATATCTTCTCCATGAGTAACTTGGCTTTCCCAACTGTAAGTGACAAAAATGATCCTTCAGCAGTTCCATCTAGGTGCTCATGTGCTTTCTAAGTTAATCCTTGATAAAAGCCTTGCATGAGTAACCATTCTTCCATTCCATGATGAGGATAATCTGAGATGTATTCTTGCAAACACTCTCATGCTTCTGAAATGGTTTCTGTCTTCTGCTGTTGAAAATTGGTAATCTTTCCTCTTAAAGCATTGGTCTTGCCTATTAGGAAGAATTTTGCTAGAAAGGCCTTTGAACACTTCGCCCATGTGTTGATGTCTTCTTTGTTGGTATAAAACCACTGCTTCGCTCTTCCCAATAGTGAGAATGGAAAAAGGCGAAGTAGTATGATATCTTGATTGACTTCTTTGATGACGATAGTGCTTTCAATTTCTAGGAAATTCTGCAGATGTGTACTTGCATCTTCATGTACCTTTCCACTAAATAGGGTAGCTTACACCATATTAAAGAGGCTTGGCTTGAGCTCAAACTCAAGATTGTTTATTTCCAGTTATGGACCTATACGGATATTCTCAACTATAGGAGCAGAGAATTCACGTAGGGTTTTTGTAGCCATAGCTTTCAGAAATTGGTGATAACCTCTTCTTGGGTTGATCTGATTCTAATGATGGAGATTTGAGTGAATCAGAATCAATTCTGGTAATGCCCTGTATAAAATATAAACAAAGAAAAACAACAGGGGTGAACCTGCCAAAGCAGAGGTGCCTTGTTATGATTTCTCATTTCCTAAGTATCTATTTACGCAATTTTTCTTAAAGTTTTATTCCTTCCCCGGCAACGGCGCCAGAAATGCTTGTTGACACTTTTAACACCACTTAAGCTAAGTTGTCATCCCTAGCATGGCGCCAAAAGTGTTGGTATAAAACTGCTCCTCTTAAAATAAAAATAGGATCCGCAAGCGTACAGATAAAATACCATCGTAGCACTTCACCGGGAAATATTCTAGGTATCGTTAATTTATATTTAGCTCAAGGGAAAGAACTAAGGACTTAAAGCTAAAGGGATGGATTTGCAAAATATGACTATGTCGAAAAAACCTGGTCGGCAGTCTACCGAGAGGTATGCCCAGGGTAGTAGATTGTCGGCAGACAGGTGTGCAAGCCACGAACGAGATGGTGATGCAGAACAACACGCGGGTTTACCTAGGTTCAGACCGCCGTGTGGGCGTAATACCTTATGTCCTGCTTTGCTTTGTTATTGCTGTTCTGAACAATGTATTACAAGCTAGATTGCCCTAGAGTATGTTGCGATGTTTTTGAGGGGGGTCCCCTGCCCTCCTTATATAGTCTGAGAGGTAGGGTTACAGATCTGGAAACTAATCTTAGACGGTTACAATTGCCATATGGAGCCGGATAAGGATTCCTAACCTAACCGACCAAGACCTTGCTTGATCTCCAAGTCTGGTTTGATGCCTTGCGCGAGACTCCATCTCGATGATCTGGATCGCGCGTCGTCATGTAATGGGCCGGACTGTCTAGTCTGGGCTTACCCATGTCTAGCCGTAAGGGTATAGGGGTTTATACCTGTAACACCCCTGGGTGTTAAGCATGCATTCACATCCAAAATCATGATCATTAGCATTTCATGCATGTTCATCATCATATGGCAAATTAAGTTGTAATTAATTAAATTGTGAAAAACATATGTTTGAACCCTAACTATAACAGAACCGACCAAATTATAAGAGCACAAGTACAAAAACAAGCACCGAAGTGCTCAAATTTTCGAACTTGAGCCCATATAATCCCGGTAGTCAATCGAAACCACGAAGGATTTCAAACCAACTTGCTTACAACCAGGATCGCATCATTCAACATACAACATCATACGTTACATTTCACAAGTAGTTCTAAAATAAGTTTACACAAATGGAGTCGCAATTATTACAAACCAAGTTTATAAAAGTAGCGGAAGCAAACGCACACCAGTTGTTTAACTACTGCCAGTCTTGATGATCAACAACCCGCAAAAGCATGAGGAAAGTACATAAAAGATGATCACGCCCAAGTGATCTAGTCTTCTTCACCCGCAGGGTGGAGACAAGTTTTGCAGAAGCCTTGATAGAGCATATCATCTGCAACAGGAGGGAATAAACCCTAAGTACTGGAATGTACTCAGCTAGGCTTACCCGTCGAAAACCAGAAATAAGATGACACCAAGGATTATGCAAGGCTTTCACAAGAGGCTAGCTGACATCACATTTTTGCATAAAGGCATAAGTAATTGAGACTCTTATAACCTGTACTAGCAGTTATTTTTAGCATTTACCTGTCATCTATCTTAGCACCTGTACTAATCATGCACTTGATTATAATCAAACAATTATCATCATTATATCCAGAGCAGGTATGAATTGTGGCAACATTGTATCATTCCCTTAACCACCGGTTCATTTAATGAGATCTACGTTGCCGCTGCTCAAGTCAAGTGCTCACTAACCGGGAGCGACGGCGATTCGAATCGAATTCCTATCCAGCTGGAGGGGTATTTCTAACACTCACCGTGCAGACCCCTGCCAAGGTCGCACAGGCCACCGTTTCATATGATTCAGGAATCACGGGTCCGAATAATGTCGTGACCCCAAGGGCGACACTCTGCCAGGTGATAGGGACTCTAACCCCCCTTGGTCTCACGCCAATGTCCCGAAGCACATCCTTTCTCTCCTCCAAGAAGCAACCTACCATTCGATTCCCGGCCTGAACCACATTACTCGGCTTCGCGGTCGGAACGACTTATCCGGCCAACTAAGTGTTAGACTGCGTTCAACATGACTCAAGGACGTACAGCGAATCAGTCCTTAAACGACTCAGACGGGCATAGCTCCACACCCAAGACGTGAAGTGTCTTGCGGCTGTACTATCGAACTCCCGCCCGGTCTCAATTTCATTTTTAAGCATGGTTCCATCCACGATAGCCATAAAGCCACTCGTGACTCCTTCCTACATCTCGCGGATGACCGGAAATCACCCGACTTCTACCGTACTAAGCAGGGCTAAGCATTGACACGTGCCTAAACCTAATATAGGATTAAGTACGATATCTGAACAAGGACAGGTATAATGCAACAAGTGTTTTCATATAACTCCAACAACTTAATGCAGTAAACAATTAAAAGTACTCAAGATTAATTTATAAATCAGTAGGTTCAGCATGCACCGGGGCTTGCCTTTCAAAAAGGTCGAAGGCCGGTGGTCAGGACACTCGGGTAGATCTTCGACAGGAGCTTCGTCGCCGGCTGGTTCCTCTAGCTGCTCCGGCTGGTCCTGGATTTCCTCCGGAATCACCGGCTCGAACTCGAGGAGAGTTACCCCCTCCGGTACACCTATTGCATGAATGCACAATAAATATCATGGATGCATAAAGGTGCAACATGCTCGGGATGAAATGCATTTCAGAAATAAAAACAATAATCTAATCAAGTTACTTTATTAGTACGTGCAAATCTCTTCTTCGGTGGAGAAGTACTTACCTAAGCTACTCAACCTAAGATACAGCTGTTCTTCTTCGGTTAAGGCCCTAACACCTAACAACACAAGAGTAATATTACTTAGGTTACCACAGTAAGTTATTCTGGACAGCAGCTCAAAGATTCTAACATAACTGGAGAATCCCAACTCCAAAAGATATGATCTAAGACAATCTGGAAAGCTTATGAAATACTCTACAAATCATTTTTAGACCTCAACCCTTAATTCCTAAGTTTTCCATTTCGAATTCCTCAAGTTCCAGAATCTGTCCTCTCTAAACAGAGAGCAGTCAATTCTGGACCGTCACTTAAAACAGCAACAACTCCCAAACTACTAAGCCAAATGTTCCCAAATTTTGACACAAGCTAATTTATCAATTTTACTATAACTTTGGTATTTACAAGTTTTCCAGCAACCACCTTTATCCAAAGTCAAACCTAGAAATACTATCAGCTGTCCAGAAAACCTAAAATTGCAAAGATTAAATATTTATTGATGTGGCAAACATTCTCTAAGACCAAACTAATACTACTACAAGTTCACAAAGGTCACAAAAACACCAGAAAGTAAGGTGTGCCCACCTAGAATATTTATTTAAACTCATTTCTTAATTTACTTACGTAATTAAGTGGAATTTCAAACATGTATGTAAACTGCTCCTAAAATTCTACAAAAATTACAGGAGACTCTCTGACCCAAAAAGAAGCTACTGTAAAAATTTGAACTAAATTTATTCAAAGGAACTTCCTACACAAAATTCCCAAACCAAAAAGGCTGATTTTTGTATAAATAACAAAGCACAGTAAAAAGTGTCAAACAATAGATTTCTTAATTTTCTTAGACACTCTAGGGTACCAAGACATTCTCCAAAAATTTATAAGAACATTGCACATGTAGAAAAATTACTAAAATTCATTTAAGTATTTCCTAGAATCACAAGATAGCTTGATAACTTGAAAAGTACTTAAGCACTACTGCCCAAATTTTTACCAGAGCTAAAGCAAGTATAAATTAGCCTACTCACCAAATTTCATAATTTTTGGAACACTGAAACTCAAGATATAATTTAAACAAGTTTGCATGTGATTTAAAACACATTTCAAGGACCTATTTAAATATCCCAAAAAACAAACATCACATATCCAATTTATATTTTTCTAAAATACTACACATCCTGTAGATCCCAACAAAATTTATCTCATAATTTTTGGGCAAGTAAAACCCTAGATCTACATTTTCCAAACTTAACCAAAATTCTGTAGCAAAAATAAATAAAAATGAAAAAGATCTCATTTTATACTGGGCCGGCCCGGGAAAGGACGCGGCCCACGGCGCGCGCGCGCGGCCCGCTCGGGCTCCCGCCCACGCGCGGCACGGATAGGTGGGTCCCCGCGGTCAGTGACAGAGGGCAGAGGGGCGGCGAACCGCGAGCTCCGGCGAGCTCAAGCTCGTCGGAGGGGAGCTCGCTCGTGAAACCAAGCACACCCTCGCGTTCTCCGTCACATGGTGCTTCGATTCGTGCAAGAAGGACGGCTTGGGTTGGAGTGGGAGGGGCTCGCCACCGCGAGCGGTGGCCGGTGAGGGTCGGGTGGCGGTGTACCGCCGCCGGTGAGGCCGCACGGTCCCAGCTAAGTTCGGTACGAGCTTCACTGCAGCTAGGCGGAGCTATTGAGGTAGGAAGGGAAGACGGAGAGAGGCCCGAGCTACCCCGGCCACGGTGAGCCTCCATGGCGGAGCTCCGGTGGCCTCTCGGGAATGGCGGAGGTAACAATGGGGCTCACCTTGAGTTCAATCAAGGCCGCCGGTGGGTCGAGGAGGTGTAGGGTGGTGAGGCGGAGGAATTGGCGTGATTTGGTGGCCGGTGATGCAGTGGAACACGCGCGCGAGCTCAACGGAGGTGGAGCGGCAATGGCGGCTCGGTTCTGGTGTTTTGAAACCGGAAGAGGGAGGGGAAAGGAATGGAGGCCGCCTCGACGCGTCGTGGCAGTCTTGAAGGCACCGTGGTCTGGCCGGTGGGGCTAGGGCCGGCGTACGGGCGCCACCCGCGTCTCCACGCGTCGGCGAGGCCCTGTGGCCGGTCGGCCACTCCCCCTTCACTGACGAACTGAACGAGGCGAACGGTGCCATCGAGCTCGACTGACAGAGGGATTTCATCGCCTCATAGCTCGTGATCGAGGCTGATTCGGTGAGAGCCGTAGTTAACAAAAGTGTAGAGCTACGTGAGGGCTTCAACATTGCCAATAGGGTCGTGAGCCAATTCAGCTTGGTTAGTGAGATACAACGCTCCAAAGTGAGGCACACGAAATCTGAACTGACTTTCAGTTACTTTCCCCCGACTGAAACTCGATTTTCGAAGCACGCTAACTCATAAACCGTTGGGAACCAGGCTTGGGTGATGTGGACAATGTCGTAGAGCTACATGAGGGCTCCAACTTTGTCAATTGGCTCAAGGACTGGTTTGGCCTGGTTTGTGAGTTATAAGGTGTCAAAGTGGGGTACAATGAAACTGAAAAGTCCAAATTTCCAGACTTAGAATTTTTTCTAAGTGTTGATCACCACTCAAGCTGACTTGTGGGCCATTTTTGAGCATGTTCTGGTCATTTTCATGAGATGGCCATATTAGAACTTTTGTTCCTTATAAAATTCTCTACAACTTTGCTTAAGGTTGCTCCTCCATGCAAGATTTCTAAGCTGGACTTTTTAATTGTTCAAACCAGAGCATCCTAGGACCAAAAGGGTGGTCAACCACCTCTTGGAGGGCACTTTAGTAATTTTGGCCAACATGAACCTTGCTCCAAGAGTTACCCTAAGTATAACTAAGGTGTTGTAGGACATAATTGGCCACTCTACCTTTTTGTCACACCAACTATCACGTATCGCATGATGTGAGCCAAATAAAATTTCTAAAACAATCACAGTTGTTGCATCACATAAAATAATATGCATGATGCATGCTTATGCTTATGCAAATGCAATGCAATTAAGGAGCTAAACACTTGAGGTGTTACAGCCCTCCCCCCTTATAAAAATCTCGTCCCAAGATTTGGAAAGCGTACCATTTTTCATAGAATTCCTTATAACCATCCCGCAGAGGTGTTACAGCCCTCCCCCTTATAAGAATCTCGTCCCGAGATTTGGAAAGCGTACCATTTTTCATAGAATTCATTATAACCATCCCGCAAATAATCTTCCCGTTCCCACGTAGCGTCACTTTCACTACCCTGATTACTCCACATTACTTTATACCACCTAACCACTTTGCTTCTAGTTACTTGTTCCTGAGTATCGATCACTCGGACTGGCTTTTCTTCGTAAGTTAAATCGGATTCCAGTCTGATGTCTCCTAAAGGGACTCTTTCCTCGGGAACTTGAAGACACTTTTTGAGCTGAGATACATGGAAGACGTTGAATATGGCACTCATTTTAGGAGGTAACTGGATTTTGTACGCAACAGCTCCACTCTTGCCTATGATCTAGAAAGGACCCACGTATCTTGGCACAAGTTTCCGCTTAACACCAAAACGTTGGACACTCTTCATTGGAGAAACTTTCAGATAAACGAAGTCTCCAACTTCAAACTCGAGTGGTTTTCTACGACGATCAGCATAACTTTTCTGTCTAGCTTGGGCTGCAGCCATATGTTTTTGGATGGTACGGACTTGTTCCTCAGCTTCATGAACAAAATCAATACCATAATACCTCCTTTCACCAGCTTCTACCCAGTTTAGTGGGGTTCTACATTTACGACCGTATAAAGCTTCAAATGGGGCCATCTTAATACTCTCTTGGTAACTATTATTGTACGAGAATTCGACTAGAGGTAACCATTTTTCCCAAGAACCCTTGGATGATATGACACATGCCCGCAACAGATCTTCCAAGATTTGGTTAACCCGTTCCATCTGTCCTGATGTGTCTGGGGGTGATAAGCAGAGCTTCTCACTAACTTGGTTCCCAGAAGGTGATGCAAGTGCTCCCAAAAGCGAGCAGTGAACTGGGGACCACGGTCAGATATGATAGTACGAGGTATCCCATGGAGCTAGACTATCTGATTGAAGTACAACTCAGCATAGTCAGTGGGACGATAGTCCACTCTAACTGGAATGAAGTGAGCTGACTTGGTTAAGCGGTCCACAATTACCCAGATAGAGTTATGATTTTTGACAGTAGGAGGAAGTCCGACAATGAAATCCATACTTATCTCTTCCCATTTCCAACCTGGGATAGAAAGTGGTTGCAGTAACCTAGCTTTCATATGCACAGCCTTAACTCTACAGCAGGTGTCACACCTAGCCACATATGCAGCTATCTCTTTCCGCATCTTGGTCCACCAATAGTATGGCTTCAAATCATAATACATCTTATTGCTACCAGGATGGATGGACAACTTAGAGGAGTGTGCTTCAGACATAATATCATTTCTAAGCTCTCGGTCCTTAGGCACGACTAACCTATCCTTGAACCATAGTACACCCTCTTCATCTATCTTGAACTGTGTAGTTTCTTGTTCCTTCATCTTACGCTTGATGTGGAATATACCAGTGTCAGTCTTTTGGAGTTCAATAATTCTGTTTTTGAGAGTACAACTGACAGTGATGTTGTACAAGACTGCTGGATGTTGAAGGCGAGATTGATGAAAATCAGTTTCAACTAAGGAATGGCAATGAGACTTACGGCTTAAAGCATCCGCAACCACATTTGCCTTGCCAGGATGATAGTGCACTTGAAGGTTATAATCCTTAATCAACTCAAGCCATCTTCGTTGATGCATATTTAACTCGGGTTGGGTGAAGATGTATTTGAGACTTTTGTGGTCTGTGAAGATATTGCAAACATTGCCCAGCAGATAGTGCCACCAGGCTTTCAAAGCATGAACAACCGCGGCGAGTTCTAAGTCATGTGTTGGATAATTCACCTCATGTTTCCGAAGTTGTCGAGAGGTATATGCAATTACTCGGCCTTCCTGCATCAGAAGACCTCCCAAACCTATGCCTGAGGCATCACAATAAACATCAAATGGTTTCTCAATATCCGGTTGTGCCAAAACCAGAGCTGAGGTTAGGAGGGTTCGTAGTTTGTGAAAAGCCGCATCACACTCAGGAGTCCAGACAAACCTGGTGTCTTTTTGTAGTAACCGAGTCATTGGCTTGGCTATTTTGGAGAAATCCGGGATGAAGCGACGATAATAGCCGGCCAAAACCAAGGAAACTCCGAACCTCGTGAACCGAGATAGGAGCTTTCCAGTTCAGTACTTCTTGTACCTTGGCGGGGTCCACCATAATTCCTCCATCGGACAACACATGCCCAAGGAAAGGTACTTCACGAAGCCAGAATTCGCACTTACTGAACTTTGCATATAGTTGATGTTCACGCAATCTTTTGAGGACTATACGCAGATGTTCAGCGTGATCTTCCTCATTTACCGAATATATCAGGATGTCATCAATAAATACCACCACAAACTTGTCCAATTCGGGCATAAACACCAAATTCATCAAGTACATGAAGTGTGCGGGGGCATTGGTCAAGCCGAAAAGACATAACAAGATACTCATAAAGACCGTATCTGGTAGAAAAGGCTGTCTTTGGAACATCTTCCGGGCGGATTTTAATTGATGGTAGCCCGATCTTAGATCGATCTTGGGAGAAAACTTTAGCTTTAGACAACTGATCGAACAAGATGTCGATACGTGGTAGAGGGTACTTATTTTTGATAGTGACTGCATTGAGAGGTCTATAATCTATGCACATCCGCAACGACTGATCCTTCTTCTTTACAAAGATAGCAGGACATCCCCACGGAGACGAACTAGGCCGAATCAACCCCTTCTTCAAAAGTTCATTCAATTGCACCTTAAGTTCAGCGAGTTCATTTGGAGGCATCCTATAGGGTCTCCTAGAGATGGGAGCCGTGCCAGGCAACAACTCAATTTTAAATTCCACATCCCGATCCGGAGGGAGACCCGGCAAATCATCGGGAAAAATGTCCGGAAACTCATTTACTACTGGAATTTCGGCCAATGCCTTTGCTTGCACAGCATGAACTTCTCCAGACAAATCAACTTTTCTAGGAAGTTGTACCAAAAAACCCTTTTGATCTGTAGGATCTCTGAGCATAACTAGCCGAGTGGATGTATCAATGAGTACCCCATTCTGACTCATCCAATTCATACCCAAGATAACATCTATGCCTAAGCCCGGCAAAACCACTAAGGCAAGCGAGTACTTTCGCCCTTCTATCTCAAGCTCAAGATTCCCCACTACTCTATCTGTGAAAATATTCCCACTTGCTGCGCTAATACAATAACCCCCACCTTCAACAGTATGCAATTTGTGTGCAAACTCTGATGCAAACTTAGGACTGATAAAGGAATGCGAAGCACCCGAATCAAAAAGTACCACTGCAGGATGTTGGTCAACTAGGAACTTACCAGCAGTGACAACTTCACCAGATGGAATTTCCTCGATACTATTATAATGAGCGTGCCCTTGACGGCCACCTTGGTTGACATTCTTCTTGGGGTAAGGGCAGTTTCTGGACCAATGGCCTGGCTTGTTGCAGTTCCAGCAAGGCATGTTGCTAGGAGGGACACTGGAGCTGCCTTGGCTCGAACTACTTTTTGGCAGAGCCACTGTATATGCCTTGTGAAACCCAGTCTTCACTGGCGCCTTCTTTTGCGGAGGACAGAACTTAGCATTCGTGGCAGGAGGGCGAGGAGGAGCCCTCGGGGCAGCTGGAGCTCGAGACTGTGAAGCACTCGCCTCAATGGCCCTTTTGCGGCTCTTAGAGGCAGAATAGATAGCATTGTTGTTCTCTTGAGTCAGAGCATCACTGATAAATTCATTGAAAGTAGTGCACTTGCTAGTGCCCATAGTCTTCATCAGCTTCGGGCCTAGGCCTCTTTTAAAGCTAGCAATTTTCTTGGAATCGGTATCCACAAACTCTGTGGCATACCTTGCCAGGTTGTTGAAAGATTGTAGATATTCGGTCAAGCTTTTATTTCCCTGCGACAGCCTCATGAATTCTGTGTGTTTGATAGCCATAAGACCTGGAGGGATATAGTTCCCACGGAATGCAGCCTTGAACTGGTCCCAAGAAATTGGGACATTTGCAGGCAGTGTGGAACGATAGTGGCTCCACCAAATACCCGCTGGACCATGCAATTGATGAGAAGCATATTCAGTCTTTAGCTCATCAGTCAGGTGAAGCAGACGAAACTTTTGTTCAATAGTATTCAACCACTCATCAGCTTGCAGTGGTTCCTCCGCCTCCTTAAAGAGCGGGGGCTTAGTATCAAGAAAATCCTTGAAATCACTGTACTGATTCAGTTCCGGACCCTGGCGGCCAGGACGAGCCTCCCGGTTGGCAAGCTGGCGCATAGCATCTGCCAGCATGCGCTGCCCTTCAACCACGGTCTGCATTAACTCAGGCGGGGTAGGTGGTGGCGGAGGGGGTGGCTGTTCCTCATCCTCATTGCCACGACCCCGACGAAGATTGTACGACATCTGCAAAATGCATAGCCAATGAGCACTGACGATGTGGGAAATTTGTAGATGAATTATTGTAAATATGTCAAACTGACTTCATGAAATAGACTTCTCAAAATACTCATGGCACAATAATTCATCACAACCGCACAACCCATTCAAGCAGATCAATTGGCGCAATCGTGCGAGAGAATCTAACAAGATGTACTTTGATAAAGGCTCACTCACAAGGAGCACAACAGCTACAGAACCGTTTACGTTAATATCTACGTGATTTTTGATCTCTCGTCCGGTACTTGGATTCGATTTCAAAGTTTTTAGTTGACTGAAAAAGGCTACTTCAAACTGACCACAAAGAGACTTCTCAATGGTAGAGTTCCATGGTGGATCATGACTAGCCACCTTGATACCAGCGCGTGCCAAGCAGCATAGCCTTATGTCGCGCGCCATAGGAGGCCCTCGGTTTCGTCGCGGCACCGAAGGATACTAATCGTGACACCATCATCGAACGCAACACAATAAGACAGCCAATTGCGATCGAAATTAACAGGTTCCAACTAAACATCCAGGAAACATAGGGTTCGACCTTACATCTGGAAAGTCAAGTTATTACAAAGCCTCATTCCAACACAGGGAGGGCACAAAGGACCACCCTAACATCATAGCTACGTGACAACCACTCTAAGCCTCGTCCTCAGAGTCGGTGTCCAGAATCTCCTCTCCGTCCTCATCATTAACAGGCTCTAACTCCTCGTCTTCTTCTTCTTCTGGTGCTTCCTCTGGTTTGGCATCTTGGGGTCCGTTGACCTCCACTTCATCATCATTTTCAGCCATAACGATTTCAGAACCCATGTCCTCATCGACGTTGTTGTTTCGAGGCAGCAGGGGATTAAGCTCATTGTTCAGACGGTGCACTTCTTCATGAAGATTGTCATTGTATTCTTCAGCATTCTCCAATTGCTGTTCGAGCTCAAACTGACGAGCTCTCAGAACGTTCACCTCGTGCCAGGCTTCATCCCTCTGGTTCATGACACGGACCAGCATGCGTTGACAGTTGCGGTTTGCTACTGTCAATCTCTGGACTGCAAGGGTTTCCTAGTCACGATCATGAATCACTTGCTCCAGTTGCTGACGCGCTGCATTCCTGGCAGCAGTCACTTCAGCCAACTCTGCCCTCAGCCTTTCCACCTCAGTAGGCTCAGTGCGGGGCTCACGTGGAGCGAGCTGGTGACGAGGTGCCCTGCCCCCAGTGGACTTGTGAGCGCTCCTCTTGGTACGTGCCATCTGTAGCACAAGACACGACTTCAAGTGAGGATCATTTAGGGGATACGAAATTTACTTTAGTCGGGAGTACTGAAATTTTTAAGGAGGGAGTAAATGATATGTATGATATAATTAAACATGATGCATGCACGTTCTGTACGTCCTCTCACCTTAGTAGAAACCTAAAGTTCTAACGCTAGGCGGTGGCATACATACGTTCTCTCATATAAGCGAAACTATCGGTCTACTCGTTACGCTGTTAGTGTACCTGCAGAAAAATCTCATTTCAGCCCAACAGTTTCCCAATATAAGCACACAAGAAAGCAGCAATTTAAATACTTTCCATATACACATCCCCTGATGTATATACTTCAGTATCAAAGCTACCCGATATAAAGGTTCCCACAATTAAGTGCTTACGTAATTACATGGTTTAAACATGTAAGTATGCAAGTCACCAAAACTACTCTCCCCTAGATCGTCGGTTGGACGATCATGCTCTCACAACTCACACTTACCAGAGCGTCGAGGCAATTGATCCATACATTACCACCCACGTGGATGGCATCCATACAATATCACGCCGTATGGACGACGAAACAAAAACAAACAAGGCCCCCAAGTTAGTCTTTATAATAAGCCACCTAAGAGTCCTTATTTGGGCTAAGGGATGTGATCACTGGCATACCTAAAAATAATTTTTAGTGTTTAAACCCTTTTTCATAATCAAATACTTTTGTTTTTTAAATACTCGTACGATGTTTTTAATGTTGAATTATACTCCGGTACCAGCTGTAACAGAACCGACCAAATTATAAGAGCACAAGTACAAAAACAAGCACCGAAGTGCTCAATTTTTCGAACTTGAGCCCATATAATCCTGGTAGTCAATCGAAACCACGAAGGATTTCAAACCAACTTGCTTACAACCAGGATCACATCATTCAACATACAACATCATACGTTACATTTCGCAAGTAGTTCTGAAATAAGTTTACACAAACGGAGTCGCAGTTATTACAAACCAAGTTTATAAAAGTAGCGGAAGCAACACACGCCAGTTGTTTAACTACTGCCAGTCTTGATGATCAACAACCCGCAAAAGCATCAGGAAAGTACATAAAAGATGATCACGCCCAAGTGATCTAGTCTTCTTCACCCGCAGGGTGGAGACAAGTTTTGCAGAAGCCTTGATAGAGCATATCATCTGCAACAGGAGGGAATAAACCCTGAGTACTGGAATGTACTCAGCTAGACTTACCCGTCGAAAACCAGAAATAAGATGACACCAAGGATTATGCAAGGCTTTCACAAGAGGCTAGCTGACATCACATTTTTGCATAAAGGCATAAGTAATTGAGACTCTTATAACCTGTACTAGCAGTTATTTTTAGCATTTACCTGTCATCTATCTTAGCACCTGTACTAATCATGCACTTGATTATAATCAAACAATTATCATCATTATATCCAGAGCAGGTATGAATTGTGGCAACATTAACCACCGGTTCATTTAATGAGATCTACGTTGCCGCTGCTCAAGTCAAGTGCTCACTAACCGGGAGCGACGGCGATTCGAATCGAATTCCTATCCAGCTGGAGGGGTATTTCTAACACTCACCGTGCAGACCCCTGCCAGGGTCGCACAGGCCACCGTTTCATATGATTCAGGAATCGCGGGTTCGAATAATGTCGCGACCCCAAGGGCGACACTCTGCCAGGTGATAGGGACTCTAACCCCCCCTTGGTCTCACGCCAATGTCCCCAAGCACATCCTTTCTCTCCTCCAAGAAGCAACCTACCATTCGATTCCTGGCCTGAACCACATTACTCGGCTTCGCGATCGGAACGACTTATCCGGCCAACTAAGTGTTAGACTGCGTTCGACATGACTCAAGGACGTACAGCGAATCGGCCCTTAAACGACTCAGACGGGCATAGCTCCACACCCAAGACGTGAAGTGTCTTGTGGCTGTACTATCGAACTCCCGCCCGGTCTCAATTTCATTTTTAAGCATAGTTCCATCCACGATAGCCATAAAGCCACTCGTGACTCCTTCCTACATCTCGCGGATGACCGGAAATCACCCGACTTCTACCGTACTAAGCAGGGCTAAGCATTGACACGTGCCTAAACCTAATATAGGATTAAGTACGATATCTGAACAAGGACAGGTATAATGCAATAAGTGTTTTCATATAACTCCTACAACTTAATGCAGTAAACAATTAAAAGTACTCAAGATTAATTTATAAATCAGTAGGTTCAGCATGCACCGGGGCTTGCCTTTCAGAAAGGTCGAAGGCCGGTGGTCAGGACACTCGGGTAGATCTTCGGCAGGAGCTTCGTCGCCGGCTGGTTCCTCTAGCTGCTCCAGCTGGTCCTGGATTTCCTCCGGAATCACCGGCTCGAACTCGAGGAGAGTTACCCCCTCCGGTACACCTATTGCATGAATGCACAATAAATATCATGGATGCATAAAGGTGCAACATGCTCGGGATGAAATGCATTTCAGAAATAAAAACAATAATCTAATCAAGTTACTTTATTAGTACGTGCAAATCTCTTCTTCGGTGGAGAAGTACTTACCTAAGCTATTCAACCTAAGATACAGCTGTTCTTCTTCGGTTAAGGCCCTAACACCTAACAACACAAGAGTAATATTACTTAGGTTACCACAGTAAGTTATTCTGGACAGCAGCTCAAAGATTCTAACATAACTGGAGAATCTCAACTCCAAAAGATATGATCTAAGACAATCTGGAAAGCTTATGAAATGCTCTACAAATCATTTTCAGACCTCAACCCTTAATTCCTAAGTTTTCCATTTCGAATTCCTTAAGTTCCAGATTCTGTCCTCTCTAAACAGAGAGCAGTCAATTCTGGACCGTCAATTAAAACAGCAACAACTCCCAAACTACTAAGCCAAATGTTCCCAAATTTTGACACAAGCTAATTTATCAATTTTACTATAACTTTGGTATTTACAAGTTTTCCAGCAACCACCTTTATCCAAATTCAAACCTAGAAATACTATCAGCTGTCCAGAAAACCTAAAATTGCAAAGATTAAATATTTATTGATGTGGCAAACATTCTCTAAGACCAAACTAATACTACTACAAGTTCA
The DNA here is from genome assembly GCA_038087645.1 of Saccharum hybrid cultivar R570. NCBI lineage: Eukaryota > Viridiplantae > Streptophyta > Magnoliopsida > Poales > Poaceae > Saccharum > Saccharum hybrid cultivar. The sequence goes on from JAQSUU010000270.1 coordinate 2,995,490, forward strand.
CAAAGGTCACAAAAACACCAAAAAGTAATGTGTGCCCACCTAGAATATTTATTTAAACTCATTTCTTAATTTACTTATGTAATTAAGTGGAATTTCAAACATGTATGTAAACTGCTCCTAAAATTCTACAAAAATTACAGGAGACTCTCTGACCCAAACAGAAGCTACTGTAAAAATTTGAACTAAATTTATTCACAGGAACTTCCTTCACAAAATTCCCAAGCCAAAAAGGCTATTTTTTGTATAAATAACAAAGCACAGTAAAAAGTGTCAAACAACATATTTCTTAATTTTCTTAGACACTCTAGGGTACCAAGACATTCTCCAAAAATTTATAAGAACATTGCACATGTAGAAAAATTACTAAAATTCATTTAAGTATTTCCTAGAATCACAAGATAGCTTGATAACTTGAAAAGTACTTAAGCACTACTGCCCAAATTTTTACCAAAGCTAGAGCAAGTATAAATTAGCCTACTCACCAAATTTCATAATTTTTGGAACAATGAAACTCAAGATATAATTTAAACAACTTTGCATGTGATTTAAAACACATTTCAAGGACCTATTTAAATATCCCAGAAAACAAACATCACATATCCAATTTATATTTTTCTAAAATACTACACATCCTGTAGATCCCAACAAAATTTATCTCATAATTTTTGGGCAAGTAAAACCCTAGATCTACATTTTCCAAACTTAACCAAAATTCTGTAGCAAAAATAAATAAAAATGAAAAAGATCTCATTTTATACTGGGCCGGCCCGGGAAAGGACGCGGCCCACGGCGCGCGCGCGCGGCCCGCTCGGGCTCCCGCCCACGCGCGGCACCGACAGGTGGGTCCCCGTGGTCAGTGACAGAGGGCAGAGGGGCGGCGAACCGCGAGCTCCGGCGAGCTCAAGCTCGTCGCAGGGGAGCTCGCTCGTGAAACCAAGCACACCCTCGCGTTCTCCGTCACATGGTGCTTCGATTCGTGCAAGAAGGACGGCTTGGGTTGGAGTGGGAGGGGCTCGCCACCGCGAGCGGCGGCGGTGAGGGTCGGGTGGCGGTGTACCGCCGCCGGTGAGGCCGCACGATCCCAGCTAAGTTCGGTACGAGCTTCACTGCAGCTAGGCGGAGCTATTGAGGTAGGAAGGGAAGACGGAGAGAGGCCCGAGCTACCCCGGCCACGGTGAGCCTCCATGGCGGAGCTCCGGTGGCCTCTCGGGAATGGCGGAGGGTAACAATGGGGCTCACCTTGAGTTCAATCAAGGCCGCCGGTGGGTCGAGGAGGTGTAGGGTGGTGAGGCGGAGGAATTGGCGTGATTTGGTGGCCGGTGATGCAGTGGAACACGCGCGCGAGCTCACCGGAGGTGGAGCGGCAATGGCGGCTTGGTTCTGGTGTTTTGAAACCGGAAGAGGGAGGGGAAAGGAATGGAGGCCGCCTCGACGCGTCGTGGCAGTCTTGAAGGCTCCGTGGTCTGGCCGGTGGGGCTAGGGCCGGCGTACGGGCGCCACCGCGTCTCCACGCGTCGGCGAGGCCCTGTGGTCGGTCGGCCACTCCCCCTTCACTGACGAACTGAACGAGGCGAACGGTGCCATCGAGCTCGACTGACAGAGGGATTTCATCGCCTCATAGCTCGTGATCGAGGCTGATTCGGTGAGAGCCGTAGTTAACAAAAGTGTAGAGCTACGTGAGGGCTTCAACATTGCCAATAGGGTCGTGAGCCAATTCGGCTTGGTTAGTGAGATACAACGCTCCAAAGTGAGGCACACGAAATCTGAACTGACTTTCAGTTACTTTCCCCCGACTGAAACTCGATTTTCGAAGCACGCTAACTCATAAACCGTTGGGAACCAGGCTTGGGTGATGTGGACAATGTCGTAGAGCTACATGAGGGCTCCAACTTTGTCAATTGGCTCAAGGACTGGTTTGGCCTGGTTTGTGAGTTATAAGGTGTCAAAGTGGGGTACAATGAAACTGAAAAGTCCAAATTTCCAGACTTAGAATTTTTTCTAAGTGTTGATCACCACTCAAGCTGACTTGTGGGCCATTTTTTAGCATGTTCTGGTCATTTTCATGAGATGGCCATGTTAGAACTTTTGTTCCTTATAAAATTCTCTACAACTTTGCTTAAGGTTGCTCCTCCATGCAAGATTTCTAAGCTGGACTTTTTAATTGGTCAAACCAGAGCATCCTAGGACCAAAAGGGTGGTCAACCACCTCTTGGAGGGCACTTTAGTAATTTTGGCCAACATGAACCTTGCTCCAAGAGTTACCCTAAGTATAACTAAGGTGTTGTAGGACATAATTGGCCACTCTACATTTTTGTCACACCAACTATCACGTATCGCATGATGTGAGCCAAATAAAATTTCTAAAACAATCACAGTTGTTGCATCACATAAAATAATATGCATGATGCATGCTTATGCTTATGCAAATGCAATGCAATTAAGGAGCTAAACACTTGAGGTGTTACACTAACTTATTGCAATTACTAGCTAAGAGTGGTAAAATTTGTTTGGCTATAACTCTAAATGACTTAGAACTAATTAACATGATTTTTGGAGCAATTTTTGTATTCAAAATCTTCCCAAATTTTGCTTTTAAAAATATTCCAGAAAAATAAGTTTTTATTTAAAATTTGCACTTTAAATCACTAATTCAAAATCTATTTAGAATTTTGAAAAGTGCCCTAAATGAAAGTTTTAGAGAATTAAATTTTGAACAACTTTTGTTTTGGGGATAACTTGTGAAAATGCCTTTTTCATCTTCAAAATTTGAATTTGAATCAAATTGTAAAAATCTGAAATTTTTTTAGAAAAGAAAAATGATTTCTTACCTTAACGGGACGCCGCCCCACTTCTGGCCCAACGGCCGAAGCCGGCCCGTGTCCGCGTCCGCGTTCGCCTCCGCCCGTGCGCTCGCGCGCGCTCACCTACGCCAGCGCAATCGACCGCGTCAGGGCGCGCTCGCCGCGTGGACGCCGCTCGACGTCGCCGGTGTACGGGTGGCGCCTCGACGGGTCCCATGTCCTCGCCCACGCCTTAAGCAGCCACAGCACCAGCTTCACTTCACCCAACTCGCCTCCAGTCTCCATTTCCTCCTCTCTCGCCAGCAGCAGCCGCGGAGCCGTGGCGGACGCTCGCGCCACCGCTCGCCGTCGTCGCTCCGCCTCCACCGCATGCCCCCACGAGCGCTTCTCCGGTCAATTCCTCCGGGCCTCAGCCCCGCCTCGTTTTCCCCCATCTGGTGCTCACGCCAATTACGTCACTCGAGCAAAGGTGAGGCCGATTTCGGTCGTCCGACCACCGCGTGCGCCATGGCCACCGCTCGGCCTACGCTGTGGTCGAGACCCATCCGCCATCCCATCTTCCCCAATTTCCACCCTTTCGTGCCTGCCTTCCTCTTGCGAATCCGGTGCTTGCTTCATCGTGCCCAGTTGTGGCCGGCAACGCCGCCAGACACCACCGCCGCGCGGCCACGCCACCGTGAACGTCGGCAACCCTGTGGTCACGCCCCGCTCTCGCCCCCTCTCTGCTCGCTGGGCCAAGACGGCCTTGGGCCGGAGCCCAAGCCGGGCCGACTCGCCTGCCTTCCCTGCACGTGCGCTCAGGCCGAAAGCCGTAGCCGTCCGGTTGGATTCACTGGGCCGGCCCGTTATCAATAAGAAAAATTAGTTTTTTATTTTTCTTTTATTATTTGAGAAAGAAATACTTTGGAAAATGTTTGGGTGATCATTTTAGCTCCAAAAATTGTGAAACAAATTTTGTAGTGTCTCTCATGAGTAGATCTACAGTTTAAAAATGTTGCATGTCAAGTTTGAAATATTTTTCTGTAGGGTTTTTATTTAATCACTGAAATTGTTGTTTTCTTGTTAAATATACAATAAATCATAGAAAGGTCAGAAAAACATGATTCTACTTGCAATAATTTTCATTTGTGATGTTCTTTCTAGGAAAAATATATGTCATGCATGTTCTGTAGAAAAATTCTTATGTGTAGTACAAGTGTTTAATATTGTTAATAATTGTTATTTTTGCTAGAGAGAAAAATATGAATAAAACATGCATGTAATAATTTTTCTTTAGTGATTGTTTATTGTGTACAATGTAGGAAAATTGCTAAATCTGTTGTTTGATACTTTTCATAGTATAAAGTATTTTTATGCTTATTTTTAGGTCTGAGCTTGTTATTTTTGTGTAGGCAGTTCTTGTAATCCAAATGTAATGAAATTTTTGTGGTATGCTAGATTAGATGATAGAAAGCTACTGTAATTTTCTTAGATTTTTCTGTGCTACCAAAATAGGTGTTGCTGCTCAAACCTAGTTGCAATTAGGGTTTAATTAACCTTGTTAATGCATGACTAGTTAATAAGATCTGCTTTGGTGTATCTTTGAAGCATTTAATAAGATGTGTTGACTTAGCATAGTAGTAGTAGAAGAGAATGCAGTAGATAACATGTGCTTGTAGTATATGTTCTTAGATGATGTTGACTACCTTGTAGAAGAGTTGTATTCCTACTTTATGCAGTAAAGTAAACCTGTTCATCTACATTTCATTCATCATGATCATTACATGTCATCTCTGCAATGCACCTAGGCATGAGCACTTATATGTTTGCATCATATAGGATCGCAGGAAGTAACTCCGGTAGCAGTTCACGAGGAGCCGAAATAGCAGACCGAGGTGCAAGAACAGGAGGTGCCCGAGGCCGACGAGGAGGTCGATGAGGATCTTCCAGAGTGTCCAAACCACCGTCCGAGCTCTTTCGAGAGAGGCAAGCTCCGAAGCATTTTTCTTCCCCGGTTTGCAATAAATTATTAATGCTTTACTTTAACTGATACATTACGTTTAGAAATTGTTTGCAACCGTTGCTGCATTATACCTTGTTTATCCTGTTCTACCATATCCTTGTTACCTTGGTATTCGCAGTCAAGAAATGCTTAGCTTGCTTAGACCGGTAGAAGTCGGGTGATTTTCTGTCACCTGCGAGCTATAGGTGGTTACCTGGATCTGCTTGAAGAAGTATGTCATCTGAGAATAACTAAGTGTTAATGTGAAATTGAGATCGGACGAAAACTTGTAGGGTTTCGGACTGTAGTGTTTTCCGTCTGTGTCGATTAAGGACCGACCGTTGTTGGGCCTCGAGTCATGTTGAACGCATGCCTTACATTTAGCTGGCCGAATAATGTACCTTTTGACCGCGAAGCTGGGAGATTATTCAGGGCGAGTGGATTGCCCGCAACACACTGTACCGAAGCAGTAGTGGCAGGATACAGGGGCGCGATGATAAGGCCAAAGAGCAGTCGGGCGGCCCCTGGGTACATGTGGTTCCTGGCAAGCTTGAGACTTTACCTGAATGGTTGACTCGGTGACCAATACCTCACTTTAGCGGGTGAGTAAGGTTTGTGTGAGGAATAAATTACCAGCTAGTTAATAATCGATTTGAATTGCCATCGTTCACTGGATAGTGAGCACTTGACTTGAGTTACTTCATCGTAGTAATTCTAATGGAACACTTGGACAGTTATATGGTATATGACATGATAGAAGTTGATTACTGATCATTGGTTATCCTTACCTATTTAATTACATGTTACTCTAGTACAGGTGCAAATGTAGTTGACAGGTTAATAAAGATTTAACTTGATGCAAAGCTTGTGAAAGATTCTTTAAATGCTAAAAATACCTTTTTGCAATAGAGTCAGCTACCCCACCATAAAGCCTGTCATGATCCTTGGTATCTTTTATTTTCGATTCTGTCGGGTAAGTCTAGCTGAGTACTTTCTCGTACTCAGGGCTTTGTTCCCACTTGTTGCAGATGGGCAGATGTATTACGTCTACTGTATCAACTGCCTTTATCCTGCAATGGGAGAAGCTTAGGACTATGGGCAATGGTCATTCACTACATCTCGTCTGATGCTTTTGTTGGAGATGATCCTGAGCTGGCACTTTATTTGAACTCTGTGTGAGTGTGTGATTTGAACTAAATGCTTCCGCTACTTTTATTTGAAACTGGTTTGTAATAACTATGTTTAAACTCCGATGTATTTGCGACGCGAACTTTTATGTAACTTGTGATGGTGACCGCTGAACTTATTACGATCTTGGCTGGTATGTAAGTTGGTTTGAAATCCGTCGTGATTTCATGGACTACCGGGTTATACGGGCTTAAGTTTGCTAAATCGTCTGCTCGGTGGATGATTTTCTTACTTAATCTCGTATAATTGGTCGGTTCTGTTATAATACCCCCACAGCTAGTCCCCGAGCACTATGTATTCTGTATCGACACACTGTCTTAGTCTTCTTCAACTTGCGAGGTTCGTCTTCACATCACCTTGAAATGTTAGCCGAGCATGCGCTAGTTTTCCGTCTGGATCAGGAATCAGTAAACCATGATTGTTGATGAAGATTGCAGTTGTCGGTGAAGATTGCATAGTGGTCCAGAAAGAAAAATTTTCTTTCCTGGTGAAGTGTACCCACTTGTATTTCTGAAAAGAAATCTAAGTGTGCGTACTTGATGGAAGTAACTTACAAAAAATTCTAGAGCGTAGGGGTCGAAAAATAGAAATAATTCACCGTCAGGTGAAGTGTACCCACTTAGTCCCCTAGCCTAGTAGTAGGTGACATAGGCACATGGTGCCAGGGTCTAAAAAAGAATCCTCAAGAAACAATAAACATTATGCACCATCAGGTGCATCATATATGATGAAGTCCCTGAGCTTGCTGGAAGGCAAAAGACGAGTCTTGTAGCAAGGTCTAAGAATATCAAGCGTCCATCGACTGTATGCAAGTATTGTACATGTAGTCGAGCGAGACGAATCCTATGATAGGAAGTGGTGTAACAAGTCTCCAAGCTCGAAGGTCTAACAACGAGTCCCCGAGCTCGGAGATCTGGCAACGAATACCCGAGCTCAGAGGTCTGGCAATGAGTCCACGAGCTCGGAGGTCTGGCGACGAGGCCCCGAGCTCGGAGGTCTAGCTGCAGGTTCCATAGCACACTAGTCTGGCGATGAGTCCCCGAGCTTGGAGGTCTGGCTGCAGGTTCCAGAGCTCAGAGCTCTGGCTACAGGTTCTAGAGCACGCTAGTCTGGTGATGAGTCCCTGAGCTTGGAGGTCTGGCTGCAGGTTCTAGAGCTCAGAGCTCTGGCTACAGGTTCTAGAACACGCTTGTCTAGCGAGTCCATCACCACGCTGTCTCTCTATCTCTCTTGCTTTTTTTTTCTGGTCCAGTCTGACGCATTGATGACGTGGGCGGCGCCGTAGTTGCTTTCTGTCGCATCGTTTTAACAGTGACCAGCGCCTGTAACAAGACGCGTTTGGGTCGCGTACCAAACGGCGCCTAAATCGGAAGGACCCAATTAATGCGGAAAAAATCCTGTCAGTTACCGTAAATCTCACGCCACGTGCCCCATTCTTCTGAAACTGAATCGGCGTTGTCTCTTAATGACCGGGAAGGGGAACGATAGTGGTCGAAGCAGTCCCCGAGCACAGCGTGAGGTGTGGTCTAGAAGTCCCCGAGCGTGGTCGAGGAGTATAACGTGCTCGGTGGTCTGAGACAAGCTGTGTTTACTAGACCAATCCCCGAGCATGGCTGGAGATGTTGTTCGAGCAGCGAGAGCTCGGCGACGATGAGCGACAAGAGCTTGGCGAGGAGCGGCGAGAGCTCGGCGAGAACTCGGCAATGAGCGATGAGAGCTCGGTGATGAGTCCCCGAGTGCTGGTCGAGGAGGTAGAGGAGGCGTAGTCCCCGAGCACTGGTCGAGTGGTCGAGGAAGAACACTGGTCTAGTGATCGAGTGTAACACCCTGGTGTTACGCATGCATTTAACACATCGAGGAGGCAGTCCCCGAGCGCTAGTCGAGGAGGTAGAGGAGGCGTAGTCCCCGAGCACTGGTCGGGGAGCGAACGGCGAAGTCCCCTACCGTAGCTCGAAATTCCTGCAATATATATATATGTATAACAGTTTAACTTATTGTAAACTTGTGTCCCGTCATGAGGCAAGTTTGTAATAATGTACTGTTGTAACAATGTAAGCTTGTTTGTGTTTTTGTGGAAAAATCGTTTAAAGCTTGAATAATGTGTGGAGGATAACTAAGTTAGGAACGTATAAGTGTTCTGTTTTAGTTGTATCAGTCGGTAGATGCGTCATTCTGTAGAATCCGTATGGCCCTAGCGTGATCTGAGATCCGAGTGCGAGGCGCGGAGCTTGTTCACACGTAGGAAGCGTACAGACCAGACCAGGAAGCACCCGCCGACCACCCGAAGCATAGAGAGCGGATCCCGTGCACGCGTGGGGAGAAGCCGGAGACGGGGCTGGCTCCGAGAACTCGAGAAATGATGGTGCTCTGTCAACTGGTCTTTTATAAAATATTAATAGAAAATAATTTTCAGGTAAGCACGTTAGAGTGGTCAGAAGAAATTGTATTAAATACGAATATTGGAAGTGTACTTATCTTTGAACAGAAAACTGGTCGGTGGCGATAAAATTGTCTAGCCCTCGAGCTTTCCGATCAGTCATGATAATGGTAGTCACGGTTGTTGTAGCGCCGTTTTTTGCGGCAATCATTATTACGACGCGACAGGTGGTTGAAGGCCGAGCAGCTTGCAGTCGGAGCCCGTGTGCAGATCTGAGCGAGCCGATGATGACGAAGATCCGTGTTGCTGACAAGGTTATCTGAGTCCCTGCTGACAATGTACGTGCAGACATGCAGATATCCATCGACATATACATACGCAGTTGAATATTATTTTAGTTGAGGCTAAGAAATTGACTTAGCTTTTTGACGTGCTGATGGACGTGACATGGGTGTTTGGCGGAGATGATAGCCCGAATCAGCAGCCAGGAGTTATCTCGTGCTTGCATGCTTGATCTACACGCGTGTATACTTGCATGGCCAATCAAATGCCTCCGTGGTCGATTATTAGTCGAAAAAAGCGCTGATATGATATTGGACGTCATCTTGCCCCGAGTCCGCCGTGGTGTCGATCTCGTATACATCTCGACGAGATCCGATGGACACATGGCCAGGCCAAGCTGCTATGCTGCCGCCAGTAGGTTGCGTATGCCACCATGTCACGTGATTTGACTTGGAGGGCTAACGACGTCGATTGCTGTGGCTGAGCAGAAGGACGTGGCTCGGACGGCTCGCTTGTGGCTTCACACGGCTCGCTTGGCTCGACGTGGCTCGCTCAGCGGCTTGCTTGATGGCTCGACGCGGCTCGCTCAGCGGCTCGCTTTCTTCCTTGGAAGTGATCGATCTGCTAGGGCCCGCTTGACTCTGCGCTTCATTAGGTTGTCGCAAGATGCAGAGCCATGCTGGTGAACTAGGGTCGCCGCCAGACGACGACGAATCGCGTGGTACTGACGATATGCCAATAGTGCACAGAGACGACGACGAGCCGCTGCGGCTGCCATTAACAAATCACGGAGGTCGATCCAAAGATATATGCAGATATGTAAGAATATTTATGAAACTAAAATCTTAGCTTTTGATGGCGTCGGATCAAATGACAAGAGCCTCTATACGTGTGCCTGCATGATGAGTGCATACATACACTCATACATGCCGGATTTGCATGCACGAGCCATCGAGGTGTTGTTGTCTCGTGGTTCGAGTGGTGACGATGTACGAAGTGACCAGCACCGCCGCCAGCGATGCCTGATCAAGGGCCGCGTGGACCCCATCGCGTAGCAGCGCGACTAGATTCGTTGAAGTCGGAGTGCAGGCGCTGCCATACGTTGTGATGCTGATCGTCGAAGCCACATGTCGATCTCGCGACGAGTTGCCTCGAGACGTCACAGTTCCGTGATAGGATATCTGCCGCTGAAGTCGCCGAAGTCGTCGTTACCGAGTTAATTCTCGATATTAATCTCAGCGAGCTCCAGGTAACATTAGCGAAGTAGATCGCAAACGAGGAAGACGAGTTGTTACATGCAGAAAAATCAATCTGTATGAGATATTCGAAGAGCAAATTGATCTAACCAACATCGTTGCAAAGAACAACTCACCCGGTTTTTAGTAGATAATTAACGAAAAAATTCCCAACTGGCTCGCCTGGGAGTCTGTAAGCACACCCCCTACCTGGCGCGCCACTCTCGACAAAACTTGGTCGACAGTCTACCGAGGGGTATACCCAAAGTAGTAGATTGTCGGCAGACAGGTGTGCAAGCCACGAACGAGATGGTGATGCAGAACAACACGCGGGTTTACCTAGGTTCAGGCCACCATGTGGGCGTAATACCTTACGTCCTGCTCTGCTTTGTTATTGCTGTTTCGAACAACGTATTACAAGCTAGATTGCCCTAGAGTATGTTGTGATGTTTTTGAGGGGGTCCCCTGTCCTCCTTATATAGTCCGGGAGGCAGGGTTACAGATCTGGAAACTAATCTTAGCCGGTTACAATTGCCATATGGAGCCGAATAAGGATTCCTAACCTAACCGACCAAGACCTTGCTTGAACTCTAAGTCTGGTTTGATGCCTTGCGCGAGACTCCATCTCGATGATCTGGATTGCACGTCGTCATGTAATGGGCCGGACCGTCTAGTCTGGGCTTGCCCATATCTAGCCGTAAGGGTATAGGGGATTATACCCCCATAGACTACTTATGAGAAATCAATCACATAGTCACTTACTTTGGCAGGGGGTAAACCATGATAAATAAGTATAATTGAATTGTAAAGCATAGTGAATAAATCACACAGAGATTAGAGATAGAGTACTCATCATAAAGGTAGGTTGACGTCTGATTAGTTCAAGAGATTGAATTCTAGGTAGGTTCTAATCTACTACGTCATTCATCTACTCTAGCAAACACACCATCATATATAGCATAAAAGATTCTTCATCTATGTATAAGGAATATTAATGAAAAAAAGCCAGGACATAGCAAGACTTCCTACGTAACGTTGTTTCTGCCTGTCCTATCAACGGAGGGTGGACTATATAAGACTCAATAGAACTGTCACTTCCACGAACTACCACACGACCCCGCCAATAGGATACATTTGCAGGTAAATTGCATCTAAGCACCACGCTTACATGTGATCTACCACTTACCCCCTCGCGAAGAGAGCTAAGCGCTTTGCAAACTTATACATAAACTCATTATCAATCATAACCATATCAAATGTACTACTAGAGCAAACTAGGAACATAATAAATAGAAACATAGTCATATTAGAATAAAGTCGTAGAGCAAAGATACAAAATAGTATCAATACTTTGATGACGAAGAACTGAATTTCGAGCACGAGTCACACGACTCTTCCTCTATCTAATCTAAACCTATGTAGAAGTTGAAGAATTGGAGTAGATATTCTAACTCTCTGGTGGAGAGAAACTCTCTAAACCCTAGCTCTGCTGATGGCTCCCTCTACTAATGAATTGCTAATGAATTCCAGGGTTTCTCCTGGGGTCAGGGGCCTTGCTTATATAGCCCTCTAGGAAGCACCACAACCCTCGGATCAAACTGACCTTGATCTATGGTTTTTATTTATCCTCAAAGGCGGTGGAGGCAGGATTCGCGAGGTGAAAGCTGATTGGCCACCTGAGTGGGGCGGGCACCCAGGGCCAGGGGTGGCCGCCCCACTTGCCAGCCCATTTGGCCTTCCCCTTTGAAGAGGTATCTTCTCATGTCTTCTAGATTATTATTTTTCGTAGTAGGGTTGGTTTCTCTCTATGTAAATCTGACATATGGGTCTCCTTTGGTCTTTTCCTAATAACCCCCCCTGCAGAAATAGACATTCACCAAAACTCATGGAAATTATTAGTTTAAAACCCCTAAGTCTAAGGTGAAACTCATTTTAACCCTTCTTTTGATCCTTGTTGACTTATAAAGTTGATGGTTAACTACCGTCAACAATGTCACAAGCTCTTGGATCAACCATTATTCCAGAGTTTTTGCAAGATTTTCAAATAAAACTCAGAGATTCCTGTGTATGACCCTCTCATGTCTCTCCTCTGTGGTATTTTTGGATCCTTACCAAGGCATTTATGGTGTGCCTTCTCTCTTCACCCTACTTCTAATAGGCTTATATGGAGCTCATTGGTGGGGAGAAAAGGAATTCATACTTGCGAACATTTATTGCATAGTCAGACCATAGATCCAGAGTGACAAGTTCGGCCATACAGTCAAATTAAGATGCACATGTATGTGATCCTAAATATGGGTTGAGTGAATATGTAGTGGAAATGATGGAGGATATAAGATGTAAGTGGAAATAAGGGGGTAGAAGAATAATGGTGAACATCTAATTCTACTTTTGCTCCTTGAAGGAATTTTATAACTCTCTTGAACTTTGAAGAACCTTGCTGAGAACTTGGGTTGCTAAAAATCTCTCTATGTTGGGACATTTGTCCTCTTTATTTTTTTTCTTTCTCACTCTCCCCTTTTTTTCTCTCTCTATTTTTTTAAGGAACTGAATACAATAGAATAAATCCCAAGTATCTTTTTGGAAACATAGATAAGAGATAGCAACAGAAATGTTGGAGCTTAAAACAAAAGGGGCTAGCAATGGATGAAGGGTTCTGTTCACTCCCAGTATAGGAGCAGAATAACTTGTTGGGTTGTGTCTAATGGAAATTATTTAAATGCATACCTCCAGGGTAGAAGCAGCATAAGTAGGTGGAGTGCACATAAATCTTGATTTTAACCGCATGACTAATCCCCTAGGGTTAACACAGACTAACCACACTCAATGCTTACAAGCCACTAAGCAAACAAGTGAAAGTCTTTCCTAATCTAGTAAACATGTATATATGGTTATGGTAGGAATTAAACTCTCGTCATATAGGAACTCATCATGCAGATATTTTTAGTTTTTAAAAGATAAATTCTCTAGAACTCTAGTATCTCTAGAAACAAGATAAACAGCAGCTCAAACCTTCCCATATCATATCTGCCAACTACCTAGACTTAGATCAAGCATTCGCTACCCACAAGTTTTAGGTTCAAAGCAAATCTTAGATCAAAACAATTGTGTTCCAAAACTTGGGAGAGTTCAAGGTTGAAAACTAGGTAATTGAAAGGAATTACGACAGATCAACTATTCATCATTTCCATGTAAGAGATCATTCTAGGGGTTCACTTTAGCTAGGTAAAACTTTGCACACTCTCCTATATTTATTTAGCAAACTTAAAGATCATATATAAATTTATAGAAAGGGAAACATTTATTTGGCTTTCTGAAGGTTATGCATCTTTTTCTTTGTTTCATATATCAAAGAAGAAATATATAAGTAAATAGATAGGTAAGAAAATACTTAGCTGGATACATGGGGGATGCTCTCCCCCGAGCTGGATGTTGACGTAGTCTTGCTTGATGTAGCTGACAGGCAGTGAAGGTGTACTCCCCTTATTGGAGTGCTTATGATGATGACTGCTGAGATAGTACTCCGACAGGGTACAGATCTTCCTTCTATCTATTAGCTTTCTTCGATCCTTCAAATTCTGTGAAGCTCAAATTAACAACAAAGCTAGTGGAACTTGATTAAGTGTTAGTGATAAACCTCTAAGCCTTAGGCATCTAGAACCTCTTGAAAAATATATCTTTTTAGCAAGATCTCTTTGGCAATATTTTTGTACTTTTACACTATGCAAGAAATTATAAAGAACGATGAATGTAAATTTATTTTATTTTTATGCCAACACAGCAAATAGACTTATGGGTTTTATACCACAAATTTATTCACATGGGACGTAGCAGTTTTGAGATGCAATGCAAGACATATTTATTTTCTTTTCTAATGCAGATGTAACAAAGTAAAATATGTAACAAGAATTAATTATGCTAATGTGGATAAGTAAATATGCTAAAGGAAAAACTTATGCAATGCCGAAAAAGAAATATGGATAACTACCAAGTTTACCTCCATGGTGAGGGTTTGGCGATTCAAGTCCTCCAAATAGGACTTCTTGTCATGTTCACTCCTTAGGTGCATCATCTTATCCCGAAGGTACAAACCTTGCACCTCTTGAGATGGTAACTCTAAGGAAGGTGTCACCCATGTTCTTTTCTTGTCTGGCAGTTTGATGTGAAACTTTAATTGTGAAAGTTTTATCACTGGTGGACCCTGTGATGAAGAATAGATGCTTCTAGTGGTCCTTTCTTTCTTCTAGGAGTTTGCCTTGCTCGATTCACCTCTCTCATCTTGTCTTCTAGAATTGCACTCCTTTCTCCTTCCTCTTCTCTCTCTTTTTTTATTGTGTCTAGAGCTTTTGTTCCACTTATTGTTTCTTCTCTGCAGAGGATTAGTGGACAACACATACCCGAAGGAATATACAAATAATGAAAAGGGTAGCGTTGTTCATAGAGCTAAAAGGTCATTTTCTATGCTACAGAAAAGTTGGCTTGAATATTTTAATTAGCATAGAATATTTACTCACCATTACTTCTTCTCTTAAGGATTGATTTTACTTTGTCTTAAGTTTGATTTGTGTATATGATATTTATAGAAACATTCAAACTTATAGAGAGAAAGTAATTATGAGTGGAGGGATTGCAAACCAGCGTGCCAGAGCGACAGGGGCTTGAGAAGAGGAAGAGCATTGCTAGATCATCATTAGAGGAGTCGGCGGCCTTCCTCCCCCAAGCTTGAGCCTTACTATCGCTCGTCACTTGAAGCCAAGTGTGAGTGTTGAATCATCCCTCAAAGTGTGTTGTAACTCCATATCCTTAGACACTGTTCATCATCTATTCTTAAATCTGTCAGAGAGGGCTCTTGATTTTAAGTCCGATGAGCAAAGTCCTCTCCCAAACAGTATGTTCTTCTGTCCAATCCAGGGGATGAGGTTGCAGGTGGCAGCATGATCTTCTCTCATCAATCATTTTTTATTTTTGTTGGGTCTTGGTTGATGAATTGATGTTCATTGGAGATGTAGACTCGGGTTCTTTCTTGATGGTCTTTGTGTTCTAGAGTGAAAGGTCTTGATGGCTAGAGGGGGGGTGAATAGCCTTTTAAAATTTTCTATAAAGACAAGCTAAACAAGTTTATCAATATAACAAATAGCGAGATGCGAGTTTTGCTTAGCCTACGGGGTGTTTGCAAGCCACCTAACCAATTCATAATTCTAGTATTTGCACTCAACCGCACAAGTCAAACCGAGAAGGTAACTACAACTACAACTAGCAAGTTACACAAAGGAGCTACTATAGCAAAGCTAACTAGCTTGCAAAGATAACTAAGAAAGTAATGCGGAGTTGAGTTGGGAGAGTTTCACCAAGGGGCAAAGTATTGAGCCAACCAATATGATCAACAATGAATACCAAGACAACCGAACACCGGGATCAATCAATCACAATATGAAAGTGATAACACGAAGATTTATCCTGAGGTTCACGTGCTTGCCGGCACACTAGTCCCCGTTGTGTCCCTCTTCACCACGTGGTTCGGTGGCTAATCGGTCACACACCGAGCCTCTCAAAAGGCGCCACAAGAACCTACCAAATGGCAAAAGGTTGCAATGACACGAGCAATTTACTAACATTGCCTTTGACGCTTCGTCGAGGTAGGCACAAACCCCTCACAATCACCGGACGTGGCCAGAACAATCACCAACTCTTGCCAATGCCTCCAAGCTGCTCCAAGCCGTCTAGGTGGCAGCAACCACCAAGAGAAACAAGAATCCCACAGCAAATCAACCACCAAGTGCCAACTAGATGCAATCTCACAATGCAAATGCACTTGGATCACTCAATCTTACTTCGAATATGCAAAGAAGCAAGAGAGATGAGTGGGAGGGGAGTTGCTTACCTCAAAGTGCTCACAAGTATGTCAAATGTCCAAGAGAGAGAGCCTTGAGCTGGCCAACGAGTATTTATAGACGTACCCCTTCAAATATAGCCGTTAGAAACTTGAAACAGCCGAAGTCACGCTGACCGGACGCGCCGATCGCACAACGCACAATGGCTATGCCACGAACCACCGACCGGACGCGCTCGTTGCGTGGACCGGATGCGTGAAGCTCGACCGGACGCGCTAGTCCCGTAACAGACCGAACGTGCTGGTCATGCCTGAGCAGCGCACAACGAAACAGCGACCAGACGCGCTGCAGAACTGACCGGACGCCACAGTGCTAGCGTCCGGTTGGAGTCCAGTAAGCTCCTCTGAATGACCAGACGCGTCCGGTCGATAGTGACCGGACGCGCCACCGTGTCCGACCAAAGACAGAAACACGCGTAGACGCTGAACACTGTCTGGACGCGTCCGGTCAAACAGAGACCGCATCCGGTGCAGCGTCCGGTCACCTCTGTGACCTCCGTTCGCCTCCATTTCTTTTCTGACTTTCGGCGTAGTGGAAAAAAGTCGTTTCAACTCCTCGAAAACGCCTGAATCCAGCCTCGCAAGCTCGGTGGGAGGGAGAGAGGACCCCAAACCCTCTCTACCGCTCAAACTCCACCGCCTTCGCAAACGTGCTAACACCACCAAGCGATCTCGTCAAGTGTGAATGTGTTAGCATTTTCACAATCATTTTTTGAGGTGTTATTAGTTCTATCCAAATGCATATGATTATGAAATGCACACCTAGAGGCACTTAGGAGTCCAATAGCCGCGTCATTCCCCTCTTTATAGTACGACTATCTATCCTATAATGTAACCACAACCACTAGGTGTCTTGGTTACTAAAACACAACCCTTAAGCATATACCTTTGCCTTGATCACGTAGGGTTGCATCCAAATCCAAGTGTGGCCATCATGGTCACCATGTCCATCTTGCCACCAACCTTGGAATGTACTAATCCTCATATGCTACATACAACTTAGGCATAGGATTAGTACTTAGGCATTGTCACTAATTACCAACACCAAACATAGAGCTTTCAATCTCCCCCTTGTTGGTAATTGGTGACAACCCTTTTCACAAAGATGTTATGATAAAATTTTGATTGAACCCATGTCACATTGTCCAAGTATATTACCATGTGTAAGAATTATGGACATGTGATCATGAATTCAAATTGATAGCAATGGCTCCCCCTACATGTACGCTATATGTTTGGATTTTGGAAGCATACATGTTAGATAGGAAAGATTAGGAGCATTGACTACCAATAGGTGCTAAGTGTTTAAGATTATAGAGCTTTGAAGCGTGATACCATCAGAGTAGCGATAAACACCATCTTAGCACCTTGTGTAGTTAGATACCACTTGTAAAAACACAACCATAACTAGAAACCTCGTGAGATCAACATTATAAGCAAGGTTCTAGTACCACTTTAAAAAAATGAAGCAAGAAAAATCTAACTACTTCCTATTCATGATAGTACCTCAATATACCATTCAAGTTATACTAACAAGTCACCACACAAGCAATGTATCGGGGAAAAAGAAATGCAAAACTATGCATCATACATATGAAGTGCACATGGAAATGCAACAATCATGCTTAAGAGCTTGCTCCCCCTACTTGTGTGCTCAAAATTTTAGTTGATCCCCTTCTTTTATCAATTATCCCCTTTAGGTTTTCTTCCCCTTTAGAATCTATCTTTGTGAACAACATTTTCTCCCCCTTTAGAATCTATCTTTGTGAACAACATTTTCTCCCCGTTGGCACCAATGACCACAAGGGACCAAATTTTAGATAGAATATCATGTCATGTTATGGGTGAGGATCAAGTTTGTGATTCAACCTAGATTGCTTGCATAAATAAAATGCTTCGGTTAGATCCAAGGGCAAGCTTCTTCACACCTCACTAGAAGGGTTATCATGCACCATGTTGAATCAAATATTTAAACAAGTTTTCTAGATTAAACACTTAGGATCACAAGCTACTTAAACAAGTTATATGCTACCACTAGATCATACAAGTCATGGAAACAATAGTGGCACCATATAAACTTCAAATTCATTTGATTTTTCATGAATGAGCCTAGAACATGTAAATTATGACTAGATGCACTAAACAAGTCCTTAACATAGAATGTATGACATGTCAACCAATTGTACCTTGGGGCTCGAAGGAGAGGCATGTCTTATATGGGGTGCATCAACTCATGTTGGAGAAGTCAAGTATGTTCAACTCATTCTTTAGCTTGTGAAATCTCTTCTCATCAAGTGGCTTGGTGAATAGATCGGCTAATTGATCTTCGGTGCCCACACTCTCAATAGCAATGTCACCCTTTTGTTGATGATCTCTAATAAAGTGATGGCAAACATCAATATGCTTTGTTCTTTGATGTTGAACCGGATTGTTGGTTAGCTTCACGACACTTTCATTGTCACATAGCAATGGCACATTCTTGAAATTGATTCCAAAATCCTTCAATGTTGCCTTCATCCACAAGATTTGTGCACAACAACTACCCGTGGCGATGTATTCCGCTTCGGCGATAGATAGTGCAATACTATTTTGCTTCTTGGATGACCATGAGACAAGTGATCTTCCCAACAATTGACACGTCTCGAAAGTGCTCTTTCTCTCCACTTTGTCACTGGCATAGTCAGAATCTGAATATCCAACTAGCTCAAAGCTTGCACCTTTGGGATACCATAATCCAACATCTTGTGTATGCTTTAAGTACCTCAATATTCTCTTTGTTGCCTTCAAATGACTTTCTCTTGGTGAGGCTTGAAATCTTGCACACTTGCATACACTAAACATCACATCGGGCCTTGATGCCATCACATAGAGTAGGCTACCAATCATTGATCTATATAGCTTTTGATCCACCATGTTGCCATTCTTGTCACTATCCAAGCTTCCACTAGTGCTCATTGGAGTAGCGATTCCTTTTGCATCTTCCATACCAAACTTCTTTAGCATATCCTTTATGTATTTGGTTTGGCTTACAAATGTTCCTTCCTTCATTTGTTTAATTTGAAGTCCAAGAAAGAAACCAAGTTCACCAATCATTGACATTTCAAATTCCTTTGCCATCATTTTTCCAAACTCATCACAATAATCTTGATTGGTTGAACCGAATATGATATCATCAACATATATTTGCAACACAAACAAGTCTTTCCCAATTTCTTGGTGAATAGTGTTGTATCAACTTTGCCCATGACAAATCCTTTGGATAGCAAGAAGTCCCTCAATCTTTCATACCATGCTCTTGGTGCTTGCTTCAATCCATACAAAGCTTTTCTCAATTTATAGATATGATTGGGTTTCTTGTCATCTTCAAAACCGGGAGGTTGCTCCACATACACCTCCTCTTGAATGTACCCATTGAGAAATGCACTCTTCATATCCATTTGATATTGCTTGATATTGTGAGCACAAGCATAGGCAAGTAAGATCCTAATTGCTTCCAATCTTGCAACCGGGGCATAAGTTTCACCAAAGTCAAGACCCTCTATTTGTGTGTAACCTTGAGCCACTAGTCTTGCTTTGTTCCTTACTACTATTCCATCTTGATCTTATTTGTTGCGAAAGACCCATCTTGTTCCAATGACATTGTGATCCTTAGGCCTCTCAGCTAATTCCCATACTTCATTTCTCTTGAAGTTGTTGAGCTCTTCATGCATTGCATTTACCCAATCTGGATCTCTCAATGCTTTATCAATGTCCTTGGGTTCTTCCATTGACACAAAAGAAGAGTGAGCACAAAAAGATGTCAATCTTGATCTAGTTTAAACTCCCCTTTGTATGTCACCAATGATGGAATCCAATGGATGGTCTCTTGCAATGTTAGTTGGTTGTAGCACTTGGACTTGATTGCTTGGATGTTGATGTTGATCATGAGTTGGAGATGATGAACTAGCCACTTGTTGATCTTGTTGCACTTAAGATGAGGTACTAGCTTGATTTTGCATTAGAGAACCACTAGCTTGAGTGATTAGACTTTGGAGCACTTGATCTTTGTTGTCATCTACATCAATCACTTGCTTTGGCCTAATATCACCAATATCCATTTCTTTCATAGCATTGGTCAATTGAGTTCCTCTCACATCATTCAAGTTATCTTCCTCATCGTGTGAGCCATTTGTTTCATCAAATTCAACATCATGAACTTCCTCAAGTTGACCACTAGCCAAATTCCAAACTGTATAAGCTTTGCTAGTAGTGGAGTAACCAAGTAGGAATCCTTCATCACATTTCTTCTCAAACTTGCTCAATCTAGTGCCTTTCTTAAAGATATAGCATTTGCAACCAAATACCTGAAAGTATGCAATGTTGGGCTTTCTTCCATTTAAGATCTCATATGGTGTCTTCTCTAAGAATTTGTGGCAATAGAGGTGGTTGCTATAGAAGCAAGCCGTGTTGATTGCTTCACCCCAAAATGTATCACACTCGGTTTTCTAAAGAACAAAACCAGGCTAATCATATGTGTGCCCAGGAAGTCCACACATATGTCAGAATGAAAAAGTATTAGAAACAATGTTATTATATAACATATACATAGCTATATTAGCACTTACATCAGAGTATCGTGGAATGGTGACTAAACTTTAGGCTCCCTTCTTCTCAGGGACGGCTAACTAGTGGCTCCGTATGCCAAACACTATTGAAAAACTTTTGGAAACTTCACTACCTCTTTATCCTTTTTCTGAGCAACACCTTACTACACACTGGGGTGTGGTGGAAATAGCAAGAGTGAGTCCATGTCGAACTCAACAAGTATAACACAGGGTTCATGAGGCACAAAAGGCTAGACACTGTTTGACTGTGTTTAGCTTTTAATCATCATATAATTAGAAATTGAGTAGCATCAAGATGAACCAATTCCCATTAATAAACAATGATCAATTGTAATAAGGATAATGAATAGCATTAACATGAGCATAATAATAATCAACAGTAATTAAGCATGATATAACCATGATGATCAACTATTCTATAAGAATCCCCAAGGCCGCTCGTGTCCATGAGCACGACTAGTATACTAGTTTTTAACTCTACGCAGAGGTGTACACTTTCACTATGAGTCATAATTTCCAAATGCATGGGTTTGCAAAGCCCAAAACATCAGAAACCATATAAAGCCATTCAAAAGTTCGTCTAACAAGTTAGGGCCATTAGATTCACTCGGCAGACAGATGTAGGAACCCCCTTTTCAAATGGCACAATTCCTTCTCGGCTATACTCATAGACTAGAGGCTGTCCTACACCCAACGTGGCAAGCCATTCTTATGCCATTTAAGGTAACCACTAACAAGCTAGAAAAGGTCTCTTGAACAACTAGAGCCAGAGCCATATAGCCCTCACAGCTGTACTATATGTCTCAGTTATCACTTACAGGTAAGTCCTTACAGAGAGTAACTAGAGCAACAATATAACCCCTTGCTCTAGCCCCCTTTCAACAGTAATAAAATCATCTTAATGGTTGGTTGCTTAATCCATTAGTCAAATTACAAGATCATTGTTCATAATTAAGCACTAGCAATAGCTACCCAAATGCACAACCCATAGGTGACAAGGAAACAAGATATCAATAGCTAAGTTATAATCTCTATGGTTGTCAAGGAAGACACATGCATATGTATGATAATTTCAGTGAATAGGTAACAAGGATGGTCCCATGTTATACTTGCCTTAACTTGCTTTTCCCCCAAAGTAATACGCTCGAAATCCTTTAATATTCAACTTTCAATCTTCTGCTTCTAATTCTCAGCTTCTAGTCTTCAGAGAATAGCTTCTTAATCACCACGTAAACCTCACCGATTGACTGAACCATATAGCACCACACAAGCATCTATACAATCATACACGAAGCAAACAATAGATCTATATTAGAATAGTACACCAATCATACAAAAATAAGTAAAAGAGTTTGAAACACGATTCTACGCATCGCTACGAACACAAAGTCGTGAAAAGCACGCTAATCGGAGCTACGGTTGAAAGAGAAATAATTACCGAAAGATTTTGTTGTATAAAACAGAAAATTATAGGTCTCGCTTGTTTTAATTACATAAAATAATATATATAGGACAAAATACTTTTTATAGATATTCAAAAGTGACTTAGGCTAAACTACATTTAAATTTAGAAAACTAAAGGAGAAATCAATAATGTTTTATTTATAAATCTAGTTGCACAGTTATTATTCAAATTAGATCTAAACTATGAAATTTCAGAGATTTTGATAAGCAAAACATTAATACTAATACGTAGTTTATGTTGTTATAAATCCATTGCAATTTGAACGGACTAATTCGGAATTAAAACAAATAAGTTATGAATTAAACGAGATTTTCTTTAGTAAACAATAGATTAAATCTAATATCAAATCTTAAAGGTAGAAAACCTAACCAATAGTAGAAAAACAGTTTGAAAAGCTTATAAAACTATTCTACATGTTACTACGATCATACAGACTTAAAGATCACAAAATTCAGATTTAAAACGTGAAAGTTATGAATTTTCTAAAATTTCCTATAGATAAATAATTACTTTAATATAAACTCGAAAATTAAATTTTCCAAACCTACTGTACAGCTATACTAACATGCAGAGCTCGTAAATACGAATCTAACGCAACTTGAACGGGTCAAATCGGAGTTAAAACGAAGATTTTACGATCAAAACAAGTTTAGTGGCAAAACTGTAAATAGTATCATCTTCTACCTTGGGCTTGGAGGAGCTCCGGTCAGCTATGGTGGAACCTCGCCAGAGAGAAGCAAGATGAGATGGGAACTCGATAAAACGGCGATAGATTCGCATAAACGAATATACCATGGTGTAGAGAACGACGAGGGCTGCCTCTTGGTGGTGGTGGCTGGCGTCGGGACACGACGGTTTGGCCGAAAAAGCTCGTCGGAGAGTTCGCCGGAACGCAAGCTGTACATGAAGAACTTCGGGAGGGGTGGAGGGAGCTACGAGCGGCGGCTCGCGATAATGGTTGTACTTCTGAAACCAGGACGTCGAGGGCTACACCGGCATATATATAGTCGTAGGGTTTGGAAACTTTTCGGATTTTCTTAATTTCAGGATTATTTTAATTCCGCGATTAAAATAATTCCAGAAAAATCTAGAATTACCGTTTAAGCCGCGAAAAATAGCCCGAAGCTCAGAAAAATCACGGGAAAAATCCTAGAGACTCTTGGGGAGATAAGGAACTCAACTAAATAGGTTTGGGCTCATGAAAAGATTGATGAAGAGATCAAGGAAAAAGATTAAACTCACGGAAATTGAAATTTTAAATCCAGAAAATACCAAAAAGTTTTCCGATAAGAAGTAAACGTCGTCCTATGGTATTTTAAAAATAATAGTACTCACCAACACCAAAGACAAGCATCACACAAACACCACATTATTAAATCAAAATGGAAAAGTTTAAAATCACAATTTTCTATATTTAAATTAGCGGCAACTTAACTTATCTAATAAATTTATTCAAATATTGAAATTATTTATTTATTTAGTGTTTTTCAAGCACAACCCAAAATAGGAAATTTTGGGTGTGATAAAATAAATGACTCACATTATACTCATTCAACATTGATCTTGCCATATCAATTAAGGTTCTATTCTTCCTCTCAACTAGGCCATTTGATTGAGGTGTATACTTGGCCGAGAATTGATGCTTGATTCTAAGCTCCTCACATAGCTCATCAACTCTTGTGTTTCTAAATTCACTTCCATTGTCACTTCTTACTTTCTTGATTGTGGTCTCAAACTCATTTTGCACTCTCTTGATGAACTTCTTGAATATGTCAAATACATCACTTTTGTCCACAAGAAAGAATACCCATGTATATCTAGTGAAATCATCCATAATCACAAACCATACTTGTTGCCACCGATGCTTGTGTATGTAGTTGGCCAAAATAGATCTATGTGCAACAACTCAAATGCCTTGGAAGAACTCATAATGCTCTTCAATGGATGAGTGTTGCCCACTTGCTTTCTGGCTTGACATGCACTACATAGATTATCCTTCTCAAATGTGACATCCTTCAAGCCTCTAACTAAGTCATGCTTCACTAACTTGTTCAATTGCTTCATACCAACATGACCAAGTCTTCTATGCCATAACCAACCCATACTTGATTTGGTAAGCAAGCATGTTGAAAGTTGAGTGTCACTAGCATTGAAATCAACCAAGTAGAGATTCTCATATCTAAAACCTTTGAAGATCAAATTGGAGCCATCAACACTAACTATCTCCACATCATCAACACCAAATATGCATTTGAAACCAAGATCACACAATTGGGCAACCGAGAGAAGATTGAAGTTCAACTTTTCAACCAAGAGCATGTTGGAGATGCTATGATCATTTGAGATTGCAATCCTTCTAAGAGCCTTTACATCACCCTTACTATTGTCACGAAATGTGATGCTATCAATGCCACTATAATTTGATTTGAGAGAGTTGAACATTCTTGAATCACCGGTCATATGTTGAGATCACCCACTATCAAGCACCCAATGCCTTCCTCCGGCCTTGTAATTTACCTACAAAACAATTTAATGTCTTTTAGGTGCCCATACTTGCTTGGGTCCTTGGAGGTTAGTAACTAAGTTCTTTGGTACCCAAATGGCCTTCTTCTTTGGGCCCACAATTGGTGTACCAACAAACCTAGCATGCACACCTTTCTCACCCTTAGTAAGCACATAACAAGAATCAAGAGGAATACAATTTATTTTAGCATGAAACTTGTTGTTGTTCTTGTTCATTTTATTACAATTAATCTCTAGATGCCCAACTTGTTTGCATCTATTGCAATAACGACATTGCTCTTCACAAAGCGAGGCTTTGGAGTAGCAAAGGCCGCCTTGCCCTTCTTGGGAGTATAGCCCAAACCCTCTTTGTTAAGAGAGAACCTTTGGCTACCCAAGCATTTTAGCAAGCGGGTATCTCCATCGTAGGCATTGCCTAATGCACGGGTGAGATCATCCACCTCTCTCTTGAGAGTCTCATTCTCAACCAAAAGTGATGAATCACTAGTAGTAGAGGTAGAGTTGGTTGTGGTGGATGATGATGAGCTACATGAAGCATTAGTAGGACCAACAAATAAAGAATCATCAATAATATCACATGTTAGTCCAATATCACAAGTGACAATCACTTGCTCCTCCTTAGCTTCCTTCATGAGCTTCTCCAACTTGAGGTCCTTTTCCTTGATGAGCTTAAGTAGAGTGGAGTGGGCTTCCTTAAGCCTAGTGTGAGCAACTTCAAGATCCTCGTGGTCTTCCTTTAGACACTCACGAGAGGCCTCTAGCTCATCAAAGGATTTCCTAAGAGCTTTGAGCTCTTGTTCAATTCCTTTGCACTTCTTACTCTTTTTGAGAGCAATAAGCTCCTCCATCAAGGCATCATTTTCATTGCTCTTGGCAATGAGCTCTTGCTCCAAGATCTTGCACTTCTTGGTTGTCCTCTTGTAGCCCTTGCTCATTTGATCTATTATGCCTAATAGATCATCCTTGGAGTAGTCCTCATCCTCCTCATCATCACTCCTACAACCATCACTAGCACAAGAATCATCATCACTATCATCATATTTTACCTTGGTAGGCTTGGCCATAAGGCATGTCGATGTAGTGTCGAAGATGGATGGCTTGTTGGAGAGGGCGATGCTTGCAATGGCTCGCCGAGTGGTCTTCTCATCATCACTAGAGCTATCATCATCACTATCGGAGTTATCACTATCCCAAGTGACCACATAGCCACCACCCTTCTTCTTGTTGATAGTAAAGCTCTTCTTCTCTTTCTTGTCCTTCTTGTCCTTCTTGTTCTTCTTCAACTTCAACTCCCCATCATGATATATTTTGTCTTCATAGGGGCACTTTGCCACTATATGATCGGGGCTATTGCAATTGTAGCAAAGCACCTCCTTTGCCTTCATGAAGTCCCTTCTCTTTCTTGCACCATATCCTTTCTTCTTCATGAACCTCCCCATCTTGTGCACTAGGAGGGCCATGGTCTCATCATCGAATGGATCATCATTATCGCTCTCCACCTTGCTCTTGCCCTTAGAAGATGAAGCCTTGAATGCAATGGGCTTCTCTTGCTTGACCTTGGTTTCCTTCTTCTCATCTACCTCATCTTCATCATCATTGTATTGGGCATCGGTCATTATATCTCCAAGCACATCGGTTGGTTTGACCTTGTCCAATCCATCTCTAAAGATCATTCTTCTTAAGGTGGCAAACTTCTTGGGTAAGCACATCAAGAACTTGTGTGAGAAGTCCTTGTCCTGAACCTTCTCCCCAAGCCCCTTGAGATCATTGATAATGACTTGGAGCCTATAGAACATCTCCGGGATGGATTCATCATCCTTCATCTTGAAAATAGAGAACTTGTCCTTGAGCATATATAGTTTGGCACTTTTTACCATTGAAGTTCCTTCATATGTTTCTTCAAGCCTTATCCAAAGCTCATTTGACTTTTCAAGATCTTTGATTTGCTCAAATACTTTGTCATCAATGGCACGGTAGATTGTGTCAAGTGCCGCGGTGTTGCATTGTTTGTTGATGCGGTCATTGGGAGTGAGATTTTCCTCATCAAGAATGATGTATCCTTCTTTGGTCACATCCCAAACCTTCTCATGTATATTGCCTAGGTATTGCTTCATCTTCCTTTTCCAATGATCAAAGGAAGAGACGCCATCAAAGAATGGAGGCTTGCCATTAACATGATTGAACATAACTTGAGCCATCTTGCACCGAGGTTGTTAAGCCTTGCAAACGGTGACCACGGCTCTGATACCACTTGAAAGGTCTGGATGGCTAGAGGGGGGGTGAATAACCTTTTAAAATTTTCTACAAAGACAAGCTAAACAAGTTTATCAATATAACAAATAGCGAGATGTGAGTTTTGCTTAGCCTACGGGGTGTTTGCAAGCCACCTAACCAATTCACAATTCTAGTATTTGTACTCAACTGCACAAGTCAAACAGAGAAGGTAACTACAACTACAACTAGCAAGTTACACAAAGGAGCTACTATAGCAACATGAATACCAAGACAACCGAACACCGGGATCAATCAATCACAATATGAAAGTGATAACACGAAGATTTATCCTGAGGTTCACGTGCTTGCCGGCACGCTAGTCCCCGTTGTGTCCCTCTTCACCACGTGGTTCGGTGGCTAATCGGTCACACACCAAGCCTCTCAAAAGGCACCACAAGAACCTACCAAATGGCAAAAGGTTGCAATGACACGAGCAATTTACTAACGTTGCCTTTGACGCTTCATCGAGGTAGGCACAAACCCCTCACAATCACCAGAGGTGGCAAAGAACAATCACCAACTCTTGCCAATGCCTCCAAGATGCTCCAAGCCATCTAGGTGGTGGCAACCACCAAGAGAAACAAGAATCCCACAGCAAACAACCACCAAGTGCCAACTAGATGCAATCTCACAATGCAAATGCACTTAGATCACTCAATCTCACTTCGAATATGCAAAGAAGCAAGAGAGATGAGTGGGAGGGGAGTTGCTTAGCTCAAAGTTCTCACAAGTATGTCAAATGTCCAAGAGAGAGAGCCTTGAGCTGGCCAACGAGTATTTATAGACGTACCCCTTCAAATATAGCCGTTAGAAACTTGAAACAGCCGAAGTCGTGCTAACCGGACACGCTGGTCACACTGACCGAACGCGCCGATCGCACAACGCACAACGGCTATGCCGTGAATCACCAACCAGACGCGCTTGTTGCGTGGACCGGACGCGCGAAGCTCGACCGGACGCGCTGGTCCCGTAACAGACCAGACGCGCTGGTCATGCCTGAGCAGCGCACAACGAAACAGCGACCAGACGCGCTGCAGAACTGACCGAACGCCACAGTGCCAGCGTCCGGTTGGAGTCCAGTAAGCTCCTCTGAATGACCAGACGCGTCCGGTCGATTGTGACCGGACGCGCCACCGTGTCCGATCAAAGACAGAAACACGTGCAGACGCTGAACACTGACCGGACGCGTCCGGTCAAATAGAGATCGCGTCCGATGCAGCGTCCGGTCACCTCTATGACCTCCGTTCGCCTCTGTTTCTTTTCCGACTTCCGGCGTAGTGGAAAAAAGTCATTTCAACTCCTCGAAAACGCCTGAATCCTGCCTCGCAAGCTCGGTGGGAGGGAGAGAGGACCCTAAACCCTCTCTACCGCTCAAACTCCACCGCCTTCGCAAACGTGCTAACACCACCAACTGATCTCGTCAAGTGTGAATGTGTTAGCATTTTCACAATCATTTTTCGAGGTGTTATTAGTTCTATCCAAATGCATATGATTATGAAATGCACACCTAGAGGCACTTAGGAGTCCAATAGCCGCGTCATTTCCCTCTTTATAGTACGGCTATCTATCCTATAATGTAACCACACCCACTAGGTGTCTTTGTTACTAAAACACAACCCTTAAGCATATACCTTTGCCTTGATCATGTAGGGTTGCGTCCAAATCCAAGTGTGGCCATCATGATCACCATGTCCATCTTGCCACCAACCTTGGAATGTACTAATCCTCATATGCTACATACAACTTAGGCATAGGATTAGTACTTAGGCATTGTCACTAATTACCAACACCAAACATAGAGCTTTCAATTTCCCCCTTGTTGGTAATTGGTGACAACCCTTTCACAAAGATGTTATGATAAAATTTTGATTGAACCCATGTCAGATTGTCCAAGTGTATTACCATGTGTAAGAATTATGGACTTGTGATCATGAATTCAAATTGATAGCAATGGCTCCCCCTACATGTATGCTATATGTTTGGATTTTGGAATCATACATGTTAGATAGGAAAGATTAGGAGCATTGA
The DNA here is from genome assembly GCA_038087645.1 of Saccharum hybrid cultivar R570. Taxonomy (NCBI): domain Eukaryota; kingdom Viridiplantae; phylum Streptophyta; class Magnoliopsida; order Poales; family Poaceae; genus Saccharum; species Saccharum hybrid cultivar. The sequence goes on from JAQSUU010000270.1 coordinate 3,024,138, forward strand.
CTACCAATAGGTGCTAAGTGTTTAAGATTATAGACCTTTGAAGCGTGATACCATTGGAGTAGCGATAAACACCATCTTAGCACCTTGTGTAGTTAGATACCACTTGTAAAAACACAACCATAACTAGAAACCTCGTGAGATCAACATTATAAGCAAGGTTCTAGTACCACTTTGAAAAAAATGAAGCAAGAAAAATCTAACTACTTCCTATTCATGATAGTACCTCAATATACCATTCAAGTTATACTAACAAGTCACCACACAAGCAATGTATCGGGGAAAAAGAAATGCAAAACTATGCATCATACATATGAAGTGCACATGGAAATGCAACAATCATGCTTAAGAGCTTGCTCCCCCGACTTGTGTGCTCAAAATTTTAGTTGATCCCCTTCTTTTATCAATTATCCCCTTTAGGTTTTCTTCCCCTTTAGAATCTATCTTTGTGAACAACATTTTCTCCCCCTTTAGAATCTATCTTTGTGAACAACATTTTCTCCCCCGTTGGCACCAATGACCACAAGGGACCAAATTTTAGATAGAATATCATGTCATGTTATGGGTGAGGATCAAGTTTGTGATTCAACCTAGATTGCTTGCATAAATAAAATGCTTCGGTTAGATCCAAGGGCAAGCTTCTTCACACCTCACTAGAAGGGTTATCATGCACCATGTTGAAGCAAATATTTAGACAAGTTTTCTAGATTAAACACTTAGGATCACAAGCTACTTAAACAAGTTATATGCTACCACTAGATCATACAAGTCATGGAAACAATAGTGGCACCATATAAACTTCAAATTCATTTGATTTTCATGAATGAGCCTAGAACATGTAAATTATGACTAGATGCACTAAACAAGTCCTTAGCATAGAATGTATGACATGTCAACCAATTGTACCTTGGGGCTCGAAGGAGAGGCATGTCATATATGGGGTGCATCAACTCATGTTGGAGAAGTCAAGTATGTTCAACTCATTCTTTAGCTTGTGAAATCTCTTCTCATCAAGTGGCTTGGTGAATAGATCGGCTAATTGATCTTCGGTGCCCACACTCTCAATAGCAATGTCACCCTTTTGTTGATGATCTCTAATAAAGTGATGATAAACATCAATATGCTTAGTTCTTTGATGTTGAACCGGATTGTTGGTTAGCTTCACGACACTTTCATTGTCACATAGCAATGGCACATTCTTGAAATTGATTCCAAAATCCTTCAATGTTGCCTTCATCCATAAGATTTGTGCACAACAACTACCCGCAGCGATGTATTCGGCTTCGGCGGTAGATAGTGCAATACTATTTTGCTTCTTGGATGACCATGAGACAAGTGATCTTCCCAACAATTGACACGTCCCGGAAGTGCTCTTTCTCTCCACTTTATCACCGGCATAGTCGGAATCTGAATATCCAACTAGCTCAAAGCTTGCACCTTTGGGATACCATAATCCAACATCTTGTGTATGCTTTAAGTACCTCAATATTCTCTTTGTTGCCTTCAAATGACTTTCTCTTGGTGAGGCTTAAAATCTTGCACACTTGCATACACTAAACATCACATCGGGCCTTGATGCCATCACATAGAGTAGGCTACCAATCATTGATCTATATAGCTTTTGATCCACCATGTTGCCATTCTTGTCACTATCCAAGCTTCCACTAGTGCTCATTGGAGTAGTGATTCCGTTTGCATCTTCCATACCAAACTTCTTTAGCATATCCTTTATGTATTTGGTTTGGCTTACAAATGTTCCTTCCTTCATTTGTTTAATTTGAAGTCCAAGAAAGAAACTAAGTTCACCAATCATTGACATTTCAAATTCCTTTGCCATCATTTTTCCAAACTCATCACAATAATCTTGATTGGTTGAACCGAATATGATATCATCAACATATATTTGCAACACAAACAAGTCTTTCCCAATCTTCTTGGTGAATAGTGTCATATCATCTTTGCCCATGACAAATCCTTTGGATAGCAAGAAGTCCCTTAATCTTTCATACCATGCTCTAGGTGCTTGCTTCAATCCATACAAAGCTTTTCTCAATTTGTAGTCATGATTGAGTTTCTTGTCATCTTCAAAACCGGGAGGTTGCTCCACATACACCTCCTCTTGAATGTACCCATTGAGAAATGCACTCTTCACATCCATTTGATATAGCTTGATATTGTGAGCACAAGCATAGGCAAGTAAGATCCTAATTGCTTCCAATCTTGCAACCGGGGCATAAGTTTTACCAAAGTCAAGACCCTCTATTTGTGTGTAACCTTGAGCCACTAGTCTTGCTTTGTTCCTTACTACTATTCCATCTTGATCTTGTTTGTTGCGAAAGACCCATGTTGTTCCAATGACATTGTGATCCTTAGGCCTCTCAACTAATTCCCATACTTCATTTCTCTTGAAGTTGTTGAGCTCTTCATGCATTGCATTTACCCAATCCGGATATCTCAATGCTTTATCAATGTCCTTGGGTTCTTCCATTGACACAAAAGAAGAGTGAGCACAAAAAGATGTCAATCTTGATCTAGTTTGAACTCCTCTTTGTATGTCACCAATGATGGAATCCAATGGATGGTCTCTTGCAATGTTAGTTGGTTGTAGCACTTGGACTTGATTGCTTGGATGTTGATGTTGATCATGAGTTGGAGATGATGAACTAGCCACTTATTGATCTTGTTGCACTTGAGATGAGGTACTAGCTTGATTTTGCATTAGAGAACCACTAGCTTGAGTGATTGGACTTTGGAGCACTTGATCTTTGTTGTCATCTACATCAATCACTTGCTTTGGCCTAATATCACCAATATCCATTTCTTTCATAGCATTGGTCAATTGAGTTCATCTCACATCATTCAAGTTATCTTCCTCATCGTGTGAGCCATTTGTTTCATCAAATTCAACATCATGAACTTCCTCAAGTTGACAACTAGCCAAATTCCAAACTCTATAAGCTTTGCTAGTAGTGGAGTAACCAAGTAGGAATCCTTCATCACATTTCTTCTCAAACTTGCTCAATCTAGTGCCTTTCTTAAAGATATAGCATTTGCAACCAAATACCTAAAAGTATGCAATGTTGGGCTTTCTTCCATTTAAGATCTCATATGGTGTCTTCTCTAAGAACTTGTGGCAATAGAGGCGGTTGCTATAGAAGCAAGCCGTGTTGATTGCTTCACCCTAAAATGTATCACACCCGCTTTTCTAAAGAACAAAACCAGGCTAATCATATGTATGCCCAAGAATAAAACCACCACGTCTGATCAAAGACAGAAACATGCGCAGATGCTGAACACTGACTGGACGCATCCGATCAAACAGAGACCGCGTCCGGTCCAGCGTCCGGTCACCTCTGTGACCTCCGTTCGCCTCCGTTTCTTTTCTGACTTTCGGCGTAGTGGAAAAAAGTCATTTCAACTCCTCGAAAATGCCTGAATCCCACCTCGCAAGCTCGGTGGGAGGGAGAGAGGACCCCAAACCCTCTCTACCGCTCAAACTCCACCGCCTTCGCAAACGTGCTAACACCACCAAGTGATCTCGTCAAGTGTGAATGTGTTAGCATTTTCACAATCATTTTTCGAGGCGTTATTAGTTCTATCCAAATGCATATGATTATGAAATGCACACCTAGAGGCACTTAGGAGTCCAATAGTCGCGTCATTCCCCTCTTTATAGTACGACTATCTATCCTATAATGTAACCACACCCACTAGGTGTCTTGGTTACTAAACACAACCCTTAAGCATATACCTTTGCCTTGATCACGTAGGGTTGCGTCCAAATCCAAGTGTGGCCATCATGATCACCATGTCCATCTTGCCACCAACCTTGGAATGTACTAATCCTCATATGCTACATACAACTTAGGCACAGGATTAGTACTTAGGCATTGTCACTAATTACCAACACCAAACATAGAGCTTTCATAGAGGCGTGACGAAGAGTTGCTTAGTTAATGATACACCATCTGTCTTTATGATAAAGGAAAGAGCTTCATCAATATTTGCATGCAGGCATCATCTCCAATGGCTTAGGGACATCATCTTGCAACCATAGTCATAGTCTTTCAAGGCTTGGTCGATAGTCAACCCTTGATTGGTGATTGGTTGACACAAGGGTGCATGCTATCATGTCATCCATGTCCTTGCTACCGACGTGCAAGCTGGTGTCTTCAAGGATAATAAGAGCAGGTCTCTGATTGGCTAATATGAGGTGAGTTGCACCTTGCTTCTCATTGGCATCCTGGCTTGAGTTTTAGAAAGGCTCAATGCCAGGTTGTCTTCAATACTGCTTATGACATGCTGCTTTGTGATACGCTCAGGGGGTTCCGATCTTCACGACGTAGGATGATCACTGATAACTAGCTGAAGAACAGCCGGATAACTTGCTGCAGGCAGCGATAACTAGTGCAACCTGGTAAATAAAACTCGAAGCCAACCACCGTCTTTAACTGGCAACCTGAATCGAGGATTCACCCAACCACACTCTCAAAGAACCAACCAACACAGCCTACAATCAATCGAGGAAACCTCGAAGGGAGTAGGAGCACCAATTGGGAGCGGATGAAGCCGCCGCTTCTGTAAATCCCGCAAAGGAAATCACAAGAGCAAAGGGGTAGAGATCTCTCTCAATATTTGTTAGCACACAGCTAAACAAAAGGGGGGTTTGTATTCCATTATCAAAAGTCTGAGATTGCAATGAGTCTAGGAGGTATTTATACTAGCAACAACCCTGCTAGATAGGTGGAAACTCGAAAAGAAAAATATAAGACGCACTATGTGAACGGGCCTCCTCGAGATGCCTTCCTGGAGAGTTTTCGCGTGGCTGCTGGTTGTCAGCGCAGTCTTCAGTGTTTTGGCAATAACTCTATCTTGGAAACTCCAAATGACATGCGGTTTGTTGGGTTGGAAAGTTAACTTGATAACCTTTCACACCATGTGCAGCATGTACCACGAAATATTGTAGATTGGTATAGTTTTGCATGGGAACTTGGACATCAGGCTGACTGCTGACTAGCTGACCAGCCTGTACTAAATCAGTCAAATCTCAACATTGGAGAATCCAAATCAAGTGAGAGAACTTGGGCTTGAAACTAGACTTGATAAGCTTTCCAACAAGTCCTCATGGGCCTTCATAGCTTTTGCGAGCAAAAAGTTGTGACTGATTCTTTCTGATGGTTCTGTCACACGGGACTGGCTCGAACGTGATCCTCCTCTTTGGTTCACCCTTGGTGTCTTGTCATCCTCCGTGGTGCACCTAAGCAATAGCAACATGCACAACTTAGGCAGTATATAATTCTCATTAACATTAAAATGATTTTCAGAAAGTAGCGCATGCACCTCTTGTTGTAGCTTCTTGGCTCGACTACGTGTAATTGGTCCATCAAAGACTTGGACTAGTGCTGGTGTAACTTGACTTGGAGGTTGTAACATGTTGTTGGTTGACGTGATCATATCATCCTCTCCCCTTGAAAAAGAGTCGTCCTCGACTCTAATCTGTCGAAGTCCAAAAATTGTGCTAGGCCAACAGGGGTAATTGTACAACTCATTTTATTCAACTTTAATTTAGTAATGTTGTGACATGTTATGCAAAGAGCACAAACATAAAATTTATTTATAATGTAGTGTCCGATGATGTTAAATGTAAACTTGCAGCAGTAGGCACAATTCAAAGATTTCATAGATGATATATCAAGAACGCTTTCAACCATTTTATTAATATCAACAAATTCATCAAGCTTGACATAGAACATACATTCAGCAGGAGATATTCTTCTAAAGAATTCAGCATGACTAATCAATTTCACATGGCCCACATTATCGACATGTAAATTATCATATATTTCAGTGAAAGTATACCAATGGTCATGCATGATTGAACAATGTTTGTCAACTTTCAAAATTTCAGCACTTGTATCAACATGTGGATCAATCAAATCAACACAAAGATTTCGTGTATACTCAATTTCAGTTGAAGCAAATTTGTCATCACAATTACTGGTCAATATATGTTGCAGATTCAGTTCTAAATTGTTTGCATTACCTTTCAGATTTTGTGATGGTGCATGAATGATGCATTGTATCTCTGAACTTTTACCTTTTTCCTTGTCATGGTTCAGGTTTTGCACAGCATAGAGTTGGTTCTCAATAGTGGCAACCCTCGCATTTCTCTGGCCAAGTTTGGGGGTCTTTTGAGCAGCCATCTCCACTGAATCTTCTTTATGGACCTGCATGTTGGGAGAAACAACACTAAGAGTAGACATTAGTGGGTTAGTGTTAAAATCATCCGTGCATGCCTTGCAATAAAGTTCTCTCTTTTTGTGTGGTGTATCTCTCACACTCATATTGTGGATACTCTCAATCTCACATTTGGTGGAATCACACAACTCACTTTTGTTTTCACTCTCACTCAATTTGGCTATGTGGCACTCATTCTCACAAGGGATTTGATGCATAATATCTTCAATGTCTTCTAGAGCAACATATGAATATATTCCATCATTCATGATGTAATCGATTGCCATTGGGGCAGTAATGGTGGCAGCAACACCATCAGGTCTATCCTCTTCAAACAATGATGATCTCTCAATTGCTGATGTGGATTCATCCCCACTAATATTGCCTTCAATCTGAACTTTCTGTGGCATTGGAACAGCAATAGATGCAACCAAATAATCATCTTTGACCTCCTCCAAAAATGTTGGACTGGCATTAGTATAAGTGGAATCATGTGCACTAATCTTTCCTTCAATAATCTCAACACTCTGTGACATGGGGGAGCACAAAATCTGTGTCCAATAATTCATCACATAATGCAGCTGATGGTACAACACATCTTGACATCACATTTGTGCTTGGAACCATGTAGGTTCGAAACTTCAGATCCATTAGATCATTATGAACTTCATCTTGGACAGATTTATTACTAGCAATAGACGGCACAATAGCATCATCTTTGTGCTCACATTCAGCTCTCAAACTAAAACAATGATTGGCCTTCAAATTCAGATTAGATTCACCTTCAAAAATCAGAGTGTTGTCAACCTCTTGGTCATAATTGGATACTGATTTTTCATCAGATGACATAGAAAATTTCTGGACAGATTTGGAGCATATAACTTCTCCACTTTTAGCACTAGAATAAGGCTCAGAACTTCTAAGATCTGCAGCACTTGTGTTCAGACATGGTGGCAGTGCTTCTTGATGAAAATTTTTTAGATTTCCATGGCGTGGAACTGTAGCATGTTCCCTCAACTCAACACACAAAGGATCAACCTCGATCAGAGAAGTATCTTCTCTAGTTTCACAACTCAACTGATGATTTTCCACAACTTGCATAGTGGCTTCTGCTACCTCACTTTGTGTGTCATGTACAGCAGAATTTTCTTCTTGATCTTGCTCAAAACTGAGACAAACATTGATGGGAACATTTGCAACTTGATTCTCATCAACCTCAGATTGTAAATGGCACTTTGGGATAGCAACAACATCAAGAGATGGTGTAACACTATGATCCATTGTAATGTCACACACCTCACCATTTTCCATATCAATTTGGAACATAGAGCCTTCTTCTTGCTGCACAACAAAGTTCTTCTTAGAGTTGAATTGTTGATGTTCACTGCACTTGGTACTAGAATCAACTAAAGAAACTTTTGGGACAACATGTCCTCTCTTCTTGCATGGACTTGATGATTGCTTCGTTCCAACAATGGAGGACATATTGGGCTGCAACTTAGCAGTTTTATCTTGGCACAAACTAATGTTCTGGGGGACCTTACCTTGCTGCACCTTCATAACTTTCTTTTCCTCTCTAATTGCACAACTTAGAAGATCTTGCATACTTCTAAAATATTTGCCCTCAAGTGCAGCAGCAATGTTACCATTAAGACCTCTCTTGAAATATTCCATTGCATTCATGTCATCAACAACATTTGCACGATGCAAGGAAGAATTCAGCTTATCATAATATGCTTAGACAGATTTACTACCTTGCTTCACACGCTGCAAACGACAAAGCAAAATCAGCCGATATTCCCTTGGAACAAATTCTTTTCTCATGGCCTTCTTCAAATCTTCCCAATTCTTGATGAGATGCTTATGTGGATATTGTTTCCACCAATCATGAGCATAATCTTCAAATTCAAGCACAACTCGTGATATCTCCTTGGCTTCTGAAAAATCTTGAACCTCAAGTTCAATCTCCATTTCTTCTGCCCAAATGAGAAATTCCTCTGGATCATTACTTCCATAGAATGGAAGATTGGTATATCTTCGGCCTGTCATGGTTATTGCATGTGCAAAATAGCAAGCTTATATGTGGTATAGGAAAATATGTAGAACTCTCACAACCTTACCTCTCTTACCAACCAAAGCTCTTATGAATTCCCTGCTGCGGATTACAGAGAAACAATGTGTGGTGGTAACTGAAAGTGATGGCGAGGCGAATACAAGACTAGAGAGTACTGATTACGGTGGTTTTTATGTGGAGCTTGGTGGGGAATAATACAAGGAAATGCAATCTAAATTCTAGTTATTGTAATATTAAGTAACAATCCAAACTAGAAGTTCTCTGCCTAGTGCTGATCACAGAATATGAATGGGATGTAAATCGATCACACACACACGCAAGGAAATTTCAGATTTGATGCAAACAAGGAGTATGATTGGGATGCAAGTGTTGCGATCAGACCCAACCAAAATTTTGCACCAAACAAGGATAGCACACTGGTTGCACTACTTGATATGAAAACTTTCAGCACTTGTGCACATAAACCTACTGATCTTTCAACCTTTCTTTCTTAGTTTTTCTCTATTCTTTTTTTTTTACTTTTCTTTCTTCTCTTTTTTTTGACACACATTTTTTTATAACTAAACACAGAGACCAGATTAAGACACTTGCACAATTAAGATAAGAAAAAACACAACCGGTAGCTATAATAGGATCAAAGTTTACGCGAAGGACATGATATGCGTTTTCAGATTTTTTTGTAGGGATTTTCAGATATATAAAGAGGCTCAAAGGACACGTAAAGGATAATGATCAACAACTAAAACAAAGACTCTAATGAACTAAAACTCGACAAAACTCACTAAAATAATAGATTGAAACAAAGGGCTAAAGCAATGTATTTTCAGGCTTTTTGGTGGATAGGATGAAACAAAATATATAAGTAGCTAAGGGAAAAAATCCTACCGTGGTAACAAAAGCTCTGATACCAGATGATACGCTCAGGGGGTTCCGATCTTCACGACGTAGGATGATCACCGATAACTAGCTGAAGAACAGCCGGATAACTTGCTGCAGGCAGCAATAACTAGTGCAACCTAGCAAATAAAACTCGAAGCCAACCACCATCTTTAACCGGCAACCTGAATCGAGGATTCGCCCAACCACAGTCTCAAAGAACCAACCAACACAGCCTACAATCAATCGAGGAAACCTCGAAGGGAGTAGGAGCACCAATTGGGAGCGGATGAAGCCGCCGCTTCTGTAAATCCCGCAAAGGAAATCACAAAAGCAAAGGGGTAGAGATCTCTCTCAATATTTGTTAGCACACAGCTAAACAAAAGGAGGTTTGTATTCCATTATCAAAAGTCTGAGATTGCAATGAGTCTAGGAGGTATTTATACTAGCAACAGCCCTGCTAGATAGGTGGAAACTCGAAAAGAAAAATATAAGACGCACTATGTGAACGGGCCTCCTCGAGATGCCTTCCTGGAGAGTTTTCGCGTGGCTGCTGGTCGTCAGCGTAGTCTTCAGTGTTTTGGCAATAACTCTATCTTGGAAACTCCAAATGACATGCGGTTTATTGGGTTGGAAAGTTAACTTGATAACCTTTCACACAATGTGCAGCATGTACCACAAAATATTGTAGATTGGTATAGTTTTGCATGGGAACTTGGACATCAGGCTGACTGCTGACTAGCTGACCAGCCTGTACTAAATCAGTCGAATCTCAACATTGGAGAATCCAAATCAAGTGAGAGAACTTGGGCTTGAAACTAGACTTGATAAGCTTTCCAACAAGTCCTCATGGGCCTTCATAGCTTTTGCGAGCAAAAAGTTGTGACTGATTCTTTCTGATGGTTCTGTCACACGGGACTGGCTCGAACGTGATCCTCCTCTTTGGTTCACCCTTGGTGTCTTGTCATCCTCCGTGGTGCACCTAAGCAATAGCAACATGCACAACTTAGGCAGTATATAATTCTCATTAACATTAAAATAATTTTCAGAAAGTAGCGCGTGCACCTCTTGTTGTAGCTTCTTGGCTCGACTACGTGTAATTGGTCCATCAAAGACTTGGACTGGTGCTGGTGTAACTTGACTTGGAGGTTGTAACATGTTGTTGGTTGACGTGGTCATATCACTTTGTTCATCCACTTCCATTAAGTGAGTGCTTTTGTTGTAGATTTTTCGTGTGGCACTCGTCTCTTCCTTTTTTGTTCATCACTGAAGTGGTGGCTTGTCAAACCAAACCATAAACAGGCACTTCATAAATCCCCTTTTTTCGTGCAAAATGTTAGTGGACACATACCCGAAGGATTGCAACTATTTCAAACTATGGGCTATTATCCACTATTTATTTGAATTTCATCCATGCTAACTAAGAGATGGTTTTTGAGTTACTTTAGCATAGATTTTATTTATCATGTTTTCTAACAATCTCTTTTTTTATGGCACTTTAACATGGTTCGAGGCAAAGGTAACTTGCAGCAAAAGACAATATGAATGATATTTGATACTTACAATTCTTCCTTGGATGATGAATGAGCTGTGTCTTTTGTGCGAAGTTATTGGAGTTCATCATATGCCTTACTTCATCTTTGAAGTGAGTTCATCTCTTGACTTACCCAAATTGGATTTGAGAGTTTTCTGTAGGGGTTAGTCTGACAAAATAACCATTGTCTACACTAGCAATTTTTAGTTCAGTAACTAAACTAGACTCTATGTCTATTTGGATTAAGGAAGGCTATTTAACCTAAGCACCATGCTTAATTTGAAAGCCTTTAGAAGCACACATACGGCCATATGTAGCACTTCTAAACCAAAGCATACTATAGCAGACAAAGGTAATGTTGACACTTCTTAGCATCACTCACATTAGGTTGTCATCCCCAACATGACACCAAGAGTGTGGTTGTATTGTACTCATGCCACTTAACTATGTAAAGATATTAAAGTATATATCCGCAAGCGCACAGATAAATACACCCATTGTAGCATTTCACCAAAGTTTATCCTAGGTATCGTTATTTATATTTAACCAAAGGAGAACAAATAGAGGGGCACATATTAATTAAAGGCTACTCTACACATGTGATATGAATATTCGAAATCACTATCCTTTACTCTAAAACAGGAATCAATCAAATAAAAAGAGATAAAATATATGATAATCAGACCATTCAGATGATATTCCTTAGAGTAGTACTACTATGGCAAGTCATTGATCAGAATATAAAGTAAGAGAATAACTCCTAAGTAATCCATTAACTATTAGTCATAATCTACATTGATTAGTGCAACTATATCAGGCAATCATTGGCTAGGTTATCTCATATCCATAAACAAGGAACATCTCCATTACGAAGCTGAGAAATAGAGTAACAACTAAGTAATGAGACCGTGTTCTACTAAGTTCTACACTCGGGGAGTGGACTACAAAGGACTCAACAGGAATGTCACACCCGCGATCTACCACATGGCCCGGAGTATAGAGTGCATTTGCAGGTAAACAGTGTATAAGTACCACACTTACACAATGTTGACCACCCACCCATGACTCAATAAGGTGAGTGCTTTGCAAACATGTGTATAAACATAATGATAAACTATCTATGCCAAATATATAATCAAAGCAGACTAATCTCATAATAATCAAGGATATAATATAGATTAAGAACAAGATCATATCTAATGTATCAAGAATAATGATCAAGAACAATGAACTAGAACTAGATAATGATGAACTAGAACATTTACGAACTAGAACATAAACAATTAGAACATGAAGAACTAGAACATGAACTAGATCAAGAACTAGAAGAATTGATGAACTAGATGAATATCTGAAGAACAATGTTGATACAAGAGAGAAGAACTGGATTTACCAAGCTCCTCTTGACTAGATCTAGAGCCCAAGGCTGCTTGACTCCTCTACTTCTAATTCTAATCTAGCTATGCCTAGATCTGATGGAGCTCTAAGGAGATGAGAGTTGTTGGTTGGTCTTCTGCTTTCTGGTTGATGATTGATTGAATGAATTCCCCTTTGGAGGGGGGTCTGGGGCCTCGTTTATATAGCCCAGAGCATGGAACCGTGGCCCTTGGATCAAATCGACCTTCATGTAGGGTTAGGATGCATCCTTGGAGGTGGTTGAAGTAGCTTGCAAAGGAAGGAGCCGAGGGGTGGTGGCCAGTGGCCGGTCAACCTAGGGTTGAGGGCGGTTGGCCCCACCTGGCGGTGCCTCGTGGTGGCCCACCTCGTGTAGTGCACTGGTGTCCTCTAGAAGCCTCTTGCGTATTCATGACGTGGAGATTAGGCCGATTGACATGGGTTCCTTCTCATGAAAGATATCAATTCCTGAATTATTCTGATAACCCTTTGCAAAATATAGATTCACCAAAACTCATGGAATTTCGTTAGTTGACACCCTAAACCTATATTGGTGATCATTTATTAGCCCTTTATATATTTATTTTAACCCTTCATTATGCTAGATAACCATCGTCAACAGGTAACATGAAAGCATTATAGAGATTTACTCAAATGGAGATGACATAGCATGATCATGGTGAGGAATATTTTTATTTTTAGATGCAGGCGATATGAGTGCATGAAAGGAACCAAACATGCAATGGATGAGAGAACATAATAAACTAAATAGAGAGGATGCATGAATGTTATAAAGTAAACATGCAGTGAGATGCACAATTAAAAAGATAACTACCCATTAATTTTAAAGTCCATGAGCAAGACTATCTCACCTTTATTGATCAAACTTACCATGACTCACAATTTGAGATTTGTGAGTAGTGCAACATCCATGTTTGTCACTTGAGATGTGATTTGAATTCTTGTGATGACAACCTTTTTCTCCAGTCTGCACAAGGTTAGAATAATATATATGTATACACAAACCTATGAGATGGCAAGGTTCCAATGTTGATGAATCATGAATGTTCAGGCACCCTAGGTTCTTCAATGTGTCGCTTTTTTTTATTGTGGAAACTTGCCGAAAGGTCGAAATGGCATCTGATGCCCTGTCTATTCCATAACTCAACAGAACAAGGGTAATCCTACTAAAGCTAGTGATGCACTAAGTTAGCAGATATCAAGATCATTATCAAAATCTTTATGCCAATTGCTTCATCAGCAACGGTGCCAAAAATGCTTGTTGGTATAAATTAAGTTCAATTAAAATATGAAGGATTCCGCAAGCGCACAGAACATACCATTGTAGCATTTTACCGGGAGTAAACCAGGTATCGTTATTTATACTTTACCACAAGGAAGCAAGGGTTAAAGAATCTGATAATTTACCATCATGTATCTACTAACCTAGTAAACCAACTAGACTATAGCAAGGGTAAATGATATATGAAATGATAGGATTTATGTAATATGACACACATGGGATAGTTTACTAAAGATTTGCAACTAGTTAACTTGGGAGGTCAACGGGTGATGTAGATTCCTATGATATTCTTATCACATGGTAAAGGTATACCTAACTATGCTAAGACTTACCACACTCTTGTGTAATTCGGAACACCACTAGACAAGAGAGTTCTCCACAAAGGATACCTCTACTGATGTGACTATGGTCCTACAATTTAAGAACCTGCTCGATAGATATGGACGGGGCTGTCACCTCCCGTAACTACCATACAGCTAGGGAACAGGGTGTACTCATAGGCAGAGCATCATGTAAGCACCACACTTACATGAGACTCGGCTACCTAGCCTAGTCGACAAACTAGAAGGCTAAGCGCTCTATGAACTAGCACACAAAAGGAATGATAAACTCAACTAGCAAGATATATTCAAAGTAAGCATAGCCATGTAAATAGGAGAATAGGTATAAGTCTTACAGAATATTGAAGTGAAGATATAAGGCTTTAACAAGCCTCCATGACTAGATCTGGAACCTTGAGCAAGATCTCAACTCGACCCTCTCTCCCAAGATACTAATCAACTACATTGAAGAAGCTAGACCTAATCCCCTAGAGAGGTCATCCTTTTACGGGACACCTCTGACCTGACCCCGGCTAGGAGATAATGAATTAGGGTTTAGGGGGATGCCTAATCTAGGGGGCAGGGGCCTTGCTTATATAGCCCTCTAGGAAGCACCATAGCCCTCGGATCAAACCGAGCTTGATCTATGATTATTATTGTTCCTCAAATGCGGTAGAGGCATGATCTACGAGACGAAGCCTGATTGTCTCTACAGGTGGTGCAGGCACCCCAACCACTTGGGCGGCCACCCGGCTTCCGAGCCTGTTTTGCCTCTCGTTTGTTTCTAGAGTCTTCTCGTACCTTCCAGATTACAGCAAAGTTGTGCGTAGCCCTTTTGTCTCTATGTAGACCTGACATGTGGGCATTCCTTGGTTCTTTTCAGCTGACACCCTGTAGACATAGACATTCACCAAAACTTGTGGAATTCAGTCAGTAAAGCCTCTATATCTAAGTGGTAATTATGTTTAAGTCCTTTTTCATGTTTCGTTGACGGTTAAAATTGACACTTATCTACCATCAACAGTGACACATAGCGTGGGGCCATGGCGTTAGCCAGACAGAGAGGAGAAAGGAAGGCCACAGGCCTGCAGCCGGCTGCTAGGCTCGGCCCAAGGAGACGAGAGCGTGGGGAGGAGGGCGCTCGGTGGTTGGGTTTCGGCCTTAGCTGGCCTGTGGTGCTACTTGGAACTACAAAGGTGAAGCAAGCCTGTGAGGGGTGAGGGTGGGAGCAGGCTAGCTGGATGGCTAGGCCAAAAGCCAAGAGGATAGGGGAATCCCTTTTTGGTTTATTTTTCTAAATTTCCAAAACCATTTTCAAAGGAGTTTTGAATTCTCTTTTGAATTTTAAAACAAACCACTCAACACAAAAACTCAAATGCAACAGCATGAGTGCACAGCAATGTTTCTACCTTATATTTGATTTTAATTTAATAAAAAATATTACTTCTCTATATTTAAATGCTCACAAAATGCATAATTAAATCCAAATTCTCCTATTTTGGAAATGAGGCATATTTTTGGGTGTTACAATTCTACCCCCTTAAAAGAATCTCGTCCTCGAGATTAGACTACGCTTACTCGAAAAGTTGTGGATATGACTTTATTAGTTCATCCTCTCATTCCCATGTTGCCTCAGCTTCTGAATACCAATTCCACTAAACTTTGCACATCTTGATAATCCGACTCCTAGTGACTCTTTCAGCAGTCTCTAAAATTTTAACCAAAAAATCTTCATATGTGAGATTCTCTTTAACAATAAGCTCCTCTAATGGGATCTACTCCTCAGGCACTCACAAACACTTATTTAACTGAGACATGTGGAACACATCATGTACACCTGCCAAACTTTCAGGTAACTCCAACTAATATGCCACTTCACCATGTCTCTCTAAAATCTTGAAAGGTCCAATATACCTTGTTGCTAACTTTCCCTTCATGTTGAACCTTTTCACACTCCTCATTGGTGATACTTTCAAGTAGACATAATCACCTACTTCGAAAACTAATTCTCTTCTCTGAGTGTCAGCATAACTCTTCTGTCGTGATTGTGCTATCTTTAAATTATCTCTAATCATTCTAACTTGCTTCTCAGCATTCCTAAGAACATCTGGTCCAAACACTTGAGTTTCTACCATTTGATTCCAACACAATGGGGTTCTACACTTTCATCCATATAGAGCCTCAAACGGTGCCATCTAAAGACTCTTTTGGTAACTATTGTTATAAGAGAACTCCACGTAAGGCAAACTCTTATCCAAACTTGTACCATACTTTAATGCACAAGCTCTCAACATATCCTCCAATATCTGATTAATTCTCTTAGTTTGTTCATCTATCTGTGGATGGCAGGCTGTACTAAAATTCAACTTTGTCCCTAAAGATTGATGTAACTTCTACAAATAGTGAGATGTAAATTGAGTACCCCGATCAGACACAATCTTTTTAGGAACTCCATGCAAACTCACTATCCTCTCCATATATAACTCAGCCAACTTAGCACTACTATATTTGGTCTTGACTAGTAAGAAGTGAGCAACCTTAGTCAAATGGTCAACTATTACCCATATAGAATCATATCCCCTCTAAGTGTGAGGCAAACCAACTATGAAATCCATACCAACTTCATCCCATTTCCACTCAGGATTTTCATAGGCTATAGCAAACCTGCAGGTATCTGATGCTCTACTTTCACTCTCTAACAAGTGTCACACATAGCAACAAATTCTACCACATCTCTCTTTAAACCATACCACCAATATTTCTCCTTAAGATCCAAATACATCTTGGTACTCCTAGGATGTATGGAATAGGCTAACTCAATGGCTTCACGTAGAATTGCATCTTGTAGAACCTTATCTTTAGGCACACATAGCCTTTTTCCAAACCACAGAGTACCATTATCATCCATACGGAATCCTAGCGATTTGCCCTTCACTATATTCTTTGCTATCTATCTCAACTTTTCATCTTTTATCTGGCCCTTGCGTATTTCTTGCTCCAAAGTAGGTTCTAGTGCCAATTCTACTGCATTAGTGGTAAAACCCAAGTTCAGATGCTCACATTCAGCACACAACTCACTTGACATAGGCATCACTTGCACTTCATTAGCATAGCTTTTCCTACTAAGAGCATCAGCAATGACATTGGCCTTTCCTGGGTGGTAAGCAATGACATTGGCCTTTCCTGGGTGGTAATGTACTTCCAAATCATAATCCTTTATCAACTTCAACCATCTACATTATCTCAAGTTCAGATCTGATTGAGTGAAGATATACTTCAAACTCTTGTGATCGGTGTATATATCACTCTTATGACCAATCAAATAATGTCTCCATATCTTTAGAGCGTGAACCACTATAGTTAACTCTAAGTCATGAGTAGGATAATTTAATTCATGCTTTCTCAACTGCCTCAATGCATATGCCACAACTCTATCTTCTTGCATAAGAACACATCCAAGACCCAAACGAGATGCATCACAATAGATAGAGAAGCTCTTACTCAGATCTAGCAACATCAATACAGGTACTGGTCAATCTCTTCTTCAGCTCTTCAAAGTTAGCCTGACACTTTTTAGACCACATAAACTTGACATTCTTCTCTAATAGAGTGGTCATAGGCTTAGCAAGCTTAGAAAACCCTTCTATGAACCTTCTGTAATATCCAGCCAAACCCAAGAAGCTACAAATCTCTCCCACATTGGTTGGTGGTTTCCAGTTCAAGACATCCTTCACCATGCTAGGATCCACTGCTATACCACCATTAGAGACAACATGGCCTAAGAAAGTGTAACACCCTAAAATTTTGAAAGAGATAAAAATAGGAAAATATGATTTTCATGTATTTTTGTGAGCATGCAAACTTAGAATAATAATATTTTTTATAAATTTAAAATCAAATATAAGTGTAGAAACATGATTGAGCATTCATGCTGCTGCATTTGAAGTTTTGTATTGAGTGGTTTAAATCAAATTCAAATTTGATTTGAAAATCTTTTGAAAATTTGCTTTGAAAAATTGGAAAAAGAAAAAGAGAAGAGAAATTCATTTCATCCGGATTTCGGCCCGTCTCGGCCTGCCTTGGCCGCGGCCCAGTCCCGCGCTCCCTTCGCCCGCGTGCGCCAAGCCCAGCCACCGCGGCCCGCCAAGCCAGCGCGCGGCCGTTCCCCCTCCGAGTCGCCGACATGTGGGACCCACCTGTCAGCGTCTCCTTCCACCTTCCTTTCTTCTTCCTCTAGCTCTTTCCAACCGCGAGCTTGCCTTCCTCCTTCTCCGATTCGAATCCGCGGCTCAATCTTCTTCCCTTCCTTAAGTGCGACGCCTTCGGGCTATAAAAACGAGACCCCTGCATCGTACCGCCCTCATCTCACCCTTTTGGAGCAGCCAAAACCGCCTAGCGCCGCCACCGTGAGCACCACCGCCTCCACCGTCCGCCACCGCAAGCACGCTGCCGTCTTCGTCCATCCCGTGCCCTCGTTCTTGTCCGAGGTGAGTTCGCCGTGCTCCAAGCTACCTCCCGGTGTTTCCCCTTCGTTGAATGGTGCCCGGAGTCGTGTTTTTGCGTGTTCCGACGATGGCGCCGCCGCGGGAAGCTCACCGACGGCCGGAGTCCGGCCGGAGCGCCGCCGGGTTTTACCCCGATTTGATCTGGACCGTCCAATCTAGAACGGACGGATCTTATTTAATGATACCGATTCGGCTGTAAAATTTGCTAAAGAGCCCCTGAAGTTTTTAAGTTCTTAACCCGCAGTCCAAAGCGCATTTTTCAGTTTACGTTTTCTTTTCTGTAAAGCGTATTTTGATCACGTAACTTCCGAAAATACGTTTTGATCTGTGGAAAGCGTATTTTGTCTCGGTAATTGAAAAATACGTTTTCTGATATTTACAGTTTTGCCACTGAGTTTATTTTAGTTATAAATTATCCGTTTTAACTCCGATTTGACCCGTTCAAATTGCGTTAGATTCGTATTTGCGAGCTCTACATGATTATAGAACTGTACAGTAGGTTTGAGATAATTTATTTTCGAGTTTATATTAAAGTAATTATTTATCTATAGGAAATCTTAGAAAATTCATAACTTTTACGTTTTAAATCCAAATTTCGTGATCTTTATGTCTATGTGATCGTAGTAACGTGTAGAAGAGTTTTACAAACTTGTTATACTGTTAGTGTTACTGTTGGTTAGGTTTTCTATCTTTAAGTTCCGATGTGAGATTTAATCTATTACTTTAATAAAGTAAATCTTGTTTAAATCATATCTTCTACGTTTTAGATCCGTTTTAGCTCATTCGAGTTGCGTTAGATTCATAGCAACGAGATCTACACGTTAGTGACAGTGTTTACCATATTACTAATTCTGAAATTTTATTGTTTAAATCATATCTTGATTAATAATTATGCAACTGGGTTTTGTAAATAAAATATAATTTGTTTTACTTTAGTTTCATAATTTGAATCTAAATTTGACTTAATTCCGTATATAGTATTTATAAAATATTTTATATATGTTATTATATAATTAAAACTCATGAAGCTAATAGTTTTATATTTTCTCCTATGAGCAAATCTTTCGGTAGATGTATCTTTTCAACCGTAGCTCTGAATAGTGTGCTTTTCGTGTCTGTGTATTCGTAGCGAGACGTAGATTCGTTCTACAAACTTTTCATCTTAATTTTATGTTTGGTGTACTGTTCTAATATAGATCTATTGTTTGCTTCGTGTATGATTGTATGGATGTGTGTGTGGTGATTTATTGATCAAGTCCAGTCGGTGAGATATACGTGGTTATCAAGAAGAAGAAGAAGAACGTTGAAGATTAAAGCTTACCGAAGGATCGGTGTTTAAGGCAAGTATAGCATGGGATTATCCTTGTTTCCTATTCACCTTTAATATACTTAATTCATGTGCATGTGTCTACCTTGTTACCACTAAGGATATCCTAGTTTTTGTATCTTGTACCTTGACACCTATGGGACATTACATTGGGTAGTGATGCTAGTGCTCTTTTTGAATAATCATGATCTGTAACTTGACTAATGTTATATGCAATAAACGTTTAAATGATGCTTTAAAGCAATATGGCTCAAGAGGGCTAGAGCATATTTGGTTGTTTTTATGGTGCTCTAGTTTCTCTCCCTAAGGACTTATCTGTAAGCGAACATCCGGGACTTACAGTACAACTGTGAGGGCTATATGGCTCTGGCTTTAGCTCAGTATGAGGACCTTTTCTAGCTTGTTAGAGGTTACCCTTGTGGCGCAAATGGGGTAAAGCAGACTGTGGATCCCTGCGTGGTGTATCACACGGACTGACTTCTGAAACCTAGCGGCCCTAACTTGTTAGACGAACCTTTGAAAGGCTTCATAGTGATTCCTTGCCTGCTCACCTTGGAAGTGTTTTGGGAGTCGCGATCCCGGGCATATGGGTAATCATGACTCACAGTGAAAGTGTACAACCTCTGCAGAGTGTAAAACTGTTATAACAGCCGTGTTCACGGTCACGAGTGGCCTTGGACCCTTACAGAATAAATGATGAACACTGATGATAATGATAACACTGATGATATTGATGTTCACTAATGATTATTGTTTCTTGCTATATATTATTCTCGTATACATGATCATGAGGTTATTTGGGCTTATGGTAAACTTGTTGTTACTCAATTACTAAAAGGTGACTTAATAAAAGCTATCGCAGTAAACCCGTGTCAAACCTTTTGAGCCTCATGAACCCTATGATATATTTGCTGAGTTCGACATGGACTCACTCTTGCTATTTCCCCACATCTCAGGAAGGGTGCCAGACTGTTAGATTCTGGAATTGTTAGGCTTGTGATCAACCAGTCAGTTTGATCCTGGAGTGAAGGTTACACCCGGTGTTCGGAGTTGTCTTTCCACTGTGTTGTTCTCTAAGGTATATTTTTATACTATTGTGTTATGTATATTAAGCATTTGTCTCTTGATATTACACTTATCTGTGGCTATATGTGAGATTTGTCTACTTTATTTCACATATAGTGTATGTATGGTTTTGTCCTTAAAACCGGGTGTGACAGAGTGGTATCAAAGCAATGTTGACTGTAGGACGCAAGCCTAGTTAGAACTGGACGTTTAGCATGTTCTCATGGTTGCCTATTTCTTGCTTCTCTTTAACTTTGTTATTTTCTCAAAGTTATGCTTAATTCTATTCCCGTTCTGTTATAAAAACCTTGTCTCTATTTTGAACCTTTTCTCCTTGTCTATTAGACGGCTCGTGACGAGAAGACTGTGGATTTCAGAGGTTAAGAGGACTGAATTGTGTCGCTCTTGCTAACTTTTGACAAGAAACCATTAGCGATGCAAAACCAATTACTAGAAGAAATGGCTCAACAGGGGAATTCTCAACGATGCTTATCTCAAGGTCAAGCCAACATATCCAAGGGGTCAGAGAAGATACAAGTAGTAGAAGCTTGGAAGAATATGAAATCCAATAAAGATGTTGATAGTAAGGCATTTGGAGAGCAGGAACAATGTCACTGCTGTAAGTATTATGGTTTTCCCTGTCTTCGAAACGAGTCTAATAAGGGGAAAGTCAAGGTGGATCCAAATTTTGCGATCAACATGGACAAGAAGAGAAAGACAATCTCATTAGAACCATTTGTGGAAAGCAATCAGCAAGCGAGTTATACTACATTGTCACATGCAGCCCTGATCCCCTGTCAAACAAATCCAAACCCTGAAGAGTTAGAAGCCCTTCCCGCTAAAACTACTCCCCATGAAGTAGACATAGATGGGTGGACAATTACCTATAAGGAGTATCAACCCCGAAAGGCCAAACAAGCTAAGAAACAAGCCAAAGGGACGAAGGTGAACTTTTATGGCCAGCAAGATAGCAACATACCAAACAACAGTTCCTTGGAGTATGACATCACAAAAGATCCAGCTAAGAGAAAGTGTTATCATTGCCAGCAGGAAGGACATTATATCAAATCTTGCCCACAGAAGAATCCACAACAGCGAGACCTAGGACAGGATGTCCAAAAGGAGCATGTGCAGGGAAATAAATTAAAGAGAAATTACAATCATGGAAGGTTGAAACATGTGGATATTTCCACCATTCCTGGAGCTAAGGAGGTCGTGTTTGGATCAATACCAGTAAGTTCAGGAAATGCCAAGGTTTTGTTTGACCCCAGTGCCTCACATTCGTTCATATCTAGACAATATGCAAAAGATCATAACATACTTATGCTTCCAAGGGGGAAAACAGTGATGATTAAAACTCCAAGAGGTGAAATAAAGGCAGACCACGTATGCCTAAAAGTTAGTCTTGACATAAAGGGGGTAAATTTTAAGGTAAACCTCATTGTTTTGGAATTAATGGGCATTGATGTTATCCTTGGAATAGACTGGTTATCTACTTGTAAAGGAGTGATTGAGTATGCCCAATGTTCAGTGTTTCTAACTACACTTTCAGGAGAAAGGATTAAGTATGAGGGTATTAAATCTACACCTGAGGGATACCAGGTTGACCCATCTTAAGGTATGAGTTATAAGAATGGTAAAGAGGGATGCAGAGATTCAGATGTCCATATAAAGCAATAAGGAATGTAAGAGACGTTATCTACTCTGGATGCTGCTACAATCACACCATGTTTAAGGAATAGGAGTTATGTCCCGTGTAATAAAACTGTTAGTAGCCAAGTTGAGTCGTCTTAATGTGTGGCTAATGAACATTTAAGTGTTTAGTTGCTTTGTGCTTATGTTTATGCTTGAGTTGAAATTTTGTAATGAGTGGAATGATCTCGTGGGTTTTGACCATGATTTCATTTAGTTTTTATGTATAAGGTATAAGGATTAATGAAATAAATAGCTGGGTTTTGGTTATCTCCTGCTTTCTATATCTTGTCTTTCGGAGCAGCCTGTCTTTATCAACTTATATCTCTGTTCTTGAAAGACCAAAAATCATGAGAAAATTCTGGACAAGAGTGGACTTCAACATCTCTCTCTAAATGCAAGAACCACCCTCATAGCTGTTTTGGTTTGGGAGATACAAAAAGCATAAGGCAATGTATATGTGCTGTCATAAACCTGGGATAATTTCTGATAGGTACTGTTTTTGACCAAGTTAACTACAGAATCCGGAAGTGTGTTTTATAAGAAAGTTGCAGAGAATTTTATAAGCTTTCCATCGGTGTAAACTACAGCTTCATTGGATTAACAGAATGAGAGTTACAGCTGTTTTACTGCACTGCTGATTTTCTGCTCGTGAGAAATTTCAGATTTCTTGTTCTTACCTATACACAAGAGTATCATTGGGATGATGGAACACTTTTATGCTAAGTAGCTCATCTAGAAGAAGGGTTCAAGCTACCCTATTTAGTGTCTCTTATTTTAAGGGGGGTAGCCAATGTAAAGAAGGATTATTAAGATTGAACTCTTTATTTAGAAGTATTGGTTAGTCTCCATGATTGAGTTGCCACTCATGAGAAAAATATCCTGTGAACAAGGTTGATAATTTTGGATCCATGGAGATGAGAGTTGTCCTTTTAGATAGCTCATGAGTATGATCATCTATACTTGCTCGTGATTGCTGATGTTGGTCACTTGATGACAGGAAGTGTAGTGTCTCATGACTCAGGAGCTCTATATGACGTCTCGCACTAATATGTGGGAAAAGATTGATGTTTCTGCCATTGAAGGATGTTATGGGTATGATGAAGCCAAGCACTATCAAAACAACAATGTTGAAGAGCAAGTTGGGAGTGAACTAAGTCAGAATCCACAACAACGAAAGCGAAAAAGGAAAGCCCATAAGAAGCCTGCTCAAGGAAGCAAAGCGCAGCAAAACTATGTCAATGGAAGACTGAGCAATGTGGATATGGATAAAATTCATGAAGTTACCAAAGTAGTGGGAGGTTATATTCAAGTAAGCTCAGTACAAGTTTTTGCTTTATTGGACCCTAGTGCTTCGCATTCTTTCATTTCCGCCGACATGGTAGAGACGTGCAAGATGGTGAAGTGTCCAATGAGGAGGTCTTTGCTAGTTCAAACCTCAGTGGGAGAAATGCAGGCAGATCAGATATGCCCGAATGTCAGTCTTGTCATAAACAAAGAAAACTTCACCGCGACACTCATTGTGTTGGAGTCACTTAAAATTCGCGTGGTTCTTGGTAATGGATGGCTCTGTGCACACAAAGGAGTGATTCATGGTACTCGGTGCACAATGCTCTTAACAACACCGTCAAGGAAAAGAATTGAGTATCAAGGTGGTCGACTTTTACCTGAGAGAGATGAGAATGATCAATTAGAAGATAGGTACACCAAGGATAGCAAAGTGGACCATGAGTTTGCTGAAGTCATAGCAGAGGAACAAATAACTTTGGAGGAGCTCAATAGAAGAGATGATCATGTTTAGGCAGATTAGTCAGTCGGGATATGAGAAACTGTCTCATGACTCTGCACGAAAGAGTAATTTGGAAAATGAGGATCAAATAAAGACAAAGTGTCATTATCTCTTTTGTCATCATCTTCCGAATCTCGGGACGAGATTCATCTTAAGGGGGTAGAATTGTAACACCCTAAAATTTTGAAAGAGATAAAAATAGGAAAATATGATTTTCATGTATTTTTGTGAGCATGCAAACTTAGAATAATAATATTTTTTATAAATTTAAAATCAAATATAAGTGTAGAAACATGATTGAGCATTCATGCTGCTGCATTTGAAGTTTTGTATTGAGTGGTTTAAATCAAATTCAAATTTGATTTGAAAATCTTTTGAAAATTTGCTTTGAAAAATTGGAAAAAGAAAAAGAGAAGAGAAATTCATTTCATCCGGATTTCGGCCCGTCTCGGCCTGCCTTGGCCGCGGCCCAGTCCCGCGCTCCCTTCGCCCGCGTGGGCCAAGCCCAGCCACCGCGGCCCGCCAAGCCAGCGCGCGGCCGTTCCCCCTCCGAGTCGCCGACATGTGGGACCCACCTGTCAGCGTCTCCTTCCACCTTCCTTTCTTCTTCCTCCAGCTCTTTCCAACCGCGAGCTCGCCTTCCTCCTTCTCCGATTCGAATCCGCGGCTCAATCTTCTTCCCTTCCTTAAGTGCGACGCCTTCGGGCTATAAAAACGAGACCCCTGCATCGTACCGCCCTCATCTCACCCTTTTGGAGCAGCCAAAACCGCCTAGCGCCGCCACCGTGAGCACCACCGCCTCCACCGTCCGCCACCGCAAGCACGCTGCCGTCTTCGTCCATCCCGTGCCCTCGTTCTTGTCCGAGGTGAGTTCGCCGTGCTCCAAGCTACCTCCCGGTGTTTCCCCTTCGTTGAATGGTGCCCGGAGTCGTGTTTTTGCGTGTTCCGACGATGGCGCCGCCGCGGGAAGCTCACCGACGGCCGGAGTCCGGCCGGAGCGCCGCCGGGTTTTACCCCGATTTGATCTGGACCGTCCAATCTAGAACGGACGGATCTTATTTAATGATACCGATTCGGCTGTAAAATTTGCTAAAGAGCCCCTGAAGTTTTTAAGTTCTTAACCCGCAGTCCAAAGCGCATTTTTCAGTTTACGTTTTCTTTTCTGTAAAGCGTATTTTGATCACGTAACTTCCGAAAATACGTTTTGATCTGTGGAAAGCGTATTTTGTCTCGGTAATTGAAAAATACGTTTTCTGATATTTACAGTTTTGCCACTGAGTTTATTTTAGTTATAAATTATCCGTTTTAACTCCGATTTGACCCGTTCAAATTGCGTTAGATTCGTATTTGCGAGCTCTACATGATTATAGAACTGTACAGTAGGTTTGAGATAATTTATTTTCGAGTTTATATTAAAGTAATTATTTATCTATAGGAAATCTTAGAAAATTCATAACTTTTACGTTTTAAATCCAAATTTCGTGATCTTTATGTCTATGTGATCGTAGTAACGTGTAGAAGAGTTTTACAAACTTGTTATACTGTTAGTGTTACTGTTGGTTAGGTTTTCTATCTTTAAGTTCCGATGTGAGATTTAATCTATTACTTTAATAAAGTAAATCTTGTTTAAATCATATCTTCTACGTTTTAGATCCGTTTTAGCTCATTCGAGTTGCGTTAGATTCATAGCAACGAGATCTACACGTTAGTGACAGTGTTTACCATATTACTAATTCTGAAATTTTATTGTTTAAATCATATCTTGATTAATAATTATGCAACTGGGTTTTGTAAATAAAATATAATTTGTTTTACTTTAGTTTCATAATTTGAATCTAAATTTGACTTAATTCCGTATATAGTATTTATAAAATATTTTATATATGTTATTATATAATTAAAACTCATGAAGCTAATAGTTTTATATTTTCTCCTATGAGCAAATCTTTCGGTAGATGTATCTTTTCAACCGTAGCTCTGAATAGTGTGCTTTTCGTGTCTGTGTATTCGTAGCGAGACGTAGATTCGTTCTACAAACTTTTCATCTTAATTTTATGTTTGGTGTACTGTTCTAATATAGATCTATTGTTTGCTTCGTGTATGATTGTATGGATGTGTGTGTGGTGATTTATTGATCAAGTCCAGTCGGTGAGATATACGTGGTTATCAAGAAGAAGAAGAAGAACGTTGAAGATTAAAGCTTACCGAAGGATCGGTGTTTAAGGCAAGTATAGCATGGGATTATCCTTGTTTCCTATTCACCTTTAATATACTTAATTCATGTGCATGTGTCTACCTTGTTACCACTAAGGATATCCTAGTTTTTGTATCTTGTACCTTGACACCTATGGGACATTACATTGGGTAGTGATGCTAGTGCTCTTTTTGAATAATCATGATCTGTAACTTGACTAATGTTATATGCAATAAACGTTTAAATGATGCTTTAAAGCAATATGGCTCAAGAGGGCTAGAGCATATTTGGTTGTTTTTATGGTGCTCTAGTTTCTCTCCCTAAGGACTTATCTGTAAGCGAACATCCGGGACTTACAGTACAACTGTGAGGGCTATATGGCTCTGGCTTTAGCTCAGTATGAGGACCTTTTCTAGCTTGTTAGAGGTTACCCTTGTGGCACAAATGGGGTAAAGCAGACTGTGGATCCCTGCGTGGTGTATCACACGGACTGACTTCTGAAACCTAGCGGCCCTAACTTGTTAGACGAACCTTTGAAAGGCTTCATAGTGATTCCTTGCCTGCTCACCTTGGAAGTGTTTTGGGAGTCGCGATCCCGGGCATATGGGTAATCATGACTCACAGTTAAAGTGTACAACCTCTGCAGAGTGTAAAACTGTTATAACAGCCGTGTTCACGGTCACGAGTGGCCTTGGACCCTTACAGAATAAATGATGAACACTGATGATAATGATAACACTGATGATATTGATGTTCACTAATGATTATTGTTTCTTGCTATATATTATTCTCGTATACATGATCATGAGGTTATTTGGGCTTATGGTAAACTTGTTGTTACTCAATTACTAAAAGATGACTTAATAAAAGCTATCGCAGTAAACCCGTGTCAAACCTTTTGAGCCTCATGAACCCTATGATATATTTGCTGAGTTCGACATGGACTCACTCTTGCTATTTCCCCACATCTCAGGAAGGGTGCCAGACTGTTAGATTCTGGAATTGTTAGGCTTGTGATCAACCAGTCAGTTTGATCCTGGAGTGAAGGTTACACCCGGTGTTCGGAGTTGTCTTTCCGCTGTGTTGTTCTCTAAGGTATATTTTTATACTATTGTGTTATGTATATTAAGCATTTGTCTCTTGATATTACACTTATCTGTGGCTATATGTGAGATTTGTCTACTTTATTTCACATATAGTGTATGTATGGTTTTGTCCTTAAAACCGGGTGTGACAGAAAGAAACTTTATTCAACCAAAACTCACACTTGCTCCACTTAGCATACAATTTGTGCTCTTTGAGCTTCTGCAAGACCAACCTTAAATGTTCAGCATGCTCTTCTTCAGTCTTAGAGAATACTAAGATATCGTCAATAAACACTACCACAAACTTATCGAGAAACTCCATGTTCATCAGATACATAAAATAGGCAGGAGCATTGGTCAATCCAAAAGACATCACTGTATACTCATACAAGCCATACCGTGTAGTAAATGTTGTCTTTGGTATATCACTAGCTTGAATCTTCAATTGATGATAACTTGAACGAAGGTCGATCTTAGAGAAGACACAAGCACCTCTCAACTAGTCAAACAAATCATCAGTTCTAGGCAAAGGATACTTGGTCTTGATTGTAACCTCATTGAGTGAGCGGTAATCAACACACATTCTCTAGGTACCATCCTTCTTATCGATAAAGATCACTAGTGCTCCCCAAGGTGAAGAACTAGGACGAATGAAACCTTTATCCTATAACTCCTTAATTTGTTTATTAAGTTCCTCTAGTTCATCTACCCCGATTCTATATGGACACTTAACTATAGGTGTAGTTCCAGATAATAATTCAATAATAAACCCAATGTCACGGTCAGGTGGCATACCTGGCAAATCATCGGGGAACATCTTTGGAAACTCATCCACAACCTGGTCCTGATTATTGGCCTCATCATCCAGCTGGTTCACTATGGCTATGGGTGGAGCTTGCACTGCTACTTCAACACTGATTTTATCTCCCTTTGGTGTTGTCAAAGTTACCACCTTCTCTTTGCACTGAATCACGGCTAGGTGTTGTTTCATCCAATCCATACCTAGAACCACATCAATACCAGAGGTTCTCAACACAACATGACTAACTAGGAAGTCTACCCCCCTTAAAGAAAGACTTGCTAAGGGGCAACAATAAGAAGGTGGCATAGTCCCTCCTAGTGAATTCACTATCATAGGATTCTTCATGGCAACTAAAGGTATGCTATGTTCTCTAATAAATGCTTGAGAAATAAAAGAATGCGAAGCTCTAGAATCAAAGAGAACAGTAGCGGGGATAGAGTTGATGTTGAACGTACCCAACATAACTTCTAGTGCCTCCTGAGTTGTATCTAAGGACACATGGTTCACCTTCCCATAATGTGGTGGCTTCTGGTTGCTGCTATGCCTCTGAGGTGTTTGCTGGTTCTGCTTCTCATGACAGTTGAAAGACATATGTCCCTCTTTTCCATAGCAAAAACACCTAGTTGGAGTGTTGGGAACACTATTCTTCATAGGAGTGGCATTGGAATTTCCTAAACGGGGTGTCTACTGACCACCCTGCTGCTGATAAGGGGAACACTGCTGAAAATGCTGGCGCAGGTTTCCCTACTACACTTGATTCTGAGGACGCTGAGGATATGGTCCATGATTCCACTTACTAACTGGTCCTTGGAACCTATACTGTGAGTTAGGACACAGACGAGTGTTGCTCCCAGAGGCCTATCCTTGCATCCTCCTCTTTCTATCCATCTCCTTGCGCATATTATCAAGCACAATGGCATGATTCACAAGAGCTTGGAAATTGGGGTATGTGTTGCCAGCCAACTGTAGCCTAAGATCATAGTAAATACCATTGAGAAAAAGACATTGCTTATCTGCATCTTCCCTCACCTCGTTAAGAGCATAGCGAGATAACTAGGCAAACTTATCATGATACTCACTGACAGTCATAGATCCCATCCTGAGGGACCTAAATTCCTCCTATTTGAGCTCTATTACTCCATCTGGAATGTGATGTGCCTTGAAGTCTCTAACAAACTCTGAACAAGTGATGGGAGGAGCATTGTTGGGACATGCAGACTGATAAGATTCCCACCAGGTCTGAGCTGCCCCCTGTAACTGACTAGATGTGTATAACACTTTCTCAAGATCGTTGCACTGTGCTATATTCAACTGCTTCTCCACAGCTCGCACCCAATCATCTGCCTCTAGCAGATTAGCAGCATGAGTAAACACCAGAGGGCATCCTTTCAAGAATTCTCCATGCTTGTCCTTCAAGTGGACAGACGGTGGTCCTCCTGCAGGGGGGGTTGTTCTTCATGTGCTGCATGAACATCTGCATCATTTGGTTCTGTGTGTTCATGAGTTCCTCCATGGTGATAGGAGGTTGTGGGTTGGGAGCGCCTCTACCAAGTCCTCTACCTCTGCCTCTTGCTGCCATCTGTCATCCAACACAAATGTGCATAATTTAGAGATTTCCAATATATAGTCACTTATATGGATATAAATCAAAATCTAAAAACTTTCTGGATGAGTTTCAACATCAGCAGTTTAGAAAAGCAGTCATATCTCAATCTACAAAAATCCAACATAGGAGTTCTTTACATGGTTGGAAAGATTAAGAAGTTATCTACAATTTTTGTTCAAGTATCAGACCAGATTCTGTCTTTAAGTTAATCATAATTAAGTCACAAGCGAAACTGTTTTCAGATTCTAGACTGTGCAAAAACTCCAAATTAAAACTGTTATATCTCTCGAACTAGATCAGCTAAAAAGGTGATTCTAGTGGCATTTGAAAGGTGCTTAAGTCTAGTTTCTCTCATAAAAATTTCATAAATGTTGCGTGAACCAATTTTGAGCTATAGCAGAAACATCACAGACTGCTCTAAAAATCAGCAAAGGCAGAAACAGGATATAACCAAACCCAACTATTTATTCTTGACTATTAAACTTATAATTCTTAACAATGGAACTTGCAGACATGCCTACAAGCCCCAACAATCATAATAAAATCCAACTCACACATAAACATAAGGACAAAATAACTATCATACCAAGGTTCAAACCACACGATAGACTCAGTGACTCAACTGACGTTACTAAGAACGTTCTTATTACATAAAGGACTCCTATTTTCTAAGGACGTGCACTACTACACAAAATCTTTTGCGTCACACTTGGCCTCCATTAACCGTTGCGGGCAACAGAGAAAACCGCAACAGTTATTCACGGCCGGCCATGCCGTCCGGACGGGGAGCCGCTTGCAACGGTAAATCAATTATCCATCGCGGGCACTATAAGAGAACCGTCACTGTTGAGTTACAAGCAACCGCAATGGTTAATCAATTAACCGTTGCGGGCCACGTAAACCAACCGCAATGATTAATGCCTATTAACCGTGGCGGTTGCCTTAAGTCAACTGCCACCATTAATAGATTAACCGTGGCGGGCCACGTAACGCAGCCGCCATTGTGAATGACTGATTAACCGTGTCAGTTGTCTTAAGTTGCCCACCACGGTTACTCCTGGGCCTATATATAGCATCCAACCCACCTTTCTTTAAATTTTGTAAATTACCTCGGATGGAGAAACTACCAAAATCAAAGTTGTAGATCTCGAAAAGTTATGAAACATTGTAGCTGACAACTTTTTCATTAGAAATCATCTTGTAATGTAAAACTACGTTTGAACTTCTCAAATTTGAAATTCAAATTTTGTAAACGACCTCAGATGGAGAAACTACCAAAATCAATGTTGTAGATCTCGAAAAGTTATGAAACTTTGTAGTTGACAACTTTTTCATTTGAAATCATCTTGTAATGTAAACCTACATTTGAATTTCTCAAATTTGAAATTCAAATTTTGTAAATGACCTCGAATGGAGAAACTACCGAAGTAAAATTTATAGATCTTGAAAAGTTATGAAACTTTGTAGTTGACAACTTTTTTATTTGAAATCGTTTAGGGCCTCAAACAATCAATTTATGCTCAGTTTTGTATAATATGTAGGGAACCAAAATCAACTCTAGGCACATGTGACAATGAGGTGTATTGGTAGAGGAGTGTACGCATGAAGGAGAGGTTGTGGGTTCGAATCACGGACAACGCAAAGTGTGAAAAAACGTAAAAAATGCTAGTGTGACAGGGTGGAAGGTGAGGATGACCGGTGGGGCCCTCCTCGGATTAAATGTTTTTCCATTTTTGGCACTTTTTCTGTGGTTTTTGGAAAATATTAACCATGGCAGGCATCTTAACACAACCGTGATGGTTAATGCATATTAAACGTGGTGGGCATCTTAAGGCAACCGTGATGGTTAATGCATATTAACTGTGACGGTTACCCTAAGCTACCCGTCACGGTTAATACCATTAACCGTTGCGGTTGGCCGCCCGCCACGGTTAATGCAACGATTAACTGTGGTCTTTGCTTGGTGATGGTTGCTTTGCCCACAACGGTAAATAAAAAATGCCCACGACAGTAAAGATTTGTGCAGTAGTGGTGGTTCATGATCAAACGTCTCATAAATCCTTGCCAAGCCTTGGTTTGCTCTAAGGTCATCGATCGTCTCCTGGCATCTCTTGATGGTCTTCTCCTAAGCTTTCACCATCTCTTCTAACTACAGCTTCCTCTCTATCATATCATAAACAAAGTTCACCATCACCCGAGGAATTGGATCCAACTGCACCGGGTCCATCATTACCCATCCAAGGACAGGGTGTGCACGAGGGAGGTAACGATGGACATCATCTTTCATACTATCAAAGCAAAGGTAGCGGAGATCCATACATGCTTAAAAGGTGGCATCCTCTATGTTAGCCTCCATGGTAGCTCGACTACCCTTGTGGGAAAACAACCTGTCCAGCTGGTATGCCTCTTTTTCCTCATCCCTAGGAAAAATACTTGCCCTTGACTTCCAGTAGGTGTCCTTTAGTGGATGCGTATACTCCCAGCAAACATACTCACACCTAGGTTCCAATCAGCGAAATAAGTAGCAAGCATCCCCACAAGTCGATGGTGAGAGACAGAGTCACCCCCAGTCTTATGATAAATCTTCACAGTCCACCCCATTGGAGGGGGCACATCATCATCAGTAGCTTCATCATTTGGGGGAGACGGGGGTTGCTCTCCTCCATTAGCATCATCTTCTTCATCATCTTTAATGAGGATGAGCTTAGGCTCTTCTTCAGGATCGGGCTCTAGCTGGGGAGGGGCTGGTGCCTAGACTAGTGCTTCAGGGGCTTGCTCCTGCTCTTGGGGTGCTTCCTCTTATGACTCTTCAGGCATAAGCAAGGCACGAGGTGGGTAATGGCCTCCAGTGGAGATACGGGCGGTCTTGTGTGCATGAACCATCTACAGAGTTTTAGAATTTAATTAGAATAGAGGCAAAAGTTTTATAATAGAATAAGACATAAGAAGCATAAAAATTTATCAAATAACAAAAGCAAGATAGTAAGCATAATAAGTGAATAAGAAGATGCTAAAAATGACCATTTCTAACTAGGCTTGCATCCTATAGTCAACAAAGCTTTGATACTAATTTATCACACCCATTTTTAAGGATAAAATGTAATGCATAACCTTATGTGCGCCCAGAGATCAATCACACATAAGTCGACAAATTAAAGAACAGTATCATCACATTGTTTATTACATCACAATTATTAACACATAGTCTTTACACAAATGTAACAGAAATAAAAAGATAACTCTCTCTCATGGTGACTCCTATCACAGGTACGTTGACTGGTTGACATCAAGCCTAATATTCATCACGATAATCCTCTTGCCAAACCTATTCATTTGCCCATCCTGATGTGTGGGGGATAGCAAGAGTGAGCACATATCGTACTCAACAAATATAACATGGGGTGTAATAAGGCTTAACAAAGGCATGACATGGTTCAACTGCATTTAGCTTTTAATTATCATAGTTTTATCATATGAGTAGCATCAGGTTAAACATATGATCAATGTAAAGATGAATAATGAATAGCAAAACACATATTAAACCATTTAATGTTCATATATTCCATGAAGGTCCAAGGCCGCTTGTATCTGTCATGGAACCTTCCAAATTATAATAGCACAAGTACAAAAACAACCACCGAAGTGATCAAATTCTCACACTTGAGCCCATATAACTCCGGTAGTCCAATGAAATCATGATGGATTTCAAACCAACCAACATACAAGCCAAGATCATAGTGATTCAACATAACCAGTCATATGTTACATCCATTTCACAAGTAATTCAATATACATCAGAGTTCAACATAGTTATTACAACTTAAGTTCACAAGTAGCGGAAGCAAAGTAATTTGAAACTAACAACACCCTTATTTCAAATACATGCCAGTACCAAGGTCGACTTCCAACAAAAGCATTAGAGATAAGATAACTTAGAAGGATCATGCCCATGATCACACTCCGCCACTACGGCAGGAGCCAACCAACTCTTGCAGTCACCATGATACATCACAACCTGCAACAATTGGGGAAAACCCTAAGTATGAGAAGGTACTCAGCTAGACTTACCCGTCAGAAACCAGAAATAAAGTGACACCAAGGATGATGCAAGGCTAATGTAAAGTGGGCTAGCTTGACAACATTTGCATAAAAGCTTAATATAGATAAGTAATCATTAATGCTTAAGCATCCAATTAATTATCATTAAGTTATCATCTATATTAGCACCTGTACTAGAGCACTTACTTGATTAGGAGCAAACAATATTAACCATAGCAGGTATAAGTTGAGGCAACCTTTCCATCGTCATCCAATTAACCATCCATTCAATTTAATGGAATCTACGTTGCCGCTGCTCAAGTCAAGTGCTCACTAACCGGGAGCGACGGTGATTCGAATCGAATTCCTATCTAGCTGGAGGGGTTTTTCTAACACTCACCGCGCAGGCCCCTGCTAGGGTCGCACAAGCCACCTTTTATACAATTCAGGAGCCGCGGGTTCGACTGATGCCGTATCCCTAAGGGCAACACTCTGCCAGGTGATAGGGACTCTAACCCCCCCTTAGTCTCACGCCAATGTCCCAAAGCACATCCTTACTACCTCCAAGATGCGACCTACCATTCGATTCCTGGCCTAAACTGTATTACTCGGCTTCGTGGTCGGAACGACTTATTCGGCCAACTAAGTGTTAGACTGCGTTCAACATGACTCAAGGACTTACAGCGAATCGGTCCTTAAATGACTCAGATGGGGATAGATCCACACCCAAGACCTCCATGCCTTGTCGCTTCACTATCTTCATCCCGCCCGGTCTTATTTCATTTTATTAACACATGGTTCCATTCCACGATAGCAAATATAGCCAACCGTGCCATATATGAATATCCCTACATCTCGCAGGTGACAGGAAATCACCTGACTTCTACCATTTAAAGCAGGGCTAAGCATCTACTCGATCCTAGTCTATGTAGGATTCAAGGATTCATATATCTGGACAAGGAATGATATAATACAGCAAGGGTTTCCAACCAACTCCTACCACTTAATGCAACAATACTTATAACATATATAGAATTAATTGCTTTGAAGGTAGGAGGCTTATAATGTTCCGGGGCTTGCCTGGAATCCAACTCAAGTTAGAGTTTGTCAGGTGAAACCCGCTTGGCGAGCATCTCCCAATCTGGCACTTGTCCGATCCTTCCATCTTCGGGATGGATCCACCAAACACCGTCTTCAGGTTAGCTCCACCTCAAGTTCTTCATGCGTTTCAGCTAGCATACCTAAATGAGGTGCAACAATGCATATGTATGAATATATAGAAATGCAATGGATGATGCATCATACACTAATGAAGGCAAGTACAAGGTTATACTAAAGACACTTAAGCACATCACTTTGCTTAAATAAACGTCACACCACCTATTATGCTAAGATAGCAAGGGAAGCAATACCAAACATAACTCAATATTTACAAAGTCTCAAGTGTGCTAACTTCATCACCAAGGACATGAATCACACTTAGCAACAAACAAGCAAAGTAACCAAGCATCCATGTATTTTCAACAATTCTGGACATACATGCAGTAGCTGAGTAAATCAATCATATCTGGAGTTCTAAAAATCCAAATGACTTGCAAGAAGACATTCTAGAAAGCTTATGAAATTCTCTACATTTAATTTATAATCATCGTAGCATGATTCCAAAGTTTAACATGTCAAATTTACACAAATACAGAAGCAGGTTTAACATGACAGAGAGCAGGCAATTCTGTAACCCAAATTTAAACAGCTATAACTCCTAAACCACATGGCCAAATGCCACCAAATTTTAATAGAAGCTAGATAAATAAATTATCTACAACTTTTGTATAAACAAGTTTTACAACAAAGCATATTATCTTAAAGAACTTTGCTAAGTTCCCAGATCTGTCCAGAAACCTCATTTGCAAGAAATAATTATTAACTCATGTTGCAAACATATAATTGGACAAAACCAACTTTTACCAACATATCACACATGACTAATGAACACCATAAAACATAGTTTCCAATACTAAATAATTTCTTTTAATACATTTTCTTAATTTATTTAGATAATTAGGTGGAATTATGAAAACCTATCAAAATTGCACAATAAATTCTACAAAACTTACAGTGGCCTACCTATGCCCTCAGTAGTCTACTATCCAAATTTCAATCCATTTGGACATGTATATCGACCTCTATGAAAAAGACAAATGGATATTGCAAAAAATCATGTGAGAGCAAGATACACTAATAACTCACTCATATAGCAACTAAAATTCATGAAATTATTACCACACATCAAACATGACATGAGTAGCATGCCACAAAAATTTCACTTCATTTAGAGCTCTAAATTTGCAGTTATGAAAATGACAAATACAACTAGCATTGAAAACCTAGTTGCATAAATCTATTTTTACAGCTAAAATATTAAATAAAACATGACATATTATGGATCCACTGCATAGGAAATTTTACAAGGATTCCAAAAAGTCCTCATTTGCTATTTTATGAATTTTCTATCATGAGATATTAATTTCCAAAGATTTAGCCTTTTTCCTGCAAAAGAAAAACATTAAACCGAAAAAAAAGAAAAGTACTTTTGCCTCGAGGCCCCTAAACTATTCGCAAATCAAACCACATAGAAACGTCCTTCCCTGTACTATTCATATGAGTCTGCGGTTTACACTTAACCCCCTGTCTTTTCTCGAATTTGTGCCCGATGTCCCTCTCCTCCTTTCCCCTGGCCAGAACAGGGGAGCTCGCCGGAGCTCGCGATTCACGCCACCCCAGGACTCATCAGCAGAGAAGCAAGGCTCCCAGAGCCTCACCATACCCACGCATGCATGTAGGAGGTTGAGTCATGGACAGAGATGGTCGGTGGAAGGCTAGCCACGGGAGCCGCAACCCGACGGCGGATGAGGGCAGCGGAACGTCGGCAGGAGAACGGGATGTTGGCGGCGTGGTGGTGGGAGGCTTCCCGAGGTCTCGGCGCATCCGCTAGGGCTAGCTACACGGGCCGAGGTGGCCCATGGCCTCCTGACCACGCGCGCGTGCGGCATGCCACGCCGGTGGCCGGTCACGACGATGCAGGCCTTGGCAACGGCGGCCAGCAATGAAGGCGGAGTGGCAGGGAAGACACCACGGACTCGTGTGCACACGTAGGGCTGCACTGCTCGGCCAGAGAGGCACTGGGAGGGAGAGATGACCATGGCAGCATGGCGTCGGCCATGGGGAGCGGTGGTGCGAACTCCGAAGTGGGGAAGGGCGAGAGCAAGAGGGTGGCGAGGGAGAGCGAGCACGGAGGAGTGGAGGGGCGAGTGGAGAGCTCGGACGTCCGCGCTAGAAGAGGCCAGGGCGCTGGGATGCGCGGTAGCAAGGCTAGGCGCGGGCTCGCGCGTGGTGGCCACGTCGGGAGCACGTGTCGCCCAAAGGGGCAATCCTTCGAACAGGTCATGGGCGCGGTCTAGCGCGTCTTGGAGGCTATTTTTGGGCCAGCTCGGGTCTGAATTGGACAATGGGCCCAAAACAAAATGTGATCATCTCCAAACACTCTCCAACTTTGATTAAGGGTTCACAGTCATTAGGGCTCTGGCTTAGGAGATAATTGGCTCCAAAGTTGCCAATGTTAGTGATTTGATAACAATGAGCAACTATTCAAAAATGGGGGTCAAAATGAATTGCAACTGGTGTCATCTTCTTGCATGCTCTTCCCCAACACATCAGCTCCAACTTTTGTGTTTGCATCAACTTGAGTTGTTTCACAAAATTGGGAGAATGCGGCATGTCAAAATGTCAAGGTCAATTAGTGATAAAAAACAACTTTTTGCTGTTTTAGAAACTATTATTGAAGGTCCAACTAAGCTCCATTTTGAGTGACACTTGATCCATTGTTTCCATCATGAAAAGTACTACAACTCATATTAAGGAACCTAATTGAGCTACCATATGAAATTAGAAGATAAAATGTCATGAACATGTTGACTTGATGCTGCCGATTAGGGACTTAGAATATGCTAAGTGTTGGGAAACAGCCCTAAATTTGACTTGTGGGCCCTTTTTGAGCATGTTCCACACATTTTCATGACTTGACCCTTAAACAAAGTTTGCTCCTTATAAAATTCTCTACAACTTTGTAAAAGGGTGCATAGTCACACAAAGCT
Source organism: Saccharum hybrid cultivar R570 (assembly GCA_038087645.1). NCBI lineage: Eukaryota > Viridiplantae > Streptophyta > Magnoliopsida > Poales > Poaceae > Saccharum > Saccharum hybrid cultivar. The sequence goes on from JAQSUU010000270.1 coordinate 3,062,128, forward strand.
TCTAGGTCACACTTTTGAAATGGTCAAAGAAAAGGGTTCTAGGGTCCATACATGGTCAACCATCACTTAGAAGCACATTTAGGCAAAATGATCAACATGAACATTGTTCCATTAAGTGTCCTAAGTGTAGTTAAGGTGTTATAGAGGCCAAACATACACACCATGCATAGGGTGCACAAAAGTGTAGGTCTCACATGCATTGAAACATAGAAATCCCTATAATTGAAATGCTTGTTTCAAAGCTCTATTTCAATTGTTTCATGTGTTTGCTTCAAGGTACATGCTACATATGTTTCACTAGGTTGTTCCACATGTGTCCAAGATGGGTTGCACCTATTACATTTGTATGTTGCATAAACACTAGTTCACATGGAATGTAAGGCATGTTTCCTTGTTTCAGATGCATGTTTCAGTTATAATCCAAACAAGCATATAACTTATCATTTCATGTGAATTTTTAATTCCAAACTTCATGAAACTTTTCTAGGGATCAATATAGATAGGTACTAAGGTGAGACACATGAATATATTGTAATAACACTACCCAAGCATATATTTTGAAAAGGGGCCTATATGTAAAGCAATGGTGCAACATCCAACTTTAGGTTAGGCTCCTCTCCATAGGTTGACCTTGACATCGTCATCTCCACTTAATCTATCATATTTGAGCTCAAACCCACTGCTTAGTGAGGGACAAACACCTGGGGTGTTAAGTATCCATGAGCATGGCTAGTATACCAGTTTATTAAACTCTACACAGAGGTGTACACTTTCATTATGAGTCATGATTTCCAAATGCATGGGTTAATTACTCCCAAAACACCGAAAATAATACAAAGCCATTCAAAAGTTTGTCTAACAAGTTAGGGCCACTAGGATTTTGTAATTTGCAAATGTAGAGCCCTCCTTCTATATGGCACAACGACCGTAGCCTATACACATAGGGACAGAAGCCACACTACACTCAACCCGAAAAACACCCCATTTGCGCCCTTGCGGGTAACCTCTAACAAGCTAGAAAAGTTCTTTTAAACAACTAGAGCTAGAGCCATGTAGCCCTCACAGCTGTACTGTAAGTCCCGGATGTTCGTTCACAGATGAGTCCTTATGGAGAGAAACTAGAGCACCATAAGATAGCCCCATGCTCTAGCCCTCTTCAAACAGTTGCTAAAAAGTCATCTTTTAGTGTTGCTGCATTCTCCATTACTCATATTACAAGATCATGGTTAATGTGAAGCACTAGCAAAAGCTACCCAATGCAATATCCCAAGGGTGACTAGGTATAGTTCAAAGCTAGGAAATCCTTAATGGCATTCAAGGTAGACACGTGCAATATGAATTTATGTGTTTAAAGTGAATAGGACGACAAGGAACATCCCATGTTATACTTGCCTTGATCAAAGTATAGTTCCCACTAGTCCTGCTCTTCAAAATATTGCTCCTGATCGCCCACGAACTACTCACTGTCTATACTCGATAATACATCATCATATAAGCATCCAGAGGCAATCATGCATGGAGCAAACAAAATTATAATTATAACAGTATACCAATAGTAGAAAACAAAATATAAAGTTTGTAAAATGATTCTACGTCTCGAGACGATCACACAGACGCGAATTGCACGCAAATCAGAGCTATAACGAAGAAGATACGAATTAAACAAGATTTTCCATTGTAAAATAATAGAACAAATATGACCTAAAATTTTAAATGTTGAAAACATGATTAACAGTGATACTAACATGTAGATTATGAGATTACGAATCTAATGCAATTTGAACGAGGCAAATTGGAGTTAAAATGAGCATTTTATAAGCATTTGAAATCAATGGCAATTCTGTAAATACTGAAAACGAAATTTAATTCTGTTACAAGAGAAAATACGCTTTCCAAAGGAGATAGCGTACTACGGAAAGGCACTTTGGACTGCAGGTTTAGATCTAGAAAACTAGACGGACTCTTTAGCAAATCTATCTGACGAAGGGGTACCTTAAGATGTAGACCGCTAGATCAAATCTCGACGGTCCGGATTAGAAGATGGGAGGGGGAGGAAGATCAGCTGGCCATAGCAGAGTCGGCACGGTGGCGCCATGGCCAAAATAGCCCAACCTCATAGGCATTTTTGAATACAGCGATTCTGGCCACCATTTGACATGCAGCTGGTACCAATCGAAAGAGGGGCTCAAGGCGCACTCACGAACGTAGAAAGCGGAGGTGAGGACGCTTCGAACTGTAAGGGTTCGGTGATGATGTGTAAGCAAAAATGAACGAGAAAAAGAGAGAAAACGGGCTCAGTGACCTCGTAAAGACAACGCGAAGCTCGGCACGGACTTATGGTGACAATGGAGCAGCGGAAATGGCGAAGCTTGATCTTAGCGGCAGTGCTAGGGTTTCGGCTGTTGCAGCTCCAATTGGTGGCGGTGAGAACATGGAATGGAGGTAGCGGCGTGTGGAACCTCGGCTTAAAAAGCCTCTAGGGTGCTCTAGTGAAGGAAAGGGAAGATTGGATTAAGGATTTGGCGATGGTGATTAAGGAAAGGGGCGAGTCCAGCTACTTGCAGATGAAGATGACGGCTCCGTCGCTTACACACGGGCCCTAGGTGGTAGTGACACACAGCATGGGGCCATGACATTAGCCAAACAAAGAGGAGAAGGGAAGGCCATGGCCCTGCAGCCGGCTACTAGGCTTGGCCCAAGGAGACGAGAGCGTGGGGAGGAGGGCGCTCGATGGTTCGGCTTCGGCCTCAGCTGGCCTACGGTGCTACTTGGGCCTATGAGGGGTGAGGGAGGGAGCAGGCCCGCCGAATGGCTGGGCTAAAAGCCAAGAGGAGAGGGGAATCCCTTTTTGTTTTATTCTTCCAATTTTCCAAAACCATTTTCAAAGGAGTTTTGAATTCTCTTTTGAATTTTGAAACAAACCACTCAACACAAAAACTCAAATGCAATAGCATGAATGCATAGCAATGATTCTACCTTATATTTGATTTTAATTTAATAAAAATATTACTTCACTATATTTAAATGCTCACAAAATTCATAATTAAATCCAAATTCTCCTATTCTAGAAATGAGGCAAATTTTAGGGTGTTATAATTCTTTTATTTTGTATTCTTTCTTTTTATCTTTGTCCTTGAGATTGGCTTGAGTGTGTGTGTCACTATCCTATATTTATCCTAGCTTACCCCTATTATGAACTTTTGTTTATTATATAGTCATGTTCTTGACCATGTCCCTACTAGAGACTTTATACCATGCCTTCCTTTGGGAAAATATAAATGAACGATACTCAAATACTTCTGGTTGAAATGCTACAATGATATATCTGTGCTCTTATGGAATATTTCTGCATGTGTTCAGGAATATCGTCACGGTGCTTCTAGTGCCATTGCTAGGAAACACCAATTCTAGTGATGACGCTAAGAAACGCCAACACACCATCCACGGGTGCACATCCAACGGCTCAGCAGTGGATGGTGGAGATGTGGGGCTTAGCCTCGAATGCCTTTGCCGGTGAGATCCTCTGCCTTGGTGGGAAATGTAGAGGAGAGGTAGGAATGAGGGGGATGACCGGTGAGGCCCGGTGGTCAGTAGTAGGGGGGAACGATGACTGCTGCGCGTCATGACATGGGGTACAGGAGAAGGCCGTTGCTAGGCTGGCTCGGCCTTGCGCGGGCACGAGCACGTGCGCGGGAAGAAGCTAGGCCGTGCTAGCTGGGCCAACAGCGGCGGATTGCAGGCGCGGGATGGCCAGGCCGCTGCTGAGCTGTCATGGCTGCTAGGCTGCTTTGGGTTTTTCTATTTCCTCTTAATTCTAATTCCTTTTCTATTTCTCTTTCTTACTCTATGCTACATCCTGGGCACCTATATGTGTATGCATGTGTTGCCAAGCATGCATACACCCTAGTGGCAACTCACACACATCATATTAATCAAGAAGGTTAAGTTGATTTTATTACATCACATAAAATCAAGAAGATGCAACTTATATGTTGTTTAAACATGCAATTGCTCAACCATGCTATCTTGGGTTCTACTTGTGCAACTATAAGGGTTGTTTCCTAGTATGCACACTCACCATGCATGGGTTTTGTTAGAAAAAAATTTAAGTTTAGATTTTTGGTTATTGGAAAACCTGGGTTGTTACACTCCTCCCCCTCACAGAAATCTCATCCTGAGATTTAAGGTGTGACATACCTTTCAAAGAGGTAGAGGTAAAGCATCTGAAGTTTTGACTCTTTCTCCCAAGTGGCTTCTTGTTTAGTGTGGTTGCTCCACTGAACCTTACACATGGGTATAGTACTACTTCTAGTTTCCTTCTCGGCCCTATCGAGTATCCGGATAGGGTGCTCCCTATACTCTAGAATGTCCTATATATCGAGTGCCTCTGTAGGTACTTGCTCATCTGGTAGCTTCAAACACTTGCGTAGCTAGGACACATGGAACACTAGGTGCACTTTGGTCAATTCCTCAAGCAACTCTAGCTTGTAGGCTTGCTTGCCAATTCTTTGACACATCTTGTAAGGTCCTACATACCTTGGTGCCAACTTCCCTTTCACATGGAACCTGATTGTGCCTTGGAGTGGGAACACTTTGAGATAGACATAGTCCCCAACTTCAAACTCAAGGTGTCGAGTACCTAAATTAGGGGTACCCAAAACCAATGATTAAAAGGAGTAAACCCCCAAGGAATCCGCGCCCTGAAAACCTCCTAAGAGAGATCGAGTTAAAGCTCCACCTACACGGTTACACCGATCCAAGCCACATGTGTATACAGACGGGGCACCCTCACCCATGTTCCGACTCATACAAGGCTCGCTCGACGGGAAGCCTCGACCCTAAAAATTCTCTGACTCGCACAACCTAGGGTCGACCCGGTTGACCCCTCCTCACCCACCTACTCACCGACAAAGCATTTAATGCAACTACTTCTACCAACGTGGCCACAGCGCCACTGGCGTGGGAGCGGCATCCACGTCTAATCTTACTTTTTACTACCCATCTTGGGATAGGCAATGAAAAGTAACCATTATTTCTGCCATGACTAGCACTGTTTGACCGTCATGTCCCGGGATTTCTGGGGCTCGGCCTTATCCGTTTCTCGTCGACCCCCCTCAACTACGTCCTGACCCGGTGTTGACCGCCATCAGTCGAACAAAGGAACCACGACCCGTACATCAACCATAGGGAATCGCACATCCTCTGCCGCACCCTAGATGTCCCATCGTCCTATCATCAACATCACCACGAGGCCCCAGGGATGGCCTGCACGCACTAGGGCACGTCACCACAGCAACACCAATAGTGCTCGCTCCGCCTTCTCCTCCAAGGCACCTCCTAGGGTTTGTTGTAAGCCTTATCCTCCCCTTGAGTCTATAAAAGGGGAGGACAAGGTGCTCTCCAGGGGGGACGGATGATAGGAAAACAAGACAGACATCTTCCCCACTTCTGAGATCAACATCTCAAGCAACACTCCATTGTACTCTTTCTTTGAGACTTGGAATCGGTTCCCTCTCTCATGGCTTGTAACCCCTACACAAGCACTTAGGTGCAAGGAAATATAAAACTCTCCCCCCCCCACTAGACGTAGGGCCTTCTTTTGCCTGAACTAGGATAAACCCCCGTGTATTCTCTTTGCATCACCATCCGGAGTAGGGAGCACGCAGCACAAATTCACTTGTCGGCTTAGGGCCCTCCCGGGTCCAAACACCAACAGTTGGCATGCCAGGTAGGGGTCCGTTGCGTGTCAACATCGCTTTCCTACCATTTCTCTGGATGGCTGACCCCGAACATCCACTTCCTCTAGCTACGGTGATCTGGTTCGGGAGTTTGGAGTTCATGTCCCTCGGCTATGGCTACGACACGATCCTCCTCCCACCCAGACACCCATTCGACCCTGACTATGAGCTCTCCCAATGTGGGGGAGCACTACACCAGTATCACCATTCCTGTCGGGCTCGTACAGCTAGGCGACGTCATACCCAACGTAGCCATCATCATCATCGTCTCGAGGAAAGCGATACGATGCTCCATTCTGGCGCCCCTCGGCTAGACACCCATGCAGTGTCCCTCATTGAGGACCTACGTAGGATGAGCTTGGCTACAGATGAGACACCGGTGGGGTGTCCCATCATTCCACCATCCGCTATGGCTCCTCCGGTCGGATCAAGATCAGTCTCTCCGATGGCAAGGACAATGTCGCCACGAACATTCCCTTATGGGCTGAACATGGTTGCCTAGCAGTACGCTTCCTCCATAAGCACCAACATGCACGTTTATGGGGAACTCCTTGGGCACCATCTACGGTCTGCCCTCGACCTCATAGCATCCACACCAGCTTTCGAGTACTAGGACTCTACGGAGAGCCCTGGCACGGAGCACCGTGCGATCGCTTCCAGCCGCTACGACCCTAGAGATCGATGACCTCACCGCTACGACCCCAGAGATCGATGACCTCACAGACCTCACATGCATCCATCGTATTACTATTTTGGCACCCAGGACTCTGACTCTGCCGATGATAGTTATGATCTAACTCGTGAATGCTTCCATATCGATGGAGCTATTGTGTCAGATTCAGAAGCCGAGGCGGCTATTGGAGGCAAGAATGCCACACCACCTCACGTTGAGCCCCCTGGCACATGGGACAAAGCCCAATTCCCTAGTGCGGACCAAGGAGCACAACTTGAGTAGATCCAAGAATTGCAAGTCATGCTCGACGAGGAACGAGAAAACCTACGCCTACTTTAGCTAAACCTCAAGCGGGAGCGCGCGGCACGTGCACGTGGCAGAGGAGCTCGGGAGAGAGCTCGTGACGTCCGTCATCGCATCATCGAGGACGGGGCAGGTGAACCCCCAGTCTTCAACCGAGCTAGCCAGAACATTGTCGCTGCCACCATGCTTCTCCGCAATATGCCTGAGCCATCTACCCCCATGATGAGATTCGAGATCTCCTCGAGGCTGCGACCATGCAGCAGGCCAAGAGTTCCGCCTCGAGGCATCACGGGTTTGCATCGGAGCAGCCTGCGGAGCTCTCCCGATAGGAGAAAGAGGCCTCAGTTCATCCCATGCTCACACCATGAGGGGACAAAGCAGCCTCTATCCGTGATCGCGTCGTCAATAATCGCGAGCCCCGAGACGCCCGTGAAGACATCAACGAATGCCGCAGGCATAAAAGCGATGACGGTGCATCTCGAGGCTACCATGTGCACAGGGGCGAACATTATGATAGCTCAGAAGATCACAGTCCATCACCCCAGCTGCCGGGCCCTTGAGTCTTCAGCAAGACCATTCGTAGGACCCAGCTTCTGATCCGATTTCGCCCCTCGACGACTCTCACCAAGTATAACGGTGAGACCAAACCGAACTTTGGCTCGCTGATATCCAGTTGGCTTGTCAGTTGGGTGGGGCCACCGATGACCACGTCATCATCTGATAGCTTCCCCTATTCCTATCAGACACCGCTCGAGCGTGGCTCGAGGACCTCCCACCTGGACAGATCCACAACTAGAACGACCTGGTGAGAGTGTTCGAAGGGAACTTCAAGGGGACCTACATGCGCCCTAGTAACTCTTAGGATCTCAGGAGTTGTAAACAGAAGCCGGCGCGAGTCCCTCCGTGACTATATCTGGCGTTTCTCCAAACAACGCACAGAGCCTCCCAATATCACTGACTCTGATGTCATCATGGCTTTTTCTCTCTGGAACCACCCGCAAGGAGCTAGTCCGAGAGTTGGGCCACAACACCCCCATCACTGCCAATGAGTTAATGGACATCGTCACCAACTACGCCGCCGATGAGGAGGCAGTTGGAGCCATCTTTGGTGGTGACCAGGATAAGGGGAGGCACAAGGACGAGGAACCCGAGGGCTCCAACCGGGGCACCAAGAGAAGCAATAGGAAGAAGAAGAACTAGCAGGGCAAGCGCGAAGCCATGGTTGATGACCTTGTCACTAGCACTAACTGCAAGAAGCCTCGAGGACCCCTCGGCGGGGGCATTTTTGACAAAATGCTCAAAGAACTGTGTCCCTACCATAAGGGACCTACGAACCACAACCTCGAGGACTGCCACATGCTGCGGAGATACTTTGAAAGCTTAGGCATCAAGAAGGATGACAAGAAGGAGGACCTTAAGGAAAAGGATGACGACAAGGATGAGGGGTTTCCCGAGATCCATGACTGCTTCATGATATATGGGGGATCCTCGATGCGTCTCTCCGCGCGCTAGCGCAAGCAAGAGTGTCGAAAGGTCTTCTCCGTGCATCCAGCAACCCCCCTCTTCCTTGACTGGTCCGAGATGGCCATCATTTTGACTGTGATGACCATCCAGACTATGTCCCCAATCCTAGAGTCTACCCACTCATCGTCGATCCCATCATCACCAACACACGCCTCACCAAAGTGCTCATGGATGGTGGCAGTAGTCTCAACATTATCTACGCCTAGACCCTCGACCTTCTGGGTATCAAGAGGACGCACCTCCAACCCAGCGTCAGGGGCTTCCATAGAGTTATGCCGAGGAAACCAGTAGAGCCCGTCGGGTGGATCGACCTGCCCATCTGTTTCGGTACCCCCTCCAACTTCAGGAAGGAGACCCTCACTTTTGAGGTGGTTGGGTTCCACGGGACCTACCACGCCATTCTTGGGCGCCCCTGGTATGCCAAATTCATGGCGGTTCTGAACTACACCAACCTTAAGCTCAAAATGCTAGGCCCCAAGGGTGTCATCATTGTTGGGTCCTCCTATGAACATGCCTACGAGTGCGACGTAGAGTGCGTCAAGCACGGAGAAGCCATCTTGGAGTCGGCAACCTTGGCGCTAGACATCGACGGTTTGGCCAAGGAGATCCCCGACCCCAAACGCCATGCCGATAATTTTGAGCCCACGGAAGACATCAAGCTCGTGCCCCTCGACCCTGCCAACCCGGACGGAAGGGCGTTGAAAGTTAGTGCCACCCTCGGTCCCAAATAGGAAGTAGTGCTCGTCGACTTTCTCCGCGCGAATGTCGACATATTCGCGTGGAGTCCCTCGGATATGCCGGGCATACCTAGGGAAGTCGCCAAGCATGCCTTGGAGATCTGAGCCGGCTCCAAGCCAGTGAAACAACGCTTGCGCCGCTTCGACAAGGAGAAGCGCAAGGTCATCGGTGAGGAGGCCACAAGCTTTTGGAGGCCGGGTTCATCAAGGTGGTTCATCATCCCGAGTGGTTAGCTAATCCTGTATTAGTTAAGAAAAAGAGTGGGAAATGGAGGATGTGTGTAGACTATACTAGTTTAAATAAAGCATGTCCGAAAGTCCCTTTTCCTTTACCACGTATTGATCAAATCATTGATTCTACTGTGGGATGTGAAACTCTATCATTCCTAGATGCATATTCCGGCTACCACCAAATTAAAATGAAGGAGTCTGACCAGCTCGTGACTTCATTCATCACCTCGTTCGGCATGTATTGCTACGTTACTATGCCCTTTGGTCTACGGAACGCAGGGGCTATGTACCAACGATGCATGCAACACATTTTTTGGGAACACATTGGGCCAACCATCGAGGCTTACATCGACGACATCATGGTCAAAATGAAGAAGGTCAGCAACTTGGTTGATGACCTCGATGTCGCGTTCAAATGCCTTAAGGCGAAGAACATTAGGCTCAACCCCGAGAAATGCATCTTCGGTGTTCCTCGAGGCATGCTCTTAGGGTTCATTGTTTCCGAGCGTGGCATCGAGGCTAACCTAGAAAAAATCACTTCAATCACCAAAATGGGCCCTATCCGAGATCTGAAGGGCGTGCAAAAGGTTACGGGCTGCCTTGTGGCCCTCAGTCACTTCATCTTGCGCCTTGACAAGAAGGTGCTCCCTCTGTATCATCTACTAAAGAAATTGGAACACTTCTCATGGACCCTCGAAGCTTAGGGAGCTCTTACTAGGCTTAAGGCAACACTGTCCAAATCTTCGATACTCATCCCTCCGGCTATAGGAGAATCTCTATTGCTTTACGTCGCCGCGACGACACAAGTGGTCAGCGCGGCCACAGTCGTCGAGAGGGCAGAAGAGGGTCACGCGTTGCTCGTTCAGAGACCAGTATACTTCATCAGTGAGGTGCTCTCGGACACTAAGGATCGCTACCTGCAAATCCAGAAGCTGCTATACGCCATCGTGTTGACGCGACGCAAGCTCTGGCACTACTTCGAGGGCCACCCGGTGACCATGGTCTCTTCTTTCCCTCTGGGGGAGATAGTCCACAACCGGGAGGCCTCAGGAAGGATAGCTAAGTGGGCGGTCAAGCTCATGGGTGAAACCCTCTCTTATGCGCCACGCAAAGCCATCAAATCCCAGGTGCTGGCGGATTTTCTAGCAGAATGGACCGACACCCAACTGCCTCCCGTTCAAATTTAGGCCAAGCTATGGACCATGTACTTCAACAGGTCGATGACCAAAACGGGAGCAGGCGTAGGCTAGCTCTTCATCTCGCCCCTCAGAGTTCATATGCGCTATGTGATCTAACTCCACTTCGTAGCCTCCAACAACATAGGTGAGTATGAGGCCCATGTTAATGGCTTGCGTATCGCCATCAACGTTCGTGGAGATTCCCAACTTGTGGTTGACCAGGTCATGAAGGACTCAAGCTACCACGATCCCAAGATGGAAGCCTACTACAAGGAGGTGCGGCGCCTTGAGGACAAATTTCACGGCCTCGAGCTCAACCACGTCACACGCAGATATAATGAGGCTGCCGACAAACTCGCCCAGAGCCACTTATTGGCTTCCTCGACCAGAGCCCATTGATGAGTAAGCGCTGCCCACACGCCACTTTTATGGCAAATGAAAAGCGACTTGCGGTGTGATCGCTCCTTGAGATCCTGACCACAGTCCAACCCAAAATCAGAACCAAGGAGAAAAGGGGGGTACGGGCCAAATGAAATATTGAAACAAGCATGACTCACCTCGAAGGCCTTCGACATTTGTCGTACCAAGGTATCTGCAACCATTCACAGAGACCGCATGGAGTGCTTGCTGAGCCCCTCGATGTACTCCCAGTGTTGCACTTCATCTTTATCATTGAGGGCGAAGAAGGGCTGGGTGTCGGGGTTAGCCGCATCCCTAAATTCGAGGGTCGACCGACCCCAGCGTGGGAGCTCCTCTGCTTATACAAGCGCCAGCTCCACAAAGTTAGGCCACCCGCCCAACATATCCACTGCGCCTCCGTTTGGCGCCATAGAGGTTCCGGGCTGATCCGAGGCATCGACCATCTCGACGTCCGCCTTCTGCTTCCCCTTATCAGAAGGGGAGTTGTCGAACGTGAGATCAATCACAGCTGGTGTTGACCCTTGGGGCGGGAGTAGCCCCCCGCTAGCTGGCACCTCCACCTAAGCATCAGGTGGCGGCACGTCCGTCTCCCGCTCTGCCTCGCCCACCGGCCCCTCCGGCTGGCCCAGCTCATGCTGCTCCGCTTCCGGTTGCGGCTCCAGTGGCCGCTCTTCCTGTTGTTGCTGCGACGGCTACTATGGTGGTTCCTCCTGCTCCATTTGTAGCCCCAATAGCACCTCCCCCTCTTTCCCTGCATCTTGCGGGGTCTCCCCCATGTTCCTTGTCTCTTCCACATCTGGCTGCCCGGCGTCACGGGCGGATGTGGTGGCCTCTACGGACTCGACGGTCTCCAGGGCCCTCATGGTCGACCCCAGTTCGTGACCATCACCTCTGGACCAGCCAAGCCCGGTAGCGTCCGGGGCCACCTCCACCAACTTAGATCGCTGAGCAGCGTCTCCAGCTCCGACGTCCTCCTCGATGCTTGTGCCAGCCTGAACTACGGACTCCTTCACCTTGAGTCGCTCCATCACCGCCTGGTACCTTGCAATCCAGGCGATGTCATCAGCTAGCATCAGCATCCTCAAAGCAGTGTTGGCTTTAAGCACCTTGGCCAGCGTCAAGGCCGTCGGCTTCACCTTGTGCTTGTGGCTGCATAGCAAATCAGAACATGAGAACAAGGAACAAAATAGACTTGTCTGAAAAACAAAGCAAAATACTCACCCAGACATGGGGATCAGGGGTTTAGTCCTCGGCTTGCCCGAGCTCCCTAAGGCCCTTTGTGACGGTCCTTCCATCGAGCCTCTGGTCGGCCCAGAACTCCTTCGAGCCTAGGTTGATGAGGTCCTTGAGGTCCTTTGTGTCATTAGGGCTATCTGGCCTTGAGTTCTAAAACCTGACGATGACGCCCCGGCCTCGGGAGTCGATGCCACTGCCCCACCTGCCGATGAGGTGCGCGGCGACTGGGCACGCATCCTCGGTGTCGCCGACGTCGTCGAAGGAACCCCTGGCTCGATAGATCTCCTATCCGAGGGCCCCTCATGGGCCCTCACTTTCGCTCACTCCTCCCCCCCTCGACAGGCACTGAGGCTGCCCTCGACGCCTGGGAGGTCGACCTCCCACTAACGAGCCCCTACAAGGACCGTACGTCAGGAAGGTGTGCGAGAAAAGTCATGGTGTCATACCGTAACCCGGCATCGTCCTCCTCGTTGTCCTCATCCTCCTCCTCTAAGGCCATCTTAGAGGGGGACACTCTATAGGGAGACCCTCGAGCTGTTGTTGGCGATGGCATTTTAGCAACGCCACGTGCTCGTGAATCTTCCTATTATGCCACATTTTCATGACGTCTTTTTCCTTCTTCTCCTAGGCCACAGAAAGACGCCTGACCTCTCGAGTAGCGTGATCCTCTAGGACTAGTGGCGGCGAGTCCTTTACCATAGATAAATCCTACATGAGAAACTCGACGAGTTAGATCTACGAGACCTAGGGAAGAAAACAAACCGATACCAGAAGAGCAACACTTACCAGAGGCTCGACTCCCTAGTTGGGCTACATCAGGACTCAGTCGATGTCCTCCTATCTAAAACTTCCCACCATCCATCGTGCATGCCAAGCAACCTCATCGAGGGGAAGGGTCTCGTGTGACATCCGACTCCCCTCCAACGAGATGTCCGGTGTCATCTCGTCTAGCCAAAGTTGACGCTGCATCAGCGGCAGAAACCTCTGACGGTGGAACGCAGTGGCCACCATGCCCACGGTCAACCCGCGCAGACAGAGCCTTCTCAGCATGTCAAGGAACAGTTGTAGCTTTGGCTTGTCCTCCTCGACAATGCCAAAGGATGAGTTCTCCTTGCACAACATCAGGACCTAGTCGAAGAATCTCGGCAGGCAGTCGTCGTCGTTGCGCAGATAGAACCAATGATCGTGTCACCAGCTGTTTGATGAGATGAGCTAGGCTAGAATGTAGAGCTCACCTCGGCCCGCCCGCACTTGGAGGGTGTAGCTTCCCGCGTGCACCGCCTGCCGTACTCCCTTCTCGCCTTCCTTCTTGGCGAAGTACTCTGCCTTGAAGAGGTGGTGCCACAACTTCTAGTGGGGCTCCACACCCAAGTACCCCTCGCAGACGGCCGCAAAAACGGTGGCCTATGAGATAGAGTTAGGGGTGAGGTGATGGAGCTCCACCCCATAGTAGTGCAGGATCGCCCGCATGAACCGGCTCAGCGGCATCCCGAGCTCCCTCTCGTGGAAGGCGACGAAGCTCACCACGTAGACCTCTGGAGGCGGTGGCTCCCGGTGGTTGGTCGGCGGCACTCCACTTCGGCAGGTCCTGGCTCTTGGAAGCCGTCACGCACCAGTTCCTCTAGCCTCCTCTCCATCACCGAGGAGCGGATCCATGTGTCCGTAGGGAGGACCTGGCTCTTTCCTGCCATGAGCGCTGAGATCAGAATACGGTGGCGACAGGGGAAAGGTTGACGTTGGCGGTAGGGAACAACTGATGGAGGCAAAGGAAGGAGTGCGATCACAAAGGGCTAGGAAGGAACAAACGAAAGCCCTAGGCTCCATATTTATACCCCAGTAGAGCGCCAATCGGCGGATCCGGTGAAGAGGCAAGTAAAGTTTCTGTATTTAATGCTCATACCTAACCGCTCCCTTGAAACCTATGTATAAGGGCACGTGTCAACCGTTCGCTCTGTAACTGTCTGCCACGCCACCCACTACCACGCCATTTTTACTTCCCTCCTAAAAAGATGCACCCCAATGGGCGGGAGGGAGGCCTAAGAACAGACACTTCTAGGTGAAGGAACAATGGGCTCTGAACCCACGATAAACCTCGAGGGATTGAAAGCTGGCCCTCGACCAAGGTTCGATAGCTGCCCTCGAGTAAAGAGAGTAAGGGATGTCTGAGAGCGGACCCGTACAAGGCCAAGGCTCGAGCCACTTTCTTGAGATGCCCTCAGACATATTCGAGGCTAAAGGAGAGGTCGACAATGGAATCCCCTCGAGGGGAGGCATCGAGCCCTCAGATCCTACCAAACGGAGCCGAGATCCATGCGACAACTCTTTGGCACTCTTGGAGAGCGCCTCCATGGCAACTAGCCGACCCCTATCGAATGGAGTATGGGCTCCCACTCGAATCCCCTGCTAACAGCTCACTAGGGGTTGTCAAAACTCGCCCATCGAGGGTAGTACGGTGTTCCCACCCCTCCTTCTTGCCCAAAGGATGCGTGAGGGTTGAACAATAAAGATAGGCAAAGCCATGATTGGCCTTACGCGCGCAAGGGCTCGAGGGCTTGCCCGCAACTAGCCGACTCTAACAAAAGGGGACCAAACGCACCTTAGGGCCTAACAAAACAATGTCCCATGATATAACACACTAAAGCCCTTGAAGGAGTCACACACTCCTCCAAGGCCTCGGGGGCTACACCCGGCGGGTGTGCTCGCATGCACCCGCCAGAGAGCAACGATGCTACAACTCGAGTTCATAACTCGCTCAAGCCTCTGCGAGAGTGTCCACACTCTCACAAAGGCTCGGGGGCTACTGTCGGGTACCTAAATTATGGGTACCCAAAACCAACGATTAAAAGGAGTAAACCCCCGAGGAATCCGCGCCCTAAAAAACTCCTAAGAGAGATTGAGTTAAAGCTCCACCTACACGGTTACACCGATCCAAGCCACGTGTGTATATAGACGGGGCACCCTCACCCGCGTTCTGACTTGTACGAGGCCCACTCGACGGGAAGCCTCGACCTCAGAAATTCTCTGACTCACGTGACCCAAGGTTGACCCGGTCGACCCCCCCTCACCCACCTACTCACCAACAAAGCATTTAATGCAACTACTTCCACCAACGTGGCCAGAGCGCCATCGGCGTGGGAGCAGCATCCACGTCTAATCTTACTTTTTACTGCCCATCCTAGGATGGACGATGAAAAGCAACCACTATTCTCACCATGTCTAGCACTATCCGACCGTCATGTCCCGAGATTTGTAGGGCTCAGCCTTATCCATTTCTCGTCGACCCCCTCAGCTACGTCCCAACCTGGCCTCGACCGCCATCAGTTGAACAAAGGAACCACGACCCGTACATCGACCATAGGGAATCGCACGTCCTCTGCCGCACCCCGGATGTCCCACCATCCCGTCATCAACATCACCACGATGCCCTAGGGATGGCCTGCACGCACCGGGGCACGTCGCCATAGCAACACCAACAGTGCTCGCTCCACCTTCTCCTCCAAGGCACCTCCTAGGGTTTGTTGTAAGCCTTATCCTCCCCTTGAGTCTATAAAAGGGGAGGACAAGGTGCTCTCTAGGGGGACGGATGACAGGAAAACAAGACAGACATCTTCCCCACTTCTGAGATCAACATCTCAAGCAACACTCCATTTGTACTCATTCTTTGAGACTTGGGACCGGTTCCCTCTCTCATAGCTTGTAACCCCTACACAAAGCACTTAGGTGTAAGGAAATACAATACTCTCCCCTCCCCACTAGACGTAGGGCCTTCTTTTGCCCAAACCAGGATAAACCCCCGTGTATTCTCTTTGCATCACCATCTGGAGTAGGGAGCACGCAGCACAGATTCACTCGTCGGCTTAGGGCCTTCCCGTGTCCAAACACCAACACAAGGTCTCTCCGCCTGTTATCGGCATAACTCTTTTGTTAGCTCTACGCAATTCTCAAATTCTCTCGCACTTGGGCGACTCCTTCAACATCTTTGATCTTTACGAGGCCAAAGAATGATCTCTCTCCTACTTCTGAGCACATTAGTGGGGTCCTACACTTTCTCCCATACAAGGCCTCAAATGGTGACATCTTGAGATAGCCTGGTAATTATTGTTGTAAGGGAACTCTGTGTGTAGCAAACTCTTCTCCCAATCTGATTCTTACTTCAGCACAGAGGCTTTGAGCATATCCTCCAAGATCTAGTTCACTCTCTCTATCTAACCATCCATCTAAGGGTGGTATGCGGTGCTGTAATCTAGTTGAGTCCTGATTGCCTTGTGCAGACTCTTCCAGAATTTGGACACCCATTGTGTCCCTCGATTAGATACTATGCTAACAGGAGCTCCGTGGAGTCTGAGAATATTGTCCACATACAGATTGTAACACCCCAGGTGTTAGCCACTGGCTGGATAGTGAGCTTGGACTTAATTGAGCAATGTCTAGTAATGATCATGAGTTTGGATCACAACATTGGAATGGTGACAAGTGAGTTGAAGCCTCTTCTCTTTGAAATGAGGCCTAATTTTTTGTGAAATAAAGACAAAGCATGTTTGCTAGTGATTGCCCCTTTCAAATTGTATGCCTAGATAATGTTGAAGGTGCCCCTTTCATGTGCCTCACCACCATTTCCATCTACATTGACTATTAGAAAAGTTTCATGAAGTTTGGAGCCAAGAAGTCGCATGAAATGATAAGTTATAACCTTTCTTGAATTGCTCCATCAAATGAATGGAAACATGGGATGTCTAGTAATGATCATGAGTTTGGATCACAACATTGGAATGGTGACAAGTGAGTTGAAGCCTCTTCTCTTTGAAATGAGGCCTAATTTTTTTGTGAAATAAAGACAAAGCATGTTTGCTAGTGATTGCCCCTTTCAAATTGTATGCCTAGATAATGTTGAAGGTGCCCCTTTCATGTGCCTCACCACCATTTCCATCTACATTGACTATTAGAAAAGTTTCATGAAGTTTGGAGCCAAGAAGTCGCATGAAATGATAAGTTATAACCTTTCTTGAATTGCTCCATCAAATGAATGGAAACATGGGATGTCAATCAAACCTTGCAACCTTGCCCAAATGACTCCAATTGAACTCTACAACAAAAGTTATGAAAGGTTCATATTGAGCAAATGTCAAGAAAATGCTTCAATAGACCAAAAACCATAATTTAAGCTTTATTGTGATGTTGCTTTGACCAAGAAGAAATAATGATTTCGAGACCAGATATGAAGTTTGAATTAAATAAAAGTTGAAGTTTAACTAGAGTGCTACACACTTTATTTTTGGACCAAGACCTGATTCAACTTCTAAGTGGCTCAAACAGTATCCTCAACTTTGAATCCAATGCTATTTTGGTTCCACCATAATTTATCTGTCCTTAATCAGTAGCAGTTAGTTGACATGTTGCGAGTATTTTATCTTCCAAATTCATATGGCAGCGCAATGGGATTCCTTATTACAAGTTGAAGTACCATTTGTGAAGGAAACAACAAAACAAGTCTCATTAGTTTTGGAGCACGTTTGGACTTTCAAAATTAATTGCAAAAAATAGCAAAATGTTCTGGAAATCAGACCTTAACTGAATTCAATTTTCAGTTTCGTGTACCCCACTTTGGAGACTTGTATCTCTCCAACCAGGTCGAATCAGACTTGGACACTTTAAGCAAAGTTGGAGATCTCATGTAGCTCTACGGTTACTATAGCTTGTGCCAAAACTAAACGTATTAGGAGTTACGAAGGGAGGAAGATTGATGTTTCAGTCGTATTTTTGGGGTGGTATCAGATTTTTGAATCCAGAATGATGCAGTGGTTGACCGGCCATAGGTTCCCAATGCCACCTGGCAAGCTCGGCCTCACCTCGCTCGTCGTCACTTGTGCATGCTTGCCACCTCACCTGCACTCGTGCTTTTGGAGAAGCCGAGCGTTGCATCCTCGGTCTCTCTCCCTCTCGCTTTCTGCTCTCCCTCTCATCCATCATGGATGGACAGAACTCCTCCCCACCACCATGTTCCTTGGCTGCCATGCCTCCTTGTGCCTCCTAGCAGCCACCACCACCACCACCTTCGCCACACCATGTTGCATGCGACGTGACCCTGCTCTGGCCCTGCTTCGCCGCCGTGATGCCCTGTTGCCGTGCCGCTTCACCCCGGGCCATGATGCGCATGGCCATGGAGCTGCAGGCTACTCACCTTAGGCTAGGATGTGCCCCACTACAGGGGCACAAGCATGCCTTGGTGCTTCGCTGCCGCCTCTCGTCGCCGGAGGACCGCCACCCTGACCGAAACCGGTCTCATCCCCGACGATCCTCTGTTCTACGTCGAGGAAGGAGAAAAGGGAGTGAAAAACAAAATAGAAGCTTTTATTTGGGTCCAGTTGTGAATCTCGTGACTCATGTGAATAGTGCTGCTCAGATCCGGAAAAGTCTAGGGTCCTATCTGTTAAAGTGTTTTTCTTTTTCCTGTTAATCTTTATAAATCGGCTAAAATTTGGAAAATCATAGTAAATCATAGAAAAATCATAAAATAGCAAATGAGGATGTCTTGGAATTCTTGTGAATAGATCTACCCAGTAGAGTCATAATATGATATATGTTAGTAGAAAGTTTCTGCTGTTTTTATTTATCTTTGTAAATTAGGGTTTTCTAGGAATAAATTCATATCTAAAGTTGTGGTGCTCCAATTGATGTGAATTTTTTATGGTAGGCTATTCATGCTATATGTGTGATGTGGTTAAAATTTCATGTTTATTGGATATCTTATTGCTGAGTTATTGATTTAACTTGATTAATGCTTGATAAATGGTTTTAAATGGTTTATAAATAATTTATATATGCAAAAATATGAAATATTGTTTCTTTGCCTTTTCATGGTGATGTTATGACTTGAGAAACCCTAACATGGCTATGTATTTGTAGAAAATGATGATCTTTAGATTTATCTTGCTCTTACATGTTTACTTGCATTAGCAATTTGTCTTTTTCATAGTAATTAAATTATAAAACCTGAGCATATAAAATTGGTGCAGTAGCCATGTTTTGATAACATCTACCACTCCTAAAAGTCTCAGCTCCAAACTAGTTGTTCTCATATAGTACTAAAAATAATATATATGTTGCATATAAGTAGAGGATGAAAGTTTGTTAATAGATATATGTATTTATTATCCTATGATGCTCCTAATAGCTATTATTATGTGCTATGATTGTTTGAATATGATTACAAGCTATTTGGAGGAGCATATATGTCAATAACACGATAGTTTGTAGCAACTAAATGATAGATGAATGTAGAATGCCTATGCTGTTTGGGCAGCATGTACAATTTTGGTTGTGCAATTGTTTTCGTGATGCAAATGATGTTTTCTATGAATGTGATGAATACAAAAGTTGTATATAACCTCCTTATCTTGCTTGTCCAAAGATTGCATGATTTTAGTCCTAATGGTTTAGGAGTTATAGATTTTACAAATTTGCTGTCAACTTTGGCATATGTTCTGAATAGGTTTGAATGATTGCATTGTTTGATTATTTTGAAATAGAATCATGCACTGGTGAAAATATAAGAGTTGTAGTGCTTTTCGTAGGCTTTCTAAATTATTAAAGATCACATCTTTTGGTGGTCTAAATCTCCAGATATGGCTGTCTTAATTTTAATGTCAGAATCTATCCAAATCTGGTCAGAGATGTCTTCTTTGTGTGGTTTGGTCTTGTTGGCTGTGAAATCATCTTATGATGATAATAAGAAAGTTATAGATAACTTAATAAGCTTTCTAGAAAGTTAAGAATCATATTTGCTGAATGTTTAAAACTCTAGTTATGCTTTTCTGAAGTTCATGTCATTTTTCTGTCCTAATTTGTGTAGGTCTGCTTGTTAATATTTTTCAACCTTGTTAACCTTTGAATCAGCTCTAGGTGTAAATAACAAAGTTGCAGAAAATTTCCTCAGATTTCCATAAAGTCTAGGATCAGCCTTATTGGATGCTTATAACTCCAGTTACGGCTAAAACAAGTGACTTATGTGCTATTGTCAAGATTCTATGCACGTGCTACGTTGATTGCTTTAACTTGCTCTTGTTTTGGCTAAACATGTCAGTTAGTTCTTGATTGATAAATGCTTGATGTAACTGAATTGGAGTTAACTAGCATGCCATGCTTGATGTGCTTGCTATCTCTATGTTAGACTTGATATAAATAATTTGCTCTCTAGGTGCTCATGTCATGTGATGTAACCTTGTGCTTGCCTTGAATGCCTTTACATGATGCATTTCATGTTACCCTTCTTCATATTCATGCACTTGCATATTGCATCTCATCTAGGTATGCTAGATGCACCATGTGAAGGACGTGATGTTGGAGTCAAATCCGAAGACAGTGTTTGGTGGGCCTATCTTGAAGATGGAAGGACTAAGTGCTAGGGCCAGAGATGCCATCAAGATGGTGCAAGCTAACTAAACTGATTTGTGTCGGATCCTAGGCAAGCCTCAAAGCATTCTAAGTCTCCTACCCTCTCTTTTTACAAATGCACATAAGTATAACTTTTATATGCTACATTAGGTGATAGGAGTTGAATGGAACCATTGGTGCATATTTCCTACATTGTCCACTATATATAAATACCTGAACCCTTACTAGTACGAGTAGGACGTTCTGTGCTTAGCCATGCTTAAATCGATAGAAGTGGGTGATTTCCTATCACCTGCAATATAGGTGGATACCTAGTCACGGTTGGCTATATGTGCTATCATAGAAAATAACCATGTGGTGATAAATAAATGGAGACCGGGCGAGAACTGGTGATTGAGAGGCAGCAAGACATGGAGGTCTTGTGTGCATGTTTTTATACCATCTGCATCGGCTAAGGACTAGATCATTGAAGGCCCTCTCATCATTTTGAACACAGCCTCTCACTTAGCTGGCCAGATGACTCGTTCCGACCGCGAAGCCGAGTAGCTCAACTCAGGTCATGAGTTGTTATGTCAAAGTGCGCACACAGGAGGTAGTAAGTATGTGCAGGGAGTGGATAAATAGACCCTGGGCAATCATGACCTAAGTGCCTAGCATTGCGACTGTGGGCAGGCATGGTTTGAGCGACCTGGCTACCGTTAGTCCCTGAGTGTGTGGTGCTGATCGAACCCATGAATTAGGACCTAAGTTGTTCCAAAGGTGGCCCGACGTGACCCCAACAGGGGAAGTGTGGGTTTGTGTTAGGAATACTACCTAGCTAGTTGCAACCGATTCAAATCGTCGTCTCTCCCGGATAGTGAGAAACTTGACTGAGCTTCTTCATCGTAGTAACTGTTGGTAGTGCTTAAGTCATATCTTACCCCACCAATATCTTAGTGAAAACACACCAAACTTAGTGAATAGGGCTTTCAACTAACATATTCCACAAGTTTTGGTGTTTCACTTATTTTGTAGGGCTTATATGAAAATACACCACAAATGGGCCAAAAGAGTAGAAGAAACACAAAATCACATTTGGTCCAAAGCAAGGCAAGGGAGAAATAGACAAAAGCCCACTCACATATCCAATTGAGGCCAACACACCTTGGGGTCATGATTTAGGCCCAAGGGGAAAAGCACACGAAGCAACTGGACTCAGGCTAGGCAGCCCAGGGCATGGGTGCACCCCTGGTGGCTCTACCCCAGCCCAACCAGCCCTAGCAGTTCCATCAATGCACTGACAAGGCGGTTCACTGGGGCATACCCCCTCTCATGAAACACACCTCCAAGGAACAAGAGCACCTCACTAAGAGTGAGAGTACCACTCTAAGGGCTTAGGCCCTAGTAGCTAGTAGAGTGAGAAGAGGAGAGATGTGAGAAGCTCGGGGAAGTGCCAGACCTGTCGGTGACCCCCCGCCTTGTACCTCGGTGACCACTTGTACTTTTTTGGGTTCTCCCGCTAAGTATGTGTTCGGGTTTCTTTTGGTTATACAAGTCTTTGTTAGTTAAGCTCTTCTCTTGCTTGCTTGCGGGTTCATCGTTTGTCCTTGTGATAGGTGCTCTGGTAGAAGGACCCCGAGGATGGGTAAGCCTTGTTAACGCACTAGAACATTACTCGCTAGCATAGACGTGGTGTCTAGGCTAGAGGCTGCCTTTGTTTGCCTCGTGTTCGACGGTAGTGGGGTAGACGGCAGGTGGTGACAGCCCTGTTCATCTGTTATACTCCCCCCACATTAGGCCATGATGTAGAGCTGTTTGCCAGAGGTACCTGGCAAACTAGGTATAAGCCGGTGCCCGAAGTAAGCGAGTAGGAGTAAAGTTTACTTGACCATAGACTTCATGCCATAAGAATCCATCTCTACCTTTACCAACTCTACCCCCTTGTGTTGTCCTTGGACAAACTAGCTAGAAGAATTTACCTCCGTTCCCTATGGAAAATACGATACACTGAATACTTCCAGGTGAAATCTACAACAGTAATTCCGTACACTTGCGGGTTCTTCCATATTCGTTAAGAAATACCAATAGTAACACTGGATGGAACATGATGGTTGTGATGATTTTATGATAAACCAGATATGGTTACTATTATGATGCTTATTAATCAAGTGATTGCTCTAGAATAGGTGCAAAGTTAGTCATAATAAGCTTCACTAAACTTGATGCTAAAACTTGACTAAAAGATTAAAAGTAAGGACTCATGATAGTGATGCTATTTTGTAAAGTTATGCTATCCAACCAGCTTAACTAAATAAGCCTTGCATATCCTTGAGAGTCTTTTATTTCTCTCCTATCAGGTAAGTCTACCTGAGTACATTCGAATACTCAGGGTTTTATCCCACCATGTTGCAAGTGAAGTTCTTGGCCTGCTAAAGATGGTGGCTAACTGCCAGTGGGCTCGGTGACTCTATATAGTGTATATGCTTTTGTCAGAGGATGTCACTTATGCTAACAATGTATTTGGAACTTATATTATTGTAATCATTTGAAAGCTATGTTGTTTTCACTAATTGAATTTTGAAACCCAAACTTGTACTATTATTCATGAACTCATTTGTGATATTATTTCCACTGCAACTCCACGTATGTGATGTGTATTTACTTAATCATGCGATCTTGGTTGTGAAGTTGATTTACCGAGGTCCTTCGTGACACTTAGTGGACTACCGGGTTTATATAAGTGAAAGTATGTGTGCGTCAACGTGTTAAACGGGGACCATCATGCTTGAACTTGTATAAGTTGGGCGGTTCTGTCACATAGATCGGCTAGCTTCTCAACTCGATAGTCAATCCTAACTGCCACAAAGTGAGCTACCTTGGTCAATCTGTCAACAATTACCCAAATCGAGTCATGGCCTTTCGGGGTCTGAGATAGACCCACTATGAAGTCCATGGATATGCTTTCCTACTTCCACATTGGAACGTCCAAGGGCTTCAATAGTCCTATAGGTCTTTGGTGCTTGGCCTTGATCCTATTACAGATGTCGCATCACGCGACATGTCCCGCAATATCCCTCTTCATATTCTTCTACCAAAATAGCTTCTTCAGATCTGCATACATCTTCATACTACCTAGGTGAATGCAATACTTGGAGTCATGACCCTCAGCTAGGATGTCTTCTAGCAAGGCTACATCAGAGGGCACATAGATTCTATCTTTGTACCAGCACTCTCCTTATTCATCTATCCTGAATTTAGGACACTTGCCTTGCTCCATGAGTTCTCGAATTAGATGGATCTCGGGGCATCCTGGCTAGGTTTTTCATATACACTCTTCGAGGTTATACTGCACTCAAAGCTCATTGAGCTGACCTTTCTGTACCACTTCTAGCTGCAACCTCTCCATCTCTTGACTGAGGTCTGGTGGTATCGCGTCTGTCATCAGACTATGGCAGTGACTCTTGCGGCTGAGGTCATCTACAACTACATTGGCTTTTCCTAGGTGACAATGTATCTCTAGGTTGTAGTCCTTAATCAGCTCTAGCCATCGGCGCTGTCTCATGTTCGGATCCTCCTAGGGGAAGAAGTACTTTTATGCTCTTGTGGTCGGTGTACATGTCACATTTGTTCCCGATTAGGTAGTGTCTCCAGATCTTTAAGGCATGCACGATAGCTGCAAGCTCAAGGTCATGGGTCAGGTAGCATTGCTCCTAGTCCTTCAACTGGTGGGAAGCATAAGCTATAACTCTCTCGTTCTGCATCAGAACACAACCAAGTCCCTATCTGGATGCATCACAATAGACGACAAAGTCTTGCTGAATGTCAGGTGTTGGTGGTCCTTATTGCATAATTTTAGCCACCAATATCTATATAAAATCCACACCAAACTTAGTGAATAGGACTTTATGCTAACAATTTCCATGAGTTTTGGTGTTTCACTTGTTTTGTAGGGGCAAACATGAAATCATACCAAGATGGGCCAAAAGTGAAGTGAAATATAAGAGAAACACCAATCCTTCATTCTGACTCAAACAAAGCAAGGATAAAAGAAGGAAAAGCCCACTCACCTATCCAAACTTGGGCCAACACACACCAGGGACGTGGCCTAGGCCTAAGAGGGAACCAACCATGTGAAGACAGATGTGGACTAGGGCCACCTAGGTGTGGACGTGCCAGGGGCGCAGTTGTGCCCTAGCTGCTGCCAAGCGGGCGCAGTTTTGTCCTGGCGACAAAAACCACCTCCCCCATGTTAGTTTAGCTAGGGATGTCGAGGTTCAACACATTTGGGAGGTAGTTGGAGGTCGGTTTGGGGGCATTAGTGAGGGGAATATTCTAAGGAATCATTCCCCTCCTCCCCCTATAAAAGGAGGGATCCCCCTCATTCTAACAACTTTCCAAGGGAGAAGAGCTACCACACTCTACACTTGAGTAACACTCCAAAGGGCTTAGGCCCTAGTTAGCTAATTAGAGTTGAGTAGTGGAGAGATGTGAGGGAAAGCTCGGGGAAGCACCAGACTTGTTGGTGTCTCCTCACTCTTGTACCTCTGTGAACACCGATACTTCAATAGAGATTTCTTCTAAGTAAGTGTTCGTGTTTCCATTAGCTATTGAGTCTTTGTTTAGTTAAGTTTTGGTTATACTTGTTTGTGGGTTCATCATCCATCCCTGTGATGGATGCTCTAGTAGAGGCCCCTGATAAAGACGGATAACCCTGTGCAACGCTAGAGTAGTAGCTAATAGCTTAGACGTGGTGTCTTGGTTGGCGGCTACCTTCGTTTGCCTCGTATCATCCGATTGAGGGGTAGGCAGCAGGTGGTGACAGCCCTATCCTTCCTTTTCAATCCCCCACATCATGATATGGCATAGAGCTATAGGTTGGCATTGCTTGGCAGACCAGGTGGTCTCTAGTGCCCAAAGTGAGAAAGTGTAGGTGGAGTTTAGCTATCCTTAGACCCAAATACCATAGGAATCCTTCTCTACCTTCTACCAACTCTACCCTTGGGTTGTCCTTGGATGAACTAGCTAGAAGAAAGTACCTCCATTCTTTGTGGAAAATACGACACCCTGAATACTTCTAGGTGAAGGCTACAACGGTAATTCCATATGCTTGCAGATTCTTCTGCATTCATTTAGAAATACCAACAAGCTTTCTGGTGCCATTACCATGGAACGGTTCCTATTTTCTTTGAGCCTAGTTCATCCTCGTATCTGTATCCCTTCCTTTATAAAAAATCTTCTTTTATCTTTTCCTTTTTATAAAACAAAATATTTATTTTACCCTAGTCACCATAAAGCCAGCTCTTATTCAAAATCTATCTACTTCAAGGGGGAGTTCTCTAAGCCACCATCTTTTTTCAAAATCAAAGTTTTCTCCCGGCTATGAACTCCACCCTAGATTCAAAGCCATGGTTTGGGCACAACCCTGCTTCAGTTATGATAATGAAGACCCTTTTGACCACCTGTGCGAGTTCGAGGAAATGTGTTCATGCCTAAGCATCCCGGGCATGACACAAGAAATTCTTAAGTGAAAGTTGTTTCCCTTCTCCCTCACGGGGGAGGTGAAGCAATGGTACGCTAATGCTGTAGAAAGTACGAATGGAGACTAGGATGAATTAAAGGCAAGTTTTATCTTGCATTCCTCCCCATGTCTCGTATCGTCTCTTTACCGAGGGCAATCCTTGATTTTGAGCAGAACAAGAAGGAATCTATAGGTGCAGCCTGGGTCAGGTTTTCATTGTTAATACATGCTGGCCCAGACTTGTCATTACCTGATAGTGTGCTTTTTCATCTCTTTTGTTCAGGTCTTTATATAGAAGCTACCCTATGCCTTGACATGACCATCAGAGGTTCATTTACACATAAAACTACGACAGAATAGAGGAAAATCCTTAATCACATCCTAGAGAAGCACGCTTCTCCCATCGTAAAACCCAACCCCCTCCACAAAAAAGGCATGTCTAGCTTTGAGGAGCCCTCATCAGCCGAATCCTTACCCTTGCCATCTTTAGATTTGACTGTTAAGCCCTCTCCCGAACCACGAACACCGAAGGAAGGAATGCTTCATCCTTCAGAGTTCCCAATCGAATTTGAGGATTATGGCAGAACCTCAAACCTTTCTTGGCATGAGAACCACACATCAAGTGAAGTTTCCTTCAAAGTATCATCAAATGAATGGTCATTGGAAGTGAAACATTCTTCTGAAGCAATTCAGATTCTTTCACCTTCCATGACCATGCCTTGTTCGTTAAAGCGAACTATCATGGAAGCCCTGCATAACCCCACAATCAGGACTAATATCATGTCACAATTCCTTGTGGAAACCTTTTGAGCAATATGCCACTAGTCCCAACCGACAAACTCTTCAAAAGTCCATCAGGGCTCATCTTCAAGAGTTGTGGGATTGCTAGGGCCATGCCATTTGAAATTCATGAAATTGAGGTTTTCTTGGACTTCCATATCTATGCCATCCTCGATTTTGATCTTCTGATAGGTTACCCACTCAAAAAGTTTTTTTTAAGAAAAACCTTCCCATGGGAACCTTAGTGAAAATTTGGGAAAAACCGCTTCCACCCCTCACTCAGTTATCCCAATAACAAAGTATCATCCCAACAATTACCTATTCGAGGAGGCAAAATTCATTTCCCCATTAGTTTCACGACCTTATGAAACTGAACATCCATCATCTCCCTCACTCAAATGTAAGTCATGTCCCTCTAGCCCTCGAAACATTGTTCTCAATAATGGCCAAGAATCAACATCGATATTGCACGATATATCTTTTGAGAACAAAAACCCCATGCAATGGACATGCCCGAAGCAACAACTCTAGAGGCCAAGCAGGGATCCACTAACGAGCATGTTACCTTCTCTTTTGAAACTTCTCACGTTTCATGCTCACTTTTAGGGTCTCCAGAGTTCATTTTACTTTGGACCACATGTCCCTACGAGGATCACAACCACCTCTTGATCCTTGTTCACAAACTCTTTAAGAGGGTGGTTGTGGATGCTTTCATCTATCACAAGTATTGCAAATCCCATAGTGGCATTGTGGCGCTAACCTTGTAGCTTGAACTTTAATGCCCAATGCTTGGTGGTGAAGCTAGGAGCTACACCACCATTGATAGCTTCAAGATAAAGTTCCTATGGTCAAGCTTAAGACCATAACTTAAGCACTATCGGGAGATACTCCGGATTATCTTAAAAAACTTTTATTTTCAATAAAATCAAGGACATGTTGTCAAGTTAGTATGCACCTTCGGGTATTCTTGTCGCTAACCATTTTAGGTTGAGATCAAGAAGAGCACGGGTCATAAGATGCTTGAGAATGTGGAGCAACATCAACTACAAATTTTGATGATCTTGGGTGATGGAACACACTCAAAAGGAGACCCTGACCCTACACACCTGACTTCTACACAGAAGTCCAAGTGTGGGGGAGGATGGTGAGAATCCCGAGTTCCACACACACCAAGGGTCATCCAAAAAAATGATGATGAATAAAAGATGATGTCAGCCTTGCCTTGCTAAAAAAAGGGAAAGAGAGTTGAAAAAATATAGATGATGAAAAAAAGAGAGCTAAAAAGAGAAGAAAAGAAGAAAGAAGAAAAAAGAAAAAGAAAAAAAATAAAAAAAAATAATTATAAAAAAAAGAGAGAAAGAAAAAAGAGAAAGAGAGAGAAGAAAGAGAAGTAACGACTCTCCTCTTCTGGACCTTTGCTACCACCAAGGCCCATGGCCCATGCATACTACCTATGTGTGGCCTAGCCTTGGTACTCACCTGAGTTGGAGTCCATGCCATCACTATAGTAGGCTCAAAAGCTTTTATTTGCATACGCTACCCGTAAGAACACTCAGGTATGCAAAGGTAATAAATGTTCACCAACTCCTTTGCTCACTTTTGTCTCCATAAGAATCATTTTGCTCCTGCAAATTCATACTTCCTTTGTTTATGTTATATGCTTTGGTTTGAGTGTTGTCACATGGGCATATGTGGTGCATTCATAGTCCTTTTAAATTAAGCATGGTGCTTATGTTAAAAGAGCCTTCTTTAATCAAAATTAGATATGGTGTTTAATCTTGATTAATGAACCTTGAGTTATTATTTTCATAAACAAGTGGGAAGTAACCTCAAATATGGAGACAAATCAAGGCTAGAGTTACATTGCAAACTTTATCTTAGCCTTGTTTGAGTTTGGATAAAAAGTTGGGTGAACAAGTTTTTAGTAATAATAAAATAAAATAAATAAAAAATAATCATAATAAATTTTAGGCTCGCTGGTGTTCAAGTCAGTAGAGCCCTTGCTTGTTTCTTTTGTTTTTAGTTTTTCTTTATTAAATAAATAGGTACAAGAATAAGTGTGGGGGAGATATCTCAAGCATAACTAACACACACATTTGAGATCTCCCCAACACGTTGCACAACATCGAGCGATCCATCATACGGAAGGACAAGACAAATGGTTTAAGAAAGGTCGGCTGAACTTCTGGTCAGCCAAACCACTTCTGATTCCCATAACTCCATCTACAAATGATGGTTTATGCAACTTTACCCTCACTTCTCCCAAGTTTTGAAATCTAAAAACTAAACAAACTAAAAATTCAAAACTTTTGACGCTCCATCTCCACGCTATCCTTTGATAAAATTTGTATACTCTTTATTCCTCACTAATATTCCTATAACTTGTGAACAATATATCATCGGGACCCCATGTTATCTAAGTAATTGGAATATGTGATATAGTTGGATAATATAAACCTTGATCTCTTATATGAAGAACTTGGGATTTGTTTTCAAAAATTAAAATTCAAATAGCATGCTCCTCAATGATATGAAAATTCCAACCAGAGCCATATCTAGTGTTTCAAGCTTAAAAACCTTCATATATATGCTACTTATTTCTACATTAAGTTTTGTCAAGGCTTGTTGACCCTTGTTGAAAAAATTATCATGCCCCCAAGATCAAGATCACGTAAACGCCACATATATAAGCTATACCTACACTGGGAATACGCTATAACATGTTTCTGTCCACCAAAAATTCTACTCCTTCACTAGGAGTAGACAAAAAGATATGTCTTAGAAATAAGTACTCCATGTTCTACAAAATAGTGATCTCTCTCAATATATAGTTTAAGAGACATGGGCTATGCAAAAATATATATAAAAAAATGGGACACATGAAGGTCCCAAAGAAAGAAAAAAATTTGGACACATGAAGGTCCAAATATAGAAAAAATGATGAGCACATGAAGGCTCATGCAAAATGAAAGCCATGTTCTCAGAGTAAGTGTTCAATGGAGAGATCACTCATATCAAAGGAGTATAGTATAGATTTTTACTTTGTTATATCCACACACATGCACTTCTTGATCTAAGGGTATGACATATTTCTCCTCAGATCCGAGTTTTGACTTTACAAAACATGCAGAGTAAGTATGCCTTCATATCTTTCCTTACCCAAATATCCATATAAGCTTTTTAGAAGTAGGAAAGAAAGAAGGCAACACTTTGATATGCCATGGTGAGGAACCACGCACATACATGAGCAATCCGAGAGAATCATTTGAGGAGCTAAGCTATGTTTACATTTTCAAAATCAAATGAAAACCCAAGTTTCTGAGCTGATTGATGCAAGGGGATTTTGAATCTATGTTGTTCCATTATTCAATTACCCAAGATAATATGGTAAACACTCTAGAGTTTACAAGTGCAGGTGAAGATTGGAATAACTTGTATGCAGGTTATATATCAAGAGATGACCCATCTTTGTCCTAAACTTTACTCGAGGATGAGTAAAGGGCAAAGTGTGGGGGAGCTCATTGGCGGTCCTTATTGCATAATTTTAGCCGCCAATTTCAATATAAAATCCATACCAAACTTAGTGAATAGGGCTTTATTCTAACGATTTCCACGAGTTTTGGTGTTTCACTTATTTTATAGGGGCAAACATGAAATCATACCAAGATGGGCCAAAAGTGAAGTGAAATATAAGAGAAACACCAATCCTTCATTCCGGCCCAAACAAAGAAGGAGAAAAGAAGGAAAAGCCCACTCACCTATCCAAACTTGGGCCAACACACACGCGGTGGTAGTTGGCGGTGTGGGTACCACCTCCACGGCTCAAAGTAGGTGTGGCTCCCTAGACGGCTTGAGGGTGAGGCAGTGAGGGCACGTGAGCAGACGGCCTCTGAGAAGCAGGGGCATGAGAGGTGGTCTCAGACCGGTGCTTCTCCTTATAGAGGGTGTCAGCCTCCAGACGATCACCAGGACTTTGTTATCATGTCGCAGAGGGTGTAGCAGGTATGACCCAAGAGGGCCACATTGAGGCATGTGTTCAGACCCTTCTTGAAGAAGTACATCTTCTTCTTCTCGGTGTTTGTCTCACCGAGAGTGTACCTCATCATGCAAGTGAAGTGGTTGGCATACTCCTGAATCTTCTAGGACCCCTAGAAAATGTTGCGGAACTCTTTCACCTTGGCATCCATCACGCCCTAGGGCACGTGGTGCTTGCGAAAGGCTTTAGCGAACTCCTCCCATGGGATGTGCGTGGGGTCAGCATGGGTGTCACAGTAGCTGTCCCACCACGTGCGTGCAATGCCAGTGAGTTGGTGGGGTGTGACTCCAACACACTCCTCGTTGGAGCAAGTGGTTAGGTCTAGCTTCTTCTCCATCTGCGACAGCTAGTCCTTGGCGCCAATGAGGTCATTGTTCGAGCAATCGAAGGTAGGGGGACTTAGCTTGAGGAATCCCTCCAGCTTCCTCTAGAAGTCATTGGGTGGACCTCCATTGCGGCACAGTAGCCCCTCAGTTAGTGTCTCCATGAGACGTGTCTGGCAGTCCATCACCTCAGATAGAAGTGGTGATGGTGGTGGAGCATCCTCACCCCTAGGCTGGGCGGTGCCTGGCTCCCCTAGGATGGGCTCCTCCTTGTGTTGCTCTCTAGTGGGTGGTACCTCCTCCTCAAGGTTGAGGGCGGCATGGACGGCAGCGCGTCCTCCTCCACGGCCATGACCATGACCACAACCACGACCGATGGGCGCGGGGGATGAGGAGTGACGGTTCAGACATTTAGAACTATGACACGACATCTTGCTGCAAATGTTAGGTCATAAGTTATTATTAAGTGGTTAGGTGATCCATTAGCAATTTAATTCTAGCTATACACTGAAACAAAGAAGCAAGAACAACCATAAGAAGCATTAAGATCCAAGCATTCATTACATGAATTTATTACATGGCGATGTCTCCAGTAGCTACAATAGAAGACTCACGAGAATCGCTCTACACGCAGGTAGGCTCCAAAAGAGGGACATTCTACTCTACTCCTAAAAGTGAGTCATGTCTCATAGCCATGCAGGGCTCATCATGAACACTATGACTACTACATTATTAGAGCATCACTAGAAAGCTAACTCTGACTAAGCGATGGTGAGGTGCTAGCATCCATCTCCTAGAGCTCTACATCGGTACAGTGTATCCTCAAGATGTACTCCAGGGACTCCTCCAACTCCATAATCTTTGGTGCCTTGGGGTAGGTTTTGGATGGACACGCCTTTAGGTTGAGCTTGGTGGGCTCAACACTGAAAGCCTTCTTGCATAGCCTCTTGCACAACTCAGGTGGTAAGCTCTTCTGCACCTCCTTGAACTCCTTGCCCCTCCTATCATTGGAGTCAATCCATGCCTAGATTACCCTATGTACCTTGTCCTTGAGGTACTCTATGTACTTCATGTACTCGATGAGGTGATGCAAGTTGTGGGAAGCGTTCACACTCATCTGTACCATGTCCTTCTCCAACATGTAGTAGCGGCTCTCTAGCATCATATTCCTGAAGTTGTGCCTCTTTGCCCTCTCAATGTAATCTCTCAGGAACCTCTTCTTGTGCTCGAGGGCATCCTCCAACTCGTACACCTTACAGTCTAAGTAGTCATTGTGGAGCCCAAAGTCTCCAGCCTTGTCTCTCAGATCTACAATCTCCTCCTTTAGCTTGCTCTCACGTGCCTTGTAGTAGGCCTCCATGTGATCATAGCCCTCATGCTCCACACAGATTATCTCCTTGAGTACCTCCTTCTTCTCTTCCTCTAGAAAGGCCTCATCAGCTCAGAACAACATGTCCTGGTACCGACGGTTCTGCGACTCAACCTCCATGATGTACCTATCCTGGTAGAGGATGTACTGTTTGGACAAATGAAGGCAAGTGCCCTCCTTGGCATAGACAGTCTACTCAGCGCCCAAGACTTGCCTCCTGGTACTCTGGGTAAGGTTCAGGGCTTAGGGAAGCAAGCGGTACCGGCCTCTATTGAGGTGCTCATGTGCGTCATGCATCACATGGTGAAGGGCCGAACACGAAATGGACTGGACACAAGCTGCAACCGAGGTCTCCACCTCTAACTCCTGGAAGGCATGCAACTCCGGCAGGGTCTCACTCATAGGAACCCTAAGGTGGATGAAGATGTGGCCCTGTAGTCTGTTGGGTCCTAGCTCGCCTCGACAGACATACTCAACCTACTTGGTAGGGACACCAAGCTCGTCAAGGATGTCATAGAGCATCTAAGCAAAACCCCTGTAGCTCAGACCATCGATAGGAGCTCGACTGTGGTTGCCATCTGCAAATCAGTCCATAAAAGGGGATCGACAGATTAGAAAAAGAGGTAAGCCATGCATAAAAAGATGCAAGGTCGGTACATATAACTAGAAAGACAAGTTTCCACATCTAATTCTATCATCCAATCCTATAGGTCTTGTCCTAGGGTCAAGTATGGCTCTAATACCAACTGAAATGATCCCGATTTCCTCGAAGGAAAATCCATAGATTCAAAGTATAACGTGATAGTCCCAGGCGATCATTCCATCACATTATCCAATAACAGTTGAAATCATGGTCATACATCGAATACCTGTCTTAAAAAGAGTACAAATAGCAAGGTTTACTCATTATTACATCACCACCTGGCGGAATCACTCAGAGCATGCAGCAACTAGAATAGCATCAAGTGGAACGGCAGTGGGTGTCGACTCCATCTTCATAAACCAGAATTAAGCATAGGAACAAGACCTATAATCCTCCCAACCGTCTCCCTGGTAGTCATACTCAGGCTTGAAACCTGTCAAACAATTATCAGTATGATTTGTACTAGCCACTGGCTCCCACCCTATGCTTTGCATTTGCTTTGTGGAAGTGGAATGCAAGGGTAGAGCAAAAAGACCTATTTGTGGCTGTAGTTTCCTATGCAAGTATGTTAAGTTTTAATAATAATTCATCAAGTTTTAACCCATCTTATCCATACATTCACCCATCCCATCACACACATCTCACCACTCTCACACTCTCTAGGCGACAAGGACGACTCCCTCTCGTGCCTTGCCTCAATGGCCCAAGCCAAAAACCAACACCAAAACCTAGGGGAAGAGAAGAAAGGACTCCACTCACTAATCAAGGGAAGCGTAGGTCATAGGAATGTCCATATCTAAGGATGCGGCTATACGTATAGATCGATCAAATCTGCAGAGCGTGTACACCGAGAAATCCACAAGATCACAATCATCGGTGCGTGCACCGCCTAGGCTGATACTGGGCTGCCTTCCAAACTAGTGTGATACCACCTAGCCACTTAGCCTTGGGCCACCTCGAAGTCCACCAGCACGCTGAGACTGTAAGATGTAGTACCGGGTCCCAAAGGTCACTACGCTGTCTCAGGAGGGTGTGGGTCACACGCCCGTACCTTCCTACACTATCTGCTAACAACCCAACAGTAGTGGCACCGCCCTAGCAGGTCAACATCCATCCCCAACCAAGTAGGGATGAGTGGTGTGTATGAAGGGTCCTATGATTCTGTTCTCTCAACATACCAGTCCTTAGGAGGACCGGACAGGATATCTTCACAAAGGGCCAACCAATGCCCCATGCCTCGATGGCACCTCCATCCCAGGGCTTCATCCCACAAAGACACTCTACCCTAGGACCTCCTCATCTCACATGCACATGCCATAGGTACCTCTTGTAGGGGATGCCCAGGTCACAACCCCCGGCAAGACTCATATAACAACTCGTCATAAGATCCTGCCCGATCGACTCAATCCTCACCACACACCCAAGACGCATGCCAAGATCTCCATGGTTGTTACCACAATACTGGCACCAAGTGCCTTATCCATTCACAAACAATCCTCCAGCAAGCATTACATCACAGATATAATGCGTAGTAGAAGTAGTAGCAAGTAAGCGAGCATCTAGCCTAACAGTGGGTGTGCAGGGGTATAGGTTGTGACAAGGTAATGGCTCACAACCAATTCTACCATGCAACCTATCATAGATCATTACATAAAAGTAAAGCACTAGCATCTACTCCCTTC
The DNA here is from genome assembly GCA_038087645.1 of Saccharum hybrid cultivar R570. Classification (NCBI taxonomy): domain Eukaryota; kingdom Viridiplantae; phylum Streptophyta; class Magnoliopsida; order Poales; family Poaceae; genus Saccharum; species Saccharum hybrid cultivar. Next base: position 3,096,889 of record JAQSUU010000270.1, read on the forward strand.
ATCCTAGAAAAAGAGTCGCTATGGGAATCGTGCTAGTCAAACTTTCTCAACTTTGACTTGGTTTGTAGAAAATACGTGCAACATTTATATCTCCAAATAAGTTTATTATGAAAGTATATTCAATGATCTACCTAATGATGCTAATTATGTACCATAAATATTAATATTTTATTAAATATATTTGGTCAAAGTTAAATGTTGTTGACTTTTTGGGAAGTGAGAATGACTCTTTTTTGGGACAGAGGGAGTACATTATAGCATGTCTAGTAGGATTCTATGAGGTTGGGTGGGACGTGGCACCTAGCAAGTCATCTCCAAGCTTCTCAGTGTAGTTGGGGTCATACTCCTCAGTTGGTGAAACGATCCTGCATTCTGCGAAGGGAATGCCATAGATTTGACGTGTAATAGATGAACAAGTTCATGCCATTACCCAGATCTCAGTCGAATAACAGAGTCATACATGAATATCAGAGTACAAATAGAAGGTTTACATTAATTATTATCAATGCCACGCAGGGTGGAACACACTCACACACAGCAAATGGAACAGCATCTCGCAGACAACAGCGGAAACTAGGACTCCTCGCACCAAGCTTGAGCGCAGGGCAAACCCCTACTCCTCCCAGTCGTCCTCCTCATCGAACTCGGGCTCCGAGCCTGCCAAAAATCTATCAGTACACTTGGTACTGGCCACACATCTCCCACCCTATGATGCATTCGCTTTGTGGAACTAGATGCAAAGGGGGGGGGTAAGAAGAGACCTATCTTTAGCTATGGTTTCCTATGCAAGTAATCAATATTTTAAAAGTATAAGTTTATCAAATTTTTAACCCATCTCAATCACACACGTTATCCCATCCCACCACACATCTCATCACCACATCGCATCTCATCTCACTCTCTCAACGACATGGACAACTCCCTCTCGTCCATGTCTCAACGGCTTCAGCCAGAACACTACTCTGCAACCCAGGGAAGGTAGGACTCCTCTCACTAGTCAAGTGAAGCTGTACTTAGGAAAGGTCCATAGCCGAAGGGTTCGACATATGTATCAATTGATCAACTAGAAACTCTGTAGAGGTTTACACATCCCACAAGATAGCTATCCTTGACGATGCCTCGTCTAAGCTGATTTCAGGCCGCCTTCCGACTAGAAACGGTACCACCCTATCACTCAGAACTGGGGCCGTGTCGGAGTACCACCGACACGCTGAGACTATGAGACATAGTACTTGGCCCCTGAGTACTACGCTGTCTTGGAAGGGTGTGGGTCCTCATGCCCGTACCTCCCTACACTATCCGCTAACCTCTCAATAGTAGTGGCACCGTGCTAGCAAGTTGAACGTCCGTCTCCTCCCACAGAAGCGAGTGGGTGTGCAAGGATTCCTAAGACCCGGTCCATGGACATATTGGTCCTTAGGGTGACTAAGCAGTATATCTTCACAAGGGGAAACCGTTTTCCGCTCAACGGAACACCCGGCACCCCGTGCCATCACATCACCTCCCATCCCGGGGCTTCATCCCACGAAGACACTCTATCACGGAACTATCCGAATTATAAGAGCACAAGTACAAAAACAATCACTGAAGTGATCAAATTCTCGCACTTGAGCCCATATAACACCGGTAGTCTAATGAAATCATGAGGGATTTCAAACCAACCAACATACATCTAAGATCGTAGTGATTCAACATAACAAGTCACATGTTACATCCATTTCACAAGTAATCCAATATACATTGGAGTTCAACATAGTTATTACAACTTACATTGAAAAGTAGCAGAAGCAAAGTAATTTGAAACTAACATTAATCTTATTTCAAATACATGCTAGTACCAAGGTCGACTTCCAACAAAAACATTAGAGACAAGATAAATAAGAAGGATCACGCCCGTGATCACACTTCGCCTCTAAGGCAGGAGCCAACCAACTCTTGCAGTCGCCATGATACATCACAACCTGCAACAAGTGGGGATAAAACCCTGAGTATGAGAAGGTACTCAGCTAGACTTACCCGTCAAAAACCAGAAATAAAGTGACACCAAGGATCATGCAAGGCTAATATAAAGTGGGCTAGCTTGACAACATTTGCATAAAAGCTTAATATAGATAAGTAATCATTAATGCTTAAGCATCAAGTTAATTATCATTAACCTGTCATCTATATTAGCACTTGTACTAGAGCACTCACTTGATTAGGAGCAAACAATATTAACCATAGCAGGTATAAATTGAGGCAACCTTTCCATTGTCATCCAATTAACCATCCGTTTAATTTAATGGAATCTACGTTGCCGCTGCTCAAGTCAAGTGCTCACTAACCGGGAGCAACGGTGATTCGAATCGAGTTCCTATCCAGCTAGAGGTGTATTTCTAACACTCACCGAGACACGCCTGACGAGGGCTGCTTAGGTCACCTTTGGTACCGTTTAGGAAAGCACGGGTTCGATTGATGCCGCATCCCCAAGGGCAACACTATGCTAGGATGATAGGGACTTTAACCCCCCTCTTGGTCTTATTCCAATGTTCCCAAGCACATCCTTACTACCTCCAAGATGCGACCTACCCTTCGATTCCCGGCCTAAACTGTATTACTCGGATTTGCGGTCGGAATGACTTATCCGGCCAACTAAGTGTTAGACTGCGTTCAACATGACTCAAGGACGTACAACGAATCGGTCCTTAAACGACTCAAACGGGGATAGATCCACACCCAAGACCTCCATGCCTTGTTGCTTCACTATCGTCATCCCACCCGGTCTCATTTCATTTTATTAACACATGGTTCTTTTCCACGATAGCAAATATGGCCAACCGTGCCATATATGAATATCCCTACATCTCGTAGGTGATAGGAAATCACCTGACTTCTACCGCTTAAAGCAGGGCTAAGCATCTACTCGACCCTAGTCTATGTAGGATTCAGAATTCATATATCTTGACAAGGAATGATATAATACAGCATGGGTTTCCAACCAACTCCTATCACTTAATGAAACAATACATATAACATATATAGAATTAATTGTTTTGAAGGTAGGAGGCTTATAATGCTCTGGGGCTTGCCTGGGATCCGACATGAATTAGTCAAGTTAGCTTGTGTCGTCTTGATGATGCCTCCACTCCAAGTATGCACTCCAGGGTCCTTCCATCCTCGGGATGGATCCACCAACACCATCTTCGGGTTCAGCTCCCCATCACGTCCTTCACGTGTTTTAGCTAGCGTACCTAAATGAGGTGTAACCATGCATATGTATGAATACATAGAAATGCAATAAACAAAGTAATCATACAAGCATACCACAGTTCTTATAAGCACCTAGAGCTAATTAACTAGATCCTCACTTAAGGCATAACATAGAAGATGGCAAGCACATCAATCAAGACACAAGTCTCATAAGATTACAGGGTACTAAACCAAGTACCATCAAAGATATGAGTCACACTTCAACACACTAGCATGGCAAAGTTAATCAAAGCACTAGAACTAGAAATTGCCACCTCCTAGACATCAGAACAACAGCTGAGTAATTTAACCACCACAGGAGATCTACAACTCCAAACGATCTGCAACAAGACATTCTAGAAAGCTTATGAAATTTTCTACAATTCATTTATAATCACCTAAGCCTAATTCTCAAGTTTAATAGGTCGAAAAGATAAAACTACAAAATCTGGTCTGCTCCAAACAGAGAGCAACCAAATCTGGGACCTGACTATAAACATCTATAACTCAAAAACTACTCTGCCAAATACCACCAAGTTTTAACACAAGCGAGATACATGAATTATATACAACTTTGCTATAGACAAGATGCTCAGAAAACATCATTAACATGGGGTAATTTACATTGCCCCCAGAACTGTCTAGAAACTAATAATTGCAAGAAATAATTATTAACTTACATTACAAACATTTAATTGGACAAAACCAACTTTACTAACAAGTCCCACATGACCAATGAACACCAGAAAACATAGTGTCCAATCCTAAATAAATTCTTTTAATTCATTTTCTTAATTTATTTAGATAATTAGGTGGAATTATGAACACCTATCAAAATTGCACAATAAACCCTACCAAAATTACAGTGGCCTACATATGCTCCGAATAGTCTACATTCCAAATTTCAAGCCATTTGGACATGCATATCAACCCCTATGAAAAAGACAAATAGCTATGCAATAAATCATGTGAGAGCAAGTTAAACCTAAAACTCAATATTTTCTATGAACACATGCCCATAGTATGAATTAACATGATAGAGCAACATCATACTAAGGTAATGGAACAACATTTTCCATTTTATCATTTACATATTATTTAGAAACTACTTATCAAGTCGTAAACAAGTTAAATCAATAACTAGATCATACAGTAAGAAATGACTATGAAATTTATACCACAGTACATACATAGCATGACAAGACTACCATAAAACTTTCACATCATTTGGAGCATAACAGCATTAGTTATGAATTTCCCAAATAACATATGCAAGAAATACCTAATTAGCAAGATTAAATCACAACCCTAAGAAAATAGTGAACAACTAATAGGTTTAATATTTCTATTAGTTAGTAAATGTCATCACAAGACTAACAAAACAAGAACCACTATTTTTGGACTTCCCGAACCCTAAATATGACTCTGGTCAAGTTATAAGCATTTTTAGAGCATTTTTAAAGCTTAAATAAAGACATCAGAAAACATCTACAAACATGTAACATTTTATGCTTCCACTACATAGAGATTTTCTCAAGGTTTTCAAAAAGTCTACATTTGCCTTTTTTGGATTTTCCTAGTAGGAGATATGGATTTTACAAGATTTAGCACAAATTCTAAAAAAAATAAAAACAGGAAACCACTTTACCCTTGACGTGCTAGGCGTACCCGACTGTGCACCCAAACTAGCCACTACTTAAACCAACATGCGGGACCAACTTCCCAGTTGGGCCCACTTGCCATACACTTAGAGAGAGATAGAAGACAGGAGACGGCCTCCTTCATCCTCAGGCGCCGGAAGCAGAGGATGGCGGCGAGGCCAGCTCGGCCGGCCGGCAGGGGCAATGTCGGCGGCAAGGGCGGAGGCGGAGTGGCAGGAGGCCCGTGAGCATCCGAGGGACTGCTTAGCTCGGCTTGAGGTGACCCCCGGCCAGCTGCCCATGGATGCAGGCGACGCCGGTGGCCGTGCTCCGACGGCAGCGTGTTACCGGCAATGGTACAGGTGGGTGAGGAGGTGCGGTGTGGCAGTGCGAGGTGGGGAAAGAGACAGGGGGGTCGATTTGGTGGTAGGAGGCTTGGTGGTGGCCGGCCACGAAGCTCTGCTCGGCTCGGCAATGGCAGTCATGGTGATGGCGTTGCGGCACAATTGGAAGCCGGTGACTCATGGGGAGCAGTCGGTAGGGTCCGACCACGTGCGTACGTGGCATTGAGGCAGCCCGCAGTGCGCCTAGCACAGGGTGGCCGCGAGCTCTGCTCGCCAACAATGGCAGATGTGGCCGCGCTCTGCGCGAGCGAGCGCCAGAGAGCGAGGAGGGAGTGAAGGGCGAGGGGGAGCACGGAATGGAGCTCAACGAGCGCCCTGGGACTCTCCACATCCATACAAGTGAAGGCAAGGGCACGGTGGCAGCTCACTGCCATGGCAGAATGAGTTCAAGTGCATAGAGGGCACGTCGGCATATGATCAGGCACCAGGCGGGCATCATAGTGAGCATGTTAGGATGATGATTTGGGCTGTCTCGGGTCTAAACTGGGCCGTGGGCCTTTAATGAAAATTGATCCTCATTAGTTGCTTAACAGTTTTTGTTAAGACCCCAAAGTCACTAGTCCCATGGATTAGGAGATGATCAGCTCCAAAGTTGCCATTGTCAGCGATTCAGTCACAATGAGCAACTAATCAAATTGAGGGTCGAAATGAAGTGCAACTAGTGCCATCTCCTTGTATGCTCTTCCCCATCATGTAAGCTCCAACTTTTACATTTGGACCTACCCAACTTACTTAACAAATTTTGGAGAACCCGGAATGCCAACATCAAGGTCGTTTACGCGACAAAATTGCAACATGCTGTTTTAGCAACAAATTTTGGAGATCCCAATATACTCCAAATGTGATGACACTTGATTCATTGTTTCCCTCATGAATAGTACTTCAACTCATAGTCAGGGATTAATTTGAGTTACTATATGAAATTGGGAGATAAAATGTTGCAAACTTGTCAACTTTCTGCTGTCAAATCTAGGACTTAGAATCTTTTCTGGCTTTGAAAAACTGCAGCTGGTTCAATCTTGTGAGCTCTATTTGACTAGGTTAGAAGCCAAACTAACTCTTGACTATTAAACAAAGTTTGTTCCACACAAGATGCACTACAACTTTTATTTAAGGTCAAATCTCATAACTGGTACAGAAGTCCAACTTTTACTTTGGTCAAAGTGTCAACTCAATAAAGCCTAAACTAGGGTTTTAGGCCAATCGGGGCATTTCCTTGACATTTGCTCAACATGAACCCATCATGACTTTTTCTGTAGAGTTCATCTAGAGTCTTTTGGGCAAGGTTGCAAGGTTTGGTTGATGACCTATATTTCTATTCACTTAATAATGCAATTCAAGCACTTAGTAAAACCATTCCAACAAGGATATAACTTATCATTTCATGTGACTTTTTGATTCCAAACTTCATGAAACTTTTCCAGGGATCAATATAGATAGGTACTAAGGTGAGACACATGAAGATATTGCAATAACATCATCCAAGCATATAGCTTAAAAATAGCCTATATGTAAAGCAATGGTGCAACATCCAAGTTTAGGTTGGGGCTCATTTCCATAGGTTGACCTTGACATCATCATCTCCACTTAATCTATCAGGTCTGAGCATAGACCCACTACTTAGTGAGGGACAAACACCTGGGGTGTTATAGCCCTCCCCCCTTAAAAGAATCGCGTCCCGAGATTCAGTGCGAAGGACTTTTTAAGGGAAGAGAAGCATGTTATCCAATTGCAACATCTGCAAGCGCATTAGGCTACTTAGCTTCAAGCATCGGAGAGGCTAGTTGGTCAAGACAACTTTCTAATACTCGCTCCTCATAGCAAATTTTTGGGTGAAGAATCCCTTTATTGACTTCCATGAAGCATTGTTACTTTGGGAGGAATCCAAGACAACGCAGTACTTCATTCTCAGTGTATGGAGGCCATTTGGTCCATAAGCTAACCACTAACAAGTATCTAATTCTTTAGTGAACACAACATAGTCCGTATGAACTTTACATTAGACCAAAATCTTTAGAAGTATACTCGTTGAAATGACTCTATGTCCCCCACCGTTTAAAAAGTAGTCCTCTACCAAAGTGGCTTGAGCACAACCTTCTAAAAGGGGTGCGATCATAGACGACAAACATCCTCTGAGGCTATAGGATACTGACTACCCAATAGACAAGGTCTATGCTGGTCACAATTATTCAACCAATCAGATACCAACTAATGGAAAGCTACTTACTATTCCATGTGTGCAGTTCTCTTTCTCTGACGACAACACTATATTATCTGAGTCTGTCGAGGGATTAGTGAATGTGATAACTAACTCTGTCGTCTCTGTATTTTTGCTAAATGTTACCTGAGAAGATTCTCCTATCCAAAGGCAATAGTTATCTGGGTTAAATCAGATGCAACCTCTAGGTAAAAACATTTATAAGGTACCAAAGTATGTCATTATTGGAAAATCATTACTAAAGAAAGATGTAGCGAGGCCTTATGGACAACAAAAGTTGTAAATATTCACTAAACCATGGGGAGCAGTCTACCACCAAGCGATTGAGTAAAATTTTCCTTCATGACTTAATTGCACTGTAAGTTGAGTTGACTTGCAGCGTAACAACTTTGTCAGGCCCACCATTCACCTGGAGGCTTCCTCTTTAGGGTCAAATAACAGTTCTAAGATGGGAAATCTGTCGTTTGACACTTTTCAAATTGCTTTTGATTTGCGATGGTATAAATTGATTTGCAGAAACCAAGGATGCTCGTACAGTGTTGATACGAGAAAGCAAAAGCAACGAAAGAGTGTAAACTAGTATCTGTGGGACCTCAAAAGGGTCATCCAATAGCAGATCTCGACCATTAATTTACATACCACTCCAAAAGATGCACATGCTTTAAACTTGCAGGTTACTTTTGCAAGGCAAAACACATACTCCACCTGGAGGACATTCCTACAAAAATAATGAACCTTTTCTGAATATCCCTCAACACTTTGTCCAATAGAGTTCTGAACAAAACCATTTGTGGCACCTAGGGATAACAGGATGTTGATCGAAACTAAGGCATGCTTTCTCTAATTCTTCACTTTAGCGGATACAACACCTTGCACAATCTATGTGATTGTCCAAGATGGAATTGACTTGGTCACAATGGCTGTGGAAGATAGAGTAGCACTCCAGTTGTTGGCTAGTTGATTGACTTCTTATTGGTTATTGCTCTGTAAGACATAGCCTTTCTAACTACCAAGGAGTCATTACCAAGCTAGAGATAAACCTTCCTATTGGTAACTAATTAGTTGTCTCTCAACACTAAAAATTCCAAATCTTCACTCTTGACCACAATAATCGTGGTTGACGCAGAACGAATGGTTGCCATCGAGGTCAGTAGATAAGGAGTCACACCAGAGATGGTTGATTTCGACGGTGTGGTCACTTTGCATACAAAGGTTAAGATTTGCATAATGCGACGATTGATTCTTATCCAATGAATGACTTGTCCAACCTTAAGTGTTGTGTGTCCTTTTTATCCAATAGGGATGAGATTTTTTCTCACTAGATGGTGGTCGTCAATATTGGGACAACTAATTAGAGTCACTTGTCTACCACCTATTGTAGTCCGTTAATGTTTATGTCGGTGACCTGTTCTTCAAGGGTTATCCTCTTAGCAACTTCAGAAGGAAGCTCCACTACTTTTGGTCTAAGATATGGATCTTACGATACGATATGGAGAGAGAACCAAGAAAAGGAACATGAGAAAATAACACATCGATTGTCATTTCATAATGGATCATGACTAGAAACCGTGATACCAGCGCGTGCCAAGCAACCAGCCATGTGTCTACAGCCACAGGAGGCCCTTGGTTTCATCACGGCACCATCAGCGGCTACTCATAACACCATTACTAAACGCACAATGAAAGTTAAATTTCAAGTGGCACCAATGGGTTGTAAGAACAAGCGCTATACAAGGAGGGATAGCAAGCAAAGGTAGTCACAAGGTTTAGAATCAACAGGGAAGCTATTCGCAGATCAAAACACCTCACAAGAGAACATAGCTCCATTGCCGAAGGTGACTGGGCATGCGATTTTTGCGTAATTCCACGCACACCTAGCATCGACTAAGGAAACTACCAGATAATTAATTAATGGAGATTCGATCATGTTGAGCAACAACATGAGATCAAGACTAATAAACATCCCGAGACTTGGGAAGGTTGGAGTTGGATTAAGCAAACTTCAAGGACAAAAACCAATATGTCAATCAGAGATTGAGTTGATAAGGTAGATACATGAATTTACAAGCAAACGATTTTGGGATTAGACGACGAAAGATTATCATTGCACCAGATCACCTGTAGGAGAGGCAATCGGTAGGTCCAACATGGATTTAGTTAAGGGTCTTACAACTTGGCATCGAACAACTATGGCCAAAAGGAAGCGTTTGCAAGAATCTATCTTGGTTGGTAGATCAAACAAGGTATTCCCGTGCGGTGTAGGACAGCCATGGTATACGCAAATATTTAAGGGTCTAGGCTTAGGCTTAGATATCAAGCAAAGGCATGGTGCACAAACATTCAAAGCAAGCAACCACGGCTACAAGCTTAGGCTCATAAGGGAAAGATCCTAATTGGAGATGACACCAAGAGATCGTTTCGTGTAACTTGAGTATTGCTCTAGGATAAAACTATTTGACACTCGTATACTTACCAAGGACAATGAGGTGACAACTATGGCACTAATTAGATAACAAGCATACATACACGCATCATAACTTCAAGCAACCACATGAAGAAGCTTAAACAAACAAACTCAAGCAACTATTACCAAGCAAAAAGCTCACACACAGCAATCATTACTAATCACCAGGCTAACCCATAACAGGCTTTATCTAAAGCAAGAACTAACTACAAGTTTAGCCGAAACAAACACTAGCTAAGGTGACTAACTTAGCATGGGCACAGAATCTGGACAACAGCACAGTAGTTACTTGTTTCAACCAAAACTGAGGTTATAGATATCCCACAAAGGTGATCCTAGACTTTCTGGAAAGCTTAGGAAGTTTTCCACATGTTTGTTATTCATACCAAAAGCTAGATCATAGGTTAACATGGCCAAAAATGCTAATGTTTCAGATCTGTACCAATATGGACAGAAAACTAACATGAACTTTAAAACTGCATAACTAGAGTTCTAGGGACACAACAAGGCTGAGCCTTAACTTTATGTAAAGCTTATTACATTGGCTATAACTTTCTTATTATCATATTAAGATGATTCTACAGCTAACAAGGCCAAACAAGACAAAGAAGACATCTCTGCCCAGATTTGGACAGATTCTGTTATTCCACTTTGCAAGCTCATAACTAGAGATTTGGACCACCACAATTAGTGTTATAGGACATTTTGCAAAGCTTAGAAAAAATACTACACTTCTTATATTATCTCCAAGACATGATTCCATATGCACACAGGTCAAACAAACCAAACATTCAGATTTATTCAGAGCATAAGCAAAACCTGACAGTAAACTTCTAAAATTCATAACTCCCAAACCATAAAACCTAGGATCATGAATTTTTAGGACAGGCTAGATGATTAAGTTAGCTACAACTTTGGTACTCTCCATAACTACAGAAAACACCATTATGGACACAAAAGTATCACTACAACAGAAACCATTCTAGCAGCCAATGTTCGACAAGCAAAAAAAAGCTTGCCTTTGTTCTACTTAACAAGAGAGCACACAAACATGTTATTCTAGTAGCTCTAAATTTTGTTACCTTAGACCAACATAAATTTAATTCATTCATGAGAATCCATAGTTACTTAAGTGAGGTCTAAAGCATTTGCAAACACTTAGGTGAACAACATATCCACCACTAGGCTAAGCTAGAGGACATTTATCGTTTCAAGCATATAACCACACTTATTTCTAGCAAGGCTAAGCACACACTATCTTCAAGCACTTCCTTTTCAAGCAACATGGAGCAAGGCATTCTTGTTTTACTCCACACATGGAAGATAGTGTACCACATTGATCACAAGTTACGCACTATAGAACAAGGGTGAGAGGAGCATAGCTATGCATAAAGCAACAGTCATGAAGATGCATGCTTCGTCCTATTCATCCTCACAAGATTGCCAACCTAAGGTGGCGATCACGTTCTATGTCGGTGGCATAACACGCACTCTCTCGATATATAGCTAGTCGTCAGCTACATTCGACTTACGCATTCGTGGTTAGTGTACCTATAGACAAATTGCATTGCAGCCCAATAATTCCCCAAATATAGCACATAATAAAAGCAGAAAAGTAAAATTCTAAGTACTCCCATATACATATACCCCCATATATATATATATATGTAGCACCAAAACTACCCGAATCATTCGATCACCCACAATTAAGTACCTTCATATATACATATGTGTAACATGTAAATAATCCAGTAACCAAAACTAGCTCTCCCCTAGACCGCGGGTTGTACGGTCATGCTCTCGCAACTCACACTTACCTGAGCGTAGGTGCGATGTTGCATAAAAGTAAACTAGCAACATATATGGCTATTTCATATATGAAGCCTACCTCTAATCTGACACACCGGGTAGCATAGTGTGGGAGAGTTATCATACATACATACCTTGGCCTAGGCATAGATGCATAAATGAAAAACCCCCCAAGTTAGTACTTAAATAAGCCACCTAATAATCCTTATATGGTCATAAGGAAATTGACCACTGGCATATTAGGTTTAGAATTCAGATTTCACAAACCTATATATAGCTATAAGTTGATAAAACAGATTTTATAAAACAAAATCTTTGTTTTAAATACACATACGACAAGTTTAATGTTGAATCTTGCTCCGATACCAGCTGTCACGGAACCGTCCAAATTATAAGAGTATAAGTACAAAAACAATCACCGAAGTGATCAAATTCTCGCACTTGAGCCCATATAACTCTGGTAGTCCAATAAAATCACGAGGGATTTCCAACCAACCAACATACAAGCCAAGATCATAGTGATTCAACATAACAAGTCACATGTTACATCCATTTCACAAGTAATCCAATATACATCAGAGTTCAACATAGTTATTACAACTTACATTGAAAAGTAGCGGAAGCAAAGTAATTTGAAACTAACATTAATCTTATTTGAAATACATGCCAGTACCAAGGTCGACTTCCAACAAAAGTATTAGAGACAAGATAAATAAGAAGGATCACGCCCATGATCACACTCCGCCTCTAAGGCAGGAGCCAACCAACTCTTGCAGTCACCATGATACATCACAACCTGCAACAAGTGGAGATAAAACCCTGAGTACGAGAAGGTACTCAGCTAGACTTACCCATCAAAAACCAGAAATAAAGTGACACCAAGGATCATGCAAGACTGATATAAAGTGGGCTAGCTTGACAACATTTGCATAAAAGCTTAATATAGATAAGTAATCATTAATGCTTAAGCATCAAGTTAATTATCATTAACCTGTCATCTATATTAGCACCTGTACTAGAGCACTCACTTGATTAGGAGCAAACAATATTAACGATAGCAGGTATAAATTGAGGCAACCTTTCCATTGTCATCCAATTAACCATCCGTTTAATTTAATGGAATCTACATTGTCACTGCTCAAGTCAAGTGATCACTAACCGGGAGCGACGGCGATTCGAATCGAGTTCCTATCCAGCTGGAGGGGTATTTCTAACACTCACCGAGACACGCCTAGCGAGGGCTGCTCAGGTCACCTTTGGTACCGTTCAGGAAAGCGCGGGTTCGATTGATGCCGCATCCCCAAGGGCAACACTCTGCTAGGATGATAGGGACTTTAACCCCCCCTTGGTCTTATGTCAATGTTCCCAAGCACATCCTTACTACCTCCAAGATGCGACCTACCCTTCGATTCCTGGCCTGAACTGTATTACTCGGATTCATGGTCGAAACGACTTATCCGGCCAACTAAGTGTTAGACTGCGTTTAACATGACTCAAGGACGTACAGTGTATCGGTCCTTAAACGACTCAGACGGGGATAGATCCACACCCTAGACCTCCATGCCTTGTTGCTTCACTATCGTCATCCCGCCCGGTCTCATTTCATTTTATTAACACATGGTTCTTTTCTATGATAGCAAATATAGCCAACCATGCCATATATGAATATCCCTACATCTCGCATGTGATAGGAAATCACCTGACTTCTACCGCTTAAAGCAGGGCTAAGCATCTACTCGACCCTGGTCCATGTAGGATTCAGGTTCATATATCTGGACAAGTAATGATATAATGCAGCAAGGGTTTCCAACCAACTCCTATCACTTAATGCAACAATACGTATAACATATATAGAATTAATTGCTTTGATGGTAGGAGGCTTATAATGCTCCGGGGCTTGCCTGGGATCCGACACGAATCAGTCAAGTTAGCTTGTGTCATCTTGATGATGGCTCCACTCCAAGTATGCACTCCAGGGTCCTTCCATCCTCGGGATGGATCCACCAACACCATCTTCGGGTTCAGCTCCTCATCATGTCCTTCACGTGTTTTAGCTAGCGTACCTAAATGAGGTGTAACCATGCATATGTATGTATACATAGAAATGCAATAAACAAAGTAATCATACAAGCATACCACAGTTCTTATAAGCACCTAGAGCTAATTAACTAGATCCTCACTTAAGGCATAACATAGAAGATGGCAAGCACATCAATCAAGACACAAGTCTCATAAGATTACAGGGTACTAAACCAAGTACCATCAAAGATATGAGTCACACTTCAACACACTAGCATGGCAAGGTTAATCAAAGCACTAGAACTAGAAATTGCCACCTCCTGGACATCAGAACAATAGCTGAGTAATTTAACCACCACAGGAGATCTACAACTCCAAACGATGTGCAACAAGACATTCTGGAAAGCTTATGAAATTTTCTACAATTCATTTATAATCACCTAAGCCTAATTCTCAAGTTTAATAGGTTGAAAAGATAAAACTACAGAATCTGGTCTGCTCCAAACAGAGAGCAACCAAATCTGGGACCTGACTATAAACATCTATAACTCAAAAACTACTCAGCCAAATACCACCAAGTTTTAACACAAGCGAGATACATGAATTATATACAACTTTGCTATAGACAAGATGCTCAGAAAACATCATTAACATGGGGTAATTTATATTGCCCCCAGAACTATCTAGAAACTAATAATTGCAAGAAATAATTATTAACTTACATTACAAACATATAATTGGACAAAACCAACTTTACTAACATGTCCCACAAGACTAATGAACACCATAAAACATAGTGTCCAATCCTAAATAAATTCTTTTAATTCATTTTCTTAATTTATTTAGATAATTAAGTGGAATTATGAACACCTATCAAAATTGCACAATAAACCCTACCAATATTACAGTGGTCTACATATGCTCCCAATAGTCTACTTTCCAAATTTCAAGCCATTTGGACTTGTATATCAACCTCTTTGAAACAGACAAATAGCTATTCAAATAAATCATGTGAGAGCAAGTTAAACCTAAAACTCAATATTTTCTATGAACACATGGCCATAGTATGAATCAACATGATAGAGCAACATCATACTAAGGTAATGGAACAACATTTTCCATTTTATCATTTACATATTATTTAGAAACTATTTATCAAGCCGTAAACAAGTTAAATCAATAACTAGATCATACAGTAAGCAATGACTAGGAAATTTATACCACAGTACATACATAGCATGATAAGACTACCATAAAAATTTCATATCATTTGGAGCATCATAGCATCAGTTATGAATTTCCCAAATAACATATGCAAGAAATGCCTAATTAGCAAGATTAAATCACAACCCTAAGAAAACAGTGAACAACTAATAAGTTTAATATTTTTATTAGTTAGTAAATGTCATCACAAGACTAACAAAACAAGAACCACTATTTTTGGACTTCCCAAACCCTAAATATGTCTCTGGTCAATTTATAAGCATTTTTAGAGCATTTTTAAAGCTTAAATAAAGACATCAGAAAACATCTACAAACAAGTAACATTTTATGCTTCTACTACATAGATATTTTCTCAAGGTTTCCAAAAAGTCTACATTTGCCATTTTTGGATTTTCCTAGTAGGAGATATGGATTTTACAAGATTTAGCACAAATTCTGAAAAAATAAAAACAGGAAACCACTTTACCCTTGACGTGCTAGGCGTACCCGACTGTGCACCCAAACTAGCCACTACTTAAACCAACATGCGGGACCCACTTCCCAGTTGGCCCGCTTGCCATACACTCAGAGAGAGACAGAAGACAGGAGACAACCTCCTTCATCCTTAGGCGCCGAAAGTAGAGGACGGCGGCGAGGCCAGCTCGACCGGCCGACAGGGGCAACGCCGGCGGCAAGGACGGAGGCAGAGTGGCAGGGCGCCCGTGCGCATCCAAGGGACTACTCAGCTCAGCTTGAGGTGACCCTCGGCCAGCTGGCCATGGAGGCAGGCGGCGCCGGTGGCCGGTGCTCCGGCGGCAGCGTGTTACCGGCAACGGTACAGGCGGGTGAGGAGGCGCGATGCGGCAGTGCGAGGTGGGGAAGGAGATAGGGGGTCGATTTGGCGGTAGGAGGCTTGGTGGTGGCCGGCCACGTTAAGACCCCAAAGTCACTAGTCCCATGGATTAGGAGATGATCAGCTCCAAAGTTGCCACTGTCAGCGATTCAGTCACAATGAGCAACTAATCAAATTGAGGGTCGAAATGAAGTGCAACTAGTGCCATCTCCTTGTATGCTCTTCCCCATCATGTAAGCTCCAACTTTTACATTTGGACCTACCCAAGTTACTTAACAAATTTTGGAGAACGCGGAATGCCAACGTCAAGGTCGTTTATGCGACAAAATTGCAACATGTTGTTTTAGCAACAAATTTTGGAGATCCAAATATACTCCAAATGTGATGACACTTGATTCATTGTTTCCCTCATGAATAGTACTTCAACTCATAATAAGGGATTAATTTGAGTTACTATATGAAATTGGGAGATAAAATGTTGCAAACTTGTCAAATTTCTGCTGTCAAATCTAGGACTTAGAATCTTTTCTGGCTTTGAAAAACAGCAGCTGGTTCAATCTTGTGAGCTCCATGTGACTAGGTTAGAGGCCAAACTAACTCTTGACTATTAAACAAAGTTTGTTCCACACAAGATGCACTACAACTTTTCTTTAAGGTCAAATCTCATAACGGGTACAGAAGTCCAACTTTTACTTTGGTCAAAGTGTCAACTCAATAAAGCCTAAACTAGGGTTTTAGGCCAATCGGGGCATTTCCTTGACATTTGCTCAACATGAACCCTTCATGACTTTTGTTGTAGAGTTCATATAGAGTCTTTTGGGCAAGGTTGCAAGGTTTGGTTGATGAGCTATATTTCCATTCACTTAATAATGCAATTCAAGCACTTAGTAAAACCATTCCAACAAGGATATAACTTATCATTTCATATGACTTTTTTATTCCAAACTTCATGAAACTTTTCTAGGGATCAATATAGATAGGTATGAAGGTGAGACACATGAAGATATTGCAATAACATCATCCAAGCATATATCTTAAAAATAGCATATATGCAAAGCAATGGTGGAACATCCAAGTTTAGGTTGGGGCTCATTTCCATAGGTTGACCTTGACATCGTCATCTGCACTTAATCTATCAGGTTTGAGCTCAGACCCACTACTTAGTGAGGGACAAACACCTAGGGTGTTACACACTCCACCCCAGGACCTCTCCCTATCACATGTACCCGCCACAGGCACCTCACATGGCGAACGCCCAGGTAGCATCCTCTGGCAAGACTTGTCCTCATGACTCGTCGTAGATCCTGCTCGGTCGACTCGACCCTCACCATACACCCAAGACTCACGCCAAGATCTCCCTAGGTTGATTATTAGGTTATTAATAGGTTTATGGCACCTCGTGCCTTATCCCAAACGCCTCTCACTCACCAGCATCACATCACAGATATAATGCGAGTAAGAGTAAAGTAATGGGTAACGAGTGATAAAGCAGCATCTAGTCTAACAGCAGGGTGAGCAGGTGTAAGGTTGCAACAAGGTAAGTGGTTCAAAAAGCAGTAAACTACCATGCAACCTATCTGTAATATTATGACATAAAAGTAAAGCACTAGCAATTCTATGTATTTGCAATGCGTAATAGGATCTACGAATGGGTGGGGCGTGGCACCTGGCAGGTCATCACCCAAGTCGTCGGTGTAGTTGAGGTCGAACTCCTCATTTCGAGGCTCCTCCGGGTCTGCCAAACATAACATATAGCTGCGTTAGCGGCTCCTATAGAGGTGTACAAAGAAGCAACTAAAAACTGAAAGATCCAAGTGCACTCAAACATAGGCCTATGACGTAGAGCTCATTTTTAGAAAAATTTGGACTCTGGTTTGGCATTTTTCTGAGCTACCGTTAATTAATTATGAATTTCCAAAGATTAAATCATTTTCTAAAAAAGAAAAAGAGCTGGTTTATTTACAGGCTGACAAGTGGCAGGCCATGATTGGGCATGTGCACAGTGCGGCTGACAGGTAGGGTCCATGAACAGTGGCTGACAAGTGGGACCCAGTCAACATTGACCAGTCAACGGTCAACTTGACTGGGCCGTGACCGGGCTTGGCGGGCCGGGGCAGGGCCTGTACATGGGCCGGGTTGGGCCGGCCCGGACCCGGACACGTGTTAGGCAAGAGGGTTATCCACGTGGCGCAGCTGGGTCTCCACCGAGCTCGGTCCATATAGGGGCGGTTCAAGGTGGACGCGTAGCATAGGGTCTATGGGTCATCGGCTCGGTCCATGGTGGACTCGATGCACCGCACCCCTCTCCAACTCCTTCTCCCTCCCCTCACTCCTCTGTTCTCACCCGCATGGTGAACCCGGCGGCGGTGAGCTGAGTCGGCGGCTCGGTGCAGCAAGCGGGCGAGGGTTGTCAGGCAGGTGAGTGCGGCGGTCACGGCGAGGTGCAAAAGGCACGGCCTTGGACTTTCAAGCGCCCGGTGCTAGTGGCACAGCGGCTTGGCGGCACCGTCGTGCGGCGGCTCCGGCAAGGCAGGGCGTCCGGTGGCTCCAGCTCTCCTTCCACTCCCCCTCCTTGCGTCCGGTTTGACTCTTGCCATGGCGAAACACAAGACGCCTCCCCTCCTACCCCTACTGCCCTAGGGTAGATGGAACAGCCTCACCATGGCCATGCTCTGGCCATGGCAGGCGCGTCCGGTGCTCGGCAACCGCGGTATCATTCCCGCACTGGTGTTGGCTCGGCGCTGCCTTTTTCATGGCCATGGGTATGTGTGTATGCTCACAAGGGCAGTGCGGGGCTCAAGGCTTCACCTTGACCTCTCCCAGTATGGGATCGTTGAGACGTCGCCTACGTGCACGACGGCGGGTATAGAGAGCATGGCATCGTCGAGGCTCACCGTTGGGCGTGGGGCAGACGGGTTGCTATTGCCATGACGAGGTGATGCCGTGGAGAGTTAGAGCAGGCAGGTAGGTAGTGGCAGCACCTCAAGCGGTGTCGTCCCCTCCAGCTCTGACAACCTTCCCACGGCGGCGCGCAGCTCCACGGCGGCTTCTTCCTCCCCGCCTCTCCTCTCCCTCTCTTTGTCTGGTTCAGTGGGAAAGGCCATGAAGTGGCAGCGATGGATGGGAAGGGCTGGGGCTTCGGGGGTCACCCTTCTTATAGGGGGAACGGTGGTCATGGTGGCTCGGACGCTCGCCTACGGTGGCGATGGGTGGCCAGGGTACGTGTAGGGCGGAGGATAGCCCAGGGCTAGGGTTGCCGGGCAGGTGAGTGCGGCGGTTGCGGTGATTTGGCATGGAGCGGTAGCGAGGCATTTGGAAATCCGAGCTCCGGTTAAAAGAGCGCGGCTCGACATCACCGGAGCGGGCCTCGCCCCTGTCGTTAGCACGGTGTGTCCAAAAATTGCGGAGAGGAGTGGGCGTGGCTAGATTGGAGATGTGGCGGCCTCTCTACTTCTGGGCGTGTCACAACGGCATGTACAGGCGGAGTGGGTAGGTGCAGCGGCCTCGGATGCGCCCACCCCGCCCTGATGCTCTGCTTCGGCAGCTGTTTAGCAAAAGGAAAAAAGCAAAGGTGGTGGATGACCACCGGGTCCCACCCGTCAGTGGGGCAGAAGGAATCGACGGACTCCTTCATTGTCACGTGGGGAAACGGTGAGCGGCCTTGGGCAGGGCCATGCATCGTGTGTGGGCGAGCGGGGCATTGGGCCAGACCGGCTGGCCTGCTGGCTAGCCCGTGCGCGTGAGGGCAGCAGCCAGAGTTGGCTGGGCTGGGCTGGCAAGGCGCGCTGGGCCATGGATTCAAGCAGGTGAGAAGGGTGGGCTGGCTTGACTGTCCAAGGGCCAAAATGGCTTCCTCTTTTTATCCCAACTCCCTATTGGCTTTTCCTATTTCTATTTCCCACTTCTCCATCCTATTTTCTAACTATACCTTGGTCCCTATATGTAAATGCTTATGTGCCAATAAGCATCCACCCTTAGGGGTGGTCCACTAGGGGTCTAGGGTTTGGAGTCCTTTCCAAGGGTTGGCACACAAGGTTAATTAGTTAGTTATCTAATTAATTATTTAGCAAGGTGGTTGATTTTATTAACAATACATAAAATCAAATAAGAAACAACTCACAAGTAAATAATTAAATGCGAATGCTCTACTTTACTATGTACCAATCATGGGCTTGTTTGTGAAAAATTTTTCAGTTGTGATTTTTGGGTTTTAGAAAAACTAGGATGTTACAGTCCTCCCCCTCATTGGAATCTCGTCCTAAGATTTAAAGTGTGACATACCTCTCGAACAAGTAGGGGTAACAGATTCATAACTCTGACTCTTTCTCCCATGTTGCCTCTCTCTCAGTGTGATTGCTCCATAAAACTTTGCACATTGGTATAGTGGTGCTTTGTGTCTCCTTAGTGGCTCGGTCAAGAATCTAGACTGTGTACTCTCGGTACTAAAGCGTGTCCTGAATATCCAGCGCATCTGTGTGAACCTGTTCCTCTAGCAACTTCAGACACTTTCGTAACTACGATACGTGGAACACTGGGTGCACACCTGCTAGTCCCTTGGGCAACTCAAGCCTGTATGCCAATTTCCCAATCCTTTCTGAGATTCCGTAGGGACCTACGTACCGCGGGGCTAACTTCCCTTTCACATGAAACCAGAAAGTGCCACGGAGAGGCGAGACCTTGAGGTAGACATGGTCTCCAAGCTGGAACTCGAGGTCTCTCCGACGGTTATCTGAATAGCTTTTCTATCGGCTTTGTGTGATCCTTAGATTTTCTCGCACCTGTGCTACTCCCTCTTTGGCCTCTTTGATCTTAGCAGGGCCAAAGAACATTCACTCACCTACCTCGGACCACATCAACGGGGTTCTGCACTTCCTCCCGTATAAGGCCTCAAATGGTGACATTTGAAGACTAGCCTGATAGTTGTTGTTGTACGAGAACTCTGCATGTGGTAAACTCTTCTCCCAATCTGTCCCATACTTCAGTACGTAGGCTCGTAGCATGTCCTCGAGAATCTGATTCACTCTCTCTGTCTGCCCATCTGTCTGAGGGTGATAAGCAGTGCTATAGTCGAGACAAGTGCCAATTGACTTGTGCAAACTCTACTAGAACCTAGATGTCCATTGTGTTCCTCTATTAGATACGATGCTAACAGGTGCCCCTTGAAGTCGGAGAATGTGCTCGATATATAGATCTGCCAGCTTCTCTACACCGTAGTCAACCTTGATGGGTACAAAGTGTAACACATCAGGTGTTTGGCTTCCTTAATTGCATTGCATTTCATAAACTTGAGCATCATTCATTCATGCATGAGCTTATAATGTGTGAAACATGCTTTTGAAACATTGCAACATGTGCTTATATTTCATGTGTGTTTATGAAATGAGTAGTGTGCAACACCCAAGTGCAACATGGGCAACTTCCCTTTGAGACTGTCACCCACTTTAGTGAAACATGATTAGCAAGTGCTATGCAACACACTCATGAAACATATGCAACATGATAGCGCAACATTTTATGTGAAAGGCTTGTTTTGTGCTTCATCACATGGGACACTAGGAAGTTTATGTAACCAATGTGTAGAGTGGCTAATTAGATCTTATAACACCTTAATTACATTTAGGGTAAGTAGGGGAGCAATGTTCATGTTGACCAAAATGGCCAAATTGCCCTTCCAAATGTTGTTGACTAGGTTTTGACCCCTAGAATACTTTGGTTTGACCATTTAAAAAGTTTAGCTTAGAGATCTTGCATGGAGAAGCAACCTTAAGCAAAGTTGTAGACAATTTCATAAGGAACAAAAGTTCTAATATGGCCATCTTATGAAAATAACAAGAACATGCTCAAAAATGACCCACAAGTCAGCTTGAGGGGTGCTCAACACTTAGAAAATTTTCTAAGTCTGAAATTAAAATTTTAGTTTCAATGTACCCCACTTCAATGCCATGTAATTCACAAACCAGGCCGAACCAGTGCCAGCTCTAATTGACAAAGTTGTAGTACTCATGTAGCTCTCCAACTTTGATGTTATCACCTCTTGCTAATTCGAGCCTGATTAGGAGTAATATGGCTTCAAAATGGCGCTAGCAGTCACTGATGACGGCCTCAATTCAGTTCGTCAGGCCTCGGTGTGGCCGACCGGCCATAGGCCCGCGCTGACGCGTGGACGCGCGGTGGTGACCGTATGCCGGCTGTGGCCCCACCGGCCAGGCCCGAGCGGTTCTCTAGAGCACCCCGACGCTGCCTCCGCCTTCACTCGCGCTTCTACCCTTCTCCCTTCCTCTTTCATCGTCAAGCGGAGAAACCGAGCCGCCATTACCGCCTCTACTTTGGCGAGCTCTCGCGAGCTCACCACCACACCATTGTCCACCAAATCTCGCCCACCACTCTGCCTTGGACTCCTCTACCTCCTCCACCTCTTAGTTGAGCCAATCGTAGAGAGGTAAGGCCGCATTGCCAAATCCGCCACCGTTCGCCTCGGACATTTCTTGCCGGAGCACCACCCTGTCCTAGCCGTACTCCTCTAGCATCTCACCGTCTCCCTTCTCTGGTGTTTTGAGTCCGCCTTGAGCCACTGATGCTCACAGGACAGGCCAATAGGGTCGCACCGCCGTCTAGTTCACCAGAGCCGGCCGAACCGCAGCCGTGAGCCGCTATGGTCGCCGCCATCCTCCATAGCCGTAGCCTTCAATTAGTGGCACCCCTAGGTGCGTAAGGGAGAGGCGAACATGCCTATGCCCTTGGTCTCGCCGGAGCTGCCGCCGGCGGCGAGTTACAGCCGTCGCCTTTCTCCCTCCCCTGTCCCTCTTGCTGACCCGCGGGACCCGCTCGTCAGCCACGCGCGCGGGCGGGAGGCCAAGCGTGGGCCACGCGCGTGGGCAGGCCGCGGGCGGGAGTGGGCCGTGCCGCTTGGCTGAGCCGCGCTGTCGCGTGAGCGGGCGCGCGCGTCTCAGGGCCGTGGCAATTTCCCGAGCCGGCCCAGTCTTGGATGGGAGTCCGTTAGGGTTTCTGAATTTTGTTTCTTTTATTCTTTTTCATAGATTTGTGTATATATTCAAAAATTTATATCTTTTGATTGGTAGATCCAAATATTGTGGTTCCAATTTTATTGAGTTCCTAATAGTGTCTAGTTTTTATTTAAAATATAATATGTGCCATGTTCTGTTATGCAAAATAGGGTTACTAATTATCTCTTTTATTCATGTGGGAAATAGGGGTAATTATATCTCTTTCTATGTAACTCCAAATGGCATGAAATTTTTATGGTGGACTGTTCATATCATGATTAGCTTGTAGTTAAATTCTCATACATTTTAGACACTGTATGTAGGAGTTATGTATTTCTCTTGTTGGTATGGATGGATCTTGTGTGAAATTTCATAATTTTTCTATAGGTCCAGTGAAGGTAAAATTTTGTGAGTGTTGTTCTTAGGATAGAATGATACTAGGAAAAATATGAAATTTGTTGTTTGACACTTTTCAATGTGATTTATTAATTATGCAAAAATCAGCCTATTTGGCTTGTGAATTTTGTGTAGGGAGTTTCTTTGAATAACTTTAGTTCAAATTTTTACAGTAGCCTCCATGTAGGGCAGAGAGCCTCCTGTAATTTTTGTAGAATTTTCTAAGCAGCTTGCATATAAGTTTAATTTCCCACTTAAATAATTAAGTAAATTAAAAAAGGGGTTAAAATAAATGTTTGGTTTGGCACACCCTACTTTCTGTTGGTTTTGGGTCATGTGTCAACTAGTAGCATCATTAGTTTGGTCAGAAGGGTAGTTGGACACATGAGTAAATATTTAATTTTCACATTTATAGGTTCTCTGGACAGCTGGTAGCATTTTTAGATTTGAACCTTGATAAAAGTGTTTGCTAGGAAACTTGTGAATACCAAAGTGGTAGTAAACTTGTCAAACTAGCTTGTTTAAAAATTTGGTGGCATTTGGCCTAGTAGTCTAGGAGTTGTAGCTGTTTAAAGTGGCTGTCCAGAAATGACTGCTCTCTGTTTGGAGAGGACAGATTTCTGGAACTTTGGAATTTCGACTAAGTAAACTTTGGAATTAAGTGTTGTGGTGTGAAAGTGAATTGTAGAGCATTTTATAAGCTTTCCAGATTGTCTTTTATCATGTCATTTGGATTTTTGAATCTACAGTTGTGATGGAAATACTTAGCTGCTGGCCCGGAGGTGTTGTTGCGATATTTTATGATTGGTTGGAGGTAACCTAAGTAATGTTTTTCCTGTGATTTTTAGGTGTTAGGGCCTTAACTGAAGAGGAATATTTATACATTAGGTTGTGTAGATTAGGTAAGTACTTCTCTACCGGAGAAGAGATTTGCACTTATTATTGAAGTGATTTGAATAGAGCATTCAGAATTTCTGTAGTGCATTTCATCCCGAGCATGCTGCATTCATTCTTATGCATCCATGAGATTTATTGTGCATTCATGCAATAGGTGTGCCGGAGGGAGTGACACTCCTCGAGTTCGAGGGAGCGATTCCGGAGGAGGATCAGGAGCAGCCGAGGGAGCCCGAGGACCAAGCCGGCGAAGGAGTTCTCGTAGACGATCTACCTGAGTGCCCGGATCATCGCCCGTCCTCGTTCCTAAAAGGCAAGCCCCGGTACTGCATTAAGTTGTAGGAGTTGTGTGAAAACACTTGTTGCATTATACCTGTCCTTATACAGATATCGTACTTAAACCCTATATTAGGTTTAGACACGTGTCAATGCTTAGCCCTGCTTAGTCCGGTATAAGTCGGGTGATTTCCGGTCATCCGCGAGATGTAGGAATGGGTCATGAGTGGCTATGTTGGCTATCGTGGATGGAACCATGCATTAAAATGAATTTGAGACCGGGCGGGAGTTCGATAGTGCAGCCGCAAGACACTTCACGTCTTGGGTGCGGAGCTATGCCCGTCTGAGTCGTTTAAGGACCGATTCGCTGTACGTCGTTGAGTCATGTTGAACGCAGTCTAACACTTAGTTGGCCGGATAAGTCGTTCCGACCGCGAAGCCGAGTAATACGGTTTAGGCCGGGAATCGAATGGTAGGTCACATCTTGGAGGTAGTAAGGATGTGGTTGGGGATATTAGCGTGAGACCAAGGGGGGGTTAGAGTTCCTATCACCTAGCAGAGTGTTGCCCTTAGGGATGCGGCATCATTTGGACCCACGACTCCTGAATTGTACGAAAGGTGGCTTGTGCGACCCTAGCAGGGGCCTGCACTGTGAGTGTTAGAAATACCCCTCCAGCTGGATAGGAATTCGATTCGAATCGCCGTCGCTCCCGATTAGTGAGCACTTGACTTGAGCAGCGGCAACGTAGATCTCAATAAATTGAACATATGGTTAAACGAATGATATACTGTTGCCCCAAATTTATACCTGCTATGGATATAATAATATTATTGTTTGATTATAATCAAGTGAATGTTTAGTACAGGTGCTAAGATAGATGATAGGTTAATGCTAAAATAACTGCTACTACAGGTTAAAAGAGTTTAAATTACTTATGCTTTTCCGCAAAGGTGATGTTAGCTAGCTCCACTTATGAAAGCCTTGCATGATCCTTGGTGTCTCTTATTTTCCGTTTCGACAGGTAAGTCTAGCTGAGTACATTCCCGTACTCAGGGTTTATTCCCTCCTATTGCAGATGACATGCTTTATCAGGACTTCTGCAAGACTTGCCTCCACCCCGTGGGTGATGAGGACTAGATCACTCGGGCGTGATCATCTATTAGTTTACTTTCCTAAATGCTTTTGTGGGACGTTGATCTGTAAGATTGGCAGTAGTAATTGAACAGTGTGCGTGTGTTGTGCTTCCGCTACTTTATGAACCCGGTTTGTAATAATTTGTGACTTCGTGTGTTGTAAGTCGATTTCCAACTACTTGTGAAATGTAACGTGTGATGTGTTATGTTGAATGATGCGATCTTGGTTGCAAATGAGTTGGTTTGAAATCTTTCGTGGTTTCGATTGACTACCGAGATTATATGGGCTCAAGTTCGAAAATTTGAGCATTTCGGCGCTTGTTTTTGTACTTGTGCTCTTATAATTTAGTTAGTTCTGTTACAGCTGGTATCAGAGCAGAATTCAATATTAAACACATCGTACGAGTATTTGAAAACAAAAGTGTTTGTTTGCGAAAAGTGTTAAAAATCTGAAATTTATTTCTATAAGTATGCTAGTGATCACATCCCTTAGCCCAAATAAGGACTCTTAGGTGGCTTATTAAAAAGACTAACTTGGGGGTCTTGTTTGTTTTTGTTTCATCATCCATACGGCGTGATATTGTATGGATGCCATCCTTTTGGGTGGTAATGTATGGATCAAATACCTCGACGCTCTGGTAAGTGTGAGTTGTGAGAGCATGATGGTCCAACCGCGGTCTAGGGGAGAGTAGTTGTGGTTACTTGCATACTTACATGTTCAAACCATGGAATTATGAAAGTACTTAATTGTGGGTATATCTGACGGGTAGTTGTGATACTGAAGTATATACATCGGGGATGTGTATATGGAAACTATTTAGTTTACTGCTTACTTATGTGCTTATATTGGGGAACTGTTGGGCTAAAATGAGATTTTCTGTAGCTACACTAACAGCGCAAACGAGTAGACCGATAGTTTTGCCTATATGAGAGAACGTATATATGCCACCACCTAGCGTTAGAAGATTATGATTCTACTAGGGTGAGAGGGCATACAGAACGTGCATGCATCATGTTTAATTCATGTCATACATTTTATTTTACTCCTTCCTTAAAAATTTCGATGGTCCCGACTAAATTAAATTTCGTATCCCCTAAATTATCCTCACTTTAAGTTATATCTTGTTGCTACAGATGGCTCGCACCAAGAGGACCGCTCGAAAGTCAACTAGAGGTAGGGCTCCTCGCCACCAGCTCGCTCCACGTGAGCCCGGCCCTGAGCCCACCGAGGCGGAAAGGTTGAGGGCCGAGTTGGCTGAGGTGAGTGCTCCTAGAAATGCGGCTCAGCAACAGCTGGAGCAAGTGATACATGACAGGGATCAGGAGACACTTGCGGTCCAGAGGTTGACTGTGGCAAATCACAACTGTCAGCGCATGCTGGTCCATGTGATGAACCAGTGGGATGAAGCCTGGCATGAAGAGAACATCATGAGAGCTCGTCAGGTGGAGTTTGAGCAATAGTTGGAAGCTGCAGAAGAATACAATGAAAATCTTCATGAGGAAGTGCGCTGCCTAAACAATCAGCTCAATCCTCTGCTTCCTCATGACAATGACAAGGATGAGGAGATGGGCTCTGGAGTCTTCATGGCTGAAGGTGATGACGACATGGAGGTCATTGGGCCACAGAATGCCCCACCAGAAGAAGAAGAAGATGAGGAGGAGCTAGAGCCTGCTAGTGACTAGGATGGTGGGGAGATCTTCGACACTGACTCCGAGGATGATGCTTAGAGTAGTCATCGCATAGCTACGACACTAGAGTTATCTTTTGTGCCCTCTATATGTGGGAGTGGGGCTTTGTAATAACTTATCTTTTGGGATATAATATCGAACCCTATGTTATCGTAGATGTTAGTTTGAACATGTTAAATTTCGGTCACAAATGGGTATCTCATTGTGTTGTGTTCGATGATGGTGTCACGATTAGCACCCTTCGGTGCCGCGATGAAACCGAGGGCCTCCTGTGGCGCGCGACATAAGGTTGTGCTGCTTGGCACGCGCTGGTATCGAGGTGGCTAGTCATGATCCACCATGGAACTCTACCAATGAGCTGTCTCCTCGTGGTCATTTCTTGGTCAGCCTTTTCTATTCGGCTAGAAGTTTAGTTTGAATCCGTACACCCATTGTGTAAGGTTGAAATTCCATTGATATTAATGTAACCTGTTCAGTCATGTTTGTGCTCCCTACATGCGAGCCTTTAATAAATTCCATCTTTTCATCTGAAGATATCTTGTTGTTATGTCCATCGCATAATTGTGTCAATTGGTGCACTTGATGAGTTTGTGTGGTTGTCATGAATTACTGTGCCTCGATTGTTTGTGAATTCATTTCTAATGAAATCAGTTTGGCATATTTACACAATTCATCTACAAATTTCCCACATCATCAGTGCTCATTGGCTATGCATTTTGCAGATAGCGTACAACCTCCGTCGTGGTCGTGGCGTTGAGGATGAGGAACAGCCACCACCTCCGCCACCACCCACTCTTGCGGAACTGATGCAGATGGTGGTTGAAGGTCAGCGCCTGTTAGCAGACGCTATGCGCTAGCTAGTCAACCGGGATGCTTGGCACAGTCGTCAGGTACCGGAACCAAATCAGCATAGTGACTTCAAGGATTTTCTTGGCACCAAGCCCCCGCTCTTTAAGGAGGCGGAGGAACCTCTGCAAGCTGATGAGTGGTTGAATACCATTGAGCAAAAGTTTCGTCTGCTTCGTCTGACTGAGGAGCTGAAGACTGAGTATGCTTCCCACCAACTGCATGGCCCGGCTAATATTTGGTGGAGTCACTACCGCTCCACGTTGCCTCCTAATGTTTCAATCGCTTGGGACTAGTTTAAAACGGCTTTCCGCGGGAATTACATTCCTCCAGGTTTGATGGCTATAAAGCACACTGAGCTCATGAGATTAACCCAAGGCAATAAGAGTTTGATGGACTACCTGCAAGCCTTTAACAACCTTGCAAGATATGCAACTGAGTTTATGGATACTGATGCTAAGAAGATTGCTAGCTTCAAGCGTGGCTTTGGTCCAAAGCTGATGAAGACCATGGGCACTAGCAAATGTGCTACTTCCAATGATTTTATCAGTGATGCTCTGACCCAAGAAAACAATAATTCTATCTATGCTGCTTCCAAGAACCACAAGAGGGCCCTTAAGGCAGGTGCTTCACAGTCCCGAGCTCCAGCTGCACCGAGGGCTCCCCCTCGCCCTCCTGCCAAAAGTGCTAAGTTTCGTCCCCCGCAGAAAAAGGCTCCAGCTAAGACTGAATTTTGCAAAGCGTATACAGTGTCTCTACCAAAGGGTAGTTCTGACCAAGGCAGCTCTAGTGTCCCTCCAAACAACATGCCTTGCTAGAACTGCAACAAACCAGGTCATTGGTCTAGGAATTGTCCATATCCCAAGAAGAATGCAAATCAAGGTGGCCATCAGGGGCATGTTCATTATAACAGTATTGAAGAAATTCCATCTGGTGAGGTAGTCACTGCTGGTAAGTTCCTAGTTGATCAACATTCTGCAGTGGTGCTATTTGATTCAGGTGCTTCGCATTCCTTTATTAGTCCTATGTTTGCATCAAAGTTTGCACCCAAATTACATACTGTTGAACGTGGGGGTTATTACATTAGAGCAGCAAGTGGGAATATTTCCACAAATCAAGTAGTAAGAGATCTAGAGTTTGAAATAGAAGGGCGAAAGTACTCGCTTACCTTAGTGGTTTTGCCTAGATTAGGCATAGATATTATTTTGGGCATGAATTGGATGAGTCAGAATGGGGTACTCATTGATACATCCACTCGGGTAGTTATGCTCAGAGATCCTACTGATCAAAAAGGTTTTCTAGTGCAACTTCCCAGGAAAATTGATCTTTCTAGTGAAGTTCATGCAGTGCAAGCGAAGGCATTAGCTGATATTCCTGTAGTGAGTGAGTTTTCTGACGTTTTTCCTAATGATTTGCCAAGACTGCCTCCGGATCGGGATGTGAAGATTAAAATCGAGTTGTTGCCTGGCACGGCACCCATCTCTAGAAGACCCTATAGGATGCCTTCGAATGAACTAGATGAACTTAAGGTGCAGTTGAATGAACTTTTGAAGAAGGAGCTGATTCATCCTAGTTCGTCTCCATGGGGATGTCCTACTATCTTTGTAAAGAAGAAGGACCAGTCGTTGCGGATGTGCGTAGATTATAGACCTCTGAATGCAGTCACTGTCAAAAACAAGTATCCTCTACCGCGCATCGACATCTTGTTTGATCAGTTGTCTAAAGCTAAAGTCTTTTCCAAGATTGATTTGAGGTCTGGCTACTATCAAATTAAAATCTGTCTGGAAGATGTTCTAAAAACAGCTTTCTCTACAAGATACGGTCTTTATGAGTATCTTGTTATGTCCTTTGGCTTGACCAACACCCCCGCACACTTCATGTACTTGATGAATTCGGTGTTTATGCCTGAATTGGACAAGTTTGTGGTGGTATTTATTGATGACATCTTGATATATTCTGAAAATGAGGAAGACCACGCTGAACATCTGCATATAGTCCTCACCAGACTGCGTGAACATCAACTATATGCAAAATTCAGTAAGTGCGAATTCTGGCTTCATGAAGTACCTTTCCTTGGGCATGTGTTGTCCGATGGGGGAATTATGGTGGATCCCACCAAGGTACAAGAAGTACTGAAGTAGAAGGCTCCTATCTCGGTTCACGAGGTCTAGAGTTTTCTTGGATTGGCAAGCTATTATTGTCGCTTCATCCCGAATTTCTCTAAAATAGCCAAGCCAATGACTCGGTTGCTGCAAAAAGACACCAGGTTTGTCTAGACTCCTAAGTGTGATGCGGCTTTTCACAAACTGTGAACTCTTCTAACCTCGGCTCCGGTTTTGGCGCAACCGGATATCGAGAAACCATTTGATATGTATTGTGATGCCTCAGGCATAGGCTTGAGAGGTGTTCTGATGTAGGAAGGCCGAGTCATTGCATATACCTCTCGACAACTTCGGAAGCATGAGGTGAATTATCCAACGCATGACTTAGAACTCGCTGCAGTTGTTCATGCTTTGAAAGCCTGACGGCACTATCTGTTGGGCAATGTTTGCAATATCTATACTGACCATAAAAGCCTCAAATATATCTTCACCCAACCCGAGTTGAATATGCATCAAAGAAGATGGCTTGAGTTAATTAAAGATTATAATCTTCAAGTGCACTATCATTTCGGCAAGGCAAATGTGGTTGCCGATGCTTTAAGCCATAAGTCTCATTGTCACTCCTTAGTTGAAAGTGATTTTCATCTATCTCACCTTCTACACCCAGCAAATCTATACAACGTCACTGTCAGTTGCACTCTCAAGAGTAGAATTATTGAGCTCCAAAAGACTAACACTGGTATATTCCACATCAAGCGTAAAATGAAAGAGCAAGAAACTAAACATTTCAGGGTAGATGAAGAGGGTATACTATGGTTCAAGGATAGGTTAGTTGTGCCTAAGGACCGAGAGCTTAGAAATCAGATCCTGTCTGAAGCACATTCCTCTAAGTTGTCTATCCATCCTGGTAGCAATAAGATGTATTACGATTTGAAGCCATACTATTGGTGGACCAAAATGCGGAAAGAAATAGCTGCATATGTTGCTAGGTGTGATACCTGCTGTAGGGTTAAGGCTGTGCACATGAAAGCTAGATTGCTTCAACCGCTTTCTATCCCAGGTTGGAAATGGGAAGAGATAAATATGGATTTCACTGTTGGACTTCCTCCTACTATCAAGAATCATAACTCTATCTAGGTAATTGTAGATCGTTTAACCAAGTTGGCTCACTTCATTCCTGTCTGAGTAGACTATCGTCCTACTGACTATGCTGAGTTGTACTTCAATCAGATGGTCCGGCTCCATGGGGTACCTCGTACTATCGTTTCTGACCGTGGTCCACAGTTCACTACTCGTTTTTGGGAGCACTTGCATCACCTTCTGGGAACCAAGTTAGTGAGAAGCTCTGCTTATCACCCCTAGACGTCAGGTCAGACGGAATGAGTTAACCAAATCTTGGAGGATATGTTATAGGCGTGTGTTATTTCATCCAAGGGTTCATGGGACAAATGGTTGCCTCTAGCTGAGTTCTCGTATAATAATAGTTACTAAGAGAGCATTAAGATGGCCCCATTCGAAGCATAGTACGGTCGTAAGTGTAGAACCCCACTAAATTGGATAGAAGCTGGCGAGAGAAGGTATTATGGTATTGATTTTGTCGAGGAAGCTGAGGAACAAGTTCGTACCATCAAAATCCATATGGCTGTAGCTCAATCTAGATAGAAAAGTTACGCTGATCGCCGTAGAAAACCGATCGAGTTTGAAGTTGGAGACTTCGTATATCTGAAAGTTTCCCCTATGAAGAGTGTACAACATTTTGGTGTGAAGCGGAAGCTGCACCAAGATACGTGGGTCCTTTCCAGATCATAGGAAAGAGTGGTGCTGTCGCATATAAGATTCAGTTACCTCCTGAAATGAGCGCCATTTTCAATGTTTTTCATGTATCTTAGTTAAAGAAATGTCTTCGAGTTCCTGAAGAAAGAGTTCCATTAGGGGATATCAGGCTAGAATCTGATTTAACTTACAAAGAAAAGCCAGTCCGTGTGATTGACACTCAAGAGCGGGTAACTAGAAGTCGAGTGGTTAAGTGGTATAAAGTAATGTGGAGTAATCAGGGTAGTGAGAGTGATGCTACGTGGGAGCGAGAAGACTATTTACGTGATGGTTATAAGGAATTCTATCAAAATGGTATGCTTTCCAAATCTCGGGACAAGATTTTTATAAGGGGGGAGGGCTGTAACACCTCAGGTGTTTGGCTTCCTTAATTGCATTGCATTTCATAAACTTGAGCATCATTCATTCATGCACGAGCTTATAATGTGTGAAACATGCTTTTGAAACATTGCAACATGTGCTTATATTTCATGTGTGTTTATGAAATGAGTAGTGTGCAACACCCAAGTGCAACATGGGCAACTTCCCTTTGAGACATGTCACCCACTTTAGTGAAACATGATTAGCAAGTGCTATGCAACACACTCATGAAACATATGCAACATGATAGCGTAACATTTTATGTGAAAGGCTTGTTTTGTGATTCATCACATGGGACACTAGGAAGTTTGTGTAACCAATGTGTAGAGTGGCTAATTAGATCTTATACCACCTTAATTACATTTAGGGTAAGTAGGGGAGCAATGTTCATGTTGACCAAAATGGCCAAATTGCCCTTCCAAATGTTGTTGACTAGGTTTTGACCCCTAGAATGCTTTGGTTTGACCATTTAAAAAGTCTAGCTTAGAGATCTTGCATGGAGAAGCAACCTTAAGCAAAGTTGTAGAGAATTTCATAAGTAACAAAAGTTCTAATATGGTCATCTCATGAAAATGACCAGAACATGCTCAAAAATGACCCACAAGTAAGCTTGAGGGGTGCTCAACACTTAGAAAATTGTCTAAGTCTGAAATTGAAATTTCAGTTTCAATGTACCCCACTTCAATGCCATGTAATTCACAAACCAGGCCAAACCAGTCCTAGCTTTAATTGACAAAGTTGTAGTACTCATGTAGCTCTACAACTTTGATGTTATCACCTCTTGCTAATTCGAGCTTGATTAGGAGTAATATGGCTACAAAATGGTGCTGTTAGTCGCTGATGATGGCCACGATTCAGTTCGTCAGGCCTCGGTGTGGCCTGTAACACCCCTGGTGTTAAGCATGCATTAGCACTGCAAATCATGAGCATAAGCATTGTCATGCATGCATAATCATGTCAAATAATAATTGAAACAAAGCCTTAAAACATGTGTAACATAGCTATGAAACTTGAATGTTGTATTAGATTGTTTAAATAGCTCTAGGCCATGTTTGTGCTTGTTATGGAGTTAAACATGATTTATTGCTAGTTTAAATAGTTTAGAAATGTTTCACATGAATTATGGAGCAAAGTTGATGTTCAAAGATTTCCCAAATTTTGCTTTGAAAATAATTCTTGAAAATGGTCAAAAATGCCTCAAATTAGCTTTTGATTTCCATTTCAAATTCTGTAAGGATTTTGACTTTGGTTCTTTAAGAAAAGTTGTAGAGATTAAAAAGTGGATCAACTTTTATTTTTGCCTCAAAACCTAAAAAAAAAACGAATTTCGAATGTCCAAAATGTAAATTTGAGTTGCTGTTTATTGGAAAATAAAAGAAAGAGGGGGGGGGGTTCTTTTCCTTCGCGGGCCTCGGCGTCGGTTTTGGCCCAACCGGACAAGCCGGCCCGGCCCATCTCCTCCCCGGCGCCCGTGCTCCCGCTCAAACGCGGCCGCCCGACCGTGCGCAGGCGGTGCCCGCCGCGTGGCCATCGGCGACGGGCTGCCGTGGGCGGTGGCCGGCCACCAACGGCGTTAAGGCGCCGAACCGCCCCGCCTCTCCTCCTCCATTCCATTTCCCCCTCTTCGTTTTGCATGGCTCGCCTGAGCGCACAGTAGCCGTAGCCGCTCGAGCAACGCCACCGCGCCTTGCCGCCGGCGTTGCGCCCCTCCGCCGCTGCGTCCCTTTCCGATTCCCTCTGCCCGTAGCTCCGCCGCAACCTCCTCCATCCGCTGCTCCTTTCCGCAGCCGCGCCGTGAGGTAAGGAGGCCGAATCGGCCCTTCTTGTCTCGTCGGAGCTCACCGGAGCGCCGCCATGGCTCGCGCTTCTGGCCGCACCTCCCTGCCCCTTTTCCTCCATTAGCTAGGGTCTCGCGTCCGCCTCAACGCCGCGAGCCTCGCGCGCACCACGCCGTGGCCAGCAACGGCCACCGTGCCACCGAGCTGCCGCCGTCGTGCGCTCTCGCCGCCGGCGTGCGTGCTCCGCTCACCCTTCCGCCCCATTTTCTAAGTCGACTAGGTGCGGCTCGACGTCCGGAGCACACTGGTGCAGGCCGCGCCGCCAGGGGCTCGCCGCCGGCGAAGTTCCGGCCGGCGTGCCTCCACCTCCTCCGTGTGCCACTGACGGGTGGGGCCCGCTGTCAGTGGCTGAGCGCGGTCCCGTGTGCGCTTTCCCGGGGACGCGTAGCATTTTTTTTCCGAGCCGTTTTTCAGAAAAGAAAAGAAAATGATTTTTGTTTATTTCATGTAAATGCTTATAAAATTCTTATCTTGCTCAGTTTTGCTCCGAATCTAGTGAAATAAACTTTTCTGTGATCCTTATGAGTAGATGTACAGTATAAAAATATGAAATGTTCAGTTTGAGATAATTTTATTTAGAGCTTTATTTAATTGTTGTTAATGGCTGTTAACTTAGAAAATGCATAGTAAATCACATACTGCTCAAAAAAATATGGTTCCACTTTTGTTAGTTTTGATTAGGTGATGTAGTTTCTGTAAAAATTGTATTGCATGCATGTTCTGTGTAAAGATGTGGAGGTGTAGTCAAGTGCTATTTGTTGCTTATATTTGTTACTTTTGATAGAGAGCGAATTATGTATAAAACACGGGATTGATAATTATTGTATAATAATTATTCACTGTGTAGAACATTGTAGAGTCATGAAATCTGTTGTTTGATACTTTTCATATTACAAAGTATTTTCATGTCCATTTCTGTCCTGTGCTTTGTCATTTTTGTGTAGGATATTCTACTTATCCAATTGCTATGAAATTTCTGTGGTGGCCTATTTATGCTATGTTTAGTCTACTGTAATTTTTGTAGAATTTTCTGTAATGTTGAAATAGGGGTTGCTGTTCAATGCTATTGCTAATTAGGGTTTAATCATGATTGTTTAATACATGCTTAGTATCCTAATTAATATTTGGTGTATCTTTGAAGCAATAAATACTTGCTGGTATGTTTCACAAATGTTGTTGTTACATAATTGCCATGTATGTGAGTAGTATGTGCTATATGTATTAAATGTGACTTGATTCACTTATACTGCATGTACCATGATCTTATCATCACATGTTATTACATGCATGTCTTATTGTGATGTGCGAGTAGTACCAGAAAAGAGTGATGCACATGCTTGGTTAAGTGAAATGTGAATTGTCATCTGCCTGCATGTCTCATGATCATCAAACGCCATCTTTCGATGCACTTATGCTTTAGCCCTTATACATACGCATCATGACAGGATCGCGGGCAGAGAATCCGATAGCAGTTCCCGAGAAGCCGAACAAACCTCAGGAGGTGCCCGAGGTCGACGAGGTGGGGATCTCGAGGAGTGTCCGAATCATCGCCCGAGTTCCTTCCAAAGAGGCAAGCCCCGGAGCATTTTAAGCCTCCTAAATTTATAAAAAGTTATTTCTTATTGCATGAGTTATAGTTATATATTGTTGCACTAAGTTATAGGAGTTGAGTGAAACCGTTGTTGCATTATTACCTTGGCCACCGGATTATCTTTTACCCTGTTAGGTCAGGATCGAGTAAATTGCTTAGCCATGCTGAGACCGGTAGAAGTCGGGTGATTTCCTGTCACCTGCGAGTTATAGGTGGATACCAGGTTATGGTTAGCTGTAAGTGTGATCATGAAAAGTAACCAAGTGTTGATGGATAAACGGAGACCGGGCGGAGTCTTATAGGGTTTTGGACTATAGTGATTCCGTCTGTGTCAGTTAAGGACCGATCGTTGCTCGTCCCTCTTGTCATGTTGAACGCATGCCCCACATTTAGCTGGCCGAATAAAGTACCTTTCGACCGCGAAGCTAGTGACACTTTTTGAGCCGGGATAAACTCGGGTTGGCAGACTGGTGTGGAAGGGGGGTAACGGGGACGCGAAGAGTAAGCCCAAGGTGCGTCCTGGCAGTCGGGCGGTCCCTGGGTAGTGCGATCCATGATTGTTATCCCGCGGCTTCTCGGAAAGTGTCATTGGTGATCTACGCGACCCTGACGGGGGAAGCATGGTTTGTGTGAGGAATAAATCTCCAGCTGGATAGGAATTCGATTCGAATCGCCGTCGCTCCCGGTTAGTGAGCACTTGACTCGAGCTATGGCATCGTAGTAACAATGATGAAACACTGATGGTTAAGTGAATAATGTTGGAAATGCTAAACCTAAGATGGTAACCTTTGATGTTAATGGTTAATCAAGTGATTGCTTTAGCATAGGTGCTTACCTAGATTGAATAGGTTATAATAAATATGATGCAAAAGGACTTAAATTAGTTTACTCGTAACAACTTGTGCTTTTCGCAAAGGAGTCAAGCCAATCCACTATGTAAAGCCTTGCATGCTCCTTGGTGTCATATTATTTCTGGTTTTTGACGGGTAAGTCTAGCTGAGTACATTCTCGTACTCAGGGCGTTGTTCCCATTGTTGTTGCAGATGGTCAGATGTACTACGGGTACTGCTCCAACTGTCTGTATCCGGCGATGGGTGACAACTAGGACCTTGGGCAAGGGTCTTTCTGTTAGTCTTATCTACTGCTTTTGTGGAACATGACTATCGACTGGCACTGTAACTGAACTAAGTGTGTGTGCGTAAAACTATTTGCTTCCGCTATTTTATGTTGAACTATGTTGTAATAACTTTTATTTCCGAACTCTGATGTATCCTACCTTTATGATCAAATTTATGTATCGTGTGAACTGTGGCTGCTAAATCAGCACGATCTTGGTTGTATGTTAGTGGTTTGAAATCCGTCGTGATTTCACGGACTACCGGGTTATACGGGCTTAAGTTTGCTAAATCGTCCGTTTTTGGGATGATTTTCTTACTTAATTTCGTATAATTGGGTGGTTCTGTTACAGCTGGTATCGGAGCATGGT
The DNA here is from genome assembly GCA_038087645.1 of Saccharum hybrid cultivar R570. Classification (NCBI taxonomy): domain Eukaryota; kingdom Viridiplantae; phylum Streptophyta; class Magnoliopsida; order Poales; family Poaceae; genus Saccharum; species Saccharum hybrid cultivar. The sequence continues at coordinate 3,134,176 of JAQSUU010000270.1, forward strand.
TTAGCGTGTTTACTGTTCATAAGTGTATTTAAAACAAAACTATGTTGGAAAAAGTGTGATTTTCAAACTAAGAGTGTGCTAGTGGTCATATCCTTTATGCCTAGTTAAGGACTCTAGGTGGCTATTTAAGTACTAACTTGGGGTTCTTGCACCATATTTCTCTTTCGTTGCTCATACGGCGTGCTATTGTATGAGTGCCATTCACTTGAGTGGTAATGTATGGATCAATTGCCTCTACACCAAGGTAAGTGTGAGCTGTGAGAGCATGATCGGATACACCGCCGATCTAGGGAGAGTGTTTATATGATACTAGAGTAATTACATGTTCTACACATGTTTTTACAAAGGTGTCACATGTGTGGTTGTTCCATCCGTTGAGGCGATGCCACCAATAGAACGATGTGTTGGGTAGTTACTACCGTTGTACATGCATCTGGGGATTCGTGTAAAGCGTGTAGAGTAAATTTATCATTTTATGCATTCATTGGGATTTGGGCTGAAATGAATCTTCTGCAGGTACATAACAACGCTATCGTGTAGAACGTATTAGTTACGTATATGATAGATCGTTGTATGCCACCGCTTATAACGCTAGAAGTTATTATTTCATAAGTTTGTGAGAACGTAAGACACGTACATACATCATTTTGCTTGTGCATTTCATTCATGTCATTCATTCCTCCCCTTATAAATGGATTATCCCTTTTTGATAAAAGTTATATCATCTAAAATATGTCCTCAAGGGGTAATAAAATTCCTGCTACATATGGCCTGTAACAAGCTAACAACACAGAAGTCCACTGGAAAGGCTCCGCGTTACCGACTGGCTTTTAGGGGACCTGCAATACTGACACTTTATGGGAGGAGTTTGGCATGCCCACTCTCCTCTGGAGGGTGCTCAGAGCGGCAGGATACCTTGAAGGCATGGAGCCTCGTTACTTATGGAATGAGGAACAGTTGGGTGACGCAGTTCTGATAAATGTGGAGGTAGTGGTTGAAGCAAGGGACAACCACTCGACTTAGAATGGGTCTTATGCATGGTCCAGGGGCGCCACACCAGTTGAGGGTGCTAACAGAGCAGCTTTCATGGTCGTGAGAGAGATAATGGATGATCACCCACATGAGCTGGCAACAGCTATGGTAGGAGTGTTTCCTAGAGGTGACCCGTACATGGATGAGTGGGACCAGTTTCAGAATGATGCACTTGAGCGTGGCACCATTGAGCAACAGAACAGCAACAATACGGCGATGAGTGCAATGTTTGCCATGATAAAGACTTACAGATATGCTGAGCATTGATGTGGTAAGATGGCTATTGCCTTGAGTAAGGTCAAGGATCATAAGAGACAGTTGCAGAGAAACTTTGATACTAAGGTGGAGCGCCTCAATCAGGAGTTGGCCCGAGTGACCTTGGAGAAGGATTGTTCCTTGCAGAAGAATCATATTCTTCGCGAAGATATTCGAGTCATACAGGATAATCACGAGCATCTGGTAGTCGCTCATCGGAATGCAGAGCTTCTATCTGTAAAGATGCCACAACATAGGAATGAAGCCTGGCGCCAAGAGGATGTTGCTAGGGCTCGACAGTTCAACCTAGAGCAGCAGCTAGCACACGTGGAAGCCTACACTGACAATTTGCACGAGGAGTATCATCAGCTGTACAACCAGCTCCACCCCTACGATCCACCTGGCGCCGCTGAGATGGACATCGACTTCGACGAGGGTGAGCTTGAGGCTCCTACTAGTGCAGCTGGTAATGCTGGCGCCAACAACGCCACTAACGATGGCCACGATGACGTCTCCGACCTCGATAGCGACCACGAGGACTAGGCTAGTTGTTATGCGCTAGCTACTAGGTTTCTTTTGCAACGCTCTTTTGCGATGTGACATGTATCCTTCGTATCTCGAGTAGAACCAGGAAGACTTGGTGTAATGTTGGAATTGGGTTGTGTTTGTGGTGGTATCCGAACGCCGAAAGTCCAGTGTACGCATGCTGGCAATTTGGATGTATCTTGGACGCAAGTTGTGCTTAATCCTTTGTCCGCATCCACTGCTCTATTGTCTTTGGCAATTGAGCTATGCCCTTTTGCGTTATATTTTCACTCTATGTATCGCCTCCTTGTTGATTCTTAACCTCATGACTACTTTTGTTTGCTATCCCCACCTTATATCATGTTTGTTTAATCCAACCTAATTTTGTGTCGCTTGAAAGTTCACTCCGTTTATGCGTTTAGTAATGGTGTTACGATTAGCATTTTATGGTGCTGCGACGAAACCGAGAGCATCCTGTGGGCGCGCACACAAGGTTGTGCTACTCGGCACGCGCTGGTATCATGGTTGCTGGTCATAATCCATTATGAGATGATAGGCGAGGTGTTCTTTCATGTGGAACTTTTTTTTCCTTGATTATCTCCCCAAATCTTATCGAAGGATTCCTGAAGCAGACCGATGTAGTAGAGCTTCCTTCTAAAGTTGCTAAGAGGATAACCATTGAAGAATAAGATCACCGACATAAAAATTAATAGACTGCAAGAGGTGGTAGACAAGTGCCTCTACTGGACTATCTTTGTATGACGTCGATCAGCGAGTGAGCAACGTATGTTATTCTTGTTGGATAAAAAGGACACACAACACTAAATGTTGGATAGGTCATCTTTTGGATCAGAATTTATCGCCACATTATGCAAGTCTCAATTCTTGTATGCATAATGTCCGCACCATCAAACCAACTATCTCTGGTGTAACTCCTTATCTGCTGACGTCAATGGCAACCATCCATTCTACATCGGCCATCGTTGTTCCGGTTAAGGGTTAAAAGTTTGGATGTTATGGACACAATGTATGCATTGGAGTAATTTAATTAGCGATGTTGTTTTAATTGGAATGCGATTATTGTGCCTCTGCTTTATTGCATGAATTTATCCCCTCCAATGAATTCAGTACGGCATAATTTTCCATTTACTCACAATTACTACAGCTTCGTCTAATCGTTACTTGTTACTGGAATACGCAGATGGTGAGCAGCACTTGCAACCAGACCTATGAGACTTCCGCTAGTGATACCAATGGATGAGCCTCATGAGGAAGAACACCTACCATATCCGCCTTCGTTCACGTCCGAGATGTTTATGCAACACGTGTTGAGAAGCCAACGCAACACTGAGCAGGCACTTAAAAACATCGAAGATTTGTTAAAAAAAAAGGGGGTTTATCTGACCAAGCAAGTCTAAATGGGGATGTCCCGCCTTGTTTGTGAAGAAGAAAGAGGACACTTTGAGAATGTGCGTGGATTATAGGCCACTGAATGCTGTAACTATCAAAAATAAGTATCCCTTACCTCATATTGATGCTCCGTTTGATCAGTTAGACAAAGCCAGAGTGTTCTCCAAGATAGATTTGAGATCTGGTTACCATCAGATCAAGATCAGGCCACAAGATATATCGAAAACCGCATTTTTCCACCAGATGCGGGTTGTACGAGTATCTTGTCATATCTTTTGGCTTGACAAATGCTCCTGCATACTTTATATATCTGATGAATACGGTTTTCATGCCAGAATTAGATAAGTTTATGGTTGTGTTCATTGATGATATTCTGGGTACTCAGAGAACGAGAAGGATCATGAAGAGCATCTGAGGTGCATGCATTAAAGATTTAGAGACATTACTTACTTGGTAAGTGTGCAATATTTTCACCGATCACAAGAGTCTCAAGTACATCTTTACCCAACCAGAGTTGAACATGAGACAGCGAAGATGGTTAGAATTGATCAAAGATTACAACTTGAACGTGCAGTATCATCCTAGAAAGACCAATGTAGTGGCAGATGCTTTGACTAGGAAGCCACATTGCCTGGATGTGCAACCCTTGCTCGAAGATGGTTTTGATCTGATGCACCCTGCTGTGTTGCATAGTATTCAGATCAATTGCTCCTTGGAGAATAAGATAATAGAAGGCCAGAAAACAGACAAAGGGATATTACACATCAAAGAGGAAATTTAAGAAGAACCATCCAAGCACTTTAGAGTAGACGAGCAGGACGTGTTGTGGTTTGATGACCGTCTTGTTGTTCCCAAGGATAGGGAGCTTAAGAACAAACTTATGGATGAAGCTCACCTTTCTAAGCTACCCATCCATCCTAGAAGTAGTAAGTTGTACCAAGAACTGAGACCTCGATATTGGTGGACCAAGATGAAGAAAAAGATTGCAGCCTATGTTGCCAGATGTGACACATATTGTAGAGTGAAAGCTATTCATATGAAACCTGCGGGTTTGTTGAAACCTTTGTTCGTACCTAGTTGGAAGCGGAGAAACCGAGCCACCATTGCCACCTCTACTTCGGTGAGCTCTCGCGAGCTCACCACCGCACCACTGTCCACCAAATCTCACCCACCGCTCTGCCTTGGACTCCTCTACCTCCTCCACCTCTTAGTTGAGCCAATCGCAGGGAGGTAAGGCCGCATTGCCGAATCCGCCACCGTCCGCCTCGGACGTTTCTTGCCGGAGCACCACCGTGTCATGGCCGTACTCCTCTAGCATCTCACCGTCTCCCTTCTTTGGTGTTTTGAGTCCACCTTGAGCCGCTGATGCTCATGGGACCGGCCAATAGGGTTGCGCCGCCGTCTAGTTCACTAGAGCCGGCCGAACCGTGGCCGTGAGCCGCCATGGCCGCCGCCATGGCCGCGGGCGGGAGTGGGCCGCGCCGCTTGGCTGGGCCATGCTGTCGCGTGAGCGGGCGCGCGCGTCTCTGGGCCGCGGCGATTTCCCGGGACGGCCCAATCTTGGATGGAGACCGTTAGGGTTTCTGAATTTTGTTTCTTTTATTCTTTTTCACAGATTTGTGTATAGATTCAAAAATATATATCTCTTGATTGGTAGATCAAAATGCTATGGTTCCAATTTTATTGAGTTCCTGATAGTGTCTAGTTTTTATTAAAAATATAATATGTGCCATGTTCTGTTATGCAAAATAGGGTTACTAATTATCTCTTTTATTCATGTGGGAAATAGGTGTAATTATATCTCTTTCTGTGTAACTCCAAATGGCATGAAATTTTTATGGTGGACTGTTCATATCATGAATAGCTTGTAGTTAAATTCTCATACATTTTGGACACAGTATGTTGGAGTTATGTATTTCTCTTGTTGGTATGGATGGATCTTGTGTGAAATTTCATAATTTTTCTATAGGTCCAGTGAAGGTAAAATTTTGTGAGTGTTGTTCTTAGGATAGAATGATACTAGGAAAATATGAAATCTGTTGTTTGACACTTTTCAATGTGATTTATTAATTATGCAAAAATCAGCCTTTTTCGCTTGTGAATTTTGTGTAGGGAGTTTCTTTGAATAACTTTAGTTCAAATTTTTACAGTAGCCTCCTTGTAGGGCAGAGAGCCTGCTGTAATTTTTGTAGAATTTTCTAAGCAGCTTGTATATAAGTTTAATTTCCCACTTAATTAATTAAGTAAATTAAGAAAGGGGTTAAAATAAATGTTTGGGTTGGCACACCCTACTTTCTGGTGGTTTTGGGTCATGTGTCAACTAGTAGCATCATTAGTTTGGTTATAAGGGTAGTTTGACACATGAGTAAATATTTAATTTTCACATTTATAGGTTCTCTGGACAGCTGGTAGCATTTTTAGATTTGAACCTTGATAAAAGTGTTTGCTAGGAAACTTGTGAATACCAAAGTGGTAGTAAACTTGTTAAACTAGCTTGTGTAAAAATTTGGTGGCATTTGGCCTAGTAGTCTAGGAGTTGTAGCTGTTTAAATTGGCTGTCCAGAAATGACTATTTCTGTTTGGAGAGGACAGATTTCTGAAACTTTGGAATTAAGTGTTGAGGACTGAAAGTGAATTATAGAGCATTTTATAATCTTTCCAGATTGTCTTGTATCATGTCATTTGGATTTTTGAATCTACAGTTGTGATGGAAATACTTAGCTGCTGGCCAGGAGGTGTTGTTGCGATATTTTATGATTGGTTGGTGGTAACCTAAGTAATGTTATTCTTGTGATTTTTAGGTGTTAGGGCCTTAACTGAAGAGGAACATTTATACATTAGGTTGTGTAGATTAGGTAAGTACTTCCGTACCGGAGAAGAGATTTGCACTTATTATTGAAGTGATTTGAATAGAGCATTAGGAATTTCTGTAGTGCATTTCATCCCGAGCATGCTGCATTCGTTCTTATGCATCCATGAGATTTATTGTCCATTCATGCAATAGGTGTACCGGAGGGAGTGACACTCCTCGAGTTCGATGGAGTGATTCCGAAGGAGGATCAGGAGCAGCCGAGGGAGACCGAGGACCTAGCCGGTGAAGGAGTTCTCGTAGACGATCTACCTGAGTGCCCGAATCATCGCCCGTCCTCGTTCCTGAAAGGCAAGCCCCGGTGCATGCTGACCCATTTGTTTTATATATGTCAATCTTAAGTACTTTTACTTGTTTACTGCATTAAGTTGTAGGAGTTGTGTGAAAACACTTGTTGCATTATACCTGTCCTTGTCCAGATATAGTACTTAAACCCTATATTAGGTTTAGGCACGTGTCAATGCTTAGCCCTGCTTAGTCTGGTAGAAGTCGGGTGATTTCCGGTCATCTGTGAGATGTAGGAATGGGTCATGAGTGGCTATGTTGGCTATCGTGGATGGAACCATGCCATAAAATGAATTTGAGACTGGGCGGGAGTTCGATAGTGCAGCCGCAAGACACGTCACGTCTTGGTTGCGGAGCTATGCCCGTCTGAGTTGTTTAAGGACCAATTTGCTGTACGTCCTTGAGTCATGTTGAACGCAGTCTAACACTTAGTTGGCCGAATAAGTCATTCCCACTGTGAAGCCGAGTAATACGGTTCAGGCCGGGAATCGAATGGTAGGTCACATCTTGGAGGTAGTAAGGATGTGCTTGAGGACATTAGCGTGAGACCAAGGGGGTTAGAGTCCCTATCACCTGGCAGAGTGTTGCCCTTGGGGATGCGACATCATTTGGACCCACGACTCCTGAATTGTACAAAAGGTGGCTTGTGCGACCCTGGCAGGGGCCTACGCGGTGAGTGTTAGAAATACCCCTCCAACTGGATAGGAATTCGATTCGAATCGCCGTCGCTCCCGGTTAGTGAGCACTTGACTTGAGCAGCGGCAATGTAGATCTCATTAAATTGAACATATGGTTAAACGAATGATATACTGTTGCCGCAAATTTATACCTGCTATGGATATAATAATATTATTGTTTGATTATAATCAAGTGAATGTTTAGTACCAGTGCTAAGATAGATGATAGGTTAATGCTAAAATAACTGCTAGTATAGGTTAAAAGAGTTTAAATTACTTATGCTTTTCCACAAAGGTGATGTCAGCCAGCTCCACTTATGAAAGCCTTGCAGGATCCTTGGTGTCTCTTATTTTCCATTTCGACAGGTAAGTCTAGCTGAGTACATTCCCGTACTCAGGGTTTATTCCCTCCTGTTGCAGATGACATGCTTATCAGGGCTTCTACAAGACTTGTCTCCACCCCGCGGGTGATGAGGACTAGATCACTCGGGCGTGATCGTCTGTTAGTTTACTTTCCTAAATGCTTTTGTGGGACGTTGATCTGTAAGACTAGCAGTAGTATTTGAACAGTGTGCGTGTGTTGTGCTTCCGCTACTTTATGAACCCGATTTGTAATAATTTGCGACTCCGTGTGTTGTAAGTGGATTTCCAACTACTTGTGAAATGTAACATGTGATGTGTTATGTTGAATGATGCGATCTTGGTTGTAAACGAGTTGGTTTCAAATCCTTCGTGGTTTTGATTGACTACCGAGATTATATGGGCTCAAGTTCAAAAATTTGAGCGTTTCGACGCTTGTTTTTGTACTTGTGCTCTTATAATTTGGCCGGTTCTGTTACACAAAGTGAGCTACCTTGGTCAATCTGTCCACTATAACCCAAATGGAGTCATGGCCTTTTGGGGATCGAGGCAATCCCACGATGAAGTCCATAGATATGCATTCCCAGTTCCACATGGGTACATCTAGTGGCTTCAACAAACCAGCTGGTCTCTGATGTTCGGCCTTAACCCTGTTGCATATATCACATCTAGCTACATGACCCACAATATCCTTCTTCATGTCCTTCCACCAGAACATCTTCCTCATGTCGGCATACATCTTTATACTGCCAGGATGGATGCAATACTTAGAGTCATGCACCTCTATCAGGATCTCCTTACGGATCGCCTTATCAGACGGTATATAGATTCTGTCGTTGCACCAACACACTCCCCGTTCATCTACTCAGAACTCAGGGTACTTACCAGCTTCCATCCATTCACGAAGCTGCAAGATCTCAGGGCATTTCTTTTGAGCCTTACGAATGCGTTCCATTATGTCGTATTGCACTCGCAACTCGTTCAACACGCCCTTAGGTATGATCTCGAGGCGAAGTTCACCCATTTCCTGACGTAGCTCGGATGGTACGACCTCCATGGATAAACTATGGCAATAGCTCTTACGGCTCAAGGCATCAGCAACTATGTTGGCTTTTCCCGGATGGTAGTGAATTTCCAAGTCGTAGTCCTTAATCAACTCCAGCCATCGATGTTGTCTCATATTCAGATCCTCTTGGGTGAAGAAGTACTTGAGGCTCTTATGATCGGTATAGATGTCGCACTTGTTCCCAATCAAGTAGTGCCTCCAAATCTTCAGAGCGTGCACAACAGCAGCTACCTCGAGATCATGAGTCGGGTAACGCTGCTCATGGTCCTTCAACTGGCGGGATGCATAGGAAATGACTCTCCCATTCTGCATCAGAACACAACCAAGTCCCTATCTGGATGCATCACAATAGACCACGAAGTCCTATCGAATATCAGGCAAGGCAAGAACAGGAGTTGTGGTAAGCTTCTGTTTTAGAGTCTAGAAACTGAGCTCACACTCGGATGTCCACTCAAATAAATTGGTCTTCTTCAGGAGGTTGGTCATGGGCTTGGCTATCTTAGAGAAGTTCTCGATAAATCTGCGATAGTAACCAGCTAACCCAAGGAAACTGCGGATATCTGTCGGGTTGCGGGGTTTCTCCCACTCTTTCACAGCTTCTATTTTCGCGGGATCAACAGCAACACCCTCAGCTGTGAGTACATGGCCGAGAAAAGCAACTTCTTCGAGCCAAAACTCGCACTTGCTAAATTTAGCATACAACTGATTTTCCTTAACCTCTCTAGAACTACTCTCAAGTGCTGCTCATGCTCTTCGGCGATGGATGAATAGACAAGAATGTCATCTATGAACACCACCACAAACTTATCTAGCTCATCCATGAACACCTTGTTCATCATGTTCATAAAGTAGGCTAGAGCATTGGTGAAATCGAAAGACACAACGGTGAACTCATACTGCCCATACCTTGTGACAAATGTTGTCTTAGGAATATCCTCAGACCTGATCTTCATCTAATGGTATCCAGATCTGAGATTGATCTTGGAAAAGAACTTGGCATCCTTCAACTGATCTAGGAGGTCATCTATCCTTGGCAGAGGATACTTGTTCTTGACTATCACGGCATTCAAATCCTGGTAGTCAATGCACATCCTCAGAGTCATCCTTCTTCTTCACAAACAAGACAGGGGAGCCCCATGGTGAAGCACTGGGTCTGATGTACCCCTTGTCAGACAACTCCCTAAGCTGCTTCTTGAGCTCCTCTAGCTCATCGACGGACATGCGGTAGGGCCTCTTAGCAATGGGCCTAGTACCAGGCAGTAAGTCAATCACAAACTCCACATCCCAGTCAGGTGGCATACCCGATAACTCCTCAGGGAACACATCAGGGTACTCACACATGACGGGCACCTCCTCAACTGATTTGGCCTCCAGAGCACTCATCAAGGCGTCTGTCTTCTTGTGGTGAAGCTCACATCTGATTACTCGGCCACTCGGATGTGTAATCTCCACATATCTAGGTGAGCAAGATATTACTCCCTTGTGCAGAGTCAACCAATCCATACCCAAGATAATATCCAGAACTTCTGACGGAAGTAAGGTGAGGTTGGCTAGAAAAGGGCAACATTCTATAGTGATACTCACTCCCTTACAGATTTTGGTGGATCTGGTGGTACCTAAGGGGGATATGGTGTCTATGGGTACACTCCGTGGTGTAACAGGTATGCGATGCTCTCGTGCAAACTTAGATGATATATAAGAACATGTAGCACCAGAGTCAAAAAGCATCGATGCTAAAACTCCCTGTACCAAAAACATACCATACACCGCGTTGGGGGCATCCTGAGCATCCTCCGCAGTTAGGTGGGTGAGACGGCTATAGGTGGCTCCCACGGCTGGCTTGGGTGGCGCTCCCAAGGTCGGTGCCTATCTCGCAGGGGTCTACACGGGTACAGCCCTCTGTGGACAGAGCGTGGACTTTGTGACCCGGCTGGCCACAGGTGAAGCACGTGAAGGGCACACTGCCTGTGGCGGTGGACGTAGATGCCTTCCATGTACTCTGGCTCAGGCTCTGAGCAGGGTGGCCCTGAGCGGGGCGGTGGTAGTTGGCGGAGTAGGTACCACCACCATGGCTCAGAGCAACTCCCTGGGCAAAGCGAGAGCGGGACTGCGGCAGAGCAGACCCACGCTACCTCGGGGCCAGGGTGCGAGAGGAACCTTCGCCCCGATGCCTCTTCTCCTTCCTCTCCCTCTGAGCGTCAGCCTCCAGGCGATCCCTCTCCATCTCCAGCACCTTGTTGATCATCTACCGGAGGGTATGGCACTCATGGGCCGAGAGAGCGATCTTGAGGCGCGAGTTTAGCCCCTTCTTGTAGTGGTACATCTTCTTCTTGTCGGTGTTGGTCTCCTCAGGAGCGTACTGCATCATGCGAATGAAGCGGGTGGTGTACTCCTACACCTTCAGAGTCCCCTGGGTGAAGTTGTGGAACTCCTCCACTTTGGCATCCATGACGCCCTCAGGCACGTGGTGCTCGCAGAAGGCCTCAGTGAACTCCTCCCACGAGATGCTCCCGGGGTCATCGTGGGCATCACAGTAGCCATCCCACCAAGCGTGCAGCGCCAGTGAGCTGATGAGCGGTGACTCCCACACACTCCTCGTCAGTGCAAGTGGTGAGGTCTAGCTTCTTCTCGATCTCCCATAGCCAATCCTCGGCGATGATGGGATCATCGTCGGCATAGTCAAAGGTAGGGGGCCTTAGCTTGAGGAAACCCTCCAACTTCCTCTAGAAGTCATTCGGCTGCCCTCCGTGGCGATGAAGGATTCCCTCAGCCAAAGTCTCCAGAAGGCGGGTCTGGCGGTCCATCACCTCCGCCAGCTGTGGTGGTGGCGGTGGCGGTGGTGCTTCTTCTCCAGGTGCGGCGGCTCCAGCCCCACCTCCAGGTTGAGCGGCTCCTGCCTCTCCCACGGGCTCCACGAGGGCAGGCTCCTACGTGGCAGCAAAAACAGCGAAGGGAGCTCCACAGCCTCCTCCACAGCCACGGCCACGGCCCATGGGCGCGGGGGAAGGCGAGCGGTTATTCAGACGAGCGGAACGGCGGCAAGACATCTCACTATAGGGTTTGGTCAAGATTGATGGTTTATTAAGTGGTTACATAATTTGATCACAATTTCAAAAGATTGCTATCCGACACTCAATACAAGAAGGCGATAAGAACCATAAGATGCAGTAAGATCCAATCATCCAGTACATGGTTTTATTACAAAGCGACGTCTCCAGTAGCTACACTAGGCAGACTCGCGGAAATCGTGCTACACGCAGGCAGCTCAAAAGGGGAAAATCTACTCTATTCCAAAGAATGAGTCATGTCTCATGGCCACGCAGGGCTCATCAGGGTTACTACTACATTATTACATGAGAACAGGAGGGTAACTACTCCTGTCCGAAAGTGGCGGGTGGTGAAGACAGGCCATCTATGGAAGCGGAAACCTCGGAAGTGCGGTCCATGGCACAGAGCTCATCATCGGTGTGGTGGATCCTCGCAACACGGGCAAGAGCATGCTCCAGCATCTCAGTCCGTGGAATCTGAGGATAGTCCATGGATGAACATGCTGCCAGGTTGAGCTTGGTGGGCTCAACGTGGAAGGTCTGCCTGCATGGCTTCCTATGCGTCCCAGGTGGAAGAGGGTCCTGTACCATCTCGATCTCCTAGACGCGCTTAGCATCAGCGATGACCCAGGCCTGATGGAGACGATTCATCTTGTCTTGAAGGAACTCGATGCACTTAACGTAGTGGGTGAGGTGGTGCGTGTTGTAGGTGGAAGCAATGGCAACCCTCTCTACCTCATCCTCCAGGGCATTGCAGTGATCCTATAAACCACACCTGGCGAAGGCACACTTCTTCTCCTTCTCCTGGAGCTCCTTCAGGACACGCCTCTGACGCTCAATGTGCTCCTCATACTCTAGCAGCTGGGAGGACAGGTAGTCATTGCGGAGCTCTTGCTCCAGCACCTTGTCCTTGAGCTCGACAATCTCTGCCTTGAGTACCTTCTCATGGGACTCGTGGAGGACCTCCATCTTGCAGGAGCTCTCGCGCTCCTTCACGAGATCGTGAATCACCAACTCACGCTTCCACTCCTCCTAGGCTAGGACGTCGTCGCGCTGGAACTGGAAGTCTTGAAGGCTATGGTTCTGTGACTCCACCTCCATGATGTAGTGGTCCTAGGCAAGGATGTACTACACGGAGGCATTCAGACAGGGGTCGACCTCGACACGCGCAGCGTAGTCAGCAGTAGCATCTTGTGGCACCGTGACCTAGTTGAGGTTGAGGGCACGGGGCAGTAGAAGGTAGGGCCTAGTCTGGAGGTAGTCATGCGTGTCACGCATCACGCTACGAAGAGCCGTGCGTGAAACGGACTGCACGCAAGTAGCAATGGAAGTCTCCACAGCCACCTCCTCGAAGGCGTGAAGCACGGGCACATACATGTTGGTAGGGACCCAGAGGTGGACGACGATATGACCCTGAAGAGGTCCGTCTAGTCTAGCCTCACCCCGGCACACGCACGTGATCCTCTCAGTCAGGACGCCCTGCGAGTCTAGCACCCCGTACAGGATCGTGGCGAACCCACGGTAGTCTCGTGCGTCAACAACAAGCTCAACAAGCGGAGCCATCTGCAAAACAACAGTAAAAGACAGAGTTAGCAGGTTATACCTTATAAGGTAACAGAGTAAGTCTAAGACACAACATGATAGGATAAGGCAAAACAGGGTAAGACGGGGGTAACTCATAGGAAATCCAACTATGTGAGACAAGTAACTAAGGGTGGAGCAGAGCGAAGCGGAGAAAAGTAGCTTGAAGTGGAGCGAAGTCGGGCGATGGAGAGCAACGATAGGTAAGAAAGCAAATAGTATTTGTGGTAAGACATGTGAAATGAGGTAAGTCATGCAAGAAAATGTAGCATGGTCGGTAATATAACCGAAGGTGTATAGATTCGTGCATGTTTCTATCGGCCAATCCTAAGGGTTCGTCCTAGGGTTAAGCATGGCTTTGATACCAACTGAAACGATCCTGCATTCCGCGAAGGGAATGCCACAGATTCGACGTGTAATAGATGATCAAGTTCATGCAATTACCTAGATCTCAGTCGAATAACAGAGTCATACACGAATATCAGAGTACAAATAGAAGGTTTACATTAATTATTATCAACGCCACGCAGGGTGGAACACACTCACACACAGCAACTGGAACAGCATCTCACAGATAGCAGCGGAAACTAGGACTCCTCGCACCAAGCTTGAGCACAGGGCGAACCCCTACTCCTCCCAGTCGTCCTCCTCATCGAACTCGGGCTCTGAGCCTGCCAAAAATCTATTAGTACACTTGGTACTGGCCACGCATCTCCCACCCTATGATGCATTCGCTTTGTGGAACTAGATGCAAAGGGGGGTAAGAAGAGACCTATCTTTGGCTGTGGTTTCCTATGCGAGTAATAAATATTTTAAAAGTATAAGTTTATCAAATTTTTAACCCATCTCAATCACACACGTTATCCCATCCCACCACACATCTCATCACCACATCGCATCTCATCTCACTCTCTCAACGGCATGGACCACTCCCTCTCGTCCATGTCTCAACGGCTTCAGCCGGAACACTACTCTGCAAACCAGGGAAGGTAGAATGACTCCTCTCACTAGTCAAGTGAAGCTATACTTAGGAAAGGTCCATAGCCGAAGGGTTCGGCATATGTATCGATTGATCAACCAGAAACTCTATAGAGGTTTACACATCCCACAAGATAGCTATCCTTGACCATGCCTCGTCTAAGCTGATTCTGGGCCGCCTTCCGACTAGAAATGGTACCACCCTATCACTCAGAACTGGGTCCGTGTCGGAGTACCACCGACACGCTGAGACTGTGAGACGTAGTACTTGGCCCCTGAGTACTACGCTGTCTTGGAACGGTGTGGGTCCTCATGCCCGTACCTCCCTACACTATATGCTAACCTCTCAATAGTAGTGGCACCATGCTAGCAAGTCGAACGTCTGTCTCCTCCCCACAGAGGCGAGTGGGTGTGCAAGGATTCCTAAGACCTGGTCCACGGACATATCGGTCCTTAGGGTGACTAAGCAGGATATCTTCACAAGGGGAAACCGTTTTCTGCTCAACGGAACACCCGGCACCCCGTGCCATCACAGCACCTCCCATCCCGGGGCTTCATCCCACGAAGACACTCCACCCCAGGACCTCTCCCTATCACATGTACCCGCCATAGGCACCTCACATGGCGAACGCCCAGGTAGCATCCTCCGGCAAGACTTGTCCTCATGACTCGTCGTAGATCCTGCTCGGTAGACTCGACCCTCACCACACACCCAAGACTCACGCCAAGATCTCCCTAGATTCATTATCAGGTTATTAACAGGTTTACGGCACCTCGTGCCTTATCTCAAACGCCTCTCACTCACTAGCATCACATCACAGATACAATGCGAGTAAGAGTAAAGTAATGGGTAACGAGTGATAAAGTAGCATCTAGTCTAACAGCAGGGTCAGTAGGTGTAAGGTTGCAACAAGGTAAGTGGCTCAAAAAGCAGTAAACTACCATGCAACCTATTAGTAATATTATGACATAAAAGTAAAGCACTAGCAATTCTAAGTATTTGCAATGCATAATAGGATCTATGAAAGGGTGGGGCGTGGCACCTGGTAGGTCATCACCCAAGTCATCGGTGTAGTTGGGGTCGAACTCCTTAGTCGGAGGCTCCTCCGGGTCTGCCAAACATAACATATAGCCGCTCTATAGAGGTGTACAAAGAAGCAACTGGAAACCGAAAGATCCAAATGCACTCAAACAAAGGCCTATGCCATAGAGCTCATTTTTAGAAAAATTTGGACTCCGGTTTGGCATTTTTCTGAGCTACCGTTAATTAATTATGAATTTCAGAAGATTAAATCATTTTCTAAAAAAGAAAAAGAGCTGGTTTATTTACAGGCTAACACGTGGCAGGCCATGATTGGGCGTGTGCACAGTGTGGCTGACAGGTGGGGTCCGTGAACAGTGGCTGACAAGTGGGCCCCAGTCAACGTTGACCAGTCAATGGTCAACTTGACTGGGCCGTGATCGGGCTTGGCAGGCCGGGGCAGGGCCTAGACATGGGCCGGGTTGGGCTGGCCTGGACCCAGACACGTGTCAGGCGAGAGGGTTGTCCACGTGGCGCAGCTAGGTCTCCACCGGGCTCGGTCCATACAGGGGCGGTTCATGGTGGACGCGTAGCATAGGGTCTATGGGCCATTGGCTCGGTCCACGGTGGACTCGATCCACCGCACCCCCTCCTACTCTCTGGTCCAGGTGGACCGAGTGCACCCACGTCTCCAACTCCTTCTCCCTCCCCTCACTCCTCTGTTCTCACCCGCAGGGTGAACCCGGCGGCGGTGAGCTGAGTCAGCGGCTCGGTGCAGCAAGCGGGCGAGGGCGCCGAGGGGTTCTAGGGCTCCGTAAGGGCATCGCGGTCACGGTGAGGTGCAAAAGGCATGGCCTTGGACTTTCAAGTGCCCGGTGCTGGTGGCGCAGTGGCTTGGCGGCACCGTCATGCGGCGGCTCTGGCAAGGTAGGGCATCCGGTGGCTCCAGCTCTCCTTCCACTCCCCCTCCTTGCGTCCGGTTCGACTCTTGCCACGGTGGAACGCAAGACACCTCCCCTCCTACCCCTGCTGCCCTAGGATAGATCGAGCAGCCTCGCCATGGCCATGCTCTGGCCATGGCAGGCGCATCCGGTGCTCGGCAACCGTGGTATCATTCCCGCACTAGTGTTGGCTCGGCGCCGCCTTTTTCATGGCCGTGGGTATGTGTGTGTGCTCGCAAGGGTAGCACGGGGCTCAGGGCTTCTCCTTGACCTCTCCCAGTATGGGATCGTCAAGACGTCACCTACGTGCACAACGGCGGGTATAGAGAGCATGGCATCATCGAGGCTCACCGTTGGGTGTGGGGCAGACGGGATGCTGTGGCCGTGACGAGGTGATGCCGTGGAGAGTCAGAGCAGGCAGGTAGGCAGTGGTGGTGCCTCGGGCGGTGTCATCCCCTCTAGCTCCAGCAACCTTCCCATGGCTGCGCGCAGCTCCACGGCGGCTTCTTCCTCCCTGCCTCCTCTCTCCCTCTCTTTGTCTGGTTGAGTGGGAAGGCCATGAAGTGGCGGCAATGGATGGGAAGGGCTGGGGCTTCAGGGGTCACCCTTCTTATAGGGGGAACAGTGGTCATGGTGGCTCGGACGCTCGCCTACGGTGGCGATGGGTGGCCAGGGTACGTGTAGGGCGGAGGATAGCCTGGGGCTAGGGTTGCCGGGCAGGTGAGTGCAGCGGTTGCGGCGATTTGGCATGGAGCGGTAGCGAGGCATTTGGAAATCCGAGCTTTGGTCAAAAGAGCATGGCTTGATGTCACCGGAGCGGGCCTCGCCCCTGTCGTCAGCACGGTGAGTCTGAAAATTGCGGAGAGGAGCGAGCGCGACTGGATTGGAGACGTGGCAGCCTCTCCACTTCTAGGTGCGTCGCGATGGCATGTACGGGTGGAGTGGGTAGGCGCGGCAGCCTCAGATACGCCCGCCCCACCCCGATGCTCTGCTTCGGCAACTGGGCAGCGAAAGGAAAAAGTAGAGGTGGGGGATGACCACCGGGTCCTACCTGTCAGTGGGGCAGAAGGAATCGGCGGACTCCTTTGTCGTCACGTGGGGAAACGGTGAGCGGCCTTGGGCCGGCCCATGCATCGCGTGTGGGCGAGCGGTGCGTTGGGCCAGACTGGCTGGCCTACTGGCTGGCCCATGCGTGCGAGGGTAGCAGCTAGAGTTGGCTGGGCTGGGCTAGCGAGGCGCGCTGGGCCATGGATTCAAGCAGGTGAGAAGGGTGGGCTGGCTCGGCTATCCAAGGGCCAACATGGCTTCCTCTTTTTATCCCAACTCCCTATTGGCTTTTCCTATTTCTATTTCCCACTTCTCCATCCTATTTTCTAACTATACCTTGGTCCCTATATGTAAATGCTTATGTGCCAATAAGCATCCACCCTTAGGGGTGGTCCACTAGGGGTCTAGGGTTTGGAGTCCTTTCCAAGGGTTGGCACACAAGGTTAATTAATTAGTTATCTAATTAATTATTTAGCAAGGTTGTTGATTTTATTAACAATACATAAAATCAAATAAGAAACAACTCACAAGTAAATAATTAAATGCGAATGCTCTACTTTACTATGTAGGTGCTACTTGTGCAACTACATGGGTGTTTTTCCTATATGACACTCACCAATCATTGGCTTGTTTGTGAAAAATTTTTCAGTTATGATTTTTGGTTTTCGGAAAAACTAGGATGTTACAGTTGGCTGCTCCTCCGGGTCTGTCAAATGAGACATATAGCCACGATAAGCGACTCCTATAGATGATCACAAAGAAGCAACAGAAATTCAAAAGATCTAAATGCACTCAACCCAAGCCTATGATGTAGAGCTCATTTTAGAAAAATTTGGACACTAGTTTCATATTTTTCTGAAGTTGTATGAATTTTATCTGAATTTTATAAGTTTAAATCATTTTCTGAAAAAGAAAAGAAAAGGAAAAATCTAGGGCTTGACACGTGGCAACACGTGATTGGTTGAAGCGCTGCAGTCCCTGACAGGTGGGACCATGGTCAACGGTCAGTGGTTGACCAGGCTTAGCTTGGGCTCGGCGGGCCGGATATTGGGCCGGGTTGGGCTAGTCTGGATCAGGTAGGGCTAGACATGTGTCAACTAGCCAGGCTAGCCACGTGGTGAGCACGGGCTAAGGTCTGTGGGCATAGTGCACCATGGAAAGCACGACCACAGTCCATGGACCGTAGACAAGGTCCATTGTGGACCAAGTCCACCCTCTTCTCCCCTCTCTCTTTGGTCTACGGTGCTCTAGGTGTACGCGGGTCCAGACGGGGGCACAGTGACTCTCTCTCTCTCTCGTAGCGGCTCTCTCACCAACGGTGAGCTCGTGTGTTCTTGCGCTGTGGTGGCTTGACAAGGCTGCTAAGGGTCTTTGAGGCACCATGGGGGTATGGGGAGTTCAACGGTGGGCTAAAGGTGGTGGCTTGGGGTTCCAAGCGACCGACAATGGCAGTCCGATAGCTCACGACGGTGCAGGGATGGTGGTGTAGGCATCCAGGGCTTGGCAAGGCTCCAACGGGGGTTCTCCTGCTCTCTGGTGCTCTAGTGAGCACGGCTACGGCACTAGATCATGCTCTAGGGGCTCTGACGAGGCTGGCCACAGTGGCAGCGACTTCGCGACGGTGACGAGCTACGGCGAAGCGGCCACAGCCTCAGTTGGAGCCAAGGGTGGCTCTTTTCCTTTGATTAGGGCCATAGGGAAGGCAAAGGACTCGATGACGGTGACCAAAGGGCATGGTGGAGTCCGCACCACGGCAAGGTGCGCGGTGGAGCTCTGATGAGCTTGCGGTTATGGCAAATCAAGGCAAAGCGGGGGCTTTTTGGCCAACTAGCTACATGGCAAGGTGCATGGGGTCACGATGAACATCGACTACCAATTCTCATTACGTGAGGTGGCTGAAGTTGGCTGAATCATTCTCGGCATGGTTATGACATGGGCGCATGGTGGTCCAGCGAGGCGAATGCGACCAGCGGCCCTCAGGACTTCTCTTCTCCTCCCATCTTGCGCATGACGTGTCCCTCGGTGAGACAAACCTTGCTGAGGCGCTCATTCTACCTCTATCGGTTCATGGTGGCTGGAACACGACTGTGGCATGGTGGGGTCTGGCCATGGCGAGCATGGTGGGCACATCATGGTGGTGCTAGCATTCTTGAGCCCATGTGGCTCGGTAAGGCTGAGCCTTGGCTCATGTGCATGTGTGCGGTGCACTACTATAGTGAAAGGGCCAGCCTTTGGCCCTCCCAAGGGGAGAACATGGCGGTGTGTCCATGGCACGTCCATGGCAGTGAGCAAGTGGTGCTTTAGGTGCTCACCAGCAGTGGCGGGGTAGATAGTCTAGTGGTGCGGTGGTGAGGCAAGGCTATGATGAGTTGAGGCAGTGCAGGAAGAATCACGGTAGCGTCGAAGATGATCGGCAGCGTCCTCGGCACCGATGGCCATAGCTGGAACTCCAGTGGGCTCAGGCTCCTTCCTCCCTCCTTCTCCTCCCTTCTCCTTCGCTTCTCTAGCTTGGCATGTGGTTGGTGAAGCCACTAGTGGTGGCGGGGCAGATGGGAAGGGCTAGGGCACTAGGGGTGCCTTCTTATAGGGGAGCCACGGCCATGGTGAGCTACAAATGGCAAGGAGAGGTGGTAGGCCACGTGTAGGCGATGAAGCCCCTAGGGCTAGGGTTTTGGGGAGCACGTGGTGGTTGCGTGCTCGCTAGTGCTCCCAATTCAAATCTCTAGTGGTCAAAAAGCTGAGCGGGGCGGCGTCTACAGTGCGGGGCTGTGGTGGTGACATCAGCATGCCGCGGTGCAGCTGGGGAAGGCATGGGTACTGTGAATTATCGATGTGACACCCATCCATGGGTGTGCGTCCAACGGCTTAGCGACGAACGGTGGAGATGTGGGGGCTCAGCCTCGAATGCCTTTGTTGGTGAGATGCTCTGCCTTGGTAGGAAAAGCAAAGGAGAGGAGGGAGAATGAGGGGGATGACCGACAGGGCCCGATGGTCAACGGCAGGGGAGAAATAATGACAGCCATGCATCGTGACGCGAGGAGTGGGAGCGGGCCATTGCTGGGCTGACTCAGCCACACGTGGGCGTAGGCACGCACGTGGGAAGGAGCTAGGCCTCGCTAGCTAGGCTGGCAGTAGCAGGTTGCGGGGCATGGGGTGGCCGGGCCACTGCTTGGCTACCATGGCTACTAGGCCGCTTTGGGTTTTTCTATTGCCCCCTTAATTCTAATTCCTTTTCTATTTCTATTTCTTACTCTATGCTACATCCTAGGCACCTATATGTGTATGCATGTGTTGCCAAGCATGCATACACCCTAGTGGGATCCACTAGAGGTCATCTAGAGTCTTAGGGTCCAAGCGAAGGGTTTGGCAACTCACACACATCATATTAATTAAGAAGGTTAAGTTGATTTTATTACATCACATAAAATCAAGAAGATGCAACTCATATGTTGTTTAAACATGCAATTGCTCAACCATGCTATCTTAGGTTCTACTTGTGCAACTACAAGGGTGGTTTCCTAGCATGCACACTCACCATGCATGGGTTTTGTTAGAAAAATTTTTAAGTTCAGATTTTTGGTTATTGGAAAACCTAGGTTGTTATAGAGAGCCTCCTAGTGTCTTCTAGAGTCTTCCCACACAGTTCCCATGGTGGAATTCCATGATTTTCTCTGACATGTAGGTCCCCCTTGATGGTTTTCTAGATATACCCTGCAGAAATTATAGATTCACCAAAACTCATGGAATTTATTAGTTTAAACTAGGGCTGGATATCGAGCCAACCGTAGTTTTTTTCGAGCTTTTTTAGAAATTGGTATAATCTTATTCATCATTATTTCCTGCATTGTTTAAGACCCAACTTCATGACGAGCCTAACGAGCCGAGCCTAATGAGCCGAGCCTCAGTTGAAAGTCATTCCAAATCAAGTCATTTTCATTTTAAAAGATAAATGAGTCCAATCGGAGCACTTTTGTACCGAGCCACCGAGCCATCTTAACGAGCTTTTTGTCCAGCCCTAGTTTAAACCCTAAACCTTTGTTGGTGATCTCATTTGTGCCCTTATACATGTTTCTTTGATGGTTTAATACGGTTGTTAACTACCGTCAACACTTGCATCTATTGCAAAACCGACCATTGCCCTTCATAAAGCTAGCTTTAGGAGTGACAAAGGCTGCCTTGCCTTTCTTGGGGGTATAGCTTAATCTCACTTTGTTGAGAGAAAACCTTTGGCTACCCAAGCAATTTAGCAAGCGGACATCTCCACCATAGGCATTGCCTAAGGCACAAGTGAGCTCATTCACCTCCTTCTTGAGGGTCTCATTTTCCACCATTAGTGAGACATCACAAGTGAAACCATCACTCAAAAGTAAAGTGGAAGTGGAAGTGCTACAATAGGGGTTAGTGGGAGCAACAATAATGGGCTTATAAAAAGATTCATTAATAATATCACATGTTAGTCCCATATCACAAGACACAATCACTTGCTCCTTCTTGGCCTCCTCCTTCTTAGCTTGCTCGATGAGAGAGGAGTGAGCCTTTTCAAGCTTAGAGTGAGCTTTGCCAAGCTTCTCATGGGCTTCCATTAGCCTCTCATGAGTGGCATTGAGCTCATCAAAGGATTGCTCAAGAAATTTGACTTTCTTGCATAATTCTTTGCACTCCTTTCTCTTCATCTCAAAGCAAGTGTGCACTTGCTCACACATATACATGAGCTCCTCCTTGGTGTACTCCTCCTCATCATCATTATCACTCCTACAAGCATCACTTTCACATTCATCATCATCACTCACATCATATTTTATGTTGGTTGGCTTTGCCATGAGGCATGTCGATGGAGTGTAGAAGATGGAAGGCTTGTTGTTGATGGTGATGCTTGCTAATGCCTTCTTGATGGATTTCTTATCATCATCACTAGAGCCATCACTATCCGAAGAGCCATCACTATCCCAAGTGACCACATAGCCTCCACCCTTCTTATTTTGGAAGGTCATCTTCTTCTCCTTCTACTCCTTCTTGTTCTTCTTGTCCTTCTTGTGCTTCTTCTTCTCATCCTCATCATTGTCACTATTGTAGGGACAATCTGTTACAACATGATTGGGGCTCTTGCAATTGTAGCATCTTCTCACATATTATTTGCTCTTGGTGTGATCTCTTCTCTTTCTTGCACCATAGCCCTTCTTCTTTCATGAATTTGCCCATCTTGCGTACAAACAGAACCATAGCTTCATCATCAATGTCACTAAGATCTTCATTATCACTTGATTCTTTCCTAGACTTGCCCTTGTTCTTGGATGATGAGCTAGCCTTGAATGCTACACTCTTCTTCTTCTTCTTCTTGTCTTCATCTTCCTTCTTGTCATCCTTGTCACCCTCTCCCTTTCCACACGGTATGTCTCTTGTATCATGACATCACCTAGTACTTGGTTAGGAGTGATCTCCTTCAATCCTCCTCTTATGAGGAGCAATCTTAACATCTCAAATCTTGGAGGTAGACACATTAAGAACCAATGAGACACATCATCATCATTGATCTTCTCACCCAATGCCTTCAAATCATTGACAGTTACTTGCAATCGATGGAACATCTCTGGAATTGTCACAACCTAGGTGTTAGCAAGGCTGTTAACATTTATCATGAAATCATTAACTAGGTTAATGATTAGTTAAGTGAAGGTTAGTGTAGGAAGGAACTTAAAAATACGAAGGAACAAAAACAAATTTATTAATTAGAGCAAAGTTAGTTGGTCAACTCATTCCTAGGTTAATCTCTAATTTAAATATTATAGGTCAACACTAGTCAACACATAGCTTAAGTAATGGTTCATTATCATATATCAACCTTAGATCATTTGACTAAAACCAATTAGAGATTAGTTAAGTAACCAAACTAATTAGGCACATATGATGTTACGTGTGTAGTGGTCAACCTCCTTTAGTAGAAATCAAACTCTTCCAAAACTAAGTCAAACTCTATCTTTATGAAAAAGGTAATTATTAACTATTGTTGACAATCAAAGCATAAAAGTCAACCAAATCACCCAATACATGATATACAAACCTCAAGTCACCATTCACATAAAAGAAAGAAGGAAAATGAATGAAAGTTAAAGTCACATGAAATGATAACACAAACAAGCTCTAACTAGCATTATCAAATAAATACTATTTTAAAATGTTTGACCAAAGTCAACCATGTGACTAAATACACTCTAATTAAGTTTATGAACAACTTTTATTAAGAAATCAAACCTAAACTAGGTGAAGAAAATGACTAAAGAAGACAAAACCTTAAATCCCTATAATAGCCTAATAGTATTTTAGGAGGCCAATAAAATGATTATTTTATTGGACACTTCAACCTTAACCAAAATATGAAATATAGTTGAAGTCATCTACTTTAACATGGTACAAAACTTGGTGAAATTGAACTCAAACAGTTAAATTTGGAGCTTCAACTTTGAATCAACATTTAAAGTTCGTTGGGGACATGGAATTTTTCTAAGTATGGAATCAGCTCTAGTGTCAACACATTGACATAACGCGTTCTTCAAATTTTGTTAAACAACAAACTTTGATTCAAATATAAAAGTTAGAGTTTGAACCTATAACTAGGGATTGACCAAGTTTGACTGAAGTTTGACTCCGTTGGACCTTCCAAATAGTGGCAAAAACAGAAACTCCCAAACCCTAGTTCATGCACTGATAGTCCACAATTTAGCTATAATTACCCACTAATCTAGAACCCCAATGACCTGGGAACCTTAAACGTTTTGTATATTAAGTCATTATAAACAACTTTCGTATAAGGTGACACACCATTGTCTACATGGTTTAGCCACAAAATCAATCCGAAGTCAGCAACTTGGATGCACGCCAGCAGTTCGACCAAATGCCACAAAAAGGATTGACATGCCCTGCCCATGCGTTGAAGCGCCTTTCTGCCTTGCGCTGCACGCCGTGCGTGCGGCGTGCTAGCTGACCTTTGCCATGTTCCATGCTGCCTTGGTTTGCTTCCTGAGACCCAGACCATCGCCTTACTCCCAACGAAGCAACAAGTCACATGTTGCACGAACATTGGCCGCAACGCCGCCGAGCTTGGTGTGCACGAACTCCGGCTAGCTACCCTACTGCCTGTGCTCGCTGCTGCTGCCATGACATTGCCCACTACCCAAGCATTGCCTCCTGGATGACACCTTCCGTCGTCCTGCCCCTGCAACAACCTCGCCATCGCCTATAAAAGCCGAGAACACGATCGCCATGATCGACCACCTGCCCCTCCATCCGTTTCCAAAATGTGCCATGCCCAATCCATCTCTCCCTAATTCATCTCGTACACAACTGCCTCAGGCTCCTATCTAGACCCTATACAAGATGTGATGAGAATTGCTGACCAGCGTGAGCGCATGAAGCTCTGGCGCCGCCCGACATGGCCACTATACTGGGCGCTCACGTGGAGCCGTGGATAGCTCCACCCACGCCTCAATGCCTGAAGCTCATGGGACTGCTAGCCTTGCCAAGCTCTCTCCATCCCCTGTGCACGTACGCCGTTGAGTTGGAACCGAGCACGATGCCCTTGTCGTCCCGTGCGTGTTCGTCGCCGTCCCTGCACACCTCCACCATGCACGTAACCGGCACCGCCCTAACCTTCTCCAAGACAATCGCCGCCTCACCTAGAACCCGATGAGCACCCTCCTCCTCGTAGGCCAGTCCCCTACCACCGGTGACCTCCTGCCTCCCGAAGTCGGCCATCGCCCGTGTGTCGTTCCACCTGCGCACGCCGCCGGGCCGTTGTAGTCTATCCAGAGCCATGATTCATACACCCTTATATGCGTGTAGGTTCCTTGATGATTTAGCTTGCCTACCGTCGTCGGCGAACCTCACTGCCGACGGGATTTTGGGCGGGCATCGCCCTGCTGTGCGTGCTCTACTCTGGAGCCGCCCAGGGACTTGCAAAAACAAGAATAGAAACAAATACAGGGGCTAACTGCGAAAATCATGACTCAAGTGAATAGTAGTATGGAGTGCGGATTAGTTTAAATAAAATCCAGCGTCCACTTTGCAGAACACTAGCGCACCTGGGCCTTCCCCCTCCTGGGCTAGCCTGTTTCTGCACTGGGCCGAGGGTGGGCCTGGTTGGGCCAGATCGGGTCCAAGTGCTCTTTTTTCTTTTTCTATATTTTTATTAATTTTGTTTAAAAGCTAAGAACTTCTAAAAAGTGTAATAAATCGAATAAAAATCAGAAAAATGTCAAACCAAGTTTGATGAACTCTGCACAACTAGTACTACACAGGGAACACATAAAATCACATGCTTTAATACAAAATGATTGTTGTAGGTATAGATTTAGTTTCGCCTATAATTAAATGTGTTTGAATTATAGAGACGTTCTGTGCTCCAAAAATTAGGAAATTTTAATGACAGCTTACACATATTGAGTACGACTTGTAGTAAAAATTTCATGACCATTAGATGTTGGATGACGTAGTTATAATTTATCATGTGATAATGTGTGTTATTTGCTTTATAAATAATTCATGGAAATTAAAGGAAAGTAAAAATAGAAAATTTGTGACCTAGCTAGAGTATTGCTATTATAGTACATAGTAAACACTTAATATTACTATAGTGTTACAATAAAATATTGATATATAGAATTATCTTGTGCCCCATGCTTGTTTTCCAATTAACACTTAATTAAGTGGTTAGCTTATAATGTAAGACCATGTTTGATGATGTGTTGTTCTCTTTTGATAACATGCACATAAATAGTGTTACTTAGATTATATATGAATTAAGATATCACCCTAAGCCATACACACCACCCAAATTCTTTTATGAAGTTGTTAGTACTTAATTGTCAGTAAACGAGTGTCCAGTGAGGTAAACTAAAATAGAGATATCACCCTGAGAGCAGCACCCATATCACCTATGAAACCTCGCTTCACTTAACTAAACTAAGTACCTCCTATTAGTAACTAATATGTTATGTGTAGCAATGATGTAGTTCACTTGTTCATGTAACTATTAAGTAAACTCTTTTAATATGTTTGTATGTGTATGATCATGATAGCTTAATCATCATTATGTACACTAGGTTTACAAGTGTAGTCTAATATATTGATATAATTTCTAATAACAATTATGGAACTTAAAGTAAAGTTAGTATAGCAAGTATCAACTTGAAATCACTTCCAAATTACAAAATATACTAGTTTTCTCTTGTGATGACATCTATGTTAGTATATATTTCTTGTTCTTGTAATGGATCCATGTAATATTAGCCTTAAGCACTAGAATGGTGTAACTTCATACTATTAATTAAACTACTAAACTCAAATTTACCTCAAGTCATTCACATCATGATGTAACTAGATGATAAAGTAAAGATAACTACATCACATAGTAAATTGAAGTAAACTTAAACCTAAACTATTTTAACTATTTAATGCATCCAAATTTATACGCTTTGAACTTAATAAACATGTCACAAGTGAGTCCTTTAATTTGGAAAGAATCAGAGTTGGTTTTAGTATGATTCATATCCTCATTAGCCTCGACGAAGTAGTACTTCCTTTTCATCTTTATAAAACATCCTTATTTATGCATCTATCATCTTGTGTATGCATTTGCATCAATGCATATCATTTAGGTACGATGATGGATCAATGGGTCAGTTGAAGGATGATTGGAAATCTAAAGACGGTGTATGGTATTCTATCCAAAAGATGGTGTGAGGGAGGCTCAATCCTGAAGATGATGTAGATACTAACTTTTTATTATATAAGTTACCCTAAAGCAAGCCCCAGTGCATAACTCATGTTTTAATCACTTTTCTGTTTAACGTGCATTAAGTGTAGGAGCTGTGTGAAACCTACCAATATAATGATCCTAACCTATGAGTCATACTAGCTGTTGACGGTCACTAACACCAATTATAAATCGTCAACATAACCTGCATTCGTACTTAATTCCATCACCAAACATAGGTATAGGAGTTTAAACTAATAAATTCCATGAGCTTTGGTGAATATTTGTATGCAGGAGGATTTATCTAGAAACAGCCCTGGGACCACTATCCTTCACTCCAAGCAAGCAAACCGACGACAACAAGTAATTCAAGCCGTGAAAACTACAAAAAATAACTCTAGAGGGTTCCAGAAGACACCACGCCAAAGCATGGGCTAAAAGCTCACCATAGTGGGCCGACCAGCCCACTAAGGAGGCCGCCTAGCCTAGCCCAGAGCTCGCTCATCCTTCATCACCTCGTACTCCTTCCTACGATCTACACCGTTGATTCTAAGGCAGTTTTAGGTCGGTTCATCCAACGGTGGTCGAGGGAGGTGACGTAGATTGATGACGTGTCAACTCCTTGCCCGTTACTCCATCTCCCCTATATATACTAGCCCCTGCCCCTCCCTCAGCAGATCCTAAAACCCTAATTCATATTTTCCTCATGAGGATCAAAGCCAACTATCAAGAGAAGATTAGTCCTCCATAGGATCTAGTCTTATGAATAGAAATAGTGAGATAGAGAGTGTGGAAAGAGTTTGGAGGAGGTGCCAGCATGTCGATGCTCTCTCTATGGCTTGTACTTTGGTGCATCCAAGTTCTACTTGAGCTTGCCTCTGAGATTACTCTGGTAATCAACTTCTGATTCAAGTAAGTAATTGTTTATATTGTTCATCAGGATCACGACTCTCTTTTGAGTGCTTTAATCTATAGGATGCTTTAGGTTAAAGTATTAATCATAAGTGTAAGCGTGGTGCTTAGACTTAGGTTAATCGTGGATGGACCCTGCATTCTAGCTCAGTGGTAGCTCACGAGGGTGACTCTTATAGCCTTGTCGAATCCTATAGTCCACCTCCCGTTTGTAGGCCAAGTAGGACCGGTTGCGAAGGAAAGCATCCTCTATTGTTGTCTTTCCTTAGTAATGTCCCTAGTTGAACAGTAGAAGATATAGTTTACTCAAGATTAGAATTAGAGAACCTCAGTTATCCTATCTACGCTCCTATTTATCCTAGCCTTGTTGATTCTCTTACTTAAGTTAAACCTTAACCCAGTTACTACCTCTTGTTAAGTTAGACCATAGTTAGTCTCACATGTTTCCCTATCGATACGATACTTGGAATATGTCTGGGTGAAAGCTACAGCGGTATCCGTGCGCTTTGCGGATTTATCTGTGTGCGTTAATTTATACTAACAAGCTTTCTGGCGCTGTTGCTGAGGAAACGATTGTTGAATTAACTACAAGCCTAGCTTAACCTTTTATCTTTTATTCTTTCTTTGTTTTACTTCTTTGTTTAGCATGGATTCCACTCCTATCTATCAATATGCTAAACCCACAAGTGCAAGCCTAAGGGTACCAAAATCTTTAGACCCTATCATAACACTTGATTATGAGCTGAGCTTGTGTTGTATAAAAAAGATTCAGGATCAATCCTTCTAAGGAGAAGGCAATGAAAACCGTCATACCTACAAAAGTATGAACAGACCTATGCATGCTTGCATATCGTTGGCATGTCTGACAAAACCTTAAGATGGAAGTTGTTTCTATTCTCTTTGATAGGAAGAGCTAAACAATGGTACAGTCTAACCGTAGGAAGTATGCAAGGTGATTGGGAAACTTTATGCTCAAAATTTTATTTATTCTTCCCCATCTCTAAGGTAGTTAGCTTTCAAAAAGAGGTTCTAAATTTTAGGCAACTAGAAGAAGAATCTCTTGGCACATCATGGGATCGTTATAATGAACTTATCATCACTGGTCCGAACCTTGCTATTCCAGACCTAATACTCCTTCAACATTTTTACATGGGTCTTAGCATGGATTCCAAGGAATCCCTTAATGCAGCCTCTAGAGGAGCTTTCCTTCATTTGTCTACTGTGAAGCAAGGGCTATGCTTGATAGAATTAGTGGAAAACTCTCTGCACTAGCATTCATAATGAACTCCCCAAGAAAGAGAAGGAATCATCTCCCAATCAAGAAGAGGAAGTTTTGATAGCCAAATCACAACCATTCTGATCCCAAGATTTAGCTATTAATTCTGAACCACCAATACCCCAAAATCCCCTAAGAGAAGAAGGAATTCCACCTTTAGAAACCCGTGTTGAAATTAAGGATGACCTCTTTGGTATTGATTTTGGGAGAACATTAAATTCTCATCTTCATAAGAGACCTTTGAGTGAATATAATTCAAATCGTCTCAAGAAGAGACCTCTTAGAAAGTGGTGTCCTTATTCCCATATAGGACATTAGGAATAATTCAAGGATAGCATGTCTAGTGATGCCATAGAAGGAGAGCCAAGCCTTTAGAAGACACTTCTATCCTCTCTCCTTCTATGTCCACATTAAATGTCTTATCTAAACCCATCTCTCAACCCATCCTTGACCCCGATGATCTCTCTTGTGATATTTCTCCTAAGCCTCATGATGACCCTAGAAATCCACTAAGACAACTGAAGCATAGGAGTCATGAAGACCACAAGGATGACCAAGAAGAGCAACGACAATAGCAGGAATGTATTAAGAATTGGCTGGAATGTATGACGAACTCATATGCCATTGTTAAAAACTAGATGGACAAGGATGAAGAGTTATGGGTAGAATCCAAACTTGGCCTAGATTCAAACGGTGAGTTTAAGTCAATTTCCTCAATAAACATGATTCACCCAAGTTTGGAGGAGGCCTTAGATGAGATCAACCCGAGAGACACCAACCAATAGGAAATCTTAGACAATAAAATGTCCAATGAATATCATAGGCATGGAATGATGGACACAAAATTTTTCCCTATGGACATCCATGAAGAATCACCCTTGGAGTTTAAAAAGGAAGATTATATCATCAATGGGCATGGAAGCCACATCATGAACATCTCATCAAATTCATGCTCATATGAGAAATCTCCCGAATTAATTGGTCTCTCTACTACCACACACAAGATCTTCGACCCCCTCATACTTTCTATTCCTAAAGACTTTGAAATGGTGGTTGTAGATGCATATGTTTATCATAAATATTGCAGATCTTGTTGTGTGAATCTTGAGATAGGTACATGAAGGTTGGTGTTAGAGGAGAAACCACTTCACCAATTTGAAGCACAATTAGAAGGTTTCCCAAGAATGAGCTTTTGTCCTAAAGCAAGCACTTTTGATAGATAACATGAGCTTTTACCTTTTCCCCTTGTGAAGTGAGTATAGAAATATAGTTGTGAAAATATTCCTTCGGGTACTTTTGTCACTAACCATTTCAGGTTTGAAGCGAAAAGAATGAAGGGGGAGACTCAAGGTATGTCCAACCAATTATCATGCAACATTGAGTCACATCCATCCAAACTTGACTTTGTCTTACAAAATTCAAGCCTGGGGGATGGGCCTCTCTGGAAAAACTTTATGCCATGCTGTTAATTTTGGAAGTCTCTACCTTTAAGCCATGCTCAATTCACTAAAAAACAATCATGCTCTTTTATCTCCATTTGATTAAATCTCTATAATGCTTTCATGCTACCTTTGTTTACTATAGTATGCTTAAGGTTTGGAGTAAGTTCATACATCTTTTAAATTAAGCATGGAGCTTAGTTTGGTGTGCTGATCGCACTCCCAAAGGTTTTTAAATTAAGCATGGTGCTTAGGTTAAAATGCCTTCCTAAATCAAATTAGACATGGTGTCCAGGTTGATTTTTGAGCTGAAAGTATGCTTTAGTAGATACTGGATATTTCGTTGGACTAACCCCTACAGGAAAACTGTCAATTCAATTTGAGGCAATCATGAGATGAATTCAAATCGGAGATAAAGCAAGGCACATGATGAACTCCAATAACTTTGCATAAGAAAACAGCACATTCAACATAAATGTAATAACTACATACCTCATTCAACATGGATGAAAGAACTATAAGTACCATAGTTCATTCACTTTGTCTTTTGCTGCAAGTTACCTTTGCCTTGAGCTATGCTTGTATAGAACATGATAAACAAAATCTATGCTAAAGTAGTTCAAACACCATCTTTTCATTCGCATAAAGGGAAATTACAAAAATTCTAGACAAACAACCCATGTTCCAAAAGCTCACCATAGTGGGCCAGCTGGCCCACTAAGGAGGCCACCCGACCTGGCCCAGAGCCCGCTCACCCTCCGTTGTCTTGTACTCCTTCCTACAATCTACACCATTGATTCTAAGGCGGTTTTAGGTTAGTTCATCCAACGGTGGTTGAGGGAGGTGACACAGATCAATGACTTGGCAATTCCTTGTCCACTACTCCATCTCCCCTATATATACTAGCCCCTGCCCCCTCCCTCAGTAGATCCTAAAATCCTAATTCATATTTTTCTCATGAGGATCAGAGCCAGCTCTCATGAGAAGATTAGTCCTCTATAGGATCTAGTCTTATGAATAGAAATAGCGAGATAGAGAGTGAGGGAAGAGTTTGGAGGAGGTGCCGACTTGTCGGTGCTCTCTGTACGGCTTGTACTTTGGCAGATCCAAGTTCTACTTGAGCTTGCTTCTGAGATTACTCTAGTAATCAACTTCTGATTCAAATAAGTAATTGTTTATATTGTTCATCAGGATCACGACTCTCTTTTGAGTGCTTTAATCTATAGGATGCTTTAGGTTTAAGTATTAATCGTAAGTGTAAGCATGGTGCTTAGACTTTGGTAGGCACACAAATAAGAAACAAACATGTTTGAGTTATAATTTCATTTAATCCAATCTGATTAACTCAACATGTTTTGTTCTTTAAACTTGTTCCTAACATCACTTTCTTGATCCCATAGTCTTAACCAAATAAACTAGAAATATCTTTGAAAGATGATGGTCATAATCATGTAAAGATTGATACATTATGTAGAGATAGACAATCCTTCCATAGGTTAAGCAATTCAAATCTTTTCTGCCAAATGAACTTAAATGATACATTCATGCTCAATCTTCTGATCTTACCACTCATGTTACAATTGAACAAAGCACATAACATCAAATTCATCTTGTTCTATGTGCCCAAGGTTAGAGAAGAGTAAATAAAGTTTTGGTTCTGTTGGTGTTTTCCCACCAATGGAGCCCATACACTTGATCTCTACCTTGTCTTTATGAGCAGGACACACTTTAAGTAAAGGATGGGAGAGTTAAGTGAAGGTCCTAAACCTATCAACCCAAAATCAAATTTAAAAACAAGATAGGTTTGGCGGAAGAGGTGCCAGCCTGTTGGTGCTCTCTGTACGGCTTGTACTTTGGCAGATCCAAGTTCTACTTGAGCTTGCTTCTGAGATTACTCTAGTAATCAACTTCTGATTCAAGTAATTGTTTATATTGTTCATCAGGATCATGACTCTCTTTTGGGTGCTTTAATCTATAGGCGCTTTAGGTTAAAGTATTAATCATAAGTGTAAGCATGGTGCTTAGACTTAGGTTAATCATAGATGCACCCTGCATTTCGGATCGGTGGTAGCTCATGAGGGTGACTCTTATAGCCTCGTTGAATCCTCTGTAGTCCACCTCTCATTTGTAGTCCAAGTAAGATCTGGTTGCGAAGGAAAGCATCCTCTGTTTGTGTCTTTGCTTAGTAATATCCCTAGTTGAATAGTAGAAGACATCGTTTACCCAAGATTAGAATTAGAGAACCTCAGTTATCCTCTCTACGCTCCTATTTATCCTAACCTTGTTGCTTCTCTTAGTTAAGTTAAACCTTAACCTAGTTACTATCCCTTGTGAAGTTAGACCGTAGTTAGTCTCACACATTTCCCTATGGATATTGTACTTAGAATACCTCCGGGTGAAAGCTATAGCAGTATCCGTGCGCTTGCGGATTTATCTATGTGCGTTAATTTATACCAACACTAGCAAATAGGTTCATGTAGCTGCTATTGCTTAGGGACTCGGTAGATGTGTGCAACCTGTCATTGCTCACAATAGGTTCCACACTTCTTCCCTTATAATATGGAACTTGGGAGGAAACTAAATTGAGACCGAGCAGGACTGTGGACTTTGGCTTGGATATGGTTGGGCAGCAGAGCGAGGCTCTATTTGCATTTGTCCTGCCTGTGTCGATTAAGGATCATCTAATGTTAGCCCGTTTGGTGAAGTTTGAAAGTACCAACACATAGCAAGGTCCCATGCATGGATGACCGCGAAACCTATTACCTCTCTTGTGCTAAGGGAACCCATGGAGTTTGTCAGCCACTACACTAGTCCCTCAGAGTAGTCGGGAGGTGGGGGCCACGGCTGTAACCATACATTGAGCTTGGATTGTGCATGGCCGGTGGGTCAGGTCCCCAGGGCAGACTGGGTCAGTACTAGACCTTGGTTCAAGGATAGAGAATAGTAGCCCTATGCGAACCCTCAATCAGGTTTGTACGAGCGTGTGTTTGGGTTTGCCCAGCTGGATGTAAATCGATTGCAATCGTCATCGCTCCTCGGATATGGATACCACTTTGCCATTGTATAGCATCGTAGTTAATGCAACTTGAACATGGATGATGATGGACAAGAGGATGAACATGAACCTACACTTGACTGCTAAAACTTGAATATAAGGACTTACCTCTAGTAAGCTTTTGCAAAAGATAAAAGAAGCAGCAAACCAAAAGCCCCCTCCATATCCTTTGAGAGTCAGGAGACTACTCCCACGTTGATGGGTAAGTCTTGTTGAGTACACTTCAGTACTCAGGGTTTTATTCCCCCTATTGCAGGTAACAGGTGGAAGTCAGAGCTAACTCTATGTGTGGATACCTCCTAGTGGGCTCAGCGAGGACATCCTTTTCTGCTACGATCATAGAAGTTATATTATACTTATATTTCTAAACTAGATATTTGATTGAAAATTGTTCACTTCTGCTGCTTTTATAAAAATGTACTTATCTTCTGCTGCTTTACTTAAACTTGTTTTGTAATAATAACTCCGATGTTGTAATTATGTAATAATGTAATGAAAGAAATGGTTTTGATGTTTTGAAGTTTTGTCTACTCATTTGTGTTCTTGGTGAAAACATGGATTGTTTTGAGGTCTCCCTTAGGGTGGTCTCAACAGACTACCAGGTTTGACTTGATCTCTCAGGCACTTAGTGTCAAATGGCTAACAAGTGCGCTAGGGATTAAGTTAAACTGGGCAGTTTTGCCACAGGAATGCTCTCATCTTCCTTCATCTTGAAGCTTGTCAACTTGTCATTGAGAATGTACAACTTGGCACTCTTCACTGCCGGTGTGCCCTCATATGTTTCCTCTAATCTCTTCCACACTTCATTAGCTCTATCACAATCCTTGATTTGCTCAAACACCTTGGAACCAATGGCATTGTAGAAGGTGTTGAGAGCCATTATATTTGTCACACCCGGTTTTCTAAAGAACAAAACCAGGCTAATCATATGTGTGCCCAGGAAGTCCACACATATGCCAGAATGAAAAAAATATCAGAAACAATGTTATTATATAACGTATACATAGCTATATTAACACTTACATCAGAGTATCGCGGAACGGTGACTAAACTTCGGGCTCCATTCTTCTCAGGGACGGCTGACTGGGGGTAACATATGCCTAGCACTTCTACTAGTCTTCTGGAAACTCCACTACACCTTTGTCCTTTTTCCGAGTAGCATCTTACTACACACTGGAGTGTTGGGGAAATAGCAAGAGTGAGTCCATGTCGAACTCAACAAGTATAACACAGGGTTCATGAGGCTCAAAAAGGCTAGACACTGTTTAACTGCGTTTAGCTTTTAATCATCATATAATTAGCAATTGAGTAGCATCAAGGTAATCCAAATCCCATTAATGAATCAATGATCAATTGTAATAAGGATAATGAATAGCATTAACATGAGCATAATAATAATCAACAATAATTAAGCATGATATAACAATGGTGATCAACTATTCTGTAAGAATCCCCAAGGCCGCTCGTATCCGTGAGCACGGCTAGTATACCAGTTTTTAAACTCTGCGCAGAGGTGTACACTTTCACTGTGAGTCATGATTTCCAAATGCATGGGTTTGCAAGGCCCAAAACATCAGAGACCATATAAAGCCATTCAAAAGTTCGTCTAACAAGTTAGGGCCATTAGATTCACTCGGCAGGCAGATGTAGAACCCCCCTTCCCTGTGACACAACAACCGCAGCCTATACACACTAGGCCAGGGGCTCGCACTACACCCAACATGGCAAGCCATTCTTACGCCATTTAAGGTAACCTCTAACAAGCTAGAAAAGGTCTCTTGAACAACTAGAGCCAGAGCCATATAGCCCTCACAGCTGTACTGTATATCCCGGTTATCACTTACAGGTAAGTCCTTATGGAGAGAAACCAGAGCAACAATATAACCCCTTGCTCTAGCCCCCTTTTCAACAGTAATAAAATCATCTTAATTGGTTGATTGCATAATCCATTAGTCAAATTACAAGATCATTGTTCATAATTAAGCGCTAGCAGTAGCTACCCAAATGCATACCCAAGGTTGACAAGGAATCAAGATATCAAAAGCTAAGTTATAATCTCTATGGTTGTCAAGGAAGACACATGCATATGTATGATAATTTCAGTGAATAGGACAACAAGGATAGTCCCATGTTATACTTGCCTTGATCAAAGCTTTCCTGATGATACTGTTGGTCTGGCTCAAAATAATACTCCTGATCGTCAAGAAATTGCTCACCGTCTATACTCGATCATCAATCAACAACACACATGCATCCAATCAAACATACACGAAGCAAACAAAGAGATACAATTAGAACAGTACACCAACAGTAACAAAACAGTAATAAAAGTTTATAAAACTCTTCTACACGTTTCTACGATCACACAGACGTAAAGATCACCAAATTCGGAGTTAAAACGTAAAAGTTATGAATTTTCTAAGATTTCCTATAGATAAATAAATACTTAATTATAAACTCGAAAATTAAACTTTCCAAACCTACTGCACAACTATATTAACATGTAGAGCTCGCAAATACGAACCTAACGCAACTTGAACGGGTCAAATCGGAGTTAAAACGAAGATTTTATGATCAAAACAAGTTTAGTGGCAAAACTGTAAATAGTATCATCTTCTACCTTGAGCTGGGAGGAGCTCCGGTCAGCCATGGTGGTACCTCGCCGGAGAAAAACAAGATGAGATGGGAACTCGATGAAACAGCGATGGATTCGTGTAAACGGATATACCACGATGTAGAGAACGACGAGGGCTGCCTCTTGGTGGTGGTGGCTGGCGTCGGAACGCGACGGTTTGGCCGGAAAAGCTCGTCGGAAGTTCACCGGAACGCAAGCTGTAGATGCAGAACTTCGGCAAGAGGTGTAGGGAGCTACGAGCGGCGGCTCGCGATAAGGGTTGTACTTCTGAAACCAGGGCGTCGAGGGCTACGCCGGCATATATATAGTCGTAGGGTTTGGAAACTTTTCGGATTTTCTTAATTTCGGGATTATTTTAATTCCGTGAATAAAATAATTCCAGAAAATCTAAAATTACCTTTTTGGCCGTGAAAAATAGCCCGGAGCTCAGAAAAATCATGGGAAAAATCCTGAAGACTCTTGGAGAGATAAGAAACTCAACTAAATGAGTTTGGACTCATGAAAAGATTGATGAAGAGATCAAGGAAAAAGATTAAGCTCACGGAAATTAAAATTTAAAATCCAGAAAATGCTAAAAAGTTTTCCGATGAAAAGTAAACGTCGTCCCGTGATATTTTGAAAATAATAGCACTCACCAACACCAAAGACAAGCATCACACAAACACCACATTATCAATTTAATATGAAAAAGTTTAAAACCACAATTTTCTATATTTAAATTAGCAACAACTTAACTTATCTAATAAATTTATTCAAATATTGAAATTATTTATTTTATTTAGTATTTTTCATGCACAACCCAAAATAGGAAATTTTGGGTGTGACAAATCTACCCCACTTAACAGGAATCTCGTCCCGAGATTCGGAGAGACTAGGGAGAAAGATAAAGTTGATCTACAAGTCTTCACTTTTCTTTCGTCAACTCCTATCCAATGATGATGCCACAAACTCATAACCAACTTTGTAAATGTCTCCTTTAGACCCTTACGATTCTTGTAGATGGTTCTAACAGGTTACCCACCCTGAGAAAGGATACCTGCGCTCGATAATGACTTTGCAACCATGTAGATAGCTGATGCTTCCAGATGACGAAAATAGAACGTATAAAACCTCCATCTTGTATCGCCTTTAGTTCGACAACCCCTCTTAAGAAGAGATCAACTGGAGAACACCAATGGATAGATTACATGTGTTTCTGAGTGATAACTACCATCATGTCCTTCTATCATCTCAAAGATATTCATGAGCATATGCAAGAACAAGTAACTTGTACTTCCTCGCGAGCAGAAAAATGGCAGTGCAGAAATACAGTTATAACTCAAGTTCTACGAATCCAATGATGTTGTAGCTTATACCGTTGGAAAGCTTATCAAATTTACTACAACTTTCTTATAGAATACTTCTCCAGATTCTACAGTTAACGTGGTCGAAAACTGTGCACAACAGAAACTATTCCAGATTGCTGACAGCATAGATACGTCGCCTTGTGATTTTCATAAATCCCAAACCATAATAGCTATCAGGGTGGTTCTTACGGTAAGAGAAAGATATTGAAGTCTACTATTGTCCAGAATTTATTCATGATTTTTTGGCATCCAAAAATAGAGGTATAAGCTAAGGAAGACAGACTG
The DNA here is from genome assembly GCA_038087645.1 of Saccharum hybrid cultivar R570. Lineage (NCBI taxonomy): Eukaryota > Viridiplantae > Streptophyta > Magnoliopsida > Poales > Poaceae > Saccharum > Saccharum hybrid cultivar. The sequence continues at coordinate 3,171,966 of JAQSUU010000270.1, forward strand.
CTCTAAAAAGACAGGATAAGATACAAATGAGATTCAGAGAGATTAGAGAGATAGATAACACTAATCTTTAAGTCTTCATGCTTCTTTGATTTGTGTTGATGAGATATAAAACATGGATTGAGGATAGCCAAAAGATGACAAGAAAGATAAGGTTTGATCTTTAGTTCTTCATGCCTCTTCATGCCTCGTCACTTGAGATATTCAGGACTTGCTGTTGTTGATAGCAGATGCTACCCCACTTAACAAAGATCTTGTTTCACCTGACGATGTCATTGAAGGAAACACTTTCTCTAAGGCTTGCTGCTATCGATGAGTCCTTCACTTAAAACTTACTAAACATACTTGATATGGGGGTGATGTCATCTAAGTTTTCATGAAACTAACTATAGACTTCCAATCATAGAGATAACCACTTCTTCCAAGTGAAGCTCTAGGACATACGAAACATTCATCTTGCAACACTCACAACTTTGCTACCCCCTTAAGAAAAAGAAACTAGGGGACACCAAAGTAAATCACATCCCTTTTATACTAGATAACCATAATCATCTCTAATGTAAGATTCCCAGGCAAATCAATGAGATTCAAAGATATCCAATGATATATTCACTTGTACAAGATAAGGAAGTAATGCAGAAAATTTCTGGGCGAATTCTAATTTTAGCAGTTCAGTAAATCTGGCATAACTCGAGCTACAAAGATCCAAATGAAGTGATCTTTACATGGTTGGAAAGCTTATGAAATTATCTACAACTTTTATTAATAACACTTTTCCAGGTTCTGTTATTAAATTAATCAAAAACAGAGCTTAGCCAAAACTGTTCCAGAATTCCAGACTGTGCAGTAACCTCAACTTAGAACAGGTATATCTCTTAGCTCAAAATAGGTAAAAAGGTAAATCCAGTGGGTTTGGAAAGATACAGAAGTCTAGTTATTCCCAGTAAAATTTCATAAATTTCTCATGTCCATATCTTGAGATATAACAGAAACATTGCAGACTGCTATAGAAATCAGCATGCGGAGTATTACGTAAAACCTACCCCACTTAACATGGATTGAGCTACTCCTCAAGACTTATACCTTTCGAGCCACCTTTGAAATATAAGAACAAGGATAACACACAAGCAACACATCAAGCAAAACAAACACACATCACATCATCGATACTACACGTGCTTCTTCAACAATGGTGGTCATCCTAATGGCACCTTGGAGATGATGAAAGGCCATCGAACTTTTGAACAAGGTAAGATCAGAAAACTTTTAGTAAAATCAACATAAAACAAAATCCAATGGAGTAAGAAATAATAGCTCAAAGGAAGGTATATCAAGGAGGGGATACAACAAGACAAGGAAGAGGAAATAGTCAAAATCAATGAGTCAAGGGATGACAAAATAGTTTTACAGTAAAATAAGTTTTAGAATACGTCCAGTGCTACTTGGCATACGTCCTACAGTCAACACCGCTCTGATACCACTCTGTCACACCCGGTTTTCTAAAGAACAAAACTAGGCTAATCATATGTGTGCCCAGGAAGTCCACACATATGCCAGAATGAAAAAAATATCAGAAAAAATGTTATTATATAACGTATACATAGCTATATTAACACTTACATCAGAGTATCGCGGAACGGTGACTAAACTTCGGGCTCCATTCTTCTCAGGGACGGCTGACTGGGGGTAACATATGCCTAGCACTTCTACTAGTCTTCTGGAAACTCCACTACACCTTTGTCCTTTTTCCGAGTAGCATCTTACTACACACTGGAGTGTTGGGGAAATAGCAAGAGTGAGTCCATGTCAAACTCAACAAGTATAACACAGGGTTCATGAGGCTCAAAAAGACTAGACACTGTTTAACTGCGTTTAGCTTTTAATCATCATATAATTAGCAATTGAGTAGCATCAAGGTAATCCAAATCCCATTAATGAATCAATGATCAATTGTAATAAGGATAATGAATAGCATTAACATGAGCATAATAATAATCAACAATAATTAAGCATGATATAACAATGGTGATCAACTATTCTGTAAGAATCCCCAAGGCCGCTCGTATCCGTGAGCACGGCTAGTATACCAGTTTTTAAACTCTGCGCAGAGGTGTACACTTTCACTGTGAGTCATGATTTCCAAATGCATGGGTTTGCAAGGCCCAAAACATCAGAGACCATATAAAGCCATTCAAAAGTTCGTCTAACAAGTTAGGGCCATTAGATTCACTCGGCAGGCAGATGTAGAACCCCCCTTCCCTGTGACACAACAACCGCAGCCTATACACACTAGGCTAGGGGCTCGCACTACACCCAACATGGCAAGCCATTCTTACGCCATTTAAGGTAACCTCTAACAAGCTAGAAAAGGTCTCTTGAACAACTAGAGCCAGAGCCATATAGCCCTCACAGCTGTACTGTATATCCCGGTTATCACTTACAGGTAAGTCCTTATGGAGAGAAACCAGAGCAACAATATAACCCCTTGCTCTAGCCCCCTTTTCAACAGTAATAAAATCATCTTAATTGGTTGATTGCATAATCCATTAGTCAAATTACAAGATCATTGTTCATAATTAAGCGCTAGCAGTAGCTACCCAAATGCATACCCAAGGTTGACAAGGAATCAAGATATCAAAAGCTAAGTTATAATCTCTATGGTTGTCAAGGAAGACACATGCATATGTATGATAATTTCAGTGAATAGGACAACAAGGATAGTCCCATGTTATACTTGCCTTGATCAAAGCTTTCCTGATGATACTGTTGGTCTGGCTCAAAATAATACTCCTGATCGTCAAGAAATTGCTCACCGTCTATACTCGATCATCAATCAACAACACACATGCATCCAATCAAACATACACGAAGCAAACAAAGAGATACAATTAGAACAGTACACCAACAGTAACAAAACAGTAATAAAAGTTTATAAAACTCTTCTACACGTTTCTACGATCACACAGACGTAAAGATCACCAAATTCGGAGTTAAAACGTAAAAGTTATGAATTTTCTAAGATTACCTATAGATAATTAAATACTTAATTATAAACTCGAAAATTAAACTTTCCAAACCTACTGCACAACTATATTAACATGTAGAGCTCGCAAATACGAACCTAACGCAACTTGAACGGGTCAAATCGGAGTTAAAACGAAGATTTTATGATCAAAACAAGTTTAGTGGCAAAACTGTAAATAATATCATCTTCTACCTTAAGCTGGGAGGAGCTCCGGTCAGCCATGGTGGTACCTCGCCGGAGAAAAATAAGATGAGATGGGAACTCGATGAAACAGCGATGGATTTGTGTAAACGGATATACCACGATGTAGAGAACGACGAGGGCTGCCTCTTGGTGGTGGTGGCTGGCGTCGGAACGCGACGGTTTGGCCGGAAAAGCTCGTCGGAAGTTCACCGGAACGCAAGCTGTAGATGCAGAACTTCGGCAAGAGGTGTAGGGAGCTACGAGCGGCGGCTCGCGATAAGGGTTGTACTTCTGAAACCAGGGCGTCGAGGGCTACGCCGGCATATATATAGTCGTAGGGTTTGGAAACTTTTCGGATTTTCTTAATTTCGGGATTATTTTAATTCCGTGAATAAAATAATTCCAGAAAATCTAAAATTACCTTTTTGGCCGTGAAAAATAGCCCGGAGCTCAGAAAAATCATGGGAAAAATCCTGAAGACTCTTGGAGAGATAAGAAACTCAACTAAATGAGTTTGGACTCATGAAAAGATTGATGAAGAGATCAAGGAAAAAGATTAAGCTCACCGGAAATTAAAATTGGTGAGTGCTATTATTTTATGTCACACCCGGCCCAATTTGGAATTTGGCCCATAGTGGCCCATGTGAATGTTATGAGATATTGTGGAGAGTTTAGTCCCACCTTGGTTGTTTAGAGTGGGATAGACCAACATATAAGGCTTCTAGAGTCCATCTCACCATCCCCGGGTTAATCCTTTTACGCGAAGCGAGGACGAAAGCGTAAGTGGGATGGTGGTAGTAGGTGTGGTTCATTCAGCGTGCAGAGTGGATCTGAGCCGTTTGGACTCTGGGGCGTTACAAATGGTATCGAAGCCGACCTTCGCGGCCACGGGCGCGTGCGGGCCAAGGGCTGGACATGTGGTTCATTGCGCGTGTAGGCTCTGCGAAGTGCACGGCGTGGCACATGTGCCAGCACTGGGCGCACGGTCGCGTGTGCTAAGAGGGAACGTTCCTGGTTATCGTTTGCCTGATTGTGTGGGTATGTTGGGCCCGACGAGGACGTCGGGTTCTTTGAGGGGGGGTGTATGTCACACCCGGCCCAATTTGGAATTTGGCCCATAGTGGCCCATGTGAATGTTATGAGATATTGTGGAGAGTTTAGTCCCACCTTGGTTGTTTAGAGTGGGATAGACCAACATATAAGGCTTCTAGAGTCCATCTCACCATCCCCGGGTTAATCCTTTTACGCGAAGCGAGGACGAAAGCGTAAGTGGGATGGTGGTAGTAGGTGTGGTTCATTCAGCGTGCAGAGTGGATCTGAGCCGTTTGGACTCTGGGGCGTTACAGTATTGCATTACTTGTTGGCCTTGTCTTGGTGAGATTGTCGGGATCAATGATAGCATAGTCACTCTCGGTCACATCCCACACATGATCACTGATTGAACCAAGATACATCTTCATCTTTCTCTTCCAATAATCATAGCATGTGCCATCAAAAAATAGTGGTTTGCCCCCCCCACATGGTTGAACATAACTTGAGCCATCTTTTGACACCGAGGTTGTTAAGCCTTCAATCAAATGGTGACCACAGCTCTGATACCACTTGAAAGGTCCTAATATTGCTAGAGGAGGTGAATAGCCTATTAAAAATCTACAAACCAACTAGAGCAATTTGATTAGTAAGACAAATAGCAAAATGCAAACTTGTTCTAGCTCTACAAGGGTTGCAAGCCACCTATCCAACAATTCTAGTTGCTATGATCACTAGGCACACAAAGAGCTAAGTTACTACTCACTAAGAGCTCTCAAACTTGCTACACTAAAGAGCTCCACTAGGTGAACTTAAGCTACAAAGCAAGCTCTCAATTCTAGCTACACTAAAGAGCTTGCTACAACTAGTTTGCGGGAAAGTAAAGAAGTGAGAAAGGTGATTATACTGCCGCGTAGAGAAATAAACCAATCACAATATGAATGCCAATACAATCACCGGGAGAATACCAATGGGCAAGAGACAACCAATTTTTCTCCTGAGGTTCACGTGCTTGCCGACATGCTAGTCCCCGTTGTGTTGACCAATACTTGGTGGTTCGGCAGCTAAGAGGTGTTGCATGAACCTCGTCCACACAATTGAACACCACAAGAATCTACCCACAAGTAAGGTAACTCAATGACATGAGCAATCCACTAGAGTTACCTTTTGGCTCTCTGTTGGGGAAGGTACAAGACCCCTCACAATCACTGGAGCCAGCCACGAATAATCACCAACACATGCCAAAGCTCCTCCACTGCTCCAAGTCATCTAGGTGGCGGCAACCACCAAGAGAAACAACAAATTTGTAGCCACAACGATCCCCAAGTGCCACTAGATGCAATCACTCAAGCAAAAGCACTTGGAATCACTCCCAATCTCACTATGTTGATGAATCAATGATGGAAATGAGTGAGAGGTGTTTTCTTAGGATCACAAGGATGTCAAGAATGTTAAAGTGCTAAGAGAGTAAGCCCTAAGCTGGCCAAACACTATTTATAGATGACCCTAAAGAAATAGAGCCGTTAGGCTCTTACAGCAGCACTACATGGGCGATCGAACACGGATGGGTGTGACCGGACACACATGCCTAGCATCTAGTCCTCCATCACCATCCACATGTCACCTCCCTTCAAAGCTCAGTCGCCAGACCCCAATGGTCAAGTCTCAGACGCTCGTGCATTAAGTGACGACCAGACGCTCAGCTCAAGCGACCTGACGCCGCGCGAAGCTGAGTCTGATCATTTCCAGAGACGATATAGACGTGTTAGGTCAATGCTGACTAGACACGCCCTAGCATTTGGTCCTCTCACTATTCCTACACACGTGCAAGCCAAGGTGACATCAGCGTACGTCATGCACCACCTAACGTAGCCCCGGTCCGTCCGGTCATGCCAACACGTCGCCTTCCAACTTGTGACTAGACGCACCGATCGAGCTAGGGCCAACATCCGGTCATTCTTCTCCATTCTTTGCCAACCAGCGCTGCGCGGCTATAATTGATTGGACTCAGGGCCAGCGTCCGGTCAAGTAGACGCCAGTGTCTGGTCAGTTTACCTTCGCTTCCTTTTCATTTTCTAGGTCCACAACCACTTCACCCTTGCTTCCAACTTGCTAGCCACAAAGTGTAGAACTTGTGTGCATGTGTGTTCGCATTTTTTAAAGCATTTTACTAGGGTCAAGGTTAGCACACTAGGTTCCTAAATGCATATGCAATAACAATGTCACCTAGTGGCACTTGATAACCGCTTAGCCAAAGATTTCCCCTCTTTATAGCACAGCTATCGATCCTAAGTGCACTTACACCCTCTATGGTGTCTTAAGTGCCAAAACAAAAATCTATCATATACCTTTGCCTTGATCAACTCAGTTTTTGTTTTGCTCTTTCTTCTTTTCCAGGTTAGAGCTTGATCATCTTTATTTCATGTCCACCTTCATCACCATGGACCTCATCTTGCTCCATCACTAGGATTGGACCACCTTATCTAATTTCCACACTTAGATCAAAGGTTAGTCCTAGGTTTCATCAATTATCCAAAACCAAACTAGGGCTTTCACCGTCTAAGCTATGATAGTGACACCCATGGGCAAGGCGACTACCCATTACTAGTGAGAGTATATCGCAACGTAGTTGTATTTGGTAAGATAGTAGTTGGTCCTCACTACATATGATTGTATTGAATCAATGTCTTCTTTAATCTTGTATAATCAATTTGTTAAATTCAATAAGACTTGTAATATACGTTTTTCGCTGAATTATTATGTGCTCCAATGATAAGATGTATCTGTTGACACCTCTAACGCCACCTAAGCTTGGTTGTCATCCCCAGCATGGCGCCAGAGGTGCTGGTATTAATAAATGCAAATGCTCATCTAGAATGAATATGAAATCCGCAAGCACACAGATAATACCGATGTAGCATTTTAACCGGGAGTAATCCAGGTATCGTTATTTATATTTTTACTACTAGGAAGGGAGTGCTAAGGATAATGAGCAATGAGCATCACTGCATGTGGTAATGAAGAGCATAACCATGTCTTTATATATCTTCTCATACAGGGTAAGTGTCATAAGATAAATAGTATATATAAATGATAAAGAATAACTGATAAGCATATAGCCACATAATAAAAGATAAACATCTCAATAGATTACTCTAAGCTTATAAGACTAGCATAGATTAGGACGAGCTACAAAGATAACTCCTAAGTTATTCTAACTATAAGGTCAAAGCTTACGATGATTAGTGCAATTACACTTGGCAATCATAGCAAGAGAAGGTTATACCTACGCATAGTGATATTACAAACACTACAACACAAACCCCCCTGTAGAAACGCATAGCTTGCAACAGAAATCCCCAGCGTTGCATACCCTTCCGCTAACCAAGCTGTGGCACGGTCAAACTGACCAGGTATCCTTCTGCTAACCATGCTGTGGCATGGTCCAACTGATTGCTATCCCACCTAACCACGTCCGAGGAAGATGGGGAGCTTTGCATTTAACTTCCGATAAGTATCCCTTCCTTCTGCATGATCCATCCTACCCTCTCATTTATTTATTTCCTAAACAGAATAATCTGCTAATTTATTTCTTATTATCTCCAGGCCGGAGCAGAGTAGATCGACCGGCGCACTGCTTGGGATTGCGATGTCACTGCCGTGATTACGCCTTCAGAGATCCATCTCTACCTTCCCATCGCAATCTCAACTCAATTTCTCGATCCAATCTTGGCGCGGAACCTCTATTCTGGTAAGATCGCTCATCACTCATCCTCTCTCGTAGCTTATGTCCAGCGACAATGGCGATTATTTTCCTTTATGTGATGCGCTCATGTGTTCATCAACAACCTCCTGATCTGGTAACTGATTCTATGCAACTTACACATTTTTCTTGTCAGATATTTTTCTAATATTTCTTTAGATTCTTCGATTCAGAATTCTGTTTGGTTTGAACGTCCCTGACAGATTGCATTTGCTGGTTCTCAATCTCAGCACTTATTGGGTACGCTTTTAAGGTATAATATTTGCAACATTCAATGCTTGAAACTCCCAGAATTTTTTTATTCCATATTTCCTAGATTCGTCCAGGCAAGTAGGTTCACATGAATATTTTTTTTTCTAAGATATATGTATCGTTCTTCGCTTTTTCTAACATTACTGTGCAGTTTATCAAATTATTAAGCATAGTATTTTAATCAAACTAGCGTACATTAGAAGTTATGGACCAAGAAGTCTTCCAATTGCTCAAACGATGAAGCATATTAAATAGCAGGTAAATATTCTCTTAGCATCGTTATTGTTATTAGACGAAAATTTCAATGTATTAGCCAACCTGGTTTGACCTCTTATTTGCTCCAGAAAAGGATCTTAACAGGTGCTCGTGCAGCCTGCTTCCTAGTGTATATTAAGACACATATTATAAAAATAGATTTCTATTTCTCCAAGATATAGCACACTAATATACTCCAATTTCGTTTGTAGATCAAGAAGATAAGAAGATAGATGTGTGAGAATGGAGGGCTTGTGGGCTGTGGCATTCTAGAGGACTTCTTTTTGTTTATACTTTACTCACATGTGAACAAGTGAAAAAAAATACGCCATGGATATCGTGGACTGTATTCATTGTAATTTGATAATTGCTTTCTAATATATGGATGAGTGTTATTTTTTCTCATGTGTGAGTCGGCATTTAAATCTTTTAATTAAACTGTAAAGGCATTATCTCTTTATTTGCCTTCAAATTGATTAATTTGCATTTATTATTAATATATTCCTATAAGATACGCATATAGGCTTTGCAACAATCCAAATATATATTGCAATGAACTATACGAATCATTCGTTTATGGTTGGTACCAACACATATAAGCGTTGTCATAGCCTCTAAATATCCGTTGCAAAGTTGCAACAGTTATTTGTAGGTGTTACCAACGCATATGTAAGTGTTGTAATAGACTCTTGCAATGCCACTTTTAGCAACACATAACAAATGCGTTGGTATAGACCCCACCAACACATATATGGACTTTTAGCAACACATATATGCGTTGCAAAAGGGGATGCCATTTTGTAGTGAAAGGAAGATGAAGAACATAGCAATCACTTCCCTATAATAGTTGTGTTCTATCTGCCCTATACTCGGGAGGTGGACTACGAATGAGTCAATAGGACTATCACTCCCGCGATCAACCACACGGTCCGAAACATAGGGTGCAATCATAGGAAAATACGGTATGGGCACCACGCCTACACAATATTTACCACTCACCCATCGACCTAATGAGCAAGCGCTATACGATCCTATACTTTAATATAATTCTAATCTAACTATGCCAAGCATATAATCAAAGTAGACTAAGAAAAATATAATTGAGAACATAATCAAATAGAGCAAAGTCGTATCCAATATGATAGAATAGATTAAAGTCATATTCATAAAAATGATGAACTAGATGAATAATACAAGAACGAATATAGAAGTAGGAGAGAATTACCAAGAATCCTCTTGACAGATCCAGAATCCAAGCAATGCTTGCCTAATTCTAGTTCTAGTCCTATGTAGCTATGCTACTAAACTATAGAGATCTAATTGAGATGGTGGCTCTAAGGCTTCTCAGAGGAATGCTCTGTATCTTGGAATGAATTAGGGTTTCTCCTGGGGCCAGAGGCCTTGCTTATATAGCCCTCTAGGAAGCACCACAACCCTTGGATCAAACCGACCTTGATGGACAATTATTATTGATCCTCAAAGATGGTGGAGGCATGATATGTGAGGTGGCTCCTTATTGGCCACCTAGGTGGGGCGACCGCCTACGGGGGTGGGGCACCCGCCCCTATCACAGTGATAGGTGGGTCCCACCTCCTAGGGTTTTGCTTCCCGTGTCTTCTAGATTATTCTTTTTATATATGTGGCCCTTTTCTCTCTATGTAAATATGACATGTGGGCCTCCTTTGGTTGTTTCCTGATAACCCCCTATAGAAATAGACATTCACCAAAACTTATGGAATTCTGTTAGTGTAATCCCTATATCTAGCTAGTAATTATATTTTAGGCCTTTCTCGAGCTATGTTGATGGTTAAAAAATGACACTTATCTACCGTCAACAAACTCCCCCAAGCTTACCTTTTGCTCATCCCTGAGCAAAGATAGACTCAGTGATGGATCAGGAGTTGCTACAATGCCTTCTCGCCTTTCAGGTACACATGCGTTCAAACTAGAATTCTCCTCCAGATTAGAATGAACTATTTTGATAAAAAAACTTACTCATATTACCTTCCACCATGGGGCTTGTAGCCGTCACTTGAGTCTTGAATAGCTGAAAGACAGAACGGTCAAGTCAAGCGCCATGTTTCAAGTTCTTTGATCAACTATTATTCTAGAGTTTTGAACAATTTTCAAAATAAAACTCAAAGATTCCTATATATGACCCTTTCAAGTCTCTCCTTTGTGGTATTTCTAGATCCTCTCCAAGGCATTTATGGTCTATGCCTTTTCTCTTCTCTCAAGATATGTGATATTTTTGGTATTTTAGGCATAGTAACATTGCCTTCTCTCTCACCCTACTTCTAATAGGCTTATGTGGAGCTCATAGGTGGGGATACAACAAATACATACTTGCAAAGATTTATTGCATAGTCAAACTACAGATCTAGAGAAACAAGTCATACAATCAAATTAAGATATGCATGTGTATAGGCTGGATGGTAGGTGGTGAATAGTAGGTGGTATATGGGTTAGGAGTGGTGATGTAGGGGTGAAGGAATGGTGATGGTGAATACTTAGCTCCTTTGAGAAACTTTTTTTTTCTCATACCTCTCTTGAAAACTTGAAGATTTTGGGGAGAACTTGGGCTGCTCAATGGATCTTTTTCTTCTCTCTCTTCTTCTTTTTTTCATAGGGGGACATTTGTCCTCTTTCTTTTATTTCTTCTTCTCTCTCTTTATTTTTTTAGAGCACCCAAGCCTTTTTCTGGGATATAATAACAAGTGGTAGTATAACTAGATATTTGGAGCTTTATTGGCTAGCAAGGGATAAATAAGGGTGATAGGAATATTTTTGGGTAGTTCTCTCTCAATGTAAGAGTAAAACTATTTTCTGGGTGGATTCGAATGGTGTATATGTGGATTCATACTTCCAGGATAGAAGCAGAATATATAGGTGGATGCATATGGATGCGTACTTCTAGGATAGAAGTAGCATGTATAGGTGGATAATATATGTGGATCCTGATTTTAACCGCATAACCAGTTCCTAAGGGTCGACACAGGTTGATCACACTCAATGCTTACAAGCAGTAAATACGAATGCAGGGCTTCCTAATCTAGCAAGCATGTATATGGCTGTGGTAGGAATTTTAAACTCTCATCATATAGGAACTCATCATGTAGCAAGTTAATTTTTAAAAGATAAATTCTCTAGAACTCTAGTGTCTCTAGGAACATGATAAACAACAGCTCAAAACCTTCCCATATCATATCTATCAACTACCTAGACTTAGATCAAGCATTCGCTACCCACAAGATCAGGTTTAGAGAAAATCTTAAATCAAAACCATCTTATCCAAAACTCAAGAGAATTCAAGGTTCAAAACTAGGTACTTGAAAGGAATTATGACAGAGCAACTATTCATCATTTCCATATAAGAGTTTATTCTAGGGGTTCATTTTAGCAAGATAAAAACTTAGCACACTCTCCTCTAATTATTTAGCAAACTTAAAGATCATACAGAAACATATAAATATAAAGGGAAACATTCATTTGGTTTTCTAAAGGTTATGCATCTTTTTATCAAAGCAGAAATAAATAAGTAAATAGATAGGTAAGGAAATACGTAGCTGGATACAGGGGGTGCTCTCCCCAGCACTGGATGTTGACGTAGTCTTGATTGATGTAGCTGACAGACAGTGAATACGTATTCCCCTTGTCAGAGTGCTTATGATGATGACTGTTGAGACAACACTTCGGCAGGGGACAGAGCGTCCTTCCATCTGTTAGCTTTTCTTGATCCTTCGAATTCTGTGAAGCTCAAATAGACAACAAAGCTTGTGGAACTTAATTAAGTGTTAGTGATAAACCTATAAGCCTTAGATATCTAGAACCTCTTAACATATGAATCTTTCTAGCAGGATCTTCAAAATAACCTGTTTGTACTTTTATACTATGCAAGGAATTATAAAGAACGATGCATGCTTCTTTATTTTTATTTTTACGCCACCACAACAACTAGACTTATGGGTTTTATGCCACAAATTTATTTTCTTGGGGCTTAGTAGTTTTAGAATGCAATGCACAACAAATTTATTTTCTTTTTCTATGCAGGAATAAAATGTAACATGCAATTAAGGAAAGTAAACATGATATGGAAAATTAAATGCTGAAAGGGAAATATGATAACTACCAAGTTACCTCTTGGTGCAGTGTTCGGTGATTTTAAGTCCTCCAAACAGGACCTCTTGTCTGTTTACTCCTTCTAAGGCACCTTGAGTGATGCCTCGGTCTAATCCTCTTCTTGTGTTGAATCTAAAACTGATTTTACATTTACTCTCCATACTTGTTTTGTTGGTGAGGTTGATTTTGAGGGAGAAGCTTGCTCTTCTATCTTCTCTTCATCTTGGTTCTTGGTGTTAGGGGCACTCTCTATTGGTGGTACAGCTTCCTCCTCTGGAGATGTATTGTCTTCAGGGAATAAATCTTCATGTCTTGTTACTTTTCCTTCATAGTTAGCCTAGCCGTCCATAGCTGACTGGTTCTTATTGGTGCGAGTACGGTGCCTTCTCCTTGATTTGTTCTTCTTGGGTTCTTCACCAATTACATAATTATTATTGAAATGGCGGCGTACCTTCTCTGAGGGAAATTAGAAATGCACTTCTCCTGTTGTGATGTAGATGATGGCCTTGGTGGTGCTTAGGAATGGTCTTCCTAGGATGATTGGCGGATCATACTCATCTTCTCCCATGTCGATGACTAGGAAGTCGGTCGGGATGAAGTGGTTGTCAATCTGTATGGGGACATCCTTCACTAGTCCTTCCACAAAGCGAAATGTTTGGTCCACCATCTGTAATTGTGCATATGTAAGTTCCAAGGGCATAGTACCATATAGATATTCATAAGTTACCTTGGCCATTATGTTGACGCCCGCTCTGGTGTCACAGACAGCTTTCTGAAAGGAGATTCTATTGATGGTGCATTCCATGGTTGGGACACCTAGGTCATCCTTCTTGATCAAGTAGGGGGACTTGAGCTAACGATCATGCTCTCTGTGGACTACACTGATCATCCTCACTGACTCCATCTGTTGTGGCTTCTTGTTCCTGTTTTTGTTCTTATTCTTCTAATTGTTCTTCTTCTTTGGCTCGTAGGGATGTTGTGGGTGTGCAGGGAACTGTAGTACTCTATTCTTGAAGAAAAAGGTCTCTCTCTTACCTTTGATATTGAAACAAATCTTGGTAGTGTTGGCATACATGATAGCTCCAGTGGTGTTCAAGAATGGTCGTCCTAAAATGATGGGTGACCTCTCATCACCACCTATCTCTATAACCACAAAGTCTGCAGGAACGTACGAGCTACCTACTCATACACAGATGTCTTCTAGGATCCCTTTGGTGTAACAGAGTGACTAGTCTGCAAGCTACAAGCACATGGTTGTATACAATAAAAGATAATTGAACATTTTATCATAGATCACCTTAGGCATGATGTTGATGCTTGCACTGAAGTCACAGATAGCTTCGTTAAAGTTCACGCTTCCAATGGAGATCAGGATGACTGGTCTCCCTAGATCACCTTTCTTAATCGGTAGAGTCTCGTCGTTCCACCCTTTTGAGATAGGGTCACTCCAATAGCTTCCTGCATTGAATATGTCTATAAGATTTGCAGTTTCTAGATCTTCCGGTTGTCTCGGAATCTTACCTTGGTTAGCAGGAGGGCATTTGCAAGCTATTGCAACTGAGACTCTAGCATTTTATTAAAGCTAAGTTGATTCTTAATGGTAGTAGAAAAGTTATCCATCCTATTATTAATTGTCTCTAGCACTTTTTATCATTTGATGCTAACTTCTTAGACAGGTTATCCATTAACTTTCCTTGATTAAGCACTAACTCTCTCAAAGGCGGCTGATTAAAATTATTATAAGAGTTATTACCTTGATAGTTACTTGAGTAGTTAGGCCTTTGCTATTGGTTCCAACCTTGATTCTGTTGAGGGCGATAGTAGTTGTTGCTGTTGAGGTAGTTCACATCCTCTTGTAGCTCTGGGCAACTGCTGCCTGAATGCCTAGTTTCTCCACACTCTTCACAAGTCATGCGAGAATCATGGATATGCATGACTTCATTCTTCTCGCTGGCTCTCTCATCGAGCCTCTTCATAAGTAGGTCCATCTTAGCAAACAGCATGTCTACCTCCTTCAACTGGTGCATACCTCCACCTCTCTTGCGGGTTTGAGTTCTCTCTTCGTTCCAACCTTGGTTGGATGCCATATTTTCCACAAGAGCTATGGCTTGAGCAATTGTAAGTGATAAGAATGTTCCTCCAGTGGCAGCATCCATGGTCTCACGGGTGCTATTGGTGAGCCCGTGATAGAAGGTCTGCATGAGTAGCCAATTCTCCATTCCATGATAAGGACATTCCTAGATGTAATCTTGAAAGCGCTCCCATGCTTCTAGGACTGACTCATCATGTTGTTGCTGAAAACTTGATATCTTCCCATGAAGATCATTTGTTTTTCCCATGGGAAAGAACTTTGCCAGGAAATTGGGGGAGCAGAGTGCCCACGTAGTATTCTTCTCCTTAGTTGCATAGAACCACTGCTTCGCTCTCCCCAAGAGTGAGAATGGGAAGAGGCAAAGTAGTATGGCATCTCTAGGGACATCCTTGATGGTGAAAGTGCTATAAATCTCTAGGAAGTGTTGGAGATGAGCACTAGCATCTTCATGTGCCTTCCAACAAAACTCGCTAGCTTGCACCATGTTGATTAACACTGGCTTGAGCTCGAATGACTTCTCAATGTCCGTAGCAGGTCTAGTACGGATGTTGTCTGTAGTGGGAGCTCAGAACTCACGGAGTGACTTGTTGGCCATGGCGTCGAACTCTGGTGTTAAGCTTCAAAATATGCTTGGTTGAACTCCCATCTCAGAAGGTGGAGCTTCAAGCTGAGATGTTGATGATGATGCTTCTGTTTGAACTTTCTTTAGCTTGGCTCTTGTCCTTTTGATTAATGCTTCTAGGTTGTCGATGAAATTATCTGGAAGATCAAACCTGCTCATACATTACCCTGTATATGATATATAAATAGACAAAAGACAAGGGTAAGGCTGTATGAGTAGAGAAGGATGATGGTTTCTCAATATCATTAGTGGATGCAAGTGATGGCACATTATCCTTTGAATAGCAATTCAACCTTCCCCGGCAACGGCGCCAAAAGTGCTTGTTGACACCTCTAACGCCACCTAAGCTAGGTTGTCATCCCCAGCATGGCGCCAGAGGTGCTGGTATTAATAAATGCAAATGCTCCTCTAGAATGAATATGAAATCCGCAAGCGCATAGATAATACCGATGTAGCATTTTAACTGGGAGTAATCCAGGTATCGTTATTTATATTTTTACCACTGGGAAGGGAGTGCTAAGGATAATGAGCAATGAGCATCACTGCATGTGGTAATGGAGAGCATAACCATGTCTTTATCTATCTTCTCATACAGGGTAAGTGTCACAAGATAAATAGTATATATAAATGATAAATAATAACTAATAAGCACATAGCCACATCATAAAAGATAAACATCTCAATAGATTACTTTAAGCTTATAGCACTAGCATGGATTAGGATGAACTACAAAGATAACTCCTAAGTTATTCTAAATATAAGGTCAAAGCTTACGATGATTAGTGCAATTACACTTGGCAATCATAGCAAGAGAAGGTTATACCTACGCATAGTGATATTACGAAGGAAGATGAAGAACATAGCAATCACTTCCCTATAATAGTTGTGTTCTGCTTGCCCTATACTCGAGAGGTGGACTATAAATGACTCAATAGGACTGTCACTCCCGTGATCGACCACACAGTCCGGAATATAGGGTGCAATATCAGGAAAATACGGTATAGGCACCACGCCTACACAATATTTACCACTCACCCATCGATCTAATGAGCAAGCGCTATACGATCCTATACTTGAATATAATTCTAATCTAACTATGCCAAGCATATAATCAAAGTAGACTAAGAACAATATAATTGAGAACATAATCAAATAGAGCAAAGTCATATCTAATATGATAGAATAGACTAAAGTCATATTCATACAAATGATGAACTAGATGAATAATACAAGAACAAATATAGAAGTAGGAGAGAATTACCAAGAATCCTCTTGATAGATCTAGAATCCAAGCAATGCTTGCCTTCTTCTAGTTCTAATCCTATGTAGCTACGCTACTAAACTATAGAGATCTAACTAAGATGGTGGCTCTAAGGCTTCTCAAAGGAATGTTCTGTATCTTGAAATGAATTAGGGTTTCTCCTGGGGCCAGGGGCCTTGCTTATATAGCCCTCTAGGAAGCACCATAGCCCTTGGATCAAACCAACCTTAATGGACGATTATTATTGATCCTCAAAGGCGGTAGAGGCATGATCCGTGAGGTGGCTCCTGATTGGCCACCTAGGTGGGGCGGCCGCCTAGGGGGGTGGGGTGCCCACCACTGTCATAGTGACAGGTGGATCCCACCTCCCAGGGTTTTGCTTCCCGTGTCTTCTAGATTATTCTTTTTATATATGTGGCCCTTTTCTCTCTATGTAAATATGACATGTGGGCCTCCTTTGGTTGTTTCCTGATAACCCCCTGCAGAAATAGACATTCACCAAAACTCATGGAATTCTATTAGTGTAACCCCTATATCTAGCTAGTAATTATATTTTAGGTCCTTTCTCATGCTATGTTGACGGTTAAAAAATGACACTTATCTATTGTCAATAGTATCCTCCTTATCTGGGTTAGAGCCAGCTATCAAGAGAAGATTAGTCCTCCATTTGATCTAGTCTTATAAATAATAGTGAGATAGAGAGTGAGGGATGAGTTTGGAGGAGGTGCCAGCTTGTCGGTGCTCTCTCTATAGATTGTACCTTGGTAGATACAAGTTCTATCTGAGCTTGCCTCTGAGATTTCTCTAGTAATCAACTTCTGATTCAAGTAAGCATCTTATTTATATTATTCATCAGGTTTGTGACTCTTTTGAGTGCTATATTCCTGTTCTAGAGGTAGTAAAGTATTAATTGTAAGTGTAAGCATGGTGCTTAGACTTAGGTTAATCATGGATGCACCCTACATTCTAGATCAGTGGTAGTTCACGAGGGTGACTCTTATAGTCTCGTTGAATCCTTTGTAGTCCACCCCTATTTTTAGGCCAAGGACCTAGTTACGAACGAAAGCATCCTCTACTGGTGTCTTTCCCTTAGTAATGTCCCTTGTTCAATAGTAAAAGACATAGCTTACCAGAGTCAGAACTAGCGAACCTTAGTTATCCTCTCTATGCTCCTGATTATTCTAACCTTGTTGCTACCCTTACATAAGTTAGACTGTAGTTAGTCTCACACGTTGTTGATGGTAGTTAACAACCATATTAAACCATCAAATAAATATGTATAAGGGCACAAATGAGATCACCAACAAAGGTTTAGGGTTTAAACCTTGGTGAATATCTAATTTCTGCAGGGTATATCCAGAAAACCATCAAGGGGGACCTACATGTCAGAGGAAATCATGGAATTCCACCATGGGAACTATGTGGGAAGACTCTAGAATAGTCCAAGAGACTCTCCACTGAGGCGGGGCATGAGGCACTGCCATGTGGGGGCCGGCCAGCCCCACCTGCAGGTCACCCGGTCCCCTGGCCCACCTGTTAGTCTCCCTACTACTACGTCGGTTTCCCACCACCTCCTAGGTTTCATCTCCATCGTTCCTTAAGTCTGTTTGATCCAAGGGCTCACGTTGCAAGCTCCAGGCTATATATATTAGGGCCTGCCCCCCTGAGGCATAAGTCATTTGAGAAGACAGAAACCCAAATCTTTCGCAGAGCTCCACCATATTCTAGGGCATAGCTAGTTGGCTAGGTCTAGAGGGAAGCAAGCAGGCTTCGCTTAGATTCCTGATCTTGTCAAGAGTGTGGTTTGGTATAATCTTTGTACCCCCTCTCTTTTGTATCTCCATTACTTTTATACGCCTGCTACAATTGTTATGGCAGTATTAGTATTTGTCTTATCTATGTTCTTTGTTATATTGTTCATCGTCTACTTTGACTATATACTTAGTATACATAGTTTATCATTATGTTTATGCATAAGTTTGTATAGCGCTTACTCCAAAGTACATGGGGTGGGTGGTCGATGTTGTGTAAGCATGGTGCTTATACATTGTTTACCTGCGAATACACTCTAGGCTATGTGGTAGATTGTAACGCCCTAGAGTCCAAACGGCTCAGATCCACTCTGCACACTGAATGAACCACACCTCCCACCATCCCACTTACGCTTTCGTCCTCGCTTCACGTAAAAGGATTAACCCGGGGATGGTGAGATGGACTCTAGAAGCCTTATATATTGGTTTATCCCACTCTAAACAACCAAGGTGGGACTAAACTCTCCACAATATCTCATAACATTCACATTGGCCACTATGGGCCAAATTCCAAATTGGGCCGGGTGTGACATACACCCCCCCTCAAAGAACCCGACGTCCTCGTCGGGCCCAACATACCCACAGTTAGGCAAACAATAACCAGGAACGTTCCCTCTTAGCACACGCGACCGTGCGCCCAGTGCCGGCACATGTGCCACGCCGTGCACTCCGCAGAGCCTACACGCGCAATGAACCCCATGCCCAGCCCCTGGCCCGCACGCGCCCGTGGCCGCGAAGGTCGGCTCTGATACCATTTTGTAACGCCCTAGAGTCCAAACGGCTCAGATCCACTCTGCACACTGAATGAACCACACCTCCCACCATCCCACTTACGCTTTCGTCCTCGCTTCACGTAAAAGGATTAACCCGGGGATGGTGAGATGGACTCTAGAAGCCTTATATATTGGTTTATCCCACTCTAAACAACCAAGGTGGGACTAAACTCTCCACAATATCTCATAACATTCACATTGGCCACTATGGGCCAAATTCCAAATTGGGCCGGGTGTGACATAGATCATGGATGTGACACTCCCATTGAGTCCTTTGTAGTCCACTCCCCGAGTATAGGCATAGAAGTAGGATCTCATTTATGAAGGAAGATAAGCTCTCTTCTTAATCATCCTTAGTAATATCCCTTATGTGTAGATATGAAGATGATCTTAGCCATGACTACTAGGTGTAATTGCACTAATCAATGTATGCTTTGATTTGTAAGTAAGAATGACTTAGGAATTATTCCTCTATTATTCTACCTGACCATGCTAATTCCATAGATAAGAGTGCTCTGAGTGATTTATCATTAATCAATACTTATCATATATATATATATTATCTTATGACTTACCCCTGTTGTGAGTAGATTATTGGTTGTGGTTTATTTCTCCATCAGTACTAGAAGTTACCAATACATGTCCATGCTAGACCTTCCCTGTGGTAAAATATAAATAACAATACCTGAAATACTCTTAAGTGAAGTGCTACAATGGTATAATTATCTATGCGCTTGCAGATTCCTTTTCATTCATATATCTTTATATTATTCCTAGTCACATGAAATAATAAAGAACTACTTGGTATCATTCTAATAGTGATACTAGGTAGAACCAACAAGCATCTTTGGCATCATCACTAGGGATGACAACCTAGTACAAGTAATGCTAAGAGATGTAGGTAATTAATAGGTGGCTACTAAAACAAGTGACAAGTTAATAAATACCAATAAGCATTTCTGGCACCGTTGCCAGGGAAGGTAGCTAAGCAAAGGAAGTATTGATAAACTTATACTATTTGATGTGATTGAAATAACCACTGACCCCTGCTCAAGCAAGATTATGCTTGTTTTATCTACTTGGTTATCTTATGCAGGGTAATGTATGATCAGTTTTAACCTTCCGACAAACTACGTTGAAGATATAGAAGCATTAACCAGGAGAACAAGAGCTAAACTCAAGAAAGTTTCAGCTTTAGAGTCAGAAGACAACCAGATAAGGCGAAGCTTAACATCAGATTTTGAAGCCATGGCTAACAAGACTCTTCACGAATTCTCTGCTCCAACCACTGCCAACACCCGTACTGGACCAGAAACCAATGTAGGAGACAATTGATTCGAGCTCAAGTCAGCTCTCATCAACATGGTGCAACCTAGCCAGTTTTGTGGGAAGGCACATGAAGATGCAAGTGCACATCTCCAACACTTTTTGGAGATCTACAGCACTTTTACTATCAATGGAGTTACTAAAGACGCCATACTACTTCGCCTCTTCCCATTCTCACTCTTGGGGAAGGCAAATAAGTGGTTCTACGCCAACAAAGATAGAAACACTACATGGAATTACTACTCCACTACCTTCCTAATAAAGTTCTTTCCCACAGGCAAGACCAATGCTCTGTGTGGGAGAATTTCAAGTTTTCAGCAACAACACGATGAATCTGTCTCTAAGGCATGAGAACGCTTTCAAGACTACATATCAGAATGTCTTTATCATGGGATGGAGATTTGGCTACTCATGCAGCCGTTCTACCATGGGCTGACCACTAGTACCCATGAGACTATGGATGCTACTATTGGAGGTGCTTTCCTGTCACTTACACTTCCAGCTGCAATAGCTTTTGTGGAGAAGATGGCCTCCAACCAAAGCTAGAATGAAGAACGTACTCAGACCCACAATAGAGGAGGAGGTATGCATTAACTCAAGGAGGTAGACATGTTGTGAGCCAAGGTGGACCTATTGATGAAGAAGCTCAAAGACTGAGCCAATGAGAAGCAAGAATTCATGAACATTCATGATTCCTACATGACGTGTGAAGTATGTGGTAACACTAGGCATTTAGGGAACAACTGCCCTAAAATTCATGATGATGTGAACTTTGTCAACAACAACAACTACTATCATCCTCAATATAATCAAGGATGGAACCAGCAATAGAGGCCAAACTAACAAGGTAATTACCAAGGTAACTATCAAGGTAACAATTATAATAACTTCAACCAACCACCCTTGAGAGAATTAATTGCTGGTCAATCTAGACTTATGGATGGATTATCTAAGAAGGTAGCTACCAATGATATGATTCTAGAGAACATAAATAATAGAATGGATAGCTTTGCTTCTACCATTAAATACCAGCATAGCTTTAATAAAATGATAGAATCACAAATAGCTCAGCTGGTGGCTGCTTTTCCTCCATCCAACATGTAACACCCTAGGTGTTAGGCTTGCATCTTGGCACTTGCATTGCATGAGTTTAGGCATCATTCGTTCATATGTGAGCATGAAACACATGTAACACACTAGCAAAACATATGGAACATATTAGTGAAACATATGAGACATGCTAGTGCAACATGTGAAACATGTATATATGGAATGTGCTTGCAACATGTCCTTGAAACATACGCAACATACCTTGTCATTTTGTGTTCCAATGTGTGTATGTTTGATGCTCATGCCTGGTAATGCAAGTGAGTGTTGATGTCACTTCTTTCATATGCCTCACATCACTCTATCTATAGTGATCCCTAGAAAAGTTTCATGAAGTTTGGAATCAAAAAGTCACATGAAATGATAAGTCATGTCTTTGTTTCAATGACTTTACCAAATGTTGTAATTGCACCATTAAGTGAATGGAATTATAGATCATCAACCAAACCTTGCAATTTTTTCCAAATTACTCTAGATGAACTCTACAACAAAAGTCATGAAGGGTACCTATTGAGCAAATGCCAAGAAAATGCCTTAATTGGCCTAAAACCCTAGTTTAGGCTTTATCGAGTTACTACTTTGACCAAAGCAAAAGTTTGACTTATGTACTAGTTATGAGGTTTGACCTTAATGAAAAGTTGTAGTTCATCTTATGTAGAACAAACTTTGTTAAATGGTCAAGAGGTAGTTTGGCCTCTAGCTTAGTTAAATAGAGCCCACCAAACTGAATCAGCTGTTGTTTTTAGAAGCGGAAAATATTTTCTAAGTCCCGGATTGACAGGAGAAAGTTGACATGTTCATGAATTTGTATATTCTAAATCTATGTAGTAGCTCAATTTAATTCCTTACTATGAGTTGAAGTACTTTTCACGGTGAAAACAAGGAATCAACTATCACCCAATTTGGAGCTTAGCTGGACCTTCAACAATAGTCCCTAAAACAGCAAAAGTTTACTTTGTTACCTTTTGACATCAACACGTTGGCATTCCACGTTCTCAAAATTTTGGTAGGTAACTTGAGTAGGTCCAAATGTAAAAAGTTGGAGCTTACTTGATGGGGAAGAACATAAAAGAAGATGGCACCAGTTGCATTTCATTTCGACCATCAATTTGGATTGTTGCTCGTTGCTTTTAAATTGCTGATAGTGTCAACTTTGGAGCTAATTACCTCCTAATCCACAAAACCTGGTTGGCAGTCTACCGAGGGGTATGCCCAAGGTAGTAGATTGTCGGTAGACAGGTGTGCAAGCCACGAACAAGATGGTGATGCAGAACAACACGCGGGTTTACCCAGGTTCAGGCCGTCGTGTGGGCGTAATACCTTACGTCCTGCTCTGCTTTGTTATTGTTGTCTCGAACAATGTATTACAAGCTAGATTGCCCTAGAGTATATTTTGATGTTTTTTAAAGGGGGTCCCCTGCCCTCCTTATATAGTCCGAGAGGCAGGGTTACAGATCGGGAAACTAATCTTAGCCGGTTATAATTGCCATATGGAGCCGGATAAGGAGTCCTAACCTAACCGACCAAGACCTTGCTTGATCGCCAAGTCTGGTTTGATGCCTTGTGCGAGGCTCCATCTCAATGATCTAGATCGCGCGTCATCATGTAATGGGCCGGACCATCTGGTCCGGGCTTGCCCATGTATAGCCGTAAGGGTATAGGGGTTTATACCCCCATAGCTAGTCCCTGAGCACTATGTATTCTGTATCAACACACTATCTTAGTCTGCTTCAACTTGCGAGGTTCATCTTCACATCACCTTGAAATGTTAGCCGAGCATGCGCTAGTGTTCCGTCTGGATCAGGAATTAGTAAACCGTGATTGTTGATGAAGATTGCAGTTGTCGATGAAGATTGCATAGTGGTCCAAAAAGAAAAAATTCCTTTCCTGGTGAAGTGTACCCACTTGTATTTCTAAAAAGAAATGTAAGTGTGCGTACTTGATGGAAGTAACTTACAAAAAATTCCAGAGTGTAGGGGTCAAAAAATAGAAACAACTCACCGTCAGGTGAAGTGTACCCACTTAGTCCCCGAGCTTGGTAGTAGGTGACGTAGGCACGTGGTGCCAGGGTCTAAAAAAAGAATCCTCAAGAACCAATGAACATTATGCACCGTCAGGTGCGTCATATATGATGTAGTCCCTGAGCTTGCTAGAAGGCAAAAGAAGATCCTTGTAGCAAGGTCTAAGAATATCAAGCGTCCATCGACTGTATGCAAGCATAGTACATGTAGTCGAGCGAGACGAATCCTGCGACAGGAAGTGGTGTAACAAGTCCCTGAGCTCAAAGGTCTAATGACGAGTCCCCGAGCTCAGAGATCTGGCGACGAATCCCTAAGCTCAGAGGTCTAGCAATGAGTCCCCGAGCTCGGAGGTCTAGCAATGAGGCCCCGAGCTCAGAGGTCTGGCAATGAGTCCCCAAGCTCAGAGGTCTAGCGACGAGGCCCCGAGCTCGAAGGTCTAGCGACGAATCCCTGAGCTCAGAGGTCTAGCATTGAGTCCTCGAGCTCGGAGGTCTGGCGACGAGACCCCGAGCTTGGAGGTCTAGCGACGAATCCCTGAGCTCAGAGGTCTGGCAATGAGTCCCCGAGCTTGAAGGTCTGGCGACGAGGCCCCAAGCTCAGAGGTCTGGCTGCAGGTTCTAGAGCACACTAGTCTGGTGATGAGTCCCCAAGCTTGGCGGTCTGGCTGTAGGTTCCAGAGCTCAGAGCTCTAGCTACAGGTTCCAGAGCACGCTGGTCTAGCGAGTCCATCACCACGCTGTCTCTCTATCTCTCTTGCCTTTTTTGTTTTTTTTACTGGTCCAGTCTGACGCATTGATGACGTGGGCGATGCCGCAGTTGCTTTCTGTCGCATCGTTTTAACAGTGACCCAGCGCTTGTAACAAGACGCGTTTGGGTCGTGTACCAAACGGCGCCTAAATCGGAAGGGATGCAATTAATGTAGAAAAAATCCTGTCAGTTACCGCAAATCTCGCACCACGTGCCCCATTCTTCTAAAACTGAACTAGCGTTGCCTCTTAATGACCGGGAAGGGGAACGATTCCAATCTACTCACACTCGCATATTCGCAATCAAACGTCTTCTTGCTCCTGCCACCGTGCCATTATCGTCACAAAGCCCTCACGAGCCCCAGTGCCACCACCATAGTTTAAAACATAATCGCCACCGTAGGCATCAACGAAGTTACCCCAAGTTCCTCATGCGCCGCCGCCGCTTGAATCGCCGCCACCAAACCCTAGCCACTTGTAAGAGCGGTGCGCTCCTTTTCCTCCATAGAAAGGAGGAGTCAAAAGAGTTGGGGAATGGCCATGAGGAAGACGAAGACGGAGGCCGAAGTGCGCAAGGAGATCATGAAGGAGTGGAACAGGTCAAGGTGCACCCCACTCAGCCTCGAGTGACTAGTGTGGATGGGTGTGCTTCATGCCCAAGAGCTGGCGGGATGGCGTGCACCCAATCTAGAGCCATACCTAGATCCCCAAGGAGGTGAAATTGTTGTTTTTGAAGAATACTTCACTCATGGATTTGGTGTTCCTGTACATCCATTCTTGCAAGGTCTCTGCAATTATTATGAAATCAGTATTTGCAATCTGCATACGAATTCTGTGTTGCTTGTTGCTTGCTTCATCCATCTTTGCGAAGCATACGGTGGTTTCTAGCCCCACTTCGACTACTTTCACCACTTGTTTTGGTTGAAGAAGAAAGGAGGTTGAGGCGGCTCCAATGTGGCTGGTGGGTGCTATCTGAACATGCGGGAAGGGATCAAGTCGAGGTATCTACATTGCCCTTGGAAGACCACATTAGAGGACTGGTACAGGTATTGGTTTTACATCCGTGAAGAACCAAGCCAGGCCTCATACTATGATGCATCCTTGGTCCCAAAGAGGACTGATAGTTGGAAAGAGCTACCGCAGAACACAGTCCAGATTGAGGCAATCATGCAGCTGCTACCTTGGTTGAGGCTGGATGGACCAAGTGTAGTCGGTAATTTTATTAGTCATCAAATCCAGCCATGTTAGGCTAGAGTGCACCTGGCGTATGAGTACCAGGGTCGCATGGACCCGACCAGGATGAGGAATGAAGACCCCGAACCGAAAGAAGTGAAGAGCAGGGTCCGAGACCTGTTCAATCTGAAGGATCCCAACTTCAAGAAGCTGAAGTCATCAAGCCAACGTTCAAGCTTGCTCGCCCACCACCACTGGTAAGTCGATTGTGGTCTACTAGTTTGTCCTTTTGATTGAAACTTTGCATAATAACCGCTATTTTGATGTGCTGTCTTTCTGATATTCGCGGTGCTCTCTGTTGCCTAGTTTGATGGACAGGAGGGAGCACAAACATTCGTGTCGTGTCCTCTAGGCATGGAGTGGCCTAAGGTCGTGCCGTGGGCCCATGATGCACAACTGCTGCCTGTGGACGATGATCCTTCTGAAGTGGATTGGCTTGCAATTGAAGATGAATCAAAGCAAGCCAACCGACTTGCAGGCAAGAAGCCAATTGTTGCCCCAATGAAGAAAAGGGCCCAGACTGTAACAGAACTGTCCAAATTATAAGAGCACAAGTACAAAAACAATCACCGATGTGATCAAATTCTTGCACTTGAGCCCATATAACTCCGGTAGTCCAATGAAATCACGAGGGATTTCAAACCAACCAACAAATCAGCCAAGATCGTAGTGATTCAACATAACAAGTCACATGTTACAACCATTTCACAAGTAAATCAATATACATCAGAGTTCAGCATAGTTACTACAACTTAAGTTCAAAAGTAGCGGAAGCAAAGTAATTTGAAACTAACATTAATCTTATTTCAAATACATGCCAGTACCAAGGTCAACTTCCAACAAAAACATTAGAGACAAGGTAAATAAGAAGGATCACGCCAGTGATCACACTCCACCACTAAGGCAAGAGCCAACCAACTCTTGCAGTCATCGTGATACATCATAACCTGCAACAAGTGGGAATAAAACCCTGAGTACAAGAAGGTACTCAGCTAGACTTACCCGTCAGAAACCAGAAATAAGGTGACACCAAGGATCATGCAAGGCTGATGTAAAGTGGGCTAGCTTGACAGCATTTTGCATAAAAGCTTAATACGGATAAGTAATCATTAAAGCTTAAGCATCAAGTTAATCATCATTAACATGTCATCTATATTAGCACCTGTACTAGAGCACTCACTTGATTAGGAGCAAACAATATTAACCATAGCAGGTATAAGTTGAGGCAACCTTTCCATCGTCATCCAATTAACCTTCAGTTCAATTTAATTGAATCTACGTTGCCGCTGCTCAAGTCAAGTGCTCACTAACCGGGAGCGACGGCGATTCGAATCGAATTCCTATCCAGCTGGAGGGGTATTTCTAACACTCACCGCGCAGTCCCCTGCCAGGGTCGCACAAGCCACCTTTCGTACAATTCAGGAGTCATGGGTTCGAATGATGCCGCATCCCCAAGGGCGACACTCTGCCAGGTGCTAGGGACTCTAACCCCCCTTGGTCTCATGCCAATGTCCCCAAGCACAACATTACTCTCCTCCAAGATGCGACCTACCATTCGACTCCCGGCCTGAACCGCATTACTCGACTTTGCGGTCGGAACGACTTATCCAGCCAACTAAGTGTTAGACTGCGTTCAACATGACTCAAAGACGTATAGCGAATTGGTCCTTAAGCGACTCAGACGGGGATAGATCTACACCCAAGACCTCCATGCCTTGTTGCTTCACTATCGTCATCCCGCCCGGTCTCATTTCATTTTATTAACACATGGTTCCTTTCACGATAGCAAATATAGCCAACCGTGCCATATATGAATATCCCTACATCTCGCAGGTGACAGAAAATCACTTGACTTCTACCACTTAAAGCAGGGCTAAGCATCTACTCGATCCTAGTCTATGTAGGATTCAAGGATTCATATATCTGGACAAGAAATGATATAATGCAGTAAGGTTTTCAACCAACTCCTACCACTTAATGCAACAATACTTATAACATATATAGAATTAATTGCTTTGAAGGTAGGAGGCTTATAATGCTCTGGGGCTTGCCTAGGATCTGACTCAAGTTAGAGTTTGTCAGGTGAAATCCGCTTGGCGAGCATCCTCCAATCTAGCACTCGTCCGATCCTTCTACCTTCGGGATGGATCCACCAAACACCGTCTTCGGGTTTGGCTCCAACGCCATTTCCTTCACACGTTTCTGCTAGCGTACCTATATGAGATGCAAGTGCATGAATACATGGAAGTATAATGGACAATGCATCACATACAGTAAACAAGACAAACACCATATTACACTCCACATGCATAGACACTTCCTGTTGCTTAAATAAACATCACCCAACCTAACATAAAAGATGACAAGCATATTAGGCATGGCACATAAGGTTTCACAAGATCTCATGTGTATTAACTAAACTACCCTCAAAGGCATAAGTCACACTTAACAATATACAAGCAAACAACTATAATTGGAATTTATCCATTTCTGGACAAGCGAACAGTAGCTTCATAATTCAATCATATCTGGAGTTTTAAAAATCCAAATGACTTGAAAGAAGACATTATGGAAAGCTTATGAAATTCTCTACATTTAATTTATAATCATCACAGCATGATTCCAAAGTTTAACATGTCGAATTTACACAAACACAGAAACTGGTCTAACAAGACAGAGAGCAAGTAATTCTGTAACCCAACTTTAAACAGCTATAACTCCTAAACCACATGGCCAAATACCACCAAATTTTAACAGCATCTAGATATATAAATTATCTACAACTTTTGTATAAACAAGTTTCACAACAAAGCACATTATCATGAAGAACTTTGCTAAGTTTCCAGATCTGTCCAGAAACTTCATTTGCAAGAAATAATTATTAACTTATGTTGCAAACATATAATTGAACAAAACCAACTTTACCAACATTTCACACATGACTAATGAACACCAGAAAACTTAGTGTCCATTTCTAAATAAATTCTTTTAATGCCTTTTCTTAATTTATTTAAATAATTAGGTGGAATTATGAACACATATCAAAATGCACAATAAATTCTACCAAAATTACAGTGGCCTACATATGCTCCCAATAGTTTACTGTACAAATTTCAAACCATTTGGACATATATATCAATCTTTATGAAAAAGACAAATGGCTATTGCAAGAATTCATGTGAGAGCAAGATGAATCAATAACTCATTCATACTACCACCAAAATTCATGAAATTTTTATCACACATCAAACATCAAAGGAGTAGCATGCCACAAAAATTTCACTTCATTTGGAGCCCTACAACTGCAGTTATGAAAATGACAATAGAACTAGCATTGAAAACCTAGAAGCATAGATCTATTTTTATAGCTAAAAATCTAAACTAAAACATGACATATTATAGATCCACTGCATAGAAAATTTCACAAGGAATACAAAAAGTCCTCATTTGCTATTTTAGGAATTTCTTATGATTTACTATGTATTTTCAAAGTTTCACCCGATTCACCACAAATAGGTCCCTCTAGGCACTATTCATATGAGTCTATGACATTGCAGTTAGGCCCCTGCTTTGAGTCAAATTCTTGCATGCAGTCCCTGGTCGCGATTTTACAGGGGAGGGGTCACCGGAGCTCGCGGAAGCCGGCCGTAGGTGACTTGTCGGCCATAGCTGAGGGGCGGGGGAGCACCAGGGGGTCTCCGCGCACCTGTTGGTGCCCTTGGCGTGGCCCAGCGTGGCCCGTACTGAGCTAGCCATGGCAACAGCCGGCGATGGCCCGAACGGCACCGGCGGCAAGGTCCTCCGGTGGACCGCAGCGGCGGGGAAAAGGCGTGGAAGCACTAGTTGGCCCATACGACCTCAATGGCGGCCCTAGCTCAGCTAGCGATGGCTCATGGCGCACTGGCCACGTATGGCCACGACAATGTCAGCGACGGCGGCATGATGGCGACGTTGCAGCATGTTGGGCTGCCAGAGAAGGGGCACAGGAGGGGCGGTGAGATAGGGCGGATACGGTGGAGAGGTTTGCTCGGACGGAGAAGCATTGGAGCAACGCAACCACGTGGAGGTAGGGACCTCAGCTGGCCCGGCCATGGCGCTCGCCGTGGCTGCCTGTAGGAGGAGCGAGAGAGCCAGAGAAAAGGGTGAGTAGGAGAGAAGGGAGGGTGCTCGGCTGTCCCAAAACGAGGAGAGCGAGGCGAGGTGGCGCACATGCGAGGGAGCCAAGGCACCACGCGTCAAGGGCCTCAGGAACCGGTCGGCCCGACACAGCTGCTCCATGGATTCAAAAACCTGACGAGCTGCAATTCTACCTCAAATGCACAGCTGAAACTCTATTTTGATCCCCCTCCATTTCCTAATTTGGTCGATATTTGCATAAACTTCACTAATATAAGTTGTAGAGCTACATGCCAGCTCCAACTTTGGTTAAAGAATCTAAGTCTAAATCGGCACGGTTGGAGAGATACAAAGCTCCAAAAGAGGATACCTCAATACCGAGTTCTGCAGTCCAATTGCAAGCTGTCACACCCATTTTTAAGGACAAAAATAGGATGCATAAAAGGCTCATGTGCGCCCCAGGAAACAGTCGCACACATAAGTTGACAAATTACAAAGTATCATCACAGTGCTTATTACATAACGAATAAGTATTTAAGACATAGTCTTGAACGATAGGTAATAATAACTAATAGTAATTCTTCAGCGGAAACTCCACACAGGGACACGGTTGACTGGTTGACACCAAGACTAGTACTCATTCCGATAATCTTCCTCTATATCTTCATCTGTTATGGTGGAAATAGCAAGGGTGAGTCCATATCGAACTCAACAAATATAACACAGGGTTCATGAGGCTCAAAAAGGCTAGACATTGTTTAACTGCGTTTAGCTTTTAATCATATATTAGCAATTGAGTAGCATCAAGATAAACCACTTCCCATTAAAGAACCAATGATCAATTGTAATAAGGATAATGAATAGCATTAACATGAGCAAATAATAATCAATAATAATTAAGCATGATATAACAGTTATGATCAACTATTCCATAAGAATCCCCAAGGCCGCTCGTATCCGTGAGCACGGCTAGTATACCAGTTTTTAACTCTGCGCAGAGGTGTACACTTTCACTGTGAGTCATGATTTCCAAATGAGTGGGGAGATCAAGCCCAAACACCCGAGAACCATATAAAGCCACTCAAAAGTTCGTCTAACAAGTTAGGGCCATTAGATTCACTCGGCAGGCAGATGTAGAACCCCCCTTCCCTGTGGCACAACAACCGCAGCCTATACACACTAGGCCAGGGGCTCGCACTACACCCAACGTGGCAAGCCATTCTTATGCCATTTAAGGTAACCTCTAACAAGCTAGAAAAAGGTCTCTTGAACAACTAGAGCCAGAGCCATATAGCCCTCACAGCTGTACTGTATATCCCGGTTATCACTTACAGATAAGTCATTATGGAGAGAAACCAGAGCATCAAAATAATACACATGCTCTAGCCCCCTTTTAACAGTAATAAAATCATCTTAATAGTTGATTGCTTAATCCATTAATCAAATTACAAGATCATTGTTCTTAGTTTAAGCACTAGCAGTAGCTACCCATATGCATTCCCAAGGTTGACAAGGAATCAAGATAACAATCACTAAGTTATAATCTCTAAGGTTGTCAAGGTAAGCACATGCATATGTATGACAATTCAATGTATAGGTAACAAGGATAGTCCTGTGTTATACTTGCCTTGATCAAAGCTTTCCAAGTGATACTGCTGACTTGGCTCAAAGTAATACTCCGAATCGTCCAGATACTGCTCACCTTCTATACTCGATCATCAATCAACAACACACATGCATCCAATCAAACAAACACGAAGCAAACAAAGAAATACAATTAGAACAGTACACCAACAGTAGCAAAACAGTAATAAAAGTTTATAAAACTCTTCTACACGTTTCTACGATCACACAGACGCAAAGATCACCAAATTCGGAGTTAAAACGTGAAAGTTATGAATTTTCTAAGATTTCCTATAGATAAATAAATACTTAATTATAAACTCGAAAAATAAATTATCAAAACTAACTGTACAACTACACTAACATGTAGAGCTCGCAAATACAAACCTAACGCAACTTGAACGGATCAAATCAGAGTTAAAACGAAGATTTTATGACCAAAACAATCCTAGTGGCAAAACTGTAAATACCTGAAAATGTATTTTTGATTTAACCGAGAGAAAATACGCTTTCAAAACAAGGAAACGTATTTCAGATAATACGCTAAGGACGGCGGGTTCAATTATTAAAAAGTCCAGGGGCTCTTTAAGAAGTTTACCCCGTGAAGGGGTATCTTTTAATCTCGGCCCTTGATTTCAAATCGGACGGCTCACGTTCATCTTCAACTCCACAGTGCTCACCCGGTCACCTCCCTCAGGTCCGGCCGGTGGCCCCCCATGGCCGGCGGCTCCATCTCATCGGAGATGGCGGATTTACCCATCTAGACCACCGTTCGACCCCAAATTTGATCCACCTGAACGAGAAGCTCTGTGCGAACTCAAATACTCGATAAAAACTAGCTACGATAAACCATACGTGACGCGCGGCAACAAGGGGCGGCGGCGCCATCACCGCACCGTCGGTAAGCTTCAAAATCACGACTAGAACCGCCTCCGCCCAAAAGAAAAAAACATAGAACGAAAGAGTAGGAGAGTGCGGTCTCACCAACGCAATGAAATCGGCCTCGAATCCACCCGACGGCTCCACCCACGTTCAACCGACACCTCCAACTACCTCAAACCCTTAACCTCGATTTCTTATGGTGGAGTTCACGGTTTAGATGAAAAACGGATATAGGAAGGTCAAGGCGTCCTATTTATAGCTTCTATTGGTCGTGTTCGAGTAGGATTCCCCGGGAATCACGAAGCCGATCGTCATCGTCGTTTCCGGTTTGGAGTCCGGAGCTCTCACGGAAGGTAGGAGACGACTGACCACCGGGACCCACCGATCAGCGGAACAAGGAGGGCGCGAGGCTCGTCACCGATACTGGGCCGGCCACCCGATGTCGAGCGCGGAGGAGGGAAGGCGGCAGCGGCCCACCGTGCGGCCTAGGCGGGGAGGAAAGCAGGCCGGCGGCTGCCAGGTAAAAAGGTAAGTGTTTCCTTTTCTCTTTTTTTTTCTTTTCTACTTTTCTTTATTTACTTGTTTTCAAACTATTCCAAATAGAATTCTTCAAACCAATTCAAAATAAAATAAATCCACTACACAAAAGAAAATAAATGCAGCAGCATGAATGCAACACCAAATAGTTTTCAAAATTTCAATTTCCCATTAATTGTTATCTAAATTATTTGAAACTCATTAATTCTAAAATTTAGAATTTTTGGGTGTTACAAATTCTACCCCCCTTAAAAGAATCTCGTCCTCGAGATTGGACTGCTTACTCAAACAACTGCGGATATGATTTCCTCAATTCATCCTCTCTTTCCCAAGTTGCCTCTGCCTCTGAATATCGATTCCACTGAACCTTGCACATCTTAATAATCCGACTTCGAGTAACTCTCTCAGCAGTTTCTAAAACCTTGATTGGAAATTCTTCATAAGTAAGATCCTCCTTAACAGTCAACTCTTCTAAAGGTATCTGCTCCTCAGGCACCCGTAAACACTTCTTAAGTTGTGAAACATGGAACACATCATGCACTCCAGATAAATTTTCAGGCAACTCTAATTGATAAGCAACTTCCCCACATCTAGTAATAACTTTAAATGGTCCAACATACCTTGGTGCTAGTTTACCTTTCATGTTAAACCTCTTCACACTTTTCATAGGTGACACCTTCAAATAGACATAATCACCTACCTCAAAAACTAAATCTCTTCTTCTATTGTCAGCATAACTCTTCTGACGAGACTGTGCTACTCTCAAATTCTCACGAATCACTCGTACTTGATCTTCTGCGTTTCTAAGAACATCTGTACCAAACACTTGAGATTCACCTGTCTGATCCCAAAACAATGGAGTTCTACACTTATGTCCATACAAAGCTTCAAATGGTGCCATCTTAAGACTCTATTGATAACTGTTATTGTAAGAGAATTCTGCATAAGGCAAACTCTTATCCCAACTAGTTCCATATTGCAATGCACAAGCTCTCAACATATCCTCTAATACCTGGTTGGTCCTTTCAGTCTGTCCATCTGTCTGTGGATGATATGCTGTACTAAAATTCAATTTTGTTCCCAATGATTCATGCACAGCTTTCCAAAAATGCGACGTAAACTGCGATCCTCGATCAGATACAATCTTCTTTGGTACTCCATGCAAACAGACTATTCTCTCCATATACAACTCTGCCAATTTTGGTCCATGGTAAGTAGTCTTAACTGGTATAAAATGAGCAACTTTAGTTAACCGATCTACTATCACCCAAATAGAATCATAACCTCTCTGAGTACGCGGTAACCCTACTATAAAATCCATACCAACTTCCTCCCACTTCCATTCAGGAATCTTCATTGGTTGCAACAATCCAGCAGGTCTCTGATGCTCTGCTTTCACCCTCTAACAAGTGTCACACAATGCCACATACTTAGCCACATCTCGCTTTAATCCAACCCACCAATATTTCTGTTTTAGATCCAAATACATCTTAGTACTACCAGGATGAATAGAATAAGCTGACTCATGAGCTTCGCGAAGAATTGCCTGTCTAACAGTTTGATCCTCAGGTACACACAGCCTCTTTCCAAACCACAAAATTCCATTATCATCCATTCGAAAGCCTGGTGACTTACCAATCACTATATCTTCCGCTATCTTCTTTAGTTTCTCATCCTTCAACTGACCCTTGTAGATTTCTTGCTCTAATGTAGGCTCTATCACTAATTCCATTGTATTAGTAACAATGCCCAAATTCAAATATTCAAATTCAGCACATAACTCACTAGTCATAGACAACGTCCGTATCTCATTGGCATAACTTTTTCTACTAAGAGCATCAGCTACTACATTAGCCTTACCAGGATGATAGTGTATCTCAATATCATAATCCTTAATCAACTCTAACCATCTGCGTTGCCTCAAATTCAGATCTGACTGAGTGAAAATATACTTCAAACTCTTATGATCAGTGTATATATCACTCTTATGTCCAATCAAATAATGTCTCCAAATCTTTAAAGCATGAACTACAGCTGCTAACTCCAAATCATGTGTAGGATAATTCAACTCATGCTTTCTCAACTGCCTAGATGCATAAGCCACAACTCTGCCTTCTTGCATAAGAACACATCCCAAACCTTGACGA
Source organism: Saccharum hybrid cultivar R570 (assembly GCA_038087645.1). NCBI lineage: Eukaryota > Viridiplantae > Streptophyta > Magnoliopsida > Poales > Poaceae > Saccharum > Saccharum hybrid cultivar. Next base: position 3,206,886 of record JAQSUU010000270.1, read on the forward strand.
GAAGCATCACAATAAATAGAAAACTTCTTACTCAAATCTGGCAAAACCAAAACAGGCGCTGTAGTCAACATCTTCTTCAATTCCTCAAAACTAGCTTGACATTTATCCGACCACACAAACTTGGCATTCTTCTCTAATAGAGATGTCATAGGTTTAGCAAGTTTTGAAAACCCTTCAATGAACCGTCTGTAATATCCAGCTAATCCCAAGAAACTACGAATCTCGCTAACATCAATAGGTGGTTTCCAATTCAATAGATAAGCAAAATCTGATTTCTCTGTGCAAATTCCAATTTTAGTAACTCAGTAAAACTGTCATATCTCGAGCTACAGATGTCCAATTCAGATGATCTTTACATGGTTGGAAAGCTTACAAAATTATCTACAACTTTTATTCACAACACTTTTTCTGAATCTGTCAAATAATTGGCCAAAAACTGAACTAAACCGAAACTGTTTCAGAATTCCAGACTGTGCAGTACCCCAACTTGAAATAGATATATCTCTTAGCTCTTAATAGATATTAAAATAATTCTTGCAGGGTTGGAAAGATATAGAAGTCTAATTATTCTCAGTATAATTTCTTAAATTTCCCATTAATGGATTTTAAGTTATTTCTTAAACATCCCAGACTGACCTAAAAATCAGCAAAGGACAGAACTATGTTCACCTCATAACCAACTAATATATTTTGATCAAACTTAATATTCTTAACCATGGAACTTGTAGGCCTGTCTACAAAACTCCAGCACACATTACAAAGATCCAAATCACACATTATCACAATAACAATCCATCAATCACACAATTGTTCACACCCCAAACTGACTCTCAAAACAATCCAACTTAAAATTGACTCGCAACTACTATCGTTCTTATTACATAGGGATTTTTCCTATTTCCTAGTTAAGCTTCTAATAAATCTTGGGACGACCTAACTCCGCCCTTAATTGGTCAATCTCCTTATAAGCTTGCTCCTTAAGTTCTTTTTCCTTCAGCAACTCTTATGCAATGATGATGCCACAAGCTCATAACCAACTTTATAAATGTCTCCTTTAGACCCTTATGATTCTTATAGATGTTCTAACAGGTTACCAACCCTAAGAAAAGATACTTACGCTTGATAGTGACTTTGCAACCATGTAGATAGCTGATGCTTCCAGGTGACGAAATATAACATATAAACCTCCATCTTGTATCGTCTTTTAGTTCGACAAACCCTCTTAAGAAGAGATCAACTAGAGTACACCAAAGGATAGCTTGCATTTGTTTCTGAGTGATAACTACTATCGTGTCCTTCTATCATGTCAAAGAGACTCATGAGCATATGCAAGAACAAGTAACCTGCACTTTCTTGCGAGCAAAAAAAATGACAGTGCAGAAATACAGTTATAATTCGAGTTCTACGAATCCAATGATATTGTAGCTTATACCGTTGGAAAGCTTATCAAATTTACTACAACTTCCTTATAGAATTCTTCTCTAGATTCTGCAGTTAAGATAGTCGAAAACTGTGCACAACAGAAACTATTCTAGATTGTTGACAGCACAGATGCGTCGCCTTGTGATTTTCATAAATCCCAAACCATAATAGATATCAGGGTGGTTCTTACGGTCAGAGAAAGATATTAAAATCTACTATTGTCCAGAATTTATCCATGATTTTTGGGCATCCAAAAATAGAGATATAAGCTAAGGAAGACAGACTGCTACAAAAAAAACAGGATAAGGCAGAAACGAGATTCAAAGACACTAGAGAGATAGATAACACTAATCTTCAAGTCTTCATGCTTCTTTGCTTTGTGTTGATGAGATATAAGACATGGATCGAGGATAGCCAAAAGATGACAAGAAAGATAAGGTTTGATCTTTAGTTCTTCATGCCTCCTCATGCCTCGTCGCTTGAGATATTCAGGACTTACTGTTGTTGATAGCAGATGCTACCCCACTTAACAAAGATCGAACTACTTCTCAAGACTTATACCTTCTGGGCCTACCTTTGAAACACGAGAACAAGAACAACACACAAGCAACACATCAAGCAAAACAAGCACACATCACATCATCGGTACTACACATGCTTCTTCAATAATGGTGGTCATCCTATTGGCACATTGGAGATGATGAAAGGCCATCGAACTTTTGAACCAGGTAAGATCAGAAAACTTTTAGTAAAAACAACATAAATCAAAATCCAAGGTAGTAAGAAATATTAGCTCAAAGGAAAGCTATCAAGGAGAGGATACAACAGGACAAGGAAGAGGAGATAGTCAAAATTAATGAGTCAAGGGATGACCAAAAATAGTTTTATAGTAAAAAGAGTTTTAAATGCGTCCAGTGCTACTTGGCATACGTCCTACAGTCAACACCGCTCTGATACCAATCTGTCACACCCATTTTTAAGGACAAAAATAGGATGCATAAAAGACTCATGTGCGCCCCAGGAAACAGTCGCACACATAAGTTGACAAATTACAAAGTATCATCACAGTGCTTATTACATAACGAATAAGTATTTAAGACATAGTCTTGAACGATAGGTAATAATAACTAATAGTAATTCTTCAGCGGAAACTCCACACAGGGACACGGTTGACTGGTTGACACCAAGACTAGTACTCATTCCGATAATCTTCCTCTATATCTTCATCTGTTATGGTGGAAATAGCAAGGGTGAGTCCATGTCGAACTCAACAAATATAACACAGGGTTCATGAGGGTCAAAAAGGCTAGACATTGTTTAACTGCGTTTAGCTTTTAATCATATATTAGCAATTGAGTAGCATCAAGATAAACCACTTCCCATTAAAGAACCAATGATCAATTGTAATAAGGATAATGAATAGCATTAACATGAGCAAATAATAATCAACAATAATTAAGCATGATATAACAGTTATGATCAACTATTCCATAAGAATCCCCAAGACCGCTCGTATCCGTGAGCACGGCTAGTATACTAGTTTTTAACTCTGCGCAGAGGTGTACACTTTCACTGTGAGTCATGATTTCCAAATGAGTGGGGAGATCAAGCCCAAACACCCGAGAACCATATAAAGCCACTCAAAAGTTCGTCTAACAAGTTAGGGCCATTAGATTCACTCGGCAGGCAGATGTAGAACCCCCCTTCCCTGTGGCACAACAACCGCAGCCTATACACACTAGGCCAGGGGCTCGCACTACACCCAACGTGGCAAGCCATTCTTATGCCATTTAAGGTAACCTCTAACAAGCTAGAAAAGGTCTCTTGAACAACTAGAGCCAGAGCCATATAGCCCTCACAGCTGTACTGTATATCCCGGTTATCACTTACAGATAAGTCCTTATGGAGAGAAACCAGAGCATCAAAATAAGACACATGCTCTAGCCCCCTTTTAACAGTAATAAAATCATCTTAATAGTTGATTGCTTAATCCATTAATCAAATTACAAGATCATTGTTCTTAGTTTAAGCACTAGCAGTAGCTACCCATATGCATTCCCAAGGTTGACAAGGAATCAAGATAACAATCACTAAGTTATAATCTCTAAGGTTGTCAAGGTAAGCACATGCATATGTATGACAATTCAATGTATAGGTAACAAGGATAGTCCTGTGTTATACTTGCCTTGATCAAAGCTTTCCAAGTGATACTGCTGACTTGGCTCAAAGTAATACTCCGAATCGTCCAGATACTGCTCACCTTCTATACTCGATCATCAATCAACAACACACATGCATCCAATCAAACAAACACGAAGCAAACAAAGAAATACAATTAGAACAGTACACCAACAGTAGCAAAACAGTAATAAAAGTTTATAAAACTCTTCTACACGTTTCTACGATCACACAGACGCAAAGATCACCAAATTCGGAGTTAAAACGTGAAAGTTATGAATTTTCTAAGATTTCCTATAGATAAATAAATACTTAATTATAAACTCGAAAAATAAATTATCAAAACTAACTGTACAACTACACTAACATGTAGATCTCGCAAATATGAACCTAACGCAACTTGAACGGATCAAATCCGAGTTAAAACGAAGATTTTATGACCAAAACAATCCTAGTGGCAAAACTGTAAATACCTGAAAACGTATTTTTGATTTAACCGAGAGAAAATACGCTTTCAAAACAAGGAAACGTATTTCAGATAATACGCTAAGGATGGCGGGTTCAATTATTAAAAAGTCCAGGGGCTCTTTAAGAAGTTTAACCCGTGAAGGGGTATCTTTTAATCTCGGCCCTTGATTTCAAATCGAACGGCTCACGTTCATCTTCAACTCCACAGTGCTCACCCGGTCACCTCCCTCAAGTCCGGCCGGCGGCCCCCCATGGCCGGCGGCTCCATCTCATCGGAGATGGCGGATTTACCCATCTAGACCACCGTTCGACCCCAAATTTGATCCACCTGAACGAGAAGCTCTATGCGAACTCAAATACTCGATAAAAACTAGCTACGATAAACCATACGTGACGCGCGGCAACAAGGGGCGGCGGCGCCATCACCGCACCGTCGGTAAGCTTCAAAATCACGACTAGAACCGCCTCCGCCCAAAAGAAAAAAACATAGAACGAAAGAGTAGGAGAGTGCGGTCTCACCAACGCAATGAAATCGGCCTCGAATCCACCCGACGGCTCCACCCGCGTTCAACCGACACCTCCAACTACCTCAAACCCTTAACCTCGATTTGTTACGGTGGAGTTCACGGTTTAGATGAAAAACGGATATAGGAAGGTCAAGGCGTCCTATTTATAGCTTCTATTGGCCGTGTTCGAGTAGGATTCCCCGGGAATCACGAAGCCGATCGTCGTCGTCGTTTCCGGTTTGGAGTCCGGAGCTCTCACGGAAGGTAGGAGATGACTGACCACCGGGCCCCACCGATCAGTGGAACAAGGAGGGTGCGAGGCTCGTCACCGATACTGGGCCGGCCACCCGATGTCGGGCGCGGAGGAGGGAAGGCGGCAGCGGCCCACCGTGCGGCCCAGGCGGGGAGGAAAGCAGGCCGGCGGCTGCCAGGTAAAAAGGTAAGTGTTTCCTTTTCTCTTTTTTTTTCTTTTCTACTTTTCTTTATTTACTTGTTTTCAAACTATTCCAAATAGAATTCTTCAAACCAATTCAAAATAAAATAAATCCACTACACAAAAGAAAATAAATGCAGCAGCATGAATGCAACACCAAATAGTTTTCAAAATTTCAATTTCCCATTAATTGTTATCTAAATTATTTGAAACTCATTAATTCTAAAATTTAGAATTTTTGGGTGTTACACAAGCCAACTGAAACTGTCTTCTTCTCACCTCTCATATTCCCAAACTATGTGCTGATTTGATCAACCAATTTCACCATCAGCTAGATCTACATGAGTACTCCAACATTGCTTATAGGAGTTTGCCCATAATCCAAATGGTTTGCAAACTAAACATTGCCGAAGGTGGGTACCATGAAACTGAAAACTGCAAGTTTAGTCTACACTTAGCAAAATTTCAGGGTTCCAAAAAAATAGCCCGAGATTCAAATTTTGACCCACTCTTTGGATGCCTTAGAAGCTGAACTAGGTTTTGGTCCTTAAACAAAAGTTGCTGTCCTTAACATGCACTACAACTTTCATTACAGGATCAAGGTTTGGATCCATCGGTTGTGCAAGATAAAAAGCTCCAAACTAGGTTACCCGAAGTTAAACTGCAGTTAGGACTTAGCCAAATTTTCCAAGTGCCAAATTAGCCCCTATCCCTGACTTCGGGGCCCTTTTTGAGCATGTTCCACACATTTTCATGACTTGACCCTTACACAAAGTTTGTTCCTTATAAAATTCCCTACAACTTTGTAAAGGGGTGCATAGTCATACAAAGCTTCTAGGTCACACTTTTGAAATGGTCAAACAAAAGTGTTCTAGGGTCCATACATGGTCAACCATCACTTAGAAGCATATTTAGGCAAAATGATCAACATGAACATTGTTCCATTAAGTGTCCTAAGTGTAGTTAAGGTGTTGTAGAGGCCAAACATACACACCATGCATAGGTTGCACAAAAGTGTAGGCCTCACATGCACTGAAACATAGAAGTCACTATAATTGTAGTGCTTGTTTCAAGGCCATATTTCAATTGTTTCATGTGTTGTTGTAAAGCACATGCTACACATGCTTCCCTAGGTTGTTCCACATGTTGCAAAGGTTTGTTGCACATGTTGCACTTGTATGTTGCATAAGCACTAGTTCCCATGGGATGTAAGGCATGTTTCAGTTATAATCCAAACAAGCATATAACTTATTATTTCATGTGACTTTTTAATTCCAAACTTCATGAAACTTTTCCAGGGGTCACTATAGATAGAATGTGATGTGAGACACATGAAGATATTGCCATAACACCACCCAAGCATATATCTTGAAAATGGCCTATATGTAAAGCAATGGTGCAACATCCAACTTTCGGTTAGGCTCATCTCCATAGGTTGGCCTTGACATCGTCATCTCCACTTAATCTATCATGTTTGAGCTCAAACCCACTGCTTAGTGAGTGACAAACACCTGGGGTGTTACAGCCCTCCCCCCTTAAAGGAATCACGTCCCGAGATTCAGAACGGAAGGCCTTTTAAGGAAGAGAGACATGTTATCTAGTTTCCAACATTTGTGATAGCATTAGACTCCTAAGCTTCAACCATCAGAAGTGTTAATCTGGTTAAGATGCTTTTAGATACTTGCTCTTCTTGGTAAACTTTGTCTGAAGAATTTCATTCATTGACTTCCATGAAGCATTGTTACTTTGGGAGGAATCCAAGATAGCACGTACTGCATTCTTAGTGTACGAAGATCATTTGGTCCATGAGTAAACCACTCACAAGTATCTAATTCTTTAATGGACACAACATAGGCCATATGAACTTTACACTAGACCAAAATCTTCAGAAGTAGACTCGTTGAAATGACTATGTTCACACGGTTTTGAAAAGCAGTTCTCTACCAAAATGGCTTGAGTACAACCTTCCAAAAGGGTGAGATCATAGACGACAAACATTCTCTGAGGCTAGAGGATACTGACTAACCAATAGACAAGGTCTATGTTGGTCGTAAATGTTCATTCATTTAGACACCAACTAATGGAAAACTACTTGAGGTTCCATATGTGCAGTTCTCTTTCTCTGATGACAGCACGGTATTATCTGAGTTTGTTGAGGGATTAGTAAATATGATAGCTGACTCTGTTGACTTCGTAGTTCGGACAAAAGCTACCTAAGAAGATTCTTTTATCCAAAGACAACAGTTATCTGGGTTGAATCAGATGCAACCTCTTGGGTAAGAACACTTTAAGATACTAAAAATCAGTGAGTATTAGCAATTATTGCTAAAAAAGGATATAGCAAGGTCTGGTAGACAGCAAAATTTGTAAGTATTTACCAACTTCGGTAAACAGTTCACTACCGAGCAAGTTGAGTACAATCCCCGTCGTGAGGCAGTTGCATAGTAAGTTGAGTTGACTTGCAGCGTAGCAAAACTAGCCTTGCTAGGCTAACCTTTCACCTGGAGACTTCCTGTTTGGGATCAAACAGCAGCTCTAAGATGGAAAAATCTGTTGTTTGACACTTTTCAAAATGTTCCTGATTGGCAAATTTACTCGTAGAACCCTTGATTGTCCTAATAATTGTTGATGGGAGAACATAAAAGCATAGAGAAAAGGTCTACAATAGTATCCTTAAGACCACTTAAGAGATCGTCCAATAGAGTTATGAACAAACCATTTGTGGCACCTAAGGGCACATGCATGCTAATTGAAACTAGGTCATGCTTTCTCTAATTCTTCGCTTTAGATGATAGAACACCTTGCACTATCTATGTGATTGTCCAAGATGGAATTGACTTGATCACAATGGCTCTAGAAGATAGAGTATCGCTCAAGTTGTTGACTAGTTGTTTGACTTCTTATTGGTTATTACTCTGTAAGACATAGCCTTTGTAACTACCAAGGAGTCATACCTAGCTGGAGATTAACATTCCTATTGGTAACTAATTAGTTGTCTCTCAACACTAAAATTTCCAAAATCTTCTCTCTTGGTCACAACAACTGTGGTTGACTTACAACAGAGGGTTGCCATCGAAGCCAACAGATAAGGAGTCTCACCAGAGATGGTTGATCTTGATGGTATGGCCATTATGCCTACAAAGGTTAAGATTTGCATAATGTGATGATCGAGTCTTATCCCATGGATGAATTGTCCAATAGTAAGTGTTGTGTGTCCTTTTTATCCAACAGAGATGAGATACGTTGCTCACTAGATGTCGTTCGTCAAAACTGGGACAACTAAGTAGAGTCACTTGTATACCACCTATTGCGGTCTGTTAATGTTTATATCGGTGACCTGTTCTTCAAAGTTATTCTCTTAGCAACTTTCGAAGGACACTCCACTACTTTTGGTCCAATATAAGGGTCTTTTGATAAGATATGGGAAAACAACCAAGGAAGAAGGTCACTTGAACATCACATCAGTGTGGTTCTACAATGGATTATGATTAGAAACCATGATACCAGCGCATGACGAGCAGCACAACCTTGTGTGTGCACCCATAGGAGGCTCTCGGTTTCATCACGGCACCATTAGTTGCTACTCATAACACCATTACCGAACATACACCCGATGAGGAATTTCAAATGGCACAGATTGGGTTGTCCGAACAAGCATCATACTAAGGAGGGATAGCAAGTAAAGGTAGTCGCAAGGTTTAGAAGCAACATGAAAATGATCCAAAGATGAAAATATAGCAAAAGAGAACATCGCGCAATTGCTAAGGATAACTAAGCAAGAGACTCTTGCTTAAATTCTACCCACGACTTGCGTCCACCGAGGGGAGTACCAGATAAAAGATTAACAGGAGATGCGATCATGTTGAGCAACAACATTAGATCAAGACTGATAAACATCCCGAGACTTGGGAAGCTTGAGGATGGATTAATTAAACTTCACGGACAAAATTGAGGTACCACTCAAAGATTGAGTTGATAAGGTGGTACTACACAATTTGCAAGCAAACGATTTTGAGACCACAGCAAAGAGACGTTGCATCATCCTAGCTAACCTTTGGGAGAGGCAACCGGAAGGTCCAACATGGATTTGGGTATGGTCTCCACAACTGGCCACGTACGAACCATGGTCAAAGGCTAGCATTGATGGAAGTTAACTTGGTGGGTCAGTCAACAAGGGTCTTCACAAAGAGGGTTGCAAAACATCCACGGCTTACGCAAACATATAGGATAACTAAACTTTGGGCTTTCAGTCAAGCAAAGGCATGGATACAAACATTCAAGGGCTAACCACCAAGTCTACAGGCTCAGGCTCATAAGGAAAAGAACCTAATTGAAGACAACAACCATACAATTACGTAACATGAACGTTGTTCTAGGATAAAGCTATGCGACCCTCACATGCTCACTGAGGACAAATGGGGTGCCAACTAGGGTACTACCTAGATAACAAGCATACATACACACATCATAACTTCAAGCAACACATGAAGAAGCTTACACAAACAAACTCAAGCAACTATTACCAAGCAAAAAGCTCGCACACAGCAATCATTACTAATCACTAGGCTCACCCCTAACAAGCTTTATCTAAATCAAGAATTAACTACAAGTTTAGTCCAAACAAACGTTAGCTAAGGTAGCTAACTTAGTATGTTCAAAGAATCTAGATGGCAGCACAGTAGTTACTTGTTTCAACCATAACTGAGGTTGTAGACATCCCACAAAGGTGATCCTAGACTTTCTAGAAAGCTTAGGAAGATGACTATACTTTAGCTATTCATACCAAAAGCTAATTCATAGATTAACATGACCAAAATGCTAATGTTTCAGATCTATACCAACATGGACAGAAAACTGACAAGAACTTCAAAAATGCATAACTGGAGTTCTAGGGACACAACAAGGCTGAGCCTTAACTTTATGTAAATCTTATTAAGTTGTATATAACTTTCTTATTATCATATTAATATGATTCTATAGCCAACAAGGCCAAACAAGACAAAGAAGACATCTCTGCCCAGATTTGGACAGATTCTGTCATTCCACTTTGCAAGCTCATAACTAGAGATTTAGACCACCACAATTAGTGCTATAGGACATTTTGGAAAGCTTAGAAAAATTACTACACTTCTTCTATTATCTCCAAGACATGGTTCCATATGCACACAGGTCAAACAAACCAAACATTCAGATCTATGCAGAACATAAACAAAACCTAACAACAAACTTCTAAAAGTCATAACTTCCAAACCATAAGGCCTAGTGTCATGAAATTTTTGGACAAGCTAGATGTGTAAGTTAGCTATAATTTTGGTATTCTCCATAACTACAGAAAATACCATTATGACCACGAAAGCATCACTACAACAGAAAACGTTCTAGCAGCCAACATTCGACAAGCAAAACAAAGCTTGCCTTTGTTCTACTTAACAAGAGAGCGCACAAACATGTTATTCTAGTAGCTCTAAATTTTGTTACCTTAGACCAACATGAATTTAATTCATTCATGAGAATCCATAATTACTTAAGTGAGGTCTAAAGCATTGGCAAACGCTTAGGTGAACAACATATCCACCACTTGGCTAAGCTAGAGGATATCTCTAAGTTCAAGCATGTAGCCACACTTATTTCTAGTAAGGCTAAGCACACATTTTTCTCAAGCATTTTCTATTCAAGCAACATGGAACAAAGCATTCTTGTTTGACTCCACACAAGGAAGATAGTATACCACATCACTCACAAGTTACTTACTATAGAACAAGTGTGAGAGGAGCATAGTTATGTATTAAGCAACAACATGATGATGCATGCTTCGTCCTATTCGTCCTCACAAGATTGCCAACCTAAGGTGGCGATCATGTTCTATGTCGGTGGCATAACACGCACTCTCTCGATATATAGCTAGTCGTCAGCTACATTCAACTTACGCATTCGTGGTTAGCGTACCTGCAGAAAATTTTTCATTGTAGCCCAATAATTCCCCAATATATGGCACACAATGAAAACAGGAAAGTAAAATTCTAAGTACTCCCATATACATATACCCCCGTATATATACATGCAGCACCAAAACTACCCGAATCATTCGATCACCCACAATTAAGTACCTTCATATGTACATGTGGGTAACATGTAAATAATCCAGTAACCAAAACTAGCTCTCCCCTAGACCACTGGTTGGACGGTCATGCTCTCACAACTCACACTTACCTGAGCGTAGGTGCGATGTTGCATAAAAGTAAACTAGCGACATATATGGCTATTTCATATATGAAGGCTACCTCCAATCTGACACACCGGGTAGCATAGTGTGGGAGAGTCATCCACATACATACCTTGGCTTGGACGGAGATGCATAAATGAAAAACCCCCAAGTTAGTACTTATATAAGCCACCTAATAATCCTTATATGAGCATAAAGAAATTGACTACTGGCATATTAGGTTTATAATTCAGATTTCACAAACCTATATATAGCTATAAGTTGATAAAACTAATTTTATAAAACAAAATCTTTGTTTTAAATACACATACGACAAGTTTAATGTTGAATCTTGCTCCGATGCCAGCTGTAACGGAACCGTCCAAATTATAAGAGCACAAGTACAAAAACAATCACTGAAGTGATCAAATTCTTGCACTTGAGCCCATATAACTCCGGTAGTCCAATGAAATCACGAGGGATTTCAAACCAACCAACAAATCAGCCAAGACCATAGTGATTCAACATAACAAGTCACATGTTACAACCATTTCACAAGTAATTCAATATACATCGGAGTTCAACATAGTTATTACAACTTAAGTTCAAAAGTAGCGGAAGCAAAGTAATTTGAAACTAACATTAATCTTATTTCAAATACATGCCAGTACCAAGGTCGACTTCCAACAAAAGCATTAGAGACAAGGTAAATAAGAAGGATCACGCCCGTGATCACACTCCGCCTCTAAGGCAGGAGCCAACCAACTCTTGCAGTCGCCGTGATACATCACAACCTGCAACAAGTGGGAATAAAACCCTGAGTATAAGAAGGTACTCAGCTAGACTTACCCATCAGAAACCAGAAATAAGGTGACACCAAGGATCATGCAAGGCTGATGTAAAGTGGGCTAGCTTGATAGCATTTTGCATAAAAGCTTAATACGGATAAGTAATCATTAAAGCTTAAGCATCAAGTTAATCATCATTAACATGTCATCTATATTAGCACCTGTACTAGAGCACTCACTTTATTAGGAGCAAACAATATTAACCATAGCAGATATAAGTTGAGGCAACCTTTCCATCGTCATCCAATTAACCATCAGTTCAATTTAATTGAATCTACGTTGCCACTGCTCAAGTCAAGTGCTCACTAACCGGGAGCAACGGTGATTCGAATCGAATTCCTATCTAGCTGGAGGGGTATTTCTAACACTCACCGCGTAGGCCCCTGCCAGGGTCGCACAAGCCACCTTTCGTACAATTCAGGAGTCGCGGGTTCGAATGATGCCGCATCCCCAAGGGCGACACTCTGCCAGGTGCTAGGGACTCTAACCCCCCCTTGGTCTCACGCCAATGTCCCCAAGCACAACATTACTCTCCTCCAAGATGCGACCTACCATTCGACTCTCGCCCTGAACCGCATTACTCAGCTTTGCGGTCGGAATGACTTATCCGGCCAACTAAGTGTTAGACTGCGTTCAACATGACTCAAGGACGTATAGTGAATTGGTCCTTAAACAACTCCGACGGGGATAGATCTACACCCAAGACCTCCATGCCTTGTTGCTTCACTATCGTCATCCCGCCCGGTCTCATTTCATTTTATTAACACATGGTTCCTTTCCACGATAGCAAATATAGCCAACCGTGCCATATATGAATATCCCTACATCTCGTAGGTGACAGAAAATCACCTGACTTCTACCGCTTAAAGCAGGGCTAAGCATCTACTCGATCCTAGTCTATGTAGGATTCAAGGATTCATATATCTGGACAAGGATGATGTAATGCAGCAAGGTTTTCAACCAGCTCCTACCACTTAATGCAACAATACTTATAACATATATAGAATTAATTGCTTTGAAGGTAGGAGGCTTATAATGCTCCGGGGCTTGCCTGGGATCCGACTCAAGTTAGAGTTTGTCAGGTGAAATCCGCTTGGCGAGCATCCTCCAATCTAGCACTCGTCCTATCCTTCTACATTCGGGATGGATCCACCAAACACCGTCTTCGGGTTTGGCTCCAATGCCATTTCCTTCACACATTTCTGCTAGCGTACCTATATGAGATGCAAGATGCAAGTGCATGAATACATGGAAGTATAATGGACAATGCATCACATACAGTAAACAAGACAAACATCATATTACACTCCACATGCATAGACACTTCATGTTGCTTAAATAAACATCACCCAACCTAATATAAAAGATGACAAGCATATTAGGCATGGCACACAAGGTTTCATAAGATCTCTTGTGTATTAACTTAACTACCCTCAAAGGCATAAGTCACACTTAACAATATACAAGCAAACAACTATAATTGGAATTTATCCATTTCTGGACAAGCAAACAGTAGCTTCATAATTCAATCATATCTGGAGTTTTATAAATCCAAATGACTTGAAAGAAGACATTATGGAAAGCTTATGAAATTCTCTACATTTAATTTATAATCATCACAGCATGATTCCAAAGTTTAACATTTCGAATTTATACAAACACAGAAACTGGTCTAACAAGACAGAGAGCAAGCAATTCTGTAACCCAACTTTAAACAGCTATAACTCCTAAACCACATGGCCAAATACCACCAAATTTTAACAGAAGCTAGATATATAAATTATCTACAACTTTTGTATAAACAAGTTTCATAACAAAGCACATTATCATGAAGAACTTTGCCTAGTTTCCAGATTTGTCCAGAAACTTCATTTGCAAGAAATAATTATTAACTTATGTTGCAAACATATAATTGAACAAAACCAACTTTACCAACATTTCACACATGACTAATGAACACCAGAAAACTTAGTGTCCATTTCTAAATAAATTCTTGTAATGCCTTTTCTTAATTTATTTAAATAATTTGGTGGAATTATGAACACATATCAAAAGTGCACAATAAATTCTACCAAAATTACAGTGGCCTACATATGCTCCCAATAGTTTACTGTACAAATTTCAAACCATTTTGACATATATATCAATCTTTATGAAAAAGACAAATGGCTATTGCAAGAATTCATGTGAGAGCAAGATGAATCAATAACTCAATCATAGTACCACCAAAATTCATGAAATTTTTATCACACATCAAACATCACAGGGGTAGCATGCCACAAAAATTTCACTTCATTTGGAGCCCTACAACTACAGTTATGAAAATGACAATAGAACTAGCATTGAAAACCTAGAAGCATAGATCTATTTTTATAGCTAAAAATCTAAACCAAAACATGGCATATTATAGATCCACTGCATAGAAAATTTCACAAGGATTCGAAAAAGTCTTCATTTGCTATTTTAGGAATTTCTTATGATTTACTATGTATTTTCAAAGTTTCACCCGATTCACCACAAATAGGTCCCTCTAGGCACTATTCATATGAGTCTATGACATTGCAGTTAGGCCCCTGCTTTGAGTCAAATTCTTGCATGCAGTCCCTGGTCGCGATTTTACAGGGGAGGGGTCACCGGAGCTCGCGGAAGCCGGCCGTAGGAGACTTGTCGGCCGTAGCTGAGGGGCGGGGGAGCACCAGGGGGTCTCCGCGCACCTGCTGGTGCCCTTGGCGCGGCCCAGCATGGCCTGTACTGAGCTGTCCATGGCAACAGCCGGCGATGGCCCGAACGACACCGGCAGCAAGGTCCTCCGGTGGACCGCAGCGGCAGGGAAAAGGCGTGGAAGCACTAGGTGGCCCATACGACCTCAATGGCGGCCCTAGCTCAGCCAGCGATGGCTCGTGGTGCACTAGCCACGTACAGCCGCGACAATGTCGACGAGGGCGGCATGATGGCGATGTTGTGGCATGTTGGGCGGCCAGAGAAGGGGCATAGGAGGGGCGGTGAGATGGGGCGGATACAGTGGAGTGGTTGGCTCGGATGGAGAAGCATTGGAGCAACGCAACCACGCGGAGGCAGGGACCTCAGCTGGCCCGGCCATGGCGCTCACCGTGGCTGCCTGTAGGAGGAGCGGGAGAGCGAGAGAAAAGGGCGAGTAGGAGAGAAGGGAGGGTGCTCGGCGGTCCCAAAACAAGGAGAGCGAGGCGAGGTGGCGCACAAGCTAAGGAGCCAAGGCACCACGCGTCGAGGGCCTCAGGAACCGGTCGGCCCGACACAGCTGCTCCATGGATTAAAAAACCTGACGAGCTGCAATTCTACCTCAAATGCACAGCTGAAACTCTATTTTGATCCCCCTCCATTTCCTAATACGATCGGTATTTGCAAAAACTTCACTAATATAAGTTGTAGAGCTACATGTCAGCTCCAACTTTGGTTAAAGAATCTAAGTCTAAATCGGCACGGTTGGAGAGATACAAAGCTCCAAAGGAGGGTACCTCAATACCTCGTTCTGCAGTCCAATTGCAAGCCAACTGAAACTGTCTTCTTCTCTCCTCTCATTTTCCCAAACTATGTGCTGATTTGATCAACCAATTTCACCATCAGCTAGATCTACATGAGTACTCCAACATTGCTTATAGGAGTTTGCCCATAATCCAAATGGTTTGCAAACTAAACATTGCCGAAGGCGGGTACCATGAAACTGAAAAGTGCAAGTTCAGTCTACACTTAGCAAAATTTCAGGGTTCCAAAAAAAAACAGCCCGGGATTCAAATTTTGACCCACTCTTTGGATGCCTTAGAGGCTGAACTAGGTTTTGGTCCTTAAAAAAAGTTGTTGTCCTTAACATGCACTACAACTTTCATTATAGGATCAAGGTTTGGATCCATCTGTTTTGCAAGATAAAAAGCTCCAAACTAGGTTACCCGAAGTTAAACCGCGGTTAGGACCTAGCCAAATTTTCCAAGTGCCAAATCAGCCCCTATTCCTGACTTCTAGGCCCTTTTTGAGCATGTTCCACACATTTTCATGACTTGACCCTTAAACAAAGTTTGTTGCTTATAAAATTCCCTACAACTTTGTAAAAGGGTGCACAGTCATACAAAGCTTCTAGGTCACACTTTTGAAATGGTCAAACAAAAGTGTTCTAGGGTCCATACATGGTCAACCATCACTTAGAAGCATATTTAGGCAAAATGATCAACATGAACATTGTTCCATTAAGTGTCCTAAGTGTAGTTAAGGTGTTGTAGAGGCCAAACATACACACCACGCATAGGTTGCACAAAAGTGTAGGCCTCAGATGCACTGAAACATAGAAGTCACTATAATTGTAGTGCTTGTTTCAAGGCCATATTTCAATTGTTTCATGTGTTGTTGTAAGGCACATGCTACACATGCTTCCCTAGGTTGTTCCACATGTTGCAAAGGTTTGTTGCACATGTTGCACTTGTATGTTGCATAAGCACTAGTTCCCATCGGATGTAAGGCATGTTTCAGTTATAATCCAAACAAGCATATAACTTATTATTTCATGTGACTTTTTGATTCCAAACTTCATGAAACTTTTCCAGGGGTCACTATAGATAGAATGTGATGTGAGACACATGAAGATATTGCCATAACACCACCCAAGCATATATCTTGAAAATGGCCTATATGCAAAGCAATGGTGCAACATCCAACTTTCGGTTAGGCTCATCTCCATAGGTTGGCCTTGACATCGTCATCTCCACTTAATCTATCATGTTTGAGCTCAAACCCACTGCTTAGTGAGTGACAAACACCTGGGGTGTTACACAGACCTCACAAGGAACCTCCTCGGATGAAAGTCCAGAAGGGGTAATTGACCTGAAGGAAGCAGAGGACCTAGCAAACAAGCGTCGATGCCTAATTGCTGACTAGCCAGAGGAGGAAGATGAGGAGGTTGAGGAGGCCTCCGGTATCATAGCACACAGCCAGATGGAGCGACTGGCTAGAAGGCAGGAGCCGACACCGCTGTTGCCAACAACAGAGGCAACACCTCGACCACCGCAACCAAAGGCACAACCCTTAGAAGTCCCAAAGCCTGCTGCCGCTGTTAGAGGTGATGTGACTAAGCCAGTCCCGACCACTGGCCCAGGCGCAGAGAAGGGTGCCGGCCCCAAGAAGGTGAAGAAATCCTGGTTCACCACCGTATTCCGTTGTACAAACCTGTAAGTCATCGTGAACTTGCATGATTAGAAAATAATTGGTTAATATCATCACCTTTGTTATTTGTCATGGATTTGTATAGCTCTGCATCGACCCAAAGGCCAGAAGAGCTGTCTGGTGGTGCAACACTGCCACCAGCAAATATCGCCATCGCAGAGTAGCAGGTCCTGGAGCAGACCATGGCAGAGAGGGTAGTCCCTGAGTTGCAAGCTCCTACAGCATCTGCTCCTAGACCGCAAACTGAGGTTTTGAGGCAAGCAAGAGATCCTAGGGCCCTAGAGCTATCGGAACAACCACGGGAGGCCCTAGAACCAGAAGGACAGCACTAGCCAGCCCCAAAAAACCAAAAACAACCCTAGCCGGCCTCAGAGCAGCAATTCTCAAAACCTACAGAGGTTGTTGGGACCATCAAGGAGCCAACTAGAAGAGCTAGACTAGGTGAAAAACTCGAGTCTTCAGCTCCAGCCATGGAAGAAATCCTCGGGCATTATGAAGAAGAAAGCAGGTTTTGTGGCACCCGCTCCTATACTGTGGAAATCCTAGTAGGAGATGAGGTCGAGGCCGTGGAAGCGGTTGGTAAAATATTTCTGGAGGAAGTGAAGGTAAGCCTCTCGCAACTGTATAACCTGTTATTGTATTATCCAGAAGAAATGCTGTTGTAATCCTATGTACTACAAACTATGACCGAGAAGAACAAACAGCTTAGTGCAGAACAGAAGAAGCTGCAGCAGCAGTTGGAGGGTTATGCGTTGCAAAACATCGAGCGTGAAGAAAAAATGCGCACTGTACTCCAACAGCTGGACGTGGTTAAGAAACAAAGATCAGGTAGGAAACCCTTTTGTTGTTAGGTACTCGACCTCTTTAGGATGCTATAATACTATATTGTTCATAATCGAAGTATTGATATAGGTCTAGACATCGAAGTCAGCTGGCTTCGCGAAGAAAATGCTCAGGTAACTGCTGAGCGTGACCAGCTATCTGAAGAGAAGAACAAATGGCTACAAACATAGCAGGCCATGAAGGAGGAACATGCTAAATTAGCAAAGGAGCTAGAGAGTAAGTATTCCTCATCATTGTCATAGTTTTCATTGAAGTTTGTAGTAGTGAATTCTTAACGGCGTGATGCCTTGCAGTTGTAAAGAAAAATGCCAAAGTGCACCTTGAGAAGATGAAGAAAGATCTCGATGACCTGGAGCTTCAAAACCAGGCCGGGGCAAAAAATATCGAGGCATGGTCCCAGAAATGCAACAAGCTCATGAAGGAGCAAGAAGCCCTTAATGGCAAATGCAAGATACTCATCAGGAAGCGGGAAACTTGGAAGCACGCCTATGCTAAAATGGCGAAGGGGATCACACCAGTGCTCGACGTCATTGGTGCCAACTTCACCGAAGCTAGAGCGGAGGCACCAAAAGTAGGCCTGGTCGAGAAATCCCAAAAAGCCTGGTGATGACTCCAACAATGGATGAAGGACATCGGGGAGTATGTGGGTGCACATGTACTTAGCTTGGTACGTGCCCTCTACCCCTTGATGGATATTGCTCGCCTGGAAGCCGGTTATCCTAGGGAGGTCGTGGTGGAGCAAGCTGACGAGATGCAGTTGAAGGAGATGAAGCATGCTGTCGCGGTCACCAAATATATCATCTTATGCCCGGCTGTAGCCCCACCAACTGCAGGGACGATTCAATTGTACATGGGTCATGTACCAGTGCCACCATCTCTGGCGACTAGCGAAGCACGATCAGCTCCATCCTCAACCACGCCAAAGGTCTCTAAGCTCCCGAAAAGTCAGAATGCTAGGTGAAGCCAACAGTAGTAGTAACCTACAAATAGTTCGTAGGAGAAGCCAATTTTTGTAAGCTTATTGTAAACTTGTGCCTTCAAAGAGGCGAGTTTGTAATAAGGTGATTATTGGTTCAATGTAAAGTTGTTTGTGTTTTTGTATGAAAAACGTTTAAGCTTCGTATTGCGTGTGGATTTAACTAAGTTAGAATAGCAGAATGTTTTGTTTTAGTTGTTCCAGCATAATCGATGTTAACTAAGTTAGAACAGCAGAATGTTCTGTTTTTAGTTGTTCCAGTGTAATCGATGTTAACTAAGTTAGAACAGCAGAATGTTCTGTTTTTAGTTGTTCTAGCGTAATCGATGTCATCCTGTAGGTCTGTACGGCTTTGGAGAGGCCAGTGATCCGAGTGTAAGGCTGTCGGAGCCTGCATACACGTAAGAGTACATCTGGTCTGGCCAAAAGGCATCTACCAACCACCCAAAACGTAGAGGACGGATCTCATGCACGCTATGAGTGAGGTCGAGGACAGAGCTGCTCTGAGAACCCGAGAGGATTGGTGATCGATGTACTGGTTTATGAAAAAGTTGTTGTAGTTGTAGAAGCAATAATGTAGACAAGTGTAGTCAACTGTAGTCGAGTATATATGTATATATCATAATTCAAAGTGCAAAAGTAGTACAGAAAAAAGGTACATATCTGTATTTAAGAATTAGGGGTAAAAACGCCTAAGCTTGTCGATGTGGATGGAGTTGGGCACGTCAGTGCCGTCAAGTCTTGCAAGCCTGTATGAAGTAGGTCATGTAACAGCCTTGACGATGTATGGCCCTTCCCATCGAGTTGCCAACTTCGTAACATGGCGAGGTACTTGGTCGTGCATATATAGGAGTCATGGCGTCGTTCCTGTGCACAATTCACCTCGAGCTCTCATTGTTCAGTAACTTGGTCTTTGTTGTAGTTCTTAACTCGAGGTGACTGGAATTTGATGTCCGCTGGGAGCATAGCCTCAGCACCGTAAACTATGAAATATGGTGAGACACTAGTATTGCGACTAGGTTGTGTCCTAAGTCCCCAGACCATGGCAGGTAACTCCTTGATCCACCGGCTAGGGGCTTTGTCATTCTCTCTGTACATCCTTTCCTTCAATGCATCCAGAATCATTCCATTAGCCCACTCGACCTATCCATTAGCTCTGAGGTGTGCCATCGAGATGTATTTCACTACAATGCTCCGTTCATCATAGAAGTCCCAAAACGTGTTCCGGGTAAACTGAGTCCCCAGGTCTGTAATGATGTTGTTGGGTATACCGAAGCGGTGGATGACCTGGTCGAGGAACTCGACTGATTTTTTAGAAGATGCCTTGACCAAGGGCATGTACTCCATCCATTTGGAAAATTTATCAATCAGCACGAATACGAACTTGAAGTTACCTGGTGCTTGTTTGAAGGGTCCAATCATATCCAGGCCCCAACACGCAAAAGGCTAGGAGGCTGGTATGGTCTGGATCTCATGGGCTGGCACATGAATTCTCTTGGAGAAAAACTGACAGTTGGCGCAGTGTCTAACAAGCTTCTCTGCATTAGCTACTGCGGATGGCTAGTAAAAACCTGCTCGAAATGCTTTACCAACCAATGTCCGAGATGCGGCGTGATTACCATAGGTGCCAGAATGTATCTCTTCCAAGAGTTTAATACCATCTTCTTGCTCGATGCACTTCATCAATACATCTGCTTTCGCATTTTTGTGCCATAGCTTACCCTCGACCACCAGGTAATGTCTACTGCGGCGTATAAGGCATTCATTTTCATTTCGATCAGAGTACCCGGTGCCATCTGTTATGTACTTAATGAATGGAACACGCCAGTCTGCTATCTTGGTCGGGGTCTGAGATGGTCCCGCGATGGTCGGAGATGGTTCCATAGTGGTCGATGATGGAACCACAGCTACCAGAGGCTGGTTCGGGGGCTTCTCGACCATGGGGTTGTCTTCTTGCTTAATTGATGGTTTTAAAAGGTCTTGAACAAAAACACCATGCGGTACTTGAGCTCTAGATGATCCTAACTTCGACAGCGCATCTGCTGCTTGATTTTTGTCTCGAACCACATGGGAGTATTCAATGCCGTAAAATTTGCCTTCAAGCTTCCTAATTTCTTTACAATATGCATCCATTTTCTCACTAGTTGTATCCCAGTCCTTGTTGAGCTAGTTAATAACTAGGGCCGAGTCACCATGGACGTAGAGGCATTTGACACCGAGGTCGACTGCAATGTGCAAACCATGAAAGCATGCCTCGTATTCTGCAGCATTGTTAGATGCCGGGAAGTAAATCCTGAGGACGTAGCGCAATTGCTCATTGGTTGGTGATATGAATAATATGCCCTCTCCTGCACCATCAATAGTCAGTGAGCCGTCAAAATACATTTTCCAGTAGTCAACGGGTCCTTGAGAGGTCAGGATACTTAAGTCTGTCCACTCGACCACGAAGTCAGCAAGTGTTTGAGATTTGATAGTATCACGACACACAAACTCTAGGTCGAAAGGACATAACTCCATTGCCCATTTGGCGATGCGTTCGTTTGCATCTTTGTTGCGTATAGTGGCACCAAGAGGAAACTCAGTTTTGATCACCATGTGGATCCCGTCGAAGTAATGTTTCAACTTTCGGGTTGTAATGAGTATGGCGTAGATCAATTTTTGAATCTGAGTGTACCTAGTTTTGGACTCATTGAGCACCTCACTAATAAAATAGATTGGGTGCTGAACACCATAAGCGTGGCCGGGCTCCTCGCGCTCGACCACAAGGATAGTGGAGACGACTCGATCAGTTGTAGCAATGTAGAGTTGAAGGACTTCTCCTGACTTGGGGGCAGTAAGGACCAGAGGTGATGCAAGGTACTGCTTTAGCTGTGTAAAGGCAATATTTGCTTCCTCTGACCACTCAAACTTCTCGCCTTCCTTGAGTAGCTTGAAGAAAGGTAAGCCCTTGTCACCAAATCGAGATAGAAATCGGCTTAGGGCGGCCATACACCCTGTAAGTTTCTAGACACCTTTGACGTTTGCTGGTCATCTCATATTGATGACAGCTTGCACCTTCTCATTAGGACGTATGCCATCATGACTGATGACATTACCTAGTAATATACCAGATGAAACACCAAAGATGCACTTTTTAGGGTTCAACTTCGATTGATATTGATTGAGCGCTGCAAAAGTACATGTCAGATCGTCAATCAAGGAGTGGGATTCCTTGGTTTTGACAACTACGTCGTCTACATAGGCTTCGACTAGGTCAGCTTGTATCTCATTTCCAAGGCACTCTTGTATTGCACGCTGATAAGTAGCTCCGGTGTTTTTGAGCCCAAACGACATGGTCATGTAGCAATAAGCGCCGAAGGGTGTAATAAAGGACGTCTTGATCTGGTCATCCTTGTTGAGAGCGATCTGGTGATAACCAGAGTAACAGTCGAGAAAAGATAGCAGCTCGCAGCCGGCCGTGGAGTCCACGACTTCATCAATGCGAGGTAAACCGAAGGGGTCTTTAGGGCAGTGTTTGTTGAGATCGGTGTAGTCAACGCACATTCTCCATTCATTATTCTTTTTGCGTACAAGAACCGGATTGGCTAACTAGTCCAGGTGATACACCTCTTTGATAAAACCGGCTGCAAGAAGCCGTGTAACTTCTACCCTAATAGCCTCCTTTTTTTCCTTCTCGAACCGCCGCAGCTTTTCCTTGACGGGCTTTGCCTTGGGGTCGACGTTCAAGGAGTGCTCGATCCGGTCTCAAGATACACCGGGCATGTCTGATGGCTTCCAAGCGAACATGCTTATGTTCTCTCTCAAGAACCGAACGAGCGTGTCTTCCTATTTGGGATCGATGTTTGACCCGATCAGTGCCGTCTTATTGGAGTCACCCTCGACCAGCTGGATCTCCTTGTACTCCTTGGACTTGATAGACTTTGTAACACCCCAGGTGTTTGGCTTCCTTAATTGCATTGCATTTCATAAGCATTAACATTAATCATCTCATTCCAGAGTGTGAGCATCATTCATTCCATGCATGAGCTTATATATATGTGTTACATGCTTTTGAAACCTTGCAACATGTGTTTACATTTCATGTGAATTATGAAGTGAGTAGTGCAACACCCCAAGTGCCACATGTGCAACTTTCTTTTGAGACATGCCAACCACTTTAGTTTAACATGATTAGCAAGTGCTATGCAACACACTCATGCAACATGTGCAACATGATCTTGCAACATTTGGGTGAAATATTGATTGCTTGTTTCAAAGTATGTGACCCTAGGAATTTTGTGCAACCAATGTGTAGAGTGGCTAATTAGGTCTTATAACACCTTAATTACATGTAGGGTAAGTAGTGGAGTAATGTTCATGTTGACCAAAATTACCAAATTGTGAAAGCTGTCCTCTTCACAGGTATAGGCAACGAATACGTTGCCTCTGAGAGTGAGGACTCCCTTTTCCATTGGCATCTTAAGCACCAAGTACCTATAATGAGGTATGGCCATGAACTTGGTGATGATGGGGTGACCAAGGATAGCATGGTAGGTGCCTTCGAAGTCAGCAACCACAAAGTTGACATAGTCGGTACAGAAGTGATCTGTCGTGCCAAACTGCATAGGTAGGGTAATTTGCCCGAGAGGCATAGAGCTCTATCTAGGCAAGACCCCCCAGAACTGTGTGTCGTATGGCTTCAAGTCAGCTTCAGATATGTTCAATGCTGATAGGCTATTCTTGAACAGGATGTCAATGGAGCTACCGCCGTCGATGAGCACCCTGTCAAATTGCACTTTATTGATACAGGGACTGAGGACGAGAGTGAAACGACCTAGTTCGGGGATGGTGGCCCATTGATCCACCTTGCTGAAGTTGATTTCTTGGTGTGACCAGGGTGGTAGTCTTGGATCTACAATGAGGTCGTCTGTCTTGGCCCCGTTCAGGCAGGCGCGGGCGAGCCGCTTCCGCTCGCGTTTGCTTTCAACAGACACCTTGCCCCTGACGATGGTTGCAACATTTCTCATCAGTTCTTGATACTGGTGCTTGGGGTTCTTGTTAGGATCGTCCTCATCATCATCCCTGCGGTTACGTTGGTCTATCACGTCATCAGGCTTGTCGGCATTTTCTGAAGCCTGTTTGCGACGGTAGATCTCCTTGAGGACCTTGCAGTTTTCCAACATATGGTTGGACTTGGGGTGAGCTAGGCAAGGCCCCTTCAAGGCTTTAGCATAGTCTTCTTCATAATTGCGGTGCCCACCAAACTTTTTCACGGCGTTGACCTCGCCGTCGTCATCGCGAGCACGCTTGCCCTTGAAGTTGTCACGACGATCGCCGTGCTGATTTCAGTTGTTGCACCGATCACGATTGTTGTTAAGGCGATCCCTAATGTCGCTGCGACCACTAAAGTCATCGCGGCGCTGGTTGTCGTGGTAGTCATCATGTCGTGGAGAGTACGGTGCTTTACCGATGCTCTCGTTCAATAGCTTCTTGGCGTCGTCGGCGTCCGCATACTTCTTGGCGGTGGTGAGGAGGTCAACCACCATTATAGGCCATTTATGAAGGAGCTTGTCCCTAAGGTAGTTGTGGTAGCGCAGACCTATGATGAAGGCTTCAATAGCCTCGTTGTCGGTGATCTTGGGGATCCTGATGCGCATATCCGAGAAGTGTCAGATGTACTCACGCAATGGTTCGTCCCTAGCGTCACGGATGCGTTGAAGGTCATACTTGTTGCCTAGCTATTCATAGGTAGCAATGAAGTTTTTGACAAAGGCTTGACGCAAAGCATACCAGGAGTCAAAGTGGTTCTCTAGGAGACTGACAAGCCATTAGTGCCCTACTGGCCCGACCACCACTGGAAAGTAGTTGGCCATGACATGCTCGTTGCCCATAGCGGACCTGCAAGCAGTCTCATAAAGTTGGACCCATAGCTCAGGATTGACCTTGCCATCATAATGGTTAAGCTTTTCAAGCTTAAAACCTCTAGGCCAGATGACCTATCGTAAGTGGTTGGTGAATTGCTTAGGGCCCGGGGGACCGTGGACCGTATCGTATTCTATGCGACGACTAGTTTCATGGGACGCACGGTCTTGAGCTCTCTATTTAATGTGAGGATGCAGGTCACGATTGTTGAGGTTGTGACGGAGATCGTAATTGCCATCATGGCGATCTCGTTCATCACCGTATTGTTGTCCTTGATCACGGTGGTCCCGGTGGTAATTACGCCGGTTGTCGCTGCACCAGTCATCATTGTTGTTATTGCGGTGGTGGTCGAGGCGGCGGTTATCATCGCGGGGACGGTTTCCACGATTGCCGTTGTTGCCTCCGTCAGCTCCTGGATTGACACCAGGAGCTCTATTGTCCATAACGTGGTTATCTGCGCCAGCGGGTGCGCGTGAGCCATGTTGACCAGACCTGAAAGGTCGACTGGAGTGCTGGCGACTCCTGCTAGTCACGCTAGACACAGATGGCCCCACGACACATTCATTGGTCTGAGCCATGGCCGCCTGGAGATAAGCCTGCAAATCTTCCCGGATGTTTTGGATTTTTGGGGTATCTGTAACCGCTTCAAGCTTTCAATGGTGACGGCCATGTTGGCATTTGGGGTTTTGAATACTGGTCTGTTACCCACCATGTCGAAAGCATCATTGAGGTTGTGCCCTAGAAGTCAATTACACCTAATTGCAGTGTTAGCTTCTTGCTGGTCGTGGTTTGCTTGCTGTTGTGCTAGGCGTCCATCTTCATCTATGCAACGTTGAGCTCGGTCGGCATTGCGCTGTTGTCGCTCTTGTTATTGTTGATCGGTCTCGCCTCCAGCAGGTGGATCTTCATCTTGGCTAACCATGTTGATCATGGCACCACGCCTTGGAGGGAAGGCCGGGATTTGAGGAAAGCCTGGAGGATATAGCCTCTCCTCATCACCGTTACTCACATGGTGTAATACCATGGTTTGAGTAGTCCCGTCGGACACGGTGCTCGATCTAGAGCTCAAATGGCTATTTGTTTGGGTGGTATGGATCGAAACTTGATCAGAGCCCACCATGTTGATGAAGTTGCATGGTCAAGGTCAAGGTCGAGCGGAGCGCCCTTCAGGAGTTGAAGTGACTACTAGATCAGTACCCAACCGTTGAAAAAGGGTGGCTCGAGCAGGTCGAGTAGATCTATTGTAGCCATTCGAGTCCTGCTCGGTAAACTGCTCTTGGAGCGAGTCGACTAGAGCTAGGGTGGATGAGAGTTTGCCACTGAGCCAGTCGATGGAGTCGATCATGTCGGTGTTGTCGAGTTTCCTCCCCTAGTAGCGAGGAAGAAGTCGACGAGTTGCCGGCGTGGTCGGCGATGGTGCTGGTGCAGGCGGAGTCGGAGCCAGCGTAATTGTAGTCGATGCCGGTGTCGGGGAAGTAGTTGATGCAGATTGGATCTGTGCCTCCTCCATGGTTGTGACGACGAAATCGTTGTAGCCGGTGGTCCAAGTGATTTGGCCGATCGAGAACGTGAGGTCCGCCGCCGTGGCCATGGAGTCAAGGAAGATGACCATCTCGCACGCCTGAAAAGCAGTACACACACACCCTACCTGGAGCACCACTGTCGACAAAACCTAGTCGGTAGTCTACCGAGGGTATGCCCAAGGTGGTAGATTGTCGGCGGATAGGTGTGCAAGCCACGAATGAGATGGTGATGCAGAATAACACATGGGTTTACCCATGTTCAGGCCGCCGTGTGGGCATAATACCTTACGTCCTGCTCTGCTTTGTTATTGCTGTCTCGAACAATGTATTACAAGCTAGATTGCCCTAGAGTATATTTCAATTTTTTTAAAGGGGGTCCTCTGCCCTCCTTATATAGTCCAGGAGGCAGGGTTACAGATTTGGAAACTAATCTTAGTCGGTTATAATTGCCATATGGGGCCGGATAAGGATTCCTAACCTAACCGACCAAGACCTTGCTTGATCTCCAAGTCTGGTTTGATGCCTTGCGCGAGACTCCATCTCGATGATCTGGATTGCGCGTCGTCATGTAATGGGCTGGACCATCTGGTCTGGGCTTGCCCATGTCTAGCCGTAAGGGTATAGGGGTTTATACCCCCACACTAATGACCTTAGCCCCTTAATCAAATTTATAGAGCATCACTTGGGCAACAATTTTGATTCAAGGCTCCTAGCCTAGTTCGGCCCATACCTAGCCCAAACGTGACCTCCAAGTCGAGCACAACATCACCCACCAGGTGTCCGATGAAGTGCTACAATGGACGACACGCGCCCTGGACATGGCAGACGTGCAGCAGTGCGCTACACACCATGTTTGCCACCTCCACCTCGCCCTTGTCTCTTGCTGTGCCGCTGGGGGAGCAGCCTTGGCTCACTCACTCACCTCCCTATCACTCACCCTCGCTCGCCTCCTCGCTCTCCCTCGAATGCCGCTCGCGGGCGCCACCACCATGGACGCCAGAGCTAAGCTCGCTGCCATCATGTTCCCTGCCCTTAGAGCCTTCTCCACCCAAGCTGCGTGCACCACCATCTCTCCCTCACACTCCTCTATGCCTTATGTGCTCGCGGGGTGGCCGTGCCACTGGGAACCGCCACTATGCAGCCGCCGCGGCCGATCGCGCGAATGGCCAGGCCGCCACTGGCTACACTTGAGCGGGCTACCAGTGCCCACACATGCGGCCTTGGCTGCCACTACCCCTGCGCACCGCCTCCACCGCTGGCGAGCCGCTGCCCGGTCCGGAGTCGGTCGTCCTCTACTCCTGTGGCTGGTAGAAGAAGGTGAAGGACCCACGTGTAAATAGAAGTTTGGTTTTTGGGTCTAGATGCAAAACTTGTGACTCATATGAATAGTGTTCATGTCCTACGGATTTATTCAAGAAAAGATCAGGGTCCTCGGTGCAAAGTGCTTGTCCTATATGCTTTTCTCTTTATCTTTTTCTTATAAATCAGCTAAATCTTTGAAAATTAATATCTCATTCTAGGAAGCTCCAAAAATAGCAAATGAGGACTTTTTGGAATCCTTGTGAAATTGTCTTTGCAGTGGATCTATAATATGGCATATTTTAGTTTAAAGTTTTAGCTCTAAAAATAGATCCATGCTTCTAGGTTTTCAATGCTAGTTGTATTTGTCATTTTCATGACTGCAAATGTATGGCTCCAAATGAAGTAAAATTTTTGTGGCACGCTACTCATGTGATGTTTGATGTGTGGTAAAAAATTCAAGAATTTGGGTTGCTGTATGAGTGAATTATTAGCGTATATTGCTCCCACATGATTCATTGCAATAGCTATGTGTGTTTTTCGTAGAGATTGGTATGCTTACTCAAATGGCATAAAAATTATACAGTATACTATTGGGACCATATTTCGGCCACTGTAATTTTGGAAGAATTTATTGTATAACTTTGATAGGTGTTCATAATTCCACCTAATTATCTAAATAAATTAAGAAAATGCATTAAAAGAATTTATTTAGTAATGGACACTACGTTTTCCAGTGTTTATTAGGTATGTGTGACATGTTGGTAAAGCTGGTTTTGTCCAATTACATGTTTGCAACGTAAGTTAACAATTATTTCTTGCAAATGAGGTTTCTAGATAGATCTGGGAACTTAGCAAAGTTCTTTATGATAGTGTGCTTTGTTTTGAAATTTGTTTATACAAAAGTTGTAGATAATTTATTAATCTAACTTGTGTTAAATTTTGGTGGCATTTGGCCAAGTAGTTTATGAGTTATGCATGTTTTAAATTGAAGATCAAAGATGGCAGCTCTTTGTTTGGCAGGAATAGATTCTGGAACTTTGTAATTTTGACTTAATTAACTTGTGAATAATGCTATGATGATATTAGAAGGAATTTAGAGAATTTCATAATCTTTCTCGAATATCTTGTTGCACGTCATTTTGATTTGTAGATCTCTAGTTATGATTAAATTACTCAGCTGCTGTTCTGATGTCCAGAAAGTGGCAGATTCTAGTTTTAGTGCTTTGATTCACTTTGCCATGTTTGTGTGGTGCTAAGTGTGACTCATAGCTTTGATGAGACTGAGTTGATACACCTGAGATCTTGTGTGACTTGGTCATGTTTATGTCCTTATTATCTCCTATGTTGTACTTTAGTGATGATTAAGTTACATAGCTCTAGGTGCTTATATTGAACTTGGTGTGCTTGCATAAATGTTGCTTGTGGTATTTCTATGTATTCATAGATATGCATTGTTGCACCTCATTTAGGTACACTAGTTGAAACGCGTGAAGGATGTGGTGTTGGAGCCAAACTCGAAGACGGTGTTTCATGGAACTATCCCAAAGATGGAAGTACTCAGCGAGTGGTGTCGAACAAGCCCTGGAGTATTATAAGCCTCCTAATTTTTGAAATGCAATTGAGTATATATGTTCTATGTATTGTTACATTAAGTGATAGGTGTTGGATGAAAACACTTGCTGCATTGATATCCCATCCTTGTCCAAAAAGTATATCATGAATCCTATTAGCTCAGGATCGAGTAGATGCTTAGCCCTGCATTAAGCGGTAGAAGTTGTAACAGAACCAACCAATTATACGAAATTAAGTAAGAAAATCATCCACCGAGCAGATGATTTAGCAGACTTAAGCCCGTATAACCCGGTAGTCCATGAAATCACGATAGATTTCAAACCAACTTACATACCAGCCAAGATCGTAATAAGTTTAGCGGTCACCATCACAAGTTACATAACAGTTCGCGTCGCAAATACATCGGAGTTTAAACATAGTTATTATAAACTAAGTTCAAATAAAAGTAGCAGAAGCATTTAGTTCAAACCACATACACTCACACAGAGTTTGAAATAAAGTGCCAGCTCAGGATCATCTCCAACAAAAGCATCAAATGAGATGTAGTGAATGACCACTGCCCATGGTCCTAAGCTTCTCCCATCGCAGGATAAAGGCAGTTGATACAGTAGCCGTAATACATCTGCCCATCTGCAACAAGTAGGAACAAAGCCCTAAGTATGAGAAGGTACTTAGCTAGACTTACCCGACATAACCAAAAATAAAAGACACTAAGGATCATGACAGGCTTTATGGTAGGGTAGCTGACTCATTTGCAAAAAGGCATTTTTAGTATTTCAAGAATCTTTTCCAGAAGGTTTGCATCAAGTCAAATCTTTATTAACCTGTCAACTACATTTGCACCTGTACTAGAGTAACATGCAATTAAACAGTTAATGATAACCAATGATCATTAACAACTTTCATCATGTCATATTCCATATAACCGTCCAAGTGTTCCATCAATATTACTACGATGAAGTAACTCAAGTCAAGTGCTCACTATCTAGTGAACGATGGTGATTCGAATCGATTATTAACCAGCTGGTAATTTATTCCTCACACAAACCTTACTCACCCGCTAAAGTGAGATTTTGGTCACCGAGTCAACCATTCAGGTAAAGTCTCGAGCTTGCCATGAACCACATGTACCTGGGGGCCGCCCGACTGCTCTTTGGCCTTATCATCATGCCCCGTGTCCTACCACACCTACTCCGGTACAGTGCATTACGGGCAATCCACTCGGCCCGAATAATCTCCCAGCTTCGCGGTCGAAAGGTACATTATTTGGCCAACTAAATGTAAGGCATGCATTCAACATGACTCGAGGCCCAACAACGGTCGGTCCTTAATTGACACAGATGGAAGACACTACAGTCCGAAACCCAGCAAGTCTCTGTCCGGTCTCAATTTCTCATTAACACTTAGTTATTCTAAGATGACATACTTATTCAAGCAGATCCAGGTAACCAACTATAGCTCGCAGGTGACAGGAAATCACCTGACTTCTACCGGTCTAAGAAAGCTAAGCATTTCTTGACTATGAATACCAAGGTAACAAGGATATGGTAGAACAGGGTAAACAAGGTATAATGCAGCAACGGTTGCAAACAACTCCTGAACGTAATGCATCAGTTAAAGTAAAGCATTAATAAAATATTTGCAAACCGGGAGAGAAATGCTCCGGGGCTTGCCTCTTTCAAACGAGCTCGGGCGGTGGTCGGGACACTCTGGAAGATCCTCACCGACCTCCTCACCGGCTTCGGGCACCTCTTGCTCTTGCAACTCGGGCTGCTCTTCCGGCTCCTCGAGAACTGCTACCGAAGTTACTTCTTGTGATCCTGTATAATGCAAACGTATAAGTGCTCATGCCTAGGTGCATTGCAGAGATAACATGTAATGATCATGATGAATGAGATGTAGATGAACAAGTTTACTTTATTGCATAAAGTAGGAATACAACTCTTCTACAAGGTAGTCAACATCATCCAAGAACATGTACTAGTATGCTGCTACTACAATCATTCTCTACATGCCAAGTCACCACAGAAATCTAAGATGCTTCAAAGATACACCAAAGCAAATCTTATTAATTAGTCATGCATTAACAAGGTTAATTAAACTCTAATTGCAACTAGGTTTGAACAGCAACACCTATTTTGGTAGCATAGAAAAATCTGAGAAAATTACAGTAGCTTACTCTCATCTAATCTAGCATGCCACAAAAATTTCATTACATATGGAGTACTAGAACTTCCTACACCAAAATAACAAGCTAGGGCCTAAAAATGAGCATAAAATATTTATACTATGAAAAGTGTCAAACAATAGATTTAGCATTTTTCCTACATTCTACACAATAAACAATCACTATAGAAAAATTATTATATGCATGTTTTATTCATATTTTTCTCTCTATCAAAAATAACAATTATTAACAATAATAAGCACTTGCACTACACATAAAAAATTTTCTACAGAACATGTATGGCACATATTTTTCCTAGAAAGTACATCACAAAAGAAAATTATTGCAAGTGGAACCATATTTTTCTAATCTTTCTATGATTTATTACATATTTATCAAGAAAACAGCAATTTCAGTGATTAAATAAAAACCCTACAGAAAAGTATTTCAAACTTGACATGCAATATTTTTAGATCATAGATCTACTTATGAGAAACACTACAAAATTTATTTCATAATTTTTGGAGCTAAAATGAGCAAGTTATGAATTTCTAAACCATTTTCATCTTTTCCGAAAATCATTTTCAAATTCCTTTATAAACATCAGCCGCTGAAAACGCTAGGTGCACCCGGTGCAATGCACATGCGCGCGTGAGAGGAGGCAGACAGGTGGACCCATGACCCCACGGGTCAGTCACCCAGAGGCGGGGGAGGCGCTGACCGCGCGGTTCTCGCCGACGGTGAGCTCGCCGGCGGTGAGGTCACCACCATCGTGATCACCGTGCCAAGGCGGTCGCGTTGGTGCAAACGGCGTGACCGGAGGAGCTCGGGAATAGGTTCGCCGTCGCTAATGGACGAGCGATGGAGCTGCTCCCCGGTGGTGAGCCGTCTCTGGCCAAGTCAAGGCGCGGGGAAGAGCTCACGGGCACCGGTGAGGTGGTGCGATGCAGTTGCGCTTGAAAAAGAGGCGAGGGGTGGAGCGGAGGGGCAAGCTCCATGGAGCAGCTCACTCCGGTGAGCTCGGCCGGAACTCCGATGAGCAATTCACACGGAGGGGAGGCTTACCACGGGCAACTAGTGCGAGCACGAGCTGCGCGAGGGAAAGGCGGAGCTCAGGGCAAGATGGAGGCATCGATGGTGCGATGCGGTGGCCAGAACGGCAGCGCCGGCGAAGGCGCGCGGTGCCGGTGGAGGAACTGCCGCTGCTGCTGCGCTGCGGCTGTGGAGTGAGGGAGAGAGAGAATGCAACCGTGGAGAGAAGGAGACGCGCGGCTGCGGGTTTTGGCGACTAGGGACATGGCGGGGGCCACCGGGGCACGCGGCGAGCGGCGTCGATGGCGTACGGCCACGCGACGGGCGGACTCTGCCGCGGGCGCCATGGCGTCGCGCGCGCGGGCGGGCAGGAGGAAGTGGGCGCTGGCACGGGCCGGGCCATTTGCGCGAGCAGGCCAAAACGGAGGCGGCGGCCCGTTAAGGCCGGAAAATTAATTTTCTTTTTATAAATGAATTTTCAGATTTTCTAAATTGATTCAAATTCAAATTTTGAAGATGAAAATGGCATTTTCACAAGTTGTCCCCAAAACAAAAGTTGTTCAAAATTTAATTCTCTACAACTTTCATTTAGGGAACTTTTCAAAATTCTAAACAGATTTTGAATTAGTGATTTAAAGTCCAATTCTTAAATAAAAACTCATTTTTCTAGAATATTTTTAAAAGCAAAATTTGGGGAGATTTTGAATACAAAAGTTGCTCCAAAAATAATGCTAATTAATTCTAAGCCATTTATGGTTATAGACAAACAAGTTTTACCACTCTTAGCAAGCAAATGCAATAATTTAGGGTTCAAACAGATGTTTTTCACACTTAAATTTAATTTCAACTTATATTGCATGTGATGATGAATATGTATGTGATGCTAATGATCCTGCTTTGGGATGTTAATGCATGCTTAACGCCCAGGGGTGTTACAGCACTCCCCCCTTATAAGAATCTTGTCCTGAGATTTGGGTTATGAACTAGTTGTTATAAAAATCCTCATAAGCTTTTTGTAGATATTCACCCATTTCCCAAGTTGCATCCCCCTCATCATGATGACTCCACTGTATCTTATATGTTTTCACCACACTGCTTCGAGTAGCCCTCTCTTTAGAGTCCAAAACTCAAACTGGTTGGTCACGATATACCAAATCTGACTTGAGCTTTATGCCTCGGGGTTCGATTCTTTCCTCTGGAACACGCAAACACTTCTTGAGATGCGATACATGAAAAACTGGGAATATAGTACCCATTGTCTCAGGTAACTCTAACTTATAAGGTACTGGACCTTTTCTTTCCAAGATCTTGTATGGTCCCACAAATCTGGCTGCGAGCTTTCTCCATATTCCAAACTGTTTCTTCTTCATTGGCGTGACTTTCAGATAAACATAGTCACCAACTTCGAACACAAGTGGTCTCCTCCTTCTATCCGCATAGCTTTTCTGATGAGATTGAGCTGCTTTCATATTCTGCTGAATGATATGAACTTTCTTCTTGGCTTCTTCTACGAAGTCAATACCATAATATCTTCTTTCTCCTGGCTCGATCCAGTTTAGTGGTGTTCTACACTTTCTGCCATACAAAGCTTCAAATGGTGCCATTTTGATACTTTCTTGATAACTATTATTGTTAGCAAATTCTGCTAATGGTAACCATGAATCCCATGAACCCCTAGAAGATAACATACAGGCCCTCAACATATCCTCCAGAACAGCATTAACTCTTTCGGTCTGACCATCTGTCTAAGGATGATAGGCAGTACTACGGATCAAACTAGTTCCCAATCCTTTGTGCAAGTGTTCCCAAAAGTGGGCAGTGAATTATGACCCTCTGTCAGACACTATAGTCTTCGGTATGCCATGCAATCTCACAATTTCAGCAATATTCTTCTCGGCATATTGAGGTGGTCTATAATCTGTCTTGACAGGTAAAAAGTGAGATGTCTTTGTAAGATGATCCACGATTACCCAAATAGAATCATGTCCTTTCTGAGTAGTGGGCAAACCTGTGATGAAATCCATACTTATATCATCCCACTTCCAACTAGGTACGGACAAAGGTTGCAACAATCCGGCAGGTCTCATATGAATGGCTTTTACCCTACAACATGTGTCACATCTGGCCACATATGCTGCAATCCCTTTCTTCATTTTTGTCCACCAATAATAAGGTCTTAGTTCCTGGTACATCTTGCTACTTCTAGGATGGATAGATAGCTTTGAAAGGTGAGCCTCATCCATAAGTTTATTCTTAAGCTCCCGATCCTTGGGAACAACAAGATGGTCATCAAACCATAACACGTCCTGTTCATCCACTCTAAAGTACTTGGATGGTTCTTCTTTAATTTTCTCTTTGATGTGGAATATCCCTTTGTCGGTTTTCTGGCCTTCTATTATCTTACTCTCCAAAGAGCAACTAATCTGAATACTATGTAACACGGCAGGGTGCATCAGATCAAAACCATCTTCGAGCAAAGGTTGTGTATTCAGGCAATGTGACTTTCTACTCAAAGCATCTGCCACTACATTGGCCTTTCCAGGATGATACTGCACGTTCAAGTTGTAATCTTTGATCAATTCTAACCATCTTCGCTGTCTCATGTTCAACTCTGGTTGGGTGAAGATATACTTGAGACTCTTGTGGTCGGTGAAAATATTGCACACATTACCAAGTAAGTAATGTCTCCAAATTTTTAATGCATGCACTACGGCAGCAAGTTCAAGATCATGTGTCGGATAGTTGATCTCATGCTTTCTCAACTGGCAGGAGGCATAAGCAATGACTCTTCCTTCTTGCATAAGAACACAGCCTAATCCTATTTTTGATGCATCGCAAAACACATCAAAAGGTTTTTCAATGTCCGGTTGTGCTAGAACTAGAGCAATGGTCAACAGTTTCCCGCAAGGTGTGGAAAGCTATCTCACACTCCTCTGTCCACACAAACTTGTGATCTTTCTGTAGCAGACTTGTCATTGGCTTGGCAATCTTCGAGAAATCTGGTATAAAACAGCGATAGTAACCAGCTAATCCTAAGAAATTTCTAAGTTCTAAAACTGTGGTTGGTGTCTTCCAATCCGTAACATCTTGCACTTTACTCGGATCTATAGAAACTCCATTCTCTGACAGAATGTGACCAAGGAAAGGAACTTTTTTCAACTAAAATTCACACTTGCTAAACTTAGCATACAACTTATGATCTCTAAGTCTGGTCAAGACAATTCTCAGATGCTCTTCATGATCTCTCTCGACCTCGGAGTACACTAGAATATCATTAATAAACACTACCGCAAACTTGTCTAATTCTGACATGAAAACCATATTCATCAGATACATAAAGTATGTAGGAGCATTTGTTAAGCCAAAAGACATAACAAGATACTCATACAACCCGTATCTGGTGGAAAAGGCAGTTTTCGGTATATCTTGTGGCCTAATCTTTATCTGATGGTAACCTGATCTTAAATTTATCTTGGAGAACACTCTGGCTTTGGCTAACTGATCGAACAAAACATCAATATGAGGCAAGGGATACTTATTCTTGATAGTTATAGCATTAAGAGGCCAATAATCCACACACATTCTCAAAGTACCCTCTTTCTTTTTCTTCACAAACAAGGCAGGACATCCCCATTCAGACTTACTTGGCCGGATAAACCCCTTTTTCAGCAATTCCTCTAGTTGCTTCTTCAGTTCAGCTAACTCATCCAGAGGCATCCGATAAGGTCTCCTTGAAATTGGAGCTGTCCCGGGGATCAACTCAATTCCAAACTCAACATCCCTATCTAGCGGAAGACCAGGTAACTCATCTAGGAACACATCTGGAAACTCACGTACTACCAGAATCTGATGAATAGGAATGACTTCCATAGCACTTATCATACTCACAAGGTCTGTTCTTCTGGGCAATGGTACCTGAAAAGTACCCTCACCCTGGGGATCCTTAAGGGTAAGTACCTGACTTCCTGTATCTATAACTTCTCTCCAATCCTTCATCTAATTCATCCCTATGACGACATCAAAAACTAGTCCAGGCATAACTATCAAATTCACTCGAAACTTTCGACTACCTAATTCAAGGGTTGCCCCTCTAACCATCTGTTTGGTTAAAACATCAGCCCCTACTGAACTTATATGGTAACCATAACTCAAATCTGTGCATAGTTGTTCATGTTTCCGTGCAAATGCTTGACTCATGAAAGAATGCGATGATCCAGAATCAAATAGAACAACTATAGGGTTTTGGTTAACAGGAAACTTACTAGCAGTTACGGGCTCTCCCTCAGGAATCTCATCCACAGTGGTGTGGTGTACCCAAGCATTATACGTCTGTTGCTTCTTTCTGGGTGGGTAAGGACAGAACTTTGAAAAGTGGCCTGGCTGATCACAATTGTAGCAGGGTCCCTTCACTATACTAGCAGATCCTATAGCTCCCTTAGAGTTTCCTTGTCCCACAGCTGCGGCTATCTTTGCTGGCGGCACAACCATCTTGTACGGCTTCTGCGGTCCCTTGTAGTTCTGGGTTTTATGTTGTGGTGGCCTAAACCTTGCACCTGGTGCAGACGGACAATAGGCAGAATGATTAGCAGTGAGAACTCTTGACTATGAGGGTCCTGACTCAAAGGCCCTCTTGCAAATCTTGGATGCAGTGTACGCATTGTTATTCTTCTCTTGTTTCAGACAATCACTGATGAAGTCATTGAATCTGGCGCGGGTATTGGTACCCACATGCTTCATCATCTTCGGACTTAACCCTGTCTTGAAACTAGCAATTCTCTTAGCATCTGTGTCAACCATGTCGGGAGCATAATGACACAAGTTGTTTAAGGCATGCAAATACTGCGTCACGGTTTTGGTGCCTTGATTTAAAGCCAAGAACTCTCCTAACTTCCTCTCAACTAGCCCTGGTGGAATGTAAACTCCACGGAAGGCTTCAGTGAACTCTCTCCACGAGATCTGAGCATTTGGAGGGAAGGTGGTGCGATGATGCTTCCACCACATCCCTGCTGGTCCCTGTAACTGATGTGCATCATATTCTGTCTTCAGTACTTCAGTCAGTCTTAACACACGGAACTTATCTTCCATGGTATTGATCCATTCTTTAGCGTCAAGTGGCTCTGTTGCTTCCTTGAAAATTGGTGGCCTAGTGTCCATGAAATCCTTGAAGTTACTGTACTGATTCACCCCATTGCCACCACCTTGGTTATTACCACGTTGAACATTGTTGGCAATGGTACGCAGAAAATCTTCCATGTTCTTCTACGATTGTCGGCATTGCACTGACTTCCAAGAAACTACGCAAAGAATACCTCTGCAATGAGTGGTGGAGGAGGCAGCAAATGTGGTTCCGGGTGTGGCTCATTGTGGTTGACGTTGTTTTCACCACTCCCACCTGCCCTGGCACCATTTCCACCAGTTTCAGTAGCCTCATACGTGGTGCGGTGAGTGTTTGCCATCTGCATTTTTCAGCAACAAGTAATGATTAAGTGAAGCTATAGTAATTGTGAGTGAATGAAAAATTATGTCGTACTGAATTCATTGGAGAGAACAAGTCATACAATAAAACAGAGGCACAATAATCGCATTCCAATTAAAACAACACCACTAATTAAATTACTTCAAATGCAAACATCGCGTCCATACAACCAAATTGCCAGCATACATACACTGGACTTTTATGCGCTCAGGTATCGCATGACCAACCAAGTTCCAACATACTACCAAGTCTCAAGGTTCAAACGAGATACAACAAGGTACATGAAACCAAAAGAAAGGTCATTGCGATAGGGCCTAGTAGCTAACACAAGGCAACTAGCCTACTCCTCGGGGCCATCGTCGGGGTCGGAGACGTCACCATCGCTACCATCAGTAGCGACGTCGTCGTCGTTGGCAGGTGCAACTGTAGGCTCGTCCTTGTTGTCGTTGACGTCCATACCGGCGGCGTCTGGAGGAGCATACGGACCAATCCTGTTGTAGAGCGTGTGAAACTCCTCATGCAAGTTGATGTTATACTCCTCTAGCTCCTCGACCCTCTGCCTCAGAAGGTTCCTCTCATTCCAGGCTTCATTCCTCTCCTAAACCTACTGTCCAATCATGCGGTCTGCATTGTTGTTGGCCTGAGTCAATGTATGCACCCGCTGCAGAGCACTATCACCTCTCTCTAGAGCCAGGTCTCGCTGCAAGCTCATGTTAGCCAACTGTTCCTGCAAACTAGCTATAGCACGTGCCTGCTTCTTCTTCTATTTTCTTGCTTCGAGCCGATCATCACCACGCAAACCAGTCAACGTCCAATAGGTACACTCAAGACCCTGGTATGCTCTGATAGCTGCATACATAGCACTCATAACGTGGTTGTCGCTAGCCTGTCCTTCGTGTGGGCCTCTGACCAAGGCGCTTCCTTGCGGCTGCACCCAAATGGCATCGCGAGGATCATCTCTAGGAAAAGTGCCAGCCAAGGCTGCTGCCAGCTCATTGGGAAATCTGCTCATTATGTCTCTGATGACATGGAAAGCTACTCCCTCTGCACCCTCAATAGGAGTGCGTCCCTCAAACTCCAAGTGCCAACCATCCCACTCGGGAGCATCACCAAGAGCAGGGACTGTGATCTCCACTACTGCAAGTCCATCCTCGGCTAACTGGCTCTCACTCCAAGAGTATACCGGCTCCTGACCCTCTGGGTACCCCACATCATGGAACACTCTCCAAAGCAAGGTTGGCATCCCAAACTCGCTCAGAAAGGTGTCCATGCTGCGGCGCTCCTGCGGGGCCAATTGGTGTCGGGGTGCTCTTCCGCCTGTGGACTTACGGGCAGTCTGCGTCGTGTGGGCCATCTGTAGCAAAAGTTTTGATTACCTAGTGAGAACATATTTTAAGTTGATACAATTTTTATAAAAAGGGGATAATCAATTTATAAGGGGAGGAATGCATGACATGAATGAAATGCACAAGCAATATGATGTATGTACATTTCTTATGTTCTCACAAACTTATGAAATAAAAAATATCTAGCGATGAATTCGGTGGCATATAGGCGATCTCTCATATACGTAACTAATACGTTCTACACGAGAAACGTTGTTATGTACCTGTAGAAAATTCATTTCAGCACATTTCCCCATGAATGCAGGAAAGCAGTAAATCTATCTACACCCTCTACATGAATCCCCAAATACACGTACAATGGTAGTAACTACCCAAAACATCACCCTATTGACGGCATCGCCTCAACGGACAGAACAACCACACATGCGACACTTTTGTAAAAACATGCGTAAAACATGTAAGTACTCTAGTATCATATAAGCACTCTCCCTAGATCAGTGGTGTATCCGATCATGCTCTCACATCTCACACTTACCGAGGCATAGGGGCAACTGATCCATACATTAGTCATGTGTGACAAGTTGGTAAAGTTGGTTTTGTCCAATTACATGTTTGCAACATAAGCTAATAATTATTTCTTGCAAATGAGATTTCTGGATAGATCTAGGAACTTAGCAAAGTTCTTTTATGATAGTGTGCTTTGTTTTGAAATTTGTTTATACAAAAGTTGTAGATAATTTATTAATCTAACTTGTGTTAAATTTTGGTGGCATTTGGCTAAGTAGTTTATGAGTTATGCATGTTTTAAATTGGAGATCAAAGATGGCTGCTCTTTGTTTGGCAGGAGTAGATTCTGGAACTTTGTAATTTTGACTTATTTGACTTGTGAATAATGCTATGATGATATTATATGGAATTTAGAGAATTTTATAATCTTTCTAGAATATCTTGTTGCACGTCATTTGGATTTGTAGATCTCTAGTTATGATTAAATTACTCAGCTGTTGTTCTGATGTCCAGAAAGTGGCAGATTCTAGTTTTAGTGCTTTGATTCACTTTGCCATGTTTGTGTGGTGCTAAGTGTGACTCATAGCTTTGATGAAACTGAGTTGATACACCTGAGATCTTGTGTGACTTGGTCATGATTGATGTCCTTATTATCTCCTATGTTGTACTTTAGTGATGATTAAGTTACATAGCTCTAGGTGCTTATATTGAACTTGGTGTGCTTGCATAAATGGTTGCTTGTGGTATTTCTATGTATTCATAGATATGCATTGTTGCACCTCATTTAGGTACACTAGTTGAAACACGTGAAGGATGTGGTGTTGGAGCCAAACTCGAAGACGGTGTTTGATGGAACTATCCCGAAGATGGAAGTACTCGGCGAGTGGTGTCGAACAAACACTGACTTAGTGTTGGATCTCAGGCAAGCCCCAGAGCATTATAAGCCTCCTAATTTCTGAAATGCAATTGAGTATATATGTTCTATGTATTGTTACATTAAGTTATAGGTGTTGGATGAAAACACTTGCTGCATTGATATCCCATCCTTGTCCAGCAAGTATACCATGAATCCTATTAGCTTAGGATCGAGTAGATGCTTAGCCCTGCTTTAAGCGGTAGAAGTTGTAACAGAACCGACCAATTATACGAAATTAAGTAAGAGAATCATCCACTGAGTAGACGATTTAGCAGACTTAAGCCCGTATAACCCGGTAGTCCGTGAAATCATGACGGATTTCAAACCAACTTACATACCAGCCAAGATCGTAATAAGTTTAGCGGTCACCATCACAAGTTACATAACAGTTCACGTCGCAAATACATCGGAGTTTAAACATAGTTATTACAAACCAAGTTCAAATAAAAGTAGCAGAAGCATTTAGTTCAAACCACACACACTCACACAGAGTTTGAAATAAAGTGCCAGCTCAGGATCATCTCCAACAAAAGCATCAGACGAGACGTAGTGAATGACCACTGCCCATGGTCCTAAGCTTCTCCCATCGCAGGATAAAGGTAGTTGATACAGTAGCCATAATACATCTGCCCACCTGCAACAAGTGGGAACAAAGCCCTAAGTACGAGAAGGTACTCAGCTAGACTAACCCGACATAATCGAAAATAAAAGACACCAAGGATCATGACAGGCTTTATGGTAGGGTAGCTGACTCATTTGCAAAAAGGCATTTTTAGTATTTCAAGAATCTTTTCCAGAAGCTTTGCATCAAGTCAAATCTTTATTAACCTGTCAACTACATTTGCACCTGTACTAGAGTAACATGCAATTAAACAGTTAATGATAACCAATGATCATTAACAACTTCCATCATGTCATATTCCATATAACTGTATAAGTGTTCCATCAATATTACTACGATAAAGTAACTCAAGTCAAGTGCTCACTATCCAGTGAACGATGGCAATTCGAATCAATTATTAACCAGCTGATAATTTATTTCTCACACAAACCTCACTCACCCACTAAAGTGAGATTTTGGTCACCGAGTCAACCATTCAGGTAAAGTCTCGAGCTGGCCAGGAACCACATGTACCTGGGGGTCGCCCAACTGCTCTTTGGCCTTATCATCGAGCCCTCATGTCCTACCACACCAGCTCCGATACAGTGCATTGCGGGCAATCCACTCGGCCCGAATAATCTCCCAGCTTCGCGGTCGAAAGGTACATTATTCGGCCAGCTAAATGTAAGGCATGCGTTCAACATGACTCGAGGCCCAACAACGGTCGGTCGTTAATCGACACAAATGGAAAATACTATAGTCCAAAACCCTGCAAGTCTCCGTCTGGTCTCAATTTCTCATTAACACTTAGTTATTCTAAGATGATATACTTATTCAAGCAGATCCAGGTAACCAACTATAGCTCGCAGGTGACAGGAAATCACCCGACTTCTACCGGTCTAAGCAAGCTAAGCATTTCTTGACTACGAATACTAAGGTAACAAGGATATGGTAGAACAGGGTAAACAAGGTATAATGCAGCAACAGTTGCAAACAACTCCTAAACGTAATGCATCAGTTAAAGTAAAGCATTAATAAAATATTTGCAAACTGGGAGAAAAATGCTCTAGGGCTTGCCTCTTTCGAACGAGCTCGGGCAGTGGTCGGGACACTCTGGAAGATCCTCACCGACCTCCTCGCCGGCTTCGGGCACCTCCTGCTCTTGCAACTCGCGCTGCTCTTCCGGCTCCTCGGGAACTGCTACCGGAGTTACTTCTTGCGATCCTGTATGATGCAAACGTATAAGTGCTCATGCCTAGGTGCATTGCAAAGATGACATGTAATGATCATGATGAATGAGATGTAGATGAACAGATTTACTTTATTGCATAAAGTAGGAATACAACTCTTCTACAAGGTAGTCAACATCATCCAAGAACATGTACTAGTATGCTGCTACTACAATCATTCTCTACCATGCCAAGTCACCACAGAAATCTAAGATGCTTCAAAGATACACCAAAGCAAATCTTATTAATTAGTCATGCATTAACAAGGTTAATTAAACTCTAATTGCAACTAGGTTTGAACAGCAACACCTATTTTGGTAGCACAGAAAAATCTAAGAAAATTACAGTAGCTTACTCTCATCTAATCTAGCATGCCACTAAACTTTCATTACATATGGAGTACTAGAACTTCCTACACAAAAATAACAAGCTAGGACCTAAAAATGAGCATAAAATACTTTATACTATGAAAAGTGTCAAACAATAGATTTAGCATTTTTCCTACATTCTAAACAATAAACAATCACTATAGAAAAATTATTATATGCATGTTTTATTCATATTTTTCTCTCTATCAAAAATAATAATTATTAACAATAATAAGCACTTGTACTACACATAAAATTTTTTCTACAGAACATGCATTTCACATATTTTTCCTAGAAAGTACATCACAGAAGAAAATTATTTCAAGTGGAACCATACTTTTCTAAGCTTTCTATGATTTATTACATATTTATCAAGAAAACAGCAATTTCAATGATTAAATAAAAATCCTACAGAAAAGAATTTCAAACTTGACATGTAATATTTTTAGATCATAGATCTACTTATGAGAAACACTACAAAATTTATTTCACAATTTTTGGAGCTAAAATGAGCAAGTTATGAATTTCTAAACCATTTTCATCTTTTCTGAAAATCATTTTCAAATTCCTTTTTAAACATCAGCCGCTGAAAACGCTAGGTGCACCCGGTGCAGTGCACACGCACACGTGAGAGGAGGTAGACAGGTGGACCCGCGACCCCACGGGTCAGTCACCCAGAGGCGGGGGAGGCGCTGACCGCGCGGTTCTCGCCGACGGTGAGCTCGCCGGTAGTGAGGTCACCACCATCGTGATCACCGTGCCAAGGCGGTCGCGTTGGTGCAAATGGCATGACCGGAGGAGCTCAGGAATAGGCTCGCCTTCACCAATGGCAGAGCGGCGGAGCTGCTCCCTAGCGATGAGCCGTCTCCGGCCAAGTCAAGGCGCGGGGAAGAGCTCACGGGCACCGGTGAGGTGGTGCGATGCGGTTGCGCTTGAAAAAGAGGCGAGGGGTGGAGCGGAGGGGCGAGCTCCATGGAGTGGCTCACTCCGGTGAGCTCAGCCGGAACTCCGACGAGCAATTCACGTGGAGGGGAGGCTTACCACGGGCAACTGGTGCGAGCACGGGTTGCGCGAGGGAAAGGCGGAGCTCAGGGCAAGATGGAGGCGTCGATGGTGCGATGCGGTGGCCGGAACAGCAGCGCTGGTGATGGCGTGCGGTGCCGGTGGAGGAACTGCCGCTGCTGCTGCGCCGTGGCTGCGGAGTGAGGGAGAGAGCGAATGCGACCGTGGAGAGAAGGAGACGCGCGGCTACAGGTTTTGGCGACCAGGGACGTGGCAGGGGCCACCGGGGCACGCGGCGAGCGGCGTCGACGGTGTACGGCCACGTGGCGGGCAAACTCTGCCGCGGGCGCCATGGCGTTGCGCGTGCGCGCGGGTGGGCGGGAGGAAGCGGGCGCTGGCGCGGGCCGGGCCGTTTGCGCGAGCAGGCCGAAACAGAGGCGGCGGCCCG
This sequence comes from Saccharum hybrid cultivar R570, assembly GCA_038087645.1. NCBI lineage: Eukaryota > Viridiplantae > Streptophyta > Magnoliopsida > Poales > Poaceae > Saccharum > Saccharum hybrid cultivar. Next base: position 3,251,339 of record JAQSUU010000270.1, read on the forward strand.
TTAAGGCCAAAAAATTCGTTTTCTTTTTATAAATAAATTTCCAGATTTTCTAAATTGATTCAAATTCAAATTTTGAAGATGAAAAAGGCATTTTAACAAGTTGTCCCCAAAACAAAAGTTGTTCAAAATTTAATTCTCTACAACTTTCATTTAGGGCACTTTTCAAAATTCTATATAGATTTTGAATTAGTGATTTAAAGTCCAATTCTAAAATAAAAACTCATTTTTCTAGAATATTTTTAAAAGCAAAATTTGGGGAGATTTTGAATATAAAAGTTGCTCCAAAAATCATGCTAATTAATTCTAAGCCATTTAAGGTTTATAACCAAACATGTTTTACCACTCTTAGCAAGCAAATGCAATAATTTAGGGTTCAAACAGATGTTTTTCACACTTAAATTTAATTTCAACTTATATTGCATGTGATGATGAACATGTATGTGATGCTAATGATCCTGCTTTAGGATGTTAATGCATGCTTAACACCTAGGGGTGTTACAGAAGTCAGGTGATTTCCTATCACCTGCGAGTTGTAGGGATATTCATATATGCCACGGTTGGCGATATTTGCTATCATGGAAAAGAACCATGTGTAATGAAATGAAATGAGACCAGGCGGGATGATGATAGTGAAGCAACAAGACATGGAGGTCTTGGGTGTGGATCTATCCCCGTCTGTGTCGATTAAGGACTGAGACCTGGAGCCTTCTATGTCATTTTGAATGCATGCATAACACTTAGCTGGCAGCCCTGAGGTTGTCGATCGTGAAGCCAAGTAGCTCAACTTAGCCTGCGAAGTCAAAAGTGGAAGTCGCCTCAGAGGGGAGCCAGGGGAGTCCAAGGGTAGGTGAGTTAATAGTCCTGATCATCCTAGCCACTAGTATCCCTGAGAACGTGGTGCTATTCAAGCCCACCTTAAGTTGTACCAAAGGTTATCTACGGCTGCCTTTAGCGGGGTTTGCCTGGTGAGTGTCAGGAATACCCCCTCAACTGAGTTGGAATCGATTCGAGTCGTTGTCTCTCCCGGATAGTGAGAAACTTGACTGGTTATCTCAAGCGTAGATAAACTAAGTATAATAATGGTCAGGAATAATGATAAGATGATGACAGCCTTATTATACTTTCTATGGTTAATATTGTTTGCTCCTAATAAAGTGAGTGCTCTAGCATAGGTGCTAATCTAGATGACAGGTTCATGATGATTAACTTGATGCTTAAGCATTAAATGATTACTTATCTGCATTGAGCTTTTTTGCAAAATGTTGTCAAGCTAGCCCCACTGATATTAGCCTTGCATACTCCTTGGTGTCACTTTATTTCTAGTTTTTGACGGGTAAGTCTAGCTGAGTACCTTCTCGTACTCAAGGTTTATTCCCACTTGTTGCAGGTTGTGATGTATCATGGCTCCTGCAAGAATTGGATGGCTCCTGCCATAGCAGCGGAGTGTGATCATGGGCATGATCCTTCTGAGTTATCTTGTCTCTAATGCTTTTGTTGGAAGTTGACCTTAGTACTGGCATGTATTTGAAATAAGAGTAATGTTAGTTTTAAATTACTTTGCTTCCGCTACTTTTCAACTTAAGTTGTAATAACTATGTTGAGCTCTGATGTATATTGAATTACTTGTCAAATGGATGTAACATATGGCTTGTTATGTTGAATCACTACGATCTTGGCTTGTATGTTGGTTGGTTTAAAATCCCTCGTGATTTCATTGGACTACCAAAGTTATATGGGCTCAATTGTGAGAATTTGATCACTTCGGTGATTGTTTTTGTACTTGTGCTCTTATAATTTGGACGGTTCTGTGACACAACAAAGGTAAGATTCCATGGCGACCGGAAGATCTAGAAACTACAAATCTTATCACCATTGGATCTCACATTTTCTAGGAAGTTGTCTATGACTTCGGAGCAAGTGTCAACATCATGCCAAAGGTAATTTATGAGAAAAATTTAGGAGATCCTTTGTTGCAGATAAATATGTGGCTATAGCTTGCAGATCAGTCAATCTGCTACCCCAAGAGAGTTCTTGAAGATGCTATCATTCGAGTGGGACAATCATATGTTCTCGTTGACTTTGTGGTTCTAGAAATAGGTGAAGATGAAAGGGCGCCCATCATCTTATGTTGACCCTTCCTGAGCACCCCGAAGGCCATCATCTATGCGGACAGTGCCAAGATCTACTTTACTATCAAAGATAGACGGAGAAGTTCTCATTCAAGAACCGCATCTTGCAATCTCCTAGTCATCCACAAAAGGTGTACCTACCCAAAGAAACAGCACTGACCAAGAAAAAGAATAACGGAAGGAGGAAGAACAAGACTAGTCAGCCACAAGAAGAAACTATCAACATGATTCTCCAATCCAAGTACAACCACCTCCTCGCTTCACCATTCCTTGCCAAGAAGGATGATCCTGGCGTGCTAACGATAAAGTGCACTATCAGGCAAAGAATTTTCCACAAGACCTTCTACGACATTGGATCGGGTGTCAACATAGTGTCCAAGGTAACATATGAATATTTATTTGGTAATGAACCTTTGTACCCTACATATATGCAGTTGCAGATGGTGGACCAATCAATCTGATTCCTGGAGGGCATAGCAAAGGAAGTTATGGTCAAGATACATGATCACTTTGCCCCCACTGATTTTATGGTCCTAGACATGGGAGAAGAAGATGATGATACACCCATGCATCATCCTAGGGAGATCATTCCTCAACACCACCAACACGATCATCTACGTTGGATCTGGTCAAGTCCACTTCCAATTCCCTAGAGAAAAGGTACGTTGTTATTTTAATAGCTATACTACTTATGAATAGCCAAAGAAGAGACGCTCTAGGAGGAGACGTCAATCATCCCGCCACTGAAGGAACCAACCCCAATGGAATGAATGGGAAGATGAAGAAGCTGAAGAACCTATGAAGGAAGAACCTATTCTGCCTACGTCAAGCCCATAGACCAAGCAGGTATGGAAAGAGGAGACACCATTACCATCACAAAAGGCACAGTCATCTGGGTCTCCATCACTGAGACCAGATGATGCACCTAAGAGTGAAGGACTTATCTCCAGTCAAGTCATGTCTGGAGGACTTCAAAAATACAAAACCCTCGTCATGAGGTAACATCGGTAGTTATCCATATTTACTTCTAGCATTGCATAAATTATTTTTCACTTTAGCATATTTTTTTTTGCATTTGCATTGCACTAGTAAAAGATAAAAAAACAGTTCCATAAATGTATTCCATCATTGCATTATAAAAATCCTAAGCCCCATATGGATAATTCTATGGTGGTAAAAGCAGCAGGAATATTCACTGTGGTGGCATAAAAAATAAAAATACCATGCATGCGTATTTCTTTTTTTGCATTATAAAAATATGAAAATCCAAAAATATTAAATAGACATCCTACTAGAATTTTGCCAATTAGAAAATCTATCTAAATCCATAAGAACGAATCCTTAAATTACTGACCGCTAACCCCTTATCCTAATCCGAGCCACGAGTTTTGGGGTTCTTGTTGGAGTATTTTGCAGGATGGTACATATGATCAAAAGCAAGTTTATCTAGTTGACTTCATTGTACTCCTAGATGAGAAGGACATCCACTAGCAAACATGCTCTAAGGAGGATCACTTGACTTTCAACATTCGACCACGATAATATCCAGCATGGGGGAGAGCATCCCCCATGTATATAGCTAAGTATTTCTTTCCCCTTTTAGCTTTACTATTTTTAGAGTTTGCTATATATTTGCAAAGAAATAAAAAAGATGCATAATGAACTAAAACAAAATAAAAATTTATCTTAGCTAGTTATATATATATGATATGTGTGATCTTAAAACTTGATGAGAAAATAAAGGTGTGTCTAAGTTGATTCTTAAGAGCTAAATAAATAAAAGAACTCTGAGGATAATCTCTTGCAATGGAAATGATGAATAGTTGCTCTGTCATAATTCCTCTCAAGTACCTAGTTTTCAGCCTTAAATTCTCCTAAGTTTTGGATACGACTGTTTTGATATAAGGATTTACTCTGAAGTTGAAACTCATGGGTAGCATATGCTTGATCTAAGTCTAGATAATTGATGGATATGATATGAGAAGGTCTGAGCTGCTATTTATCTTGTTCCAAGTGATACTAGAATTTTGTAGATTTATCTTTTGAAAAATATAAAAATCCTACATGATGAGCTCTAGTATGACAAAGCTTAAATTCCTACCAAAGCCATATATGATATTTAGATGAGGAAAACTTTGACTCATATATGTTGCTTGTATTGCATTGAGTTTAGTCAAGCTTTGTTGATGCCTTATGAGAGGTTTGTCATGCTCTTAAAAATCAAGATCACGTACACACCACCCACTTATGCACTACTTCTACACTGGAGGTAGGCACAAAAAACATGTCATTCCATCTAGATTCCCCTAAAAATGTTTTACTCCTACATGAGAAAATACCAAAAATATTCCCTATAGGACAACCATCAAATAAATGCTCTAAGTTCTTGTTGTTATCTCTCAAAAGTTTTTGTTACAGAAAAGAGGCATGTGACTATGCAAAAGTTATTCATATTTAAAAAAAGTATTGAAAAAATGGTAAAGTGTCCAAGATATCTAAAACAATGGGTACTCAAATGCCCGTCTGAGAAAAAGAAGAAGATGAATAAGATAGTCCATGTTTTCTTGCAAAATTGTTTCCAAGTTTCAAAAAGAGATATATTTTCAAGGAGTATAGTAGAATTAGGTTAGCCACCATATCCACCATATATTACATACACATTCACATCTTTATTTTATTATATGACTCAACTTTCTTTGGATCTGAGGTTTGACTTTACAATATATGTATTGCAAGTATGCTCTTTCATGTTTTCTCCCTACCTATGAACTCCACTATAAGCCTTAGTTGTAGGAAGAGAAAGACATAATAGCACTATTGCCTTGGTGAGGATCCACAGATACCACATATATTGAGAGACTTGATAGTGTCATACAATGGAAGCTCGAAGTTTTATTTTGAAAATTCATAAAACTTCAGAATAATGTTTGAGCAAAGAACTTGAGACATAGTGCTTGACTTGATCGTTCTATCTTTCAATTGCTCGAGACCCAAGTGAAGGCTAAAGCCCCATGGTTGAAGGTAATATGGGCAAGTTTGAAAGTCAGATCAGTTTATTCTAATTTAGAGAAGAATTCTTGCTTGAATGCATGTGTACTTTTGAGGAGTGAAAACATTGATACAACTCCTAATCCAATATTTGCTGAGTTTAGCTTTGCTAAGAGACTAGCAAAGGTTAAGCTTGGGGGAACTTGTTGATGGTAGTTAACAACCATATTAAACCATCAAAGAAATATGTATAAGGGCACAAATGAGATCACCAACAAAGGTTTAGGGTTTAAACTAACAAATTCCACGAGTTTTGGTGAATCTATGATTTCTGCAAGGTATATCTAGAAAACCATCAAGGGGACCTACATGTCAGAGGAAATCACAGAATTCCACCGTAGGAACTATGTGGAAAGACTCTAGAATACTCCAGGAGACTCAACGAGGCATGAGGCACTGCCATGTGGGGCCGACCAGCCCCACTTGTAGGCCGCCCAACCCCTAGGACCACCTGTCAGTCTCCTCGCTGCTACTTCGGTTTTCCACCACCTCCTAGGTTGCATCTCTGCCATTCCTTAAGTCGGTTTGATCCAAGGGCTCACGTTGCAATCTTTGGGCTATATATATCAGGCCCTGCCTCCTCTGAGGCATAAGTCATTTGAGAAGACAAAAACCCTAATCTTCCTCAGAGCTCCACCATATTCTAGGGCATAGCTAGTTAGGCTAGGTCTAGAGGGAGGCAAGCAGGCTTCGCTTGGATTCTTGATCTTGTTAAGAGCATGGTTTGGTATAATCTTTGTACCCCTCTCTTTTATATCTCCATTACTTTTATATGCTTCCTACAATTGTTATGACAATATTAGTATTCATCTTATCTATGTTCTTTGTTATAATGTTCATCGTCTACTTTGATTATATACTTAGTATAGCTAGTTTATCATTATGTTTATGCATAAGTTCGTATAGCGCTTACTCCAAAGTACACGGGGTGGGTGGTCGACATTGTGTAAGAGTGGTGCTTATACATTGTTTACCTACGAATACACTCTATATTTCGGGCCATATGGTAGATCGCAGATGTGACACTCCCGTTGAGTCCTTTGTAGTCCACTCCCCAAGTATAGGCATAGAAGTAGGATCTCATTTACGAAGGAAGATAAGCTCTATTCTTAATCCTCCTTAGTAATATCCATTATATGTAGATATGAAGATGATCTTAGCCATGAATACTAGGTGTAATTGCACTAATCAATGTATGCTATAACATGTAATGAAGAATGACTTAGGAATCATTCCTCTAATATTCTACCTGACCATGCTAATACAATAGATAAGAGCGCTCTGAGTGATTTATCATTAATCAATACTTATCATATAAATTTTATGTTATGACTTACCCCTGTTGTGAGTAGATTATTGGTTGTGGTTTATTTCTTCGTCAATACTATACGTTATCAATACATGTCCATGCTAGACCTTCTCTGTGGTAAAATATAAATAATGATACCTGGAATTCTCTCGGCTAAAGTGCTACAATGGTATAATTATCTATGCGCTTACAGATTCCTTTTCATTCATATATATATATATATCCTTCCTAGTCACATGAAATAATATAGAACTACTTAGTATCATTCTAATAGTGATACTAGGTAGAACTAACAAGCATCTCTGGCATCATCACTAGGGATGGCAACCTAGTACAAGTAATGCTTGGAGATGTAGGTAATTAATAGGTGGCTACTAAAACAAGTGACAAGTTAATAAATACCAACACACATTTCCCTATGGATACGATACTTGGAATACTTCCGGGTGAAACTACAGCGGCATCCGTGCGCTTGCGGATCTTTTATCTATGTGCATTCATAAATACCAACAAGCCTTCTAGCACCGTTGCTGGGGAAACGGTTGCTAAATTAACTATGAGCCTAGCTTAACCTTTTATCTTTTATTCTCTTTTGTTTTGATTTTTCTTTTAGCATGGATAACACTCCTATATATCAATATGCTAAACCCATGAGCGCAAGCCTCTTTAGAGCCTATCATAACACCTAGCTATGAATTGTGTCCATGTTTTATAAAATTGATTCGGGAACAATCCTTCTTGGGAGAAGGCAATGAAAATCCATACTCACACCTACAAGAATTTGAACAGACCTGTGCATACTTGCCTATCGCTGGCATGTCTGACAAAACCTTAAGATGGATGTTGTTTTTGTTCTCTTTGATGGGAAGAGCTAAACTTTGGTATAGTCGAACCGTAGGAAGTATGCAAGTAGATTGGAAAATGCTATGCTCTAAATTTTGTTTACATTTCTTTCCCATCTCTAAGGTAGTTAGCCTTCGAAAAGAGGTTCTAAATTTTATACAACTAAAAGAAGAATCTCTTGCCACATTATGGGATTGTTTTAATGACCTCATCATCACTGGCCCAAACCTTGCCATTCAAATCCCAGTACTTCTTCAACATTTTTATATGGGTCTTAGCAAGGATTCCATGCAATCCCTTGATCAAGCCTCTAGAGGAGCTTTCCTTCATTTGTCTGCTAGTGAAGCAAGGTCTATGCTTGATAGAATTAGTGGAAAGACTTCCTGCACTAGCATTCATGATGAACTCCCTAAGGAAGAGAAGGAATCATCTCCCGAACAAGAAGAGGAAGTTTTGATAGCTAAATCACAACCACTCCAATTCTAAGATTTAGCTATCAATCTCGAACCATCAATTCCCTAAAATCCAAATCCTCCAAAGGAAGAAGAAATTCAACCTTTTGAAATTTCTTGTGAGGATGATCTTTTTGTTGCTAATTTTGGGAAAAGCTTAAACTTTTAGTTCCACAAGAGACCTTCGAGCGAATATAATTTAAATCCTCTTAAGAAGGGACCTCTTAGAAAGAGTCCTTATTCCCATTTAGGACATTGGGAAGAATTTAAGGATGGCATGCCTAGTGAACACATAGATGGAGAGCCAAGTCATTTTGAAGCCAATCCTATCCTCTTCCCTTCTATGCCCACATTAGATGTCTCATTCAAATCCATCCTTGACCCTGAAGAATCCCCTGATGCTCTTTCTCCTAAGTCTCATGATGACCCTAGAAATCCACTAAGACACCCAAAGCATAGGAGTCATGAAGGCCACAAGGAAGATCAAGAAGGGCAACAACAATGGCTGGAGGATTGAATGGATGGACGAGGCCTTAGACAAGATCAACCCGAGAGTCACCAATCCAAGGGAAATTTTGGACATAAATGAAGAATCACCCTTGGAGTTTGAAAAGGAAGATGACATACATGAGCTTGGAAGTTATTTCATGAACACCTCATCAAATCCATGCCCACATGAGAAATCTCCTGAATCAATTGGTCTCTCCAACATTGCCACACATGAGATCTTCAACCCCCCTAATTCTCCCTGTTCATAAAGACTTTGAAAGGGTGGTTGTAGATGCATATGTTTATCATAAATATTGTAAATCTCGTTGGCATAAATTTTGAGATAGGTACCCAAAGGTTGGTGTTGGAGGGGAAACCACTTCACCAATTAGAAACACAATTTGAAGGTTTTCCAAGGACGAGCTTCTATCCTAAAACAAGCACTTTCAGGAGATAACATGAGTCACCTTTTGCTATAATGCCCTTGTGAAATGAGCATGAAATATAATTGTGAAAATATTCCTTCAGGTATTTTTGTCACTAACCATTTTAGGTTTGAAGCAAAAAGAATGAAGGATGACAATGCCAAGTATGTCCAACCAACCATCATGCAACATTGAATCACATCCATCCAAACTTGATTTTTCCTTGTAAAATTCAAGTGTGGGGGATGAACTTCTCTGAAAAATCTTATGCCATATTGCTAATAGATCTTGGTTATCTCTACCTTTAATCAATGCCCAATTTGCTAAATAACAATCATGCTCTTTCATCTCTATTTGAATAAATCTCTATAATGCTTTAATGCTACCTTTGTTTACTATAGTATGCTTAAGGTTTGGAGTATGTTCATACATCTTTTAAATTAAGCATGGAGCTTAGTTTAGGGGTGCTGATTGTACTTCCAAATTCTTTTAAATTAAGCATGGTGCTTAGGTTAAAATGCCTTCCTAAATCAAATTAGACGTGATGTCTAGGTTGATTGTTGAGTCGATAGTATGCTCTAGTAGATACTAGATATTTTGTTAGACTAACCCCCATAGGAAACTCTCAAATTCATTTTGGCTAAGTCAATAAATGAATTCACATCAGAGATGAAGCAAGACACATGATGAACTCCAACAACTTTGTGAAAAGAAGACACAGCTCATTCATCATGAATGGAGGAACTCAATTCTGTAGCTCCAATAAATAGCATCTCATCAACCAAGAATCAACAAAAATCAAAGAGAGGTTGATGAGAGAAGAACATGCAACTTTTCGCATTCTCATCAGATGATGCAAACGAAAAGCTAAATGAAAGGAGAGTTCTTGATCAACAGACCTAAAAAGCCCTCATGAATAGGAGATCATTTGTGGAAACAAATCAAGGTTTGAGGTATAAAACAATGGGTGAGGCTGATGGTACAACAAAATAGCAAGATCAAAGAGCAGAAAGATGCCATGACAAAAGAATGAGAAAGAAGGGATGCAATCTAGGAACAAGAAGCTCAGAAATAGCTCAAGCTGCGAGGCTAGCTAAACAAGGAAAACTTCAAGCAAAAGGGAAGGACCATCATGAGTCATCTACCCTTTGTTATATGGCGTTATCACGCTCCAATGACAATGGTAACATCCAAAGGTAAATGATCATTATTTAAAAAAGTTTTTTCTTGATTCTGGTAGGCACATAAATAAGAAACAAACATGTTTGGGTTACAACTCCATTTCTTGATCCAACTTGACTAACTCAATATGTTCTTTAAGCTTGTTCCTAACACCACTTTCTTGATCCCATAGTCTCAACCAAATAAGCTAAAAAATGCACATCTTATTTGTGGAAGATAATAGTCATAATCATGTAAAGATTGATACATTATTCACAGATAGACAATCCTTCTAAAGGTTAAGAAACTCAACCCTTTTGGCCAAATGTACTTAAATGCTACATTCATGTTCAATCTTCTGATCTTACCACCCATGTCATAATTGAACAAACACATAACATCAACTTTGTCTTGTTTAATATGCCCAAGGATAGAGAAGAATAAATAAAGATTTGGTTATGTTGGTGTTTTCCCACCAACAGAGCCCATGCACTTGATCTCTACCTTGTCTTTATGAATAGGACACACTTCAAGCGAGTATGGGAGAGTCAGTTGATGCCCAAATCTCTACAAGCGAAAGGTCTAAACCTGTCAAACCAAAATCAAAAATCAAAACCGAGATGATTTTGGTGGAAAAAGGTGACATCACCATTAGAGGCGTCATCATAAGAATCCTCATCTTCAGAGCGTACCGAGGTATTTGATCAATGAACTTCACAAGGAGAAGTCTGGTTCGAAGGACTTACAACAACTGAACCCTCATCGAAAGAGCTAGCTTGGGGGAGATGCACTCCCGTCTATCCAGGTAAGTATTCCTTCCCCTTTGTTTTAGTTTTTAGTTTCTATCATATTAAAAAAAGATGAATAACTAAAAACAAAATAAAAAATATCTTTATAATAAATATATATAGTTATAGTAATAATGTGTGATCTAAAAATGGAAACAAAATAAAAATGCGTGTCTAGTTTGCATTAATTTATTTTTAAGAGTTGAATAAATAAAGAGGACTTAGGATAATCTCTTAAATGGACATGATGAATAGTTGCTCTATTGTAATTCCTTTCAAGTACCTAGTTTTTAGCCTTGAATTCTCCGAAGTTTTGGATAAGATTGTTTTGACATAAGGATTTACTGTGAACTTGAAACTCGTGGGTAGCATATGCTTGATCTAAGTCTAGGTAATTGATGGATATGATATGAGAAGGTCTGAGCTGTTGTTTATCATGTTCTAAGTGACACTAAAGTTTAGGAGATTTATCTTTTAAAAAAACACAAAAATGCTACATGATGAGTTCCTATATGACAAAGCTTGAATTCCCATCAGAGTCATACATGTTATTTAGGCTAGGAAAACTTCCACATATATGCTACTTGCTTTTGCATTGAGTTTTGTCAAGCTTTGTTGACCCTTATGAGAGGTTTTTCATGCTCTTAAAATCAAGACCATGTACACACCACCCAAATATGCACTACTCCTACACTGGGTGTAGGCGCAAAAAACATGCCCTCCATTTAGATGCACCCAAAAATGTTTTATTCCTACACTAGGAGTGAACACAAAAACATGCTTGATAGGTTTTTTATCCACCAAATAAATGCTCCAAGTTCTTATTCCTATCTCTCAAAAGTTTTGTTGCAGAAAAGAGGCATGGGCTATGCAAAAGTTACTCATATAAAAAAGAGATTAAAAAAGAAAGAAAAAAAGAGTTGAGAAAAAATGGACAAGTGTCCGAGATATCTAAAACAATGGGTACTTAGATGCCCGCCTAAAAAGAAAGAAATAGAGATGAATAAGATAGCCCCTGTTCTCTAGCAAATGTTTCCAAGCTTCAAAAGAGAGATAAGTTTTCAAGGAGCAAAGTAGAATTAGGTTTCCACCATATATATCCACACACATGCACATCTTGATTTGATTGTATGACTCAACTCTCTTTGGATCTGTTGTTGGACTTTATAATATATGCATTGCAAGTATGCTCTAGCTTTCTCCCTACCTATGAACTCCACATAAGCTTTAGTTGTAGGAAGAGAAAAAGGAACAACATCATTATTGCCTTGGTGAGGATCCACAAATACCACACATATTGAGAGACTTGAGAGTGTCATACAATGGAATCTCTGAGTTTTATTTTGAAAACTTATAAAAACTCTGGAACAATAATGGAACAAAGAACTTGAGACATAGTGCTTGACTTGATCATTCTGTCTTTCAATTGCTCTGGACCCAAGTGAAGGCTAAGAAGCCCCATAGTTGAAGGTAATATGGGTTAGTTTAAAAGTCAGATCATTTTATTCTAATCCAATGGAGAATTCTTGTTTGATCACATGCGTACTTTTGAGGCATGAAAGCATTGTAGCAACCCTTGATCCATTGTTGAGTTTAGCTTTGCTGAAGAGCTAGCAAAGGGTAAGTGTAGGGGAGCTTGTTGACGGTCATTAACATCAATCATAAACTGTCAACATATACCTGGATATATACTTAATTCCATCACCAAACATAGGTATAGGAGTTTAATCTGACAAATTCCATGAGTTTTGGTGAATCTGTGTTTTTAGCAGGGTTTATCTAGAAAACCATCAAGAGGGACTTAATTGTTAGATTACATCATGTTTATCCATGACATAAACTACTTGGGAAGGATCTAGAACACACCAGAAGGCAACCCACCAAAGGAGACCCTAAGGGGCTGCAATGTGGGGCCAGTCAGCCCCACTTGTAGGCCAACCAGCCTGTAGGCCCTCCCGTCAGTCTCCGCTTCGAATGTCGGTTCTCCACTGCCTTCTAGATTGCATCTACGTTGTCCTTTTAAGTCGGTTCATCCAACGGTGATCGAGGGAGTTAACGCGGATCGATGATGTGGCAATGCCTTGCCCCCTACTCCATCTCCCTATATAAGGCGCCCACTACCCCCCTTCCTAGAGCCATCCTAAAACCCTAATTCATATCCTCCTTGTCAAGATCAGAGCCAACTATTAAGAGAAGATTAGTCCTCCATAGAATCTAGTCTTGTAAATAATAGTGAGATAGAAAGTGAGGGATGAGTTTGGAGGAGGTGCCGGCTTGTCGGTGCTCTCTACGGCTTGTACCTTGGCAAATCCAAGTTCTATCTGAGGCTGCCTCTGAGATTTCTCTGGTAATCAACTTTTGATTCAAGTAAGCATCTTGTTTATATTATTCATCAGGTTCGCAACTCTTTTGAGTGCTTTATTCCTATTCTAGAGGGAGTAAAGTATTAATTGTATGTGTAAGCATGGTGCTTAGACTTAGGTTAATCGTGGATGCACCCTACATTCCGGATCGGTGGTAGCTTGCGAGGGTGACTCTTATAGCCTTGTTGAATCCTTTGTAGTCCACGTCCCATTGTTAGGCCAAGTAGGACCCGGTTATGAAGGAAAGCATCCTCTGCTAGTGTTTTCCCCTTAGTAATGTCCCTAGTTGAATAGTAGAAGACATAGCTTACCGAAGTTAGAACTAGAGAACCTTAGTTACCCTCTCTATGCTCATGTTTATCCTAACCTTGTTGCTACCCTTAGTTAAGTTAGCCCGTAGTTAGTCTCACACGTTTCCCTATGGATACGATACTTAGAATACTTTCGGGTGAAAGCTATAGCGGTATTTGTGAGCTTGTGGATCTTTTATCTGTGTGTGTTCATAAATCCCAACATATGCCAAACTATATTTGTTGGACCAAGCACAGAGAAAACGGGGTTATAATGGAAGAAGATGAAGAAGAAGGGGATGATGACAACATTATTCATGGGTGTGTTGAGTATGGTGCCTTTGATGATACTACAATGGGAGAAGCTAAAGAAGAGGTAGTGGTAGAAGATCAGCCCATTGATGATCTTGGTCAGTCCATTTGCGATGCACAGAGAGGCTGCAAAAGTGAAAAGGAGAAGATCAAGTTCAAGCGCATGCTAGAGGATCACAAGAAATTGCTATACCCAAATTGTGAAGAGGGGCAGAAAAAGTTGGGTACCACACAAGAATCGCTGTAATGAAAGGCAAAGAATGGTGTATCCAACAAGGGATTTGGGGAGGTAATGAAAATCACAAAAAAGATGCTTCCAAAGGATAACGAATTGCCTACCACTACATACGAAGAAAAATAGGTTGTCTGCCCTCTAGGATTAGAAATCTAGAAGATACATGCATGTCCTAATGACTCCATCCTCTACCGTGGCAAGAAGTATAAGAATTTGGATGCATGCTTGGTATGCCATACATCACGGTATAAGATCAGGCAAGATGACCCTGGTGCTGTTGAGGGCGACAAACAATGCCCTAAGAAGAGAATCTCTGCCAAGGTGATGTGGTATGCTCCCATAATACCACGCTTGAAACATCTATTTAGAAACAAAGAGCATGCAAAGTTGCTGCGATGGCACAAAGAAGACCACAAGGTAGACGATATGTTAAGACACCCCGCTGATGGGTCCTAGTGGAGAGCAATCGATAGATAATTCCTAGAGTGTGCAAATGATGCATGAAACTTAAGGTTTTCTTTTAGTACGAATGGCATGAATGATTTCGGGGAGCAAAGTAGTAGCCATAGTACTTGGCATGTGACTCTATGTTTTGACAAACTTCCTCCTTGGCTGTGCATGAAGCAGAAGTTTGTTATGTTGCCAGTGCTCATCCAAGGCCCAAAGCAACATGGCAATGACATTGATGTGTACCTGAGGCCATTAATTGAGAAACTTCTATTTTTGTGGAACAAACCAGGTGTACATGTGTGGGATGAGCACAAATAGGAATACTTTGACCTATGAGCATTGTGTTCATAATAATCAATGATTGGCCTGCACTTAGTAATCTTTCAGGACAAACAAGCAAGGGGTATAATGCCTGCACACACTGTTTTGATGACACCAAAAGTATATATTTGAAAAATGTCAGAAGATCATGTACATTGGCCATCATCAATTCCTTTCTTCGATCACCCTCTAAGAAGGATAGGGAAGCATTTTAAAGGTAATGCAGATCACCGGACAAAGCGTGACAACCATAGTGGTGAGGACATATTCAATATGGTCAAGGATGTATAAGTAGTCTTTGGGAAGGGACCTGTTAGCTAACCTATTCTGAATGATGCTAACGGACACACACACACACATGTGGAAGAAGTCTATATTTTGGGAGCTACCCTATTGGCAAATCCTAGAGGTCCGTAGTGTGATCGATGTGGTGCACCTTTGTGTGAATCTGCTAGGCTTCATGGGTGTGTATGGGAAGCCTAAAGACACACTTTGAAAGAATGAGACAACCTGCATATAGAGAAGGCAAGGGTGCCATTACTTAAGTCCTACTAGCTACACTCTTAGCAAAGAAGAGAAGGAAAGCATTTTTGAATGCATAAGCAACATCAATGTGTTGTTTGGCTTCTCCTTGAATGTAAAGGGGATAATAAATGTCATAGAGAAGAAATTTCTAAACTTGAAGTCTCAATGACTGCCACGTGCTTATGATGCAATTGCTTCTAGTTGCATTGAGAGGGATTTTACCTAAAAATGTACGATTAGCCACCGTGAAGCTATATGCATTCCTCAACAATTTCTCAAAAGGCAATCAATCCAGTGGATCTAGCAAAGCTACATAATAACATGGTTCAATGTCTTATCAGCTTTGAGTAGGTGTTCCCGCCATTATTCTTCTTTAATATTATGACACATCTCCTAGTTCACTTGGTCAAAGAGATTAGTATTATCGGTCTTATATTCCTACACAACATGTTCCCTTTTGAAAGGTTCATGGGAGTCCTGAAGAAATATGTTCACAACCGTGATTGGCCAGAAGGAAGCATCTCGAAGGGCTATGGAATAGAGAAGGTAATTGAGTTTTGTGTTGACTTTATTCCTGACCTTAACCCGATTAGTCTTCCTGAACCGTGGCATGAGAAGAGACTAAGTGCAAAGGGAACACTAGGAAAGAAAGCATATATTGGTAAGCACGATGATTCTTTCTGCAAAGCACACTACACAATTCTACAAAACTCCTCTTTGGTAGATCCATATATCGAGGTACACAAGGACATTGTACGATCCAACTTCTCAGGAAAGACTGAGGCATGGATTATGTGTCGACACATGGAAACTTTTGGCAGTTGGTTGCAAAAACATCTCCAGGGTAATGAGACTCTTGATGAGCAACTATAATTGTTGTCTAGGGAACCATCTTAGCATATCCAAACACTCAAAAGGTATGAGATAAATGGGAATACATTTTACATGATAGCCCAAGATAAAAAGAGCACCAACCAAAATAGTAGTGTCCGCATAGATGCCACACACCCGAATGAGAATAAGGAAACATATTATGGCCGCATAGAGGAGATATGGGAACTTGTCTATGGACCTTCTTTTAAGGTCCCTTTGTTTTAGTGCCAATGGGTGAAGCTGACCGAAGTTGGGGTAACAATGGACCACCAGTACGGAATCACAACAGTGGACCTCAAAATCTCGAGTACAGAGATGAACCATTCGTCCTAGCCAAGGATGTGAATCATGTGTTCTGTGTGAAGGACATGTAACATCCTAGTTACCACGCAACCCTAGGATGCTACCACACAACACTACAAAATTGCCGAACTCATAGTTTTCGGCAACCACTACATAAAAGGCGAATGCCAGCAGAAGAAAAAACATGTAAATAAGCATATATAAGTGGTACAATGAGCAAACTATACATGGAAAAGAGAGACACATGATTATTATTTCTAAGTACAAAAGATAACATCTATTCTTTTTAATGTTGCGAGACTCTGCAATTATTTTGTGGTGATACCAGAGTGCTAGGTGTGCTGCTAATCCCTCCCTGTCATGCGAACATTAATCATTAATCACCTGGAAGATAAAACGGCATGAGATAAACTCAAGCAAGCAACGACTGTGAATATACACATATCTTGCACATATATGTTGATTAACAAGTTTTCAACCAAAAGAGAAACAATAATAATCAGCAATATAAATAATTAAAGTACTCGACCTCTTCATGTGTCAACCATGAACCAACCATTCGGAAGATTCATAATTTACAATTCCATATTCTCTATATAACATGAATGGTATGTATGTCATGATACAACACCATTTGAGAGTTTAATGTTGGATGATGCCAACCTCTCGTGCAACTCCAAGTACCGGTACTATTCACTGCACGATGGGTGACCAGCCATTATCTCCATATGAATGGTCATGTATGCATAACTCCGTGTTTCAACAAATAATGCAATAATCCACAAACATCATCTTGCAGTACCTGATAAGCGACACCGACTTGATAATAGATCCATAAAAGATGGATAAATAGAATATGCAGGAAACTAAAACATATCATTAGTCTTGCATACTGTACTTTATTTTATTTAAAAAAAATGCAAGACATGAATATAAGCATAGCATTAGCCACACCCCTATGTTACTTGCCTTTTTACCAAGCTGAGCGTTGATGATGAGGCCTACTAACAGGTTAGGACCATACTCGTGGTAAAGATAAGTATTTGGAATACTCAATAAATTATCTCCCACAACTAAAAAGACTAAAAGTAAGGAAGCCTTTTGGCGTGATAAAATTTTTTGCCTCACTTTCTACCGCCCTGTGCGACCCTGATGCCGCCTCACCACCCGCGCGACAAATTTGGAAAGGTGAGGGCATTCTCCCCCTCCCCCGCAATCCCTCTCCAAGCGAATTTGGAAACCACCGTGGCACGCCCAGCCCCGTGCGTTCGCATCGCCCTGCGTCGCCCCGACGTGCCACCGCCTCAACGCCGTGCGATCTCCCCTCCCTGTGCGATAGCATCGCCCTGCTCCGCGATCACCGCAATCAACTTCCATCATGAGGAAAGCCGCAATCACCGCGACTCAGCTGGCTTTCCTCTGACCCCCCGTGCGGCATCCTCCATCAGCCTTCCATCGCTCTCGCCAGTCGCGAGCCATTGCCTTTTGCCAGCACGATTCGTCCACCGCCCGGTGCCCTCGCCCTTGCCAGCTGATCCGATAGTATCACAAGAAGAACCTACTGCTACTAGGTAGAAATCAGTCCTTCACTTCTTCCTTTTTCTTTTGTAGAGTCCACTTCTTATTTGTTCATTACCGATCTACCATTATCAACATCAGTCTGATGCATCAAGTTTTTAGTAGGACATTTCAAGAAGTGTCCAGTATTTCTGGTACGTGCAAGCGATCTAGTTTGCCGCCGTCTTGCTGGTACGTACTCCATCGATCTGGTTTGCCATCGTCTTCCTGCTCCATCGATCTGGTCGTGTGCTTCTGGCGCTGCAGTCGCCGCTATGGCTTCTTACCGGCCGCCGTCGCTCCTAGGTTTCCCATGGCCGCCGCGCGCTAGGTTTCCCATGGCTGCCGCCGGTAGAACTGCCTTGGCCATCTCTGGCTGTAGCCGAGCCTGGTTCGCGTCTGCTGCCACTGTGGGATGCCGCTGTGTGGATGCTGCCGCTGGACGCCTGCTGGCTGTGCGATGCCGCTGTGTGGATGCTGCCATTGTGTGCCTGCTGCCGCTGTGTGCTTGCTGCCGATGTGTGCTTGTTGCCGAGAGGGTGCCTGGCTGTGGCCGGCGGACGCGTGCCTTTATTTAAGCCTGTTGATCTTGTCATTTAGTGAACCTTCAGTTTCCACTATGAACAAGTAGTCTTTTATTTAAGGGGGTGTTTAGTTCCCGTGGTGAAAAATTTTTAGGTGTCACATTGGATGTTTCATGGGATGTCGGAATGGATGTTCGGATACTAATAAAAAAACTAATTACATAACTCGCCTGGAAACCACGAGACGAATTTATTAAGCCTAATTGATCCATCATTAGCACATATTTACTGTAGCACGACATTGTCAAATCATGGATTAATTAGGCTCAAAATATTCATCTCGCAAATTTATCACAATCTGTCTAATTAGTTATTTTTTCGTCTATATTTAATACTCTATACATGTGTCAAACATCCCATGTGATGGAGTAAAAAATTTTTAAGGAGGAAGTAAACACCCCCTAAATGAGTTGTTTGTTCAGTGATGGCCGTCGTGCATGGTACTGTGGCTGCTACTATTTTATTTGTATTATTTATATTCAGTGAACCTTGCTACTAGATGGCCGGCATTGAAGTGGTGTTGGGCGCCGGCTGCTACTGGTACCTGCCTGCTTGTCTGCTTGCCGGATGATTGCTGCTGGGCGCCTGCTGCTAAATGCTACTACTGCAAAACCGGGTTTGGTTGCATGCTACTGTTGGATGGCCTGCTGCTGAATGCTACTACTAGATGGCCAGCTGCTGCTGATGGCCTGCTGCTGAATGCTACTGCTAGATGGCCGGCTAAAATTACACTTCAAGTAAAAACAGTACTCCCACAAATAGGAAAACATGGCCATCAAGTGGGACCAAAATTTGATTTTGTAGAAGTGAAATATTGGGAATTATTGGAGATGACCTTCTTTTTCCCCCAATATCTGGGAATACCATTATAAAGTTATAATGATTATTGTGATCTGCTATCATTAAGTGAGAGTAAAGCAACCTTTGGCATCTGGTTCCATCACTCTTTGATTTGGTGATTTATTATATGGAAAAATGTTTATCTTCCACTGCCAGCAACCATAAGCAACTTTGTGTGTTTAATTTTTAAAAGTTCTGCATATATCTTGGAAGATCTCTTCAGCAAACTATCATGCTTAGTAGGGCATATTCAGAATCCTCATGTTGTGTGCTCACTAAATGTTTGGGGTGAGATTTAATTAACCATTTTCATCTGGATCCATATGTTGAAGCTAATAGGTATATCATGTAATTGCAGATTAAGCAGTATACGGGCCTAGGGCTCAGGAGGCCAATTTTCCTTCTGATCCACCTCAACCAGAAAGGTATTTTTTAGATTTGCACGCATTAGGTAAATTTCTATTTGCTGATTTGTCCACCTCTTTTAATTTAGTGCATTTCAATAATAGTGGGATAGCTTTCTACAGGTAGTGTTGATGGACACGCCAAGGCCAACAGGTGATCAGGTACCTTTGGGAGACCTTACAAATAGAACACATGGAGGTATATAAACTTTTACAACATCCCGACATAATCTATGTTCATATGTTTGCAACTCCTCACCAAAATGTATTTAAGGGAATCATACACGACCGGGGTTGGTGACATTAGATTGGGATCCTAATGAAAATAAGAGGAAGAGGGAGAGAGAACGGTATGCAACAATGTCGGATGAAAATAGGAGTGAAATGGATTTATTGGCGCACGAAAGAAATGGATATCGGAGATTTCTTCCTGCCGATATAAAACATTATCTTAGGCGCATCACGGAAAAGTCTATAAAGTATAGTTTGTGAGCCTACGACACCGCGCTCTCTATGACTGTGTTAATTTCACAGACTTTGTTTTTTGGATTAAATATCACTTTAATGTTGGTTTTTAATATTTACGGTATTGTTATCTTATCATGCGATCCGTGTGTTTTTAGTACAAAATGTTAGCTATCCCGTAGCAACGCACGAGCACGCTACCTAGTATATTATATAATTAATAAATACTTGTCCCTATGCTTAGTCGATGGTATTCCCCATCTTTTCTAGTTGCAAAAGAATTTCTTAAAAACTAAAGATACATTGCACAAAAGCCTGATACTCACATGTCTATTTCAGAGCAATGATATAATAAGCACAATATAAGCATCTACGTAAAATTATCTACAAATTAATATTCACCACAGAATTATTTTGAACACTAACTAATTTTAATCTAAGCTACAATCTGCATGGTAGTTTGGAGTATTATACATACAACAACGCTCAGATATTGCACGGATCCTGATTTTAAACATTCTATATGAAGGGAAAGAATTTGGATAAAAGCAATTTGTTTATTCCCCCTGACGAAAACTGGCCTACGAGGCCTCAAACAAACTCCAATCAGAACTATATCTCCTAATAAAACTAAAAAAATTAAAGAGTGGATATCATTTTGGTCGTAAACGTGGGACCATCGTCCTGCCGCTGCGTTCCCGCATCCTCGCTACGACGTGCGTGGGCGTCCTTGCGATATTCAAAACAAAGAGCTAAAAGGAAACCACTCCTGTGATTTAGCCTCCATCAGTGATTCATCCGCCGGCTTCCCCATCGTCGCCCATCCGCAGCTGGCCGCGCCGCCGACCTCGCAGACTCACCCACGCACCTGCCCTCGCGCGCCTCCGAGGACATCCACGTCGTGATTGCCCCAACCTAAGTCCCGCGCCGCGCCGAGTCGTGGAGGGGCCGACATCCCTGCGCCGATGTCGTCACGGCCCGGGGGCAACAGGACGACCCGGACGCGCCAAGACGTGCCGTCCGGCAGCGCTGTGCCATCCGTCCGCGACCTCAGGTTCATCCCAAGCCTCGCTAATTCGAGCGGGATCAAACCAGCACTTGCAATCACATGCTCCTTCCACCCCTCCTTTTCTGATGCGAGTTTGAGTTCCTGCGACTTGCGGATCATGCCATTTGTCGAATGTGGGTTTCCTTCCGGCAAATCTATCTACAAGCATCTCCAATTTTCAGAGCTATTTTTTGTGAAATTTTCGTTCTTCCTTTTTGGGTGTGGTTTGGGGTGAATCTATTGATGGGTTTTGCTGGTAGGATATGTGACAAGATATCTTTGTCATCAATCGATTTGATCCCCTCACAGCAACCTTCAATTTGGGATTTTGGCCAAGGTTTCCCCTTTTCTAGGGTTCCCAGAAACTGGAGATGAATTCTCAATCTTTATTAGTTTTAGTGGTTAGAGTAGAACACCCATGAGATATGAGATAGTGGTGCCCTGGTTTGGATTTCTTGTCCATCTGTCTTGATTTGGTTTGTTTGATGAGGTTTGAAGCAGCTCTGCTTCAGTTGCATACTGTGCCATTTCTGAAAACGTCTTCACCAGAAGATGAAATAGTTTGCCTGCTCTTCCTTTCATAGTTCGCCATGCTATTTCCATCTGATCTTAGTTCCCTGCAGATGTGTTCCATCCTAGCAGCAGCAACTCCAACATTCCAGGGAGCAGGACACGGACAGCTCATCTCAGTGGTATAGTGTTGTTGCATATAGCTGTCTAGGTGAT
Source organism: Saccharum hybrid cultivar R570 (assembly GCA_038087645.1). Classification (NCBI taxonomy): domain Eukaryota; kingdom Viridiplantae; phylum Streptophyta; class Magnoliopsida; order Poales; family Poaceae; genus Saccharum; species Saccharum hybrid cultivar. The sequence continues at coordinate 3,273,279 of JAQSUU010000270.1, forward strand.
TTATTTACTCTTTTTTTTCTCATGGAAATACTTTTGTGGAGGGGGATTTAGAAATCGGCAGATGAGAAAGAGGATTAAAAACATTGTAATTTTAGGTCACCGGAGGAGCTGAGTTGCTGCACTTCGACAATTAGGTAAGCAGGTAGCAGTGCATCGGTAGCTTCTGCAGTTCTGCTTATGCAGTTGCAGCTTTCATTTGCTCACATTATTATCGTGTCTGCATGCAAGTACTCATATGAGCACTCCAAAACCTCGAAACTGAAAACTGCTGCTGGGCACTCGTAATTGATTTAGGGTTGATTCCTGTTATGGAGGTTGGGATCGAGAGGGGAGAGTCGAGGGGAGCGGCGGCGGAGCTACAGTACCCGCGGCGCTACAGTTCCGCGGGTACTGTTCATGTCGGCGAGAGGCAGGTGAGCAGCGGCTAGGGCTGTGAGAGACGCTGGGACGCCAGCCGCGGGGCTTCGCCCACGGTCGGCGAGAGAGAAGGTTTTTCCTTCTAATCTCTTGCTTGATTATAGATTGATACATCTCCTCTCGTTGTATAGAGAGGTCTGACTTGGCCCCTAAGCAAGCGACTAATTAACCCTAATGGGTTAAGACCCAATAGACCCTTGACTCCTCTAATAATTCCATTCAGTGGCAGTGCATTGCTGTGGGACGTCCGCACACACATTTCCACCTCCTTGTTTGTAGGACAGATTAGTTTTGCTTGATAACTCTGATTTGCTACCTAAAAGGGTCTGCATGACTGAATCATGAAGAATACTTGATCAAAATTTCACAGCCATCAATGTTATTGTTTCATCTATTCAGGTCGAATTTTTTTTGTCTATAGGTAGCGTGCCCGTGCGTTGCTACAGGACATTTAAACTTTTAAACTAAAAACATAACTTATCTATTATGCTTATGGTCCCAATAAAGATATGAATTGTGACTGGACCACACATCTGACCACACAGTTCACATATTTACACTGAAGTCCACACTTCTTAAGACTGAAACTTCCAACACTGCTGACCAACAGCTTCTTGCTTCTCTCTAAGGTATCTCAAGACTTCATCAGTTCCAGTTTCGGCTCAGTTTCATATATCTCAGATTTTGTTGTTAGCAGTCACATGACTTAATTTTGTTGGTGATCCTAGGAAATAGGAAGAACCTATAATTTAGAACCTAGCAGAAAATTTGGAAACCTCTAATTCAGTAAGCTAATTCAGAGAAATCTAACACTTGCATGTTCAGACTTCTATGTATTTCTTAGCTAAGTCAGAGAAATCTAACACTTGCATTTCAGACTTCCCATGTTCAGACTTCTATGTATACTCCTCTAAGGACTCAAAATGTTCAGACTTATATGTATTCCTCTGAGGACTCAAAATGTTCAGACTTCCCATGTTCAACACTTGCTTGGGTTTTCTATTTAACAATTAAAAGCAAGCATCAATTGCACTGCCACCAGAATTCACATGCTGACACGCACTTATGCTTTCCCAGTTGCACTGCCAACCAGAACACACATGCAAATGTGACACCAGAACACACACACACACACACACACAATGGATGCGAACAAACGATTCTTACCAAATTGCGTCACCAGAGCACACGCAATGGTTGCGGAGAAACCATGCTTACCTTCGGCATGGCTTGAGTTGGTGGTGCCGGTGCAGCATCAATTGTTGTCAGATGGGGACGAATCAACAGCACCAGATCCAGCCGCTTCTGTCACGCCATTGGCATCACTACCGGAGATTTGGGACCCCAGACATCGTCACTGTAACATTGCTCTTCCAAGCCAGTGGCGTACCCTTGCTCTTCCTTGCAAAATGTGCATAACCACTAAAAATAATTACTATCCCCACAAGCCAAAATTAAATGTACAAACAAAATCATAAGTCCTTGTCTATTCAATCAGTAGCTTCACCATTCATCTGCAGATAATTGGAAGGGAGTGTTGTGTGTTTGTTGACACATATGTGTATTCATTTTTGAATCATTCAGAGTTCTTATAGCACTATACTGGAAGATTATTCATGGAATTTTTTTAGTCCCGGGTAGATGATGGGATGATTTTGTTCCTTGCTGTTGCAGTTTGACTCAGATAACCAAGTAACTGGACCATGTAATTTCTTTTTCTTCTCCATCCTAAATGACAGAATCATATATATCTAATTTCTTTTTCTTCTCCATCCTAAATGACAGAACCATATATATCTAGGACAAACTTCTGATTTTACCATTTGTCCTAGATTGCCTTTTTATTTAGGTTCTCTCCGTTAGCCGTTGACTTCCCTTTCCTCATACCTGCAAAACATCACATACCAGCAAGTTGTTGTCTGACACACAAACCAAGCAGCCTTTATTTGGTACCTCCTAATAATCTGTACAACTATGAAAACAAATCCCTTATTCATCATCTATAAAATCGTTAAACATTTGACATGGATTAAAGGAAGAGAAACTTGAAAACACAGATGACTCATGAAAATAAACAGGTCTATCAATTATTGCCACAAGTTTAGGAACCGTAGAACACTAGATTTATTTTGCTAGGTAACTTGTATCAACTATTTAGAACACTAGAAATTAGCTCATAGAGAGACTATTTAGATGCTAGGTAAACAGATGCTAATTTCTCTCTTTCAGTTGTTGTATCAACTATTCTGTGGCACTTTAGTTTTGGTCTCAGTTTTCTAAATTAAAGCTAGCAATCCATAACCACTTGGCAAATACAGGTTCTAGGTTTTTTTTACTTTGCAATAATCATTCGCCTCAAGTCCTGAAGTCATCGGCAGCCGTTTTGTAGACCTTAGGACAAATCGTAGATAGTTCACGCTTCAAAGTTAGCATCATCTATTGATTGATTCTTATATTATTGCAGCACCCCCCTGAATTTAGTAGGTGACCTTCATCTCACACTGAACTTTACGTTCACAAATAGCCCAATAACTTTATCTTTCTAATGTGTTTTCAATGATGTAATGTGTACCTACCATGTGATTGATGAAATGCTTCCTGGATGTCCATATTGGTAGAGACATATCTAAGGTTTTAATGCTCAATAGTTGTAGCAAGATCCTAGAATTTTGTAGCTCTATAAAGCATTACTTAGTACTACTGAAATATTTGCTAGGTAACTTGTATACACTTTTTTTGGCACTATGCATATGCTTACTGCTCGTAGCTGTAAATCAAGAAAATAGAAAGATGAAATTTGACAGGCAGTAGCTGCAGCCATAAATATGAACTACTCAAAATTTGTATATGCCTTTGATGTACAGGTTAGGCAACTCCTGCTGTTGGTCTCTCAAAATATTCTTCTAAAAAATCAAGCACATCCATCCATTTGCAGGTACACATCCTAATTCTGTTCAATGCCAAACTTTTTGCTGTCAAACTTAGAGGTCAGGAAATTAAAGGAATCAAGATACACAGATAGCTTTTGTCCTGTTGATCGCCACTTGGTTACAACTGACACAAATGGCAGTAGTTCACTAAACCGAGGACCCAACCCTAACTTAAGCTAATTGGTTATTTGTATTTAGATCTGATCTAATTACATTCGTGTACATGTATTATGCCTGCTTACTTTGACCACTTACAGAGATTAATTTCTGATTGAAACTAGGGATTAGTAGTATGCTGTGATTAGGTGTCAATTCGAGGCTAGCAGTAGCATGCCCGAAACACAGAGGCAAGCAGTTGGCAGTGTTCAACGCCATCCCTTATCTCTGGTTTATGCAGTTGCTGAATGGAGGCAAATATTTTCAGAGAAAAGTCAGTAGCGGCAGTGATGCCGCCCTTGCCCATAAGAGGTTATGCTGGAAGTTTAGTTTAGTCTAGTTTATCAGATGAGTGGAGTTGTATAATCAGAGAGCTAGCTGAGAGATCGCCGTACATGGGCATGTTCAGAAATAAAGCATACAAATATACAAGCACTTGACTAGCTAGACGGCGGTCCTGCGACCAAGATTGGGAATGTATTTTTGGTAGTTTTCTTTGGCAATGTAGAGTTGACCAGATATACTTAAAGATTTGTTTGAGTTGAGCTCTTTGTTTCAAGATGTAGCATTTTTACCTCTTTACATGCTTTGTAAATAAAAGTATTACATCTACATGTTTTTTCTAATGGGATTACTTTTGCTGTTTGAGTTCAGGTGGATATTAGCCGAAGGAGCTGCATCAGATAAAGCCACACAAAAAACACTTGATCACCTGCACACTCAGGTCTAAGTTGCTTTCGGCTACAGCTAGCTTGATAACATATATGTCAACCATCTTTAGTGCCACGTAGCTTTTGCCGTCAGCATCTCATCCATGTACATATTTATGTTTTCTTATTATTTGTATGGTTACAACTGTCAATGGTTTATTTGTGATTGTATTGTCCAAGAGCGATTTTTGTGGACTAGAATTCTAAAACGATCTCAATTTTCCAAGAAGGGAAATTCCACAGATTCAAATTATAATGTGATAGTCAACGAGAGCAATCTATCACAATATCAATTTTCAGCCGATATCTTAGTCATACATCGTAGAATTACAAGTTTACACAAGCTTTACAACATTGGTTAACACTCCTATTACATCGATTAATCTAGCAAAAAAGGATACATATCTTCGTCAGAGTCGTTGTAGCGCATTGGGGGGTGAAGGCTCCTCCTTCACAGGCAGTCATCAGAGTTAGTGTAGAATGTCAGCGGATGTAGGCTCCATCTTCTCAACCACACTTGAGCACAGGAACAAGGCCATCTACTCCTATTTTGAGTCCTCATTGTTGTTGTCGTAGATTTCATTCGAAACCTATCCAAAATCTATCAGTACGATTTGTATTGGCCACTGTCTCCCACCCTATGCTTTTGCATATGCTTTGCGGTAGGTGGAAAGCAAGGGTAGATCAAATGGCCTATATATGGATGTAGGCTTCCTATGCAAGTTCATCAATAATTATCTGTGATAGATCATCAAGTTTTAACCCATCTCATCCACACATTCTCCCATCTCAAACACACCTCTCATCTCATCTCATCTCACTCTCTCTCAAGATGACAAGGATGACTTCAGCTCGTACCTTGCCTCAACGGTCAAAGCCGGAATCCAACACGAAACCCGGGGAAGGTAGAAAGGACTCCTCTCTCTAATCAAGTGAAGCGTAGGTCATGAGAATTGATGGGGACATGATTCTCGATCTTCCGTCAGGTTCAAGATAACTATCGATTTGGTCAGAAGCGACACATCGATCTGGTTCCAGATCATAAAGACCCGAACCCTGCAACCTTAGCACCACGTCTCCTCTGGTTATCAACCATGTCACAATTCGGTTGACCTCGCCACGAAGGCTAATCCCTGCTGCGAATCGAAGAATACAAGCAGGAACAAGATAAAATGCAACTCAATTGAAGTGATAATTGCAGATAAATGATTAAGCACTCGAAGTTGGGGTCTCACAAACCGAAAGACGGCGACTGTCAATGGACAGAATAATCTAAGCAAAATCCAAAACCTAATGTAGGTAGCGGCTACTTATTATAAAGCCTAAGGGGCGTCCAAGGACCCCCACTCATGTTCCTAAGGAGTCTCGACACGTTACATGGCCCAAATGGCCCAAAAGACGACGACGCAGCGCCTTGACAGATTTTGGATGGCAACTTGTTTCGACGATTCCCATTGACTCCAATGAAATTTAGGCCTCAAACCAAAGCCATTGGTTAACTTATGAAATTATCTTTCCATTCATATGTGGATCATCAAAAATGGAGTCCGGATGCGTCCTGTGCGTCTGTTTTATTGCAGACTGGTCCAGAAGGCCGAAGCAGAGTTGAACTCGAATTGGACTGGGCCTCCGGCTTGGCTTGGATGTCCTTGCTGGCCTCCTAAGGTGGTGGCCAAGGAGGAGGACATCCTTGGGCATCTCTTAGGTGTTCTCCATCTTCTTGGGGCGTGCTCCAATTTGGCCCTGGGTCCCAAGTGTGAATAACAAGCCTGTGACGACGCTGTAACACCTGACAGAAATAGCGGCAGAATGTCTCAATGATTTGGAGGTCTTGCTAATGTAATATTGAGGTGGGACCAGATATATTTGATCCATCAAGTGCTCATTGACCTCGATCGCACTCCGGATGGATGAGTTATGACCTTCCCAATGAAGCACTGTAGAGCTGCCGACGAACCGAATGTTCAACTTTGATGGACTTACACTTTGAGACATATTGGTACCTACATTCAAATAACGACATGTACATATGGAACCAAGTGAATTATACCAAAAATCACTGTGCCAATGTAGGAACGAGCTCACCTTATCATCAATGTTTGTATGCGAAGGTGTCATGTCCTCATCAGGAATGTCCAAATCCACGGACGCGGCTATACATATAGATCAATCAACTCTGCAAAGCGTGTACACCTAGAAATCCACAAGATCACCATCATCGGTGGTGCCCCACCAAGGCTGATGCCGACTGCCTCCCAACTAGTGCGGTGCCACCCTACCACTCAGTCCTGGGCCACCTCGGAGTCCACCGAAACACTGAAACTATGAGACGTAGTACCGGGCCCTCCAACCTAGTAGTAGTGGCACCGTCCTAGTTAGTCGGGTAATCATCTCTAGCCCATCAGGAGCGAGTGGTGTGCACGAAGGGTCCCATGGTTTCGGTTCTCAAGACATACCAGTCCTTAGGGGGCCGAATAGGATATCATCTCAAGGGGATAACCAACACCCTGTGCCTCGATGGCACCTCCACCAGGGATAACCAACACCCCATCTGCTCACACATGCACCCGCCATAGGTACCTCTCATGAGGGATGCCTAGGTCGCACCCCTTCGGCATGACTTGCCCCAAAGACTCATCGTAGGATCCTATCCGATCGACTCAACCCTCACCACACACCTAAGACGCACGCCAAGATCTCCCCAGGTTCATTACCATCATTATTAAGTTATCGGCACCACGTGCCTTATCCACTCACGTTATCCCTTCACCAAGCATCACATCACAGGTATAATGCATAGTGAAAGTAAAGCAGTAAGTAGAATGCAAGCGTCTAGCCTAGCAGCGGGTGTGCAAGGGAATATATTGCGACAGGGTAATGTTTCAAGGCAAAAACTACCATTCAACCTATCATCATTTTATTGCATAAAAGTAAAGCGCTAGCAGTTCTAGTGATTGCATGCGTAATAGGATCTACGAGGTTGGGTGGGATGTGGAACACCTGTTGAATGTCAACTCCAGGATCCTCAGCGTACTTGTAGATGTTCTCCTCCAAGTCTGGTTGTCCCTCGCGTGCCGCTCCTCCAATGGTTTCCGGTCAATCATTGCTAACCCCGATGCAACTACCTCGAAACAGCGACAAGCGAAAGAGAAATCAGAACACTAAACCTAGAAAGACTACGGAAAGAGAAGTAATAAGGTGCAGAAGGAACAACTACACCGGAAGGACGCAAAAAGGGATAACGACTTAGCCCTCTCAGCGGATGTCCTATCCCTAGGCGAAAAGAACAGGAGTGGTTGTTTGCTAAGCACAAGCTTATGCCTTAGCCTAGCCAGTACTTCCCGAGTCGATCGTGTCGACTTCTACAGCTTAAATAGAAATGGCATAGGCCTTAACTCATCCTAAGCGAAAACCATGGCTTGCGGCTTTCGATCCAATCGTCATGGAGACTGATGAGAACCAAAAAGATTACAAGCAAGAGAAGTTCCATTCTCTCTCAATCTGTACGCCATTATAATTGACGAGAACCAAGATAGGGTGGATCACGGAGAGAAGAGCAGAGGTGGTCTACTTCTCCTAATACACACGTCATGGCAAAAGACGAGGCATCAGAAAGGAGCGACACACAAAAGAACACGAACGCCCAAATAACTTGTAGAGTACCAAGACCTAGGTGCACTAAATGCATTAAGACATCCCTAAAGTTCTCAGCAATACGGTTGTCACAGCAAGAACCAAAGAGACGTTATAGTCTACAAGGTACAAGCATACAAGTGCTTAGACACGACTAAACCAAAAGACAGGTAAAGACACATGATTCACCCTCCTTTGATCCACGCGCCATAGCAACGACGGGAATCGAAGGAATGCAATCAAAAGAGCGACAAACACCAAACAAGCAAGGGACTCAACCCACATCTTTTGAATCGATGGGAATCGAGAATAAAGGAAGAGAGAGAGAGAAGAACAAAATCCACACTCCTTTGACCAACTCGTCATGGAACGGACAAAGGTTGGAAGGAAGGAGACACGATCCTATGATCGGAACCCACTCGTAGGGCACCACAACCGTGCAACTAAATTCCACAAGGCTATTCCTATGGCTCAGAGTGATACGGTTATCATCGCTATATCCAAAGAAATGCCATGGTCAAAGTGGTACGAGCATACGAGTTGGTTAGGATAAAACAAGCGAACAAAAGAGGTAGAGCCCAGTGGTAATAGCGAGGCAACTCGTGGCCATAAGCTCCACCTAAACGAGTTGGCTCATGTAAGTTCCGTGATGGTCATCCCCTAGTTCGTCTTCTATAGACTAGGTCATGATGGGCTCATCGCGTGCGGGTGGGAAGCGCACCGATATCGAGCCCATGGTAGCCGCGTCCTAGAGCCATAGAAGGGGACAACAAACACGGCACTACGAAGCCAACTAAACACAAGGGAAGGGACATGCTTGGCGTCATGGCCATGGCGAGGAGAACTCGCGATTGTCACGTTCAAACATATCACTTCCCAACCGGCTCGAAGGCACGGTCCAAAGACGGAGACAAACAACAACGACCAACAAAGGAACCACACAAAAACCGCAACACGCCGACCAACAACACAAATTGCATGACGACCGATGGAGGAGCACTTATCCATAGCACAATGAGAGTTAGACTGGCGGCGAAGGCACAGCATAGGCAGGTAAGGAAAGTATAATCATGAACAAGTATATGATAGATGACATTGATAGATCATGTACCAAGTACGGACAAGTAGTGATGATTGTTGATAAAAAGATGTATGAGCCGGCAAAAGAAATGAAATGCAAAGCTTTGCCAACGTCAAGGATGGCGTCAGCTAGGTTAAAAGGAGGTTGGCCTTGCTGCGTTGACGAGGAAGGGCAGCAGTAGCTTATCCCGGCGGGCTTCGGCTTGCTGCTGTTAGCCGGGACAGGGCAGCGGCGAGCTAGAACACGGCAGCAGAGTCGGCGGCCTCCCTGCAAGCAATCCACGGCACGAAGGCCGAACACAGAGGCCGTATGACGGGGGAGGTGGTGCAGCCAACGTCCGGAAGGCGGCCGCTGCTGCTAGACATGACTCCAGTCCACGACGAGCTGCTGGTCCTGCAGAGCTGCTCGCAGGTCGAGCTCGCAACAGAGGGGAAGGTTAGGGACAGCAGGTACAGTGACAACATTCAAGGAAAAGGAGGAGCTTGGGAGGGGAACAGGGCTCACCCGAGCTACACGAAGGTGGGGCGATGAAAAGGAGATGCTGCTGCTGTCCTCGGCGGGAAGATGAGGACACGGCGGACAGAACGTTCAGCTCTCCGTCGATGGAGAGGTGCTGCTGCTGCTCCGGTGAGGTGGTCACGAAGGAGCAGGGGAGGGTGGAGCAGAGCGTGGCATCGTGGAGCTGAGGCAAGGCACGGAAGAAGCGACGAAGCCGAGATAGAGATGCTCGTTGTCTCGACACAACGAGGGTGGTGAAGGCTGATGGCTCGCGGTGGATGGAGTTCACGGTCACCGTGCCAAGGAGAGCACGACGCCGCGGACGGCGCGAGGTCCTCGGGCGCGGCGTCTCGGCGGCGGGATCCTAGCTCGATGTGGCCACGGAGGACGGCGTCACAGACGACGAGGCGGGGCACGGCGCTGGAGACTGAGCAGTCCGGCTCGGGGCGTCGCGGCTTGGTCGCGGCAAGCACATCCGTGTGGTTGGAGCATTCAGCTCGCTGTTGTCACCGCGGACGTGCTCGTGGAGGGCACGGCACGCGCGGTCGACGTCGTGGTGCGGCGTGGACGCGACCACGGGAAAGAGAGTGGCAGAGCAGTGGCGCGAGGAGGTGGCCTGGAGGCTGCTGTGACGCGGCGGAGCTACGACCATGGCCGGCTAGGGCTCTACGGCGCAAGAGGAAGGAAGAGAAGGGAGCAAAGAAGTGCGGCGACGGATGGGGAGATAGAGCAGAGGAGCGACTGCTCGGCTTTTATACCGCAGAGGCTAGGGTTGGGGCTTCCTGCGACCTATAGTGGACGGCGGAGATCCTCGGTAGGCGTGCCCAGGACACACGGCGTGAATCATGCGGTGCGCATGTACGGCGTCGAGGCACTAGGCGCTCTGTTTCAGGCGGTGGGGGCAGTCTTCAGGGAGAAGGGCGTGGAGCGCCCTAGGTTTCCTAGGCCGGGGCGCCTTTCGGCTGGGCCGCTTGGGGGTTTCAAGGCCGAGGCCCAGGTGGTGGAGGAGAGCAGGCCTGCGCGGGAGGGGGCCGAAACTGGGCGACGGAGAACACGGCGTCTTCTCCTCAGCTGCTGACGCGTGGAGCATGCATGAGACGAATCCCCCGCTCATACAGGAGCATGCACGAGACGAATCCAAGGAGGAGCGGTGGCGGCGTGGCTTCTTCGTGCGTGCTGCGCATGTGAGCGCAGGGAAGGGCTGGGCTGTGATCTGCTGCTTGGGCTAGCTTGGGCCGGAGGGAGGTTAAGGAGGGAGTTAGGCTTGTACTTACGGTGGGGCAAAAATACGTATATATACGCATATATACGTCTACTAGAGCCTTTGCATGGCTGTGCACGTCATGTCTGCAGGCTTCGGCTTGCTTGTAACAAGTGCCTGCTCCAATTTCGAGAGCTACAAGGATGCAGAGGGCTCCCGTATTTGACAGCACAGTAGCCTGCATAATTGTGCCGATAGCTGAGTTCTGCTGTTTCTAGATGCTTCACGTACTAAGGAAGGGGTATAGGACCATGCACGCAGGCTAGCTGGCTTTTGTACCTACATACATGTATACAATTGGGCACAGAAGCATGCACCTAGCTGGTGCAGCCTGAAAAGCTGGCCAGAAAAAGGAGCTGGGCTCCGGGCTCCGGACTTTGCGGTTGGTGCACTAGAAGATATATACACGTATATACATTCATATGTACATGCATGGTTAGCCAAGCGGCTAACAAGGTTTGGCCCAAGAAAAAAGAAGTTTTCTAATTTGATTCATTGGATTTGGAGTTGGATACTTAAGGAGATTTTTGAGGGAGAATTCAAAGGGGGAATGAGATAGATTTAAGAGGGACTTCAGAGATGGATTTCAAAGGAAAATTTGAGACGAATTTCAAAAGGAATCAAGATGTGTTCTCCGATGCGTTCAATGGAGAACCCGAGAAGGAATTTAAGGGGATTTGAGAAAGAGTTTTCAAAGGGAGTTTGGGGAAGACTCATATGGATGATGAGATGACTTCAAGAGATTTAAGAGGGGGATTCGATGGAAGATCAAAAAAGGAATTCACGGGATATTTGGAAAGAACTCAAAGGGAAATTTGAGAAGGGACTTTCTAATGAGATTGGAGGTGAATTCGAAAAGAATTCACGAGGAGATTTGCTACGGATATGTGTACTCCAACACAAACAAGACTCAAATACCGAACAAACACGAGAGCACCGACACACTCCTACAATCAACTATTTATGAATGCAATGATTTGTTCACGTGTTTGTATTATGTTTGACCTACATCTACATGCTTCACACATTTGCGGAAAAAATTAAAAAAGCTCGTATGTTTGGTTACTCGAAAATCCTGGATGTTACAGTCCACCCCCCTTACAGGAATCTCGTCCTCGAGATTTAGGGGTCACTACACTTTGTGGATGGCTCAAGGGGTTTAACTAAGGTTGATGGCTTTCACTAGGTGTTCAACATGCATTAGTGCATCAAGTTTTGGAAAGAAGCTTTTGAAGGAAGGGCTTTTGGGGAATAGTTTGCATAAAACCCTTTGAATGGAGAAAGACATTTTTTTACAAAAGAGGGAGAGCACTTTTGTATGACCAAATTGGTTTTGTAGAAACCTATTTTTTGAAAGAGCTTTTGAAACTTTAGTGAATTAGGTCCAAATACCTTTTAAAATTCATTTTGCTCTTGAGATAGAAGGTTTTTGGGATGCAAGTTTAAATATCATTTCAAAAATATTTCCATGCTTCGAGATTTTGTAAAACAAGTATAAAGACCATTTGTGAAATCTCTTTTTCTTTAAATAATGGTTTTTGAAACAAGACACTAGAAGTAGTTTTCATTTTGAAACAAAATTCCTTTTTGCAAGATAGGGAAGCCACTTGAAATAGTTTTCGTTTGGGAACATCATCCCCTTTTAAGTTGTTTTTTTATTTTGGAAACAAAAATCCTTTTTCAGACAATGCATTTTTAAGAGGCTTTGAAAACAGGTTTTCATAAAATTCACTCTTGGAAAACGCTATTTGAAGAAAACTGCTTTTCTTAAACTTTTGAAGGACACACACGAAGGGTTTGAAATACCTTTTCGCAAAGCATTTTGATATAGGGCTAGATTTTCAAAACATTTGAAAGGGCCAAGAGTTTTGAATGGAATAGAAATTTTTTTCAAAATCCCTTTTGAAGTAAGGTTTTTGAAAAGTTAAGCTTAGGATTACTATGGTATATGGGTACCACTTTGAAGCAGTCATAGTCACGCACCTCGATACCTACATACGCCTGGCAGCAGCCATGTGGATGCATCACACACGGGGCCCCAAGTTTCGTAGCGGCATGAAGGGTTATGATTACGGCACACTAACAATTAAGTCCTCGGCAACAACTTGATATCCCAAGCTAGAGGGAGGGGAGAGTTTTCAGAAGGGACAAGGAAAAAGCCTTTGTAAAATGGTTTTGGAAGTCATGTTTTTGGAAAACCTAGTTTTAAATCTTTTGTCTCGCAATTCTTGCAAGGAGGAAGGTCACAACCTTTGGATTTTCAAATCAAATCAACACAAGGATAATTAAAACAGGTTGTAACCTGCTTTGGTTTTTTTGAAACTCAAATCAAAACTTTTGAATTTTGGTCGAAATAGGTCAAACCCTTAAAAGAGATTTCTGGAAAGACTTTAAATAGATTTTCAGTTTGTGAAATCAAAACTTTTATATAAGGGTTTTTTTTCCAAAATCTCGTTCAAAACGATTTTTCAGAAACATTTAGGCCTTTCGAAAGGGGAAGTTTTTAAACCAAACCATTTTGTAATCTTTGCTAAATAGGCTTTTTAGATAAAAGGTATTGTGAATCAGTAGGTATGCGGAGTTTGCAATCATTTTGATGAAAACATTTTGCAAATACCCAAAACTTTTCAAGATGAGCAATTTTGAAATTTTGTTTGAATAATGAGGGAGGGTGAGTTGCAAAACTTTTGAAATCCAGGGTAGATCGGATTTTTGAGAAATGAGTTAAAATCCAATGCAAGTTTTGAAACCTAAATCTTTTGGAAGCCCTTGTTTCCTATATCAAAACACACCCCTTTTTGAATAATTTCAAATCAAAAGATTTTGAAATTTATTTTAGTTTTGAAAACAAGAGTTACTTCCCTCTTATTTGAGTCGAACAAAACTAGTTTTGAAATGGTTTGATCCCATTCTTATTTGAAAAGTAAAGCTTTTGCAATCAAACTTTATTTTCAGAAACCTTTTCCAAAGCAACACTTTTGAAACTAGACTTGGAAAGTTAATTTTGGTTTTGCTAAAATTTTTTGAAAGGTTATAAACAAAATCCTTTCACAAAGGTTTTGTTTTATAAATCAATTACAAAGCATTTTCTTCTGAAAGCAAGGTTTATTTTAAAAGGAATTTGGCCCCCAAGTTGAAATCAAAAGCTTTTAAAACAAACTAAGCCAAAAGTTTGGTTTGAAAACATTTCATTGATTCAAAAGCAAAACTTTTGTTTTTTTGGAAGTGAAATTGTAATATTTTTAAAAGGAGATGGGTTTTTAAACTGTTTCACAAATAGCTTTTAAAATCAAATCAGGTTGAGGAGGGAATTATAATTGTTTTCTTTTGAAAGGAAGACCTTTGAGGAAGTTTTGAAACCATTTGCCTTTGAAATAGAGATGATTTTGTTAAAGAGGTAACTTTTCCAACCAAAAGAAGAGGAAATTTTGAAAAATTTGTTTTTGTTGGAAGCTAAAAACAGTTTTGAAACAGATTGGTAAAGACATGATGCATCAGCTTTTATATTTTAGCCCTGTTAGTCGGGATCATTTACCTAGTCAAGGGACGGCCTTTGGTTTAGCCTGGTAGATTAGCTAGGTTCCTGGAGTCACACGTACACAAAATAACCTCTATAGCCTACATTCAGGCAACAAGAAGCACGAAAGAACAACAACTCAAGGTCTAGGCATTCAAACAGCATTGCAACTCCTAATGCATAGTGTTGACTTAAGGTGACTCTAAGGCCTTCAAAGTCTCACACACTACCGTTCTAACGTGGTCGGTAAGATGGAACAGGGTTCTACGGGTCAACTTTCCAAAATAAGGGCTCAGTTAGCACCAGAATTCAAGGCAGAGGGGGAAACAAAGTGTTAGCATATGTAACCCTATAGCAGATAGATTATTTGCCCTCTAAACTAGTGTTTGGCTCTACGGGTGTCGTCCTAGGGTCAAGTATGGCTCTGATACCAACTGAAACAATCTCGATTTTCCACGAAGGGAACATCCACATATTTGAATTATAATGTGATAGTCCACAAGAGCAATCCATCACAATATCAATTGTCAACCGATAACTTAGTCACACATCGTAGAATTACAAGTTTACACAAGCTTTACAACACTGGTTAACACTCCTATTGCATCGATTAATCTAGCGTAAACGAACACATATCTTCATCAGAGTCGTTGTAGCGCATTGGCAGGTGAAGGCTCCTCCTTCATGGGCAGTCATTAGAGTTGGTGTAGAATGTCAGCGGATGTAGGCTCCATCTTCTCAACCACACTTGAGCACAGGAACAAGACCATCTACTCCTAATCCGAGTCCTCATTGTTGTTGTCGTAGATTTCATCCAAAACCTATCCAAAATCTATTAGTACGATTTGTACTGGCCACTGTCTCCCACCCTATGCTTTTGGGTATGATTTTGTGGTAGGTGGAATGCAAGGGTAGATCAAATGGCCTATATATGGTTGTAGGATTCCTATGCAAGTTCATCAATAATTATTTGTGATAGTTCATCAAGTTTTAACCCATCTCATCCACACGTACCTTGCCTCAACGGCCAAAGCCGGAATCCAACATGAAACCCGGGGAAGGTAGAAAGGACTCCTCCCTCTAATCAAGTGAAGTGTAGGTCATGGGAATGTCCATACCCGCGGACGCGGCTATACGTATAGATCAATCAACTCTGCAGAGCGTGTACACCTAGAAATCCACAAGATCGCCATCATTGGCGATGCCCTGCCTAGGCTGATGCTGACTGCCTCCCAACTGGTGCGGTGCCACCCTACCACTCAGCCCCGGGCCACCTTAGAGTCCACCAAAACGCTAAGCCTGTGAGACATAGTACCGGCCCCCCAAGGTCACTATGCTGTCTTAGGAGGGTGTGGGCCCCATGCTCGTACCTCCCTACACTATCACCTTCCAACCTAGTAGTAGTGACACTGTCCTAGTTAGTCGGGTAATCATCTCCTGCCTATTAGGAGCGAGTGGTGTGCACGAAGGGTCCCATGGTTTTAGTTCTCAAGATATACCAGTCCTTAGGGGCATCAGACATGATATCTTCTCAAGGGGATAACCAACACCCCGTGCCTCGATGACACCTCCACCAGGGATAACTAACACCCTGTTTGCTCACACATGCACCTGCCATAGGTACCTCTCACGAGGGATGCCCAGGTCGCACCCCTCCGACATGACTTGCACCACAGACTCATCGTAGGATCCTATCCGATCGACTCAACCCTCACCACACACCCAAGACGCATGCCAAGATCTCCCCAGGTTCATTACCATCATTATTAAGCTATCGGCACCACATGCCTTATCCACTCACGTTATCCCTTCACCAAGCATCACATCAGCATCAGCATCATTCATTCATGCATGAGCTTATAATGTGTAACACCTTAGGTGTTTGGCTTCCATGTTTGCACTTGCATTTCATCAGCATGAGCATCATTCATTCACGCATGAGCTTATAATGTGTGAAACATGCTTTGAAACATTGCAACATATGCTTATATTTCATGTGTGTTTATGAAATGAGTAGTGTGCAACACCCAAGTGCAACATGTGCAACTTCTTTTTGAGGCATGTCACCCACATTAGTGAAACAAGATTAGCAAGTGCTATGCAACACACTCATGAAACATATGAAACATGGCTTGGAAACAAAAGTAGCAATTCACTTGTTTTTCCTTGTTTCAATGCATGTGATGCTTGATTTTGTGTGTAACCAAAGTATACAGTGGTCAATTATGTCCTATAGTACCTTAATCACACTTAGGATCATTAGTGGAACAATGTTCATGTTGACCAAATTGACCAAAATGCCCTCCTATGTGATGTTGACCAAGCCCTTAGCCCTAAAATGCTCTAGTTTGACTGTTTAAAAAGTCCAGCTTAGAAATATTGCATGGAGAAGCAACCTTAATAAAAGTTGTAGAGAATTTCATAAGGAACAAAAGTTCTAATATGGCCATCTCATGAAAATGACCAGAACATGCTCAAAAGTGGCCCACAAGTCAGTTTGAGGGGCTGCCCAACACTTAGAAAATTTATAAGTCTGAAATTTGGAGTTACAGTTTCAAAGTACCCCACTTCGATGCCATGTAACTCACAAACCAGGCCAAACCAGTCCAAGCTCCACTTGGCAAAGTTGTAGTCCTCACATAGCTCTACAACTTTTTTGTTATCACCTCTTGCTAAATCAGGCCAATTTAGGAGATAATCAACAACGAAATCGCTTTGTCAGTCATCGTTTTCGGGCTTCCATTCAGTTTCTTCAGTCGACCGTGGCCAACCGGCCTCAGGCCGTTGCCACCGCGTGGACACGTCGTGGCAGCCATACACCGGCCGTGGCCCCATCGGTCAGGTCCGAGCGGGTCTCTTGAGCGCCACGACGCTGCCTCCGCCCTCACTCCCGCCTCTGCTCCTCTCTCTCGCTCTCTCCACGCCCAAACGGACGAACCGAGCTGCCATCACCGCCGCGCGCTTCGTCGTGGCCGGGCGTGCTCGCCATCACACCACCGGCCACGACACCACGTCCACAGCCCTGCCACCACCTCACGCACCTTGTCGACCTCCCCTTTGGAGTAACCGAGCAGGGTAAGGGCGCACCGCCACCCTCACGGTCTTCCGCGACCAGTGCTGCTGAGCGCTCTTCCCTCTCATCTGGCTCTTGTCCCACCTTCCCCCTCCCCTGTTGATGCTTCTGTGATGACGGTACGGGGCAATGTGTTCCCGTCACGCCGGAACACGCCACGCACCGTCGCGACATGGCCGCCGCTGATGCTCGCACGTGGCCACACTCCTCCACTTCACCCCGATCCTCATTAGTAGCCTCGTTAGGTCCGCCAAGGCTCCAGGGAGCTGATGCACCCCTCGGCTGGCCATCCAGTGGTCGGAGCTCACTGGCGCACCACCGCGCGCCACCACCGAGCCATTGCCGCCATGCCCGTCACCGCTAGGACCATGTAGTGTTCACAAAGTGAGGGTTAGTGAATGCGGGGGGTCAAGGAGCACGCATCGGTACACTTTGTTTCGCCGGTGAAGTTGTCGCCGATGAGCTTGAGCTCGCCGGAGTTTCAACGGCCTCGCTCCCCTGCCTCCTCTCTCCTTGTCCGGCAGGCCCCACCTGTCAACGCGCGCATTCGGGAGCTGGAGCGAGCCGCGCGTGTGTTGGGCCACGCCGACGCATTGGGTAGCCGGCCTAGTAGCGCTTTAGGGTTTTTTAGTTTTGTTCTTCTTTATTTATTTCATAGTTTTGAATGTTGTTTTGTGAAATTCATATCTCATGATTGGTAGATCTAAATGTTGTGGTTCTAATTTTGTTGAATTCCTGATAGTGTCTAGTTTTGATTAAAAATATAATATGTGACATGTTCTGTTATGCAAAATAGGGTTACTAATTATCTCTTTTATTCATATGGGAAATAGGGGTAATTATATGTTTTTCTGTGTAACTCCAAATGTCATGAAAATTTTGTGGTGGACTGTTCATATCATGAATAGCTTATAGTTAAATTCTCATACATTTTGGATACTGTATGTAGGAGTTATGTATTTCTCTTGTTTGTATGGAGGGATCTTGTGTGAATTTTCATAATTTTTCTATAGGTCCAGTAAAGGTAAAATTTTGTGAGTGTTGTTCTTAGGCTAGAATGATACTAGGAAAAATATGAAATCTGTTGTTTGACACATTTCAATAGGGTTTCCTATTTATGCTAGAACTAGACATGCCATCTATTATTTTTTTATATAGGAAGTTATGCTTATCCAATTGCTTTGAAATTTTTATTGTGATTTATGTAAAGCATTAGATAGCTACTGTAATTTTGGCAGATTTTTCTGAATAATTTTGCTATATATTGCTTTAATCACCTAATTAACTAAATAAATTAAGAAAGGGGTCAAAATAAATGATTTGGGTGGACATACCATATTTTCTGGTGGTTTCATGCTATATGTGACCTAGTTGTGTCATTAGTTGGGTCATAAGGGTAGTTTGACACATGAATAAATATTTAATTTTCACATTTCTAGGTTCTCTGGACAGCTGGTAGCATTTTTGGGTTTAGACCTTGATAAAGGTGGTTTCTAGGAAACTTGTGAATACAAAAGTGGTAGTAAACTTGTTAATCTAGCTTGTGTCAAAATTTGGTGGCATTTGACCCAGTAGTCTAGGAGTTGTGGCTATTTAAAGTGGCTGTCCAGAAATAGCTGCTCTCTGTTTGGAGACGACAGATTTCGGGAACTTCAGAATTTCGACTAGATAAACTTTGGGATTAAGTGTTGAGGTCTGAAAGTGAATTGTAGAGCATTTTATAAGCTTTCCAGATTGTCTTGTATCATGCCATTTGGATTTATGAATCTACAGTTATGGTGGAAATATTTAGCTGCAGTCCAGAAATTGTCATTGTGCTATGTTGTGCTTAGGTTGATGGTAACCTTAAGTAATGTTGTTATTGTTGATTGTTAGGTGTTAGGCTCTTAACTGAGGAGGAACAATTGTACATTAGGTTGTGTAGATTAGGTAAGTACTTCTCTACCGGAGATGAAATATGCACTTTTTGTGAAGTGATTTGCATAGAGCACTAGGACTGCTGTAATTACATTTCATTCCGAGCATGTTGCATTCCTTCTTATGCATCCATGAGATTTGTTGTGCATTCATGCAATAGGTGTACCGGAGGGAGTGGCACTCCTAGAGTTCGAGGGAGCCATTCAGGAGGAGGATCAGGAGCAGCCAAGGGAGCCCGAGGAACCAGCCGGCGAAGGAGTTCCCGCAGACGAGCTGCCTGAGTGCCCGGACCACCGCCCTTCCTCTTTCATGAATGGCAAGCCCTGGTGCATGCTGACCCGATCTTTATATATATCAATCATTGAGTACTTTTACTTGTTTATTGCATTAAGTTGTAGGAGTTGAGTGAAAACACTTGTTGCATTATATCTATCCTTGTCCAGATATCGCACTCGAATCCTAATTTAAGTTTAGGAACGTGTCAATGCTTAGCCCTGCTTAGTGCGGTAGAAGTCGGGTGATTTCCGGTCATCCACGAGATTTAGGTAAAGTGGGTCACGAGTGGCTATGTTGGCTATTGTGGATGGAACCATACTTAAAGATGAATTTGAGACTGGGCAGGAGTTCGATAGTGCAGCCGCAAGACATTTCATGTCTTGGGTGCGAAGCTATGCCCGTCTGAGTCGTTTAAGGACCGATTCGTTGTATGTCCTTGAGTCATGTTGAACGCAGTCTAACACTTAGTTGGCCGGATAAGTCGTTCCGACCGCGAAGGCGAGTAATACAGTTCAGTCCGGGAATCGAACGGTAGGTTGCATCTTGGAGGTAGTAAGGATGTGCTTGGGGACAATGGTGTGAGACCAAGGGGGGTTAGAGTCCCTATCACCTGGCATAGTGTTGCCCTTAGGGATGCACCATCAGTCGAACCCGCGACTCCTGAATTGTACGAAAGGTGGCTTGTGCGACCCTGGCAAGGGCCTGCGCGGTGAGTGTTAGAAATATCCCTCTAGCTGGATAGGAACTCGATTCGAATCGCCGTCGCTCCCGATTAGTGAGCACTTGACTTGAGCAGCGGCAACATAGATTCCATTAATTGAACAGATGGTTAAGTGGATGATGATATAATGATGCCTCAATTTATAACTGCTATGATTATTACTGTTTGCTTATAATCAAGTGAATGTTTAGTACAGGTGCTAAGATAGATGATAGGTTAATGTTAAAAATAACTGCTAGCACAGGTTAAA
The DNA here is from genome assembly GCA_038087645.1 of Saccharum hybrid cultivar R570. NCBI lineage: Eukaryota > Viridiplantae > Streptophyta > Magnoliopsida > Poales > Poaceae > Saccharum > Saccharum hybrid cultivar. The sequence goes on from JAQSUU010000270.1 coordinate 3,293,719, forward strand.
AGAGTTCCAATTACTTATGTTTTTCTGCAAAATATGATGTCAGCCAGCTCCACTTAAGAAAGCCTTGCATGATCCTTGGTGTCTTTTTATCTTTTTGTTTCGACAGGTAAGTCTAGCTGAGTACATTCCAGTACTCATGGTTTATTCCCTCCTATTGCAGATGACATGCTTTATCAGGGCTTCTGCAAGACTTGCCTCCACCCCGCGGGTGATGAGGACTAGATCACTTGGGTGTGATCGTCTGTTAGTTTCCTTCCCTTAATGCTTTTGTGGGATGTTGATCGGTAAGACTGGCAGTGGTATTTGAACTAAGTGTGTGTGGTATGCTTCCGCTACTTTATAAACTCGGTTTGTAATAATTGTGACTCCATGTGTTGTAAGTGAATTTCTGAACTACTTGTGAAATGTAACGTGTGATGTGTATGTTGAATGATGCGATCTGGGTTGTAAGTGAGCTGGTTTGAAATCCTTCGTGATTTCGATTGACTACCGGGATTATATGGGGTCAAGTTTGAAAATTTGAGCGTTTCAGCGCTTGTTTTTGTACTTGTGCTCTTATAATTTGGTCGGTTCTGTTACAGCTGGTACCGGAGCAGAATTCAACATTTAACACATCATACGGGTATTTAAAAACAAAAGTGTTTGTTTGCGAAAAGTGTTAAAATCTGAAAATTATTTCTATAGTCTGCCAGTGATCACATCCCTTAGCCCAAATAAGGACTCTTAGGTGGCTTAGTAAACGACTAACTTGGGGGTCTTGTTTGTTTCTATTTCATCATCCATACGGCGTGATATTGTATGGATGCCATCCGCTTTGGGTGGTAATGTATGGATCAAACACCTCGACGCTCTGGTAAGTGTGAGTTGTGAGAGCATGACCGTCCAACTGGCGGTCTAGGGGAGAGTAGTTGTGGTTACTTGCATACTTACATGCTCAATCATGTAATTATGAAAGTACTTAATTGTGGGTATATCTGTCGGGTAGTTGTGATACTGAAGTATATACATCGAGGATGTGTATATGGAATGTATTTAGTTTACTGCTTACTTGCATGCTTATATTGGGAAACTATTGGGTTGAAATAAGATTTCTGCAGGTACACTAACAGCGCAAACGAGTAGACTAATAGTTTCGCCTATATGAGAGAGCATATGTATGCCACCGCCTAGCGTTAAAAGTTTATGACTCTACTAGGGTGAGAGGGCGTACGGAACGTGCATGCATCATGTTTAATTCATGTCATACATTTCATATTACTCCCTCCTTAATTTTTGATTGTCCTGACTAAATTAAATTTCGTATCCCCTAAATTATCCTCACTTTAAGTTATACCTTGTTGCTACAGATGACTCGCACTAAGAGGACTGCTCGCAAGTCCACTGGAGGTCGGGCTCCTTGACACCAGCTCGCTCCATGTGAGCCCCGCCCTGAGCCCACCGAGGCGGAAAGGTTGAGGGCTGAGTTAGCTGAGGTGAGTGCTACTAGAGATGCGGCTCGGCAACATCTGGAGCAAGTGATACATGACAGGGATAAGGAGACACTTGCGGTCCAGAGAACATCCTGAGAGCTCGTCAGGTGGAGCTTGAGCAACAATTAGAAGCTGCAGAAGAATACAATGAAAATCTTCATGAGGAAGTGCACCGCCTAAACAATCAGCTCAATCCTCTGCTCCCTCATGATGATGACGAGGACGAGGAGATGGGCTCTGGAGTCTTCATGGCGGAAGGTGATGACAACATGGGGGTCAATGGGCTAGAGGATGTTCCACCAAGAGAAGAAGAAGATGATGAGGAGCTAGAGCCTGCTAGTGACGAGGATGGTGGGGAGATCTTCGACATTGACTCTGAGGACGATGCTTAGAGTAGTCATCGCCTAGCTACTGCGCTAGCGTTATCTTTTGTGCCCTCCATGTGTGGGAGTGGGGCTTTGTAATAACTTAGCTTTTGGGATGTAACATCAAACCCTATGTTATCCTGGATGTTAGTTTGAACATGTTAAATTTCGGTCACAAAGGATGTCTTATTGTGTTGTGTTCGGTGATGGTATCACGATTAGCACCCTCTGGTGCTACGATGAAACCGAGGGCCTCCTGTGGCGCACGACATAAGGCTGTGCTGCTTGGCACGCGCTAGTATCGAGGTGGCTAGTCATGATCCATCATGGAACTCTACCAATGGGTTGTCTCCTCGTGGTCATTTCCTTGGGTAGCTTTTCCTATTTGGCTAGAAGTTAGATCACATCTGGACACCCCTGTTATGTAAGGTTGAAACCCCGTTGATATGGATGTAACCTGTTAAGTCACGTTTGTGCTCCTTGTATGTGAGCCTTTAATAAATTCCATCTTTTCATCAGAAGCTATAGTGTTTGTGAAGTACATCGCATAATTGCGTCAATTGATGCGCTTGATGAGGTTGTGTGGTTGTGATGAATTACTGTGCCTCAGTTGTTGTGTGAATTCATTTCCCAATGAAATCAGTTTGGCATATTTACACAATTTATCTACAAATTTCCCACATCATCAGTGCTCATTGGCTATGCATTTTGCAGATGGCGTATAACCTCCGTCGTGGTCGTGGCGTTGAGGATGAGGAACAGCCATGCCCTCCGCCACCACCCACCCCAGTGGAATTGATGCAGACGGTGGTTGAAGGGCAGCGCCTATTAGCAGACGCCATGCGCTAGTTAGTCAACCAGGATGCTCGGCATGGTCATCAAGGATCGGAACCAAATCAGCATAGTGACTTCAAGGACTTTCTCGACACCAAGCCCCCGCTCTTTAAGGAGGTGGAGGAACCTTTGCAAGCTGATGAGTGGTTGAATACCATTGAGCAGAAGTTTCGTCTGCTTTGTCTGACTGAGGAGCTGAAGACCGAGTATGCTTCCCACCAATTGCATGGTCTGACTGGTATTTGGTGGAGTTACCACCGCTCCACATTGCCTCCTAATGTCCCGATCACTTGGGACCAGTTCAAAGCGGCTTTCTGTGGGAATTACATTCCTCCAGGTTTGATGGCAATGAAGCACACTGAGTTCATGAGATTAACTCAATGTAATAAGAGTTTGACGAAATACCTGCAAGCCTTTAACAACCTTGCAAGGTATGCAACTTAGTTTGTGGATACTGATGCAAAGAAGATTGCTAGCTTCAAGCGTGGCCTTAGTCCAAAGTTGATGAAGACCATGGGCACGAGCAAATGTGCCACTTTCAATGAATTTATCAGTGATGCCCTGACCTAAGAGAACAACAATTCTATCTATGCTGCTTCTAAGAGCCATAAGAGGGCCTTTGAGGTGGGTGCTTCACAGTGTCGAGCTCCAGCTGCACCGAGGTCTCCTTCTTGTCCTCCTGCAATGGGTGCTAAGTTCTGTCCCCCGTAGAAGAAGGCCCCAACCAAGACTAGGTTTCGTAAAGCATATACAGTCTCTCTTCCAAATGGTAGTTCTGGCCAAGGCAACTCTAGTGTTCCTCCAAGCAATATGCCTTGCTAGAACTGCAACAAACTAGGTCATTGGGCTAGGAATTGCCCGTATCCTAAGAAGAATGCAAATCAAGGTGGCCGTCAGGGGCATATTCATTATAATAGTATTGAAGAAATTCCATCTGGTGAGGTAGTCACTGTTGGTAAGTTCCTAGTTGACCAACATTCCACAGTGGTGCTATTTTATTCAGGTGCCTCGCATTCCTTTATCAGTCCTATGTTTGCATTGAAGTTTGCACACAAATTACATAATGTTGAAGATGGGGGTTATTGCATTAGAGCGACAAGTGGTAATATTTCCACAAATCAAGTAGTTAAGGGGGTAGAATTTGAAATAGAAGGGCGAAAGTACTTGCTTACCTTAGTGGTTTTGCCTGGACTAGGCATAGATGTTATTTTGGGCATGAATTGGATGAGTCAGAATGGGGTACTCATTAATACATCAACCCGGGTAGTTATGCTCAGAGATCCAACTGATCAGAAAGGTTTTCTAGTGCAACTTCCCCAGAAAATTGATCTTTCTGGTGAAGTTCATGCGGTGCAAGCAAAGTCCATAGCTGATATTCCTGTAGTATGCGAGTTTCCTGATGTCTTTCCTGAAGATTTGCCAGGATTGCCTCCGGATCAGGATGTGGAGTTTAAAATAGAGTTGTTGCCTGGCATGGTACCCATCTCTAGAAGACCCTATAGGATGCCTCCAAATGAACTAGCTGAACTTAAGGTGCAGTTGAATGAACTTTTGAAGAAGGGGCTGATTCGTCCTTGTTCATCTCCATAGGGATGTCCTGCTATCTTTGTAAAGAAGAAGGACCAGTCGTTGCGGATGTGTGTAGATTATAGGCCTCTAAATGCAGTTACTGTCAAGAATAAGTATCCTCTACCGCGCATCGACATCTTGTTTGATCAGTTGTCTAAAGCTAAAGTCTTTTCCAAGATTGATCTGAGGTCTGGTTATCATCAAATGAAAATCCGTCCTAAAGATGTTCTAAAAACTGCTTTCTCTACAAGATACGGTCTCTATGAATATCTTGTTATGTCCTTCGGCTTGACCAACGCCCCCTTACACTTCATGTACTTGATGAATTCGATGTTTATGCCCAAATTGGACAAGTTCGTGGTGGTATTTATCGATGACATCTTGGTGTATTCTGAAAATGAGGAAGATCACGCTGAACATCTGTGTATAGTCCTCACAAGACTGCGTGAACATCAACTGTATGCAAAATTTAGTAAGTGCAAATTCTGGCTTCGTGAAGTACCTTTCCTTAGGCATGTGTTGTCCGATGGGGCAATTATGGTGGATCCCACCAAGGTACAAGAAGTACTGGACTGGAAGGTTCCTATCTCGGTTCACGAGGTCCAGAATTTTCTAGGATTGGCTGGCTATTATCGTCGCTTCATCCTGGATTTCTCTAAAATAGCCAAGCCAATGACTCGGTTGCTGCAAAAAGACACCAGGTTTGTCTGGACTCCTGAGTGTGATGCAGCTTTTCACAAACTGCGAACCCTCCTAACCTCGGCTCCGGTTTTGGCGCAATCGGATATCGAGAAACCATTTGATGTGTATTGTGATGCCTCAGGCATAGGTTTGGGAGGTGTTCTGATGCAGGAAGGCTGAGTAATTGCATACACCTCCCGTCAACTTCAGAAACATGAGGTGAATTATCCAATGCATGACTTAGAACTCGCTGTAGTTGTTCATGCTTTGAAAGTATGGTGACACTACCTATTAGGCAATGTTTGCAATATCTATACCGACCATAAAAGCCTCAAATACATCTTCACTCAACCCGAGTTGAATATGCATCAAAGAAGATGGCTTGAGTTGATTAAAGATTATAATCTCTAGGTGCACTATCATCCAGGCAAGGCAAATGTGGTTGCCGATGCTTTAAGCCATAAGTCTCATTGCCATTCCTTAGTTGAAAGTGATTTTCATCTGTCCCGCCTTCTACACCTAGCAGTTCTGCACCATATCACTATCAGTTGCACTCTCAAGAGTAGAATAATTGAGCTCCAAAAGACTGACACCGGTATATTCCACATCAAGCGTAAGATGAAAGAGCAAGAAACTAAACATTTCAGGGTAGATGAAGAGGGTGTGCTATGGTTCAAGGATAGATTAGTTGTGCCTAAGGACCGAGAGCTTAGGAATCACATTATTTCTGAAGCACATTCCTCTAAGTTGTTCATCCATCCTGGTAGCAATAAGGTGTATTACGATTTGAAGCCATACTATTGGTGGACCAAAATGCGGAAAGAGATAGCTGCATATGTTGCTAGGTGTGATACTTGCTGTAGGGTTAAAGCCGTGCACATGAAAGCTATATTGCTCCAACCACTTTCTATCCCAGGTTGGAAATGGGAGAAGATAAGTATGGATTTCATTGTTGGACTTCCTCCTATGGTTAAAAATCATAACTCTATCTGGGTAATTGTAGATCGTTTAACCAAGTCGACTCACTTCATTCCTGTCCGAGCAGACTATCGTCCTACTGACTATGCTGAGTTGTACTTCAATCAGATAGTCTGACTCTATGGGATTCCTCGTACTATTGTTTCTGACCAAGGTCCGCAGTTCACTGCTCGTTTTTAGGAGCACTTGCATCATCTTCTGGGAACCAAGCTAGTAAGAAGCTTTGCGTATCACCCCAGACGGCAGGTCAGACTGAATGGGTTAACCAAATCTTAGAAGATATGTTGAGGGCGTATGTTATTTCGTCCAAGGGTTCATGGGAGAAATGGTTGCCTTTAGCTGAGTTTTTGTACAATAATAGCTATCAAGAGAGCATTAAGATGGCCCCATTCGAAGCATCGTACGGTTGTAAGTGTAGAACCCCACTGAATTGGGTAGAAGCCGGCGAGAGAAGGTATTATGGTATTGATTTTGTCAAGGAAGCTGAAGAACAAGTCCGTACCATCAAAATACATATGGCTAGAGCTCAATCTAGATAGAAAAGTTAAGCTGATCGCCATAGAAAAACGATTGGGTTTGAAGTTGGAGACTTCGTATATCTGAAAGTTTCACCTATGAAGAGTGTACAACGTTTTGGTGTGAAGCGGAAACTTGCACCAAGATACGTGGCCCTTTCCAGATCATAGGAAAGAGTGGAGCTGTCGCATATAAGATCCAGTTACCTCCTAAAATGAGCGCCATTTTCAATGTTTTCCATGTATCTCAGTTAAAGAAGTATCTTCGGGTTCCTGAAGAAAGAGTTCCGTTAGGGGACATCAAGCTAGAATATGATCTAACGTATGAAGAAAAGTCAGTTCGTGTGATTGATACTAGAGAGCGAGTAACCCGGAGTCGAGTGGCTAAATGGTATAAAGTAATGTGGAGTAATCAAGGTTATAAGGAATTCTATCAATAATGGTATGCTTTCGAAATCTTAGGACGAGATTTTTATAAGGGGGGGCTGTAACACCTTAGGTGTTTGGCTTCCATGTTTGCACTTGCATTTCATCAGCATGAGCATCATTCATTCATGCATGAGCTTATAATGTGTGAAACATGCTTTGAAACATTGCAACATATGCTTATATTTCATGTGTGTTTATGAAATAAGTAGTGTGCAACACCCAAGTGCAACATGTGCAACTTCTTTTTGAGGCATGTCACCCACATTAGTGAAACAAGATTAGCAAGTGCTATTCAACACACTCATGAAACATATGAAACATGGCTTGGAAACAAAAGTAGCAATTCATTTGTTTTTCCTTGTTTCAATGCATGTGATGCTTGATTTTGTGTGTAACCAAAGTATACAGTGGTCAATTATGTCCTATAGTACCTTAATCACACTTAGGATCATTAGTGGAACAATGTTCATGTTGACCAAATTGACCAAAATGCCCTCCTATGTGATGTTGACCAAGCCCTTGGCCCTAAAATGCTCTAGTTTGACTATTTAAAAAGTCTAGCTTAGAGATCTTGCATGGAGAAGCAACCTTAATCAAAGTTGTAGAGAATTTCATAAGGAACAAAAGTTCTAATATGGCCATCTCATGAAAATGACCAGAACATGCTCAAAAGTGGCCCACAAGTCAGTTTGAGGGGCTGCCCAACACTTAGAAAATTTCTAAGTCTGTAATTTGGAGTTACAATTTCAAAGTACCCCACTTCGACGCCATGTAACTCACAAACCAGGCCGAATTAGTCCAAGCTCCAATTGGTAAAGTTGTAGTCCTCACATAGCTCTACAACTTTTCTGTTATCATCTCTCGCTAAATTAGGCCACTTTAGGAGATAATCAACGATGAAATCGCTCTGTCAGTCATCGTTTTCGGGCTTCCATTCAGTTTCTTCAGTCGACCATGGCCGACCGGCCTCAGGCCGTTGCCACCGTGTGGACACGCCGTGGTGGCCGTACATCGGCCGTGGCCCCACCGGTCAGGTCTGAGCGGGTCTCGTGAGTTACACGACGCTGCCTTCGCCCTCACTCCCGCCTCTGCTCCTCTCTCTCGCTCTCTCCACGCCCAGGCGGATGAACCGAGCCGCCATCGCTGCCGTGCACTTCCCCACGGCCGTGTGTGCTCGCCATCGCACCACCGGCCGCTACACCACGTCCACAGCCCTGCCACCACCTCACGCACCTTGTCGACCTCCCCTTTGGAGTAACCGAGCCAGGGTAAGGGCGCATTGCCGACTTCTCCCCGCACGGAGCTCACCGGCGCACCGCCACCCTCATGGTCTTCTATGGCCAGCACTGCTGAGCGCTCTTCCCTCTCATCAGGCTCTTGTCCCACCTTCCCCCTCCCCTGTTGATGCTTCTGTGATGACGCTACTAGGCAATGTGTTCCCGTCACGCCGGAACACGGTCGTGCACTGTCACGACATGGCTGCCACTGATGCTCGCACGCGGCCACACTCCTCCACTTCACCCCGGTCCACATTAGTAGCCTCGTTAGGTCCGCCAAGGCTCTAGGGAGCTGATGCACCCCTCGGCTGGCCATCTAGTTGTCGGAGCTCGCCGGCGTACCACCACGCGCCACCATCGAGCCGTCGCGGCCATGGCCGTCACCGCTAGGACCATGTAGTGTTCACAAGTGAGGGTTAGTGAATGCGAGGGGTCAAGGAGCACGCGTTGGTACACTTTGTTTCACCGGCGAAGCCGTCGCCGACGAGCTTGAGCTCGCCGGAGTTCGACAGCCTCGCTCCCCTACCTCCTCTCTCCCTGTCCGGCGAGCCCCGCCTGTCAGCGCGCGCGGGCGGGAGCTGGAGCAGGCCGTGCGTGTGTTGGGCTGCGCCGACGCGTTGGGTAGCCGGCCCAGTAGCGCTTTAGGGTTTTTGATTTTTGTTTTTCTTTATTTATTTCATAGTTTTGAATGTTGTTTTGTGAAATTCATATCTCATGATTGGTAGATCCAAATGCTGTGGTTCCAATTTTTTTGAATTCCTGATAGTGTCTAGTTTTTATTAAAAATATAATATGTTCCATGTTCTGTTATGCAAAATAGGGTTACTAATTATCTCTTTTATTCATGTGGGAAATAGGGGTAATTATATCTTTGTCTGTGTAACTCCAAATGACATGAAAATTTTATGGTGGACTGTTCATATCATGAATAGCTTGTAGTTAAATTCTCATATATTTAGGACACTATATGTAGGAGTTATGTATTTCTCTTGTTTGTATGGAGGGATCTTGTGTGAATTTTCATAATTTTTCTATAGGTCTTGTAAAGGTAAAATTTTGTGAGTGTTGTTCTTAGGCTAGAATGATACTAGGAAAAATATGAAATCTATTGTTTGACACTTTTCAATAGGGTTTCCTATTTATGCTAGAACTAGACATGCCATCTGTTATTTTTGATATAGGAAGTTCTGCTTGTCCAATTGCTTTGAAATTTTTATGTGGGTGGAAAGCATTAGATAGCTACTGTAATTTTTGCAGATTTTTCTGAATAATTTTTCTATATATTGCTTTAATCACCTAATTAACTAAATAAATTAAGAAAGGGGTCAAAATAAATGATTTGGGTGGACATACCTTATTTTCTGGTGGTTTCATGCCATATGTGACCTAGTTGTGTCATTAGTTGGGTCATAAGGGTAGTTTGACACATGAATAAATATTTAATTTTCACATTTCTAGGTTCTCTGGACAGCTGGTAGCATTTTTGGGTTTGGACCTTGATAAAGGTGGTTGCTGGGAAACTTGTGAATACCAAAGTGGTGGTAAACTTGTTAAACTAGCTTGTGTTAAAATTTGGTGGCATTTGGCCCAGTAGTCTAGGAGTTGTGGCTGTTTAAAGTGGCTGTCCAGAAATAGCTGCTCTCTGTTTGGAGAAGACAGCTTTCTAGAACTTCAGAATTTCGACTAGGTAAACTTTGGAATTAAGTGTTGAGATCTGAAAGTGAATTGTAGATCATTTTATAAGCTTTCCAGATTGTCTTGTATCATGCCATTTGGATTTATGAATCTACAGTTATGGTAGAAATACTTAGCTGCTGTCCAGAAATTATCATTGTGCTGTGTTGTGCTTAGGTTGATGGTAACCTTAAGTTATGTTGTTCTTGTTGATTGTTAGGTGTTAGTCCCTTAACTGAGGAGGAACAATTGTACATTAGGTTGTGTAGATTAGGTAAGTACTTCTCTACCGGAGAAGAAATATGCACTTTTTGTGAAGTGATTTGCATAGAGCACTAGGACTGCTGTAGTTACATTTCATTCCGAGCATGTTGCATTCCTTCTTATGCATTCATGAGATTTATTGTGCATTCATGCAATAGGTGTACCGGAGGGAGTGACACTCCTAGAGTTTGAGGGAGCCATTCCGGAGGAGGATCAGGATCAGCCGAGGGAGCCCAAGGAACCAGCCAGCGAAGGAGTTCCCGCAGATGAGCTGCCTGAGTGCCCGGACCACCGCCCTTCCTCTTTCTTGAAATGCAAGCCCTAGTGTATGCTGACCCGATCTTTATATATATCAATCATTGAATACTTTTACTTGTTTATTGCATTAAGTTGTAGGAGTTGAGTGAGAACACTTGTTGCATTATATCTATCCTTGTCCAGATATTGCACTCGAATCCTAATTTAAGTTTTGGAACGTGTCAATGCTTAGCCCTGCTTAGTGCGTTAGAAGTCGGGTGATTTTAGGTCATTCGCGAGATTTAGGTAAAGTGGGTCACAAGTGGCTATGATGGCTATCATGGATGGAACCATGCTTAAAGATGAATTTGAGATCGGGCGGGAGTTCGATAGTGCAGCCGCAAGACACTTCATGTCTTGGGTGCGAAGCTATGCCCGTCTGAGTCGTTTAAGGACCGATTCGCTGTACGTCCTTGAGTCATGTTGAACGCAGTCTAACACTTAGTTGGTCGGATAAGTCGTTCCGATCGCGAAGCCGAGTAATACAGTTCAGGTCGGGAATCGAATGGTAGGTCGCATCTTGGAGGTAGTAACGATGTGCTTGGGGACATTGCCGTGAGACCAAGGGGGGTTGGAGTCCCTATCAGCTGGCAGAGTGTTGCCCTTGGGGATGCAGCATCAGTCGAACCCACGACTCCTGAATTGTACGAAAGGTGGCTTGTGCGACCCTGGCAAGGGCCTACGCGGTGAGTGTTAGAAATACCCCTCCAGCTGGATAGGAACTTGATTCGAATCGTCGTCGCTACCGGTTAGTGAGCACTTGACTTGAGCAGCGGCAACATAGATTCCATTAATTGAATAGATGGTTAAGTGGATGATGATATAATGATGCCTCAATTTATACCTGCTATGGTTATTACTATTTGCTTATAATCAAGTGAATGTTTAGTACAGGTGCTAAGATAGATGACATGTTAATGCTAAAAATAACTACTAGCACAGGTTAAAAGAGTTCCAATTACTTATGCTTTTCTCCTCAGCGTACTTGTAGATGTTCTCCTCCAAGTCTGGTTGTCCCTGGCATGCCCCTCCTCCAATGGTTTTTGATCCAATCATCGCTAACCCCGATGCAACTACCTCAAAACAGCGACAAGCCAAAGAGCAATCAGAACACTAAACCTAGAAAGACTGTGAAAAGAGAAGCAACAAGGTGCAGAAGGAACAACTACACCGGAAGGACACAAAAAGGTATAACGACTTAGCCCTCTCAGTGGATGTCCGATCCCTAGGCGAAAAGAATAGGAGTGGTTGTTTGCTAAGCACAAGCTTATGCCTTAGCCTAGCCAGTACTTCCTAGGTCTATCATGTCGACCTGTATAGCTTCAATAGAAATGGCATAGGCCTTAGCTCATCCTAAGCAAACACCATGACTTGTGGCTTTTGATCCAATCATCATGGAGACTGACGAGAACCAAAAAGACTACAAGAAAGAGAAGTTCCGTTCTCTCTCAATCCATATGCCCTTATAATTGACGAGAACCAAGAGAGGGTGGAACGGGGAGAGAAGAGCAGAGGTGGTCTACTTCTCCCAATACACACGTCATGGCAAAAGACGAGTCATCGGAACGAAGCGACACACAAAAGAATACGAGCGCCCAAACAACTTGTAGAGTACCAAGACCTAGGTGCACTAAATGCACTAAGACATCCCTAAAGTTCTCAGCGATGCGGTTGTCACAGCAAGAACCAAAGAGACGCTACGGTCTACAAGGTACAAGCATACAAGGGCTTAGGCACAACTAAACCAAAAGACAGGTAAAGACACAGGACTCACCATCCTTTGATCCACATGCCGTAGCAACGACGAGAATCAAAGGAATGGAATTAAAGGAGTGACAAACACCAAACAATCAAGGGACTCAACCCACATCTTTCTAGATCGACGGGAATCAAGAACAAAGGAAGAGAGAGAGAAGAACAGAATCTGCACTCCTTCGACCAACTCATCATGGAACGGACGAAGGTTGAAAGGAAGGAGACACGATCCTATGATATGAACCCACTTGTAGGGCACCACAACCATGCAACTAAATGGCACAAGGTTATTCCTATAACACCTCAGGTGTTTAGCTCCTTAATTGCATTGCAATTGCATAAGCATAAGCATGCATCATTCATGTTATTTTATGTGGTTGCAACAAATGTGGTTGTTTTTAGAATTTTGTTTGGCTCACATCATGTGACACTAGGGAGTTGGTGTAACTAAAGGGTAGAGTAGCCAATTATATCTCACAACACTTTAGTTATACTTAGGGTCACTAATGGAGCAAGGTTCATGTTGACCAAAATCACCAAAATGCCCTCCAAGGTGTAGTTGACCAGCATTTAGCCCTAGGATGCTCTAGTTTGACCAATTAAAAAGTCTAGCTTAGATACCTTGCATGGAGGAGCACCCTTAAGCAAAGTTGTAGGGAATTTTATGGGGAACAAAAGTCTCAATATGACCATCTCATGAAACTAGCCAGAACATGCTCAAAAATGGCCCACAAGTCAGCTAGAGGGGCTGTCTCAACACTTAGAATTTTTCTAAGTCTCAAAAGTGTCCCTCCAGTTTTGCTGTGGCCTACTTTAGGAGCTTGTAGTTTGCGAACCAGGCCAAACCAGCTTCCACTCATATTGACAAACTTGTAGTCCTTATGTAGCTCTACAACATTGCCAACATCACCCATGCCTGGTTCTCAATAGTTTAGGAGATATAGTGTCAAGAAGTTAGGGTTTCAGTCGACGTTTATCTCTGAAACTGCATTTCAGTTTCAAGGGGCACCACTTTGGAGTTTTATAGTTTCAAATCTGAGCCGAATTGGTTCTGGAGCCAATTAGCAAAGTTGTTGACCTCACAAAGCCCTACAATTTTTGTATTATCACCTGCTCCTAACTCGAACCGGTTTGAGAGATAATTAGCGCCAAAACTGCCTTGTCAGTCGGTCTTCGGAGGCTCGGTTTCAGTCAACGAGCTCGAACACCGGCATGTCGTGGCGCGCGGGCAGAAGAACGGCGACGCGTGGCGACCGAGCGCTACCGTTCCCTCCACGTCGCGAACCCGGGCATGAGTTGAACACCGAGCGGCCACCTCCACCCCCCTCACGCGCGCTCATTCTCTTCTCCCTTCCTCTCGCTCAGGCCGGGCTCACCGAGGCGGAAACCGGGATGCCATTGCCGCTGTAGCCATCTCCGAGATCGCGCACTCACCACCGCTCGCCGAACCACGTCCATCCCTCCGCCTCCCCGTCCTACACCTCCTCGACCCATCGGTAGGTTGGTTTGAGCCCAAGGTGAGCCGCATTGCCGTTTCCGCCCGCTCACCGAAGCTCACCAGAGCTCCGCCATGTGCGGGTCACCGTGGCCAGCACCACACAGTAGTTCTCCGTCTGCCTTCACCCACGTTTCCCCCTCCCTGTCATGTGTAGATGCTAGGATGAAGATGTTACCGCCAGTATCGGGACAGCCATGACGGAACGAGACCGTGCACGGCCGCGCCATGGCCGCCGGCCAGGTGCTCACGCGGTCAAGCGGTTCCGCTCCACCCCCGTCTGTGGGAGTGATCTCGTTAGGTCCGCTAGGAGTCCAGGAAGGTGATGCGCCCTTCGGTAGGTCGTGCGACGGCCGGGACTCACCGGCGTACCGCCAGGCACCGCGGCCGTCCGCCATTGCCATCGGTCTAGGTGCGGTGGTGCATCAACTTTGGGGAAAAGTGGTAGCCTCGGTGCGGTTGGGTTTGGGCAAGACGCCGGTGCACTTGGATCGGTCGGAGGAGCCACCGGCGGCGAGGAATTGCTCGTCGGAGCTCACTGCCGCCGCGTCCCTGTTCCCTTTCACCGACACGCGGGGGCCACCTGTCTGTGCCGCGCGCGGGCGGGAGCCCGAGCGGGCCGCGCGCGCGCGTTTTGGGCCGCGTCGGCTTTGCAGGCCGGCCCGGTAGCAGGGTTTTGGATTTAGTTTTTGTTTTCCTTTTTATATTTTACCACAAATTTTGGGTAAGATTTAGGAAATGTAGATCTAGGGTTTTACTTGCTCAAAAAAATTATGAGATAAATTTTGTTAGGATCTACTTGGTGTGTAGTATTTTAGAAAAATATGAATTGGTTATGTGATGTTTAGTTTCTGGGAGATTTAAATAGGTTTTTGAAATGTGTTTTAGATTGCATGCAAAATTGTTTAAATCATATCTTGAGTTTCAGTGTTCCAAAAATTATGAAAATTGGTGCGTAGGCTAATTTATACTTGCTCTAGCTTTGGTAAAAATTTGGGCAGTAGTGCTTAAGTACTTTTCAAGTTATAATGCTATCTTGTCATTTTAGGGAATACTTAAATTAAATTTTGTAATTTTTCTACATGAGCAATGTTCTTATAAATTTTTGGAGAATGTCTTGGTACCATAAAGTGTCTAAGAAAAATATGAAATCTGTTGTTTGATACTTTTCAATATGATTTGTTAATTATACAAAAATCAGCCTTTTGGGCTTGTGAATTTTGTTTAGGGAGTTTCTTTAAATAATTTTTGTTCACATTTTTACAGTGGTCTCTTTATGGTTCATAGAGTCTCCTGTAATTTTTGTAGAATTTTAGGAGTAGTTTACATATATGTTTAAAATTCCACTTAATTACTTAAGTAAATTAAGAAATGAGTATAAATAAATAATTTAGGTAGGCAAACCTTACTTTCTGATGTTTTTGTGACCTATGTAAACTTGTGGTAACTTTAGTTTGGTCTTATGGGATGTTTGCCACATAAATAAATATTTAATCTTTGCAATTCTAGGTTTTCTGGACAGCTGGTAGTATTTCTGGGTTTGGCCTTTGATAAAAGTGTTTGCTGGAAAACTTGTAAATACCAAAGTTGTAGTAAACTTGATAAACTAGCTTGTGTCAAAATTTGGGAGCATTTGGCTTAATAGTTTGGGAGTTATTGCTGTTTAAAGTGCCAGTGCAGAATTGGCTACTCTCTGTTTAGAGAGGACAGATTCTGGAACTTATGAAATTCGACATAGAAAACTTAGGAATTTAGGATTGATGTCTGAAAATGAATTGTGGTGCATTTCTTAAGCTTTCCAGATTGTCTTATACCATAACTTTTGGAGTTAGGAATCTTCAGTTATGTTAGAATTTTTGAGCTGCTGTCCAGAATGTCTTACTGTGGTAACCTAAGTAATATTACTCTTGTGTTGTTAGGTGTTAGGGCCTTAACCGAAGAGGAACAGCTATATCTTAGGTTGGGTAGATTAGGTAAGTACTTCTCCACCAGAGAAGAGATTTGCACGTATTGATGAAGTGACTTGAATAGAGTACTTTTATTGCCGAAATGCATTTCATCCCGAGCATGTTGCACCCATTATGCACCCATGATATTTATTGTGCACTCATGCAATAGGTGTTCCGGAGGGGGTAACACTCCTCGAGTTCGAGCCAGTGATTCCGAAGGAAGTCCAGGACCAGCCAGAGGAGCCAGCGGAACCAGTCGGCGGAGGAGACGCCGCTAAAGATCTACCCGAGTGCCCTGACCACCGGCCCTCGACCTTTCTAAAAGGCAAGCCCCGGTGCATGCTGAACCTACTGTTTTATAAATTAATCTTGAGTACTTTTAATTGTTTACTGCATTAAGTTGTAGGAGTTATATGAAAACACTTGTTGCATTATACCTGTCCTTGTCCAGATATCGTACTTAATCCTATATTAGGTTTAGGCACGTGTCAATGCTTAGCCCTGCATAGTTCGGTAGAAGTCAGGTGATTTCTGGTCATCCACGAGATCTAGGAATGGGTCATGAGTGGCTATGATCGCTATCGTGAATGGAACCATGCCTAAAAATGAAATTGAGACCGGGCGGGAGTTCGATAGTGTAGCCGCAAGACACTTCACGTCTTAGGAGCGGAGCTATGCCCGTCTGAGTCGTTTAAGGACCGATTCGCTGTACGTCCTTGAGTCATGTTGAACGCAGTCTAACACTTAGTTGGCCGGATAAGCCGTTCTGATCGCGAATCCGAGTAATACAGTTCAGGCCGGGAATCGAATGGTAGGTTGCTTCTTGGAGGAGAGAAAGGATGTGCTTGGGGACATTGGCGTGAGACCATGGGGGGTTAGAGTCCCTATCACCTAGCAGAGTGTCGCCCTTGGGGATGCGACATCAGTCGGACCCGCGGCTCCTGAACTGTACCAAAGGTGACCTAAGCAGCCCTCGCCAGGCGTGACTCGGTGAGTGTTAGAAATACCCCTCCATCTGGATAGGAATTCGATTCGAATCGCCGTCGCTCCCGGTTAGTGAGCACTTGACTTGAGCAGCGGCAACGTAGATCTCATTAAATGAACAGATGGTTAAGTGAATGATATAATGTTGCCACAATGATATACCTGCTATGGATATAATAATAATGTTGTTTGATTATACTCAAGTGAATGTTTAGTATAGGTGCTAAGATAGATGACAGGTAAATGCTAAAAAGAACTGCTAGTACAAGTTATAAGAGTTTCAATTACTTATGCCTTTATGCAAAATGTGATGTCAGCTAGCCTCTTGTGTAAGCCTTGCATAATCCTTGGTGTCATCTTATTTCTGGTTTTTGACGGGTAAGTCTAGCTGAGTACATTCCAGTACTCAGGGTTTATTCCCTCCTGTTGCAGATGATATGCTCTACCAAGGCTTCTGCAAAAATTGTCTCCACCCTGCGGGTGACGAAGACTAGATCACTAGGGCGTGATCATCTTTTATGTACTTTCCTGATGCTTTTGCGGGTGGTTGATCATTAAGACTGGCAGTAGTATGTGAACTAATGCGTGTGTTATGCTTCCGCTACTTTATAAACTTGGTTTGTAATAATTGCGACTCCGTGTGTGTAAACTTATTTCGGACTACTTGTGAAATGTAACGTATGATGTTGTATGTTGAATGATGCGATCTTGGTTGTAAGCAAGTTGGTTTGAAATCCTTCGTGGTTTCGATTGACTATCGGGATTATATGGGCTCAAGTTCGAAAATTTGAGCGCTTCGGTGCTTGTTTTTGTACTTGTGCTCTTATAATTTGGTCGGTTCTGTTACAATTCCTGTGGCTCATAGTGACGCGGTTGTCATCGCTTGATCCAAAGAACGCCATGGTCAAAGTGGTATGAGCATATGAGTTGGTTAGGATAAAACAAGCAAACAAAAGAGGTAGAGCCTAGTGGTCATAGCGAGGCAACTCATGACCATAAGCTCCACTTAAACGAGTTGGCTCCTATAAGTTCCGTGATGGTCATCCCCTAGTTTGTCTTCTATAGACTAGGCCATGATGGGCTCATCGCGTGCGGGTGGAAAGTGCACCGATATCGATCCCATGGTAGCTGCGTCCTAGAGCCATAGAAGGGGACAACGAACACGGCACTACGAAGAAACTAAACACAAGGGAAGGGACATGCTTGGCATCACAACCACGGCGAGGAGAACTCATGATCATCAAATTCAAACATATCACTTCCCAACTGGCTTGAAGGCACGGTCCAAAGAGAGAGACAAACAACACACGACCAATAAAGGAACCACACAAGAACCACAACACGCCGACCAACAACATAAATGGCACGACGATCGATGGAGGAGCACTTATCCATAGCACAATGAGAGTTAGACCGGCGGCAAAGGCATGACACAGGTAGGTAAGGATAGTATAATCATGAGCAAGTATATGATAGATGACATTGAAAGATCATGTACCAAGTACATACAAGTAGAGATGATTGTTAATACAAAGATGTATGAGCCGGCAAAAGAAATGAAATGCAAAGCTTTGCCAACGTCAAGGACAGTGTTGGCTAGGTTAAAAGGAGCTTGACCTTGCTGCATTAACGAGGAAGGGCTGCAGTAGTTTGTACCGGCAGGCTTCGGCTTGCTGCTGTTAGCCAGGATATGGCAGCGACGAGCTGGAACATGGCAGCAGGGTTGGCGGCCTCCTAGCAAGCAATCCATGGCACGAAGGCCGGACACAAAGGCCGTATGATGGGGGAGGTGGTGTAGCGAACGTCTGGAAGGAGGCCGCTGCTGCTGGATGCAACTCCGGTCCACGACGGGCTGCTGGTGTTAGATTGATCTCCTATCCATAGAAGACCCAACGACCTTCTTGGGCCTTGAACTCGCGCCCTGATCGGGGGCACCCAGCCCATCTATGGCTGGCGGGCCCCCGTCGCACTACACATATAAAAGAGAGGTGGGGGCCGGGGCACTCAGTACGAGGTTCACCTAAGCCGCCAGTTTCCCCACCTATGACCCTAATCCTGATCACAAGAGAGGGGCATAGCCAGCGATGCAAATTGCTACTGCTGCCGTCACTACACTGCATCAACCACTCTCCACTGCATCAGCTTCCTCTTCACCGACCACCGCTGCCCGTGTGCACAGGATCACTGACGAACAAGATGGCTAGCACCAGCTCCTGCTCTAACGCCACTGCTCTTCCTTCGGACGGTCTGCACACGCTCTCCACTCCTCTCTCTCTACCTCTTGAATCCAGTAGATCATGTTCTAGGAACTTTGAATTGAGAAATGTAAAGGACAAATCCCAACTGATTTACTCCATTAGATCATAAAGTTCTAACAATTGGTATCAAACGCCTACACATGGTGTAGATCCAGTTTTGGGGAAAAGAAAAGAAGAAAAGAAACACCGATTCGGATCGGAAAGAACTCAAACCCTAACCTTATTGGGGTATTGGGGTAAAAGAAATAGAAAAGGAAATAGAAGCACGGGATTCGGTTTTCATCTAGATGAAACCCTAACCGAAAAGTCAAACCCTAACCCTAACTGAGAAAGAGAAGACGGAGAGGAGGAAAGCTCCTACCTAGGGTTTACTCCTCCTCGCCGTTACCACCGGAGCGCAGCTACAGTGTGGCGAGCCACAGCTCGACCACACTCGCATGAATGCCGAACGTGAAAGGGCACCACCGAAGCACCGCTTGACAGAGCCACACGTGGCTCCGACCACATGTGCGCACTGGCAAGGAGTGCCACGGTAGCGCCATCTTCTCCTCCGGCGCGAGCTCGCTTCAGGCGACATCGTCTCCATGGCGACTGTTGCTGTGAGCAAGAGAGAATCAAAGGGGAGGAGATGAAAATGAGTTAGGGTTTGGGGTTTAGCCGGCCGGGGTGGGGTTTTGATCTAGCGATCTCCACGCGCGTCCGTCGGATTAGATCCGACGGTCCACGATCGCTGGACCGACTTCTGGCCTAGGTAGGTAGGCGAATTGCCGGCCTAGGCCTAGGTTGTGGCCTGGGCGTGGGAGCGCTCATGCGCGTGCATGAAGCGGGCCATGGGCCGTGTTTTGCTGGGCCGTGAGCGAACAGAGTCGGTCTTCGAGCCAAAATTCGTTTCCAATTTTTCTAGAAGCACTTATTCATGTATTTTGATGAATTTTGATTCAATTTGGATGCAAATTTCTGAACAAAAAATTTTATCCAATGATATTATTTGTTTAGACAAACAGTAAAGTTATTTTAGTGCTTTTGGAAAATATTATTATGAGAATTTTATAATTGTTTCCACTGCGTACTCATAGTCATTATTTTCATTATTAAATTCAAACCAACGGAAGAATTTATTTTTGAAAAATTGATATGTTTTTCAGATTATTATAATATTGTTATTATTCTGACCAACATTGATTAATGGCAATATTATGATATTATTATGGTGTTTTGTCATGCATTAATTCTATTTCTGCCCAACGGTGATTTAGAATTAGTGTAAAAAGTTAAATTGTATGTTTTAATTTTGACCAATGTTGGAACTAAAGCATGCAATTATTGTTGTTATAATTATGTTCTCACTTTACATGAATTATGTTTTCAGGAGGTTACTCTTTGATGGGGTTTATCAAAGATATTCCACCCCTCAAAGGTGACAACTACACCGAATGGAAGAAGAAGATTGACCTCACTTTTGTCTTGGTTGAGGTGGACTAGGTA
Source organism: Saccharum hybrid cultivar R570 (assembly GCA_038087645.1). Classification (NCBI taxonomy): domain Eukaryota; kingdom Viridiplantae; phylum Streptophyta; class Magnoliopsida; order Poales; family Poaceae; genus Saccharum; species Saccharum hybrid cultivar. The sequence continues at coordinate 3,313,997 of JAQSUU010000270.1, forward strand.
GTCACCACACCATGCCCCACTGAGCCTGTGGCACCGGTGAGGGAGACTAATGAGTCTGATGCTGATTGGCAAAAGAGAGAGAGGGACCATGCTCCCATATAGATGGCACATGATCTGCAAAAGCAAAAGTGGGTCAATGCCAACAAAAAGTGTGTTGCTGTCATAAAGAACACGATTGAGCCTACCATATTGGGTTCAATCCAAGAGTGTGACACTGTCACAGAGTACCTAGAAAGAATAAAGAGTTAGTTCTATGGCTCTTCAAAGACATATGCTACTCAGCTGATAAAGCAGCTGATGACAGAAAAGTACATTGGAGGTGGCAGTGGAAATGGCATTAGAGCACATATCAAAGATGAATCATTTGAACAACAAGCTCAAACCAATGGATCTGAATCTCAAGGAAGAGTTTCTTGTCCATGTGATTTTTGCTTCTTTACTAAAAGAGTTTGACACATTTGTTGTCAACTATAACATTCAGCCTAAAAAATGGGATCTAGAACGTTGTATGGCAATGTGTGTGCAAGAGGAAGAGAGGATAAAGGCTGCTAATGGTGGTACTCTCATTTTTGTCAAAGATAATAAGAGAAAGAATGTCAATGCCAATGCCAACTCTCCCTCAAAGCCAAAGGGCAAGGGTCCCATGTAGCATCAGGTTCATCAGAACAAGTTCATAGTTGTGGGGGTATAAACCCCTATACCCCTACGGCTAGACATGGGCAAGCCCAGACCAGACAGTCTGGCCCATTACATGACGACGCGCGATCCAGATCATCGAGATGGAGTCTCGCGCAAGGCATCAAACCAGACTTGGGAATCAAACAAGGTCTTAGTCGATTAGGTTAGGAATCCTTATCCCCATATGACAATTGTAACCGGCTAAGATTAGTTTCCAGATCTATAACCCTGCCTCCCGGGCTATATAAGGAGGGTAGGGGACCCCCATTAAAAACATCGAAACAAACTCTAGGGCAATCTAGCTTGTAATACATTGTTCGAGACAGCAATAATAAAGCAGAGCAAGACGTAAGGTATTACGCCCACACGGCGGCCTGAACCTGGGTAAACCCGTGTGTTGTTCTGCATCACCATCTCGTTCGTGGCTTGCACACCTGTCTGTCGACAATCTACTACCTTAGGCATACGCCTCAGTAGACTACTGACCAGGTTTTGTCGACAGTGGCACGCCAGGTAGGGGGTGTGTGTACTGCTTTTTAGGTGTGTGAGATGGTCATCTTCCCCGATTCCATGGCCACGGCGGCGGGCTTCACGTTCACGATCGGCCAGATCACCTAGACCACCGGCTCCAACAACTTCATTGTCACAACCATGGAGGAGGTGCAGATCCGATCTGCATCAACTACTTCCCCGACACCGGCATTGACTATGACTACGCTAGCTCCGGCTCCGCCTGCACCAGCACCATCACCAACCACGCCGGCAACTCATCGACTCATCGACTCCTTCCTCGCTACCAGGGGAGGAAACTCGACAACACTGACCTGATCGACTCCATCGACCGACTCGGTGGCAAACTCTCATTTACCCTAGCTCTGGTTGACTCGCTCCAAGAGCAGTTTACTGAGCATAACTCGAATGGCTACAACAGATCTACTCAACCTACTCGAGCCACCCGTTTTCAATGGTTGGGTATAGATCTAGTGGTCACTTCAACTCCTGAAGGGCGCTTCGCTCGACCCCGACCTTGACCATGCAACTTTGTCAATATGGTGGGCTCTGATCAAGTTTTGATCCATACCACCCAGATAGATAGCCGTATGAGCTATAGATTGAGCACCGCGTCCGGTGAGACTACTCAAACCATGGTATTACACCATGTGAGTAACGGTGACAAGGAGAGGCTATATTCTCTAGGCTTTCCTCAAATGCCGGCTTTCCCTCCAAGGCGTGGTGCCATGATCAACGTGGTTAGCCAAGATGAAGATCCACCAGCTGGGGGCGAGACTGATCAACAGCGATAAGAGCGATAATAGCGCAATGCCGACCGAGCTCAACGTCGCATAGATGAAGATGCACGCCTAGCACAACAGCAAGCAGACCACAACTAGCGAGAAGCTGATGCTACAGCTAGGTGTAATCGATTGCAAGGGCGCAACCTCAATGATGCTTTCGACATAGTGGGAAACAAACCAGTATTCAAAACCCCAAGCGCCAACGTGGCCGTTGCCATTGAAAGCCTAAAGCGGCTACCGGATACCTCGGAAATCCAAAACATCCGGGAGGATTTGTAGGCTTATCTCCAGGCGGCCATGGTTCAGACCAATGAACGTGCCGTGGGGCCATCCGTGTCTGGTATGACTAGCACGAGCCGCCAGCACTCCAGTTGACCTTTCAAGTCTGGTCAACGTGGCTTACGAGCACCCGCTGGCATAGACAACCGCGTTATGGACAACATAGCTCCTGGTGTTAATCCAGGAGCCAACGGAGGCAATGATGGCAATCGTGGAAACCCTCCCCGTGATGATAACCGCCACCTCGGCCACCGCTGCAATAACAATGATGACGACCGGCGCAGCGACAACCGATGTAATGACCACCGGGACCACCGTCGTCAAGGACAACAATACGGTGACGAACGAGATCGCCATGATGACAATTACAATCTCCGTTGTGACCTCAACAACCATGACCTACGTCCTCACATTGAACAGAGAGCTTGGGACCGTGCGTCCCATGAAACCAGTCGTCGCATGGAGTACGATATGGTCCACGGTCCCCCGGGCCCCAAGCAATTCACCAACCACCTACGACAGGTCATCTGACCTAGAGGTTTTAAGCTTGAAAAGCTTAACCATTACGATGACAAGGTCAATCCCGAGCTATGGTTCCAACTTTACAAGACCGCTTGCAGATCCGCTATGGGCGACGAGCATGTCATGGCCATCTACTTTCCCATGGTGGTCAGCCCAGTGGGGCACCAATGGCTTGTCAGTCTCCCAGAGAACCACTTCAACTCCTGGTATGCTTTGTGTCAAGCCTTTGTCAAAAACTTCATTGCTACCTATGAACAGCCAGACAACAAGTACGACCTTCAGCACATCCACGACGCTAGGGTTGAACCATTGCACAAGTACATCCGACGCTTCTTGGATATGCGCATCAGGATCCCTAGGATCACCGACAACGAGGCTATTGAAGCCTTCATCACAGGTCTGCGCTACCACAACGACCTCAGGGACAAGCTCCTTCATAAATGACCTATAACGGTGGTTGACCTCCTCACCACCGCCAAGAAGTATGCTGATGCCGATGACGCCAAGAAGCTGCTGAACGAGGGCACCGACAAAGCACCGTACTCTCCACAACACGACGACTACCATAACAACCACCACCGTGATGACTTTAGAGGTCACAGCGACATCAGGGACCGCCATAACAACAATCATGATCGGCGCGACAACAGAAATTAGCACGGCGATCACCGTGACAACTTCAAGGGCAAGCGTGCTCGCAATGACGACAGCGAGGTCAACGCCGTGAAAAAATTTGGTGGGCATCACAATTATGAAGAAGACTATGCTAAAGCCTTGAAGGGGCCTTGCCTAGCTCATCCTAAGTCCAACCATACGTTGGAAAACTGCAAGGTCCTCAAGGAGATCTACCGTCGCAAATAGGCTTCAGAAAATGTCGCCAAGCCAGATGACGCAACGGACCAGCGTAACCGCAGGGACGATGACGAGGACGATCCTGACAAGAACCCCAAGCACCAGTACCAGGAATCGGTGAGGCATGTTGCAACCATCGTTGGAGGCAAGGTGTCTATTGAAAGCAAATGCGAGCGGAAGCTGCTCGCCCGCGCTTGCCTGAACGTGGCCAAGACAGACGACCTCATTGCAGATCCAAGACTACCCCCCTGGTCACACCGAGAAATCAACTTCAGCAGGGCAGATCAATGGGCCACCATTCCCGAACCAGATCATTTCGCTCTCATCCTCAGCCCCTGTATCAAAAAAGTGCAATTTGATAGGGTGCTCATCGACAGTGGTAGTTCTATCGATAACCTATTCAAGAATAGCCTGTCAGCATTGAACATATCTGAAGCTAACTTGAAGTCATATGACACATAGTTCTAGGGGGTCCTGCCTGGATAGAGCTCTACGCCTCTTGGGCAAATTACCCTACCTGTGCAGTTTGGCATGGCAGACCACTTCCATACGGACTACGTTAACTTTGTGGTCGCTGACTTCGAGGGCACCTACCATGCTATCCTTGGTCGCCCTGTGATCACCAAATTCATGGCCGTACCTCACTATAGGTACTTGGTTCTTAAGATGCCAACGGAAAAGGGAGTCATCACTCTTAGAGGCAATGTATTCGTTGCCTATACCTATGAAGAGGATAGTTTTCGCATAGCTGAAGCCCACGACCTCTCCCTGCGCATGGCGGCAATGACGATAGAGGCAAAGAAGACTCCTCCAAACTAGCTAGAAATTCCAAAGCTCGAAGCACCACACAAGTCTATCAAGTCCAAGGAGTACAAGGAGATCCAGTTGGTCGAGGGTGACTCCAGCAAGACGGCACTAATCGGGTCAAACCTCGATCCCAAATAGGAAGACACGCTCATCCAGTTCTTGAGAGAGAACGTTAGCATGTTCGCTTGGAAACCAGCAGACATGTCTAGTGTATCTCAAGACCGGATCGAGCACTCCTTGAACATCGACCCCAAGACAAAGCTCGTCAAGCAGAAGCTGCGGCGGTTCGAGAAGGACAAAAATGAGGCTATTAGGGTAGAAGTTACACGGCTTCCTGCAGCTGGTTTTTATCAAAGAGGTGTATCACCCGGACTGGTTAGCCAATCTAGTTCTTGTACGCAAAAAGAATAATGAATGGAGAATGTGCATTGACTACATTGATCTCAACAAACACTGCCCTAAAGACCCCTTCGGCTTACCTCGCATTGACGAAGTCATGGATTCCACGGCTGGCTGCGAGCTGCTATCTTTTCTCGACTGTTACTCTGGTTATCACCAGATCGCTCTTAACAAGGATGATCAGATCAAGACGTCCTTTATTACACCCTTCGGCGCTTATTGCTACATGACCATGTCATTTGGGCTCAAAAACGCCAGAGCTACTTATCAGCGTGCAATTCAAGAGTGCCTCGAAAAGGTGATATAAGATGACCTGGTCGAAGCCTATGTAGGCGATGTAGTTGTCAAAACCAAGGAATCCCACTCCTTGATTGATGATCTGACACGTACTTTTGCAGCGCTCAATCAATATCAATGGAAGTTGAATCCTAAAAAGTGCATCTTTGGCGTTCCATCTGGTATATTACTAGGCAATATCGTCAGTCGTGATGACATACGTCCTAATCTAGAGAAGGTGCAAGCTATCCTCAATATGAAGCGACCAGCAAATGTCAAAGATGTCCAGAAACTTACAGGGTGTATGGCCTACCTAAGTCGATTTTTATCTCGGTTTGGTGACAAGGGCTTACCTTTTTTCAAGTTACTCAAGGCAGGTGACAAGTTTGAGTGGTCGGAGGAAGCAGATATTGCCTTTACACAGCTAAAGTAGTGCCTTGCATCACCTCCAGTCCTTACTACCCACAAGTCAGGAGATGTCCTTCAACTCTACATTGCTACGACTGATCGAGTCATCTCCACTGTCCTTGTGGTTGAGCGTGAGGAGCCCGACCACGCTTATGGTGTTCAGCGCCCAATCTATTTCATCAGTGAGGTGCTCAATGAGTCCAAAACTATGTATACTCAGATTCAAAAATTGATCTACGCCATACTCATTACAACTCGAAAGTTGAAACATTACTTTGACGGGTTCCACGTGGTGATCAAAACTGAGTTTCCTCTTGGCACCATTATACGCAACAAAGATGCAAACGGGTGCATCACCAAATGTGCAATGGAGTTATGTCCTTTCAACCTAGAGTTTGCACACCGTGATACTATCAAATCCCAAACACTTGCTGACTTCATGGTCGAGTGGACAGACTTAAGTATCTCGACCTCTCAAGGACCCGTTGACTACTGGAAAATGTATTTTGATGGCTCACTGACTATTAATGGTGCGGGAGTGGGCATATTATTCATATCACCAACCAATGAGCAATTGTGCTACGTCCTCAGGATTCACTTCTTGGCATCTAACAATGTTGCAGAATACGAGGCATGCTTTCATGGTTTGCGCATTACAGTCGACCTCGGTATCAAGTGCCTTTATGTCCATGGTGACTCGGCCCTAGTTATTAACCAGCTCAATAAGGACTGGGATACAACTAGTGGGAAGATGGATGCATATTGCAAAGAAATTAGGAAGCTTGAAGGCAAATTTTACGGCATTGAATACTCCCATGTGGTCTGAAACAGAAATCGAGCATCAGATGCGCTGTCAAAGTTAGGATCATCTAGAGCTCAAGTACCACATGGCATTTTTGTTCAAGACCTTTTAAAACCATCCATCAAGCAAGAAGATGACCCCGTGGTCGAGAAGCCCCCGGTCCAGCCTCTGGTAGCTATGGTTCCATCATCGACCACTATAGAACCATCCCCGACCGCAGCGGGACCATCTCAGACCCCGACTAAGATAGCAGACAGGCACGTTCTGTTCATTAAGTACCTAACAGATGGCATTGGGTACTCTGATTGAAATGAAAATGAACACCTTATACGTCGTAGCAGACAATACCTGGTGGTCAAGGGTAAGCTATGGCGCAAAAATGCGAAAGTAGAAGTATTGATGAAGTGCATTGAGCAAGAAGACGGTATTAAACTCTTGGAAGAAATACATTCTGGCACCTGTGGTAATCATGCCACATCTCGGACACTGGTTGGTAAAGCGTTTCACGTAGGTTTTTACTGGCCATCCGCAGTAGCTGATGCAGAGAAGCTTGTTAGACGCTGCGCCAACTGTCAGTTTTTCTCCAAAAGAGTTCATGTGTCAGCCCATGAGATCCAGACCATACTAGCCTCTTGACCTTTTGCGTGCTAGGGCCTGGATATGACTGGACCCTTCAAACCAACACCAAGTAACTTTAAGTTCGTATTCGTGCTGATTGATAAATTCTCCAAATGGATAGAGTACATGCCCTTGGTCAAGGCATCTTCCAAAAAAGCAGTCGAGTTTCTCGACCAGGTCATCCACAGCTTTGGTATACCCAACAACATCATTACAGACCTGGGGACTTAGTTTACCGGGAACACATTTTGGGATTTCTGTGATGAATGGACCATTATGGTGAAATACATCTCGGTGGCACACCCCAGAGCTAATGGACAGGTCGAGCGGGCTAATGGAATGATTCTAGATGCATTGAAGAAAAGGATGTATAGAGAGAATGACAAAGCCCCTGGCCAGTGGATTAAGGAGTTACTAGCCATGGTCTGGGGACTTCGAACATAACCTAGTCACAATACTGGTGTCTCACCATATTTCATGGTTTTACGGCGCCGAGGCTGTGCTCCCAGCAGATATTGAATTCCGGTCACCTCGGGTTGAGAACTACAACAAAGACCAAGTTACTAAACAATGAGAGCTCAAGGTGAATAGTGTAGAGGAACGACGCCTTGACTCCTGTATACGCATGGCCAAGTACCTCGCCGTGTTACGAAGGTACTACAACAAAAATGTTCTGAAACGTTTCTTTGTGGTTGGCGACGTGGTATTGAAATGGAAGACTAGCCAAGACGGTGTCCACAAGTTGGCAACTCCATGGGAAGGGCCATACATCATCAAGGCTATTACACCACCCACTTTGTATAGGCTTGCAATACTTGACGGCACTGACGTGCCCAACTCCGTCCATATTGACAAGCTTAGGCGTTTTTACCCCTAATTCTCAAATACAGATATGTACCTTTTTTGTACTACTTTTGTACTATGATATATATATATACTCAACTATAGTTGACTACACTTGTTTACATTGTTGATTCTACAACTACAACAACTTTTTGATAAACCAGTACATCGATCACCAATCCTTCTAGGTTCTCGGAGCAGCTCTGTCCTTGACCTCACTCATAGCGTGCACGAGATCCACCCTCTGTGTTTTGGGTGGTCGGTAGACGCCCTTTGGCTAGGCCAGTTGTACTCTTACGTGTATACATGCTCTGATAGCCTTACACTCGGATCACTGGCCTCTCCAAAGCCATACAGACCTGTAGGATAACATCGATTACGCTGGAACAACTAAAAACAGAACATTCCACTGTTCTAACTTAGTTAAATCCACATGCAATACAAAGCTTCAACATTTTTTCATACAAAAACATAAACAACTTTACATTGTACTACTCATCACCTTATTACAAGCTAGCCTCTTTGAAGGCACAAGTTTACAATAAGCTCATGAAAATTAACTTCTCCTACGAACTATTTGTAGGTTCCTACTACTGTTGGCTTCACCCAACATGCTGACTTTTTGGTAGCTCAGAGACCTTTGGCGTGGTCGAGGATGGAGCTGATCGTGCTTCGCTAGAAGCCAGAGATGGTGGCACTAGTATCTGACCCACGTACAACTGAATCGTCCCTCTAGTCGATGGGGCTGCAGCCGGGCATAAGATGATATCCTTGGTGATCGTGGCAGCATGCTCCATCTCCTCTGACCGCAGCTCGTCAGCTCGCTTCACCCTGACCTCCCTAGGATAACCGGCTTCTAGGCGAGCAATATCCAACAAGGGGTAGTGGGCACGTACCAAGCTAAGTACATGTGCACCCACATACTCCTTGATGTCCTTCGTCCATTGTTGGAGTCATCCCCAGGCATTTTGGGATTTCTCGACCAGGCCTATTTTTGGTGCTTCCACTTCAGCTTTGGTGAAGTCGGCACCAATGACGTCGAGCACTAGTTCGATCCCCTTCATCATTTCAGTGCAGGCATGCTTCCAAGTCTCCTACTCCTTGATGAGTATCTTGCATTTGCCATTAAGGGCTTCTTGCTCCTTCATGAGCTTGTTGCACTTCAGGGACCACGCCTCGATCTTTTTTGCACCAGCCTAGTTTTGAAGCTCCAGGTCATCACGATCTTTCTTCATCTTTTCAAGGTGCACTTTGGCATTTTTCTTTACAACTTCAAGGCGTCACATCGATCAGAATTCAATGTCGCAAACTTCAATGAAAGCTACCAGAGCATTTTCTTCGTGGCTTGCTAATTTAGCATTCTCCTCCTTCATGGCCTGCTGTGTTTGCAGCCATTTGTTCTTCTCTTTGGCTAGCCGGTCATGCTCAGTAGCTACCAGAGCATTTTCTTCGTGAAGCTAGCTGACTTCGATGTCCAGACCTATATCATATATTCCGATTATGAACAATACAGTATTATAGCATCCTACAGAGCTCGAGTACCTAACAATAGAAGGGTTTCTTACCCGATCTTTGTTTCTCGACCACTTCCAGCTGTTTGAAGTACCATGCACATTTTTTCTTCATGCTCAATGTTTTGCCTCGCATAACCCTCTAACTGCTGCTGCAGTTTCTTCTGTTCTGCACTCAGCTGTTTGTTTTTCTCCGCCACAGTTTGCAGTACACAGGATTACAAAGCATATCTTATGGATTATACAATAACAGATTATACAGTTGCGAGAGGCTTACTTTCACTTCCTCTAGGAATATTTTACCAACTGCTTCCATGGCCTCGACCTCGTCTCCTACTAGGATTTCCACAGTATAGGAGCAGGTACCACAAAACCCGCTTTCTTCTTCATAATGCCCGAGGATTTCTTCCATGGCTAGGGCTGAAGACTCAATTTTTCCCCTGGTCTGGCACTTCCAGTTGGCTCCTTGGTGGTCCCAACAACCTCTGCAGATTTTGGGAATTGCTGCTCTGAGGCCGGCTAGGGCTGTTCTTGGTTTTCTGAGGCCGGCTAGGGCTGTTCTTGGTCTTCTGGGGTTGGCTGGTGCTGTCCTTCTGGTTCTAGGGCCTCCCATGGTGGTTCTGGCAGCTCTGGGGCCCCATCATCTCCTGCTTGCCCCAAAACTTCAGTTTGCGGCCTTGGAGCAGATGATGAAGGTGCTTGCAACTCGGGGACTACCCTCTCTGCTCTGGTCTGCTCTAGGACCTGCTACTCGGCAATGGTAGTATTTGGTGGTGGCCATGTTGCACCGCCAGACAGTTCTTCTGGCCTTTGGGTCAATGCAGAGCTATACAAATCCATGACAAATAACAAAGGTGATGATATTGACCAATTATTTTATACTCATACAAGTTCACGACGACTTACAGGTTTGTACAGCGGAATACAGTGGCGAACTGAGATTTCTTCACCTTCTCGGGCCCGACACCCTTCTCTGCCACTGAGCCAGTGGTCTGGACTGGCTTAGCCACGTCGCTTCTAACAGCGGCAGCAGGCTTTGGGATTCCTGAGGCATGTTCCTATGGTTACGGTGGTCGAGGTGTTGGCTTAGTTGTTGGCAATGGCGGTGTCGGCTCCTGCCTTCTAGCGAGCCGCTCCCTCTGGCTACGTGCTATGATACCGGAGACCTCCTCGACCTCCTCATCTTCCTCTTCTGGCCAGTCAGCAATAAGGCATTGATGCTTGCTTGCTGGGTCCTCTTCTTCTTTTAGGTCAATTACCCCTTCTGGACTTTCATCCAAGGAGGTCTGACCCCTTTTCTTCGTTGGGGCAATAATTGGTTTCTTGCCTGCAAGTCGGTTGGTTTGCTCTAATTCATCTTCAATTGCAAGCCAATCAACTTTGGAAGGATCGTTGTCCACGGGCGACGCTTGTGCATCATGGGCCCTCAGCATGACCTCAAGCCACTCCACGCCTAGAGGACAAGACACGAATGTTTGCGCTCTCTCTTGTCCATTAAACTGGGCAATAGAGAGCAACACGACTATAAGAAAGACAGCACATCAAAAAAGCGGTTATTATGCAGAGTTTCAATCAAAAGGATAAACTAGCAGATAACAATTGACTTACCAGTGGTGGTGGGCGAGTAAACTTGAACGCTGGCTCAATGATTATTAGCTTCTTGAAGTTGGGATCCTTTAGATTGAACAGGTCTTAGACCCTGCTCTTCACTTCTTTTGGTTCGAGATCTTCATTCCTCATCCTGGTCAGGTCCATGCGACCCTGGTACTCATACGCCGGGTGCACTCTAGCCTGACATGGTTGGATCCGATGACTAATAAAATTACCGACTACACTTGGTCCATCCAGCCACGACCAAGGTAGCAGCTGCATGATTACCTCAATCTGGACTGTGTTCTATGGCAGCTCTTGCCAACTGTCAGTCTTCTCTAGGACCAAGGATACATCATAGTATGAGGCCTGACTTGGTTCTTGATGGATGTAAAACCAATGCCTCTACCAGTCCTCTAATGTGGTCTTCCAAGGGCAATGTAGATACCCTGACCTGATCCCTTCCCGTATGTTCAGATAGCACCCACCAGCCACATTGGAGCCGCCATGACCTCCCTTTTTCTTCAACCAAAACAAGTGGCGAAAGTAGTCGAAGTGGGGTTGGAAACCACCGTATGCTTCATAGAGATGGATGAAGCAAGCAACAACCAACACATAATTCAGATGCAGATTGCAAATACTAATTTTATAATAATTGCAGAGACCTTACAAGAATGGATGTACAGGAACACCAAATCCATAAGTGAAGTATTCTTCAAAAACAACAATTTCACCTCCTTTGGGATCTGGGTATGGCTCCAGATCAGGTGCACGCCATCCTGCCAGTTCTTGGGCATGAAGCACACCCATCCGCACCAGTCGCTCGAGGCTGAGTGGGGTGCATTTTGACATATTCCACTCCTTCATGATCTCCTTGCACACTTCGGCCTTCGTCTTCGTCTTCCTCATGGCCATTCCTCGACTCTTTTGACTCTTCCTTTCTACGGTGGAAAAGGAGGGCGCCGCTCTTTCTAGTGGCTAGGGCTTGGTGGTGGCGATTCAAGCGGCGGCGGTGCATGAGGAACTTGGGGTAACTTCATTGATGCCTACGGCGACAATTGTGGTTTGCACTACGGTGGTGGCACTGGGGCTCGAGAGGGCTCTGTGATGACAATGGCCCAGCGGCGGGAGCAAGAAGATGGTTGATTGCGAATATGCGAGTGTGAGTAGATTGGAATTGTTCCCCTTCTCGATCCTTAATAGGCAACGTCAATTTAGTTTCCAAAAGAATAGGGCACGTGGCACGAGATTTGTGGTAACTAACAAATTTCTTCCGCATTAATTGCATCCCTTCGATTTTGGCACTGTTTGGTCCGCGACCCAAACATGTCTTGTTACAGGCATTGGGTCACTGTTCAAACGATGCGATAGAAAGCAACTACGGCGCCGCCCACATCATTAGTGCCTCAGACTGGACTAGTTAAGCAAAAAAAAGGAAGAGAGATACAGAGATAGCATGGTGATGGACTCGCTAGCCCGCATGCTCTGGAACCTATAGCTAGAGCTCTAAGCTCTAGAACCTGTAGCCAGACCTCCAAGCTCGGGGACTCGCTAGACTAGCGTGCTCTAGAACCTGTAGCCAGAGCTATGAGCTCTGGAACCTGTAGCCAGACCTCCAAGCTCGGGGACTCACTAGACCAGTCTGCTCTAGAACCTGTAGCCAGAGCTCTGAGCTCTAGAACCTGTAGCCAGACCTCCAAGCTCGGGGACTCGCTAGACCAGCGTGCTCTGGAACCTATAGCTAGAGCTCTGAGCTCTAGAACCTGCAGCCAGACCTCCGAGCTCGGGGACTCATCGCTAGACCTTCGAGCTCAGGGCCTCGTCGCTAGACCTCCGAGCTCGGGGACTCGTCGCCGGACTTTCGAGCTCGGGGACTCTTTGCTAGACCTCTGAGCTCGGGGATTTGTCGCCAGAACTCCGAGCTCGGGGACTTGTCGTTAGACCTTAGAGCTTAGGCACTCGTTACACCACTTCCTGCCATAGGATTCGTCTTGCTCTACTACATGTACTATGCTTGCATACAGTCGATGGATGCTTGGAAGGATTGTTTTTTGCCTTCCAACAAGCTCGGGGACTACATCATATATGATGCACCTGACAGTGCATAATGATCATTGGTTCTTGAGGATTCTTTTTTAGACCCTGGCATCACGTGCCTACGTCACCTACTACCAGGCTCGGGGACTAAGTGGGTACACTTCACCTGATAGTGAATTGTTTCTATTTTTCAACCCCTACGGTCTGGAATTTTTTGTAAGTTACTTCCATCAAGTATGCACACTTACATTTCTTTTCAGAAATACAAGTGGGTACACTTCACCAGGATGGAAAATTTTTCTTTTTGGACTAGTCTGCAATCTTCACCGACAACTACTTTTCTAGCAAAATTCTTTCCAGTGGGGAAGACAAATGCTCTACGTGCGAAGATTTCAACCTTCCAGCAACAACACGATGAATTAATCCCTGAAGCCTAGGAACGCTTTCAAGATTACATATCAGAATGTCCTCACTATGGGATGGAGAATTGGCTACTCATGCAGACATTCTACCATGGGCTCACTTCTAGTACCCGTGAAAATGTGGATGCAGCTGCTGGAGGATCATTCTTATCGCTCAACATCACTGAAGCAACCACTCTGATTGAGAAGATGGCCTCTAACCAGGGATGGAACGAGGAACACACTCAACCTCGCAAGAGAGGAGGAGGAATGCATCAATTGAAGGAAGTAGACATGCTGTCTGCCAAGATAGACCTACTCATGAAGAAGTTCGATGAACGCACCACTGAGAAGAACGAAGTCATGCACATCCATGATTCTTGCATGACATGTGAAGAGTGTGGAGGCACTGGCCACTCAGGGAGCAACTGCCCTGAGATTCAAGAGGATGTGAACTACATCAACAACAACTTCAACAATCGTCCTCAACAAAATCAAGGATGAAATCAGCAATCAAGGCCTAATTACTCAGGTAACTACTCAGGTAACTACCAAGGTAATAATCTTAATAATAACTTTAATGAACCACCCTTGAGAGAAATGATTTCTAATCAGAATAAAGTTATTGATACTATGTCTAGAAAGATAGCTTCCAATGATAAATTGCTTGAAAATATTAATACTAGAATGGATAGCTTTACTTCTGCCATAAAGAATCAACATAGCTTTAATAAAATCATAGAATCACAAATATCTTAGCTAGCAGCTTCTGTACCAGTGACCAAAAGAGGTAAGATTCCGGGGAAGCCAGACGATTTAGAAAATGCAAATCTTGTAGACATTTGTAATGCAGGGCAATACTTCACCGCACCTCCAAAGCAATGGGGAACATGGGTAGACGACACTCTACCAGTGAAGAAAGGAGACCCAAGGAGACATGTCATCCCTATTCGCATTGGACCCCACAACTTTGAAGAAGCTTTTCTGTGACCTTGGAGCAAGCGTCAACATCATGCCCAGGATAATCTATGAGAAAATTCATGGTGATCCTTTATTGTATACAACTATGTGTTTTGTAGCTTGCAGATCAGACACTGTGCTACCCCAAGGGAATTCTTGAAGATGTCTGGATCGTAGATGGACACTCGTATGTGCTGGCAGACTTTGTGATTGTAGAAACAGGTGGAGACAAAAAAGCACCCATCATCTTGGGGCGACCGTTCTTGAGTACCACCAAAGCCATCATCTACGCAGATAGCGCCAAGATCTGTTTCACAATCAATGGGAGAAAAGAAAGATTCAATTTGAAGAAGCGTACCCTCAACATTCGAGTTCACCCACAGACGTTGTACCTCTATGAGGATATAACCGCTGCCCCAACAAAGAAGAAGAACAAGAATAGGAGGAGGAACAAAGCTAAGCATCAGGCAAAAGAAATAGTATGGATGGTCAACACTATTGATTCAGAACTTGACCACCTCCTTCCATCACCATACCTCACTAAGCTGGGAGATCCTAGAGTACCCACCATCGATTGTATGATAGAGGGAAGTACTTTCTACAAGATGTTATGCGACATCGGCTCTAGCACCAACATAATGTCTAAGGTAACATATAAACATTTGTATAATACTATACCCATGTATCGTACATATGTGCAGCTGCAGATGGCGGACCAATCATTTTGATGTTCAGAGGAAGTAGTGAAAGATGTTATAGTCAAAATAAGAGATCACTACATTCCTACCAACTTCATGGTTCTTGACATGGGAGAAGAAGACGATGTCCACCTTATTTTAGGATGACCCTTCCTCAACACCACTGGCGCGATCATCTACATAAGAACTAGGGAAGTCCACTTCCAATTCCCTGGAGAGAAGGTACGTTGTTACTTTAATAGTTACAGTACTTGTGAGCAGCCTAGAAAGAACAAGAGGTGACACCGCTCTCAACGCCAAGAGAAACAAGCCATCAAAGAGAAAGAAGCTGCCCAAGAAGAAGCTATTCCAAAGGAAGAAGAAGAGAAGCCCAAGAAGAGTGAACCACAGGAAGAGACTCCTCAGTCCAAGAATGTATGGAAAAGAAAAGAAACATCAACATCATCATCAAGTTCTCCAACACTTGACGAGCAACCATCCAGCTCCTCAGTTAAGCTGGAAGAAACCACTGAAGACTGAACTAGACGTAAGGTCCGGGTCGACGGACCTAAATCTCTAAACCTTCGCCGAAAGGTAAATCGGTATTTATCTGCACATTTAAATTAAGCATATCTATTTTGTTTATATTCCCTTAGCATATCATTGCATTGAAAATAAAAAATATTTTTTTCCATTAATAACATGCATACTATTTAGAATTAAATACAATTTTAAATTCTACGTTGCATTTGAAAAGAAAATAAAAATAACTTTTATATTTTGAATCATCTCATTGCGTCTGGAAATATATAAACTCTAAGCCCCATGTGAGTAATAGTGTGGTGTGTAGCAACCCATAATAATTACTCACTGTGGAGGCATATATATATATATATATATATATATATATAATCTAAAAATGAAGAAAAACTAGTTGAATAATAAAAGATAATTCAAGACTCCAAAATAATTAGGGAATAGTTTTCTACTAACCCTTAATATGTTCCACGAGTTTTGTTGTCTATTTGAAATTCAACAGGAAAAAGAGAAATTCCCTATGAAGCCCATGATGTTTTCACTCACTCAAGAGCTCTGCCTTGAACAATCATCAAAGGAATGATGAGCATCTACGCAATCGAGGACTCAAGATGAACGACTGTGTCAAAATCCAGCTTGGGGGAGAGCGTCCCCCGTATATCTCGATAAGTATTCCTTTTCGAGTGATTTATCTTTTATTCTGAAAAGTATAAAATGATGCATAACTTAAGAAAACCAAATAAAAAGAGTGATGCATGATAATATTAGCTAGATAATATATTAGTTAAAATAAAAGATACAAGAGAGTATTAGAACCTAATTACCGTAGAACTCAATTTTAAACATAATGGAAATGATGAATAGTTGCTCTGTCTTAATTCCTTTCACGTGCCTAGTTTTCAAACACGAATTCTCTCGAGTTTTGGGTAGAACTGTCTTGATCTAAAGATAAACTCTGAGCCTGAAACTTGTGGGTTGCAAATGCTAGATCTAAATCTAGATAGTTGAGGAGTATGATATGAGAAAGTCTGAGCTGCTATTTATCTTGCTCCTACTGATGCTAGAGTTCTGGAGAATTTTATCTTTTAAAAATCTTAAAATACCATGATGAGTACTTGTATGACAAAGCTTAAAATTCCTACCACAGCCATACATAGGATAGAAAACTCCATTCATACTTTTTACTACTTGTACTTGCATTAAGCATTGTCGAGCTCTGCTAACCCTTAGAGGCTTATCATACTATTAAAATCAAGATCACGTACACTCCACTCAAATATGTTGCTTCTACACTTGAAGTACGCAATAACATGCCTTTTCATTTAGATCCACCAAATATATTTTTCTCCTACACTGGGAGAGAACACCACTCACATGTCTTACAAGATTTTTGTCACCTATCCATACATTTCATAAGCCTCAGTTATTGTTGCTCTAGGTTATTATTATCTCTTAATCTTTTATTATAGACAAGAATGTTCTGGGCTTATATATTAAAAAAAATATAGCCCAAAATATCTCTTAGTCTAAGTTCTTCAATTATTTAAAGAGAGATCAAAATCCCTTTCAAAGGAGCAAAAGTAGAATTAGATCCACTATCACCTTCATCATAAATAAACCACTCCTTGATCCATACACATGCACTTCTTGATTTGATCATATGCCTCGTTTCTCTGGATCCACTGTTTGACTTTACAAAATATGTTTTGCAAGTATGTACACGTTGTCTCCATACCAATAAGCTCCAGATAAAGCATTAGATGTAGGATGAGAGAAGGCAAATCTTAGTTTGCCTTGGAGAGGATCTAGAAATACCACATATATTGAGAGATTTGAGAGAGTCATACAAAAAGATACTCTGAGTTTTATTTTAAAAATCTTGCAAAACTCTAGAATAATAGTTGAATGAAGAGCTTGAGACATAATGCTTGATTTGATTGTTCTACTTTTCGACTGCTTAAGACCCAAGTGAAGGCTAATAAGCTCCATAGTTAAAGGTAATATTGGTAAGTCTCAAGGTTAGAATGGTTAGACCTAATCCGGAGGAAAATTCTTGTTTGAACGCATGTGTACTTTTGAAGCGTGAAAGCATTGTAGCAACTCCTGATCCATTATGAATATTTGCTAAGGGACTAGCAAAAGGTAAGCTTCAGAGAGTTGTTGACGAGGTTATCTACCATAATAAAAGGGTTAAAATAAATATATAAAGGGCTAATAAATGATCACCAACATAGGTTTAGGGTGTCAACTAACGAAATTCTATGAGTTTTGGTGAATCTATATTTTGCAGGGGGTTATCAGAATAATTTAGGAATTGATATCTTCCACGAGAAGGAACCCGCATCAATCAGCCTAACCTCCACGTCATGAATACGCAAGAGGCTTCTAGAAGACACCAGAGGACTCCACGAGGAGGGCCACCACGAGGCGCCGCCAGGTGGGGCCGACCGGCCCCTGGCCACCGCCCCTCGGCTCCTTCCTTTGCAAGCTACTTCAACCACCTCCAAGGATGCATCCTAACCCTACATGAAGGTCAGTTTGATCTAAGGGCTATATAAACAAGGCCCCAGACCCCCTCCAAAGGGGAATTCATTCAATCAATCATCAACCAGAAAGTAGAAGACCAACCAGCAACTCTCATCTCCTTAGAGCTCCATCAGATTTAGGCATAGCTAGATTAGAATTAGAAGTAGAGGAGTCAAGCAACCTTGGGCTCCAGATCTAGTCAAGAGGAGCTTGGTAAATCTAGTTCTTCTGTCTTGGATCAACATTGTTCTTCAGATATTCATCTAGTTCATCAGTTCTTATAGTTCTTGATCTAGTTCATGGTCTAGTTCTTTATGTTCTAATTGTTTATGTTCTAGTTCATAATTATTCTAGTTCATCATTATCTAGTTCTAGTTCATTATTCTTGACCATTATTCTTGATACATTAGATATGATCTTGTTCTTAATCTATATTACATCCTTGATTATTATGAGATTAGTCTGCTTTGATTATATATTTGGCATAGATAGTTTATCATTATGATTATACACATGTTCGCAAAGCACTCATCTTATTGAGTCATGGGTGGGTGGTCAACATTGTGTAAGTGTGGTACTTATACACTATTTACCTGCAAATGCACTCTATACTCTGGGCCATGTGGTAGATCGCGGGTGTGACATTCCTGTTAAGTCCTTTGTAGTCCACTCCCTGAGTGTAGAACTTAGTAGAACGTGGTTTCATTACTTAGTTGTTACTCTATTTCTCAGCTTTGTAATGGAGATGTTCCTTGTTTATGGATATCAGATAACCTAGCTAATGATTGACTGATATAATTGCACTAATCAATGTAGATTATGACTAATATTTAACGAATTACTTAGGAGTTATTCTCTTACTTTATATTTTGATCAATGACTTGTCATAGTAGTACTGCTCTAAGGAATATCATCTGAATGGTCTGATTATCATATATTTTATCTTTTTTTATTTGATTGATTCCTGTTTGAGAGTAAAGGATAGTGATTTCGAATATTCATATCACATGTGTAGAGTAGCCTTTAATTAACATGTGCCCCTCTGTTTGTTCTCCTTTGGTTAAATATAAATAATGATACCTAGGATAAACTTGGGTGAAATGCTGCAACAGGTGTATTTATTTGTGCGCTTGCAGATATATACTTTAATATCTTTATATAGTTAAGTGGCATGAGTACAATACCACCACACTCTTGGTGTCATGTTGAGGATGACAACCTAACGCGAGTGATGCTAAGAAGTGTCAACAATAGCCAAGTTCCTAGACCCTTTGCAAGGTTTCTACAGGAGAATGACATAGTCGCCCAGTATTCTACATCAGGTGAACCTTAGCAGAATGGAGTAGCTGAAAGGCGTAACCGTACCTTGATGGATATGGTGCGTAATATGATGAGTTACTCTAACTTGCCATTGAGTCTATAGATGGAGGTGTTAAAAACCGCCATTCTTATTCTCAATAGAGTACCAAGTAAGTCGGTGCCCAAAACACGGTATGAGTTGTGGACAGGAAAAGTACCCTCACTAAAACACTTACGTGTGTGGGGGAGTCCTGCTGAGGCTAAAGTGTTTAACCCAAATATTGGGAAGCTAGATCCCAAAACAGTAAGTTGTCATTTTATTGGATACCCTAAAAAGTCAAAAGGTTTTCATTTCTACTATCCAGATAGATATACAAAGTTTGTAGAAATGAGACATGCTGTTTTCTTAGAGGATGAAATTATGAGGGGAGCTTGAGAAATTATTCTTGAGGAGAAGCGGGTATGTGTGCCCACTCTGATGATTCAAGAACCATTCTTTGAATTACCTGTTCTTGTTGCACCAATCATGCCGGATACTGTAGTGCCAACACCTGTTGTTAGTTCTCCTATGGCAACAATGAATAATGATGAGGAACCAATCCTACAGGAACCTGTACAAACTGATACCATAGATGAGGGGGAGCAACAACAGCCCCAAACAGAAGATGTGCCAAATGTGGAGGCCCCGAGAAGGTCTCAAAGAGTTAGAAGATCAGCTATACCTGATGATTATGAGGTGTATAACACTGAAGAATTTCAAATAGAGGGTGATCCCACTTTATTTGAAGAAGCCATGAGAAGCGATAATTCATCAAAGTGGCTTGAGGCCATGGATGATGAAATAAAGTCAATGAGTACCAACAAAGTTTGGGACTTAGAACCTATTCCTAAACGAGCCAAGACAGTAGGCTGTAAATAGGTCTACAAGACAAAACATGACTCCCAAGGGAATATTGAAAGGTTTAAAGCATGACTTGTGGCAAAATGTTTCACGCAAAGAGAAGGGATTGATTACAATGAGACATTTTCTCCAGTTTCATGTAAGGATTCCTTCAGAATAATAATGGCATTAGTGGCACATTATAATTTAGAGTTACATTAGATGGATGTAAAAATGGCATTCCTAAATAGGGATCTGGAGGAAAATATTTACATGGCACAACCAAAGGTTTTGTCGTGTAAGGAAAAGATCGAATGGGATGCCGCCTAAAGAAATTGATTTATGGGTTAAAGCAAGCTTCAAGACAATGGTACTTGAAGTTTGACAGAACAATAAGAAATTTTTGGTTTAAAGAAAATGTTGAGGATAATTGTGTTTATGCAAAATTTAAGAATGGAAGGTATATCTTCCTAATCCTGTATGTAGATGATATCTTACTTGCTAGTAGTGATGTCGGTCTACTAGTGGAGACAAAGAAGTTTTTATCCTCAAAATTTGATATGAAAGATCTTGGTCAAGCTTCATTTGTTTTGGGTATAGAGATTCACTGAAATAGAAGTAAAGGGGTATTAGGACTGTCACAAAAGACATACATAGAAAAAGTTTTAAAGAAATTCAGTATGCATAAATGTAGTGCCTCACCTGCACCCATAGTCAAGGGTGATAGATATGGGGATTTTCAATGCCCTAGGAACTAATACAAGCTAGATCAAATGAAAGTGGTTCCATATGCTTCTGCTGTCAGAAGCCTACAATATGCTCAAGTGTGCACGAGCTCTGACTTAGTTTTTGTTACCGGGTTGCTTGGCAGATTTCAAAGTAATCCAAGGATTAAACACTAGAAATTGGTAAAGAAAGTCTTGCGATATTTGCATGGTACGAAAGGCCTCATGTTGATGTACAGAAAATCAGATTCTCTTCAAATAGTGGGGTATTCGGATTCTGATTATGCAGGAGATGATAGAAAATCCACGTCAGGATATGTGTTCACTCTCGCAGGAGGAGCTATTCCATGGAAAAGCTCAAAACAAACCGTCACTGCATCGTCCACAATGTATGCCGAGTTTCTAGCGTGTTATGAGGCAACAGGGCAGGTGAACTGGCTAAAGAAGTTCATACCCGGTTTGAAGGTGGTCGACAGCATACATGAACCACTAAAGTTATACTGCGATAATAATCTAGCAGTATAGTATGATCACAATAATAAGTCAAGTGGTGGTGCCAAACACATTGACATAAAGTATTATGTTGTGAAGGATAAAGTCCGGGATCAAATTATAAATCTTGAGCATATAAGTACTGGAAAGATGCTCGCGGATCCGCTTACAAAAGGCTTACCACCCAACGTGTTCAGAGAACATGTAGCCGGCATAGGTTTAAGGGAAAGCCTATAACTCCTGGACTATAAAGGGCCCAAAGTTAAAGTAACTATTTTAGATCAGAGATGTGTATTGTAGCTGTCAAATCCATCGGCGATTGACTGTGACAATAAAACATGCCCTATACACTTATCTGTGATAGAACGAGTAAAGTGAAAAGTGTTAAAGTCAAAGGTTCAAGTAAATGTTGAGATCAAGGAGGAGAATGTTAGATTGATCTCCAATCCATGAAAGACCCAACGACCTTCTTGGGCCTTGAACTCGCGCCCTGATCAGGGGCGCCCAGCCCATCTATGGCTAGTGGGCCCCGTCGTACTACGCATATAAAAGAGAGGTGGGGCCGGGGAACTCGGTACGAGATTCACCTGAGCCGCCAGTTTCCCCAACTACAACCCTAATCCTGATCACAAGAGAGGGGCGCAACCAGCGACGGGAAGCACTATCGCCGCTGTCACTGCACTGCGTCAACCACTCTCCACTGCATCGGCTTCCTCTTCACCGACCACCACCGCCGGTGTGCACAGCATCACCGACGAACAAGATGGCTGGCACCAGCTCCAGCTCCAATGCCACCGCTCTTCCTTCGGACGGTCTGCACATGCCCTCCACTCCTCTGTCTCTCTACCTCTCAGACAGTGGCGGATGCAGGATGAGAATCAAGGGGGGGCTAAAACAATGAAGATGTTGATTTGCATGAAGATTTAACGGTGATTTGAGGTTTTTGCTACAGTGTTTTTAGTGGTAAATCCAGTTATTAGGGGGGGCTAGAGCCCACCCAGCCCCCCTGTAGATCCGCCGCTGCTCTTAGATCTACTCCATTAGATCCTAAAGTTCTAACAGCTGGTCCTGTAGATCTAGCTCATAGGTCGAGCTCGCAACAGAGGGGAAGGTCAGGGACAGCAGGTACAGTGACAATATTCAAGGAAAAGGAGGAGCTTGGGAGTGGAACAGGGCTCACCCGAGCTGCACGAAGGTGGGGCAACAGAAAGGAGATGCTACTACTGTCCTCGGCGGGAAGATGAGGACACTGCAGACAGAACATTCAGCTCTCTGTCGATGGAGAGGTGCTGCTTCTCCGGTGAGGTGGTCATGAAGGAGCAGGGGAGGGTGGAGCAGAGCATGGCGTCGTGGAGGCGAGGCAAGGCACGGAAGAAGCGATGAGGACGAGATAGAGACGCTTGTTGTCTCGGCACAGCGAGGGCGGCGAAGGCCGGCGGCTCGCGGTGGATGGAGTTCGCAGTCACCGTGCCGAGGTGAGCACGATGCCACGGACGGCGCGAGGTCCTCGGGCACGGCGTCTCGGTGGTGGGATCCCAGCTCGACGTGGCCACGGAGGACAGCGTCACGGACGACGAGGCAGGGCATGGTGCTGGAGACTAAGCAGTCTGGCTCGGGGCATTGCGGCTTGGTCGTGGCAAGCACGTCCGTGCGGTTGTAGCGGCCCGCTCACGGTGGTCACCACGGACGTGCTCATGGAGGGCACGTCGCACGCGTTCGACATCGTGGCGTGGCATGGACGCAACCATAGGAAAGAGAGTGGTGGAGCGGTGGCGCGAGGAGGTGGCGTGGAGGCTGGCTGCAGCGTGGCAGAGCTGCGGCCATGGCCGGTTAGGGCTCGACGGCGCAAGCGGAAGGAAGAGAAGGGAGCAAAGGAGTGCGGCGGCAGATGGGGAGACGGAGCAGAGGAGCGACTGCTTGGCTTTTATACCACGGAGGCTAGGGTTGGGGCTTCCTACATAGTGGACAGCGGCGATCCTCGGTAGGCATGCCCAGGACACACGGCGCGAATCGCGCGGCGCGCATGTACGACGTCGAGGCGCTGGGCGCTCTGTTTCGGGCGGCGGCGGCAGTCTTCAGGGAGAAGGGCGTGGATTGCCCTAGGGTTCCTAGGCAGGGGCACCTTCCCGCTAGGCCGCTTGGGGGTTTCAAGGCCGAGGCCCAGGTGGTGGAGGCGAGCAGGCCTGCGCGGGAGGGGGCCAGAACTAGGCGATGGAGAACACGGCGCCTTCGACTTCTTCTTATCCTCAGCTGCTGACACGTGGGTCCCCCGCTTGTATAGGAGCATGCACGAGATGAATGCAAGGAGGTGCGGCGGCGGCGTGGCTTCTTCGTGAGTGCTGCGCACATGAGCGCAGGGAAGGGCTGGGCTGCGATCTGCTGCTTGGGCTGGCTTGGGCCCGAGGGAGGTTGAGGGAGTTGGGCTTGTACTTGCGATGGGGCAAAAATACGTATATATAATTATATATGCATATATACGTCTACTAGAGCCTTTGCATGGTTGTGCACGTTGTGTCTGCAGGCTTCGGCTTGCTTGTAACAAGTGCCTGCTCTAATTTTGAGAGCTACAAGGATGCATAGGGCTCCCGTATTTGATAGCACAGTAGCCTGCATAATTGTGCCGATAGCTGAGTTCTGCTGCTTCTGTACGCTTCACGTACTAAGGGGTACAGGACCATGCACGCAGCCTAGCTGGCTTTTGTACCTACATACATGTATACAATTGGGCACAGAAGCATGCACCTAGCTGGTGTAGCCTGAAAAGCTGGCCGGAAAAGGGGCTGGGCTCCGAGCTCCGGACTTGCAGTTGGTGCACTAGAAGATGTATACACATATATACATTCATATATACATGCATGGCTAAGAGGGTTTGGCCCAAGAAGAAAGAAGTTTTCTAATTCGATTCATTGGATTTGGAGTTGGATACTTAAGGAGATTTTTGAGGGAGAATTCAAAGGGGGAATGAGATAGATTTAAGAGGGACTTCAGAGGTGGATTTCAAGAGGAAATTTGAGATGAATTTGAAAAGGAATCGAGATGTGTTCTCCGATGCGTTCAATGGAGAACCCAAGAAGGAATTTAAGGGGATTTGAGAAAGAGTTTTCAAAGGGAGTTTGTGGAAGACTCATATGGACGATGAGATGACTTCAAGAGATTTAAGAGGGGGATTCGATGGAAGATCAAAAATGGAATTCACAGGATATTTGGAAAGAACTCAAAGAGGAATTTGAGAAGGGACTTTCTAATGAGATTGGAGGTGAATTCGAAAAGAATTCACGAGGAGATTTGCTATGGATATGTGTACTCCAACACAAACAAGACTCAAACACCGAACAAACACGAGAGCACCGACACACTCCTACAATCAACTCTTTATGAATGCATTGATTTGTTCACGTGTTTATCTTACGTTTGACCTACATCTACATGCTTCACACATTTGCGGAAAATTTTTAAAAAAGCTCATATGACTACCAGAAACGCCACGTTTGCCGAGTGCCCAATCGTTTGCCGAGGGTCAAAAATCGGGTACTCGGCAAACATCACCTTTTCCGAGTGTCAAGCCAGCGGCCCTCGGCAAACAATAGAAACTTGGCAAAACAGCTGTTTGCCGAGCGCCGCGACAGGAGCACTCGGCAAACGTGTAATTTTACCGAGTGCCAGGAATAGCGGCTCTCAGCAAACCAAATGCTCTCGGCAAACTGCCATCGGCCGTCTCCCAACCGAGCTCCATTAATCGTTTGCCGAGTGCCCGCCATCAGCACTTGGCAAATGTTCCTTTTTGCTGAGTGCTATTTTGGGGCTCTCGGCAAAAGTTTTTTTTTTCATTTTAGACCTCGTAAATTTTTCTACCATATACATTAAGCATTTAGTACTCCATGTTAAAGTTTGGTGTTTTTTTGTATTTGTTTGCTATATTTAACTAATTAAATGTATTTCCAGTAATTTTTTGAATTAAGTCAAATTTTAACTGCAAGTGATTCAAATATTTGACAAAAATGAGTACAAAATTGATATTCATGCTTTTTTCCCATGTTGAGGCCTGACCTGCGATATGAAAAGAAATTTCAACATCTTATTTAGGAAACATGACCTCGACCCGTGCGCTCGCGGTTTTTAAATTCTATAAAACGTAAATGAAGTTCGAAAATCATGAAATTTGACAAGATGTCATGATATTGTATGTGGATCTTGTGGTAAAAAATTGAGAATGTTTCGCACAAGTTATCATGTACGTTGCTCACAACCTGCAACATATCTGAAGTTTCAATATTGTTGAGAATGATCCGGTATGATTTAGAGTGCAAGTGACTGTCGAGTTGTGGTTTCACTCTAAAACATTTTGTATGGTCAATATACATCAAAGATTGTGTGATATGAAAGTTTGGTAATTTTTAAAATTCATTTGATATTTTTAATTTTTTTTCTTCACTCATGGAATGCATGGAATAAAGGATTTTGAGCTTAATTACATGAGATATTGATCTATATTTCATAAAACAACTTGACATGCATTGTAAAGTGAAATTAATAAGGTATTTGAAAAGTATGTCTAAACAAATTTGACAAAAAAATTTACAAACATTGTTTGTCGAGTGCCCAGGAGGTGGTGCTCGGCAAACGTCTGTATTTGCTGAGTGCCGGGAGATGGCACTCGGCAAATGGCCATAGTTGCCGAGTGCCTGGAGGTGGCACTCGGCAAATGTCCACTGTGCGATTTTTTAAAAAAAATGTTTGCCGAGTGCTCTGACATGGCACTCGGCAAACGGATCTAACACTCGGCAAACAGATCTCAGACTTAACATTTTTTGACAGCGCGCCGCTCTCTTCTCGGTCTCTTCACTCTCTTCTCACTCAATCCGCCGCCGCCGTCTCCCACCCACGCTCACGCACCCCCTCGCCCACCTCCTGCCACCCTCCCTCACGCGCGACCCCGCCGGTGTGCACCCGCCACGAGCACGCCGGCCGCCGCCCGCGCACACGGCAAGGCCCCTGCCCGCCGCCCCGTCTGCCGCATCCCCGTCGTCCACGCCGGCAAGGCCCCCTCCCCAGCCCCCACTAGCTCCTAAGGAGGAGGAGTCTAGCTGCGTGCACGCCAGTCGCCACCACCAGCTCCCGAGGAGGAGGAGGCTGGCCGCACGCACACCGGCCACCGACCGCCGGACGCCCGCACGCCTGCCGCCGGTCCCCGTCGTCCACGTTGGCCCGGCCAGCGCCCCCGCCACCACCAGCTTCCGAGGAGGACGAGGGAGGAGGAGGAGGAGGAGGTCTATGGCTCCCTGCCCCTGCTACTCCTTAGCCTAGCCCCCGACATTGGCTCCGATGACGCTGCTGCCACCCCGGCCCTCTACAAGGTCATTGTTGTAACACCCCATGTGTTAGGCTTGTAGTTGGCACTTGCATTGCATGAGCCTAAGCATCATTTGTTCATATATGAGCATGTAACATATGTGATGCACTAGTGCAACATGTGAAACATGCCTATATAGAATGTGCTTTTGAAACATATGCAACATACTCTTGTTAATTATGTTTCAATGTATGTATGTAGAAGCTCATTCTTGGTAATGCAAGTGAGTTTTGATGTCACTTATTTTATGTTTCTCACATCACTTTCTATCTATAGTGATCCCTAGAAAAGTTTCATGAAGCTTGGAATCAAAAAGTCACATGAAATGATAAGTTATATGCTTGTTTGGATTAGAACTGAAACATGCCTTACATCCCATGGGAACTAGTGTTTATGCAACATACAAATGAAACATGTGCAACACATCTTGGACACATGTGGAACAACCTAGTGAAACATGTGTAGCATGTATCTTGAAACAAACACATGGAATAATTGAAACATGGTGATGAAACAACTATAGCATTTCACTTGAGTTCTATGTTTCAATGCATGTGAGGCCTACACTTTTGTGCAACCTATGCATGGTGTGTATGTTTGGCCTCTACAACACCTTAACTACACTTAGGACACTTAAGAGAATGATGTTCATGTTGATCATTTTGCCTAAATGTGCTTCTAAGTGATGGTTGACCATGTATGGACCCTAGAACCCTTTTGTTTGACCATTTCAAAAGTGGGACCTAGAAGCTCTACATGACTGTGCACCCTTTTACAAAGTTGTAGATAATTTTATAAGGAACAAACTTTGTTTAAGAGTTAAGTCATGAAAATGTGTGGAACATGCCTAAAAAGGGGGGGCACAAGTCAGATATAGGGCTGAATTCCACACTTAGCATTTTAAACCCTGATTTTTGTGTCATCGACGTTGGCATCTCGCGTTCTCGAAATTCCGTTAAGTAACTCGAGATGACCCAAAAGTAAAAGTTGGAATACATATCATGGAGAAGCTCATGTAAGAAGATGACACTTATTTGACTCCATTTGGTCCATCAAATTGGAGTATTTGTTAATGGTTGTCGACATTGACAATGCCATCTTGACACATCATTATCTCTTAAATGGTTAACCCAATGACCTAAGTGCCTTAACACAAATTGTAGAGCATCAAGAGATGAGCAAATCTTGTAATTAGCACATGTACAGATTTAGCCCGTAGCAAGCCCAAATTTGGACTCCAACCGGACCACTTCACTGACCGCCCCTGTTCGTGCTTTTGCTCCAAAGGCGACGCGTGGACAGGGGCGTGGCGCTCATGCCCGCACCGCGCCCCCACTCCCTGGCCACATGCCCAATTCCCCCCTTTTCATGATGTGGAGAGCCAAAGCTCATCCGCAGGCCACTCAGTCGCTCCTTTCCTAGCTGCTGCATGTGCATGCGCGGGCACAGACACCGCCGTGGCCGCGATGGCAGCCGCCGAGCAGAGCTTCGACCATCGCTGTCGCTCCCAACACTCCAAGCCATCGCGGCCTCCACCGCGTGCACCACCATGTCCGCGTCCCCTCACTCCATCCCTCACATACGTTCGTTGCAGCCAAATCCGCCAAGGTCGGGCCACGGCCATGCAGCTCCGCCGACGAGCCGTGAGCTCTCGTGGACGGGCCACCTTGGACCGCTACCGGGTCAATTGAGCCCGCCATCATCTTCACCGATGCATGCCGACCATCTTGCGTCTTTTCCCTGGCCGCCTAGCCCGCTGGAGCACTGCCGCCGTCGGAGCCGTGCCCTGGCGTGTCATCACGCACGTGGCCAGGAGGCCATGGGCCACCTCACACTGAGCCACGACCGTCTTCAGATGCGCCTCAACGTCGCGACCCTCACCGACCCTTCCTCGCCGTCGGCAACCGCCTCACCGGCCAGAGGATGGCCGGCCAGCAAGCCACCGCCGCCTCCTCTGTTTTTCCCGTCGACCGGAGAAAGAAGAGGACTGACTCCCCCTCTCTCTATTCTTTCTCTATGGATGACAGATGGGGCCATCTGGGCAGCGGGTCTTGCATGTCGGTTAAGTGGTGACAGATCTGGGTGTGTAGCCGGGTGCGCCTAGCAAATTAAATAGAATGCGGTTTTATAGTAAATTGAATTTCAGATTTTGTATAAATCTTCTAAACTCCATATCTCATGCTAGGAAACTCCAAAAATAGCAAATATGGACTTTTTTGAAACCTTGAGAAGTGATCTATGCAGTAGAGTCATAAAATATTAGGTGTTTGCAGATGTTTTCTGATGACTTTATTTAAGCTTTAAAAGTGCTCTAAAATGCCTTAAACATTGACCAGAGCAAGATCTGGAGTTTTAGACATCCAAAAATATTGATTCTTGTTCTGTTAATCTTGTGATAACATGTAATAACTAATTAAAATATTAAACCTATTAGTTGTTCACAATTTTCTTAGGGTTTTGATTTTTTCTTGCTAATTAGGCCTTTCTTGCATATGTGGATTGGGAAATTCAAAACTGATGTTGTGATGCTTCAAATGATATGAAATTTTTATGGTAGTCTTGTTATGCTA
Source organism: Saccharum hybrid cultivar R570 (assembly GCA_038087645.1). Taxonomy (NCBI): domain Eukaryota; kingdom Viridiplantae; phylum Streptophyta; class Magnoliopsida; order Poales; family Poaceae; genus Saccharum; species Saccharum hybrid cultivar. Next base: position 3,343,331 of record JAQSUU010000270.1, read on the forward strand.
TGTATGTACTGTGGTATAAATTTCATGGTCATTGCTTACAGTATTGTCAAGTTATTGATTTAACTTTTTTATGGCTTGATAAATAGCTTATAAATAATATATAAATGATAAAATGGAAAATGTTGTTCCATTACCTTAGTATGATGTTGCTCTATCATGTTGATTCATAGTATGACCATGTGTTCATAGAAAATATTGAGTTTTAGGTTTATCTTGCACTCATATGATTTATTGCAAAAGCTAATTATCTTTTTCATAGAGGTTGATATACTTGTCCAAATGGCTTAAAATTGGGATAGTAGACTATTGGGAGCACATTTAGGCCATTGTAATTTTGGTAGGATTTATTGTGCAAATTTGGTAGGTGTTCATAATTCCACCTAATTATCTAAATAAATTAAGAAAATGAATTAAAATAATTTATTTAGGAATGGACACTATGTTTTCTGGTGTTGGTTAGTCATGTGTGACATGTTGGTAAAGTTGGTTTTGACCAATTATATGTTTGCAACATAAGTTAGTATTTATTTCTTGCAAATGTGGTTTCTAGACAGATCTAGGAACTTAGCAAAGTTTTTCATGATAACATGCTTTGTTGTGAAACTTGTTCATACAAAAGTTGTATATAATTCATGTATCTAGCTGCTGTTAAAATTTGGTATCATTTGGCCAAGTATTTTATGAGTTATAGATGTTTAAAGTCAGATCCCAGATTGGGTTGCTCTCTGTTTGGAGCAGATCAGATTATGTAGTTTCATCTTTTCGACCTATTAAACTTGGGAACCAGGTTTAGTTGGTATTTAATGAATTGTAGAAAATTTCATAAGCTTTCCAGATTATCCTCTTTAATGTCATTTGGAATTATGTAGCTCCTGGAATGATGTTATTTCTGACTGTTCATGCTGATTGCAAATCTGAACTTTTCTGTTAAGCATAGTTTGAGTTACATAAGTATGTTGGTGTTGCTACTTGGTACTTGGGTTAGTACCCTGTGATATTTTGAGACTTTTGTCTTGATTGATGTGCTTGTAATCTTCTATGTTTAAGGACCGATTCGCTGTACGTCCTTGAGTCATGTTGAATGCAGTCTAACACTTAGTTGGCTAGATAAGTCGTTCCGACTGCGAAGCCAAGTAATACAATTCAGGCCGGGAATCGAATGGTAGGTCGCATCTTGGAGGAAGTAAGGATGTTCTTAGGAACATTGACATAAGACCAAGGGGGATTAAAGTCCCTATCATCCTGGCAGAGTGTTGCCCTTGGGGATGAGGCATCAGTCGAACCCGCGACTCATGAATCGTACCAAAGGTGGCTTGTGCGACCCTGGCAAGGGTCTGCGCGATGAGTGTTAGAAATACCCCTCCAGCTGGATAGGAACTCGATTTGAATCGCCGTCGCTCCCGGTTAGTGAGCACTTGACTTGAGCAGCAGCAACGTAGATTCAATTAAATTGAACGGATGGTTAATTGGATGATGATAGAAATATTGCCTCAATTTATACCTGCTATGGTTAATATTTTTTGCTCCTAATCAAGTGAGTGCTCTAGTATAGGTTTCAATATAGATGACAAGTTAATGATAATTAACTTGATGCTTAAGCATTAATGATTACTTATCTATATTAAGATTTTATGCAAAATGTTGTCAAGCTAGCCCACTTTATTTCAGCCTTGCATGATCCTTGGTGTCACCTTATTTCTGGTTTCTGACGGGTAAGTCTAGTTGAGTACCTTCTCCTACTCAGGGTTTTATTGCCACTTGTTGCAAGCTGTGATGTATCATGGCGGCGGCAAGAGTTGGTTGGCTCCTGCCGTAGTGGTGGAGTGTGATCACGGGCATGATCCTTCTGAGTTATCTTCTATCTAATGCTTTTGTTGAAAGTCGACCTTGGTACTGACATGTATTTGAAATAAGGGTGTTGTTAGTTTCAAATTACTTTGCTTCTGCTACTTTTGAACTTAAGTTGTAATAACTATGTTGAACTCCGATGTATATTGGGCTACTTATGAAATGGATGTAACATGTGACTTGTTATGTTGAATCACTACGATCTTGGCTTGTATGTTGGTTGATTTGAAATCCCTCATGATTTCATTGGACTACCAGAGTTATATGGGCTCAAGTGCAAGAATTCGATCACTTCGGTGATTGTTTTTGTACTTGTGCTCTTATAATTTGGACGGTTCTGTGAAAGCTGGCATCGGAGCAAGATTCAACATTAAACTTGTCGTATGTGTATTTAAAAAAAAAATTTTGTTTTATAAAATTAGTTTTGTCAACTTATAGCTATATATAGGTTTGTGAAATCTGAATTCTAAAGCTAATATGCCAGTGGTCAATTTCCTTATGCCCATATAAGGATTATTAGGTGGCTTATATAAGTACTAACTTGGGGGTTTTTTCATTTATGCATCTATGCCCAGGCCAAGGTATGAATGTGTGATAACTCTCCCACACTATGCTACCCGGTGTGTCAGATTAGAGGTAGCCTTCATATATGAAATAGCCATATATGATGCTAGTTTACTTTTATGCAACATCGCACCTACGCTCAGGTGAGTGTGAGTTGTGAGAGCATGACCGTCCAACCAGCGGTCTAGGGGAGAGCTAGTTTTGGTTACTGGATTATTTACATGTTACACACATGTATATATGAAGGTACTTAATTGTGGGAGATTGATGATTCGGGTAGTTTTGGTGCTACATGTACGTATACAGGGGTATATGTATATGGGAGTGCTTAGAATTTCACCTTCCTGTTTTCATTGTGTGCTATATTTGGGGAAATGTTGGGCTGCAATGAAACCTTTCTGCAGGTACGCTAACCACGAATGCGTAAGTCAAATGTAACTGACGACTAGCTATATATCGAGAGAGTGCGTGTTATGCCACCGACATAGAACATGATTGCCACCTTAGGTTAGCAATTTTGGAAGGACGAATAGGACGAAGCATGCATCACCCTGATTGTTGCTTTAGGCATAGCTATGCTCCTCTCACCCTTGTTCAAATGATAACTAACTTGTGATCAATGTGTTACGCTATCTTTCTTGTGTGGAGTTAGACATGAATGCCTTGTTCCATGTTGCTTGAATAGGGAGTGCTTGAAGATAGTGTGTGCTTAGCCTTGCTAGAAAAAAGTGTGGTTACATGCTTGAAACGATAGATGTCCTCTAGCTTAGCCTAGTGGTGGATATGTTGTTCACCTAAGCGTTTGCAAATGCTTTAGACCTCACTTAAGTAATTATAGATTCTCATGAATGAATTAAATTCGTGTTGGTCTAAGGTAACAAAATATAGAGCTACTAGAATAACATGTTTGTGTGCTCTCTTGTTAAGTAGAACAAAGGCAAGCTTTGTTTTGCTTGTTGGACATTGGCTGCTAGAACGATTTCTGTTGCAGTGATACTTTTGTGGTCATAATGGTGTTTTATGTGGTTATGGAGAATACCAAAGTTTTAGCTAACTTACTCATCTAGCTTGTCCTAAAATTTCATGACACTAGGCCTTATGGTTTGGGAGTTATGACCTTTAGAAGTTTGCTGTCAGGTTTTGCTTGTGTTTTGAATGGATCTGAATGTTTGGTTTGGTTGACCTATGTGCATAAGGAATCATGTCTTCGAGATAATAGAAGAAGTGTAGTACTTTTTCTAAGATTTCCAAAATGTCTGATAGCACTAATTGTGGTGGTCTAAATCTCTAGTTATGAGCTTGCAAAGTGGAATGACAGAATCTGTCCAAATCTGGGCAGAGATGTCTTCTTATCTTGTTTGGCCTTGTTAGCTGTAGAATCATCTTAATATGATAATCATAAAGTTATAGACAACTTAATAAGCTTTACATAAAGTTAAGGCTCAGCCTTGTTGTGTCCTTAGAACTCCAGTTATGCATCTTTGAAGTTCTTGTCAGTTTTCTGTCCATATTGGTACAGATCTAAAACATCAGCATGTTTGGCCATGTTAACCTGTGATTTAGCTTTTGGTATGAATAAAAAAAGGGTGGAAACTTCCTAAGCTTTCTAGAAAGTCTAGGATCACCTTTGTGGGATGTCTACAACCTTAGTTATGGTTGAAACAAGTAACTACTGTGCTGCCATCCAGATTCTTTGAACATACTAAGTTAGCTACCTTAGCTAACGTTTGTTTGGACTAAACTTGTAGTTAGTTCTTGCTTTAGATAAAGCTTGTTAGGGGTGAGCCGAGTGATTAGTAATGATTGCTGTGTACGAGCTTTTTTCTTGGTAATAGTTGCTTGAGTTCGTTTGTGTAAGCTTCTTCATGTGTTGCTTGAAGTTATGATGCATGTATGTATGCTTGTTATCTAGGAAGTACCCTAGTTGTCACCTTGTTTGTCCTCGGTGAGCATACGAGGGTCGCATAGCTTTATCCTAGAACAACATTCACATTACGTAACTGTATGGTTGTTGTCTTCAATTAGGTTCTTTTTCTTATGAGCCTAAGCCTGTAGCAGTGGTTGCTTGCTTTGAATGTTTGTGCACAATGCCTTTGCTTGATATCTAAGCCTGAGCCGGGACCCTTAAATATTCGCGTATACCCTGGCTGTCCTACACCCGCACGTGAATACCTTTGTTTGACCTACCAACCAAGATAGATCTCCACAAATGCCTCCTTTTAGCCATAGTTGTTCTTTGCCAAGTTATGGAGACCATACCTAAATCCATATTGGACCTCCTGGTTGCCTCTCCTAAAGGTTAGCTAGTGTGATGCCACGCCTCTTTGCTATGGCCCCAAAATCGTTTGCTTGTAAATTTGTGTATCTACCTCATCGACTCAATCTATGACTACATATTGGTTTTTGCCCTTGAAATTTGCCAGTCTCAAGATGTTTACCAGTCTTGATCTCATGTTGTGGTCCAACATGACCAAATCTCGTGGTAATCTTTCATTTTGTCCTCACTGTGGTGAACGCTAGGCGTACGTGGAATTAAGCAAAAATCTCGTGCTTAGTCGCATTCGACAATTGAACTATGTTCTCTTGTGAGGTGTTTTGATCTACAGATAGCTTCCCTGTTGATTCTAAACCTTGTGACTAACTTTGCTTGCTATCCCCCCTTGTATAATGCTTGTTTTTACCACCCAAATTGTGTCACTTGAAATTTCACCTTGGTGGTGTGATCAGTAATGGTGTTATGAGTAGCAACTAATGGTGCCGCGACGAAACCAAGAGCCTCCTGTGGGCGGCCGATGCCAGGTTGTGCTGCTCGGCACGCGCTGGTATCTTAGTTTCTAGTCATGATCCATTGCGGAACAACATAACATGTTATTCTCATGTGAACTTTTCCTTGGTTATCTTTCCCATATCTTATCGTAAGATCCTTATTTAGGACTAAATGTAGTAGAGCTTCCTCCTGAAGTTGCTAAGAGGATAACCTTTGAAGAATAGGTTACTGACATAAACATTAATAGACTGCAATAGGTGGTAGACAAGTGACTCTACTTAGTTGTCCTAGTATTGATGAACGTCATCTAGTGAGTAAAGTATCTCATCTCTATTGGATAAAAAGGACACACAACCCTTAATGTTGGACAAGTTATCTGTGGGATGAGAATTGATTGTCGCATTGTGCATATGACCGGAGCTATCCAAGTCTCAATCTTGTGTGCATAATGACCATACAATCAAAATTAACCCTCTCTGGTGTGACTCCTTATCTGCTGACCTCGATGGCAACCATTCATTCTGCATCAAACATGATTATTGTGGTCAAGAGTGAAGATTTAGAATTTTTAGTGTTGAGAGACAACTAATTAGTTACCAATAGGAACGTTAACCTCCAACTAGGTAATGATCCCTTGGTAGCTACAAAGGCTATGTCTTACAGAGCAATAACAAACAAGAAGTTAATCAACTAGCCAACAACTTGAGTGCCACTCTATCTTCCACAGCCAATGTGACCAAGTCAATTCCATCTTGGACAATCGCACAAATAGTGCAAGGTGTTCTATCAGCTAAGGTGAAGAATTAGAGAAAGTATGCCCTAGTTCCGATCAGCATTCGTATGCCCAAGGTGCCACAAATGGTGTTGTTTAGAACACTATTGGATGAAGTGTTGAGGAATAGTTGAAAGCGGCTCCCTATCCTTGTAGGTAGATCCTCCAAGCGGAGTATGCATTTTGCCTTGCAAAATTAACCCACAAGTTCAAAGCGTGTGCATCATCGGATTGGTATGTAAATTAATGGTCGAGATCTGTTGTTGGATGGCCCTTTTGAGGTCCCACAGATACTAGTTTACACTCTTTCATTGCTTTTGCTTTCTCGTATCAATAATGTACGAGCAGCTGTGGTGTTCCACAAATCAATTTATACCATCGCAAATCAAAAGCAATTTGAAAAGTGTCAAACAACAGATTTCCCATCTTAGAGCTACTGTTTGATCCAAAAGAGGAAGCCTCACAGTGAAAAGTTAGCCTGACAAAGCTAGTTTCACTACATTGCAAGTCAAACTCAACTTACTGTGCAATTGCCTCACGAAGGGGATTGTACTCAACTTGCTCGGTAGGGAGCTATTTACCGAAGTTGATAAATACTTGCAATTTTTGCTATCTGCCAGACCTTGCTATATCCTTCTTTGGCAATAATTGATAATACTCACTGATCTTTGGTATCTTAAAGTGTTCTTACCCAAGAGGTTACATCTGATTCAACCTAGATAACTGTTGTCTTTGGATAAAAGAATCTTATTAGATAGCTGTTGGCAGAAATACGAAGCCGACAGAGTCAGCTATCATATTCACTAACCCCTCGATAGACGCAGATAATACAGTGTTGTCATCAGAGAAGGATGAAAGTCCTATGTTTGGTGTTGGTAATTAGTGACAATGCCTAATTACTAATCATATGCCTAAGTTGTATGTAGCATATGAGGATTAGTACATTCCAAGGTTGGTGGCAAGATGGACATGGTAATCATGATGACCACACTTGGATTTGGACGCAACCCTACATGATCAATGCAAAGGTATATGCTTAAGGGTTGCATTTTAGTAACCAAGACACCTAGTGGGTGTGGTTACATTATAGGTTAGATAGCCGTACTATAAAGAGGGGAATGACACGGCTATTGAACTCCTAAGTGCCTCTAGGTGTGCATTTCATAATCATATGCATTTGGATAGAACTAATAACGCCTCGAAAAATGATTGTGAAAATGCTAACACACTGACACATGACGAGATCACTTGGTGGTGTTAGCACGTTTGCGAAGGCGGTGGAGTTTGAGCGGTAGAGAGGGTTTGGGGTCCTCTCTTCCTCCCACCGAGCTTGCGAGGCGGGATTCAAGAGTTTTCAAGGAGTTGAAATGACTTTTTTTCACTACGCCGGAAGTCAGAAAAGAAACAGAGGCGAACGAAGGTCATAGAAGTGACCGGACGCTGGACCGAACGCGGTCTCTGTTTGACCGGACGCGTCCGGTCAGTGTTCAGCGTCTGCGCGTGTCTCAGCTTTTTGATCGGACGCGGTGGCGTGTCCGGTCACAGTCAACTGGACGCGTCCAGTCGTTCAGGGAGCTTACTAGACTCTAACCGGATGCTGGCACTGTGGCGTCTATTCAGTTCTGCAGCGTGTCCGGTCGCTGTTTCGATGTGCGCTGCTCAGGCTTGACCAGCACGTCCGGTCCGTAATGGGACCAGTGCATCCGGTCAAGCGTCGCGCGTCCAGTCGTTGCGACGAGCGCGTTCAGTCGGTGGTTCACGGTGTAAGCGCTGTGCGATCGGCGCGTCCGGTCAGTTTGACCAGCACGTCCGGACAGCGCGACTTTTGCTGTTTCAAGTGCCTAACGGCTATATTCGAAGGGGTACATCTGTAAATACTCGTTGGCTGGCTCAAAGCTCCCTCCCTTGCACTTTTGACATACTTGTGAGCACTTTGAGCTAAGCAACTCCCCTCCCACTCATCTCTCTTGCTTCTTTGCAAATTCAAAGTGAGATTGAGTGATCCAAGTGCATTTGCATTGTGAGATTACATCTAGTTGGCACTTGGTGGTTGATTTGCTGCGGGATTCTTGTTTCTCTTGGTGGTTGCTGCCACCTAGATGGCTTGGAGCAGCTTGGAGGTGTTGGCAAGAGTTGGTGATTGTTCTTGGCCACCTCCGGTGATTGTGAGGGGTTTGTGCCTACCTCGGTGAAGCGCCAAAGGCAACGTTAGTGAATTGCTCGTGTCATTTGCAACCTTTTGCCATTTGGTAGGTTCTTGTGGCGCCTTTTGAGAGGCTCGGTGTGTGACCAATTAGCCACCGAACCATGTGGTGAAGAGGGACACAACGGGGACTAGCATGCTGGCAAGCACGTGAACCTCGGGATAAATCTTTGTGTTATCACTTTCATATTGTGATTGATTGATCCCGGTGTTCGGTTGTCTTGGTATTCATTGTTGATCATATTGGTTGGCTCATTACTTTGCCCCTTGGTGAAACTCTCCCAACTCAACTCCGCATTACTTTCTTAGTTATCTTTGCTAGCTAGTTAGCTTTGCTAGAGTAGCTCCTTTGTGTAGCTTGCTAGCTGTAGTTGTAGTTACCTTCTCGGTTTGACTTGTGCGGTTGAGTGCAAATATACTAGAATTGTGAATTGGTTAGGTGGCTTGCAAACACCCTGTAGGCTAAGCAAAACTCACATCTCGCTACTTGTTATATTGATAAACTTGTTTAGCTTGTCTTTGTAGAAAATTTTAAAAGGCTATTCACCCCCCTCTAGCCATCAAGACCTTTCAAAGGAGAACTGCATGCATGAAATAGGAAGTAGCTTTCCCTTAGTTGATATATGAATGATTGAAAATTTATGACCAACATAGACCTTGTCTGCTGGTTAGTCCATTTCCTATAGCCTCAAAGGATGTTTGTCATCTATGGTCTCACCCTTTTGGAAGGTTGTGCTCAAGCCACTTTGGTAGAGGACTGCTTTTCAAACGGTGGGAACAAAGTCATTTCAACGAGTATACTTCTGAATATTGCGGTCTAGTGTCAAGTTCATATGGCCTATGTTGTGTCCATTAAAGAATCAAATACTTGTGAGGGGTTCACTCATGGACCAAATGATCTCCGTACATTGAGAATGCAGTACTGTGCTATCTTGGATTCCTCCCAAAGTAACAATGCTTCATGGAAGTCAATGAAGGAAATTCTTCAGACAAAGTTTACCATGAAGAGTAAGTATCAGAAAATGCCTTTGACCAAATTATTCACTGATGTTGAAGCTTTATAGTTGAATGCTATAGCGGATGTTGGAAACTAGATAACATGTCTCTCTTCCTTAAAAGGTCTTCCGTTCTGAATCTCGGGACGCGATTCCTTTAAGGGGGGAGGGCTGTAACACCCTAGGTGTTAGGCTTGCAGTTGGCACTTGCATTGCATGAGCCTAAGCATCATTTGTTCATATATGAGCATGTAACATATGTGATGCACTAGTGCAACATGTGAAACATGCCTATATAGAATGTGCTTTGAAACATATGCAACATACTCTTGTTAATTATGTTTCAATGTGTGTATGTAGATGCTCATGCTTGGTAATGCAAGTGAGTGTTGATGTCACTTATTTCATATGTCTCACATCACTTTCTATCTATAGTGATCCCTAGAAAAGTTTCATGAAGCTTGGAATCAAAAAGTCACATGAAATGATAAGTTATATGCTTGTTTGGATTAGAACTGAAACATGCCTTACATCCCATGGGAACTAGTGTTTATGCAACATACAAATGCAACATGTGCAACACATCTTGGACACATGTGGAACAACCTAGTGAAACATGTGTAGCATGTATCTTGAAACAAACACATGAAACAATTGAAACATGGTGATGAAACAACTATAGCATTTCACTTGAGTTCTATGTTTCAATCCATGTGAGGCCTACACTTTTGTGCAACCTATGCATGGTGTGTATGTTTGGCCTCCACAACACCTTAACTACACTTAGGATACTTAATGGAACGATGTTCATGTTGATCATTTTGCCTAAATGTGCTTCTAAGTGATGGTTGACCATGTATGGACCCTAGAACCCTTTTGTTTGACCATTTTGAAAGTGGGAACTAGAAGCTCTACATGACTATGCACCCTTTTACAAAGTTGTAGAGAATTTTATAAGGAACAAACTTTGTTTAAGAGTCAAGTCATGAAAATGTGTGGAACATGCCTAAAAAGGGGGCCACAAGTCAGATATAGGGCTGAATTCCACACTTACCATTTTAAACCCTGATTTTTGTGTCATCGACATTGGCATCTCGCGTTCTCAAAATTCCGTTAAGTAACTCAAGATGACCCAAAAGTAAAAGTTGGAATGCATATCGTGGAGAAGCTCATGTAAGAAGATGACACTTATTTGACTCCATTTGGTCCATCAAATTAGAGTATTTGTTAATGGTTGTTGACATTGACAATGCCGTCTTGACACGTCATTATCTCTTAAATGGTTAACCCAATGACCTAAGTGCCTTAACACAAATTGTAGAGCGTCAAGAGATGAACAAATCTTGTAATTAGCCCATGTCCAGATTTGGCCCGTAGCAAGCCCAAATTTGGACTCCAACCGGACCACTTGACTGCCCGCCACCTGTTCATGCTTTTGCTCCAAAGGTGACGCGTGGACAAGGGCGTGGCGCTCATGCCCACACCGTGCCCCCACTCCCTGGCCGCATGCCCAATTCCCCCCTTTTCGCGATGTGGAGAGCCGAAGCATGTCCGTAGGCCACTCAGTCGCTCCTTTCTTCGCTGATGCACGTGCACGCGTGGGCATAGACGCCGCCGCGGCCGCCATGGCAGCCACCGAGCAGAGCTTCGACTGTCGCTGTCGCTCCCAATGCTCCAAGCCACCATGGCCTGTGCCATGTGCACCACCATGTCTGCCTCCCCTCACTCCATCCCTCGCATACGTTCGTTGCAGCCAAATCCGTCGAGGTCGGGCCGCGGCCATGTAGCTCCACCGACGAGCCACGAGCTCCTGTGGTCGGGTCACCTCAGACCGCTACCTGGTAATTGAGCCCGCCATCATCTTCACCGATGCATGCCGACCATCCTGCGTCTTTTCTGTCAGAGCCATGCCCCGGCGTGTCATCGTGCACGCGGCCAGGAGGCCATGGGCCACATCACGTCGAGCCACGACCGTCTTCGGATGCGCCTTGACACCGCAACCCTCACTGGCCCCTTCCTCGCCATCGGCAACCGCCTCACCGGCCAGAGGATGGCCGGCCGGCAAGCCACCGCCGCCTCCTCTGTTTTTCCCATCGGCCAGAGAAAGAAGAGGACTGACTCCCTCTCTCTCTGTTCTTTCTCTATGGATGACAGGTGGGGCCATCTGGGCAGCAGGTCCCGCATGTTGGTTAAGTGGTGACAGATCTGGGTGTGTAGCCGGGTGCGCCTAGCAAATTAAATAGAATTCGGTTTTATAGTAAATTGAATTTCAGATTTTGTGTAAATCTTCTAAATTCCATATCTCATGCTAGGAAACTCCAAAAATAGCAAATGTGGACTTTTTGGAAACCTTGAGAAGTGATCTGATGACTTTATTTAAGATTTAAAAGTGCTCTAAAACTGTCTTAAACATTGACCAGAGCAAGATCTAGAGTTTTAGACATCCAAAAATATTGATTCTTGTTTTATTAATCTTGTGATAACATGCGGTTGGCTATATTTGCTATCGTGGAAAGGAACCATGTGTTAATAAAATGAAATGAGACCGGGCGGGATGACGATAGTGAAGCAACAAGGCATGGAGGTCTTGGGTGTGGATCAATCCCCGCCTAAGTCATTTAAGGACCGATTCGCTATACGTCCTTGAGTCATGTTAAACGCAGTCTAACACTTAGTTGGCCGGATAAGTTGTTCTGACCACGAAGCCAAGTAATACAGTTCAGGCCGGGAATCGAATGGTAGGTCGCATCTTGGAGGAAGTAAGGATGTGCTTGGGAACATTGGCATAAAACCAAGGAGAGATTAAAATCACTATCATCCTAGCAGAGTGTTGCCCTTGGGGATGCGGCATCAGTCGAACCCGCGACTCCTGAATCGTACCAAAGGTGGCTTGTGCGACCCTGACAAGGGCCTACGCGGTGAGTGTTAGAAATACCCCTCCAGTTGGATAGGAACTCGATTCGAATCGCCGTCGCTCCCGGTTAGTGAGCAGTTGACTTGAGCAGCGGCAACGTACATTCAATTAAATTACTTTGCTTTCGCTACTTTTGAACTTAAGTTGTAATAACTATGTTGAACTCTGATGTATATTGGGTTACTTATGAAATGGATGTAACATGTGTCTTATTATGTTGAATCACTATGATCTTGGCTTGTATGTTGGTTGATTTGAAATCCCTCATGATTTCATTGGACTACCGGAGTTATATGGGCTCAAGTGCGAGGATTTGATCACATTGGTGATTGTTTTTGTACTTGTGCTCTTATAATTTGGACGGTTCCTTGACAGCTATCGTCGGTGCAAACCACGACACCGCCTCATCCGACGTGTTGCCCCGGCCTTCGACGCCGCCTGAGCATCCACTAGGTAAACCCACCCTTCCTCTTCCATTCATGTTGTGGTAGTAGTGCTAGTAGTCACATAGTAGTGGTAGTAGTGACATATGAATGTGAATCGGCAATGATATGCATTTGTGGTGTGATGGTGTTGGTGGTGGTGGGTGGTCTCTACGGTGGTTGGCAATGAGCTATGATATATATGTGGTTGTCGGCCATCGTGCCATTCATTTTCTTGCAGGTTTTGGAAACCTCACCATGCAGGGGAGGTTCTGCCGAAATTTTCATCTAAGCCCATTTGTTCCTTTTTTGTAGAGAGGAGCCAGATCATCTTCCTCACCACTGAGGGTCTACCTGCACTGCTAGGTATAACCCCACTTTCTGTATGATGGTCGTAGATTGAGTAACCTAGTTAGGCGTCTCCCGTTCGAAAGAGATACGGTTGGAAGTATGCAGTTGTTTGCATATGTATGACCATATTTGTTTCGAATTGTCCACGTTTTTCAGATAGCCCGAGGATGCGTAGACGGGGTTAGTTTCCGTGGTCTACATCGATCCAAGATGGAGTTTCGGCGTCATCTCCCTGTTGTTCTCCGAATACACAACTCCCTATCAGGACGTGTATTTGGAGAACAGCGGGGAGGTGCTGCCGAAATTCTATCTCAGATCAAAGTAGACCATGGAAACTAACCCCATCTATGCATCCTCGGGTGGGATTAGGACCTATCTACACCTATTAGGTGGTAGGGACATCATGTAGATGCAATTGATTCTCATGTTACTCGCTGATATGGTAGAGGATGGATGACCGTGAGTGGATGTACACGGGCCGCCCAAATGCGGGCTCGATGACCGATGAATGGATTGACAAGATAGAAGCTTTCTTGAAAGAAGCATTTTGGAAGGTTAAAGGAGCACAAAAAACTTCGTGTCCCTACAGTAGATGTGGAAATAAAAAATGGCAAACAAAGGTGGAAATGGGTAAACATCTTTGCCTCTATGGATTTACGGCAGACTATACCTGTCACGGAACCGTCCAAATTATAAGAGCACAAGTATAAAAACAATCACCGAAGTGATCAAATTCTCGCACTTGAGCCCATATAACTCTGGTAGTCCAATGAAATCACGAGGGATTTCAAACCAACCAACATACAAGCCAAGATCGTAGTGATTCAACATAACAAGTCACATGTTCCAACTATTTCATAAGTAGTTCAATATACATTGGAGTTCAACATAGTTATTACAACTTAAGTTCAAAAGTAGTGGAAGCAAAGTAATTTTAAAACTAACAACACCCTTATTTCAAATACATGCCAGTACCAAGGTCGAATTCCAACAAAAGCATTAGAGAGAAGATAACTCAGAAGGATCATGCCCGTGATCACACTCCGCCACTAAGGCAGGAGCCAACTAACTCTTGCAGTCGCCATGATACATCACAACCTACAACAAGTGGGAATAAAACCCTGAGTACAAGAAGGTACTCAGCTAAACTTACCCATCATAAACCAGAAATAAAGTGACACCAAGGATCATGTAAGGCTGATATAAAGTGGGCTAGCTTGACAACATTTTGCATAAAAGCTTAATATAGATGAATAATCATTAATGCTTAAGCTTCAAGTTAATTATCATTAACATGTCATCTATATTAGAATCTATACTAGAGCACTCACTTGATTAGGAACAAACAATATTAACCATAGTAGGTATAAATTGAGACAACATTTCCATCGTCATCCAATTAACCATCCGTTCAATTTAATTGAATCTACGTTGCCGCTGCTCAAGTCAAGTGCTCACTAACCGGGAGCGACGGCGATTCGAATCGAGTTCCTATCCAGCTGGAGGGGTATTTCTAACACTCACTGAGACACGCCTGGTAGGGGCTGCTCAGGTCACCTTTGGTACCGTTTAGGAAAGCGCGGGTTCGACTGATGCCGCATCCCCAAGGGCAACACTCTGCCAGGATAATAGGGACTTTAACCCCCCCTTGGTCTTATGCCAATGTTCCTAAGCACATCCTTACTACCTCCAAGATGCGACCTACCCTTCGATTCCCGGCCTGAACTGTATTACTCGGCTTCGCGGTTAGAATGACTTATCCGGTCAACTAAGTGTTAGACTGCGTTCAACATGACTCAAGGACGTACATTGAATCGGTCCTTAAATGACTCAGATGGGGATAGATCCACACCCAAGACCTCCATGCCTTGTTGCTTCACTATCGTCATCCCGCCCGGTCTCATTTCATTTTATTAACACATGGTTCCTTTCCACGATAGCAAATATAGCCAATCGTGCCATATATGAATATCCCTACATCTCATAGGTGACAGGAAATCACCTGACTTGTACCGCTTAAAGCAGGGCTAAGCATCTACTCGACCCTGGTCTATGTAGGATTCAGGATTCATATATCCGGACAAGAAATGATATAATGCAGCAAGGGTTTCCAACCAACTCCTATCACTTAATGCAACAATACTTATAACATATATAGAATTAATTACTTTGAAGGTAGGAGGCTTATAATGCTCTGGGGCTTGCCTGGGATCTGACTCAAGTCAGAGTTTGTCAGAAGAAACTCGCTTGGCGAGCATTCCCTCATTCTAGCACTTGTCTGATCCTTCCATCTCCGAGATAGGTCCACCAACACCATCTTCTGGTTAGCTCCACATCAGGTCCTTCACGTGTTTCAGCTAGCATACCTAAATGAGGTGCAACAATGCATATGTATGAATGCATAGAAGTGCAATAAACAAAGTAATCAAGTAAGCATACCAAAGTTCACATAAGCACCTAGAGCTAATTAACTTAATCCTCATTAAGGCATAACATAGAAGAGGGCAAGCACATCAATCAAGAAACAAGTCTCACAAGATCACAGGGTACTAAACCAAGTACCATCAAAGATATGAGTCACACTTCAACACACTAGCATGGCAAAGTTAATCAAAGCACTAGAACTAGAATTTGCCACTTTCTGGACATACATGCAGTAGCTGAGTAAATCAATCATATCTAGAGTTTTATAAATCCAAATGATGTTAAATAAGACATTCTAGAAAGCTTGTGAAATTGTATACAATTCATTTAATATCACCTAAGCCTGATTTCCAAGTTTAAGGGGTGAAAAAGATGAAACTACAGAATCTAGTCTGCTCCAAACAGAGAGCAACCACATCTGGGACCTAACTTTAAACATCTATAACTCAAAAACTACTTGGCCAAATACCACCAAATTTTAACACAAGCTAGATACATGAATTATATACAACTTTTCTATAGAAAAGATGCTCGGAAAACATCATTAACATGGGGTAACTTAAATTGCCCCCAGAACTGTTCAGAAAGTTTGTTTGCAAGGAATAATTATTAACTTACATTACAAACATATAATTGGACAAAACCAACTTTACAAACATGTCCAACATGACTAATGAACACCAGAAAACATAGTGTCCACTCCTAAATAAATTCTTTTAATGCATTTTCTTAATTTATTTAGATAATTAGGTGGAATTATGAACACATATCAAAATTGCGTAATAAATTCTACCACAATTACAGTGGCCTATATATGCCCCCAATAGTCTACTATCTAAATTTCAAGCCATTTGGACATGTATATCAACCTCTACAAAAAAGACAAATTGCTAATACAAGAATTCATGTGAGGGCAAGATGAATCAATAACTCATTCATACTACCACCACAATTCATGAAATTTTTACCACACATCAAATACAACAGTATTAGCATGCCACAAAAATTTCACTTCATTTGGAGACCTACAACTATAGTTATGAAAAAGACAAATACCACTAGTA
Organism: Saccharum hybrid cultivar R570; assembly: GCA_038087645.1. Taxonomy (NCBI): domain Eukaryota; kingdom Viridiplantae; phylum Streptophyta; class Magnoliopsida; order Poales; family Poaceae; genus Saccharum; species Saccharum hybrid cultivar. The sequence continues at coordinate 3,359,655 of JAQSUU010000270.1, forward strand.
TTAAAAACCTAATCTGAAAAATCCATTTTTACAGCAAAAACATTAAACTAAAACATGGCATATTATAGATCCACTGCATAGAGAATTTGACAAGGATTCCAAAAAGTCTTCATTTGCTATTTTATGAATTTCCTATAATTTACTATGAATTTCCAAACTTTCAGCCGATTTAAAACAAATTGGTCCCTATTGGCACTATTCACATGAGTCACAGACTTTGCAAAACGACCCTTCCCTTTCCTCGAATTGTTGCGTGAAGTCCCTTACGGGATTAACAGAGGAGGCCGCGCTGTAGCTCGTCGGCGTCGGCCGGAGAAGGCTCGCCGGCGGTGGGTAAATGGTGGGGAAGCATCAGCGGGTCCCCGCGCACCCAATAGTGGCCGCGGCTTGCCCCGTGGTGGCCTGTGGTGGCGTGGCCACTGCAGCAAGTGACGACGACGGCGGCGGCTCTGACGGCCGACTGCTCCGGCGGCCGAGGAAGGCGGGAAAACGGCGAGCTAGGTTCGCGGGAGGGTGGCGACATCGCTGGGGTGCACGGCTCGGGAGAGGCGGCACAGAGGCGAGGAACAGCAGCAGCGGCGACTGCTCTGCTCGCCGGCAACAGCGAACGCACTATGCGCTGTGCGTGCGCGCTCTGCGGGCGAAGCGAGGGGCGAGCACGAGTGCGTGGAGAGGGTGGCGGAGTAGGTGGTTCACGCAGCTGAGGCCGCGGTGGCTTGGAGCGACAGGAACGGCAGCGGCGGCCAGAGCTTCGCCACGGCATCCATGACGGCTCCGTTTTCCACGGCCCAGAGCGAGGGCGAGGCGAGGGAGGAGCGGAGAAAGTGAGGGTGAGTGAGGCTCCGAAGTATGGTACATGAACTGAAACACCAGTTATGACTTAGATTCTTGGACTTTGTAAACAATAGCTGATTCCTCCTTGTGAGCTCTATTTGACTAGGTTAGATGCCAAACTAGCTCTTCACCATTAAATAAAGTTTGTTCTACACAAGATGAACTACAACTTTTGTTAAAGGTCAAATCTCATAACTAGTACAGAAGTCAAACTTTCACTTTGGTCAAAGTAGCAACTCGATAAAGCCTAAACTTGGGTTCTAGGCCAATTGGGGCATTTTCTTGACATTTCCTCAACATGAACCCTTCATGACTTTTGTTATAGAGTTCATCTAGAGTCTTTTGGGCAAGGTTGCAAGGTTTGGTTGATGGTCTATAATTCCATCCACTTAATGGTGCAATTCCAATAGGAATAGAACTTATCATTTCATGTGACTTTTTGATTCCAAACTTCATGAAACTTTTTCAGGGGTCACTATAGATAGAAAGTGATGTGAGGCATATGAAAGAAGTGACATCAACACTCACTTGCATTACCTAGCATGAGCATCTACATACACATTGAAACATAATTAACAAGAGTATGTTGCATATGTTTCAAAGAGATGTTGCAGATGTTTCAAAGCACATTCCATATAGGAAGGTTTCACATGTTGCACTAGTGCATCACATATGTTCCATGCTCATATGTGAAAAAATGATGCTTAGGCTCATGCAATTCAAGTGTCCAAAAGCAAGCCTAACACCTGGGGTGTTACAATACCAGGATGGATCTGCCATGGTGAAGTCGATCGTATGAGAGAGAAGGTCATGAGACATCGCGTCGATGATTTTGATGTGGAGGGCGGGGTAGTTGACATGCTACATGACTATCATGAAGCACACTTTGGTGAAGGGCGTAGGGAGGAGGAGGAGGAGCCAAAGGCAACCGTAAAGGCGTATTATGACATGTTGTCTGCGGCATAGAAACCCCTTCATGGCCACACAAAGGTCTCTCAATTGGATACCATTGGATGCGTAATGACCTTAACATCCTAGTTTAGCCTGAGTCAGGACGCATTCGACAATATGCTTACAATTTTTGGCAGCATGCTTCCTGAAGGTCACATTCTGCCAAAGAGCATGTACCAGTCATGGAAACTTGTAACAGAACCGCCCAATTATACGAGATTAAGTAGGAAAAATCATCCAACGGAAGGACAATTTAACAAACTTAAGCCCGTATAACCCGGTAGTCCGTGAAATCTCGACGGATTTCAACCCATTTCACATAACAGCCAAGATCGTACTAAGTTTAGCGGTCACCATCATAAGTTACATAAAAGTTCATGGCATAAAATACATCAGAGTTTAAACATAGTTATTACAAACCAGATTCGAATAAAAGTAGCGGAAGCGGTAGTTCAAATCACGCACACACACACAACATTTTGAAATAAAGTGCCAGCTTGTGATCATCTCCAGCAAAAGCATCAGACGAGAAGTAGCGAATGACCATTGCCCATGGTCCTAAGCTTCACGCATCGCAGGATAGAGGCAGTTGATACAGTAGCCGTAATACATCTGCCCATCTGCAACAAGTGGGAACAAAGCCCTGAGTACGAGAAGATACTCAGCTAGACTTACCTGTCATAAACTAGAAATAAAAGACACCAAGGAATCATGATAGGCTTTCTGGTGGGATAGCTGACTCATTTGCAAGAAAAGTGTTTTTAACTTAACAATTTCTTTCCAAAAGCATGCAGTAATTAACTCTTTATTACCCTGTCAACTATGTTTGCACTGGTGCTAGAGTAACATGGAATTAAGCAAGTAAGGATTACCATTGATCATTAACAATAGTTATCATGTCATCTTCCACATAACTATCCAAGTGATTCATCAATATTACTACGATGAAGTAGCTCAAGTCAAGTGTTCACTATCCAGTGAACGATGGCGATTCGAATCGATTATTAACCAGCTGGTAAGTTATTCCTCACACAAACCTCACTCACCCGCTAAAGTGAGGTGTTGGTCACCGAGTCAACCATTCAGGTAAAGTCGCGAGCTTGCCAGGAACCACTTGTACCCGGGGGCCGCCCGACTGCTCTTTGGCCTTATCATCGCGCCCCCGTATCCTGCCACCACTGCTCCGGTACAGTGCGTTGCGGGCAATCCGCTCGGCCCGAATAATCTCCCAGTTTCGCAGTCGGAAGGTGCTTTATCCGGCCAGCTAAATGTGAGGCATGCGTTCAACATGACCCGAGGGACAACAACGGACGGTCCTTAATCGACACAGATGGAAAACACTACAGTCTGAAACCCTGCAAGTTTCCGCCCGGTCTCAAATTCATTTCACACTTAGTTATACCATGACTTCATAGTCATCCAAGCAGATCCAGGTAACCACCTATAGCTCGCAGGTGACAGGAAATCACCCGACTTCTACCGGTCTAAGCCAGCTAAGCATTGACTCGACTGCGGATACCAGGGTAACAAGGATATAGTATAACAAAGGTAAGCAAGGTATAATGCAGCAACATTTGCAAACAACTCCTAAACGTAATGCATCAAATTAAGTAAAGTTAATAATAAATTATTTGCAAACTGGGAGAGAAATGCTCCGGGGCTTGCCTCTCTCAAAAGAGCTCGGACGGTGGTCGGGGCACTCTGGGAGCTCTTCACCGACCTCCTCTTCGGCTTCAGTCACCTCCTGCTGCTGCACCTCGAGCTGCTCCTTTGGCTCCTCGGGTAAGACGACTGGGTTCTCGGTTTGTGATCCTGTATGATGCAATGCGCGTAAGTGATTATGCAAACGTGCATCGAAGGAGATGAATGCAATGGATATGTTGAAATGCAAGGTAGTCAACATCATCCAAGAAACTATACACTACAAGCACATGTCATCTACTGCATTCTCTTCTACTACTATTATGTTAAGTTAACATATCTTATGAAATGCTTCAAAGATACACCAAAGCTTTACTAATTTCTTAATCACGCTTAAAGCAACACTTAAAGCAACACTTGCTTAAACCCTAAATAATAATAGGTTTGAATAGCAACATATATTTCTGGTGCTCCTAAAAATCTAAGAAAATTACAGTAGCATAATACTACCCTAAACAGACTACCACAAAAATTTCATGACATTTGGATAAGTAAACTATCCTATACAAAAATGACAAGCTATAGCATAAAAATGAGCATGAAATTACTTTGTACTATGAAAAGTGTCAAACAACAGAATTAATATTTTTCCTAGGTTCTTCATGGAATATAATGACTGTACAAAAATTATCACATGCATGTTTTATACAAAGTTTGCTCTCTAGCAAAAATAACAAAAATCAGCCATTAAAGGTACTTGAACTACTTCTCCAAAGTTTTCCACAGCACATGCATGAAACATATTTTTCCTAGGAAGTACCTGATATAAGAAGATTAACAAACTTGAAATCATATTTTTCTAAAGCCTATAGATTTTTCTACACATTTTTCAAGTTATCAGCAATATACATGATTAATTAAAATCCTACAGAAAAGTATCCCAAAAATGACATGCAATAATTTTTCCAAGTAGATCTAGTGATAAGGAACCTAGCAAAATTTGTTTCAACAAATTTTGAGCCAAAATGAGTACACAAACATTTTCCAAAGTATTTAACAGAAATCTGAAAAAGCATTTCTTAAATCCCTTTTAAAATCAGCCGACAAAACTGCTAGGTGCACCCGGTTGTCCACCCACAACCCGCACCAAAGAGACAGACAGGCGGGACCCAGCGGGTCAACGACCCCACCTATCGGCCAGGCCGAAGCAGGGGCGGCGCTAACCGGCCGGATCTCACCGGCGGGGAGGTCGCCGGCGGCGTGGTCGGCACCGTCAGATTCCCCAAGGCGATGCGCACCCATTGGCACTACTTGCAAGGCCAGAGGACCATCGGAGCAAGGTGGCCGGTGGCCTTGGCGTGCGGTGGCGCTGTAGAGCGGCGGCGCGGGCTCGTTCCGGCGCAAGGGTGGCCGGAGCGGTGATGTTGACTCGCAACTGAGCTCCGCCATTGCGAGGCGGGCATGGTGTGCGCGAAAAGAGGAAGAGAGGGAGGCGGTGCAGGGCTAGCCACGGCGGCGTGCGCTACGGCCAAGCTCCGATGAGCGACAGCGTGGAGGAAAAAATGCGCGATTGGGCCTCACCTCTAGTCGATTCGCGTGGCGAGCTGGTCGGCAGCGTGGTACGCAAGGTGGCGGTGCTGCGGGCGAGATGGAGGGTTCAATGGTGAGCCGTGGTGGTCGGGCGAGCTGGTCCCGGTGAGGTGCGGCGTGCGGTGGCGATGGCGGGCACGCTCTGTTGTCGTCGCTGCTGCTGGGCGCGCGGGAAAGTGAAGTGGGGGAATGAGGAGGAGGCAACACTGCCAGACAGAAGAAGGCGTGCGCGTGGGGCGGAGTCAGGCCGTGGCTGCTGCGCGGCGGGCGTTGCCGGCGCATGGTGGCCACGCGGCAAGCGCGCTCTGGCGCTGGTCGGGACACGGCGCGCGCTGGCGAACGGCGAGCGGGAGCAGGGGTGCGGCACGGAGGCAGGCCGGGCCGTCTTTGGCCATGGGCCGGGAAGTAAGGCGGCGGCCCGCGAAAGAGAAAAAATATTTTCCAATTATATTTTCAAGGAATTTTTAAATGCCCCCTTTCAAATATTATTTTGAGCAAGAAAAAGACATTTTCTGGAAATGACCCAAAAATAAAAGTTGCTTAGAATTTAATTCTCTACAACTTTGATTAAGGGGCCAACCTCAAAACTCTTATAGATTTTGATTTTTAGAATAAAAGCTAATTTAGGGAGGATTTTTGAATATTTTCAAATAACATTTTTGAAACAAATCTTTGACAAAACTTTGAGTGATTTAGTGGCTCCAAAAATTTGACCTATAATTCTAAGTGATATAAAATTTTTAGTTGCAAAATTTTGATGAAAGGTAATTAGCACATTATCACAACATGTTATGCAATACTAGTTTCCACACTTTTATTTTACTAAAGGTACACCCTAAGCACATATGATTATGAATGCCATGACATATTATGCTCATGATTTGCAATGCAAATGCTTGCGTAACACCGGAGTGTTACAACCCTCCCCCCTTATAAAAATCTCGTCCCGAGATTTGGGTTACGAACCATTTATTATAAAAATCTTCGTATGCTTTTTTGTAGGTATTCACCCGTTTCCCAAGATGCATCTCCCTCATCATGATGACTCCATTGTATCTTATATGTTTTCACCACACTGTTTCGAGTAGCCCTTTCTTTGGAATCCAAAACTCGAATTGGCTGCTCACGATACACCAGATCTGACTTAAGTTTTATGCCTCGAGGTTCAATTATTTCCTCTGGAATGCGCAAACATTTCTTGAGATGTGATATGTGAAAAACAGGGAATATAACACCCATTGATTCTAGTAATTCCAATTTGTAAGCCACTGGACCCTTCCTTTCCAAGATTTTGTAGGGTCCTACAAATCTGGCGGCAAGCTTTCTGTGTATTCCAAACCGCTTCTTCTTCATTGGCGTGACTTTTAGATAAACATAGTCACCAACTTCGAACACAAGTGGTCTCCTTCTCTTATCCGCATAACTTTTCTGACGTGACTGAGCTGCTCTCATATTTTGCTGAATGATATGAACTTTCTTTTCGGCTTCTTCCACGAAGTCAATACCATAATACCTTCTTTCCCCTGGCTCAATCCAGTTTAAAGGTGTTCTACACTTTCGTCCATACAGAGCCTCAAAAGGTGCCATCTTGATACTTTCTTGATAGCTATTATTATACGCGAATTCTGCTAAAGGTAACCATGACTCCCATGAACCTCTAGAAGACAACACACAAGCTCTTAACATATCCTCTAAAACAGCATTAACTCTTTTAGTCTGACCATCTGTTTGAGGATGATAGGCAGTGCTACGAATCAGACTAGTCCCCAAACCTTTATGCAAATGCTCCCAAAAGTGAGCAGTGAACTGTAACACCTCAAGTGTTTAGCTCCTTAATTGCATTGCATTTGCATAAGCATAAGCATGCATCATGCATATTATTTTATGTGATGCAACAACTGTGATTGTTTTAGAAATTTTATTTGGCTCACATCATGTGATACGTGATAGTTGGTGTGACAAAAAGGTAGAGTGGCCAATTATGTCCTACAACACCTTAGTTATACTTAGGGTAACTCTTGGAGCAAGGTTCATGTTGGCCAAAATTACTAAAGTGCCCTCCAAGAGGTGGTTGACCACCCTTTTGGTCCTAGGATGCTCTGGTTTGACCAATTAAAAAGTCCAGCTTAGAAATCTTGCATGGAGGAGCAACCTTAAGCAAAGTTGTAGAGAATTTTATAAGGAACAAAAGTTCTAATATGGCCATCTCATGAAAATGAACAGAACATGCTCAAAAATGGCCCACAAGTCAGCTTGAGTGGTGATCAACACTTAGAAAAAATTCTAAGTCTGGAAATCTGGACTTTTCAGTTTCATTGTACCCCACTTTGACACCTTATAACTCACAAACCAGGCCAAACCAGTCCTTGAGCCAATTGACAAAGTTGTAGCCCTCATGTAGCTCTACAACATTGTCCACGTCACCCAAGCCTGGTTCCCAACGGTTTATGAGTTAGTGTGCTTCAAAAATCGAGTTTCAGTCGGGGGAAAGTAACTGAAACTCAGTTCAGATTTCGTGTGCCTCACTTTGGAGCGTTGTATCTCACTAACCAAGCCGAATTGGCTCACGACCCTATTGGCAATGTTGAAGCCCTCACGTAGCTCTACACTTTTGTTAACTACGGCTCTCACCGAATCAGCCTCGATCACGAGCTATGAGGCGATGAAATCCCTCTGTCAGTTGAGCTCGATGGCACTGTTCGCCTCGTTCAGTTCGTCAGTGAAGTGGGAGTGGCCGACCGGCCACAGGGCCTCGCCGACGTGTGGAGACGCGGTGGCGCCCGTACGCCGGCCCTGGCCCCACCGGCCAGACCACGGTGCCTTCAAGACTGCCACGACGCGTCGAGGCGGCCTCCATTCCTTTCCCCTCCCTCTTCCGGTTTCAAAACGCCAGAACCGAGCCGCCATTGCCGCTCCACCTCCGACGAGCTCGCGCGCGTGTTCCACTGCATCACCGGCCACCAAATCACGCCAATTCCTCCGCCTCACCACACTACACCTCCTCGACCCACCGGCGGCCTTGATTCAACTCAAGGTGAGCCCCATTGTTACCTCCGCCATTCCCGAGAGGCCACCGGAGCTCCGCCATGGAGGATCACCGTGGCCGGGGTAGCTTGGGCCTCTCTCCGTCTTCCCTTCCTACCTCAATAGCTCCGCCTAGCTGCAGTGAAGCTCGTACCGAGCTTAGCTGGGAACGTGCGGCCTCACCGGCGGCGGTACACCGCCACCCGACCCTCACCGGCCGCCGCTCGCGGTGGCGAGCCCCTCCCACTCCAACCCAAGCCGTCCTTCTTGCACGAATCGAAGCACCATGTGACGGAGAACGCAAGGGTGTGCTTGGTTTCCCGAGCGAGCTCCCCTCCGACGAGCTTGAGCTCGCCGGAGCTCGCGGTTCGCCGCCCCTCTGCCCTCTGTCACTGACCGCGGGGACCCACCTGTCGGTGCCGCACGTGGGCGGGAGCCCGAGCGGGCCGCGTGCGCGCGCCGTGGGCCGCGTCCTTTCCCGGGCCGGCCCAGTATAAAATGAGATCTTTTTCATTTTTAATTATTTTTTGCTACAGAATTTTGGTTAAGTTTGGAAAATGTAGATCTAGGGTTTTACTTGCCCAAAAAATTATGAGATAAATTTTGTTGGGATCTACAGGATGTGTAGTATTTTAGAAAAATATAAATTGGATATGTGATGTTTGTTTTCTGGGATATTTAAATAGGTCCTTGAAATGTGTTTTAAATCACATGCAAACTTGTTTAAATTATATCTTGAGTTTTAGTGTTCCAAAAATTATGAAATTTGGTGAGTAGGCTAATTTATACTTGCTCTAGCTTTGGTAAAAATTTGGGTAGTAGTGCTTAAGTACTTTTCAAGTTATCAAGCTATTTTGTGATTCTAGAAAATACTTAAATGAATTTTAGTAATTTTTCTACATGTGCAATGTTCTTATAAATTTTTGGAGAATGTCTTGGTACCCTAGAGTGTCTAAGAAAATTAAGAAATCTGTTGTTTGACACTTTTTACTGTTCTTTGTTATTTATACAAAAATCAGCCTTTTTGGCTTGGGAATTTGGTGTAGGAAGTTCCTGTGAATAAATTTAGTTCAAATTTTTACAGTAGCTTGGGAATTTGGTGTAGGAATTTGGTGTAAAATTGATAAATTATCTTGTATCAAAATTTGGGAACATTTGGCTTAGTAGTTTGGGAGTTGTTGCTGTTTTAAGTGACGGTCCAGAATTGACTGCTCTCTGTTTAGAGAGGACAGATTCTGGAACTTGAGGAATTCGAAATGGAAAACTTAGGAATTAAGGGTTGAGGTCTGAAAATGATTTGTAGAGCATTTCATAAGCTTTCCAGATTGTCTTAGATCATATCTTTTGGTGTTGGGGTTCTCCAGTTATGTTAGAATCTTTGAGCAGCTGTCCAGAATAACTTGCTGTGGTAACCTAAGTAATATTATTCTTGTGTTGTTAGGTGTTAGGGCCTTAACCGAAGAAGAACAGCTGTATCTTAGGTTGAGTAGCTTAGGTAAGTACTTCTCCACCGGAGAAGAGATATGCACGTACTAATAAAGTAACTTGATTAGATTATTGTTTTTATTTCTGAAATGCATTTCATCCCGAGCATGTTGCACCTTTATGTATCCATGATATTTATTGTGCATTCATGCAATAGGTGTACCGGAGGGGGTAACTCTCCTCGAGTTCGAGCCGGTGATTCCGGAGGAAATCTAGGACCAGCCGGAGCAGCTAGAGGAACCAGCCGGCGACGAAGCTCCTGCCGAAGATCTACCCGAGTGTCCTGACCACCGGCCTTCGACCTTTCTGAAAGGCAAGCCCCGGTGCATGCTGAACCTACTGATTTATAAATTAATCTTGAGTACTTTGAATTGTTTACTGCATTAAGTTGTAGGAGTTATATGAAAACACTTGTTGCATTATACCTGTCCTTGTTCAGATATCGTACTTAATCCTATATTAGGTTTAGGCACGTGTCAATGCTTAGCCCTGCTTAGTACGGTAGAAGTCGGGTGATTTCCGGTCATCCGCGAGATGTAGGAAGGAGTCACGAGTGGCTTTATGGCTATCGTGGATGGAACCATGCTTAAAAATGAAATTGAGACCGGGCGGGAGTTCGATAGTACAGCCGCAAGACACTTCACGTCTTGGGTGTGGAGCTATGCCCGTCTGAGTCGTTTAAGGACCGATTCGCTGTACGTCCTTGAGTCATGTTGAACGCAGTCTAACACTTAGTTGGCCGGATAAGTCGTTCCGACCGCGAAGCCGAGTAATGTGGTTCAGGCCGGGAATCGAATGGTAGGTTACTTCTTGGAGGAGAGAAAGGATGTGCTTGGGGACATTGGCGTGAGACCAAGGGGGGGTTAGAGTCCCTATCACCTGGCAGAGTGTCGCCCTTGGGGTCGCGACATTATTCAGACCCGTGATTCCTGAATCATATGAAACGGTGGCCTGTGCGACCCTGGCAGGGGTCTACACGGTGAGTGTTAGAAATACCCCTCCAGCTGGATAGGAATTCGATTCGAATCGCCGTCGCTCCCGGTTAGTGAGCACTTGACTTGAGCAGCGGCAACGTAGATCTCATTAAATGAACCGGTGGTTAAGGGAATGATACAATGTTGCCACAATTCATACCTGCTCTGGATATAATGATGATAGTTGTTTGATTATAATCAAGTGCATGATTAGTACAGGTGCTAAGATAGATGACAGGTAAATGCTAAAAATAACTGCTAGTACAGGTTATAAGGGTCTCAATTACTTATGCCTTTATGCAAAAATGTGATGTCAGCTAGCCTCTTGTGAAAGCCTTGCATAATCCTTGGTGTCATCTTATTTCTGGTTTTCGACGGGTAAGTCTAGCTGAGTACATTCCAGTACTCAGGGTTTATTCCCTCCTGTTGCAGATGATATGCTCTACCAAGGCTTCTGCAAAAATTGTCTCCACCCTGCGGGTGACGAAGACTAGATCACTTGGGCGTGATCATCTTTTATGTACTTTCCTGATGCTTTTGTGGGATGTTGATCAACAAGACTGGCAATAGTTAAACAACTGGCGTGTGTTGCTTCCGCTACTTTATAAACTTGGTTTGTAATAACTGCGACTCCGTGTGTGTAAACTTATTTCGGAACTACTTGCGAAATGTAACGTATGATGTTGTATGTTGAATGATGCGATCCTGGTTGTAAGCAAGTTGGTGTGAAATCCTTCGTGGTTTCGATTGACTACCGGGATTATATGGGCTCAAGTTCGAAAATTTGAGCACTTCGGTGCTTGTTTTTGTACTTGTGCTCTTATAATTTGGTCGGTTCTGTTACAGCTGGTACCGAAGCATAATTCAACATTAAAAACATCGTATGAGTATTTAAAAAACAAAAGTATTTGATTATGATAAAGGGTTAAAACACTAAAAATTATTTTTAGGTATGCCAGTGATCACATCCCTTAGCCCAAATAAGGACTCTTAGGTGGCTTATTATAAAGACTAACTTGGGGGCCTTGTTTGTTTTTGTTTCGTCGTCCATACGGCGTGATATTGTATGGATGCCATCCACGTGGGTGGTAATGTATGGATCAATTACCTCGACGCTCTGGTAAGTGTGAGTTGTGAGAGCATGATCGTCCAACCGGCGATCTATGGGAGAGTAGTTTTGGTGACTTGCATACTTACATGTTTAAACCATGTAATTACGTAAGCACTTAATTGTGGGAACCTTTATATCGGGTAGCTTTGATACTGAAGTATATACATCAGGGGATGTGTATATGGAAAGTATTTAAATTACTGCTTTCTTGTGTGCTTATATTGGGAAACTGTTGGGCTGAAATGAGATTTTTCTGCAGGTACACTAACAGCGTAACGAGTAGACCGATAGTTTCACTTATATGAGAGAATGTATGTATGCCACCGCCTAGCGTTAGAACTTTAGGTTTCTACTAAGGTGAGAGGACGTACGGAACGTGCATGCATCATGTTTAATTATATCATACATATCATTTACTCCCTCCTTAAAAATTTCAGTACTCCCGACTAAAGTAAATTTCATATCCCCTAAATGATCCTCACTTGAAGTCGTGTCTTGTGCTACAAATGGCACGTACCAAGAGGACCGCTCGCAAGTCCACTGGGGGCAGGGCACCTCGTCACCAGCTCGCTCCACGTGAGCCCCGCCCTGAGCCTACTGAGGTGGAAAGGCTGAGGGCAGAGTTGGCTGAAGTGACTGCTGCCAGGAATGCATCGCGTCAGCAACTGGAGCAAGTGATTCGTGATCGTGACTAGGAAACCCTTGCAGTCCAGAGGTTGACAGTAGCAAACCACAACTGTCAACGCATGTTGGTCTGTGTCATGAACCAGAGGGATGAAGCCTGGCACGAGGAGAACGTTCTGAGAGCTCGTCAGTTTGAGCTCGAGCAACAGTTGGAGAATGCTGAAGAATACAATGACAATCTTCATGAAGAAGTGCACCTCCTGAACAACCAGCTAAATCCTCTGCTGCCTAGAAATATCAACGCAGATGAGGACATGGGTTCAGGAATCTTCATGGCTGAAAATGATGATGAAGTGGAGGTCAACGGACCCCAAGATGCCGAACCAGAAGAAGAACCAGAAGAAGAAGAAGAAGATGAGGAGTTAGAGCCTGTTAGTGATGAGGACGACGGGGAGATCCTTGACACCGACTCTGAGGACGATGCTTAGAGTAGTTATCACGTAGCTATGATGTTAGGATCATCTTTTGTGCCTCCTGGGGTTGGAGTGAGGCTTTGTAATAACTTGACTTTTCGGGTGTAAGGTCGAACCCTATGTTTCCTGGATGTTTAGTTGGAACCTGTTAATTTCGACCGCAATTGGATGTCTTATTGTGTGGCGTTCGATGATGGTGTCACGATTAGCACCCTTCGGTGCCGCGACGAAACCGAGGGCCTCCTATGGCGCGCGACATAAGGCTGTGCTGCTTGGCACGCGCTGGTATCGAGGTGGCTAGTCATGATCCACCATGGAACTCTACCGTTGAGAAGTCTCCTTGTGGTCAGATTGAAGTAGCTTTCTCAGTCAACTAAAAACTTTGAAATCGAATCCAAGTACCGAGCGAAAGATCAAAACTCACGTAGACTTTAGTGTAAACGGTCCAGCCACTGTTGTGCCTCTGTGAGTGAGCCTTTATCAAAATACATCTTGATGGATACCCTCGCATGATTGCGTCCCTTTGATCCGCTTGAACGGATTGGGCGGTTGTGATGAATTATTGTGCCATGAGTATTTTGAGAAGTCTATTTAATGAAGTCAGTTTGACATATTTAAAATAATTCATCTACAAACTTCCCACATCGTCAGTGCTCATTGACTATGCATTTTGCAGATGTCGTACAATCTCCGTCGAGGTCGTGGCAATGAGGATGAGGAACAGCCACCCCCTCCGCCACCACCTACCCCGGCTGAGTTAATGCAGACCGTGGTCGAAGGGCAGCGCATGCTGGCTGATGCTATGCGCCAGCTTGCCAACCGGGAGGCTCGTCATGGCCGCCAGGGCCCAGAACCCAATCAGTACAGCGATTTCAAGGACTTTCTTGATACTAAGCCCCCGCTCTTTAAGGAGGCGGAGGAACCACTGCAAGCTGATGAGTGGTTGAACACTATTGAACAAAAGTTTCGTCTGCTTCGCTTGACTGATGAGCTAAAGACTGAATATGCTTCTCACCAACTACATGGTCCAGCGGGTATTTGGTGGAGCCACTATCGTTCCACATTGCCTGCAAATGTCCCTATTGCTTGGGATCAGTTCAAGGCCGCTTTTCATGGGAACTATATCCCTCCAGGTCTTATGGCTATCAAACACACAGAATTCATGAGGCTGTCGCAGGGAAATAAAAGCTTGACTGAATATCTACAATCTTTCAACAACCTGGCAAGGTATGCCACAGAGTTTGTGGATACCGATTCCAAGAAAATTGCTAGCTTTAAAAGAGGCCTAGGCCCGAAGCTGATGAAGACTATGGGCACTAGCAAGTGCACTACTTTCAATGAATTTATCAGTGATGCTCTGACTCAAGAGAACAACAATGCTATCTATTCTGCCTCTAAGAGCCGCAAAAGGGCCATTGAGGCGAGTGCTTCACAGTCTCGAGCTCCAGCTGCCCCGAGGGCTCCTCCTCACCCTCCTGCCACGAATGCTAAGTTCCGTCCTCCGCAAAAGAAGGCGCCAGTGAAGACTGGGTTTCGCAAGGCATATACAGTGGCTCTGCCAAAAAGTAGTTCGAGCCAAGGCAGCTCCAGTGTCCCTCCTAGCAACATGCCTTGCTGGAACTGCAACAAGCCAGGCCATTGGTCCAGGAACTGTCCTTACCCTAAGAAAAATGTCAACCAAGGTGGCCGTCAAGGGCACGCTCATTATAACAGTATTGAGGAAATCCCATCTGGTGAGGTTGTCACTGCTGGTAAGTTCCTAGTTGACCAACATCCTGCAGTGGTACTTTTTGATTCGGGTGCTTCACATTCCTTTATCAGTCCTAAGTTTGCATCAGAGTTTGCACACAAATTGCATACTGTTGAAGGTGGGGGTTATTGTATTAGCACAGCAAGTGGGAATATTTCCACAGATAGAGTAGTGGGGAATCTTGAGCTTGAGATAGAAGGGCGAAAGTACTCGCTTGCCTTAGTGGTTTTGCCGGGCTTAGGCATCGATGTTATTTTGGGCATGAATTGGATGAGTCAGAATGGGGTACTCATTGATACATCCACTCGGGTAGTTATGCTCAGAGACCCTACAGATCAAAAGGGTTTTCTGGTACAACTTCCCAGAAAAGTTGATTTGTCTAGGGAAGTTCATGCTGTGAAAGCAAAGGCGTTGGCCGAAATTCCGGTAGTAAGTGAGTTTCCGGACGTTTTTCCCGATGATTTGCCGGGACTCCCTCCGGATCGGGATGTGGAGTTTAAAATTGAGTTGTTGCCTGGCACGGCTCCCATCTCTAGGAGACCCTATAGGATGCCTCCAAATGAACTCGCTGAACTTAAGGTGCAATTGAATGAACTTTTGAAGAAGGGGTTGATTCGTCCTAGTTCGTCGCCGTGGGGATGTCCTGCTATCTTTGTAAAGAAGAAGGATCAGTCGTTGCGGATGTGCGTAGATTATAGACCTCTCAATGCAGTCACTGTCAAAAATAAGTACCCTCTACCACGTATCGACATCTTGTTCGATCAGTTGTCTAAAGCTAAAGTTTTCTCCAAGATCGATCTAAGATCTGGCTACCATCAAATTAAAATCCGCCCTGAAGATGTTCCAAAAACTGCCTTCTCTACCAGATACGGTCTTTATGAGTATCTTGTTATGTCCTTCGGCTTGACAAATGCCCCCGCACACTTCATGTACTTGATGAATTCGGTGTTTATGCCTGAATTGGACAAGTTTGTGGTGGTATTTATTGATGACATCCTGGTATATTCTATGAATGAGGAGGATCACGCTGAACATCTACGTATAGTCCTCACAAGACTGCGTGAACATCAACTTTATGCAAAGTTCAGTAAGTGCGAATTCTGGCTTCGAGAAGTACCTTTCCTTGGGCATGTGTTGTCCGATGGGGGAATTATGGTGGACCCCGCCAAGGTACAGGAAGTACTGAACTGGAAGGCTCCTATCTCGGTTCATGAGGTTCGGAGTTTTCTTGGTTTGGCTGGCTATTATCGTCGCTTTATCCTGGATTTCTCCAAAATAGCCAAGCCAATGACTCGGTTGCTGCAAAAAGACACAAGGTTTGTCTGGACTCCTGAGTGTGATGCGGCTTTTCACCAACTGCGAACCCTCCTAACCTCAGCTCCGGTTTTGGCACAACCGGATATCGAGAAACCATTTGATGTTTATTGTGATGCCTCAGGCATAGGTTTGGGAGGTGTTCTGATGCAGGAAGGCTGAGTAATTGCATATACCTCTCGACAACTTCGGAAACATGAGGTGAATTATCCCACACATGACTTAGAACTCGCCGCGGTTGTTCATGCTTTGAAAGCCTGGCGGCACTATCTGCTAGGCAATGTTTGCAATATCTTCACAGACCACAAAAGTCTCAAATACATCTTCACCCAACCCGAGTTAAATATGCGTCAATGAAGATGGCTCGAGTTGATTAAGGATTATAACCTTCAAGTGCACTATCATCCTGGCAAGGCAAATGTGGTTGCGGATGCTTTAAGCCGTAAGTCTCATTGCCATTCCCTAGTTGAAACTGATTTTCATCGATCTCGCCTTCTACATCCAGCGGTCTTGTACAACATCACTGTTAGTTGTACTCTCAAAAACAGAATTATTGAGCTCCAAAAGACTGACACTGGTATATTTCACATCAAGCGTAAGATGAAAGAGCAAGAAACTACACAGTTCAGGGTAGATGAAGAGGGTGTACTATGGTTCAAGGATAGATTAGTCGTGCCTAAGGACCAAGAGCTTAGAAATGATATTATGTCTGAAGCACACTCCTCTAAGTTGTCCATCCATCCTGGCAGTAATAAGATGTATTATGATTTGAAACCACTTTATTGGTGGACCAAGATGCGGAAAGAGATAGCGGCATATGTTGCTAGATGTGACACCTGTTGTAGAGTTAAAGCGGTACACATGAAAGCTGGGTTACTGCAACCACTTTCTATCCCAGGTTGGAAATGGGAAGAGATAAGTATGGATTTCATTGTCGGACTTCCTCCTACTGTCAAAAATCATAACTCTATCTGGGTAATTGTGGACCGCTTAACCAAGTCAGCTCACTTCATTCCAGTTAGAGTGGACTATCGTCCCACTGACTATGCTGAGTTGTACTTCAATCAGATAGTCCGGCTCCATGGGATACCTCGTACTATCATATCTGACCGTGGTCCTCAGTTCACTGCTCGCTTTTGGGAGCACTTGCATCACCTTCTGGGAACCAAGTTAGTGAGAAGCTCTGCTTATCACCCCCAGACGTCTGGTCAGACGGAACGGGTTAACCAAATCTTGGAAGATCTATTGCGGGCATGTGTAATATCATCCAAGGGTTCTTGGGAAAAATGGTTACCTCTAGTCGAATTCTCGTACAATAATAGTTACCAAGAGAGTATTAAGATGGCCCCATTTGAAGCTTTATACGGTCGTAAATGTAGAACCCCACTAAACTGGGTAGAAGCTGGTGAAAGGAGGTATTATGGTATTGATTTTGTTCATGAAGCTGAGGAACAAGTCCGTACCATCCAAAAACATATGGCTGCAGCCCAAGTTAGACAGAAAAGTTATGCTGATCGTCGTAGAAAACCACTCGAGTTTGAAGTTGGAGACTTCGTTTATCTGAAAGTTTCTCCAATGAAGAGTGTCCAACGTTTTGGTGTTAAGCGAAAACTTGCGCCAAGATACGTGGGTCCTTTCCAGATCATAGGCAAGAGTGGAGCTGTTGTGTACAAAATCCAGTTACCTCCTGAAATGAGTGCCATATTCAACGTCTTCCATGTATCTCAGCTCAAAAAGTGTCTTCAAGTTCCCGAGGAAAGAGTCCCTTTAGGAGACATCAGACTGGAATCCGATTTAACTTACGAAGAAAAGCCAGTCCGAGTGATCGATACTGAGGAACGAGTAACTAGAAGCAAAGTGGTTAGGTGGTATAAAGTAATGTGGAGTAATCAGGGTAGTGAAAGTGACGCTACGTGGGAACGGGAAGATTATTTGCGGGATGGTTATAAGGAATTCTATGAAAAATGGTACGCTTTCCAAATCTCGGGACGAGATTTTTATAAGGGGGGAGGGTTGTAACACCTCAAGTGTTTAGCTCCTTAATTGCATTGCATTTGCATAAGCATAAGCATGCATCATGCATATTATTTTATGTGATGCAACAACTGTGATTGTTTTAGAAATTTTATTTGGCTCACATCATGTGATACGTGATAGTTGGTGTGACAAAAAGGTAGAGTGGCCAATTATGTCCTACAACACCTTAGTTATACTTAGGGTAACTCTTGGAGCAAGGTTCATGTTGGCCAAAATTACTAAAGTGCCCTCCAAGAGGTGGTTGACCACCCTTTTGGTCCTAGGATGCTCTGGTTTGACCAATTAAAAAGTCCAGCTTAGAAATCTTGCATGGAGGAGCAACCTTAAGCAAAGTTGTAGAGAATTTTATAAGGAACAAAAGTTCTAATATGGCCATCTCATGAAAATGACCAGAACATGCTCAAAAATGGCCCACAAGTCAGCTTGAGTGGTGATCAACACTTAGAAAAAATTCTAAGTCTGGAAATTTGGACTTTTCAGTTTCATTGTACCCCACTTTGACACCTTATAACTCACAAACCAGGCCAAACCAGTCCTTGAGCCAATCGACAAAGTTGGAGCCCTCATGTAGCTCTACAACATTGTCCACGTCACCCAAGCCTGGTTCCCAACGGTTTATGAGTTAGCGTGCTTCGAAAATCGAGTTTCAGTCGGGGGAAAGTAACTGAAACTCAGTTCAGATTTCATGTGCCTCACTTTGGAGCGTTGTATCTCACTAACCAAGCCAAATTGGCTCACGACCCTATTGGCAATGTTGAAGCCCTCACGTAGCTCTACACTTTTGTTAACTACGGCTCTCACCGAATCAGCCTCGATCACGAGCTATGAGGCGATGAAATCCCTCTGTCAGTCGAGCTCGATGGCACCGTTCGCCTCGTTCAGTTCGTCAGTGAAGGGGGAGTGGCCGACCGGCCACAGGGCCTCGCCGACGCGTGGAGACGCGGTGGCGCCCATACGCCAGCCCTGGCCCCACCGGCCAGACCACGGTGCCTTCAAGACTGCCACGACGCGTCGAGGCGGCCTCCATTCCTTTCCCCTCCCTCTTCCGGTTTCAAAACGCCAGAACCGAGCCGCCATTGCCGCTCCACCTCCGGCGAGCTCGCGCGCGTGTTCCACTGCATCACCGGCCACCAAATCACGCCAATTCCTCCGTCTCACCACCCTACACCTCCTCGACCCACCGGCGGCCTTGATTGAATTCAAGGTGAGCCCCATTGTTACCTCCGCCATTCCCGAGAGGCCACCGGAGCTCCGCCATGGAGGCTCACCGTGGCCGGGGTAGCTCGGGCCTCTCTCCGTCTTCCCTTCCTACCTCAATAGCTCCGCCTAGCTGCAGTGAAGCTCGTACCGAGCTTAGCTGGGACCGTGCGGCCTCACCGGCGGCGGTACACCGCCACCCGACCCTCACCGGCCGCCGCTCGCGGTGGCGAGCCCCTCCCACTCCAACCCAAGCCGTCCTTCTTGCACGAATCGAAGCACCATGTGACGGAGAACGCGAGGGTGTGCTTGGTTTCCCGAGCGAACTCCCCTCCGACGAGCTTGAGCTCGCCGGAGCTCGCGGTTCGCCGCCCCTCTGCCCTCTGTCACTGACCACGGGGACCCACCTGTCGGTGCCGCGCGTGGGCGGGAGCCCGAGCGGGCCGCGCGCGCGCCGTGGGCCGGCCCAGTATAAAATGAGATCTTTTTCATTTTTAATTATTTTTTGCTACAGAATTTTGGTTAAGTTTGGAAAATGTAGATCTAGGATTTTACTTGCCCAAAAAATGATGAGATAAATTTTGTTGGGATCTACAGGATGTGTAGTATTTTAGAAAAATATAAATTGGATATGTGATGTTTGTTTTCTGGGATATTTAAATAGGTCCTTGAAATGTGTTTTAAATCACATGCAAACTTGTTTAAATTATATCTTGAGTTTCAGTGTTCCAAAAATTATGAAATTTGGTGAGTAGGCTAATTTATACTTGCTCTAGCTTTGGTAAAAATTTGGGCAGTAGTGCTTAAGTACTTTTCAAGTTATCAAGCTATCTTGTGATTCTAGGAAATACTTAAATGAATTTTAGTAATTTTTCTACATGTGCAATGTTCTTATAAATTTTTGGAGAATGTCTTGGTACCCTAGAGTGTCTAATAAAATTAAGAAATCTGTTGTTTGACACTTTTTACTGTGCTTTGTTATTTATACAAAAATCAGCCTTTTTGGCTTGGGAATTTGGTGTAGGAAGTTCCTGTGAATAAATTTAGTTCAAATTTTTACAGTGGCTTCGTTTTGGGTCAGAGAGTCTCCTGTAATTTTTGTAGAATTTTAGGAGCAGTTTACATACATGTTTGAAATTCCACTTAATTACTTAAGTAAATTAAGAAATGAGTTTAAATTAATATTCTAGGTGGGCACACCTTACTTTCTGGTGTTTTTGTGACCTTTGTGAACTTGTAGTAGTATTAGTTTGGTCTTAGAGAATGTTTGCCACATCAATAAATATTTAATCTTTGCAATTTTAGGTTTTCTGGACAGCTGATAGTATTTCTAGGTTTGACTTTGGATAAAGGTGGTTGCTGGAAAACTTGTAAATACCAAAGTTATAGTAAAATTGATAAATTAGCTTGTGTCAAAATTTGGGAACATTTGGCTTAGTAGTTTGGGAGTTGTTGCTGTTTTAAGTGACGGTCCAGAATTGACTGCTCTCTGTTTAGAGAGGACAGATTCTGGAACTTGAGGAATTCGAAATGGAAAACTTAGGAATTAAGGGTTGAGGTCTGAAAATGATTTGTAGAGAATTTCATAAGCTTTCCAGATTGTCTTAGATCATATCTTTTGGAGTTGGGATTCTCCAGTTATGTTAGAATCTTTGAGCTGTTGTCCAGAATAACTTACTGTGGTAACCTAAGTAATATTACTCTTGTGTTGTTAGGTGTTAGGGTCTTAACCGAAGAAGAACAGCTGTATCTTAGGTTGAGTAGCTTAGGTAAGTACTTCTCCACCGGAGAAGAGATATGCACGTACTAATAAAGTAACTTGATTAGATTATTGTTTTTATTTCTGAAATGCATTTCATCCCGAGCATGTTGCACCTTTATGCATCCATGATATTTATTGTGCATTCATGCAATAGGTGTACCGGAGGGGGTAACTCTCCTCGAGTTCGAGCCGGTGATTCCGGAGGAAATCCAGGACCAGCCGGAGCAGCTAGAGGAACCAGCCGGCGACGAAGCTCCTGCCGAAGATCTACCCGAGTGTCCTGACCACCGGCCTTCGACTTTCTGAAAGGCAAGCCCCGGTGCATGCTGAACCTACTGATTTATAAATTAATCTTGAGTACTTTTAATTGTTTACTGCATTAAGTTGTAGGAGTTATATGAAAACACTTGTTGCATTATACCTGTCCTTGTTCAGATATCGTACTTAATCCTATATTAGGTTTAGGCATGTGTCAATGCTTAGCCCTGCTTAGTACGGTAGAAGTCGGGTGATTTCCGGTCATCCGCGAGATGTAGGAAGGAGTCACGAGTGGCTTTATGGCTATCGTGGATGGAACCATGCTTAAAAATGAAATTGAGACCGGGCAGGAGTTCGATAGTACAGCCGTAAGACACTTCACGTCTTGGGTGTGGAGCTATGCCCGTCTGAGTCGTTTAAGGACCGATTCGCTGTACGTCCTTGAGTCATGTTGAACGCAGTCTAACACTTAGTTGGCCGGATAAGTCGTTCCGACCGCGAAGCCGAGTAATGTGGTTCAGGCCGGGAATCGAATGGTAGGTTGCTTCTTGGAGGAGAGAAAGGATGTGCTTGGGGACATTGGCGTGAGACCAAGGGGGGGTTAGAGTCCCTATCACCTGGCAGAGTGTCGCCCTTGGGGTCGCGACATTATTCGGACCCGCGATTCCTGAATCATATGAAACGGTGGCCTGTGCGACCCTGGCAGGGGTCTGCACGGTGAGTGTTAGAAATACCCCTCCAGCTGGATAGGAATTCGATTCGAATCGCCGTCGCTCCAGGTTAGTGAGCACTTGACTTGAGCAGCAGCAACGTAGATCTCATTAAATGAACCGGTGGTTAAGGGAATGATACAATGTTGCCACAATTCATACCTGCTCTGGATATAATGATGATAATTGTTTGATTATAATCAAGTGCATGATTAGTACATGTGCTAAGATAGATGACAGGTAAATGCTAAAAATAACTGCTAGTACAGGTTATAAGGGTCTCAATTACTTATGCCTTTATGCAAAAATGTGATGTCAGCTAGCCTCTTGTGAAAGCCTTGCATAATCCTTGGTGTCATCTTATTTCTGGTTTTCGACGGGTAAGTCTAGCTGAGTACATTCCAGTACTCAGGGTTTATTCCCTCCTGTTGCAGATGATATGCTCTACCAAGGCTTCTGCAAAAATTGTCTCCACCCTGCGGGTGACGAAGACTAGATCACTTGGGCGTGATCATCTTTTATGTACTTTCCTGATGCTTTTGTGGGATGTTGATCAACAAGACTGGCAATAGTTAAACAACTGGCGTGTGTTGCTTCCGCTACTTTATAAACTTGGTTTGTAATAACTGCGACTCCGTGTGTGTAAACTTATTTTAGAACTACTTGCGAAATGTAACGTATGATGTTGTATGTTGAATGATGCGATCCTGGTTGTAAGCAAGTTGGTGTGAAAATCCTTCGTGGTTTCGATTGACTACCGGGATTATATGGGCTCAAGTTCGAAAATTTGAGCACTTCGGTGCTTGTTTTTGTACTTGTGCTCTTATAATTTGGTCGGTTCTGTTACATGAACTGTGACCCTCTGTTAGACATGATAGTCTTCGGTATGCCATGCAATCTCAAAATCTCCGCAATATACTTCTCGGCATATTGAGGTGGTCTATAAACTGTCTTGACAGGCAAAAAGTGGGCTGTCTTGGTAAGACGATCCACGATTACCCAAATCGAATCATGGCCTTTCTGAGTAGTGGGCAAACCTGTGATGAAATCCATACTTATATCATCCCACTTCCAACTAGGTACTGACAAAGGTTGCAACAATCCGGCAGGTCTCATGTGAATAGCTTTCACTCGACAACATGTGTCACATCTGGCTACATAAGCTGCAATTTCCTTCTTCATCTTTGTCCACCAATAACGAGGTCTTAGTTCTTGATACATTTTACTACTGCCAGGATGAATGGACAACTTAGAGTGATGAGCTTCATCCATAATTTTATTCTTAAGCTCTCTATCCTTTGGAACAACAAGACGGTTGTCGAACCACAACACGTCCTGCTCGTCCACTCTGAAGTGTTTTGAAGGTTCTTCTTTAATTTTCTTTTTGATGTGGAATATCCCTTTGTCTGCTTTCTGACCTTCTATTATCTTACTCTCCAAGGTGCAACTGTTCTGAATACTATGTAACACGACAGGGTGCATTAGATTAAAACCATCTTCGAGTAAGGGTTGCATATTCAGACAATGCGACTTTCGACTCAAAGCGTCGGCTACCACATTGGCTTTCCCAGGGTGATACTGTACATTCAAGTTGTAATCTTTAATTAGTTCTAACCATCTTCGCTGTCTCATGTTCAATTCTGGTTGGGTGAAAATGTACTTGAGACTCTTATGATAGGTGAAAATGTTGCACACATTACCAAGTAAATAGTGTCTCCAAATCTTTAAGGCATGCACCACGGCGGCAAGCTCAAGATCGTGTGTCGGATAATTGATTTCATGTTTTCTCAACTAGCGAGAGGCATAAGCAATGACTCTTCCTTCTTGCATCAGAACACAGCCTAATCCTGTTTTTGATGCGTCACAGAACACATCAAAAGGTTTCTCGATGTCTGGCTGTGCAAGAACTAGAGCAGTGGTCAATAGTTTCCGCAAGGTGTGGAAAGCTATCTCACACTCCTCTGTCCACACAAACTTGTGATCTTTCTGTAACAGACTTGTCATTGGCTTGGCAATCTTCAAGAAGTCTGGGATAAAGCGGCGATAGTAACCAGCTAATCCTAGGAAACTTTTGACTTCTGGCACTGTGGTTGGAGTTTTCCAATCCATAACCTCTTGCACTTTGCTCGGATCTACCGAAACTCAATTCTCAGATAGAATATGACCAAGGAAAGGAACTTTCTTCAACCAAAATTCACATTTGCTGAACTTAGCATACAACTTATGATCTCTCAGTCTGGTCAAGACAATTCTCAGATGCTCTTCATGATCTTTCTCATTCTCAGAGTATAATAAAATGTCATCAATGAAGACAACTACAAACTTGTCCAACTCTGGCATGAAAACCGTATTCATCAGATACATAAAGTATGCAGGACCATTTGTTAAGCCAAAAGACATAACAAGATACTCGTACAACCCGTATCTGGTAGAAAAAGCGGTTTTCGGGACATCTTGTGGCCTGATCTTTATCTGATGATACCCTGATCTTAGGTCTATCTTGGAGAACACTCTAGCTTTAGCCAACTGATCAAACAAAACGTTGATATGAGGCAAAGGATATTTATTCTTGATAGTTACAGCATTAAGAGGTCGATAATCCACACACATTCTCAAAGTACCCTCTTTCTTTTTCTTCACGAACAAGGCAGGACATCCCCACTCAGACTTACTCGGTCGGATAAACCCCTTCTTTAGCAATTCTTCCAGTTGCTTCTTTAGCTCAGCTAACTCATCCGGAGGCATCCGATAGGGTCTCCTCGAAATAGGAGCTGTCCCGAGGATCAACTCGATTCCAAACTCAACATCTCTATCTGGAGGAAGGCCAGGTAACTCGTCTGGAAACACATCCGGGAACTCACACACTACCGGGATCTGGTGGATAGGAACAACTTCCATGGCACAGGTCACACTCACAAGGTCTGTTCTTTTGGGCAATGGTACCTAAAAAGTACCCTCTCCCTGGGGATCCTTAAGGGTAAGCAACCGACTGCTTGTATCTATGACTGCCCCCCAGTTCTTCATCCAGTTCATTCCTATTATTACATCCAAAACTAGTCCAGGCATAACTTCCAGGTTCACTCAAAACTTCCGACTACCTAACTCAAGGGTTGCCTCTCTAACCATCTTATTGGTTAACACATCAGCCCCTGCTGAACTTATGCGATAACCATAACTCAATTCTGTGCATAGTTGTTCATGCTTCCATGCAAATGCTTGACTCATAAAAGAATGCGAGGATCCAGAATCAAATAGAACAACTGCAGGGTGATGGTTAACAAGAAACTTACCGGCAGTTACAGGCTCTCCCTCAGGAATCTCATCAACGGTGGTATGGTGTACACGGGCAGTGTAAGTCTGTTGCTTCTTTTTAGGCGGATAAGGGCAGAACTTTGAAAAGTGGCCTGACTGACCACAATTGTAGCAGGGCCCCTTCACTATACCAGCAGATCCTATAGCTCCCTTGGAGTTGCTCTGTTCTGCAGCTGCGGTGATCTTTGCTGGCGGCACGGCCATCTTGTACGGCTTCTGTGGTCCCCTGTAGTTCTGGGTTTTATGCTGTGGTGGCCTAAACCTTGCACCAGGTGCGGACGGACGTTAAGAAAGACGGTTTGCAGTGACAACTCTGGACTGGGATGGTCCTGACTCAAACACCCTCTTGCGATTCTTGGATGCAGTGTAGGCGTTGTTGTTCTTTTCTTGTTTCAAACAATCACTAACAAAATCATTGAACCTGGCGCGGGTATTGGTACCTACATGCTTCATCATCTTCAGACTTAACCCTCTCTTGAAACTAGTAATTCTCTTTGCATCTGTGTCGACCATGTCTGGAGCATAGCGGCACAAGCTATTAAAGGCATGCAGATACTGTGTTACAGTCTTGGTACCTTGATTTAAGGCCAAAAACTCTCCGAGCTTCATCTCAACCAACCTTGGGGGGAATATAAACTCCTCTAAATGCTTCAGTGAATTCTCTCCAAGTAATCTGGGCATTGGGAGGAAAGGTAGTGCGGTGATGCTTCCACCACATCCCTGCCGGTCCCTGTAGCTGATGTGCAGCATATTCTATTTTCAGAACTTCTGTTAGTCTCAACACACGGAACTTATCTTCCATAGTGTTGATCCATTCTTCAGCGTCGAGTGGCTCTGCTGCTTCCTTGAAAATAGGTGGCCTAGTATCCATGAAATCCTTGAAATTGATGTACTGATTCACTCCATGGCCACCACCTTGATTATTTCCTCTCTGAACATTTTCAGCGATGGTACGCAGAAAATCTTCCATATTCCTTTGTGACTGCTCGGCGTTGCGCTGGCTTCCAAGGAACTATACGAAGAATACCTCTGTAGTGAGCGGTGGAGGAGGGGGCAATTGTGGCTCTGGCTGTGGCTCCTGGTGATTGACGTTGTTTGAACCACCCCCACCAACCCCTGCACCGTTGCCACTAGTTTTAGCGGCCTCATACGTGGCACGGCGAGTGTTTGCCATCTACATATTTCAGCAACAAGTAATAATTGAGCGAAGTGGTAGTAATTGTATTCGAATGAACAATCATGCCATACTAAATTTATTGGAGAGAACAAGTCATGCAATAAAACAGAGGCACAATAATCACATTCCAATTAAAACAACATCACTAATCAAATTACTTCGAATGCAACATCGTGTTTCATACAACCACGTTGCCAGCATACATACACTGGACTTTTATGCGTTCGAGCATCGCATACACAACCAAGATTCAAAAGATCGCCAGTCTCAAGATCGAACAGGATACAACATGATACATGGAAACCAAAAGAAGGCCATCGCGACAGAGCCTATCACTAACGCAAGGCAACTAGCCTACTCCTCGGGGCCATCGTCGAGGTCGGAGGCGTCACCATCGCTACCATCAGTAGTGGCGTCGTCGTCGACGTCCATCTGGGCGGCGTCCGAAGGAGCATACGGGCCCATCCCGTTGTAGAGGGCATGAAACTCTTCATGCAAGTTGGCATTATATCCTTCTAGCTCCACGACCCTCTGCCTCAGAAGGTCCCTCTCGTTCCAGGCTTCATTCCTTTCCCGCACTAGCTGTCCCATCATGCGGTCAGCATTTTTGTTGGCCTGAGTCAACGTATGTACCCGCTGCATAGCACTCTCACCTCTCTCGAGAGCCCGATCTCGCTGCAAGCTCATGTCGGCCAACTGCTCCTGCAAGCTAGCTATAGCACGTGCTTGCTTCTTCTTTTGCTTCCTTGCTTCAAGCCAGTAATTGCCACGTAGACCAGTCAAGGTCCAATAGGTACTCTCAAGACCTTGGTATGCTCTGATGGCTGCATACATGGCACTCATTGTGTGGTTGTCGCTAGCCCGTCCTTCACTTGGGCCTCTAACCAGGGCACTTCCTTGCGGCTACACCCAAATGGCATCACGAGGATCATCTCTTAGGAAAGTACCGACCAAAGCTGCTGCCAACTCATTAGGAAACCTGCTCATTATGTCTTGGATGACGCGAAAGGATGCGCCCTCTGCACCCTCAACTGGAGTGCATCCTTCAAACTCCAAATGCCAACCATCCCATTCTGGCGCATCACCAAGAGCAGGGACGGTGATTTCCACTACCGCAAGTCCATCCTCAGCTAACTGGCTCTCACTCCAGGAGTACACCGGCTCTTGACCCTCTAGGTACCCCACATCATGGAGCACTCTCCAAAGCAAGGTGGGCATGCCAAACTCACTTAGAAAAGTGTCCGTGCTGCGGTGCTCCCGCGGGGCCATCTGGTGATGGGGTGCTCTTCCGCCAGTGGACTTACGGGCAGTCTTCTTCGTGCGGGCCATCTGTAGCACAAGTTTAAATTACCCGATGAGAACATATTTTAAGTTGATGTCACTTTTATCAAACTGGGATAATCCTTTTATAAGGGGAGGAATGCATGTTATGAATGAAATGCATAGGTATTACGTTCTCACAAACTTGGAAAGTAAAGACATCTAACGATGAATTCGGTGGCATACAAACGATCTCTCATATACGTAACTAATTCAATCTACACGATAAACGCTGTTATGAACCTGCAGAAAATTCATTTCAGCCCATTCCCCATGAATGCATGAAAGCAGTAAATCTACCTACACGCTCTACACGAATCCCCAGATGCGTGTACAACGGTAGTAACTACCCAAACATATCGTCCTATTGACGGCATCGCCTCAACGGATGGAACACCCACACATGCGACACTTTCATAAAAACATGTGTAAAACATGTAATTATTCTAGTATCACATAAGCACTCTCCCTAGATCGGCGGTGTATCCGATCATGCTCTCACTGCTCACACTTACCAAAGCATAGAGGTAACTGATCCATACATTACCACTCAATTAAGTGGCACTCATACAATAGCACGCCGTATGAGCAACGAAAGAGAAATATGGTGCAAGAACCCCAAGTTAGTACTTAAATAGCCACCTAGAGTCCTTAACTGGGCATACAGGATATGACCACTGGCACACCTTTAGTTTTAAAATCACACTTTTTAAACAGAATTTTGTTTTAAATACACTTATGAACAGTAATCATGCTAAACCATGCTCCGATACCAGCTGTAACAGAACCACCCAATTATACGAGATTAAGTAGGAAAAATCATCCAACGGAAGGACAATTTAACAAACTTAAGCCCGTATAACCCGGTAGTCCATGAAATCTCGATGGATTTCAACCCATTTCACATAACAGCCAAGATCATACTAAGTTTAGCGGTCACCATCATAAGTTACATAAAAGTTCATGGCATAAAATACATCGGAGTTTAAACATAGTTATTACAAACCAGGTTTGAATAAAAGTAGCGGAAGCGGTAGTTTAAATCATGCACACACACAACATTTTGAAATAAAGTGCCAGCTTATGATCATCTCCAGCAAAAGCATCAGACGAGAAGTAGCGAATGACCATTGCCCATGGTCCTAAGCTTCGCCCATCGCAGGATAGAGGCAGTTGATATAGTAGCCGTAATACATCTGCCCATCTGCAATAAGTGGGAACAAAGCCCTGAGTATGAGAAGGTACTCAGCTAGACTTACCCGTCATAAACCAGAAATAAAAGACACCAAGGAATCATGATAGGCTTTCCGGTGGGATAGCTGACTCATTTGCAAGAAAAGCGTTTTTAACTTAACAATTTCTTTCTAAAAGCATGCAGTAATTAACTCTTTATTACCCTGTCAACTATGTTTGCACTGGTGCTAGAGTAACATGGAATTAAGCAAGTAAGGATTACCATTGATCATTAACAATAGTTATCATGTCATCTTCCACATAACTATCCAAGTGATTCATCAATATTACTATGATGAAGTAGCTCAAGTCAAGTGTTCACTATCCAGTGAACGATGGTGATTCGAATCAATTATTAACCAGCTGGTAAGTTATTCCTCACACAAACCTCACTCACCCGCTAAAGTGAGGTGTTGGTCACCGAGTCAACCATTCAGGTAAAGTCGCGAGCTTGCCAGGAACCACTTGTACCCGGGGGCCGCCCGACTACTCTTTGGCCTTATCATCGCGCCCCCGTATCCTGCCACTACTGCTCCGGTATAGTGCGTTGCGGGCAATCCACTCGGCCCGAATAATCTCCCAGTTTCGTGGTCGGAAGGTACTTTATCCAGCCAGCTAAATGTGAGGCATGCGTTCAACATGACCCGAGGGACAACAACGGACGGTCCTTAATCGACACAGACGGAAAACACTACAGTCTGAAACCCTGCAAGTTTCTGCCCGGTCTCAAATTCATTTCACACTTAGTTATACCATGACTTCATAGTTATCCAAGCAGATCCAGGTAACCACCTATAGCTCGCAGGTGACAGGAAATCACCCGACTTCTACCGGTCTAAGCCAGCTAAGCATTGACTCGACTGCGGATACCAGGGTAACAAGGATATAGTATAACAAAGGTAAGCAAGGTATAATGCAGCAACGTTTGCAAACAACTCCTAAACGTAATGCATCAAATTAAGTAAAGTTAATAATAAATTATTTGCAAACCGGGAGAGAAATGCTCCGGGGCTTGCCTCTCTCAAAAGAGCTCAGACGGTGGTCGGGGCACTCTGGATGCAATGGATATGTTGAAATGCAATGGATATGTTGAAATGCAAGGTAGTCAACATCATCCAAGAAACTATACACTACAAGCACATGTCATCTACTGCATTCTCTTCTACTACTATTATGTTAAGTTAACATATCTTATGAAATGCTTCAAAGATACACCAAAGCTTTACTAATTTCTTAATCACACTTAAAGCAACACTTAAAGCAACACTTGCTTAAACCCTAAATAATAATAGGTTTGAATAGCAACATATATTTCTGGTGCTCCTAAAAATCTAAGAAAATTACAGTAGCATAATACTACCCTAAACAGACTACCACAAAAATTTCATGACATTTGGATAAGTAAACTATCCTATACAAAAATGACAAGCTATAGCATAAAAATGAGCATGAAATTACTTTGTACTATGAAAAGTGTCAAACAACAGAATTAATATTTTTCCTAGGTTCTTCATGGAATATAATGACTGTACAAAAATTATCACATGCATGTTTTATACAAAGTTTGCTCTCTAGCAAAAATAACAAAAATCAGCCATTAAAGGTACTTGAACGACTTCTCCAAAGTTTTCCACAGCACATGCATGAAACATATTTTTCCTAGGAAGTACCTGATATAAGAAGATTAACAAACTTGAAATCATATTTTTCTAAAGCCTATAGATTTTTCTACACATTTTTCAAGTTATCAGCAATATACATGATTAATTAAAATCCTACAGAAAAGTATCCCAAAAATGACATGCAATAATTTTCCCAAGTAGATCTAGTGATAAGGAACCTAGCAAAATTTGTTTCAACAAATTTGGAGCCAAAATGAGTACACAAACATTTTCCAAAGTATTTAACAAAAATCTGAAAAAGCATTTCTTAAATCCCTTTTAAAATCAGCCGACAAAACTGCTAGGTGCACCCGGTTGTCCACCCACAACCCGCACCAGAGAGACAGACAGGCGGGACCCAGCGGGTCAACGACCCCACCTGTCGGCCAGGCCGAAGCAGGGGCGGCGCTGACCGGCCGGATCTCACCGGCGGGGAGGTCGCCGGCGGCATGGTCGGCACCGTCAGATTCCCCAAGGCGATGCGCACCCATTGGCACTACTTGCAAGGCCAGAGGACCACCGGAGCAAGGTGGCCGGTGGCCTTGGCGTGCGGCGGCGCTGTAGAGCGGCAGCGCGGGCTCGTTCCGGCGAAAGGTTGGCCGGAGCGGCGATGTTGACTCGCAACTGAGCTCCGCCATTGCGAGGCAGGCATGGTGTGCGTGAAAAGAGGAAGAGAGGGAGGCGGTGCAGGGCTAGCCACGGCGGCGTGCGCTACGGCCAAGCTCCGACGAGCGACAGCGTGGAGGAAAAAATGTGCGATTGGGCGTCACCTCTGGTCGATTCGCGTGGCGAGCTGGTCGGCAGCGTGGTACGCAAGGTGGTGGTGCTACGGGCGAGATGGAGGGTTCAATGGCGAGCCGTGGTGGTCGGGCGAGCTGGTCCTGGTGAGGTGCGGCATGCGGTGGCGATGGCGGGCACGCTCTGCTACCGTCGCTGCTGCTGGGCGCGCGGGAAAGTGAAGTGGGGGAATGAGGAGGAGGCAACGCTGCCAGGCAGAAGAAGGCGCGCGCGTGGGGCGGAGTCAGGCCGTGGCTGCCGCGCGGCGGGCGTCGCCGGCGCATGGTGGCCACGCGGCAAGCGCGCTCTGGCGCTGGTCGGGACACGGCGCGCGCTGGCGAACGGCGAGCGGGAGCAGGGGAGCGGCGCGGAGGCAGACCGGGCCGTCTTTGGCCGTGGGCCGGGAAGTGAGGCGGTGGCCCGCGAAAGAGAAAAAAATATTTTCCAACTATATTTTCAAGGAATTTTTAAATGCCCTCTTTCAAATATTATTTTGAGCAAGAAAAAGACATTTTCTGGAAATGACCCAAAAATAAAAGTTGCTTAGAATTTAATTCTCTACAACTTTGATTAAGGGGCCAACCTCAAAACTCTTATAGATTTTGATTTTTAGAATAAAAGCTAATTTAGGGAGGATTTTTGAATATTTTCAAATAACATTTTTGAAACAAATCTTTGACAAAACGTTGAGTGATTTAGTGGCTCCAAAAATTTGACCTATAATTCTAAGTGATATAAAATTTTTAGTTGCAAAATTTTGATGAAAGGTAATTAGCACATTATCACAACATGTTATGCAATACTAGTTTCCACACTTTTATTTTACTAAAGGTACACCCTAAGCACATATGATTATGAATGCCATGACATGTTATGCTCATGATTTGCAATGCAAATGCTTGCGTAACACCAGAGTGTTACAAAACTCCTTCATGCACTTAAGATGCCATACGAGCAGATACATGCTTATGAAAATGGGTGCATCTTATTCAGGAAAGAACACGCCGAAGCAACACACTATTCAATGTGTAAATCCTCTCGGTACCTGGAGGTAGACTCTGGTGATGGTCAGAAGAGGCAGCTGAAGATCCCTATGAAGATCCTACGGTACCTTCCATTTGTACCAAGGATCCAATGGCTATACATGACCGAGGAGTCTGTGAAACAGATGACATGGCACAAAAACGATTGTCGATACCATCTAGAAAAGATGGTACATCCAGCGGATGGTGAAGCATGGACCCATTTTGGTAATATTCATCGTGAGAAAGCAGATGAGGCTCCTAATGTACGTGTTGCGCTGGCAACAGATGGGTTCAATCCGTATGGACAGCTATCTGCCCCATACACTTGTTGGCCCATGTTCGTTATCCCGCTCAATCTCCCCCCGGCGTCATGTTTCAACAACAAAACATATTCTTATCGTTGATAATTCCTAAACACCCAGGTAATAATATGGGTGTGTTCATGGAGCCTGCATGGGATGAATTGATCCATGCTTGGGAAGAAGGGGTGTGGACATACGACTGAGGTACAAAGAGAAACTTTAAGATGCGTGTCTAGTACCAATACTCCTTGCATGACTTCCTAGCATATGGCATATTCTGCGGCTGGTGTGTTCATGGGAAGTTCCCATGCCCAATATGCAAGACAGTTATGAGGTTCATTTGGTTGAAGAAGGGTGGCAAGTTTTCTTTGTTCGACAAACATCGACAATTCCTCCCACTTGACCATTCATTTAGAGAAGATATCAAGAACTTCACGAAAGGTGTCGTAGTTACAGACCGGTTGTAGAGAATGAGTCCTTTGAGATAGACCAAACCGAAACGGTTGTAGAGAATGAGAGGGTTGTTGACGATGAGGATGGAGATGAGGTTGAAAATGTGAAGGACTTATAATTACTTCGGCAAGTACAATTAGGCATTGATAATGAGAGGGATGGTCCAGCTAACCGCAATCATAATGAGACTTTGGATGGTGATGATGATTTTGACATGCATGATAGTGATGATGAGACTTATGATATAGCTAACCCCGATCATGATGATTACTTCTAATAAATGTAATACTATTTTTGCATATCTTTCTAATTATGCTACTTTCTAATTATTTTTGCATCCCTCTCTAATTATGTCTTGTTTACTTTTTAACTGCAGGTGATTGAACAAAGATGGTGGGGGTCCGGTTTCAGGAACGTGAGTGACCTCTACCAAAGAAGCACTGAGGTAGCTAGAGGTCAACAGACAGGCAAGGGTCGAGGGAGACGGAGGGCTCGTCCTGCTCAGGCACCGTCGCCGCCGGAGGTGGAGGTGGAGGTCGAGGAGGAGGTGGAGGTGGAGCAGGGGGAGGAGGATGAGGAGGAGGAGGAGCAGGGGGAGGAGGATGAGGAGGAAGAGGCGGGGAAGGAGCTGGAGGGGGCGATAGGGGGGTCCTCTCCCTGTGGTGTGGCGGGTTGGGGTCCTCTTCCTTAGCTACGTCCATCTGCTTGCGAGGTCCCATGAAACTCCCGAAGCGACCGATACTGATTGAGAGACAGCCAATCATTAAACCCTCTAGGGACAGGTAACTAACTTTACATGCAATCACTACATGTTCCTTTGATATGTTGAAAATGATAATAAAGACTAATTATTTGTCTTGATCACTTTGGCAGGAATTTCAAGTTCGTGGATGCAAGTGCTAACGGATGCCTTATCAGTGGTATCCTGGGTCTTTTGTGCAGGGAACACTTCCCTGGCCTAGTTGACTATATGGGTCGACGGGAGCCGGCATGCTCGTTTTGCCACTACGAGTGCGCCCTCGATAGACATGATCGGGACGATAGGGTTTTCGCTAACAAGGTGATCCGTGTGATTGAGGAGTTGTGGGTAAGTCTTCAAAGCACTGCATTGCTCAATTCATCACCTCCTTGGACATTGTTGACTTAATGACTGGAGAAATTGCGTATATATGCAGGATTTCTATAGATGCCAGCATCCATATGAGGAGCAAGCGAGAGCTGTGGCTAAAGAAGCCTGTAAGAACCTGCATTGCTGAATTCATCGCCTCCTTGGACATTGTTGACTTAATGACTGGAGAAATTGCGTCTATATGCAGGATTTCTATAGATGCCAGCATCCATATGAGGAGCAAGCGAGAGCTGTGGCTAAAGAAGCCTGTAAGAACCTGGTTCACAACATGCACTACAAGGCACGCATTCAGGCTATCATAGATTGGCACGCAATTAACAATCAAGTTGTGTATAAGAAAGAGGTTGCAAGGAAGTTGGCGCTAACCCGGGAACAATACCTAAGTGTAAGTATAGAACTTGAATAACCTTTGTTTCTGAAATTAAGTATGATTAATTTGATCTATGTCATATACTTCATTACTTGTAGGTGCCTCCTGAGTGGTGCAAGGGTCAGACGGCGTGTTGGACAATGATGGTGGACAAGTGGTGCTTCCCCGAGTGGTGGGCGAAGCATGAGGCTGCCCGGGAGCGGCGTTTGTTGATGCAAGGTGCATCACACCATCAAGGCAACCGAAGCCTCGACGCCTACATGGCTAAATGGGTACACGCCATATCCATTTCTTTATGTAACACTCAATTATGCATAATATATACTCATCTTGGTGTTTCTTTCACAGTCGGGGTCACATGGTGGCTAGCCTTGCCCCTAGTTCAAGGTATATGCTATGGCGCACAAGGGCAAGGTGACTTTCGATGACCACTACAACCCGAACCACCCGCTCGAGGCATACAGCAACCCATCCATCCCCAGCTGCCTCAGTGACTACACGACCATGGCAAGAGAGATCTATGGGCCAGAGTACGATCCCAGCACCCATGACCTCAATGGAGAAATCATCATGAGGGTGGGAGGAGGCAAAAAGCATGGGCAATAATGGATTAGCGACAACATCATTGACTCAGCCAGTACTCGCACTCTCACCGAGATTCGAGCAAGGAGCACGAGCGAGAGCCCGGCCATACGCCCACGGCCTAGCGTTGCACAGGGGCAGGTCAATGTACTAGAGGTTGTTTTTGTTTTATTCATCGTTCATTCATCCGTATACACCGTTAATTACTTGCATTGTAACATTGTGGTCAAATATTGTAGGCCCAGCTGGAAGCAAAGAGGAAGCATCGGGAGGAGATGGAGGCAAGGATGATGGAGCAACGGCAGGAGATGGAGGCGAAGAAGATGGAGCCGCAGCAGCAGATGTTCCAGTATATGCAAGGGTGTCTCCTCACCAACTCTACGGGTCGGCCAATGCCTCCGCTGCCAGCAATGCTATTCACTCCGGCAGCTCCTCCTCCTACTGGAACTCCAGTAAGTTTGTCTTCTCTACCGCTACTTTCTAAGTTAGAACACACTTGCAACCATAAATCCTATATAACACATGCAATATCTTCTCCTTTGTGCAGAATCAATCGGCGGCATCGAATTCGTTAGCTCAGTAGGGCACACCTTCATCGGCATGGGAACGCTGGAGCGATCGTGAATGGCAGCAGTAGGTGGTGGGATCAGTTGACTTTCTTTTGTGGACTTGTGAACTTGGTGGCACTTTGGACTTGTTTTGTGGACTTGTGGACTTGTTTTGGCACTTTGGTGGTACTTGTGATCATATTTGTGGACTTGTGGAGTTGAAGTGCTAAATATATGTGACATATGTGTGATATTGTGTGATATATGTGTCTTTGATATATGACATTTGATATACATGATATATGGATCAATTACAGGAGTGAAAGCAAAAAACAAAAAAAATAAATTTTTTCCAACTTTGCCGAGAGTAACACTTGGCAAACAGCTTGTTTGCCGAGTGTTTTGACGATTGCTCTTGGCAAAACTATACATCCAGTGCCATTTTTTGCCTGATTCCTAGATTTTCCGAGTGCTTTACTGTTTGCCAAGTGCTATGGCACAGGCACTCGACAAACAAGGCTTCTTTGCCGAGTGCTAGATGGGACGGCACTCGGCAAACAGGACCTGTTTGCCGAGTGCCTGCCGTCACGGCACTCGGCAAACGGCTGTTACCAGACATTCCTCCGTTTGGTTTCACTTTTTTTGCCAAGAGCTTTTTGGGGCACTCGGCAAACGTTTGCCGAGTGCCTGATAAAAGGCTCTCGGTAAAGCTCTGTTTGCCGGGTCCTAGTTGCCGATGGAGCTATGCTGAGAGCTACATTCGGCAAACGTTTTGCCGAGCGGTTTTGTGGCTTTGCCGAGTGCTTGAGGCACTCGGCAAATAAGCCAAGTCCGGTAGTGAATTTTTGGTTACTCAAAAACCCAGGATGTTACAAATTCCATCTAGGAAATAAAAGTTACCATCAGGTCATGTCTCTTTTATGAATGATAGATTATGAATTTGTCTCATTACTGAAGCTAGCAGTTTAACTATATCGACTATGTGGAAGCACAACCATCTGGTTCTTCCTAGACTAGTATCCAAGACTTAGCTTTCTGCAAACCAATTGTCCTTTTAATTATACAGGTCGGGGAGCTATTAGTAGTTGATTGGACCTAAGAAGCTTTAGTCAACACGTGGACCACTTTTTAATGATCGCCGCTTGTTTACAATTGATAGTAGTTACTAAACTGAGGACCCAACCCTAATTAAGCTAATTGGTTATTTGTATTTGGATCTAATCTAATTACAATTGTATACATGTAGACTACCTTCTATCTTTGACCACTTACAGAGAAAAAGCACGATATGAAGTAATGACTCTAGAACAAAGGGATAAAAAAATAAAAAACATAGAGAAAAGTATGATCTGAGAAAGACGGAAACTGCACTAGTTGCTGGGTCAAGAGGTCCAGTGCATTTTGGTTTTCCATTTTTGAACTCAGTATTACCATTTTTTAGTTTATTTATTTTATAGTGATCTGTATGATCTAAATGTATATACATTGAGCTAAAAGTTTTGTGCAAATTAGGCTAAAACTTTACAAGTTAAGAAAAGTTTTTTTGTTGTGTATGAATGATACCACCTACATCATCAGTCATTGGTTCACTTATTTTTTGTTTAATTATGTTGTACCAACTGGAGTTGAATCAACCACGGAAAACACTAATGGTTATGAAGATAGTGACCGACTACATCGAAACAACTCATGCAAACTCATGCAGATTGATAAAGATAACACATGTACCATTTTGGTTTCTTTTGTTCCTAATACTAATTATTTTTTCTTGTGTTTGTATGATGCGAGGCCAAGGTTAATATCATGTTATTATATATATGTAGATGACTACTCCAATAGATGTATAGATCAAAGTGGCATAATTGATTTGACTGATGCATCACCTAATCTAAACCCAGGTACATTGTTTTTTCATTAATGTTATCTATTTGAGAAGAAAAAATGTAGTGGGCAACCCAATTGTCGTCATGACAATGTAACAAGGAATTAATGTTCTTGCAATATATGTCCTTCTGTAATTCATTTAAGACGGTACTTTTTTTTGTTATATATAGGTGTTGTAAATGCATCTAGTTCCATCAACAATATTTTCTCGTGTCCACTCGTGTTTCAAGATACCCCTAACTCTTCAAGAGGGCGGTTGTTGTAGCTTCACAAAACAGAGTGGTACTGCCAAGTTGCTACAGCAAGCAGCTCTTATAATTGGGGACGAGGCATCTATGACAAAGAGGCAAAACATGGAAGCACTAGACAACAGCCTACGGAATATAATGGGCCGGTCTCACACCTACCGTTTGGTGGAAAGACTGTTGTCCTTAGTGGAGAATTCAGACAGGTCCTCCCTGTTGTGCGGAAAGGATCTAGGGCTCAAATAGTCAGTGCTTCTCTACGAAGGTCGTATCTTTAGGAATCCATACGCCACCTAAAGTGATACATCCGGCCCAGGTGGGGTTGGCCGAGGCCCAATAAATTAAGGTTGCCCGGACCCCAACAGTTCTTATGCACACCCACTCGGGGAAAGGCCCAATGTCCCTAAAAGACTAATCCGATAGGGGAAGGGTGGCTCTCTCTTTTAAGGTGGCTTCCTCCTCCCAAGCTAAGGTGGGATTATTCAGAGGCTCACACGGTCGCCGCCTGACTACAACTAGGCCACTTGGTCCTTTTTTGTTGCGTCTTTGCTAGCGGATAATAGCGGAGGATGTCCTCATCATAAAGCTTGTCCGCAACATGAGGGCTCAGAGTGATCAGTGGTTTGCACATTATCTGTTGCGCATTGGTGGTGGAACGGAAGAGGTTAACGGAGATGGCAATGTACGTATTCCAGACGAGATCTGTGTCCCATACTCTAGCGATGCCGAGAAAGATCTTCATACATTGATCGACATCATCTTTCTAGATCTAAATGCAAACATGTCGGATAAAGACTACATCACCACCAGAGCGATTTTATCTACACGTAACGATTGGGTGGACATGATCAATATGAAAATAATTGATATGTTCCAGGGCGGTGAGATGGTGTATCACAGTTTTGACTCCGCGGTAGATGATCCACATAACTACTATCCATCGGAGTTCCTTAACAGTCTAATCCTCAACGGGCTGCTTCCACACGTCTTGAAGCTCAAACTCAGGTGTCCTGTCATATTGCTTAGGATATTGACCCCACCAATGGGCTATGCAATGGTACAAGGCTGGTAGTGCAGGTGTTCCTAAGAAATACAATCGACGCTGAAATCGTGGTGGGGCAGCATGCTGAGAAGCAGGTATTTCTTCCTCGAATACCGCTATGCCCATCTGATGACGAGATGTTCCCGTTCCAGTTTAAGAGGAAGCAGTTTCCTATCAGGCTGAGCTTTGCCATGACGGTCGACAAGTCATAGGGCCAAACTATCCCGAACGTGGGTGTGTACCTGCCCGCACCAGTGTTCTCCCATGGTCAGTTGTACGTTACGATGTCTAGAGCCACGTCAAGAACAAATATTAAGATCCTTGCCCTCCCGCCTGATGTGGATGCACAAGAGAAGGGGGCCACAAAGATGGAGAAGAAAAATGCTAAAAAGAATGCCAAGGAGAAAAAAAATTAAGAATGCGTCAAATAAAAAAAGATAAGGATAAGAAGACCCCAATAGTGGATGGAACTTTCACGAAGAATATTGTATTTAAAGAGGTTCTAACGCCATAGGCAAGGTAACAAACATTACTAATGCATACAATGCATTTTTTACATTCAATTTATATTGCACAAATAATATCTCACTAATGACATATTTGTTGTTGTTCCTAGGTATTTTTTAAATGGTTTGTCAGACTCTACACGGAGATGTAGCATACACACTTGTGTTATATTATTGTTATAAAAATGACACTTTGAGTGTTTTGTTCGTAATATTTCGTTTTGTAACTATTCATCGTAACTATTGCACGTGTATGTCTACATGGAATAGATCAAAAGCCATACATATTTGTACGATGAGTATAACACTTTGTTTTAAGTTTTTGTGAAAGATTTTTCAATAGACGCAGTATTACCCATGCGACAAGCACTAATATTTACATATATACTCGAATTTGTGTGCAGGATGGTACGGAGATGCGGCAGAACTTATTTGTGGATTTATTGACGCACGAAAGAAATGGATATCAGAGGTTTCTTCTGGCTGATATTAAATATTATTTTAGACGCATCATGAAAAGGTCTATAAAGTAGAGTTTGTGAGCCTGCGACGTCGCGCTCTATGTGATTGTGTTGATTTCACAAAATTTGTTTTTTGGATTAAATGTCACTTTAACGTTGGTATTTAATTTTTACAATAGTGTTACGTTATCATGCTATTTAGGTGTTTTAAATATAAATTGTTAGCTATCCCGTAGCAAGGCACAGACACGCTATCTAGTCTACTAAAAGAATAAAATACTGCAGCACAACAGCGTTCACAGATGGCAAGCGTTTCGGCAAGATTATCCTAATTACTGGACCTAATCAAGAGGCTTAAAGTTGAGGACAAAAAAACGAAATTGATCTTTCAGTACCTAAACGTGATCTCAATCTTGATGTGCCCAGCCTCCTGCTACAGATCCGGCCTTCACGTGACCTGCCTGCAGTCTGTCGTATGCTCTTTTGCCTTGCCATCGGGAAAGAACTGAGAAGAATGCAGCGACGGGAAGCACCAGCATGCATCAGATTAGCTGCTTTTACATGGATGGGCAAGGAAACTCCAGAGGCAAGAACGACCCGCTGATTGGTTGTGCAGGGCCGCCACTGACTCTCTCGAAGCCGAAGACAAAACGATCAGAGAAACACAACCGCTCCTCAAGCATCCTGCGGGATCCATTAGCGTTAAATCTCCTTGGCTTCCCTAAGCGGACTCCAATTGGACTTATGTTACCTCCATTTTAGCCCACTGGCCCGTTCTAACAACACTACTAATTTAGTAACTTTTATACAGGATGTTACAGGACATGTCTACCAAACCAAATAAAGGGAAAAGCAACAACTCAGACAATGAGCCAAAGCGCTACATACTTCTCTCGTGGAAAAGAAACATCGTGGGAATTGAGGACAAGTCAAACTTGTCAGAAGATTATAAAAAGAATGATGAAATTCCACCGTTCACAGTGAACAAATAACCCAAGCATCTTGCTAAATAATGAGGACGCTCCATGGTTATGGCACAATCATAACCAAGGGACATACGTCAAGAAGAAGTTCATTGTTGTTTCCGTTTGATGGTGATGTTTAATAGTCTGTATTAGACCTATTATGGAATAATTGTGATGTTGTATATGCCTCAAACTTTCATGCTTTTATGTAAGTTAAGGAATCGCTAATTAAGTTTCAGAATTTGCTTGTTGTGTTTTCATATTTTCTATGGTTTAAATAAATTTCTGCTTGATGGTGCATTTCCTATCGTGCATGTGGGCAATGTGTGATGAAAAACCAAATTATTAACAGTAATATGATGTGAAAACAAATTTCCTATCGAAAAGCAATAGTTTTAGTGAGGAGCTGAAGACCGAGTATGCTTCCCACCAATTGCATGGTCTGACTGGTATTTGGTGGAGTTACCACCGCTCCACATTGCCTCCTAATGTCCCGATCACTTGGGACCAGTTCAAAGCGGCTTTCTGTGGGAATTACATTCCTCCAGGTTTGATGGCAATGAAGCACACTGAGTTCATGAGATTAACTCAATGTAATAAGAGTTTGACGAAATACCTGTAAGCCTTTAACAACCTTGCAAGGTATGCAACTTAGTTTGTGGATACTGATGCAAAGAAGATTGCTAGCTTCAAGCGTGGCCTTAGTCCAAAGTTGATGAAGACCATGGGCACGAGCAAATGTGCCACTTTCAATGAATTTATCAGTGATGCCCTGACCTAAGAGAACAACAATTCTATCTATGCTGCTTCTAAGAGCCATAAGAGGGCCTTTGAGGTGGGTGCTTCACAGTGTCGAGCTCCAGCTGCACCGAGGTCTCCTTCTTGTCCTCCTGCAATGGGTGCTAAGTTCTGTCCCCCGTAGAAGAAGGCCCCAACCAAGACTAGGTTTCGTAAAGCATATACAGTCTCTCTTCCAAATGGTAGTTCTGGCCAAGGCAACTCTAGTGTTCCTCCAAGCAATATGCCTTGCTAGAACTGCAACAAACCAGGTCATTGGGCTAGGAATTGCCCATATCCTAAGAAGAATGCAAATCAAGGTGGCCGTCAGGGGCATATTCATTATAATAGTATTGAAGAAATTCCATCTAGTGAGGTAGTCACTGTTGGTAAGTTCCTAGTTGACCAACATTCCACAGTGGTGCTATTTTATTCAGGTGCCTCGCATTCCTTTATCAGTCCTATGTTTGCATTGAAGTTTGCACACAAATTACATAATGTTGAAGATGGGGGTTATTGCATTAGAGCGACAAGTGGTAATATTTCCACAAATCAAGTAGTTAAGGGGGTAGAATTTGAAATAGAAGGGCGAAAGTACTTGCTTACCTTAGTGGTTTTGCCTGGACTAGGCATATATGTTATTTTGGGCATGAATTGGATGAGTCAGAATGGGGTACTCATTAATACATCAACCCGGGTAGTTATGCTCAGAGATCCAACTGATCAGAAAGGTTTTCTAGTGCAACTTCCCCAGAAAATTGATCTTTCTGGTGAAGTTCATGCGGTGCAAGCAAAGTCCATAGCTGATATTCTTGTAGTATGCGAGTTTCCTGATGTCTTTCCTGAAGATTTGCCA
This sequence comes from Saccharum hybrid cultivar R570, assembly GCA_038087645.1. Taxonomy (NCBI): domain Eukaryota; kingdom Viridiplantae; phylum Streptophyta; class Magnoliopsida; order Poales; family Poaceae; genus Saccharum; species Saccharum hybrid cultivar. The sequence goes on from JAQSUU010000270.1 coordinate 3,402,015, forward strand.
GGATTGCCTCCGGATCAGGATGTGGAGTTTAAAATAGAGTTGTTGCCTGGCACGGTACCCATCTCTAGAAGACCCTATAGGATGCCTCCAAATGAACTAGCTGAACTTAAGGTGCAGTTGAATGAACTTTTGAAGAAGGGGCTGATTCGTCCTTGTTCATCTCCATAGGGATGTCCTGCTATCTTTGTAAAGAAGAAGGACCAGTCGTTGCGGATGTGTGTAGATTATAGGCCTCTAAATGCAGTTACTGTCAAGAATAAGTATCCTCTACCGCGCATCGACATCTTGTTTGATCAGTTGTCTAAAGCTAAAGTCTTTTCCAAGATTGATCTGAGGTCTGGTTATCATCAAATGAAAATCCGTCCTAAAGATGTTCTAAAAACTGCTTTCTCTACAAGATACGGTCTCTATGAATATCTTGTTATGTCCTTCGGCTTGACCAACGCCCCCTTACACTTCATGTACTTGATGAATTCGATGTTTATGCCCAAATTGGACAAGTTCGTGGTGGTATTTATCGATGACATCTTGGTGTATTCTGAAAATGAGGAAGATCACGCTGAACATCTGTGTATAGTCCTCACAAGACTGCGTGAACATCAACTGTATGCAAAATTTAGTAAGTGCAAATTCTGGCTTCGTGAAGTACCTTTCCTTAGGCATGTGTTGTCCGATGGGGCAATTATGGTGGATCCCACCAAGGTACAAGAAGTACTGGACTGGAAGGTTCCTATCTCGGTTCACGAGGTCCATAATTTTCTAGGATTGGCAAGCTATTATCGTCGCTTCATCCTGGATTTCTCTAAAATAGCCAAGCCAATGACTCGGTTGCTGCAAAAAGACACCAGGTTTGTCTGGACTCCTGAGTGTGATGCAGCTTTTCACAAACTGCGAACCCTCCTAACCTCGGCTCCGGTTTTGGCGCAACCGGATATCGAGAAACCATTTGATGTGTATTGTGATGCCTCAGGCATAGGTTTGGGAGGTGTTCTGATGCAGGAAGGCTGAGTAATTGCATACACCTCCTGTCAACTTCGGAAACATGTGGTGAATTATCCAATGCATGACTTAGAACTCGCTGTAGTTGTTCATGCTTTGAAAGTATGGCGACACTACCTATTAGGCAATGTTTGCAATATCTATACCGACCATAAAAGCCTCAAATACATCTTCACTCAACCCGAGTTGAATATGCATCAAAGAAGATGGCTTGAGTTGATTAAAGATTATAATCTCTAGGTGCACTATCATCCAGGCAAGGCAAATGTGGTTGCCGATGCTTTAAGCCATAAGTCTCATTGCCATTCCTTAGTTGAAAGTGATTTTCATCTGTCCCGCCTTCTACACCTAGCAGTTCTGCACCATATCACTATCAGTTGCACTCTCAAGAGTAGAATAATTGAGCTCCAAAAGACTGACACCGGTATATTCCACATCAAGCGTAAGATGAAAGAGCAAGAAACTAAACATTTCAGGGTAGATGAAGAGGGTGTGCTATGGTTCAAGGATAGATTAGTTGTGCCTAAGGACCGAGAGCTTAGGAATCACATTATTTCTAAAGCACATTCCTCTAAGTTGTCCAACCATCCTGGTAGCAATAAGGTGTATTACGATTTGAAGCCATACTATTGGTGGACCAAAATGCGGAAAGAGATAGCTGCATATGTTGCTAGGTGTGATACTTGCTGTAGGGTTAAAGCCGTGCACATGAAAGCTATATTGCTCCAACCACTTTCTATCCCAGGTTGGAAATGGGAGAAGATAAGTATGGATTTCATTGTTGGACTTCCTCCTATGGTTAAAAATCATAACTCTATCTGGGTAATTGTAGATCGTTTAACCAAGTCGACTCACTTCATTCCTGTCCGAGCAGACTATCGTCCTACTGACTATGCTGAGTTGTACTTCAATCAGATAGTCTGACTCTATGTGTAACAGAACCGACCAAATTATAAGAGCACAAGTACGAAAACAAGCACCGAAGCGCTCAAATTTTCAAACTTGAGCCCATATAATCCCGGTAGTCAATCAAAATCACGAAGGATTTCAAACCAAACTGCTTACAACCAGGATCGCTTCATTCAACATACAACATCATACGATACATTTCACAAGTAGTCCAGAAATAAGTTTACACCACGGAGTAGCAAATATTACAAACCAAGTTTGAAAGTAGCGGAAGCATAACACACACACTAGTTAATTAAATACTGCCAGTCTGGATGATCGACATCTCGCAAAAGCATGAGGAAAGTACATAAAGATGATCACGCCCTTGTGATCTAGTCATCATCACCCGCAGGGTGGAGACACGTCTTGCAGAATCCCTGATAAAGCATGTCATCTGCAACAGGAGGGAATAAACCCTGAGTACGGGAATGTACTCAGCTAGACTTACCCGTCGAAAACCAGAAATAAGAGGACACCAAGGATTATGCAAGGCTTACACAAGAGGCTAGCTGACATAACATTTTGCATAAAGGCATAAGTAATTGATACTCTTATAACCTGTACTAGCAGTTATTTTTAGCATTTACCTGTCATCTATCTTAGCACCTGTACTAAACATGCACTTGGTTGTAATCAAACAATTATCATCATTATATCAAGAGCAGGTATGAATTGTGGCAACATTGTATCATTCCCTTAACCACCAGTTCATTTAATGAGATCTACGTTGCCGCTGCTCAAGTCAAGTGCTCACTAACCGGGAGCGACGGCGATTCGAATCGAATTCCTATCCAGCTGGAGGGGTATTTCTAACACTCACCGTGCAGACCCCTGCCAGGGTCGCACAGGCCACCGTTTCATATGATTCAGGAATCGCGGGTCCGAATAATGTCGCGACCCCAAGGGCGACACTCTGCCAGGTGATAGGGACTCTAACCCCCCCTTGGTCTCACGCCAATGTCCCCAAGCACATCCTTTCTCTCCTCCAAGAAGCAACCTAACATTCGATTCCCGGCCTGAACCACATTACTCGGCTTCGCGGTCGGAACGGGTTATCCGGCCAACTAAGTGTTAGACTGCGTTCAACATGACTCAAGGACGTACAGCGAATCGGTCCTTAAACGACCCAGACGGGCATAGCTCCACACCCAAGACGTGAAGTGTCTTGCGGCTGTACTATCGAACTCCCGCCCGGTCTCAATTTCATTTTTAAGCATGGTTCCATTCACGATAGCCATAGAGCCACTCGTGACTCCTTCCTACATCTCGCGGATGACCGGAAATCACCCGACTTCTACCGTACTAAGCAGGGCTAAGCATTGACACGTGCCTAAACCTAATATAGGATTAAGTACGATATCTAGACAAGGACAGGTACAATGCAGCAAGTGTTTTCATATAACTCCTAGAACTTAATGCAATAAACAATTAAAAGTACTCAAGATATATTTATAAAATGATGGGCTCAGCATGCACCGGGGCTTGCCTTTGAGAAAGGTTGCGGGTCTGTGGTCCGGACACTCGGGTAGATCTTCTGACGGAGCTTCCCCGACGTTGGTTTCTTCTGCTAATTCCTCCGGTTGACTCAGCACCTCCTCCGGTATCGCTTGTTCGAATTCGAGAAGTGTCACCCCCTCCGGTACACCTATTGCATGAATGCACAATAAATACCATGGATGCATAACGAAAGATGCAATATGCTCGGAATGGAATGCATTACAACAATTTAATGCTCTACTCAAATCACTTCAAAAGAGTAGGTGCAAATTTCCTCTCCGGTAGAGAAATACTCACCTAATCTACTTAACCTAAGATAAAGCTGCTCATCCTCAGTTAAGGCCCTAACACCTAACAATTACAAAAGTAGCATGTCTTAGGATATCACACCATATCAATCAGCAAAACACCACAGTAAGCATTCTGGACAGCAGCTACTTGTTTTTATCACAACTGGAGATTTACAATTCCAAAAGATATGATCTAAGCCAATCTGGAAAGCCTAAGAAATGTACTACAATTCATTTTCAGACCTCAACTCCAAACTCCTAAGTTTTCCATGTCAAACTTCACAAGTTCCAGAATCTGTCCTCTCCAAAACAGAGAGTAGCAGATTTTTAACTGCCACTATAAACAACAGTAACTCTCAAACTACTAAGCCAAATGCTTCCAAATTTTAACACAAGCTAGTTCATCAAGTTTACTCCAACTTTGGTATTTACAAGTTGTCCAGCAACCAATTTTATCAAAGCCAAATTTAGAATTACTACTTAGCTGTCCAGAAAACCTAAAATTACAAAGGTTAAATATTTATTGATGTGGCAAACATTCTCTAAAACCAAAATAATGCTACTACAAGTTCACAAATATCACAAAGACACCAGGAAGTAAGGTGTGCCCACCTAGAACATTTATTTAAACCCATTTCTCAATTTACTTAAGTAATTAAGTGGAATTTCAAACATATATGTAAACTGCTCCTAAAATTCTACAAAAATTACAGGGGACTCCCTGACCCACAAAGAGACTACTGTAAAATTTTGAACTCAATTTATTCACAGGAACTCCCTACACAAAATTCCCAAGCCAAAAAGGCTGATTTTTGTATAAATAACCAAGCATAGTAAAAAGTGTCAAACAACAGATTTCTTAATTTTATTGGACACTCTAGGGTACCAATACATTCTCCAAAAATTTATAAGAACATTGCACATGTAGAAGAATTACTAAAATTCATTTATTATTTCCTAGAATAACAAGATAGCATTATAACTTGGAAATTACTTAATCACTGATGCCCAAATTTTTACCAGAGCTAGGGCTAGCATAGAGTAACCTACCCACCACATTTCATGATTTATGGAACACTACAGCTCAAGTTATAAATTTAACAAATTTGCATGCATTCCAAAACACATTTAAAGGATCTATTAAATTCTTACAGACTTTAAACATCTCATGCCAGATCCATATTTTTCTAAAATACTACACAATATGTAGACCCTAATAAAATTTATCTCATAATTTTTGGATCATTAAAACCCTAGATCTATATTTTTCCAACTTGTACAAAAATCAGTGACAAAATAATAAAAATGAATTTCATTTCGGACGACTGGGCCGGCCCGGAAAAACTCGGCCCACACTCGCGCGCGCGCGGCCCGCTCAGCGCTCCCGCCCGCGCGCGACACTGACGGGCGGGCCCCCGCGGTCAGTGACCGGAGATAGGGAAGGCGGAGACCCGCGAGCTCCGACGAGCTCGAGCTCGCCGGAGAAGAGCTCGCTCGGCCAATTGAGCACCGCCTCGTGTTCTCTGTCACCCGGTGCGTCGATTGGTGCTCGTGGAATGGATGGGGATGGGGTGGAAGGGGCTTGTCACCGCGAGCGGCGGCCGGTGATGTCCCGTGGCGGCGCACCGTCGACGGTGAGGATGTACGGTGCGGTCTAGGCTCGGTACGAGCTTCACCGAAGCTAGGCGGATCCATTTTGCTAGGAAGGGAGGATGGAGAGAAACCCGAAGCACCCCGACCACGGTGAGGTCCCATGGCGGGCTCCGGCGACCTCTCGGAGACGGGGAAGAAAGCAATGTGGCTCACCTTGAGTCAAATCGCTGGCTTCGGTGGGTCAGGGAGATGGAGGGTGGTGAGGCGGAGGGATTGGCGAGGTCTAGCGGCCGGTGATGCGGTGTGGCTCGCGCTTGAGCTCGCCGGAGAAGAACGGCAATGGCGGCTCGGTTTCGGTGTTCTTGGCAACTGGAAGAGAGGGGGCGGAGGAATGGAGGCCGGCTCGCGCGTCGTGGCGTCTTGAAGGTGTCGCGGCCTGACTGGTGGGGCCAGGGCCGGCGTACGGGCGCCACCGCGCCTCCACGCGTCGACGACGGCCTGCGGCCGGTCGGCCACTCTGACGCTGATGAAACTGAATCGGCGACATCAATGATCGACTGACAGAGCGATTTCCACGATGATTATCTCCCAAACCGGTTCGAATTAGTCGAAGATGATTACACCAATTTTGTAGAGCTACATGAGGTCTACAAGTTTGTCAATTTGGGTTTGGGCTGGTTCGGCCTAGATTTGAAACTACAAGGCTCCAAAGTGGGTCACCCGAAAACTGAAACTTAGTTTCAGTCACTATGCCGACTGAAACCCTAACTTCAAGACATTATATCTCCTAAACTATTGAGAACCAGGTGATGGTGATATTGACAATGTTGTAGAGCTATGTGTGGACAACAACTTTGTCAATTGGCTCCAAGACTGGTTTGGCCTAGTTTGTGAGTTACAAGTTGCTAAAGTGAGGTACAGTGAAACTGAAAAGTCCAATTTCCAGACTTAGAATTTTTCTAAGTGGTGATCCCCACTCAAGCTGACTTGTGGGCCATTTTTGAGCATGCTCTGGTCATTTTCATGAGATGGCCATATTAGAACTTTTGTTCCTCATGAAATTCTCTACAACTTTACTTAAGGGTGCTCTTCCATGCAAGATCTCTAAATTAGACTTTTTAATTGGTCAAACTAGAGCCTTCTAGGGTCAAATGGTGGTCAAACTTCTCTTGGAGGGCAATTTAGTAATTTTGGTCAACATGAACCTTGTTCCAAATGTTACCCTAAGTATAACTAAGGTGTTGTAGGTCATGATTGGCTACCTTACCTTTTTGTTACACCAACTATCAAATACTTCATGAAATAATTCAAATAAACCCCAGAACTATCACATGTGTTGCATCACATGAAATAACAAACAAGAATGATGCATGCTCATGCTTATGCCATGCAAATGCAATGCAATTATGGAGCTAAACACTTGAGGTGTTATAGCCCTCCCCCCTTATAAAAATCTCGTCCCGAGATTTGGAAAGCGTACCATTTTTCATAGAATTCCTTATAACCATCCCGCAAATAGTCCTCCCGTTCCCACGTAGCATCACTCTCACTTCCCTGATTACTCCACATCACTTTGTACCACTTAACCACTTTACTTCTAGTTACTCGTTCCTGAGTATCGATCACTCGGACTGGCTTTTCTTCGTAGGTTAGGTCGGATTCCAGCCTGATATCACCTAAAGGAACTTGTTCCTCAGGAACTCGAAGACACTTTTTAAGCTGAGATACATGGAAGACGTTGAATATGGCACTCATTTCTAGAGGTATCTGAATTTTGTACGCAACAGCTCCACTCTTGCCTATGATTTGAAAAGGACCCACGTATCTTGGCGCAAGTTTCCGCTTAACACCAAAACGTTGGACACTTTTCATTGGAGAAACTTTCAAATACACGAAGTCTCCAACTTCAAACTCGAGTGGTTTTCTACGACGATCCGCATAGCTTTTCTGTCTAGCTTGGGCTGCAGCCATATGTTTTTGGATGGTACGGACTTGTTCCTCAGCTTCCTCAACAAAAGCAATACCATAAAATCTTCTCTCACCAGATTCTATCCAATTTAGTGGGGTTCTACACCTACGACCGTACAAAGCTTCGAATGGAGCCATCTTAATACTCTCTTGATAACTGTTATTGTACGAGAATTCGGCTAAAGGTAACCATTTTTCCCAAGAACCCTTGGATGAAATGACGCATGCTTGCAACAGATCTTCCAAGATTTGGTTAACTCGTTCTGTCTGACCCGATGTCTGGGGGTGATAAGCAGAGCTTCTCACTAACTTGGTTCCCAGAAGGTGATGCAAGTGCTCCCAAAAGCGAGCAGTGAACTGGGGACCACGGTCAGATATGATAGTATGAGGTATCCCATGAAGCCGGACTATCTGATTGAAGTACAACTCAGCATAGTCGGTGGGACGATAGTCCACTCTCACTGGGATGAAGTGAGCTGATTTGGTCAAACGATCAACAATTACCCAAATAGAGTTATGATTTTTGCCAGTAGGAGGAAGTCCGACAATGAAATCCATACTTATCTCTTCCCATTTCCAGCCTGGAATGGAAAGTGGCTGAAGTAGCCCAGCTTTCATGTGCACAGCTTTAATTCTGCAACAGGTGTCACATCTAGCAACATATGCAGCTATCTCTTTCCGCATCTTGGTCCACCAATAAAGTGGCTTCAAATCATAATACATCTTATTGCTGCCAGGATGGATGGACAACTTAGAGGAGTGTGCTTCAGACATAATATCATTTCGAAGCTCTCGGTCCTTAGGCACAACTAACCTATCCTTGAACCATAGTACACCCTCTTCATCTATCCTGAACTGTGTAGTTTCTTGCTCTTTCATCTTACGCTTGATGTGGAATATACCAGTGTCAGTCTTTTGGAGCTCAATAATTCTGCTTTTGAGAGTACAACTGACAGTGATGTTGTACAAGACTGCTGGATGTAGAAGGCGAGATCGATGAAAATCAGTTTCAACTAAGGCATGACAATGAGACTTACGGCTTAAAGCATCCGCAACTACATTTGCCTTTCCTGGATGATAGTACACTTGAAGGTTATAATCTTTAATCAACTCGAGCCATCTTCTTTGACGCATATTCAACTCGGGTTGGGTGAAGATGTATTTGAGGCTTTTATGATCGGTGTAGATATTGCAGACATTTCCCAGCAGATAATGCCGCCATACTTTCAAAGCATGAACAACTGCAGCCAGTTCTAAGTCATGTGTTGGATAATTCACCTCATGCTTCCGAAGTTGTCGAGAAGTATATGCAATTACTCGGCCTTCCTGCATCAACACACCTCCCAAACCTATGCCTGAGGCATCACAATAAACATCAAATGGTTTCTCGATATCCGGTTGTGCCAAAACCGGAGCTGAGGTTAGGAGGGTTCGCAGTTGGTGAAAAGCCGCATCACACTCAGGAGTCCAGACAAACCTGGTGTCTTTTTGCAGCAACCGAGTCATTGGCTTGGCTATTTTGGAGAAATCCGAGATGAAGCGACGATAATAGCTAGCCAAACCAAGAAAACTTCGGACCTCGTGAACCGAGATAGGAGCCTTCCAATTTAGTATTTCCTGTACCTTGGCGGGGTCCACCATAATTCCTCCATCGGACAACACATGCCCAAGGAAAGGTACTTCACGAAGCCAGAATTCGCACTTACTGAACTTTGCATATAGTTGATGTTCACGCAGTCTTGTGAGGACTATACGCAGATGTTCAGCGTGATCCTCCTCATTCACAGAGTATACCAGGATGTCATCAATAAATACCACCACAAACTTGTCCAATTCAGGCATAAACACCGAATTCATCAAGTACATGAAGTGTGCGGGGGCATTTGTCAAGCCGAAGGACATAACAAGATACTCATAAAGACCGTATCTGGTAGAAAAGGCTGTCTTTGGAACATCTTCCGGGCGAATTTTAATTTGATGGTAGCCCGATCTTAGATCGATCTTGGAGAAAACTTTAGCTTTAGACAACTGATCGAACAAGATGTCGATTCGCGGTAGAGGGTACTTATTTTTGACAGTGACTGCATTGAGAGGTCTATAATCTACGCACATCCGCAACGACTAATCCTTCTTCTTTACAAAGATAGCAGGACATCCCCACGGCGATGAACTAGGACGAATCAACCCCTTCTTCAAAAGTTCATTCAATTGCACCTTAAGTTCAGCGAGTTCCTTTGGAGGCATCCTATAGGGTCTCCTAGAGATGGGAGCTGTGCCAGGCAACAACTCAATTTTAAACTCCACATCCCGATCCGGAGGGAGTCCCGGCAAATCATCGGGAAAAACGTCTGGAAACTCATTTACTACTGGAATTTCGGCCAACGCCTTTGCTTGCACAGCATGAATTTCCCCCGACAATTCAACCTTTCTGGGAAGTTGTACTAGAAAACCCTTTTGATCTGTAGGATCTCTGAGCATAACTACTCGAGCAGATGTGTCAATGAGTACCCCATTCTGACTCATCCAATTCATGCCCAAGATAACATCTATGTCTAAACCAGGTAAAACCAATAGGGCAAGCGAATAACTTCGCCCTTCTATCTCAAACTTAAGGTTCCCCACTACTTTGTTTGTGGAAATATTCCCACTTGCAGCGCTAATACAATAACCCACACCTTCAACAGTATGCAACTTGTGTGCAAATTTAGATGCAAACTTAGGACTGATAAAGGAATGCGAAGCACCTGAATCAAAAAGTACCACTGCGGGGTGTTGGTCAACTAGAAACTTACCAGTGGTGACCACCTCACCAGATGGAATTTCCTCAATGCTGTTATAATGGGCGTGTCCCTGACGACTACCTTGGTTGACATTTTTCTTAGGGTACGGACAGTTCCTGGACCAATGGCCTGGCTTGTTACAGTTCCAGCAAGGCATGTTGCTAGGGGGAACACTGGAGCTGCCTTGGCCCGCATTACTCTTTGGCAGAGCCACTGTATATGCCTTACGAAACCCAGTTTTCATTGGCACCTTCTTTTGTGGAGGACGGAACTTAGCATTTGTGGCAGGAGGGCGAGGGGAAGACCTCGGTGCCGCTGAGGCCCTTGACTGAGAAGCACTTGCCTCAAGGGCCCTTTTACGGCTCTTAGAGGCAGAATAAATAGTATTGTTGTTCTCCTGGGTCAAAGCATCGCTGATGAAATCATTGAAAGTAGTACATTTGCTAGTGCCCATTGTTTTCATCAGTTTTGGGCCAAGGCCCCTTTTGAAGCTAGCAATCTTTTTGGCATCGGTATCCACAAACTCTGTGGCATACCTTGCCAGGTTGTTGAAGGACTGCAAGTATTCAGTCAGGCTTTTGTTTCCTTGCGACAGCCTCATAAACTCTGTGTGCTTGATTGCCATAAGACCGGGAGGGATATAATTTCCCCGGAATGCCGCCTTAAACTGATCCCAAGCAATCGGGACATTGGCAGGCAGTGTGGAACGATAGTGGCTCCACCAAATGCCCGCCGGACCATGCAACTGATGGGAAGCATACTCAGTTTTCAGCTCATCAGTTAGGCGTAGCAGACGAAACTTTTGTTCAATGGTATTCAACCACTCGTCAGCCTGCAGTGGTTCTTCCGCTTCCTTGAAGAGCGGGGGCTTTGTATCCAGAAAGTCCTTGAAATCGCTGTACTGATTTGGCTCTGGGCCCTGGCGGCCAGGACGAGCCTCCCGGTTAGCCAGCTGGCGCATAACATCCGCCAACATGCGCTGCCCTTCGACCACTGTCTGCATCAACTCGGCCGGAGTAGGTGGTGGCGGAGGGGGTGGCTGTTCCTCCTCCTCATTTCCACGACCCCGACGTAGATTGTACGACATCTGCAAAAATGCATAGCCAATGAGCACTGACGATGTGGGAAATTTGTAGATGAATTATTGCGAAATGTCAATCTGACTGTATGAATAGATTTCTCATAATAATTAAGGCACAATAATTCACCACAACCGCACAATCCATTCTAGCGCATCGTTTGACGAGATCATACTTGGTAATCCAACAAGATGCTCTTTGATAAAGGCTCACTCACAGGGAGCACAACGGTTACCGGACCGTTTACGTTGCTATCTACGTGATTTTCGACCTTTTGCACGGTACTTGGATTCCATCTCAAGATTTTTAGTTGACTGTGAAAGGCTACTTCAAACTGACCACAAAGAGACTCCTTAATGAAGAGTTCCATGGTGGATCATGACTAGCCACCTCGATACCTGCGCGTGCCAAGCAGCACAGCCTTATGTCGCGCGCCATAGGAGGCCCTCGGTTTCGTCGCGGCACCGAAGGGTGCTAATCGTGACACCATCATCGAACGCAACATAATAAGACATCAAGTTGTGATCGAATTTAACAGGTTCAAACTACATTCAGGAAACATACGGTTCAGCCTTACATCCCAAAGTCAAGTTATTACAAGGCCTCACTCCTTCACAGGGAGGGCACAAAAGACGATCCTAACATTAAAGGCACGTGATGACTACTCTAAGCATCATCCTCCGAGTCGGTGTCATGGATCTCCCCGCCGTCCTCATCACTGACAGGCTCTAACTCCTCGTCTTCTTCTTCTTCTGGCTCTTCCTCTGGTGCTTCTGCAGGTGGGGCATCCTGTGGTCCATCAACCTCCCCTTCATCATCATCCTCCGCCATGAAGATTCCCGAACCCATGTCCTCATCGACGTTGTTGTTTCGAGGCAGCAGGGGATTAAGCTCGTTGTTCAGGCGGTGCACTTCTTCATGCAGGTTGTCATTGTATTCTTCAGCATTTTCTAACTGTTGCTCGAGCTCAAACTGGCGAGCTCTCAGAACGCTCTCCTCGTGCCAGGCTTCATCCCTCTGTTCCATCACACGGACCAACATGCGTTGACAGTTGCGGTTTGGTACTGTCAACCTCTGGACTGCAAGGGTTTCCTGGTCACGATCATGAATCACTTGTTCCAGTTGTTGCCGTGCTGCATCCCTAGCAGCAGTCACCTCTGCCAGCTCTGCCCTCAGCCTTTCCACCTCAGTAGGCTCGGGGCGGGGCTCACGTGGAGCGAGCTGGTGACGTGGTGCCCTGCCCCCAGTGGACTTACGAGCGGTCCTCTTGGTACGTGCCATCTGTAGCAACAAGATAAGATACGACTTAAAGTGAGGATCATTTAGGGGATACGAAATTTACTTTAGTCGGGAGTACAGAAATTTTTTAAGGAGGGAGTAAATGATATGTATGATATAATTAAACATGATGCATGCACGTTCCGTATGTCCTCTCACCTTAGTAGAAACCTAAAGTTCTAACGCTAGGCGGTGGCATACATACGTTCTCTCATATAAGCGAAACTATCGGTCTACTCGTTACGCTGTTAGTGTACCTGCAGAAAACCTCATTTCAGCCCAACAGTTTCCCATTATAAGCACATAAGAAAGCAGTAATTTAAATACTTTCCATATACACATCCCCAGATGTATATACTTCAGTATCAAAGCTACCCGATATAAAGGTTCCCACAATTAAGTGCTTACGTAATTACATGGTTTAAACATGTAAGTATGCAAGTCACCAAAACTACTCTCCCCTAGATCGTCGGTTGGACGATCATGCTCTCACAACTCACACTTACCAGAGCGTCGAGACAATTGATCCATACATTACCACCCAAGTGGATGGCATCCATACAATATCACGCCGTATGGACGACGAAATAAAAACAAACAAGGCCCCCAAGTTAGTCTTTATAACAAGCCACCTAAGAGTCCTTATTTGGGCTAAGGGATGTGATCACTGGCATACCTATAAAATAATTTTTAGAATTTAACCCTTTTCGCAAACAAATACTTTTGTTTTTAATTACTCGTAAGATGTGTTTAATGTTGAATTATGCTCCGGTACCAGCTGTAACAGAACCGACCAAATTATAAGAGCACAAGTACGAAAACAAGCACCGAAGCGCTCAAATTTTCAAACTTGAGCCCATATAATCCCGGTAGTCAATCGAAATCACGAAGGATTTCAAACCAAACTGCTTACAACCAGGATCGCTTCATTCAACATACAACATCATACGATACATTTCACAAGTAGTCCAGAAATAAGTTTACACCACGGAGTAGCAAATATTACAAACCAAGTTTGAAAGTAGCGGAAGCATAACACACACACTAGTTAATTAAATACTGCCAGTCTGGATGATCGACATCTCGCAAAAGCATGAGGAAAGTACATAAAGACGATCACGCCCTTGTGATCTAGTCATCATCACCCGCAGGGTGGAGACACGTCTTGCAGAATCCCTGATAAAGCATGTCATCTGCAACAGGAGGGAATAAACCCTGAGTACGGGAATGTACTCAGCTAGACTTACCCGTCGAAAACCAGAAATAAGAGGACACCAAGGATTATGCAAGGCTTACACAAGAGGCTAGCTGACATAACATTTTGCATAAAGGCATAAGTAATTGATACTCTTATAACCTGTACTAGCAGTTATTTTTAGCATTTACCTGTCATCTATCTTAGCACCTGTACTAAACATGCACTTGGTTGTAATCAAACAATTATCATCATTATATCCAGAGCAGGTATGAATTGTGGCAACATTGTATCATTCCCTTAACCACCAGTTCATTTAATGAGATCTACGTTGCCGCTGCTCAAGTCAAGTGCTCACTAACCGGGAGCGACGGCGATTCGAATCGAATTCCTATCCAGCTGGAGGGGTATTTCAAACACTCACCGTGCAGACCCCTGCTAGGGTCGCACAGGCCACCGTTTCATATGATTCAGGAATCGCGGGTCCGAATAATGTCGCGACCCCAAGGGCGACACTCTGCCAGGTGATAGGGACTCTAACCCCCCTTGGTCTCACGCCAATGTCCCCAAGCACATCCTTTCTCTCCTCCAAGAAGCAACCTACCATTCGATTCCCGGCCTGAACCACATTACTCGGCTTCGCGGTCGGAACGGGTTATCCGGCCAACTAAGTGTTAGACTGCGTTCAACATGACTCAAGGACGTATAGCGAATCGGTCCTTAAACGACTCAGACGGGCATAGCTCCACACCCAAGACGTGAAGTGTCTTGCGGCTGTACTATCGAACTCCCGCCCGGTCTCAATTTCATTTTTAAGCATGGTTCCATTCACGATAGCCATAGAGCCACTCGTGACTCCTTCCTACATCTCGCGGATGACCGGAAATCACCCGACTTCTACCGTACTAAGCAGGGCTAAGCATTGACACGTGCCTAAACCTAATATAGGATTAAGTACGATATCTGGACAAGGACAGGTACAATGCAGCAAGTGTTTTCATATAACTCCTAGAACTTAATGCAATAAACAATTAAAAGTACTCAAGATATATTTATAAAATGATGGGCTCAGCATGCACCGGGGCTTGCCTTTGAGAAAGGTTGCGGGTCTGTGGTCCGGACACTCGGGTAGATCTTCTGACGGAGCTTCCCCGACGTTGGTTTCTTCTGCTAATTCCTCCGGTTGACTCAGCACCTCCTCCGGTATCGCTTGTTCGAATTCGAGAAGTGTCACCCCCTCCGGTACACCTATTGCATGAATGCACAATAAATACCATGGATGCATAACGAAAGATGCAATATGCTCGGAATGGAATGCATTACAACAATTTAATGCTCTACTCAAATCACTTCAAAAGAGTAGGTGCAAATTTCCTCTCCGGTAGAGAAATACTCACCTAATCTACTTAACCTAAGATAAAGCTGCTCATCCTCAGTTAAGGCCCTAGCACCTAACAATTACAAAAGTAGCATGTCTTAGGATATCACACCATATCAATCAGCAAAACACCACAGTAAGCATTCTGGACAGCAGCTACTTGTTTTTATCACAACTGGAGATTTACAATTCCAAAAGATATGATCTAAGCCAATCTGGAAAGCCTAAGAAATGTACTACAATTCATTTTCAGACCTCAACTCCAAACTCCTAAGTTTTCCATGTCAAACTTCACAAGTTCCAGAATTTGTCCTCTCCAAAACAGAGAGTAGCAGATTTTTAACTGCCACTATAAACAACAGTAACTCTCAAACTACTAAGCCAAATGCTTCCAAATTTTAACACAAGCTAGTTCATCAAGTTTACTCCAACTTTGGTATTTACAAGTTGTCCAGAAACCAATTTTATCAAAGCCAAATTTAGAATTACTACTTAGCTGTCCAGAAAACCTAAAATTACAAAGGTTAAATATTTATTGATGTGGCAAACATTCTCTAAAACCAAACTAATGCTACTACAAGTTCACAAATATCACAAAGACACCAGGAAGTAAGGTGTGCCCACCTAGAACATTTATTTAAACCCATTTCTCAATTTACTTAAGTAATTAAGTGGAATTTCAAACATATATGTAAACTGCTCCTAAAATTCTACAAAAATTACAGGGGACTCTCTGACCCACAAAGAGACTACTGTAAAATTTTGAACTCAATTTATTCACAGGAACTCCCTACACAAAATTCCCAAGCCAAAAAGGCTGATTTTTGTATAAATAACCAAGCATAGTAAAAAGTGTCAAACAACAGATTTCTTAATTTTATTGGACACTCTAGGGTACCAAGACATTCTCCAAAAATTTATAAGAACATTGCACATGTAGAAGAATTACTAAAATTCATTTTAGTATTTCCTAGAATAACAAGATAGCATTATAACTTGGAAATTACTTAATCACTGATGCCCAAATTTTTACCAGAGCTAGGGCTAGCATAGAGTAACCTACCCACCAAATTTCATGATTTATGGAACACTACAGCTCAAGTTATAAATTTAACAAATTTGCATGCATTCCAAAACACATTTAAAGGATCTATTAAATTCTTACAGACTTTAAACATCTCATGCCAGATCCATATTTTTCTAAAATACTACACAATATGTAGACCCTAATAAAATTTATCTCATGATTTTTGGATCATTAAAACCCTAGATCTATATTTTTCCAACTTGTACAAAAATCAGTGACAAAATAATAAAAATGAATTTCATTTCGGACGACTGGGCCGGCCCGGAAAAACTCGGCCCACACTCGCGCGCGCGCGGCCCGCTCAGCGCTCCCGCCCGCGCGCGACACTGACGGGCGGGCCCCCGCGGTCAGTGACCGGAGATAGGGAAGGCGGAGACCCGCGAGCTCCGACGAGCTCGAGCTCGCCGGAGAAGAGCTCGCTCGGCCAATTGAGCACCGCCTCGTGTTCTCCGTCACCCGGTGCGTCGATTGGTGCTCGTGGAATGGATGGGGATGGGGTGGAAGGGGCTTGTCACCGCGAGCGGCGGCCGGTGATGTCCCGTGGCGGCGCACCGTCGACGGTGAGGATGTACGGTGCGGTCTAGGCTCGGTACGAGCTTCACCGAAGCTAGGCGGATCCATTTTGCTAGGAAGGGAGGATGGAGAGAAACCCGAAGCACCCCGACCACGGTGAGGTCCCATGGCGGGCTCCGGCGACCTCTCGGAGACGGGGAAGAAAGCAATGCGGCTCACCTTGAGTCAAATCGCTGGCTTCGGTGGGTCAGGGAGATGGAGGGTGGTGAGGCGGAGGGATTGGCGAGGTCTAGCGGCCGGTGATGCGGTGTGGCTCGCGCTTGAGCTCGCCGGAGAAGAACGGCAATGGCGGCTCGGTTTCGGTGTTCTTGGCAACTGGAAGAGAGGGGGCGGAGGAATGGAGGCCGGCTCGCGCGTCGTGGCGTCTTGAAGGCGTCGCGGCCTGACTGGTGGGGCCAGGGCCGGCGTACGGGCGCCACCGCGCCTCGACGCGTCGACGACGGCCTGCGGCCGGTCGGCCACTCTGACGCTGACGAAACTGAATCGGCGACATCAATGACCGACTGACAGAGCGATTTCCACGATGATTATCTCCCAAACCGGTTCGAATTAGTCGAAGATGATTACACCAATTTTGTAGAGGTACATGAGGTCTACAAGTTTGTCAATTTGGGTTTGGGCTGGTTCGGCCTAGATTTGAAACTACAAGGCTCCAAAGTGGGTCACCCGAAAACTGAAACTTAGTTTCAGTCACTATGCCGACTGAAACCCTAAATTCAAGACATTATATCTCCTAAACTATTGAGAACCAGGTGATGGTGATATTGACAATGTTGTAGAGCTATGTGTGGACAACAACTTTGTCAATTGGCTCCAAGACTGGTTTGGCCTAGTTTGTGAGTTACAAGTTGCTAAAGTGAGGTACAGTGAAACTGAAAAGTCCAATTTCCAGACTTAGAATTTTTCTAAGTGGTGATCCCCACTCAAGCTGACTTGTGGGCCATTTTTGAGCATGCTCTGGTCATTTTCATGAGATGGCCATATTAGAACTTTTGTTCCTCATGAAATTCTCTACAACTTTACTTAAGGGTGCTCTTCCATGCAAGATCTCTAAATTAGACTTTTTAATTGGTCAAACTAGAGCCTTCTAGGGTCAAATGGTGGTCAAACTTCTCTTGGAGGGCAATTTAGTAATTTTGGTCAACATGAACCTTGTTCCAAATGTTACCCTAAGTATAACTAAGGTGTTGTAGGTCATGATTGGCTACCTTACCTTTTTGTTACACCAACTATCAAATACTTCATGAAATAATTCAAATAAACCCCAGAACTATCACATGTGTTGCATCACATGAAATAACAAACATGAATGATGCATGCTCATGCTTATGCCATGCAAATGCAATGCAATTATGGAGCTAAACACTTGAGGTGTTACACTATGGGATTCCTCGTACTATTGTTTCTGACCAAGGTCCGCAGTTCACTGCTCGTTTTTAGGAGCACTTGCATCATCTTCTGGGAACCAAGCTAGTAAGAAGCTCTGCGTATCACCCCCAGACGGCAGGTCAGACTGAATGGGTTAACCAAATCTTAGAAGATATGTTGAGGGCGTATGTTATTTCGTCCAAGGGTTCATGGGAGAAATGGTTGCCTTTAGCTGAGTTTTTGTACAATAATAGCTATCAAGAGAGCATTAAGATGGCCCCATTCGAAGCATCGTACGGTTGTAAGTGTAGAACCCCACTGAATTGGGTAGAAGCCAGCGAGAGAAGGTATTATGGTATTGATTTTGTCAAGGAAGCTGAAGAACAAGTCCGTACCATCAAAATACATATGGCTAGAGCTCAATCTAGATAGAAAAGTTAAGCTGATCGCCATAGAAAAACGATTGGGTTTGAAGTTGGAGACTTCGTATATCTGAAAGTTTCACCTATGAAGAGTGTACAACGTTTTGGTGTGAAGCGGAAACTTGCACCAAGATACGTGGGCCCTTTCCAGATCATAGGAAAGAGTGGAGCTGTCGCATATAAGATCCAGTTACCTCCTAAAATGAGCGCCATTTTCAATGTTTTCCATGTATCTCAGTTAAAGAAGTATCTTTGGGTTCCTGAAGAAAGAGTTCCGTTAGGGGACATCAAGCTAGAATATGATCTAACGTATGAAGAAAAGTCAGTTCGTGTGATTGATACTAGAGAGCGAGTAACCCGGAGTCGAGTGGCTAAATGGTATAAAGTAATGTGGAGTAATCAAGGTTATAAGGAATTCTATCAATAATGGTATGCTTTCCAAATCTTAGGATGAGATTTTTATAAGGGGGGGCTGTAACACCTTAGGTGTTTGGCTTCCATGTTTGCACTTGCATTTCATCAGCATGAGCATCATTCATTCATGCATGAGCTTATAATGTGTGAAACATGCTTTGAAACATTGCAACATATGCTTATATTTCATGTGTGTTTATGAAATAAGTAGTGTGCAACACCCAAGTGCAACATGTGCAACTTCTTTTTGAGGCATGTCACCCACATTAGTGAAACAAGATTAGCAAGTGCTATTCAACACACTCATGAAACATATGAAACATGGCTTGGAAACAAAAGTAGCAATTCATTTGTTTTTCCTTGTTTCAATGCATGTGATGCTTGATTTTGTGTGTAACCAAAGTATACAGTGGTCAATTATGTCCTATAGTACCTTAATCACACTTAGGATCATTAGTGGAACAATGTTCATGTTGACCAAATTGACCAAAATGCCCTCCTATGTGATGTTGACCAAGCCCTTGGCCCTAAAATGCTCTAGTTTGACTATTTAAAAAGTCTAGCTTAGAGATCTTGCATGGAGAAGCAACCTTAATCAAAGTTGTAGAGAATTTCATAAGGAACAAAAGTTCTAATATGGCCATCTCATGAAAATGACCAGAACATGCTCAAAAGTGGCCCACAAGTCAGTTTGAGGGGCTGCCCAACACTTAGAAAATTTCTAAGTCTGTAATTTGGAGTTACAATTTCAAAGTACCCCACTTCGACGCCATGTAACTCACAAACCAGGCCGAATTAGTCCAAGCTCCAATTGGTAAAGTTGTAGTCCTCACATAGCTCTACAACTTTTCTGTTATCATCTCTCGCTAAATTAGGCCAGTTTAGGAGATAATCAACGATGAAATCGCTCTGTCAGTCATCGTTTTCGGGCTTCCATTCAGTTTCTTCAGTTGACCATGGCCGACCGGCCTCAGGCCGTTGCCGCCGTGTGGACATGCCGTGGTGGCCGTACATCGCCCGTGGCCCCACCGGTCAGGTCCGAGCGGGTCTCGTGAGTTACACGACGCTGCCTTCGCCCTCACTCCCGCCTCTGCTCCTCTCTCTCGCTCTCTCCACGCCCAGGCGGACGAACCGAGCCGCCATCGCTGCCGCGCACTTCCCCACGGCCGTGTGTGCTCGCCATCGCACCACCGGCCGCTACACCACGTCCACAGCCCTGCCACCACCTCACGCACCTTGTCGACCTCCCCTTTGGAGTAACCGAGCCAGGGTAAGGGCGCATTGCTGACTTCTCCCCGCACGGAGCTCACCGGCGCACCACCACCCTCATGGTCTTCTGTGGCCAGCACTGCTGAGCGCTCTTCCCTCTCATCAGGCTCTTGTCCCACCTTCCCCCTCCCCTGTTGATGCTTCTGTGATGACGCTACTAGGCAATGTGTTCCCGTCACGCCGGAACACGGTCGTGCACTGTCACGACATGGCTGCCACTGATGCTCGCACGCGGCCACACTCCTCCACTTCACCCCGGTCCTCATTAGTAGCCTCGTTAGGTCCGCCAAGGCTCTAGGGAGCTGATGCACCCCTCGGCTGGCCATCTAGTTGTCGGAGCTCGCCGGCGTACCACCACGCGCCACCACCGAGCCGTCGCGGCCATGGCCGTCACCGCTAGGACCATGTAGTGTTCACAAGTGAGAGTTAGTGAATGCGAGGGGTCAAGGAGCACGCGTTGGTACACTTTGTTTCACCGGTGAAGCCGTCGCCGACGAGCTTGAGCTCGCCGGAGTTCGACAGCCTCGCTCCCCTACCTCCTCTCTCCCTGTCCGGCGAGCCCCGCCTGTCAGCGCGCGCGGGCGGGAGCTGGAGCAGGCCATGCGTGTGTTGGGCTGCGCCGACGCGTTGGGTAGCCGGCCCAGTAGCGCTTTAGGGTTTTTGATTTTTGTTTTTCTTTATTTATTTTATAGTTTTGAATGTTGTTTTGTGAAATTCATATCTCATGATTGGTAGATCCAAATGCTGTGGTTCCAATTTTTTTGAATTCCTGATAGTGTCTAGTTTTTATTAAAAATATAATATGTTCCATGTTCTGTTATGCAAAATAGGGTTACTAATTATCTCTTTTATTCATGTGGGAAATAGGGGTAATTATATCTTTGTCTGTGTAACTCCAAATGACATGAAAATTTTATGGTGGACTGTTCATATCATGAATAGCTTGTAGTTAAATTCTCATATATTTAGGACACTATATGTAGGAGTTATGTATTTCTCTTGTTTGTATGGAGGGATCTTGTGTGAATTTTCATAATTTTTCTATCGGTCTTGTAAAGGTAAAATTTTGTGAGTGTTGTTCTTAGGCTAGAATGATACTAGGAAAAATATGAAATCTATTGTTTGACACTTTTCAATAGGGTTTCCTATTTATGCTAGAACTAGACATGCCATCTGTTATTTTTGATATAGGAAGTTCTGCTTGTCCAATTGCTTTGAAATTTTTATGTGGGTGGAAAGCATTAGATAGCTACTGTAATTTTTGCAGATTTTTCTGAATAATTTTTCTATATATTGCTTTAATCACCTAATTAACTAAATAAATTAAGAAATGGGTCAAAATAAATGATTTGGGTGGACATACCTTATTTTCTGGTGGTTTCATGCCATATGTGACCTAGTTGTGTCATTAGTTGGGTCATAAGGGTAGTTTGACACATGAATAAATATTTAATTTTCACATTTCTAGGTTCTCTGGACAGCTGGTAGCATTTTTGGGTTTGGACCTTGATAAAGGTGGTTGCTGGGAAACTTGTGAATACCAAAGTGGTGGTAAACTTGTTAAACTAGCTTGTGTTAAAATTTGGTGGCATTTGGCCCAGTAGTCTAGGAGTTGTGGCTGTTTAAAGTGGCTGTCCAGAAATAGCAGCTCTCTGTTTGGAGAGGACAGATTTCTAGAACTTCAGAATTTCGACTAGGTAAACTTTGGAATTAAGTGTTGAGATCTGAAAGTGAATTGTAGAGCATTTTATAAGCTTTCCAGATTGTCTTGTATCATGCCATTTGGATTTATGAATCTACAGTTATGGTAGAAATACTTAGCTGCTGTCCAGAAATTATCATTGTGCTATGTTGTGCTTAGGTTGATGGTAACCTTAAGTTATGTTGTTCTTGTTGATTGTTAGGTGTTAGTCCCTTAACTGAGGAGGAACAATTGTACATTAGGTTGTGTAGATTAGGTAAGTACTTCTCTACCGGAGAAGAAATATGCACTTTTTGTGAAGTGATTTGCATAGAGCACTAGGACTGCTGTAGTTACATTTCATTCCGAGCATGTTGCATTCCTTCTTATGCATTAATGAGATTTATTGTGCATTCATGCAATAGGTGTACCGGAGGGAGTGACACTCCTAGAGTTTGAGGGAGCCATTCCGGAGGAGGATCAGGATCAGCCGAGGGAGCCCGAGGAACCAGCCAGCGAAGGAGTTCCCGCAGATGAGCTGCCTGAGTGCCCGGACCACCGCCCTTCCTCTTTCTTGAAATGCAAGCCCTAGTGTATGCTGACCCGATCTTTATATATATCAATCATTGAATACTTTTACTTGTTTATTGCATTAAGTTGTAGGAGTTGAGTGAGAACACTTGTTGCATTATATCTATCCTTGTCCAGATATTGCACTCGAATCCTAATTTAAGTTTTGGAACGTGTCAATGCTTAGCCCTGCTTAGTGCGTTAGAAGTCGGGTGATTTTAGGTCATTCGCGAGATTTAGGTAAAGTGGGTCACAAGTGGCTATGATGGCTATCATGGATGGAACCATGCTTAAAGATGAATTTGAGATCGGGCGGGAGTTCGATAGTGCAGCCGCAAGACACTTCATGTCTTGGGTGCGAACCTATGCCCGTCTGAGTCATTTAAGGACCGATTCGCTGTACGTCCTTGAGTCATGTTGAACGCAGTCTAACACTTAGTTGGTCGGATAAGTCGTTCTGATCGCGAAGCCGAGTAATACAGTTCAGGCCGGGAATCGAATGGTAGGTCGCATCTTGGAGGTAGTAACGATGTGCTTGGGGACATTGCCATGAGACCAAGGGGGGTTGGAGTCCCTATCAGCTGGCAGAGTGTTGCCCTTGGGGATGCAGCATCAGTCGAACCCACGACTCCTGAATTGTACGAAAGGTGGCTTGTGCGACCCTGGCAAGGGCCTACGTGGTGAGTGTTAGAAATACCCTCTAGCTGGATAGGAACTTGATTCGAATCGTCGTCGCTACCGGTTAGTGAGCACTTGACTTGAGCAGCGGCAACATAGATTCCATTAATTGAATAGATGGTTAAGTGGATGATGATATAATGATGCCTCAATTTATACCTGCTATGGTTATTACTGTTTGCTTATAATCAAGTGAATGTTTAGTACAGGTGCTAAGATAGATGACAGGTTAATGCTAAAAATAACTACTAGCACAGGTTAAAAGAGTTCCAATTACTTATGCTTTTCTCCTCAGCGTACTTGTAGATGTTCTCCTCCAAGTCTGGTTGTCCCTGGCATGCCCCTCCTCCAATGGTTTTTGATCCAATCATCGCTAACCCCGATGCAACTACCTCAAAACAGCGACAAGCCAAAGAGCAATCAGAACACTAAACCTAGAAAGACTGTGAAAAGAGAAGCAACAAGGTGCAGAAGGAACAACTACACCGGAAGGACACAAAAAGGTATAACGACTTAGCCCTCTCAGTGGATGTCCGATCCCTAGGCGAAAAGAATAGGAGTGGTTGTTTGCTAAGCACAAGCTTATGCCTTAGCCTAGCCAGTACTTCCTAGGTCTATCATGTCGACCTGTATAGCTTCAATAGAAATGGCATAGGCCTTAGCTCATCCTAAGCAAACACCATGACTTGTGGCTTTTGATCCAATCATCTTGGAGACTGACGAGAACCAAAAAGACTACAAGAAAGAGAAGTTCCGTTCTCTCTCAATCCATATGCCCTTATAATTGACGAGAACCAAGAGAGGGTGGAACGGGGAGAGAAGAGCAGAGGTGGTCTACTTCTCCCAATACACACGTCATGGCAAAAGATGAGTCATCGGAAAGAAGCGACACACAAAAGAATACGAGCGCCCAAACAACTTGTAGAGTACCAAGACCTAGGTGCACTAAATGCACTAAGACATCCCTAAAGTTCTCAGCGATGCGGTTGTCACAGCAAGAACCAAAGAGATGCTACGGTCTACAAGGTACAAGCATACAAGGGCTTAGGCACAACTAAACCAAAAGACAGGTAAAGACACAGGACTCACCATCCTTTGATCCACATGCCGTAGCAACGACGAGAATCAAAGGAATGGAATTAAAGGAGTGACAAACACCAAACAATCAAGGGACTCAACCCACATCTTTCTAGATCGACGGGAATCAAGAACAAAGGAAGAGAGAGAGAAGAACAGAATCTGCACTCCTTCGACCAACTCATCATGGAACGGACGAAGGTTGAAAGGAAGGAGACACGATCCTATGATCTGAACCCACTTGTAGGGCACCACAACCATGCAACTAAATGGCACAAGGTTATTCCTATAACACCTCAGGTGTTTAGCTCCTTAATTGCATTGCAATTGCATAAGCATAAGCATGCATCATTCATGTTATTTTATGTGGTTGCAACAAATGTGGTTGTTTTTAGAATTTTGTTTGGCTCACATCATGTGACACTAGGGAGTTGGTGTAACTAAAGGGTAGAGTAGCCAATTATATCTCACAACACTTTAGTTATACTTAGGGTCACTAATGGAGCAAGGTTCATGTTGACCAAAATCACCAAAATGCCCTCCAAGGTGTAGTTGACCAGCATTTAGCCCTAGGATGCTCTAGTTTGACCAATTAAAAAGTCTAGCTTAGATACCTTGCATGGAGGAGCACCCTTAAGCAAAGTTGTAGGGAATTTTATGGGGAACAAAAGTCTCAATATGACCATCTTATGAAACTGGCCAGAACATGCTCAAAAATGGCCCACAAGTCAGCTAGAGGGGTTGTCTCAACACTTAGAATTTTTCTAAGTCTCATGGTCGAGAAGCCCCCGGTCTAGCCTCTGGTAGCTATGGTTCCATCATCGACCACTATAGAACCATCCCCGACCGCAGCGGGACCATCTCAGACCCCGACTAAGATAGCAGACAGGCGCGTTCTGTTCATTAAGTACCTAACAGATGGCATCGGGTACTCTGATTGAAATGAAAATGAACACCTTATACGTCGTAGCAGACAATACCTGGTGGTCAAGGGTAAGCTATGGCGCAAAAATGCGAAAGTAGAAGTATTGATGAAGTGCATTGAGCAAGAAGACGGTATTAAACTCTTAGAAGAAATACATTCTGGCACCTGTGGTAATCATGCCACATCTCGGACACTGGTTGGTAAAGCGTTTCACGTAGGTTTTTACTGGCCATCCGCAGTAGCTGATGCAGAGAAGCTTGTTAGACCCTGCGCCAACTGTCAGTTTTTCTCCAAAAGAGTTCATGTGTCAGCCCATGAGATCCAGACCATACTAGCCTCTTGACCTTTTGCGTGCTAGGGCCTGGATATGATTGAACCCTTCAAACCAACACCAAGTAACTTTAAGTTCGTATTCATGCTGATTGATAAATTCTCCAAATGGATAGAGTACATGCCCTTGGTCAAGGCATCTTCCAAAAAAGCAGTCGAGTTTCTCGACCAGGTCATCCACAACTTTGGTATACCCAACAACATCAATACAGACCTGGGGACTTAGTTTACTGGGAACACATTTTGGGATTTCTGTGATGAACGGAGCATTATGGTGAAATACATCTCGGTGGCACACCCCAGAGCTAATGGATAGGTCGAGCGGGCTAATGGAATGATTCTAGATGCATTGAAGAAAAGGATGTATAGAGAGAATGACAAAGCCCCTGGCCAGTGGATTAAGGAGTTACTAGCCATGGTCTGGGGACTTCGAACATAACCTAGTCACAATACTGGTGTCTCACCATATTTCATGGTTTTACGGCGCCGAGGCTGTGCTCCCAGCAGATATTGAATTCCGGTCACCTCGGGTTGAGAACTACAACAAAGACCAAGTTACTAAACAATGAGAGCTCGAGGTGAATAGTGCAGAGGAACGACGCCTTGACTCCTGTATACGCATGGCCAAGTACCTCGCCGTGTTACGAAGGTACTACAACAAAAATGTTCTGAAACGTTTCTTTGTGGTTGGCGACGTGGTATTGAAATGGAAGACTAGCCAAGACGGTGTCCACAAGTTGGCAACTCCATGGGAAGGGCCATACATCATCAAGGCTATTACACCACCCACTTTGTATAGGCTTGCAATACTTGACGGCACTGACGTGCCCAACTCCGT
The DNA here is from genome assembly GCA_038087645.1 of Saccharum hybrid cultivar R570. NCBI lineage: Eukaryota > Viridiplantae > Streptophyta > Magnoliopsida > Poales > Poaceae > Saccharum > Saccharum hybrid cultivar. The sequence goes on from JAQSUU010000270.1 coordinate 3,428,255, forward strand.
CCATATCGACAAGCTTAGGCGTTTTTACCCCTAATTCTCAAATACAGATATGTACCTTTTTTTGTACTACTTTTGTACTATGATATATATATATACTCAACTATAGTTGACTACACTTGTTTACATTGTTGATTCTACAACTACAACAACTTTTTGATAAACCAGTACATCGATCACCAATCCTTCTAGGTTCTCGGAGCAGCTCTGTCCTTGACCTCACTCATAGCGTGCACGAGATCCACCCTCTGTGTTTTGGGTGGTCGGTAGACGCCCTTTGGCTAGGCCAGTTGTACTCTTACGTGTATACATGCTCTGATAGCCTTACACTCGGATCACTGGCCTCTCCAAAGCCATACAGACCTGTAGGATAACATCGATTATGCTGGAACAACTAAAAACAGAACATTCCACTGTTCTAACTTAGTTAAATCCACATGCAATACAAAGCTTCAACATTTTTTCATACAAAAACATAAACAGCTTTACATTGTACTACTCATCACCTTATTACAAGCTAGCCTCTTTGAAGGCACAAGTTTACAATAAGCTCATGAAAATTAACTTCTCCTACGAACTATTTGTAGGTTCCTACTACTGTTGGCTTCACCTAACATGCTGACTTTTTGGTAGCTCAGAGACCTTTGGCGTGGTCGAGGATGGAGCTGATCGTGCTTCGCTAGAAGCCAGAGATGGTGGCACTAGTATCTGACCCACGTACAACTGAATCGTCCCTCTAGTCGATGGGGCTGCAGCCGGGCATAAGATGATATCCTTGGTGATTGTGGCAGCATGCTCCATCTCCTCTGACCGCAGCTCGTCAGCTCGCTTCACCCTGACCTCCCTAGGATAACCGGCTTCTAGGCGAGCAATATCCAACAAGGGGTAGTGGGCACGTACCAAGCTAAGTACATGTGCACCCACATACTCCTTGATGTCCTTCGTCCATTGTTGGAGTCATCCCCAGGCTTTTTGGGATTTCTCGACCAGGCCTATTTTTGGTGCTTCCACTTCAGCTTTGGTGAAGTCGGCACCAATGATGTCGAGCACTAGTTCGATCCCCTTCATCATTTCAGCGCAGGCATGCTTCCAAGTCTCCTACTCCTTGATGAGTATCTTGCATTTGCCATTAAGGGCTTCTTGCTCCTTCATGAGCTTGTTGCACTTCTGGGACCACGCCTCGATCTTTTTTGCACCAGCCTAGTTTTGAAGCTCCAGGTCATCACGATCTTTCTTCATCTTTTCAAGGTGCACTTTGGCATTTTTCTTTACAACTTCAAGGCGTCACATCGATCAGAATTCAATGCCGCAAACTTCAATGAAAGCTACCAGAGCATTTTCTTCGTGGCTTGCTAATTTAGCATTCTCCTCCTTCATGGCCTACTGTGTTTGCAGCCATTTGTTCTTCTCTTTGGCTAGCCGGTCATGCTCAGTAGCTACCAGAGCATTTTCTTCATGAAGCTGGCTGACTTCGATGTCCAGACCTATATCATATATTCCGATTATGAACAATACAGTATTATAGCATCCTACAGAGCTCGAGTACCTAACAATAGAAGGGTTTCTTACCCGATCTTTGTTTCTCGACCACTTCCAGCTGTTTGAAGTACCATGCACATTTTTTCTTCATGCTCAATGTTTTGCCTCGCATAACCCTCTAACTGCTGCTGCAGTTTCTTCTGTTCTGCACTCAGCTGTTTGTTTTTCTCCGCCACAGTTTGCAGTACACAGGATTACAAAGCATATCTTATGGATTATACAATAACAGATTATACAGTTGTGAGAGGCTTACTTTCACTTCCTCTAGGAATATTTTACCAACTGCTTCCATGGCCTCGACCTCGTCTCCTACTAGGATTTCCACAGTATAGGAGCAGGTACCACAAAACCCGCTTTCTTCTTCATAATGCCCAAGGATTTCTTCCATGGCTGGGGCTGAAGACTCAATTTTTCCCCTGGTCTGGCACTTCCAGTTGGCTCCTTGGTGGTCCCAACAACCTCTGCAGATTTTGGGAATTGCTGCTCTGAGGCCGGCTAGGGCTGTTCTTGGTTTTCTGAGGCTGGCTAGGGCTGTTTTTGGTCTTCTGGGGTTGGCTGGTGTTGTCCTTCTGGTTCTAGGGCCTCCCATGTTGGTTCTGGCAGCTCTGGGGCCCCATCATCTCCTGCTTGCCCCAAAACTTCAGTTTGCGGCCTTGGAGCAGATGCTGAAGGTGCTTGCAACTCGGGGACTACCCTCTCTGCTCTGGTCTGCTCTAGGACCTGCTACTCGGCAATGGCAGTATTTGGTGGTGGCCGTGTTGCACCGCCAGACAGTTCTTCTGGCCTTTGGGTCAATGCAGAGCTATACAAATCCATGACAAATAACAAAGGTGATGATATTGACCAATTATTTTATACTCATACAAGTTCACGATGACTTACAGGTTTGTACAGCGGAATACAGTGGCGAACTAAGATTTCTTCACCTTCTCGGGCCCGACACCCTTCTCTGCCACTGAGCCAGTGGTCTGGACTGGCTTAGCCACGTCGCTTCTAACAGCGGCAACAGGCTTTGGGATTCCTGAGGCATGTTCCTATGGTTACGGTGGTCGAGGTGTTGGCTTAGTTGTTGGCAATGGCGGTGTCGGCTCCTGCCTTCTAGCGAGCCGCTCCCTCTGGCTACGTGCTATGATACCGGAGACCTCCTCGACCTCCTCATCTTCCTCTTCTGGCCAGTCAGCAATAAGGCGTTGATGCTTGCTTGCTGGGTCCTCTTCTTCTTTTAGGTCAATTACCCCTTCTGGACTTTCATCCGAGGAGGTCTGACCCCTTTTCTTCGTTGGGGCAATAATTGGTTTCTTGCCTGCAAGTCGGTTGGTTTGCTCTGATTCATCTTCAATTGCAAGCCAATCAACTTTGGAAGGATCGTTGTCCACGGGCGACGCTTGTGCATCATGGGCCCTCAGCATGACCTCAAGCCACTCCACGCCTAGAGGATAAGACACGAATGTTTGCGCTCTCTCTTGTCCATTAAACTGGGCAATAGAGAGCAACACGACTATAAGAAAGACAGCACATCAAAAAAGCAGTTATTATGCAGAGTTTCAATCAAAAGGATAAACTAGCAGATAACAATTGACTTACCAGTGGTGGTGGGCGAGTAAACTTGAACGCTGCCTCGATGATTATCAGCTTCTTGAAGTTGGGATCCTTTAGATTGAACAGGTCTTAGACCCTGCTCTTCACTTCTTTTGGTTCGAGATCTTCATTCCTCATCCTGGTCGGGTCCATGCGACCCTGGTACTCATACGCCCGGTGCACTCTAGCCTGACATGGTTGGATCCAATGACTAATAAAATTACCGACTACACTTGGTCCATCCAGCCACGACCAAGGTAGCAGCTGCATGATTACCTCAATCTGGACTGTGTTCTATGGCAGCTCTTGCCAACTGTCAGTCTTCTCTAGGACCAAGGATACATCATAGTATGAGGCCTGACTTGGTTCTTGATGGATGTAAAACCAATGCCTCTACCAGTCCTCTAATGTGGTCTTCCAAGGGCAATGTAGATACCCTGACCTGATCCCTTCCCGTATGTTCAGATAGCACCCACCAGCCACATTGGAGCCGCCTTGACCTCCCTTTTTCTTCAACCAAAACAAGTGGCGAAAGTAGTCGAAGTGGGGTTGGAAACCACCGTATGCTTCATAGAGATGGATGAAGCAAGCAACAAGCAACACAGAATTCAGATGCAGATTGCAAATACTAATTTTATAATAATTGCAGAGACCTTACAAGAATGGATGTACAGGAACACCAAATCCATAAGTGAAGTATTCTTCAAAAACAACAATTTCACCTCCTTTGGGATCCGGGTATGGCTCCAGATCAGGTGCACGCCATCCTGCCAGTTCTTGGGCATGAAGCACACCCATCCGCACCAGTCGCTCAAGGCTGAGTGGGGTGCATTTTGACATATTCCACTCCTTCTTCATGATCTCCTTGCACACTTCGGCCTTCGTCTTCGTCTTCCTCATGGCCATTCCTCGACTCTTTTGACTCTTCCTTTCTACGGTGGAAAAGGAGGGCGCGCTCTTTCTAGTGGCTAGGGCTTGGTGGTGGCGATTCAAGCGGCGGCGGTGCATGAGGAACTTGGGGTAACTTCATTGATGCCTACGGCGACAATTGTGGTTTGCACTACGGTGGTGGCACTGGGGCTCGAGAGGGCTCTGTGATGACAATGGCCCAGCGGCGGGAGCAAGAAGATGGTTGATTGCGAATATGCGAGTGTGAGTAGATTGGAATTGTTCCCCTTCCCAATCCTTAATAGGCAATGTCAATTTAGTTTCCAAAAGAATGGGGCACGTGGCACGAGATTTGTGGTAACTAACAAATTTCTTCCGCATTAATTGCATCCCTTCGATTTTGGCACTGTTTGGTCCACGACCCAAACATGTCTTGTTACAGGCATTGGGTCACTGTTCAAACGATGCGATAGAAAGCAACTACGGTGCCGCCCACATCATTAGTGCCTCAGACTGGACTAGTTAAGCAAAAAAAAGGAAGAGAGATACAGAGATAGCGTGGTGATGGACTCGCTAGCCCGCATGCTCTGGAACCTATAGCTAGAGCTCTAAGCTCTAGAACCTGTAGCCAGACCTCCAAGCTCGGGGACTCGCTAGACTAGCGTGCTCTAGAACCTGTAGCCAGAGCTATGAGCTCTGGAACCTGTAGCCAGACCTCCAAGCTCGGGGACTCACTAGACCAGTCTGCTCTAGAACCTGTAGCCAGACCTCCAAGCTCGGGGACTCGCTAGAGCTCTGAGCTCTAGAACCTGCAGCCAGACCTCCGAGCTCGGGGACTCATCACTAGACCTTCGAGCTCAGGGCCTCGTCGCTAGACCTCCGAGCTCGGGGACTCGTCGCCGGACTTTCGAGCTCGGGGACTCTTTGCTAGACCTCTGAGCTCGGGGATTTGTCGCCAGAACTCCGAGCTCGGGGACTTGTCGTTAGACCTTCGAGCTTAGGCACTCGTTACACCACTTCCTACCATAGGATTCGTCTTCCTCTACTACATGTACTATGCTTGCATACAGTCGATGGACGCTTGGAAGGATTGTTTTTTGCCTTCCAACAAGCTCGGGACTACATCATATATGATGCACCTGACAGTGCATAATGATCATTGGTTCTTGAGGATTCTTTTTTAGACCCTGGCATCACGTGCCTACGTCACCTACTACCAGGCTCGGGGACTAAGTGGGTACACTTCACCTGATAGTGAATTGTTTCTATTTTTCAACCCCTACGCTCTGGAATTTTTTGTAAGTTACTTCCATCAAGTATGCACACTTACATTTCTTTTCAGAAATACAAGTGGGTACACTTCACCAGGATGGAAAATTTTTCTTTTTGGACTAGTCTGCAATCTTCACCGACAACTACTTTTCTAGCAAAATTCTTTCCAGTGGGGAAGACAAATGCTCTACGTGCGAAGATTTCAACCTTCCAGCAACAACATGATGAATTAATCCCTGAAGCCTAGGAACGCTTTCAAGATTACATATCAGAATGTCCTCACTATGGGATGGAGAATTGGCTACTCATGCAGACATTCTACCATGGGCTCACTTCTAGTACCCGTAAAAATGTGGATGCAGCTGCTGGAGGATCATTCTTATCGCTCAACATCACTGAAGCAACCACTCTGATTGAGAAGATGGCTTCTAACCAGGGATGGAATGAGGAACACACTCAACCTCGCAAGAGAGGAGGAGGAATGCATCAATTGAAGGAAGTAGACATGCTGTCTGCCAAGATAGACCTACTCATGAAGAAGTTCGATGAACGCACCACTGAGAAGAACGAAGTCATGCACATCCATGATTCTTGCATTACATGTGAAGAGTGTGGAGGCACTGGCCACTCAGGGAGCAACTGCCCTGAGATTCAAGAGGATGTGAACTACATCAACAACAACTTCAACAATCGTCCTCAACAAAATCAAGGATGGAATCAGCAATCAAGGCCTAATTACTCAGGTAACTACTCAGGTAACTACCAAGGTAATAATCTTAATAATAACTTTAATGAACCACCCTTGAGAGAAATGATTTCTAATCAGAATAAAGTTATTGATACTATGTCTAGAAAGATAGCTTCCAATGATAAATTGCTTGAAAATATTAATACTAGAATGGATAGCTTTACTTCTGCCATAAAGAATCAACATAGCTTTAATAAAATCATAGAATCACAAATATCTTAGCTAGCAGCTTCTGTACCAGTGACCAAAAGAGGTAAGATTCCGGGGAAGCCAGACGATTTAGAAAATGCAAATCTTGTAGACATTTGTAATGCATGGCAATACTTCACCGCACCTCCAAAGCAATGGGGAACATGGGTAGACGACACTCTACCAGTGAAGAAAGGAGACCCAAGGAGACCTGTCATCCCTATTCGCATTGGACCCCACAACTTTGAAGAAGCTTTCTGTGACCTTGGAGCAAGCGTCAACATCATGCCCAGGATAATCTATGAGAAAATTCATGGTGATCCTTTATTGTATACAACTATGTGTTTTGTAGCTTGCAGATCAGACACTGTGCTACCCCAAGGGAATTCTTGAAGATGTCTGGATCGTAGATGGACACTCGTGTGTGCTGGCAGACTTTGTGATTGTAGAAACAGGTGGAGACAAAAAAGCACCCATCATCTTGGGGCGACCGTTCTTGAGTACCACCAAAGCCATCATCTACGCAGATAGCGCCAAGATCTGTTTCACAATCAATGGGAGAAAAGAAAGATTCAATTTCAAGAAGCGTACCCTCAACATTCGAGTTCACCCACAGACGTTGTACCTCTATGAGGATATAACCGCTGCCCCAACAAAGAAGAAGAACAAGAATAGGAGGAGGAACAAAGCTAAGCATCAGGCAAAAGAAATAGTATGGATGGTCAACACTATTGATTCAGAACTTGACCACCTCCTTCCATCACCATACCTCACTAAGCTAGGAGATCCTAGAGTACCCACCATCGATTGTATGATAGAGGGAAGTACTTTCTACAAGACGTTATGCGACATCGGCTCTAGCACCAACATAATGTCTAAGGTAACATATAAACATTTGTATAATACTAGACCCATGTATCGTACATATGTGCAGCTGCAGATGGCGGACCAATCATTTTGATGTTCAGAGGAAGTAGTGAAAGATGTTATAGTCAAAATAAGAGATCACTACATTCCTACCAACTTCATTGTTCTTGACATGGGAGAAGAAGACGATGTCCACCTTATTTTAGGATGACCCTTCCTCAACACCACTGGCGCGATCATCTACATAAGAACTAGGGAAGTCCACTTCCAATTCCCTGGAGAGAAGGTACGTTGTTACTTTAATAGTTACAGTACTTGTGAGCAGCCTAGAAAGAACAAGAGGAGACACCGCTCTCAATGCCAAGAGAAACAAGCCATCAAAGAGAAAGAAGCTGCCCAAGAAGAAGCTATTCCAAAGGAAGAAGAAGAGAAGCCCAAGAAGAGTGAACCACAGGAAGAGACTCCTCAGTCCAAGAATGTATGGAAAAGAAAAGAAACATCAACATCATCATCAAGTTCTCCAACACTTGACGAGCAACCATCCAGCTCCTCAGTTAAGCTAGAAGAAACCACTGAAGACTGAACTAGACGTAAGGTCCGGGTCGACGGACCTAAATCTCTAAACCTTCGCCGAAAGGTAAATCGGTATTTATCTGCACATTTAAATTAAGCATATCTATTTTGTTTATATTCCCTTAGCATATCATTGCATTGAAAATAAAAAATATTTTTTCCATTAATAACATGCATACTATTTAGAATTAAATACATATTTAAATTCTACATTGCATTTGAAAAGAAAATAAAAATAACTTTTATATTTTGAATCATCTCATTGCGTCTAGAAATATATAAACTCTAAGCCCCATGTGAGTATATATATATATATATATAAAATCTAAAAATGAAGAAAAACTAGTTGAATAATAAAAGATAATTCAAGACTCCAAAATAATTAGGGAATAGTTTCTACTAACCCTTAATATGTTCCACGAGTTTTGTTGTCTATTTGAAATTCAACAGGAAAAAGAGAAATTCCCTATGAAGCCCATGATGTTTTCACTCACTCAAGAGCTCTGCCTTGAACAATCATCAAAGGAATGATGAGAATCTACGCAATCGAGGACTCAAGATGAACGACTGTGTCAAAATCCAGCTTGGGGGAGAGCGTCCCCCGTATATCTCGATAAGTATTCCTTTTCGAGTGATTTATCTTTTATTCTGAAAAGTATAAAATGATGCATAACTTAAGAAAACCAAATAAAAAGAGTGATGCATGGTAATATTAGCTAGATAATATATTAGTTAAAATAAAAGATACAAGAGAGTATTAGAACCTAATTACCGTAGAACTCAATTTTAAACATAATGGAAATGATGAATAGTTGCTCTGTCTTAATTCCTTTCACGTGCCTAGTTTTCAAACACGAATTCTCTCGAGTTTTGGGTAGAACTGTCTTGATCTAAAGATAAACTCTGAGCCTGAAACTTGTGGGTTGCAAATGCTAGATCTAAATCTAGATAAACTCGGAGCTGCTATTTATCTTGCTCCTACTGATGCTAGAGTTCTGGAGAATTTTATCTTTTAAAAATCTTAAAATACCATGATGAGTACTTGTATGACAAAGCTTAAAATTCCTACCACAGCCATACATAGGATAGAAAACTCCATTCATACTTTTTACTACTTGTACTTGCATTAAGCATTGTCGAGCTCTGCTAACCCTTAGAGGCTTATCATACTTTTAAAATCAAGATCACGTACACTCCACTCAAATATGTTGCTTCTACACTTGAAGTACGCAATAACATGCCTTTTCATTTAGATCCACCAAATATATTTTTCTCCTACACTGGGAGAGAACACCACTCACATGTCTTACAGGATTTTTGTCACCTATCCATACATTTCATAAGCCTCAGTTATTGTTGCTCCAGGTTATTATTATCTCTCAATCTTTTATTATAGACAAGAATGTTCTGGGCTTATATATTAAAAAAAATATAGCCCAAAATATCTCTTAGTCTAAGTTCTTCAATTATTTAAAGAGAGATCAAAATCCCTTTCAAAGGAGCAAAAGTAGAATTAGATCCACTATCACCTTCATCATAAATAAACCACTCCTTGATCCATACACATGCACTTCTTGATTTGATCGTATGCCTCGTTTCTCTGGATCCACTGTTTGACTTTACAAAATATGTTTTGCAAGTATGTACACGTTGTCTCCATACCAATAAGCTCCAGATAAAGCATTAGATGTAGGATGAGAGAAGGCAAATCTTAGTTTGCCTTGGAGAGGATCTAGAAATACCACATATATTGAGAGATTTAAGAGAGTCATACAAAAAGATACTCTGAGTTTTATTTTAAAAATCTTGCAAAACTCTAGAATAATAGTTGAATGAAGAGCTTGAGACATAGTGCTTGATTTGATTGTTCTACTTTTCGACTGCTTAAGACCCAAGTGAAGGCTAATAAGCTCCATAGTTAAAGGTAATATTGGTAAGTCTCAAGGTTAGAATGGTTAGACCTAATCCGGAGGAAAATTCTTGTTTGAACGCATGTGTACTTTTGAAGCGTGAAAGCATTGTAGCAACTCCTGATCCATTATGAATATTTGCTAAGGGACTAGCAAAAGGTAAGCTTCAGAGAGTTGTTGACGAGGTTATCTACCATAATAAAAGGGTTAAAATAAATATATAAAGGGCTAATAAATGATCACCAACATAGGTTTAGTGTGTCAACTAACGAAATTCTATGAGTTTTGGTGAATCTATATTTTGCAGGGGGTTATCAGAATAATTTAGGAATTGATATCTTCCACGAGAAGGAACCTGCATCAATCAGCCTAACCTCCACGTCACGAATACGCAAGAGGCTTCTAGAAGACACCAGAGGACTCCACGAGGAGGGCCACCACGAGGCGCCGCCAGGTGGGGCCGACCGGCCCCTGGCCACCGCCCCTCGGCTCCTTCCTTTGCAAGCTACTTCAACCACCTCCAAGGATGCATCCTAACCCTACATGAAGGTCAGTTTGATCTAAGGGCGATGGTTCCATGCTGTGGGCTATATAAACAAGGCCCCAGACCCCCTCCAAAGGGGAATTCATTCAATCAATCATCAACCAGAAAGTAGAAGACCAACCAGCAACTCTTATCTCCTTAGAGCTCCATCAGATTTAGGCATAGCTAGATTAGAATTAGAAGTAGAGGAGTCAAGCAACCTTGGGCTCCAGATCTAGTCAAGAGGAGCTTGGTAAATCTAGTTCTTCTGTCTTGTATCAACATTGTTCTTCAGATATTCATCTAGTTCATCAGTTCTTCTAGTTCTTGATCTAGTTCATGGTCTAGTTCTTTATGTTTTTAATTGTTTATGTTCTAGTTCATAATTATTCTAGTTCATCATTATCTAGTTCTAGTTCATTATTCTTGATCATTATTCTTGATACATTAGATATGATCTTGTTCTTAATCTATATTACATCCTTGATTATTATGAGATTAGTCTGCTTTGATTATATATTTAGCATAGATATTTTATCATTATGATTATACACATGTTCGCAAAGCACTCATCTTATTGAGTCATGGGTGGGTGGTCAACATTGTGTAAGTGTGGTACTTATACACTATTTACCTGCAAATGCACTCTATACTCTAGGCCATGTGGTAGATCGCGGGTGTGACATTCCTGTTAAGTCCTTTGTAGTCCACTCCCCGAGTGTAGAACTTAGTAGAACGTGGTTTCATTACTTAGTTGTTACTCTATTTCTCAGCTTTGTAATGGAGATGTTCCTTGTTTATGGATATCAGATAACCTAGCCAATGATTGACTGATATAATTGCACTAATCAATGTAGATTATGACTAATATTTAATGGATTACTTAGGAGTTATTCTCTTACTTTATATTTTGATCAATGACTTGCCATAGTAGTACTGCTCTAAGGAATATCATCTGAATGGTCTGATTATCATATATTTTATCTCTTTTTATTTGATTGATTCCTGTTTGAGAGTAAAGGATAGTGATTTCGAATATTCATATCACATGTGTAGAGTAGCCTTTAATTAACATGTGCCCCTCTGTTTGTTCTCCTTTGGTTAAATATAAATAATGATACATAGGATAAACTTGGGTGAAATGCTGCAACAGGTGTATTTATTTGTGCGCTTGCAGATATATACTTTAATATCTTTATATAGTTAAGTGGCATGAGTACAATACCACCACACTCTTGGTGTCATGTTGAGGATGACAACCTAACGCGAGTGATGCTAAGAAGTGTCAACAATAGCCAAGTTCCTAGACCCTTTGCAAGGTTTCTACAGGAGAATGACATAGTCGCCCAGTATTCTACATCGGGTGAACCTTAGCAGAATGGAGTAGCTGAAAGGCGTAATCGTACCTTGATGGATATGGTGCGTAATATGATGAGTTACTCTAACTTGCCATTGAGTCTATAGATGGAGGTGTTAAAAACCGCCATTCTTATTCTCAATAGAGTACCAAGTAAGTCGGTGCCCAAAACACGGTATGAGTTGTGGACAGGAAGAGTACCCTCACTAAAACACTTACGTGTGTGGGGGAGTCCTGCTGAGGCTAAAGTGTTTAACCCAAATATTGGGAAGCTAGATCCCAAAACAGTAAGTTGCCATTTTATTGGCTACCCTAAAAAGTCAAAAGGTTTTCATTTCTACTATCCAGATAGATATACAAAGTTTGTAGAAATGAGACATGCTGTTTTCTTAGAGGATGAAATTATGAGGGGAGCATGGTAGCTTGAGAAATTATTCTTGAGGAGAAGCGGGTATGTGTGCCCACTCTGATGATTCAAGAACCATTCTTTGAATTACCTGTTCTTGTTGCACCAATCATGCCGGATACTGTAGTGCCAACACCTGTTGTTAGTTCTCCTATGGCAACAATGAATAATGATGAGGAACCAATCCTACAGGAACCTGTACAAACTGATACCATAGATGAGGGGGAGCAACAACAGCCCCAAACAGAAGATGTGCCAAATGTGGAGGCCCCGAGAAGGTCTCAAAGAGTTAGAAGATCAGCTATACCTGATGATTATGAGGTGTATAACACTGAAGAATTTCAAATAGAGGGTGATCCCACTTTATTTGAAGAAGCCATGAGAAGCGATAATTCATCAAAGTGGCTTGAGGCCATGGATGATAAAATAAAGTCAATGAGTACCAACAAAGTTTGGGACTTAGAACCTATTCCTAAACGAGCCAAGACAGTAGGCTGTAAATAGGTCTACAAGACAAAACATGACTCCCAAGGGAATATTGAAAGGTTTAAAGCATGACTTGTGGCAAAAGGTTTCACGCAAAGAGAAGGGATTGATTACAATGAGACATTTTCTCCAGTTTCATGTAAGGATTCCTTCAGAATAATAATGGCATTAGTGGCACATTATAATTTAGAGTTACATTAGATGGATGTAAAAATGGCATTCCTAAATGGGGATCTGGAGGAAAATGTTTACATGGCACAACCAAAGGTTTTGTCGTGTAAGGAAAAGATCGAATGGGATGCTGCCTAAAGAAATTGATTTATGGGTTAAAGCAAGCTTCAAGACAATGGTACTTGAAGTTTGACAGAACAATAAGAAATTTTTGGTTTAAAGAAAATGTTGAGGATAATTGTGTTTATGCAAAATTTAAGAATGGAAGGTATATCTTCCTAATCCTGTATGTAGATGATATCTTACTTGCTAGTAGTGATGTCGGTCTACTAGTGGAGACAAAGAAGTTTTTATCCTCAAAATTTGATATGAAAGATCTTGGTCAAGCTTCATTTGTTTTGGGTATAGAGATTCACTGAAATAGAAGTAAAGGGGTATTAGGACTGTCACAAAAGACATACATAGAAAAAGTTTTAAAGAAATTCAGTATGCATAAATGTAGTGCCTCACCTGCACCCATAGTCAAGGGTGATAGATATGGGGATTTTCAATGCCCTAGGAACTAATACAAGCTTGATCAAATGAAAGTGGTTCCATATGCTTCTGCTGTCAGAAGCCTACAATATGCTCAAGTGTGCACGAGCTCTGACTTAGCTTTTGTTACCGGGTTGCTTGGCAGATTTCAAAGTAATCCAAGGATTAAACACTAGAAATTGGTAAAGAAAGTCTTGCGATATTGGCATGGTACGAAAGGCCTCATGTTGATGTACAGAAAATCAGATTCTCTTCAAATAGTGGGGTATTCGTATTCTGATTATGCAGGAGATGATAGAAAATCCACGTCAGGATATGTGTTCACTCTCGCAGGAGGAGCTATTCCATGGAAAAGCTCAAAACAAACCGTCACTGCATCGTCCACAATGTATGCCGAGTTTCTAGCGTGTTATGAGGCAACAGGGCAGGTGAACTGGCTAAAGAAGTTCATACTCGGTTTGAAGGTGGTCGACAGCGTACATGAACCACTAAAGTTATACTGCGATAATAATCTAGCAGTATAGTATGCTCACAATAATAAGTCAAGTGGTGGTGCCAAACACATTGACATAAAGTATTATGTTGTGAAGGATAAAGTCCGGGATCAAATTATAAATCTTGAGCATATAAGTACTGGAAAGATGCTCGCGGATCCGCTTACAAAAGGCTTCCCACCCAACGTGTTCAGAGAACATGTAGCCGGCATAGGTTTAAGGGAAAGCCTATAACTCCTGGACTATAAAGGGCCCAAAGTTAAAGTAACTATTTTAGATCAGAGATGTGTATTGTAGCTGTCAAATCGATCGGCGATTGACTGTGACAATAAAACATGCCCTTTACACTTATCTGTGATAGAACGAGTAAAGTGAAAAGTGTTAAAGTCAAAGGTTCAAATAAATGTTGAGATCAAGGAGGAGAATGTTAGATTGATCTCCAATCCATGAAAGACCCAACGACCTTCTTGGGCCTTGAACTCGCGCCCTGATCGTGGGCGCCCAGCCCATCTATGGCTAGTGGGCCCGTCGCACTACGCATATAAAAGAGAGGTGGGGCCGGGGAACTCGGTACGAGATTCACCTGAGCCGCCAGTTTCCCCAACTACAACCCTAATCCTGATCACAAGAGAGGGGCGCAGCCAGCGACGGGAAGCACTATCGCCACTGTCACTGCACTGCGTCAACCACTCTCCACTGCATCGGCTTCCTCTTCACCGACCACCACCGCCGGTGTGCACAGCATCACCGACGAACAAGATGGCTGGCACCAGCTCCAGCTCCAATGCCACCGCTCTTCCTTCGGACGGTCTGCACATGCCCTCCACTCCTCTCTCTCTCTACCTCTCAGACAGTGGCGGATGCAGGATGAGAATCAAGGGGGGCTAAAACAATGAAGATGTTGATTTGCATGAAGATTTAACGGTGATTTGAGGTTTTTGCTACAGTGTTTTTAGTGGTAAATCCAGTTATTAGGGGGGGCTAGAGCCCACCCAACCCCCCTGTAGATCCGCCGCTGCTCTTAGATCTACTCCATTAGATCCTAAAGTTCTAACAGCTGGTCCTGTAGATCTAGCTCATAGGTCGAGCTCGCAACAGAGGGGAAGGTCAGGGACAGCAGGTACAGTGACAATATTCAAGGAAAAGGAGGAGCTTGGGAGTGGAACAGGGCTCACCCGAGCTGCACGAAGGTGGGGCAACAGAAAGGAGATGCTACTACTGTCCTCGGCGGGAAGATGAGGACACTGCAGACAGAACATTCAGCTCTCTGTCGATGGAGAGGTGCTGCTGCTCCGGTGAGGTGGTCATGAAGGAGCAGGGGAGGGTGGAGCAGAGCATGGCGTCGTGGAGGCGAGGCAAGGCACGGAAGAAGCGATGAGGACGGGATAGAGACGCTTGTTGTCTCGGCACAGCGAGGGCGGCGAAGGCCGGCGGCTCGCGGTGGATGGAGTTCGCAGTCACCGTGCCGAGGTGAGCACGATGCCACGGACGGCGCGAGGTCCTCGGGCACGGCGTCTCGGCGGTGGGATCCCAGCTCGACGTGGCCAGGGAGGGCAGCGTCACGGACGACGAGGCAGGGCATGGTGCTGGAGACTGAGCAGTCTGGCTCGGGGCATTGCGGCTTGGTCGTGGCAAGCACGTCCGTGCGGTTGTAGCGGCCCGCTCACGGTGGTCACCACGGACGTGCTCATGGAGGGCACGTCGCGCGCGTTCGACATCGTGGCGTGGCATGGACGCAACCATAGGAAAGAGAGTGGTGGAGCGGTGGCGCGAGGAGGTGGCGTGGAGGCTGGCTGCAGCGTGGCAGAGCTGCGGCCATGGCCGGCTAGGGCTCGACGGCGCAAGCGGAAGGAAGAGAAGGGAGCAAAGGAGTGCGGCGGCAGATGGGGAGACGGAGCAGAGGAGCGACTGCTTGGCTTTTATACCACGGAGGTAAGGGTTGGGGCTTCCTACATAGTGGACAGCGGCGATCCTCGGTAGGCATGCCCAGGACACACGGCGCGAATCGCGCGGCGCGCATGTACGACGTCGAGGCGCTGGGCGCTCTGTTTCGGGCGGCGGCGGCAGTCTTCAGGGAGAAGGGCGTGGATTGCCCTAGGGTTCCTAGGCAGGGGCACCTTCCGGCTAGGCCGCTTGGGGGTTTCAAGGCCGAGGCCCAGGTGGTGGAGGCGAGCAGGCCTGCGCGGGAGGGGGCCAGAACTAGGCGATGGAGAACACGGCGCCTTCGACTTCTTCTTATCCTCAGCTGCTGACACGTGGGTCCCCCGCTTGTATAGGAGCATGCACGAGATGAATGCAAGGAGGTGCGGCGGCGGCGTGGCTTCTTCGTGAGTGCTGCGCACATGAGCGCAGGGAAGGGCTGGGCTGCGATCTGCTGCTTGGGCTGGCTTGGGCCCGAGGGAGGTTGAGGGAGTTGGGCTTGTACTTGCGATGGGGCAAAAATACGTATATATAATTATATATGCATATATACGTCTACTAGAGCCTTTGCATGGTTGTGCACGTTGTGTCTGCAGGCTTCGGCTTGCTTGTAACAAGTGCCTGCTCTAATTTTGAGAGCTACAAGGATGCATAGGGCTCCCTTATTTGATAGCACAGTAGCCTGCATAATTGTGCCGATAGCTGAGTTCTGCTGCTTCTGTACGCTTCACGTACTAAGGGGTACAGGACCATGCACGCAGCCTAGCTGGCTTTTGTACCTACATACATGTATACAATTGGGCACAGAAGCATGCACCTAGCTGGTGTAGCCTGAAAAGCTGGCCGGAAAAGGGGCTGGGCTCCGAGCTCCGGACTTGCAGTTGGTGCACTAGAAGATGTATACACATATATACATTCATATATACATGCATGGCTAAGAGGGTTTGGCCCAAGAAGAAAGAAGTTTTCTAATTCGATTCATTGGATTTGGAGTTGGATACTTAAGGAGATTTTTGAGGGAGAATTCAAAGGGGGAATGAGATAGATTTAAGAGGGACTTCAGAGGTGGATTTCAAGAGGAAATTTGAGATGAATTTGAAAAGGAATCGAGATGTGTTCTCCGATGCGTTCAATGGAGAACCCAAGAAGGAATTTAAGGGGATTTGAGAAAGAGTTTTCAAAGGGAGTTTGTGGAAGACTCATATGGACGATGAGATGACTTCAAGAGATTTAAGAGGGGGATTCGATGGAAGATCAAAAATGAAATTCACAGGATATTTGGAAAGAACTCAAAGAGGAATTTGAGAAGGGACTTTCTAATGAGATTGGAGGTGAATTCGAAAAGAATTCACGAGGAGATTTGCTATGGATATGTGTACTCCAACACAAACAAGACTCAAACACCGAACAAACACGAGAGCACCGACACACTCCTACAATCAACTCTTTATGAATGCATTGATTTGTTCACGTGTTTATCTTACGTTTGACCTACATCTACATGCTTCACACATTTGCGGAAAATTTTTAAAAAAGCTCATATGACTACCAGAAACGCCACGTTTGCCGAGTGCCCAATCGTTTGCCGAGGGTCAAAAATCGGGTACTCGGCAAACATCACCTTTTCCGAGTGTCAAGCCAGCGGCCCTCGGCAAACAATAGAAACTTGGCAAAACAGCTGTTTGCCGAGCGCCGCGACAGGAGCACTCGGCAAACGTGTAATTTTACCGAGTGCCAGGAATAGCGGCTCTCAGCAAACCAAATGCTCTCGGCAAACTGCCATCGGCCGTCTCCCAACCGAGCTCCATTAATCGTTTGCCGAGTGCCCGCCATCAGCACTTGGCAAATGTTCCTTTTTGCTGAGTGCTATTTTGGGGCTCTCGGCAAAAGTTTTTTTTTCATTTTAGACCTCGTAAATTTTTCTACCATATACATTAAGCATTTAGTACTCCATGTTAAAGTTTGGTGTTTTTTTGTATTTGTTTGCTATATTTAACTAATTAAATGTATTTCCAGTAATTTTTTGAATTAAGTCAAATTTTAACTGCAAGTGATTCAAATATTTGACAAAAATAAGTACAAAATTGATATTCATGCTTTTTTCCCATGTTGAGGCCTGACCTGCGATATGAAAAGAAATTTCAACATCTTATTTAGGAAACATGACCTCGACCCGTGCGCTCGCGGTTTTTAAATTCTATAAAACGTAAATGAAGTCCGAAAATCATGAAATTTGACAAGATGTCATGATATTTTATGTGGATCTTGTGGTAGAAAATTGAGAATGTTTCGCACAAGTTATCATGTACGTTGCTCACAACCTGCAACATATCTGAAGTTTCAATATTGTTGAGAATGATCCGGTATGATTTGGAGTGAAAGTGACTGTCGAGTTGTGGTTTCACTCTAAAACTTTTTGTATGGTCAATATACATCAAAGATTGTGTGATATGAAAGTTTGGTAATTTTTAAAATTCATTTGATATTTTTAATTTTTTTTCTTCACTCATGGAATGCATGGAATAAAGGAATTTGAGCTTAATTACATGAGATATTGATCTATATTTCATAAAACAACTTGACATGCATTGTAAAGTGAAATTAATAAGGTATTTGAAAAGTATGTCTAAACAAATTTGACAAAAAAAATTTACAAACATTGTTTACCGAGTGCCCAGGAGGTGGTGCTCGGCAAACGTCTGTATTTGCTGAGTGCCGGGAGATGGCACTCGGCAAATGGCCATAGTTGCCGAGTGCCTGGAGGTGGCACTCGGCAAATGTCCACTGTGCGATTTTTTTAAAAAAATGTTTCCCGAGTGCTCTGACATGGCACTTGGCAAACGGATCTAACACTCGGCAAACAGATCTCAGACTTAACATTTTCTGACAGCGCGCCGCTCTCTTCTCGCTCTCTTCACTCTCTTCTCACTCAATCCGCCGCCGCCGCCGTCTCCCACCCACGCTCACGCACCCCCCTCGCCCACCTCCTGCCACCCTCCCTCACGCGCGACCCCGCCGGTGTGCACCCGCCACGAGCACGCCGGCCGCCGCCCGCGCACACGGCAAGGCCCCTGCCCGCCACCCCGTCTGCCGCATCCCCGTCGTCCACGCCGGCAAGGCCCCCACCCCCACCCCCACTAGCTCCTAAGGAGGAGGAGTCTAGCTGCGTGCACGCCAGTCGCCACCACCAGCTCCCGAGGAGGAGGAGGCTGGCCGCACGCACACCGGCCGCCGACCGCCGGACGCCCGCACGCCTGCCGCCGGTCCCCGTCGTCCACGTTGGCCCGGCCAGCGCCCCCGCCACCACCAGCTTCCGAGGAGGAGGACGAGGGAGGAGGAGGAGGAGGTCTGTGGCTCCCTGCCCCTGCTACTCCTTAGCCCAGCCCCCGACATTGGCTCCGATGACACTGCTGCCACCCCGGCCCTCTACAAGGTCATTGTTGTAACACCCCATGTGTTAGGCTTGCAGTTGGCACTTGCATTGCATGAGCCTAAGCATCATTTGTTCATATATGAGCATGTAACATATGTGATGCACTAGTGCAACATGTGAAACATGCCTATATAGAATGTGCTTTTGAAACATATGCAACATACTCTTGTTAATTATGTTTCAATGTATGTATGTAGATGCTCATTCTTGGTAATGCAAGTGAGTTTTGATGTCACTTATTTTATGTGTCTCACATCACTTTCTATCTATAGTGATCCCTAGAAAAGTTTCATGAAGCTTGGAATCAAAAAGTCATATGAAATGATAAGTTATATGCTTGTTTGGATTAGAACTGAAACATGCCTTACATCCCATGGGAACTAGTGTTTATGCAACATACAAATGCAACATGTGCAACACATCTTGGACACATGTGGAACAACCTAGTGAAACATGTGTAGCATGTATCTTGAAACAAACACATGGAATAATTGAAACATGGTGATGAAACAACTATAGCATTTCACTTGAGTTCTATGTTTCAATGCATGTGAGGCCTACACTTTTGTGCAACCTATGCATGGTGTGTATGTTTGGCCTCTACAACACCTTAACTACACTTAGGACACTTAATAGAATGATGTTCATGTTGATCATTTTGCCTAAATGTGCTTCTAAGTGATGGTTGACCATGTATGGACCCTAGAACCCTTTTGTTTGACCATTTCAAAAGTGGGACCTAGAAGCTCTACATGACTGTGCACCCTTTTACAAAGTTGTAGATAATTTTATAAGGAACAAACTTTGTTTAAGAGTTAAGTCATGAAAATGTGTGGAACATGCCTAAAAAGGGGGGGGCACAAGTCAGATATAGGGCTGAATTCCACACTTAGCATTTTAAACCCTGATTTTTGTGTCATCGACGTTGGCATCTCGCGTTCTCGAAATTCCGTTAAGTAACTCGAGATGACCCAAAAGTAAAAGTTGGAATGCATATCGTGGAGAAGCTCATGTAAGAAGATGACACTTATTTGACTCCATTTGGTCCATCAAATTGGAGTATTTGTTAATGGTTGTCGACATTGACAATGCCATCTTGACACATCATTATCTCTTAAATGGTTAACCCAATGACCTAAGTGCCTTAACACAAATTGTAGAGCATCAAGAGATGAGCAAATCTTATAATTAGCACATGTACAGATTTAGCCCGTAGCAAGCCCAAATTTGGACTCCAACCGGACCACTTCACTGCCCGCCCCTGTTCGTGCTTTTGCTCCAAAGGCGATGCGTGGACAGGGGCATGGCGCTCATGCCCGCACCGCGCCCCCACTCCCTGGCCACATGCCCAATTCCCCCCTTTTCATGATGTGGAGAGCCGAAGCTCATCCACAGGCCACTCAGTCGCTCCTTTCCTAGCTGCTGCATGTGCATGCGCGGGCACAGACACCGCCGTGGCCGCGATGGCAGCCGCCGAGCAGAGCTTCGACCATCGCTGTCGCTCCCAACACTCCAAGCCATCGCGGCCTCCGCCGCGTGCACCACCATGTCCGCGTCCCCTCACTCCATCCCTCACATACGTTCGTTGCAGCCAAATCCGCCGAGGTCGGGCCACGGCCATGCAGCTCCGCCGACGAGCCGTGAGCTCTCGTGGACGGGCCACCTTGGACTGCTACCGGGTCAATTGAGCCCGCCATCATCTTCACCGATGCATGCCGACCATCTTGCGTCTTTTCCCTGGCGGCCTAGCCTGCTGGAGCGCTGCCGCCGTCGGAGCCGTGCCCTGGCGTGTCATCACGCACGTGGCCAGGAGGCCATGGGCCACCTCACACTGAGCCACGACCGTCTTCAGATGCGCCTCAACGTCGCGACCCTCACCGACCCCTTCCTCGCCGTCGGCAACCGCCTCACCGGCCAGAGGATGGCCGGCCAGCAAGCCACCGCCGCCTCCTATGTTTTTCCCGTCGACCGGAGAAAGAAGAGGACTGACTCCCCCTCTCTCTATTCTTTCTCTATGGATGACAGATGGGGCCATCTGGGCAGCGGGTCTTGCATGTCGGTTAAGTGGTGACAGATCTGGGTGTGTAGCCGGGTGCGCCTAGCAAATTAAATAGAATTCGGTTTTATAGTAAATTGAATTTCAGATTTTGTATAAATCTTCTAAACTCCATATCTCATGCTAGGAAACTCCAAAAATAGCAAATATGGACTTTTTCGAAACCTTGAGAAGTGATCTATGCAGTAGAGTCATAAAATATTAGGTGCTTGCAGATGTTTTCTGATGACTTTATTTAAGCTTTAAAAGTGCTCTAAAATGCCTTAAACATTGACCAGAGCAAGATCTGGAGTTTTAGACATCCAAAAATATTGATTCTTGTTCTGTTAATCTTGTGATAACATGTAATAACTAATTAAAATATTAAACCTATTAGTTGTTCACAATTTTCTTAGGGTTTTGATTTTTTCTTGCTAATTAGGCCTTTCTTGCATATGTGGATTGGGAAATTCAAAACTGATGTTGTGATGCTTCAAATGATATGAAATTTTTATGGTAGTATTGTTATGCTATGTATGTACTGTGGTATAAATTTCATGGTCATTGCTTACAGTATTGTCAAGTTATTGATTTAACTTTTTTATGGCTTGATAAATAGCTTATAAATAATATATAAATGATAAAATGGAAAATGTTGTTCCATTACCTTAGTATGATGTTGCTCTATCATGTTGATTCATACTATGACCATGTGTTCATAGAAAATATTGAGTTTTAGGTTTATCTTGCACTCATATGATTTATTGCAAAAGCTATTTATCTTTTTCATAGAGGTTGATATACTTGTCCAAATGGCTTAAAATTGGGATAGTAGACTATTGGGAGCACATTTAGGCCATTGTAATTTTGGTAGGATTTATTGTGCAATTTTGGTAGGTGTTCATAATTCCACCTAATTATCTAAATAAATTAAGAAAATGAATTAAAATAATTTATTTAGGAATGGACACTATGTTTTCTGGTGTTGGTTAGTCATGTGTGACATGTTGGTAAAGTTGGTTTTGACCAATTATATGTTTGCAACATAAGTTAGTATTTATTTCTTGCAAATGTGGTTTCTAGACAGATCTGGGAACTTAGCAAAGTTCTTCATGATAACATGCTTTGTTGTGAAACTTGTTCATACAAAAGTTGTAGATAATTCATGTATCTAGCTGCTGTTAAAATTTAGTATCATTTGGCCAATTATTTTATGAGTTATAGATGTTTAAAGTCAGATCCCAGATTGGGTTGCTCTCTGTTTGGAGCAGATCAGATTATGTAGTTTCATCTTTTCGACCTATTAAACTTGGGAACCAGGTTTAGTTGGTATTTAATGAATTGTAGAAAATTTCATAAGCTTTCCAGATTATCCTCTTTAATGTCATTTGGAATTATGTAGCTCCTGGAATGATGTTATTTCTGGACTGTTCATGCTGATTGCAAATCTGAACTTTTCTGTTAAGCATAGTTTGAGTTACATAAGTATGTTGGTGTTGCTACTTGGTACTTGGGTTAGTACCCTGTGATATTTTGAGACTTTTGTCTTGATTGATGTGCTTGTAATCTTCTATGTTTAAGGACCGATTCGTTGTACGTCCTTGAGTCATGTTGAATGCAGTCTAACACTTAGTTGGCTAGATAAGTCGTTCCGACTGCGAAGCCAAGTAATACAATTCAGGCCGGAAATCGAATGGTAGGTCGCATCTTGGAGGAAGTAAGGATGTTCTTAGGAACATTGACATAAGACCAAGGGGGATTAAAGTCCCTATCATCCTGGCAGAGTGTTGCCCTTGGGGATGAGGCATCAGTCGAACCCGTGACTCCTGAATCGTACCAAAGGTGGCTTGTGCGACCCTGGCAAGGGTCTGCGCGATGAGTGTTAGAAATACCCCTCCAGCTAGATAGGAACTCGATTCGAATCGCCGTCGCTCCTGGTTAGTGAGCACTTGACTTGAGCAGCAGCAACGTAGATTCAATTAAATTGAACGGATGGTTAATTGGATGATGATAGAAATATTGCCTCAATTTATACCTGCTATGGTTAATATTTTTTGCTCCTAATCAAGTGAGTGCTCTAGTATAGGTTTCAATATAGATGACAAGTTAATGATAATTAACTTGATGCTTAAGCATTAATGATTACTTATCTATATTAAGATTTTATGCAAAATGTTGTCAAGCTAGCCCACTTTATTTCAGCCTTGCATGATCCTTGGTGTCACCTTATTTCTGGTTTCTGACGGGTAAGTCTAGTTGAGTACCTTCTCCTACTTAGGGTTTTATTGCCACTTGTTGCAAGCTGTGATGTATCATGGCGGCGGCAAGAGTTGGTTGGCTCCTGCCGTAGTGGTGGAGTGTGATCACGGGCATGATCCTTCTGAGTTATCTTCTATCTAATGCTTTTGTTGAAAGTCGACCTTGGTACTGACATGTATTTGAAATAAGGGTGTTGTTAGTTTCAAATTACTTTGCTTCTGCTACTTTTGAACTTAAGTTGTAATAACTATGTTGAACTCCGATGTATATTGGGCTACTTATGAAATGGATGTAACATGTGACTTGTTATGTTGAATCACTACGATCTTGGCTTGTATGTTGGTTGATTTGAAATCCCTCATGATTTCATTGGACTACCAGAGTTATATGGGCTCAAGTGCAAGAATTCGATCACTTCGGTGATTGTTTTTGTACTTGTGCTCTTATAATTTAGACGGTTCTGTGAAAGCTGGCATCGGAGCAAGATTCAACATTAAACTTATCGTATGTGTATTTAAAATAAAGATTTTGTTTTATAAAATTAGTTTTGTCAACTTATAGCTATATATAGGTTTGTGAAATCTGAATTCTAAACCTAATATGCCAGTGGTCAATTTCCTTATGCCCATATAAGGATTATTAGGTGGCTTATATAAGTACTAACTTGGGGGTTTTTTCATTTATGCATCTATGCCCAGGCCAAGGTATGAATGTGTGATAACTCTCCCACACTATGCTACCCGGTGTGTCAGATTAGAGGTAGCCTTCATATATGAAATAGCCATATATGATGCTAGTTTACTTTTATGCAACATCGCACCTACGCTCAGGTGAGTGTGAGTTGTGAGAGCATGACCGTCCAACCAGCGGTCTAGGGGAGAGCTAGTTTTGGTTACTGGATTATTTACATGTTACACACATGTATATATGAAGGTACTTAATTGTGGGAGATTGATGATTCGGGTAGTTTTGGTGCTACATGTACGTATACAGGGGTATATGTATATGGGAGTGCTTAGAATTTCACCTTCCTGTTTTCATTGTGTGCTATATTTGGGGAAATGTTGGGCTGCAATGAAACCTTTCTGCAGGTACGCTAACCACGAATGCGTAAGTCAAATGTAACTGACGACTAGCTATATATCGAGAGAGTGTGTGTTATGCCACCGACATAGAACATGATTGCCACCTTAGGTTAGCAATTTTGGAAGGACGAATAGGACGAAGCATGCATCACCCTGATTGTTGCTTTAGGCATAGCTAAGCTCCTCTCACCCTTGTTCAAATGATAACTAACTTGTGATCAATGTGTTACGCTATCTTTCTTGTGTGGAGTTAGACATGAATGCCTTGTTCCATGTTGCTTGAATAGGGAGTGCTTGAAGATAGTGTGTGCTTAGCCTTGCTAGAAAAAAGTGTGGTTACATGCTTGAAACGATAGATGTCCTCTAGCTTAGCCTAGTGGTGGATATGTTGTTCACCCAAGCGTTTGAAAATGCTTTAGACCTCACTTAAGTAATTATAGATTCTCATGAATGAATTAAATTCGTGTTGGTCTAAGGTAACAAAATATAGAGCTACTAGAATAACATGTTTGTGTGCTCTCTTGTTAAGTAGAACAAAGGCAAGCTTTGTTTTGCTTGTTGGACATTGGCTGCTGGAACGATTTCTGTTGTAGTGATACTTTTGTGGTCATAATGGTGTTTTATGTGGTTATGGAGAATACCAAAGTTTTAGCTAACTTACTCATCTAGCTTGTCCTAAAATTTCATGACACTAGGCCTTATGGTTTGGGAGTTATGACCTTTAGAAGTTTGCTGTCAGGTTTTGCTTGTGTTTTGAATGGATCTGAATGTTTGGTTTGGTTGACCTATGTGCATAAGGAATCATGTCTTCGAGATAATAGAATAAGTGTAGTACTTTTTCTAAGATTTCCAAAATGTATGATAGCACTAATTGTGGTGGTCTAAATCTCTAGTTATGAGCTTACAAAGTGGAATGACAGAATCTGTCCAAATCTGGGCAGAGATGTCTTCTTATCTTGTTTGGCCTTGTTAGCTGTAGAATCATCTTAATATGATAATCATAAAGTTATAGACAACTTAATAAGCTTTACATAAAGTTAAGGCTCAGCCTTGTTGTGTCCTTAGAACTCCAGTTATGCATCTTTGAAGTTCTTGTCAGTTTTCTGTCCATATTGGTACAGATCTAAAACATCAGCATGTTTGGCCATGTTAACCTGTGATTTAGCTTTTGGTATGAATAAAAAAAGGGTGGAAACTTCCTAAGCTTTCTAGAAAGTCTAGGATCACCTTTGTGGGATATCTACAACCTTAGTTATGGTTGAAACAAGTAACTACTGTGCTGCCATCCAGATTCTTTGAACATACTAAGTTAGCTACCTTAGCTAACGTTTGTTTGGACTAAACTTGTAGTTAGTTCTTGCTTTAGATAAAGCTTGTTAGGGGTGAGCCGAGTGATTAGTAATGATTGCTGTGTACGAGCTTTTTTCTTGGTAATAGTTGCTTGAGTTCGTTTGTGTAAGCTTCTTCATGTGTTGCTTGAAGTTATGATGCATGTATGTATGCTTGTTATCTAGGAAGTACCCTAGTTGTCACCTTGTTTGTCCTCGGTGAGCATACGAGGGTCGCATAGCTTTATCCTAGAAAAACATTCACATTACGTAACTGTATGGTTGTTGTCTTCAATTAGGTTCTTTTTCTTATGAGCCTAAGCCTGTAGCCGTGGTTGCTTGCTTTGAATGTTTGTGCACAATGCCTTTGCTTGATATCTAAGCCTGAGCCAGGACCCTTAAATATTCACGTATACCCTGGCTGTCCTACACCCGCACGTGAATACCTTTGTTTGACCTACCAACCAAGATAGATCTCCACAAATGCCTCCTTTTAGCCATAGTTGTTCTTTGCCAAGTTATGGAGACCATACCTAAATCCATATTGGACCTCCTGGTTGCCTCTCCTAAAGGTTAGCTAGTGTGATGCCACGCCTCTTTGCTATGGCCCCAAAATCGTTTGCTTGTAAATTTGTGTATCTACCTCATCGACTCAATCTATGACTACATATTGGTTTTTGCCCTTGAAATTTGCTTAATCTATCCCCAACCTTCCCAAGTCTCAAGATGTTTACCAGTCTTGATCTCATGTTGTGGTCCAACATGACCAAATCTCGTGGTAATCATTCATTTTGTCCTCACTGTGGTGAACGCTAGGCGTACGTGGAATTAAGCAAAAATCTCGTGCTTAGTCGCATTCGACAATTGAACTATGTTCTCTTGTGAGGTGTTTTGATCTACAGATAGCTTCCCTGTTGATTCTAAACCTTGTGACTAACTTTGCTTGCTATCCCCCCTTGTATAATGCTTGTTTTTACCACCCAAATTGTGTCACTTGAAATTTCACCTTGGTGGTGTGATCAGTAATGGTGTTATGAGTAGCAACTAATGGTGCCGCGACGAAACCAAGAGCCTCCTGTGGGCGGCCGACGCCAGGTTGTGCTGCTCGGCACGCGCTGGTATCTTGGTTTCTAGTCATGATCCATTGCGGAACAACATAACATGTTATTCTCATGTGAACTTTTCCTTGGTTATCTTTCCCATATCTTATCGTAAGATCCTTATTTAGGACTAAATGTAGTAGAGCTTCCTCCTGAAGTTGCTAAGAGGATAACCTTTGAAGAATAGGTTACTGACATAAACATTAATAGACTGCAATAGGTGGTAGACAAGTGACTCTACTTAGTTGTCCTAGTATTGATGAACGTCATCTAGTGAGTAAAGTATCTCATCTCTATTGGATAAAAAGGACACACAACCCTTAATGTTGGACAAGTTATCTGTGGGATGAGAATTGATTGTCGCATTGTGCATATGACCGGAGCTATCCAAGTCTCAATCTTGTGTGCATAATGACCATACAATCAAAATTAACCCTCTCTGGTGTGACTCCTTATCTGCTGACCTCGATGGCAACCATTCATTCTGCATCAAACATGATTATTGTGGTCAAGAGTGAAGATTTAGAATTTTTAGTGTTGAGAGACAACTAATTAGTTACCAATAGGAACGTTAACCTCCAACTAGGTAATGATCCCTTGGTAGCTACAAAGGCTATGTCTTACAGAGCAATAACAAACAAGAAGTTAATCAACTAGCCAACAACTTGAGTGCCACTCTATCTTCCACAGCCAATGTGACCAAGTCAATTCCATCTTGGACAATCGCACAAATAGTGCAAGGTGTTCTATCAGCTAAGGTGAAGAATTAGAGAAAGTATGCCCTAGTTCCGATCAGCATTCGTATGCCCAAGGTGCCACAAATGGTGTTGTTCAGAACACTATTGGATGAAGTGTTGAGGAATAGTTGAAAGCGGCTCCCTATCCTTGTAGGTAGATACTCCAAGCGGAGTATGCATTTTGCCTTGCAAAATTAACCCACAAGTTCAAAGCGTGTGCATCATCGGATTGGTATGTAAATTAATGGTCGAGATCTGTTGTTGGATGGCCCTTTTGAGGTCCCACAGATACTAGTTTACACTCTTTCATTGCTTTTGCTTTCTCGTATCAACAATGTACGAGCAGCTGTGGTGTTCCACAAATCAATTTATACCATCGCAAATCAAAAGCAATTTGAAAAGTGTCAAACAATAGATTTCCCATCTTAGAGCTACTGTTTGATCCAAAAGAGGAAGCCTCACAGTGAAAAGTTAGCCTGACAAAGCTAGTTTCACTACATTGCAAGTCAAACTCAACTTACTGTGCAATTGCCTCACGAAGGGGATTGTACTCAACTTGCTCGGTAGGGAGCTATTTACCGAAGTTGATAAATACTTGCAATTTTTGCTATCTGCCAGACCTTGCTATATCCTTCTTTGGCAATAATTGATAATACTCACTGATCTTTGGTATCTTAAAGTGTTCTTACCCAAGAGGTTACATCTGATTCAACCTAGATAACTGTTGTCTTTGGATAAAAGAATCTTATTAGATAGCTGTTGGCAGAAATACGAAGCCGACAGAGTCAGCTATCACATTCACTAACCCCTCGATAGACGCAGATAATACAGTGTTGTCATCAGAGAAGGATGAAAGTCCTATGTTTGGTGTTGGTAATTAGTGATAATGCCTAATTACTAATCATATGCCTAAGTTGTATGTAGCATATGAGGATTAGTACATTCCAACGTTGGTGGCAAGATGGACATGGTAATCATGATGGCCACACTTGGATTTGGACGCAACCCTACATGATCAATGCAAAGGTATATGCTTAAGGGTTGCATTTTAGTAACCAAGACACCTAGTGGGTGTGGTTACATTATAGGTTAGATAGCCGTACTATAAAGAGGGGAATGACACGGCTATTGAACTCCTAAGTGCCTCTAGGTGTGCATTTCATAATCATATGCATTTGGATAGAACTAATAACGCCTCGAAAAATGATTGTGAAAATGCTAACACACTGACACATGACGAGATCACTTGGTAGTGTTAGCACGTTTGCGAAGGCGGTGGAGTTTGAGCGGTAGAGAGGGTTTGGGGTCCTCTCTTCCTCCCACCGAGCTTGCGAGGCGGGATTCAAGAGTTTTCGAGGAGTTGAAATGACTTTTTTCACTACGCCGGAAGTCAGAAAAGAAATAGAGGCGAACGGAGGTCATAGAAGTGACCGGACGCTGGACCGAACGCGGTCTCTGTTTGACCGGACGCGTCCGGTCAGTGTTCAACGTCTGCGCGTGTCTCAGCTTTTTGATCGGACGCGGTGGCGTGTCCGGTCACAGTCAACTGGACGCGTCCAGTCATTCAGGGAGCTTACTAGACTCTAACCGGATGCTGGCACTGTGGCGTCTAGTCAGTTCTGCAGCGTGTTCGGTCGCTGTTTCGATGTGCGCTGCTCAGGCTTGACCAGCGCGTCCGGTCCATAATGGGACCAGTGCGTCCGGTCAAGCGTCGCGCGTCCAGTCATTGCGACGAGCGCATTCGGTCGGTGGTTCACGGTGTAAGCGCTGTGCGATCGGCGCTTCCGGTCAGTTTGACCAGCGCGTCCGGACAGCGCGACTTTTGCTGTTTCAAGTGCCTAACGGCTATATTCGAAGGGGTACATCTGTAAATACTCGTTGGCTGGCTCAAAGCTCCCTCCCTTGCACATTTGACATACTTGTGAGCACTTTGAGCTAAGCAACTCCCCTCCCACTCATCTCTCTTGCTTCTTTGCAAATTCAAAGTGAGATTGAGTGATCCAAGTGCATTTGCATTGTGAGATTACATCTAGTTGGCACTTGGTGGTTGATTTGCTGCGGGATTCTTGTTTCTCTTGGTGGTTGCTGCCACCTAGATGGCTTGGAGCAGCTTGGAGGTGTTGGCAAGAGTTGGTGATTGTTCTTGGCCACCTCCGGTGATTGTGAGGGGTTTGTGCCTACCTCGGTGAAGCGCCAAAGGCAACGTTAGTGAATTGCTCGTGTCATTTGCAACCTTTTGCCATTTGGTAGGTTCTTGTGGCACCTTTTGAGAGGCTCGGTGTGTGACCAATTAGCCACCGAACCATGTGGTGAAGAGGGACACAACGGGGACTAGCATGCTGGCAAGCACGTGAACCTCGGGATAAATCTTTGTGTTATCACTTTCATATTGTGATTGATTGATCCCGGTGTTCGGTTGTCTTGGTATTCATTGTTGATCATATTGGTTGGCTCATTACTTCGCCCCTCGGTGAAACTCTCCTAACTCAACTCCGCATTACTTTCTTAGTTATCTTTGCTAGCTAGTTAGCTTTGCTAGAGTAGCTCCTTTGTGTAGCTTGCTAGCTGTAGTTGTAGTTACCTTCTCGGTTTGACTTGTGCGGTTGAGTGCAAATATACTAGAATTGTGAATTGGTTAGGTGGCTTGCAAACACCCTGTAGGCTAAGCAAAACTCACATCTCGCTACTTGTTATATTGATAAACTTGTTTAGCTTGTCTTTGTAGAAAATTTTAAAAGGCTATTCACCCCCCTCTAGCCATCAAGACCTTTCAAAGGAGAACTGCATGCATGAAATAGGAAGTAGCTTTCCCTTAGTTGATATATGAATGATTGAAAATTTATGACCAACATAGACCTTGTCTGCTGGTTAGTCCATTTCCTATAGCCTCAAAGGATGTTTGTCATCTATGGTCTCACCCTTTTGGAAGGTTGTGCTCAAGCCACTTTGGTAGAGGACTACTTTTCAAACGGTGGGAACAAAGTCATTTCAACGAGTATACTTCTGAATATTGCGGTCTAGTGTCAAGTTCATATGGCCTATGTTGTGTCCATTAAAGAATCAGATACTTGTGAGGGGTTCACTCATGGACCAAATGATCTCCGTACATTGAGAATGCAGTACTGTGCTATCTTGGATTCCTCCCAAAGTAACAATGCTTCATGGAAGTCAATGAAGGAAATTCTTCAGACAAAGTTTACCATGAAGAGTAAGTATCAGAAAATGCCTTTGACCAAATTATTCACTGATGTTGAAGCTTTATAGTTGAATGCTATAGCGGATGTTGGAAACTAGATAACATGTCTCTCTTCCTTAAAAGGTCTTCCGTTCTGAATCTCGGGACGCGATTCCTTTAAGGGGGGAGGGCTGTAACACCCTAGGTGTTAGGCTTGCAGTTGGCACTTGCATTGCATGAGCCTAAGCATCATTTGTTCATATATGAGCATGTAACATATGTGATGCACTAGTGCAACATGTGAAACATGCCTATATAGAATGTGCTTTGAAACATATGCAACATGCTATTGTTAATTATGTTTCAATGTGTGTATGTAGATGCTCATGCTTGGTAATGCAAATGAGTGTTGATGTCACTTATTTCATATGTCTCACATCACTTTCTATCTATAGTGATCCCTGGAAAAGTTTCACGAAGCTTGGAATCAAAAAGTCACATGAAATGATAAGTTATATGCTTGTTTGGATTAGAACTGAAACATGCCTTACATCCCATGGGAACTAGTGTTTATGCAACATACAAATGCAACATGTGCAACACATCTTGGACACATGTGGAACAACCTAGTGAAACATGTGTAGCATGTATCTTGAAACAAACACATGAAACAATTGAAACATGGTGATGAAACAACTATAGCATTTCACTTGAGTTCTATGTTTCAATGCATGTGAGGCCTACACTTTTGTGCAACCTATGCATGGTGTGTATGTTTGGCCTCCACAACACCTTAACTACACTTAGGATACTTAATGGAACGATGTTCATGTTGATCATTTTGCCTAAATGTGCTTCTAAGTGATGGTTGACCATGTATGGACCCTAGAACCCTTTTGTTTGACCATTTTGAAAGTGGGACCTAGAAGCTCTACATGACTATGCACCCTTTTACAAAGTTGTAGAGAATTTTATAAGAAACAAACTTTGTTTAAGAGTCAAGTAATGAAAATGTCTGGAACATGCCTAAAAAGGGGGCCACAAGTCAGATATAGGGCTGAATTCCACACTTACCATTTTAAACCCTGATTTTTGTGTCATCGACATTGGCATCTCGCGTTCTCAAAATTCCGTTAAGTAACTCAATATGACCCAAAAGTAAAAGTTGGAATGCATATCGTGGAGAAGCTCATGTAAGAAGATGACACTTATTTGACTCCATTTGGTCCATCAAATTAGAGTATTTGTTAATGGTTGTTGACATTGACAATGCCGTCTTGACACGTCATTATCTCTTAAATGGTTAACCCAATGACCTAAGTGCCTTAACACAAATTGTAGAGCGTCAAGAGATGAACAAATCTTGTAATTAGCCCATGTCCAGATTTGGCCCGTAGCAAGCCCAAATTTGGACTCCAACCGGACCACTTCACTGCCCGCCACCTGTTCATGCTTTTGCTCCAAAGGTGACGCGTGGACAAGGGCGTGGCGCTCATGCCCACACCGTGCCCCCACTCCCTGGCCGCATGCCCAATTCCCCCCTTTTCGCGATGTGGAGAGCCGAAGCATGTCTGTAGGCCACTCAGTCGCTCCTTTCTTCGCTGATGCATGTGCACGCGCGGGCATAGACGCCGCCACGGCCGCCATGGCAGCCACCGAGCAGAGCTTCGACTGTCGCTGTCGCTCCCAATGCTCCAAGCCACCGTGGCCTGTGCCATGTGCACCACCATGTCCGCCTCCCCTCACTCCATCCCTCGCATACGTTCGTTGCAGCCAAATCCGTCAAGGTCGGGCCACGGCCATGTAGCTCCACCGACGAGCCACGAGCTCCTGTGGTCGGGTCACCTCGGACCGCTACCTGGTAATTGAGCCCGCCATCATCTTCACCGATGCATGCCGACCATCCTGCGTCTTTTCTGTCAGAGCCATGCCCCGGCGTGTCATCGTGCACGCGGCCAGGAGGCCATGGGCCACATCACGTCGAGCCACGACCGTCTTCGGATGCGCCTTGACACCGCAACCCTCACTGGCCCCTTGCTCGCCATCGGCAACCGCCTCACCGGCCAGAGGATGGCCGGCCGGCAAGCCACCGCCGCCTCCTCTGTTTTTCCCATCGGCCAGAGAAAGAAGAGGACTGACTCCCTCTCTCTCTGTTCTTTCTCTATGGATGACAGGTGGGGCCATCTGGGCAGCAGGTCCCGCATGTTGGTTAAGTGGTGACAGATCTAGGTGTGTAGCCGGGTGCGCCTAGCAAATTAAATAGAATTCGGTTTTATAGTAAATTGAATTTCAGATTTTGTTTAAATCTTCTAAATTCCATATCTCATGCTAGGAAACTCCAAAAATAGCAAATGTGGACTTTTTGGAAACCTTGAGAAGTGATCTGATGACTTTATTTAAGATTTAAAAGTGCTCTAAAACTGTCTTAAACATTGACCAGAGCAAGATCTAGAGTTTTAGACATCCAAAACTATTGATTCTTGTTTTATTAATCTTGTGATAACATGCGGTTGGCTATATTTGCTATCGTGGAAAGGAACCATGTGTTAATAAAATGAAATGAGACCGGGCGGGATGACGATAGTGAAGCAACAAGGCATGGAGGTCTTGGGTGTGGATCAATCCCCGCCTAAGTCATTTAAGGACCGATTCGCTATACGTCCTTGAGTCATGTTAAACGCAGTCTAACACTTAGTTGGCCGGATAAGTTGTTCTGACCACGAAGCCAAGTAATACAGTTCAGGCCGGGAATCAAATGGTAGGTCGCATCTTGGAGGAAGTAAGGATGTGCTTGGGAACATTGGCATAAAACCAAGGAGAGATTAAAATCACTATCATCCTAGCAGAGTGTTGCCCTTGGGGATGCGGCATCAGTCGAACCCGCGACTCCTGAATCGTACCAAAGGTGGCTTGTGCGACCCTGACAAGGGCCTACGCGGTGAGTGTTAGAAATACCCCTCCAGTTGGATAGGAACTCGATTCGAATCGCCGTCGCTCCCGGTTAGTGAGCAGTTGACATGAGCAGCGGCAACGTACATTCAATTAAATTGAACGGATGGTTAATCAGATGATGATGGAAATGTTGCCTCAATTTATACCTGCTATGGTTAATATTGTTTGCTCCTAATCAAGTGAGTGCTCTAGTATAGGTTTCAATATAGATGACAGGTTAATGATAATTAACTTGATGCTTAAGCATTAATGATTACTTATCTATATTAAGCTTTTATGCAAAATATTGTCAAGCTAGCCCACTTTATTTCAGCCTTGCATGATCCTTGGTGTCACCTTATTTTTGGTTTCTGACGGGTAAGTCTAGCTGAGTACCTTCTCGTACTCAGGGTTTTATCCCCACTTGTTGTCGGCTGTGATGTATCATGGCGACAACAAGAGTTGGTTGGCTCCTGCCACAGTGGCGGAGTGTGATCATGGGCATGATCCTTCTGTGTTATCTTCTATCTAATGCTTTTGTTGGAAGTCGACCTTGGTAGTGGCATGTATTTGAAGTAAGGGTGTTGTTAGTTTCAAATTACTTTGCTTTCGCTACTTTTGAACTTAAGTTGTAATAACTATGTTGAACTCTGATGTATATTGGGTTACTTATGAAATGGATGTAACATGTGACTTATTATGTTGAATCACTATGATCTTGGCTTGTATGTTGGTTGATTTGAAATCCCTCATGATTTCATTGGACTACCAGAGTTATATGGGCTCAAGTGCGAGGATTTGATCACATTGGTGATTGTTTTTGTACTTGTGCTCTTATAATTTGGACGGTTCCTTGACAGCTATCGTCGGTGCAAACCACGACACCGCCTCATCCGACGTGTTGCCCCGGCCTTCGACGCCGCCTGAGCATCCACTAGGTAAACCCACCCTTCCTCTTCCATTCATGTTGTGGTAGTAGTGCTAGTAGTCACATAGTAGTGGTAGTAGTGACATATGAATGTGAATCGGCAATGATATGCATTTGTGGTGTGATGGTGTTGGTGGTGGTGGGTGGTCTCTACGGTGGTTGGCAATGAGCTATGATATATATGTGGTTGTCGGCCATCGTGCCATTCATTTTCTTGCAGGTTTTGGAAACCTCACCATGCAGGGGAGGTTCTGCCGAAATTTTCATCTAAGCCCATTTGTTCCTTTTTTGTAGAGAGGAGCCAGATCATCTTCCTCACCACTGAGGGTCTACCTGCACCGCTAGGTATAACCCCACTTTCTGTATGATGGTCGTAGATTGAGTAACCTAGTTAGGCGTCTCCCGTTCGAAAGAGATACGGTTGGAAGTATGCAGTTGTTTGCATATGTATGACCATATTTGTTTCGAATTGTCCACGTTTTTCAGATCGCCCGAGGATGCGTAGACGGGGTTAGTTTCCGTGGTCTACATCGATCCAAGATGGAGTTTCGGTGTCATCTCCCTGTTGTTCTCCGAATACACAACTCCCTATCAGGACGTGTATTTGGAGAACAGCGGGGAGGTGCTGCCGAAATTCTATCTCAGATCAAAGTAGACCATGGAAACTAACCCCATCTACGCATCCTCGGGTGGGATTAGGACCTATCTACACCTATTAGGTGGTAGGGACATCATGTAGATGCAATTGATTCTCATGTTACTCGCTGATATGGTAGAGGATGGATGACCGTGAGTGGATGTACACGGGCCGCCCAAATGCGGGCTCGATGACCGATGAATGGATTGACAAGATAGAAGCTTTCTTGAAAGAAGCATTTTGGAAGGTTAAAGGAGCACAAAAAACTTGGTGTCCCTACAGTAGATGTGGAAATAAAAAATGGCAAACAAAGGTGGAAATGGGTAAACATCTTTGCCTCTATGGATTTACGGCAGACTATACCTGTCACGGAACCGTCCAAATTATAAGAGCACAAGTATAAAAACAATCACCGAAGTGATCAAATTATCGCACTTGAGCCCATATAACTCTGGTAGTCCAATGAAATCACGAGGGATTTCAAACCAACCAACATACAAGCCAAGATCGTAGTGATTCAACATAACAAGTCACATGTTCCAACTATTTCATAAGTAGTTCAATATACATTGGAGTTCAACATAGTTATTACAACTTAAGTTCAAAAGTAGCGGAAGCAAAGTAATTTTAAAACTAACAACACCCTTATTTCAAATACATGCCAGTACCAAGGTCGAATTCCAACAAAAGCATTAGAGAGAAGATAACTCAGAAGGATCATGCCCGTGATCACACTCCGCCACTAAGGCAGGAGCCAACTAACTCTTGCAGTCGCCATGATACATCACAACCTACAACAAGTGGGAATAAAACCCTGAGTACAAGAAGGTACTCAGCTAAACTTACCCATCATAAACCAGAAATAAAGTGACACCAAGGATCATGTAAGGCTGATATAAAGTGGGCTAGCTTGACAACATTTTGCATAAAAGCTTAATATAGATGAATAATCATTAATGCTTAAGCTTCAAGTTAATTATCATTAACATGTCATCTATATTAGAATCTATACTAGAGCACTCACTTGATTAGGAGCAAACAATATTAACCATAGTAGGTATAAATTGAGACAACATTTCCATCGTCATCCAATTAACCATCCGTTCAATTTAATTGAATCTACATTGCCGCTGCTCAAGTCAAGTGCTCACTAACCGGGAGCGACGGCGATTCAAATCGAGTTCCTATCCAGCTGGAGGGGTATTTCTAACACTCACCGAGACACGTCTGGTAGGGGCTGCTCAGGTCACCTTTGGTACCGTTTAGGAAAGCGCGGGTTCGACTGATGCCGCATCCCCAAGGGCAACACTCTGCCAGGATAATAGGGACTTTAACCCCCCCTTGGTCTTATGCCAATGTTCCTAAGCACATCCTTACTACCTCCAAGATGCGACCTACCCTTCGATTCCCGGCCTGAACTGTATTACTCGGCTTCGCGGTCAGAACGACTTATCCGGTCAACTAAGTGTTAGACTGCGTTCAACATGACTCAAGGACGTACATTGAATCGGTCCTTAAACGACTCAGATGGGGATAGATCCACACCCAAGACCTCCATGCCTTGTTGCTTCACTATCGTCATCCCGCCCGGTCTCATTTC
This sequence comes from Saccharum hybrid cultivar R570, assembly GCA_038087645.1. NCBI lineage: Eukaryota > Viridiplantae > Streptophyta > Magnoliopsida > Poales > Poaceae > Saccharum > Saccharum hybrid cultivar. The sequence goes on from JAQSUU010000270.1 coordinate 3,464,955, forward strand.
ATTTTATTAACACATGGTTCCTTTCCACGATAGCAAATATAGCCAACCGTGCCATATATGAATATCCCTACATCTCACAGGTGACAGGAAATCACCTGACTTGTACCGCTTAAAGCAGGGCTAAGCATCTACTCGACCCTGGTCTATGTAGGATTCAGGATTCATATATCCGGACAAGGAATGATATAATGCAGCAAGGGTTTCCAACCAACTCCTATCACTTAATGCAACAATACTTATAACATATATAGAATTAATTACTTTGAAGGTAGGAGGCTTATAATGCTCTGGGGCTTGCCTGGGATCTGACTCAAGTCAGAGTTTGTCAGAAGAAACTCGCTTGGCGAGCATTCCCTCATTCTAGCACTTGTCTGATCCTTCCATCTCCGAGATAGGTCCACCAACACCATCTTCTGGTTAGCTCCACATCAGGTCCTTCACGTGTTTCAGCTAGCATACCTAAATGAGGTGCAACAATGCATATGTATGAATGCATAGAAGTGCAATAAACAAAGTAATCAAGTAAGCATACAAAAGTTCACATAAGCACCTAGAGCTAATTAACTTAATCCTCATTAAGGCATAACATAGAAGAGGGCAAGCACATCAATCAAGAAACAAGTCTCACAAGATCACATGGTACTAAACCAAGTACCATCAAAGATATGAGTCACACTTCAACACACTAGCATGGCAAAGTTAATCAAAGCACTAGAACTAGAATTTGCCACTTTCTGGACATACATGCAGTAGCTGAGTAAATCAATCATATCTAGAGTTTTATAAATCCAAATGATGTTAAATAAGACATTCTAGAAAGCTTGTGAAATTGTATACAATTCATTTAATATCACCTAAGCCTGATTTCCAAGTTTAAGGTGTGAAAAAGATGAAACTACAGAATCTAGTCTGCTCCAAACAGAGAGCAACCACATCTGGGACCTAACTTTAAACATCTATAACTCAAAAATTACTTGGCCAAATACCACCAAATTTTAACACAAGCTAGATACATGAATTATATACAACTTTTCTATAGAAAAGATGCTCGGAAAACATCATTAACATGGGGTAACTTAAATTGCCCCCAGAACTGTCCAGAAAGTTTGTTTGCAAGGAATAATTATTAACTTACATTACAAACATATAATTGGACAAAACCAACTTTACAAACATGTCCAACATGACTAATGAACACCAGAAAACATAGTGTCCACTCCTAAATAAATTCTTTTAATGCATTTTCTTAATTTATTTAGATAATTAGGTGGAATTATGAACACATATCAAAATTGTGTAATAAATTCTACCACAATTACAGTGGCCTATATATGCCCCCAATAGTCTACTATCTAAATTTCAAGCCATTTGGACATGTATATCAACCTCTACAAAAAAGACAAATTGCTAATACAAGAATTCATGTGAGGGCAAGATGAATCAATAACTCATTCATACTACCACCACAATTCATGAAATTTTTACCACACATCAAATACAACAGTATTAGCGTGCCACAAAAATTTCACTTCATTTGGAGACCTACAACTATAGTTATGAAAAAGACAAATACCACTAGTATTAAAAACCTAATCTGAAAAATCCATTTTTACAGCAAAAACATTAAACTAAAACATGGCATATTATAGATCCACTGCATAGAGAATTTGACAAGGATTCCAAAAAGTCTTCATTTGCTATTTTATGAATTTCCTATAATTTACTATGAATTTCCAAACTTTCAGCCGATTTAAAACAAATTGGTCCCTATTGGCACTATTCACATGAGTCACAGACTTTGCAAAACGACCCTTCCCTTTCCTCGAATTGTTGCGTGAAGTCCCTTACGGGATTAACAGAGGAGGCCGCGCTGTAGCTCGTCGGCGTCGGCCGGAGAAGGCTCGCCGGCGGTGGGTAAATGGTGGGGAAGCATCAGCGGGTCCCTGCGCACCCAATAGTGGCCGCGGCTTGCCCCGTGGTGGCCTGTGGTGGCGTGGCCACTGCAGCAAGTGACGACGACGGCGGCGGCTCTGACGGCCGACTGCTCCGGCGGCCGAGGAAGGCGGGAAAACGGCGAGCTAGGTTCGCGGGAGGGTGGCAACATCGCTGGGGTGCACGGCTCGGGAGAGGTGGCACAGAGGCGAGGAACAGCAGCAGCGGCGACTGCTCTGCTCGCCGGCAACGGCGAACGCACTCTGCGCTGTGCGTGCGCGCTCTGCGGGCGAAGCGAGGGGCGAGCACGAGTGCGTGGAGAGGGTAGCGGAGTAGGTGGTTCACGCAGCTGAGGCCGCGGTGGCTTGGAGCGACAGGAACGGTAGCGGCGGCCAGAGCTTCGCCACGGCATCCATGACGGCTCCGTTTTCCACGGCCCAGAGCGAGGGCGAGGCGAGGGAGGAGCGGAGAAAGTGAGGGTGAGTGAGGCTCCGAAGTATGGTACATGAACTGAAACACCAGTTATGACTTAGATTCTTGGACTTTGTAAACAACAGATGATTCCTCCTTGTGAGCTCTATTTGACTAGGTTAGATGCCAAACTAGCTCTTCACCATTAAATAAAGTTTGTTCTACACAAGATGAACTACAACTTTTGTTAAAGGTCAAATCTCATAACTAGTACAGAAGTCAAACTTTCACTTTGGTCAAAGTAGCAACTCGATAAAGCCTAAACTTGGGTTCTAGGCCAATTGGGGCATTTTCTTGACATTTCCTCAACATGAACCCTTCATGACTTTTGTTATAGAGTTCATCTAGAGTCTTTTGGGCAAGGTTGCAAGGTTTGGTTGATGGTCTATAATTCCATCCACTTAATGGTGCAATTCCAATAGGAATAGAACTTATCATTTCATGTGACTTTTTGATTCCAAACTTCATGAAACTTTTTCAGGGGTCACTATAGATAGAAAGTGATGTGAGGCATATGAAAGAAGTGACATCAACACTCACTTGCATTACCTAGCATGAGCATCTACATACACATTGAAACATAATTAACAAGAGTATGTTGCATATGTTTCAAAGAGATGTTGCAGATGTTTCAAAGCACATTCCATATAGGAAGGTTTCACATGTTGCACTAGTGCATCACATATGTTCCATGCTCATATGTGAAAAAATGATGCTTAGGCTCATGCAATTCAAGTGTCCAAAAAGCAAGCCTAACACCTGGGGTGTTACAATACCAGGTGGATCTGCCATGGTGAAGTCGATCGTATGAGAGAGAAGGTCATGAGACATCGCGTCGATGATTTTGATGTGGAGGGCGGGGTAGTTGACATGCTACATGACTATCATGAAGCACACTTTGGTGAAGGGCGTAGGGAGGAGGAGGAGCCAAAGGCAACCGTAAAGGCGTATTATGACATGTTGTCTGCGGCATAGAAACCCCTTCATGGCCACACAAAGGTCTCTCAATTAGATATCATTGGATGCGTAATGACCTTAACATCCTAGTTTAGCCTGAGTCAGGACGCATTCGACAATATGCTTACAATTTTTGGCAGCATGCTTCCTGAAGGTCACATTCTGCCAAAGAGCATGTACCAGTCATGGAAACTTGTAACAGAACCGCCCAATTATACAAGATTAAGTAGGAAAAATCATCCAACGGAAGGACAATTTAACAAACTTAAGCCCGTATAACCCGGTAGTACGTGAAATCTCGACGGATTTCAACCCATTTCACATAACAGCCAAGATCGTACTAAGTTTAGCGGTCACCATCATAAGTTACATAAAAGTTCGTGGCATAAAATACATCGGAGTTTAAACATAGTTATTACAAACCAGATTCGAATAAAAGTAGCGGAAGCGGTAGTTCAAATCACGCACACACACAACATTTTGAAATAAAGTGCCAGCTTGTGATCATCTCCAGCAAAAGCATCAGACGAGAAGTAGCGAATGACCATTGCCCATGGTCCTAAGCTTCACGCATCGCAGGATAGAGGCAGTTGATACAGTAGCCGTAATACATCTGCCCATCTGCAACAAGTGGGAACAAAGCCCTGAGTACGAGAAGACACTCAGCTAGACTTACCCGTCATAAACTAGAAATAAAAGACACCAAGGAATCATGATAGGCTTTCTGGTGGGATAGCTGACTCATTTGCAAGAAAAGTGTTTTTAACTTAACAATTTCTTTCCAAAAGCATGCAGTAATTAACTCTTTATTACCCTGTCAACTATGTTTGCACTGGTGCTAGAGTAACATGGAATTAAGCAAGTAAGGATTACCATTGATCATTAACAATAGTTATCATGTCATCTTCCACATAACTATCCAAGTGATTCATCAATATTACTACGATGAAGTAGCTCAAGTCAAGTGTTCACTATCCAGTGAACGATGGCGATTCGAATCGATTATTAACCAGCTGGTAAGTTATTCCTCACACAAACCTCACTCACCCGCTAAAGTGAGGTGTTGGTCACCGAGTCAACCATTCAGGTAAAGTCGCGAGCTTGCCAGGAACCACTTGTACCCGAGGGCCGCCCGACTGCTCTTTGGCCTTATCATCGCGCCCCCGCATCCTGCCACCACTGCTCCGGTACAGTGCGTTGCGGGCAATCCACTCGGCCCGAATAATCTCCCAGTTTCGCGGTCGGAAGGTACTTTATCCGGCCAGCTAAATGTGAGGCATGCGTTCAACATGACCCGAGGGACAACAACGGACAGTCCTTAATCGACACAGATGGAAAACACTACAGTCTGAAACCCTGCAAGTTTCTGCCCGGTCTCAAATTCATTTCACACTTAGTTATACCATGACTTCATAGTCATCCAAGCAGATCCAGGTAACCACCTATAGCTCGCAGGTGACAGAAAATCACCCGACTTCTACCGGTCTAAGCCAGCTAAGCATTGACTCGACTGCGGATACCAGGGTAACAAGGATATAGTATAACAAAGGTAAGCAAGGTATAATGCAGCAACGTTTGCAAACAACTCCTAAACGTAATGCATCAAATTAAGTAAAGTTAATAATAAATTATTTGCAAACCGGGAGAGAAATGCTCCGGGGCTTGCCTCTCTCAAAAGAGCTCGGACGGTGGTCGGGGCACTCTGGGAGCTCTTCACCGACCTCCTCTTCGGCTTCAGTCACCTCCTGCTGCTGCACCTCGAGCTGCTCCTCTGGCTCCTCGGGTAAGACGACTGGGTTCTCGGTTTGCGATCCTGTATGATGCAATGCGCGTAAGTGATTATGCAAACGTGCATCGAAGGAGATGAATGCAATGGATATGTTGAAATGCAAGGTAGTCAACATCATCCAAGAAACTATACACTACAAGCACATGTCATCTACTGCATTCTCTTCTACTACTATTATGTTAAGTTAACATATCTTATGAAATGCTTCAAAGATACACCAAAGCTTTACTAATTTCTTAATCACGCTTAAAGCAACACTTAAAGCAACACTTGCTTAAACCCTAAATAATAATAGGTTTGAATAGCAACATATATTTCTGGTGCTCCTAAAAATCTAAGAAAATTACAGTAGCATAATACTACCCTAAACAGACTACCACAAAAATTTCATGACATTTGGATAAGTAAACTATCCTATACAAAAATGACAAGCTATAGCATAAAAATGAGCATGAAATTACTTTGTACTATGAAAAGTGTCAAACAACAGAATTAATATTTTTCCTAGGTTCTTCATGGAATATAATGACTGTACAAAAATTATCACATGCATGTTTTATACAAAGTTTGCTCTCTAGCAAAAATAACAAAAATCAGCCATTAAATGTACTTGAACTACTTCTCCAAAGTTTTCCACAGCACATGCATGAAACATATTTTTCCTAGGAAGTACCTGATATAAGAAGATTAACAAACTTGAAATCATATTTTTCTAAAGCTTATAGATTTTTCTACACATTTTTCAAGTTATCAGCAATATACATGATTAATTAAAATCCTACAGAAAAGTATCCCAAAAATGACATGCAATAATTTTTCCAAGTAGATCTAGTGATAAGGAACCTAGAAAAATTTGTTTCAACAAATTTGGAGCCAAAATGAGTACACAAACATTTTCCAAAGTATTTAACAGAAATCTGAAAAAGCATTTCTTAAATCCCTTTTAAAATCAGCCGACAAAACTGCTAGGTGCACCCGGTTGTCCACCCACAACCCGCACCAAAGAGACAGATAGGCGGGACCAAGCGGGTCAACGACCCCACCTGTCGGCCAGGCCGAAGCAGGGGCGGCGCTGACCGGCCGGATCTCACCGGCGGGGAGGTCGCCGGCGGCGTGGTCGGCACCGTCAGATTCCCCAAGGCGATGCGCACCCATTGGCACTACTTGCAAGGCCAGAGGACCACCGGAGCAAGGTGGCCAGTGGCCTTGGCGTGCGGCGGCGCTGTAGAGCGGCGGCGCGGGCTCGTTCCGGCGCAAGGGTGGCCGGAGCGGTGATGTTGACTCGCAATTGAGCTCCGCCATTGCGAGGCGGGCATGGTGTGCGCGAAAAGAGGAAGAGAGGGAGGCGGTGCAGGGCTAGCCACGGCGGCGTGCGCTACGGCCAAGCTCCGATGAGCGACAGCGTGGAGGAAAAAATGCGCGATTGGGCCTCACCTCTGGTCGATTCGCGTGGCGAGCTGGTCGGCAGCGTGGTACGCAAGGTGGCGGTGCTGCGGGCGAGATGGAGGGTTCAATGGTGAGCCGTGGTGGTCGGGCGAGCTGGTCCCGGCGAGGTGCGGCGTGCGGTGGCGATGGCGGGCACGCTCTGTTGTCGTCGCTGCTGCTGGGCGAGCGGGAGGAGGGGAGCGGCACGGAGGCAGGCCGGGCCGTCTTTGGCCGTGGGCCGGGAAGTGAGGCGGCGGCCCGCGAAAGAGAAAAAATATTTTCCAATTATATTTTCAAGGAATTTTTAAATGCCCCCTTTCAAATATTATTTTGAGCAAGAAAAAGACATTTTCTGGAAATGACCCAAAAATAAAAGTTGCTTAGAATTTAATTCTCTACAACTTTGATTAAGGGGCCAACCTCAAAACTCTTATAGATTTTGATTTTTAGAATAAAAGCTAATTTAGGGAGGAATTTTGAATATTTTCAAATAACATTTTTGAAACAAATCTTTGAAAAAACTTTGAGTGATTTAGTGGCTCCAAAAATTTGACCTATAATTCTATGTGATATAAAATTTTTAGTTGCAAAATTTTGATGAAAGGTAATTAGCACATTATCACAACATGTTATGCAATACTAGTTTCCACACTTTTATTTTACTAAAGGTACACCCTAAGCACATATGATTATGAATGCCATGACATGTTATGCTCATGATTTGCAATGCAAATGCTTGCGTAACACCGGAGTGTTACAGCCCTCCCCCCTTATAAAAATCTCGTCCTGAGATTTGGGTTACAAACCATTTGTTATAAAAATCTTCGTATGCTTTTTGTAGGTATTCACCCATTTCCCAAGATGCATCTCCCTCATCATGATGACTCCATTATATCTTATATGTTTTCACCACACTGTTTCGAGTAGCCCTTTCTTTGGAATCCAAAACTCGAATTGGCTGCTCACGATACACCAGATCTGACTTAAGTTTTATGCCTCGAGGTTCAATTATTTCCTCTAGAACGCGCAAACATTTCTTGAGATGTGATATGTGAAAAACAGGGAATATAACACCCATTGATTCTGGTAATTCCAATTTGTAAGCCACTGGACCCTTCCTTTCCAAGATTTTGTAGGGTCCTACAAATCTGGCGGCAAGCTTTCTGCGTATTCCAAACCGCTTCTTCTTCATTGGCGTGACTTTTAGATAAACATAGTCACCAACTTCGAACACAAGTGGTCTCCTTCTCTTATCTGCATAACTTTTCTGACGTGACTGAGCTGCTCTCATATTTTGCTGAATGATATGAACTTTCTTTTCGGCTTCTTCCACGAAGTCAATACCATAATACCTTCTTTCCCCTGGCTCAATCCAGTTTAAAGGTGTTCTACACTTTCGTCCATACAGAGCCTCAAAAGGTGCCATCTTGATACTTTCTTGATAGCTATTATTATACGCGAATTCTGCTAAAGGTAACCACGACTCCCATGAACCTCTAGAAGACAACACACAAGCTCTTAACATATCCTCTAAAACAGCATTAACTCTTTTAGTCTGACCATCTGTTTGAGGATGATAGGCAGTGCTACGAATCAGACTAGTCCCTAAACCTTTATGCAAATGCTCCCAAAAGTGAGCAGTGAACTGTAACACCTCAAGTGTTTAGCTCCTTAATTGCATTGCATTTGCATAAGCATAAGCATGCATCATGCATATTATTTTATGTGATGCAACAACTGTGATTGTTTTAGAAATTTTATTTGGCTCACATCATGTGATACGTGATAGTTGGTGTGACAAAAAGGTAGAGTGGCCAATTATGTCCTACAACACCTTAGTTATACTTAGGGTAACTCTTGGAGCAAGGTTCATGTTGGCCAAAATTACTAAAGTGCCCTCCAAGAGGTGGTTGACCACCCTTTTGGTCCTAGGATGCTCTGGTTTGACCAATTAAAAAGTCTAGCTTAGAAATCTTGCATGGAGGAGCAACCTTAAGCAAAGTTGTAGAGAATTTTATAAGGAACAAAAGTTCTAATATGGCCATCTCATGAAAATGACCATAACATGCTCAAAAATGGCCCACAAGTCAGCTTGAGTGGTGATCAACACTTAGAAAAAAATTCTAAGTCTGGAAATTTGGACTTTTCAGTTTCATTGTACCCCACTTTGACACCTCATAACTCACAAACCAGGCCAAACCAGTCCTTGAGCCAATCGACAAAGTTGGAGCCCTCATGTAGCTCTACAACATTGTCCACGTCACCCAAGCCTGGTTCCCAACGGTTTATGAGTTAGCGTGCTTCGAAAATCGAGTTTCAGTCAGGGGAAAGTAACTGAAACTCAGTTCAGATTTCGTGTGCCTCACTTTGGAGCGTTGTATCTCACTAACCAAGTCGAATTGGCTCACGACCCTATTGGCAATGTTGAAGCCCTCACGTAGCTCTACACTTTTGTTAACTACGGCTCTCACCGAATTGTAACACCCCAGGTGTTTATCACCAATTAAGTAGTGGGTTTGAGCTCAAACATGATAGATTAGTGGAGATGACGATGCCAAAGTCAAACCTATGGAAATAAGTTCTAACCTAAACTTGGATATTGCACCCTTGCTTACATATAGGCTCAATTAAAAGATATATGCTTGGGTGTTGTTATCAAAGTATCTTCACATGTCTCACATCAATAACTATCTATATGGATCCCTGGAAAAGTTTCATGAAGTTTGGAATCAAAAAGTCACATGAAATGATAAGTTATATGCTTGTTTGGATTATAACTAAAACTTGCCTTGCGTCCCATGGGAACTAGTGTTGTGCAACATACAAATGCAATATGTGCAACACATCTTGGACACATGTGGAACACCCTAGTGGAACATGTGTAGCATGTATCTTGAAACAACCACATGAAATGACTATAACATTTCAATTGAGTTCTATGTTTCAAGGCATGTGAGGCCTGCACTTTTGTGCAACCTATGCATGGTGGGTATGTTTGGCCTCTACAACACCTTAACTACACTTAGGACACTTAATGGAACAATGTTCATGTTGATCATTTTGCCTAAATGTGCTTCTAAGTGATGGTTGACCATGTATGGACCCTAGAACCCTTTTGTTTGACCATTTCAAAGGTCTGACCTAGAAGCTTTGCATGACTATGCACCCTTTTACAAAGTTCTAGAGAATTTTATAAGGAACAAACTTTGTTTAAGAGTCAAGTCATGAAAATGTGTGGAACATGATCAAAAAGGGGCCACAAGTCAGATTTGGGACTGTTTCCGACACTTAACAATTTTAAAGCCCTGATTTCAGTATCTTCGACATTGGCATCCCGCGTTCTCAAGTTTTTGTTAAGCGACTTGGTTTGACCCCTTAATAAAAGTTGGTGTAGACATTATGGAGAAGAGCATGTAAAAGTATGGCATCAATTTGACTTAGTGTTGACCTTCAATTTTGGATGTTTGCTTTTCGCGGTCAAATCGCTGACACTACCAAGTTTGGTACTAATTATCTGCTAATCCAATAGCCAAATGGCCGAGCACCCTTAATCAAAGTTGTAGAGCTTTAGGAGGAGAGCAAACTTTATTTTAGGCCCAAGACCCAGATCAGCTCGGAAATGGCCCAAATCGGCGTCCCAACCGACCCACAGCAGCATCTGCCGCGTGCTCGACGAATTGCCCCTTAGGGAGGGCGTGGCGACCATGCGCCTGAGCGTCTTCGCCAGGGCCGCCGCGTGCCCTGGGCGTGGCTGCCATGCGCCCTCCACCTTGCCACACATCTCTGCATGTCTGAGCCATTGGGGAATGGATGAGCTGCCCACCGTCGTCTCTCCCCCGTCCCTGAGATCGCCTCCGCCTCCTACCTCACTCCCTGGCGTCGCTCGCGCTGAACGCAGTCGTGACCGCCATGGACAGCCGGCCGAGTTCAATGGCCGCCATCATTTCTTCCACCTCAAGCGCCCATAGCTCTGCACCTCGGCCACCACATCTCCCTCGCGCTCACCGTGCCTAGTGTGAGCTCGTGGGATGACCATGACGCCGGAATCCGCTGCCCCCACAATGCAGACACCGTCGCGGCCGTCGCGTGCGTGGCCAGACCGTCTCGGGCTGCCTTGATCTAGGCCAAGCGACGTTGCGGGTGCGCACGAACCCCCTTTGGGCTTCCCCATCCCTTGCCGCCGCCGGTGCTCGCCGGGCAGCGCCTCAACGCTACCGCCGTGGCAAAGCCGCCGCCGTGCGTCCGGCTCACGTGGCCAGAGGCCCACGGACGTTCGCAGGCCACGCTGTGGGTGGCCATGGAAGCGCCGCGCCACCGTGTCGCTTCCGAGCCGCTCCACCACCGCCGGGTCGCCGGCAGCCGGCCGGCGGAACCGCCGCCGTCCATTTCCCCCCCCCCCTCTGCTTCGCTTTAACCAGGGGAACGAGGAAGAAGGCCGGCTCTCTCTGTCTCTCCTTGTGTATGATAGGCGGGCTCGGGTGGGAAGCAGGTCCCACATGGCAGTTTATGAAGTGGCAGTTCTGGGGTGGGAAATCGGGTGTGCCTAGCGAATCTTGTTAGGGTTGTTTTATTCCGATTTTGAAGTTCAGGATTTGGTTAAATATTCTAAAATGCATATCTCATGTTAGGAGACTCCAAAATTAGTAAAAGTGGACTTTTTGGAAACCTTGGGAAAAGATCTATGCAGTAGAGTCATAATATGTTAGATGTTTGTAGATATTTTCTGATGTTTTTATTTAAGCATTAAAATGCTCTAAAATGCTTATAAACTTGACCAGAGCCATATCTTGAGTTTTAGAACTCCAAAAATAGTGATTCTTGTTTTGTTAATTTTGTGATGACATGTACTTGCTAGGAAAAATGTTAAACACCCCAGTTGGTCACTGTTTTCTCAAGATTTTGATTTGGCCTTGTCAAATAAGTAAAATTTCATTATATTGCTTGTTATTTTATATCTTGAGTTGTGTTGCTCCAATTGATGTGAAACTTTTATGATAGGCTTGTCATGCTATGGATGTACTGTGGTATAGATTTCATAGCCATTGCTTACTGTATACTCAAGTTATTGATTTAACTTGCTTATGGCTTAATAAATAGCTTATAAATAATATTTAAATGATAAAATAGAAAATGCTATTCCATCACCTTATTATAATGCTGCTCTTTGATGTTAGTTCATTCTATGGCCATGTGTTCACATAAAATATTGAGTTTTAGGTTTAACTTGCTCTCGCATGATTTATTGCAATGGCTATTTGTCTTTTTCATAGAGGTTGTTATACTTGCCCAAATGGATTGAAATCTGGAAAGTAGACTTTTGAGAGCATTTGTGGACCCCTGTAATTTTGGTAGAATTTATTGAGTATCTTTATTATGTGGTCATAATTCCACCTAATGATCTAAATAAATTAAGAAAATGTATTAAAAGAATTTATTTAGTAATTGACACTATGTTTTCTGGTGTTCATTGGTCATGGGTGATATGTTGGTAAAGTTGGTTTTATCCAATTATATGTTTGCAACATAAGTTAATAATTATTTCTTGCAAATGAGGTTTCTGAACAGATTTGAGAATATTGTTAATTACCCTATGCAAATGATGTTTTCATGTCTTGTGTGCTATAACAAAGTTGTTGTGAATTTTATGATCTAGCTGCTGTTAAAATTTGGTGGCATTTGTCCATATGGTTTAGAAACTACAGCTGTTTAAAGTTAGGTTACAGAATTGCTTACTCTCTGTCTTGTTAGACCAGTTTCTGTGTTTGTGTAAATTCGACATATTAAACTTTGGAATCATGCTGTGATGTTTATAAATGAAATTTAGATAATTTCACAAGCTTTCCATAATGTCTTCTTGCAAGTCATTTGGAGTTGTAGATCTCCAGTTATGATTAAATTACTCAGCTGTTGGTTTGATGTCCAGAAGGTAGCAATTTCTAGTTCTAGTACTTTGATTAACTTTGTCATGCTTGGGTATTGAAATGTGACTCATATCTTTGATGATACTTGAGTGGTACCCTGTGATCTTGTGTGACTTGGTTCTTGATTGATGTGCTTGCCCTCTTCTATGTTATGCCTTAGTGAGGATTAAGTTAATTAGCTCTAGGTGTTTAGGGGAACTTTGGTATGCTTGTTTGATTACTTTATGTATTGCACTTCTATGCATTGATACATATGCATTGTTGCACCTCATTTAGGTACGTTAGCTGAAGCACGTGAAGGACCTAAGGTGGAGCCAAACCCGAAGATGGAGTTGGTGGATCCATCCTGAAGATCGAAGGACCGGACAAGTGGTAGATTGGAAGATGCTCGCCAAGCGAACTCATCTGACATACTCTAACTTGAGTCGGATCCCAGGCAAGCCCCGGAGCATTATAAGCCTCCTATCTTTAAAGCAATTAATTATATATATGTTGTAAGTATTGTTGCATTAAGTGATAGGAGTTCGTTGGAAACCCTTGCTGCATTATATCATTCCTTGTCCAGATATAGGAATCCTTGAATCCTACATAGATTAGGATCGAGTAGATGCTTAGCCCTGCTTTAAGCGGTAGAAGTCAGGTGATTTCCTGTCACCTGCGAGATATAGGGATATTCATATATGGCACGGTTGGCTATATTTGCTATCGTGGAATGGAACCATGTGTTAATAAAATGAAATGAGACCGGGTGGGATGACGATAGTGAAGCAACAAGGCATGGAGGTCTTGGGTGTGGATCTATCCCCGTCTGAGTCGTTTAAGGACCGATTCGCTGTATGTCCTTGAGTCATGTTGAACGCAGTCTAACACTTAGTTGGCCGGATAAGCCGTTCCAACCGCGAAGCCGAGTAATGTGGTTCAGGCCGGGAATCAAATGGTAGGTTGCTTCTTGGAGGAGAGAAAGGATGTGCTTGGGGACATTGGCGTGAGACCAAGGGGGGTTAGAGTCCCTATCACCTGGCAGAGTGTCGCCCTTGGGGTCGCGACATCATTCGGGCCCGCGATTCCTGAATCATATGAAAAGGTGGCCTGTGCGACCCTGGCAGGGGTCTGCATGGTGAGTGTTAGAAATACCCCTCCAGCTGGATAGGAATTCGATTCGAATCGCCGTCGCTCCCGGTTAGTGAGCACTTGACTTGAGCAGCGGCAACGTAGATTCAATTAAATTGAACGGATGGTTAATTGGATCACGATGAAAAGGTTGCCTCAATTTATACCTGCTATGGTTAATATTGTTTGCTCCTAATAAAGTGAGTGCTCTAGTACAGGTTCTAATATAGATAATAGGTTAATGATAATTAACTTGATACTTAAGCATTAATGACTACTTATCCATATTAAGCTTTTATGCAAAATGTTGTCAAGCTAGCCCACTTTATATCAGCCTTGCATGATCCTTGGTGTCACCTTATTTCTGGTTTCTGACGGGTAAGTCTAGCTGAGTACCTTCTTGTACTCAGGGTTTTATCCCCACTTGTTGCAGGTTATGATGTATCATGGCGGCTGCAAGAGTTGGTTGACTCCTGCCGTAGAGGCGGAGTGTGATCATGGGCATGATCCTTTACCTTATCTCTAATGCTTTTGTTGGAAGTCGACCGTGGTGCTGGCATGTATTTGAAATAAGAATAATGTTAGTTTCAAATTACTTTGCTTCCGCTACTTTCCAAACTAAGTTGTAATAACTATGTTGAACTCCGATGTATATTGAATTACTTGCGAAATGGTTGTAACATGTGACTTGTTATGTTGAATCACTACGATCTTGGCTTGTATGTTGGTTGGTTTGAGATCCCTCATGATTTCATTAGACTACCGGAGTTATATGGGCTCAAGTGCGACAATTTGATCATTTCGGTGATTGTTTTTGTACTTGTGCTCTTATAATTTGGACGGTTCCGTTACATGAATCAGCCTCGATCACGAGCTATGAGGTGATGAAATCCCTTTGTCAGTCGAGCTCGATGGCACCGTTCGCCTCGTTCAGTTCGTCAGTGAAGGGGGAGTGGCCGACCGGCCACAGGGCCTCGCCGACGCGTGGAGACGCGGTGGTGACCGTACGCTGGCCCTGGCCCCACCGGCCAGACCACGGTGCCTTCAAGACTGCCACGACGCGTCGAGGCGGCCTCCATTCCTTTCCCCTCCCTCTTCCGGTTTCAAAACGCCAGAATCGAGCCGCCATTGCCGCTCCACCTCCGGCGAGCTCGCGCGCGTGTTCCACTGCATCACCGGCCACCAAATCACGCCAATTCCTCCGCCTCACCACACTACACCTCCTCGACCCACCGGCGGCCTTGATTCAACTCAAGGTGAGCCCCATTGTTACCTCCGCCATTCCCGAGAGGCCACCGGAGCTCCGCCATGGAGGCTCACCGTGGCCGGGGTAGCTCGGGCCTCTCTCCGTCTTCCCTTCCTACCTCAATAGCTCCGCCTAGCTGCAGTGAAGCTCGTACCGAGCTTAGCTGGGACCGTGCGGCCTCACCGGCGGCGGTACACCGCCACCCGACCCTCACCGGCCGCCGCTCGCGATGGCGAGCCCCTCCCACTCCAACCCAAGCCGTCCATCTTGCACGAATCGAAGCACCATGTGACGGAGAACGCGAGGGTATGCTTGGTTTCCCGAGCGAGCTCCCCTCCGACGAGCTTGAGCTCGCCGGAGCTCGCGGTTCGCCGCCCCTCTGCCCTCTGTCACTGACCGCGGGGACCCACCTGTCGGTGCCGCACGTGGGCGGGAGCCCGAGTGGGCCGCGCGCGCGCGCCGTGGGCCGCGTCCTTTCCCGGGCCGGCCCAGTATAAAATGAGATCTTTTTCATTTTTAATTATTTTTTGCTATAGAATTTTGGTTAAGTTTGGAAAATGTAGATCTAGGGTTTTACTTGCCCAAAAAATTATGAGATAAATTTTGTTGGGATCTACAGGATGTGTAGTATTTTAGAAAAATATAAATTGGATATGTGATGTTTGTTTTCTGGGATATTTAAATAGGTCCTTGAAATGTGTTTTAAATCACATGCAAACTTGTTTAAATTATATCTTGAGTTTCATTGTTCCAAAAATTATGAAATTTGGTGAGTAGGCTAATTTATACTTGCTCTAGCTTTGGCAAAAATTTGGGTAGTAGTGCTTAAGTACTTTTCAAGTTATCAAGCTATCTTGTGATTCTAGGAAATACTTAAATGAATTTTAGTAATTTTTCTACATGTGCAATGTTCTTATAAATTTTTGGAGAATGTCTTGGTACCCTAGAGTGTCTAAGAAAATTAAGAAATCTGTTGTTTGACACTTCTTACTGTGCTTTGTTATTTATACAAAAATCAGCCTTTTTGGCTTGGGAATTTGGTGTAGGAAGTTCCTGTGAATAAATTTAGTTCAAATTTTTACAGTAGCTTCTTTTTAGGTCCGAGAGTGTCCTGTAATTTTTGTAGAATTTTAGGAGCAGTTTACATACATGTTTGAAATTCCACTTAATTACTTAAGTAAATTAAGAAATGAGTTTAAATAAATATTCTAGGTGGGCACACCTTACTTTTCTGGTGTTTTTGTGACCTTTGTGAACTTGTAGTAGTATTAGTTTGGTCTTAGAGAATGTTTGCCACATCAATAAATATTTAATCTTTGCAATTTTAGGTTTTTTGGACAGCTGATAGTATTTCTAGGTTTGACTTTGGATAAAGGTGGTTTCTGGAAAACTTGTAAATACCAAAGTTATAGTAAAATTGATAAATTAGCTTGTGTCAAAATTTGGGAACATTTGGCTTAGTAGTTTGGGAGTTGTTGCTGTTTTAAGTGACGGTCCAGAATTGACTGCTCTCTGTTTAGAGAGGACAGATTCTGGAACTTGAGGAATTCGAAATGGAAAACTTAGGAATTAAGGGTTGAGGTCTGAAAATGATTTGTAGAGCATTTCATAAGCTTTCCAGATTGTCTTAGATCATATCTTTTGGAGTTGGGATTCTCCAGTTATGTTAGAATCTTTGAGCTACTGTCCAGAATAACTTACTGTGGTAACCTAAGTAATATTACTCTTGTGTTGTTAGGTGTTAGGGCCTTAACCGAAGAAGAACAGCTGTATCTTAGGTTGAGTAGCTTAGGTAAGTACTTCTCCACCGTAGAAGAGATATGCACGTACTAATAAAGTAACTTGATTAGATTATTGTTTTTATTTCTGAAATGCATTTCATCCCGAGCATGTTGCACCTTTATGCATCCATGATATTTATTGTGCATTCATGCAATAGGTGTACCGGAGGGGGTAACTCTCCTCGAGTTCGAGCCGGTGATTCCGGAGGAAATCTAGGACCAGCCGGAGCAGCTAGAGGAACCAGCCGGCGACGAAGCTCCTGCCGAAGATCTACCCGAGTGTCCTGACCACCGGCCTTCGACCTTTCTGAAAGGCAAGCCCCGGTGCATGTTGAACCTACTGATTTATAAATTAATCTTGAGTACTTTTAATTGTTTACTGCATTAAGTTGTAGGAGTTATATGAAAACACTTGTTGCATTATACCTGTCCTTGTTCAGATATCGTACTTAATCCTATAATAGGTTTAGGCACGTGTCAATGCTTAGCCCTGCTTAGTACGGTAGAAGTCGGGTGATTTCCGGTCATCCGCGAGATGTAGGAAGGAGTCACGAGTGGTTTTATGGCTATCGTGGATGGAACCATGCTTAAAAATGAAATTGAGACTGGGCGGGAGTTCGATAGTACAGCCGCAAGACACTTCACGTCTTGGGTGTGGAGCTATGCCCGTCTGAGTCGTTTAAGGACCGATTCGCTGTACGTCCTTGAGTCATGTTGAACGCAGTCTAACACTTAGTTGGCCGGATAAGTCGTTCTGACCGCGAAGCCGAGTAATGTGGTTCAGGCCGGGAATCGAATGGTAGGTTGCTTCTTGGAGGAGAGAAAGGATGTGCTTGGGGACATTGGCGTGAGACCAAGGGGGGGTTAGAGTCCCTATCACCTGGCAGAGTGTCGCCCTTGGGGTCGCGACATTATTCGGACCCGCGATTCCTGAATCATATGAAACGGTGGCCTGTGCGACCCTGGCAGGGGTCTGCACGGTGAGTGTTAGAAATACCCCTCCAGCTGGATAGGAATTCGATTCGAATCGCCGTCGCTCCCGGTTAGTGAGCACTTGACTTGAGCAGCGGCAACGTAGATCTCATTAAATGAACCGGTGGTTAAGGGAATGATACAATGTTTCCACAATTCATACCTGCTCTGGATATAATGATGATAATTGTTTGATTATAATCAAGTGCATGATTAGTACAGGTGCTAAGATAGATGACAGGTAAATGCTAAAAATAACTGCTAGTACAGGTTATAAGGGTCTCAATTACTTATGCCTTTATGCAAAAATGTGATGTCAGCTAGCCT
The DNA here is from genome assembly GCA_038087645.1 of Saccharum hybrid cultivar R570. NCBI lineage: Eukaryota > Viridiplantae > Streptophyta > Magnoliopsida > Poales > Poaceae > Saccharum > Saccharum hybrid cultivar. The sequence continues at coordinate 3,482,886 of JAQSUU010000270.1, forward strand.
CTTGTGAAAGCCTTGCATAATCCCTGGTGTCATCTTATTTCTGGTTTTCGACGGGTAAGTCTAGCTGAGTACATTCCAGTACTCAGGGTTTATTCCCTCCTGTTGCAGATGATATGCTCTACCAAGGCTTCTGCAAAAATTGTCTCCACCCTGCGGGTGACGAAGACTAGATCACTTGGGCGTGATCATCTTTTATGTACTTTCCTGATGCTTTTGTGGGATGTTGATCAACAAGACTGGCAATAGTTAAACAACTGGCGTGTGTTGCTTCCGCTACTTTATAAACTTGGTTTGTAATAACTGCGACTCCGTGTGTGTAAACTTATTTCGGAACTACTTGCGAAATGTAACGTATGATGTTGTATGTTGAATGATGCGATCCTGGTTGTAAGCAAGTTGGTGTGAAATCCTTCATGGTTTCGATTGACTACCGGGATTATATGGGCTCAAGTTCAAAAATTTGAGCACTTCGGTGCTTGTTTTTGTACTTGTGCTCTTATAATTTGGTCGGTTCTGTTACAGCTGGTACCGGAGCATAATTCAACATTAAAAACATCGTACGAGTATTTAAAAAACAAAAGTATTTGATTATGAAAAAGGGTTAAAACACTAAAAATTATTTTTAGGTATGCCAGTGATCACATCCCTTAGCCCAAATAAGGACTCTTAGGTGGCTTATTATAAAGACTAACTTGGGGGCCTTGTTTGTTTTTGTTTCGTCGTCCATACGGCGTGATATTGTATGGATGCCATCCACGTGGGTGGTAATGTATGGATCAATTGCCTCGATGCTCTGGTAAGTGTGAGTTGTGAAAGCATGATCGTCCAACCGGCGATCTATGGGAGAGTAGTTTTGGTGACTTGCATACTTACATGTTTAAACCATGTAATTACGTAAGCACTTAATTGTGGGAACCTTTATATCAGGTAACTTTGATACTGAAGTATATACATCAGGGGATGTGTATATGGAAAGTATTTAAATTACTGCTTTCTTGTGTGCTTATATTGGGAAACTGTTGGGCTGAAATGAGATTTTTCAGCAGGTACACTAACAGCGTAACGAGTAGACCGATAGTTTCGCTTATATGAGAGAACGTATGTATGCCACCGCCTAGCGTTAGAACTTTAGGTTTCTACTAAGGTGAGAGGACGTACGGAACGTGCATGCATCATGTTTAATTATATCATACATATCATTTACTCCCTCCTTAAAAATTTCAGTACTCCCGACTAAAGTAAATTTCATATCCCCTAAATGATCCTCACTTGAAGTCGTGTCTTGTGCTACAGATGGCACGTACCAAGAGGACCGCTCGCAAGTCCACTGGGGGCAGGGCACCTCGTCACCAGCTCGCTCCACGTGAGCCCCGCCCTGAGCCTACTGAGGTGGAAAGGCTGAGGACAGAGTTGGCTGAAGTGACTGCTGCCAGGAATGCATCACGTCAGCAACTGGAGCAAGTGATTCGTGATCGTGACCAGGAAACCCTTGCAGTCTAGAGGTTGACAGTAGCAAACCGCAACTGTCAATGCATGTTGGTCCGTGTCATGAACCAGAGGGATGAAGCCTGGCACGAGGAGAACGTTCTGAGAGCTCATCAGTTTGAGCTCGAGCAACAGTTGGAGAATGCTGAAGAATACAATGACAATCTTCATGAAGAAGTGCACCGCCTGAACAACCAGCTAAATCCTCTGCTGCCTAGAAATATCAACGCAGATGAGGACATGGGTTCGGGAATCTTCATGGCTGAAAATGATGATGAAGTGGAGGTCAACGGACCCCAAGATGCCGAACCAGAAGAAGAACCAGAAGAAGAAGAAGAAGATGAGGAGTTAGAGCCTGTTAGTGATGAGGACGGCGGGGAGATCCTTGACACCGACTCTGAGGACGATGCTTAGAGTAGTTATCACGTAGCTATGATGTTAGGATCGTCTTTTGTGCCTCCTAGGGTTGGAGTGAGGCTTTGTAATAACTTGACTTTTCGGGTGTAAGGTCAAACCCTATGTTTCCTGGATGTTTAGTTGGAACCTGTTAATTTCGATCGCAATTAGATGTCTTATTGTGTGGCGTTCGATGATGGTGTCACGATTAGCACCCTTCGGTGCCGCGACGAAACCGAGGGCCTCCTATGGCGCGCGACATAAGGCTGTGCTGCTTGGCACGCGCTGGTATCGAGGTGGCTAGTCATGATCCACCATGGAACTCTACCGTTGAGAAGTCTCCTTGTGGTCAGATTGAAGTAGCTTTCTCAGTCAACTAAAAACTTTGAAATCGAATCCAAGTACCGGGCGAAAGATCAAAACTCACGTAGACTTTAGTGTAAATGGTCCAGTCACTGTTGTGCCTCTGTGAGTGAGCCTTTATCAAAATACATCTTGATGGATACCCTCGCATGATTGCGTCCCTTTGATCCGCTTGAACGGATTGGGCGGTTGTGATGAATTATTGTGCCATGAGTATTTTGAGAAGTCTATTTCATGAAGTCAGTTTGACATATTTAAAATAATTCATCTACAAACTTCCCACATCGTCAGTGCTCATTGACTATGCATTTTGCAGATGTCGTACAATCTCCATCGGGGTCATGGCAATGAGGATGAGGAACAGCCACCCCCTCCGCCACCACCTACCCCGGCTGAGTTAACGCAGACCGTGGTCGAAGGGCAGCGCATGCTGGCTGATGCTATGCGCCAGCTTGCCAACCGGGAGGCTCGTCATGGCCGCCAGGGCCCAGAACCCAATCAGTACAGCGATTTCAAGGACTTTCTTGATACTAAGCCCCCGCTCTTTAAGGAGGCGGAGGAACCACTGCAAGCTGATGAGTGGTTGAACACTATTGAACAAAAGTTTCGTCTGCTTCGCTTGACTGATGAGCTCAAGACTGAATATGCTTCTCACCAACTACATGGTCCAGCGGGTATTTGGTGGAGCCACTATCGTTCCACATTGCCTGCAAATGTCCCTATTGCTTGGGATCAGTTCAAGGCCGCTTTTCGTGGGAACTATATCCCTCCAGGTCTTATGGCTATCAAACACACAGAATTCATGAGGCTGTCGCAGGGAAATAAAAGCTTGACTGAATATCTACAATCTTTCAACAACCTGGCAAGGTATGCCACAGAGTTTGTGGATACCGATTCCAAGAAAATTGCTAGCTTTAAAAGAGGCCTAGGCCCGAAGCTGATGAAGACTATGGGCACTAGCAAGTGCACTACTTTCAATGAATTTATCAGTGATGCTCTGACTCAAGAGAACAACAATGCTATCTATTCTGCCTCTAAGAGCCGCAAAAGGGCCATTGAGGCGAGTGCTTCACAGTCTCGAGCTCCAGCTGCCCCGAGGGCTCTCCTCGCCCTCCTGCCACGAATGCTAAGTTCCGTCCTCCGCAAAAGAAGGCGCCAATGAAGACTGGGTTTCGCAAGGCATATACAGTGGCTCTGCCAAAAAGTAGTTCGAGCCAAGGCAGCTCCAGTGTCCCTCCTAGCAACATGCCTTGCTAGAACTGCAACAAGCCAGGCCATTGGTCCAGGAACTGTCCTTACCCTAAGAAAAATGTCAACCAAGGTGGCCGTCAAGGGCACGCTCATTATAACAGTATTGAGGAAATCACATCTGGTGAGGTTGTCACTGCTGGTAAGTTCCTAGTTGACCAACATCCTGCAGTGGTACTTTTTGATTCGGGTGCTTCGCATTCCTTTATTAGTCCTAAGTTTGCATCAGAGTTTGCACACAAATTGCATACTGTTGAAGGTGGGGGTTATTGTATTAGCACAGCAAGTGGGAATATTTCCACAGATAGAGTAGTGGGGAATCTTGAGCTTGAGATAGAAGGGCGAAAGTACTCGCTTGCCTTAGTGGTTTTGCCGGGCTTAGGCATCGATGTTATTTTGGGCATGAATTGGATGAGTCAGAATGGGGTACTCATTGATACATCCACTCGGGTAGTTATGCTCAGTGACCCTACAGATCAAAAGGGTTTTCTGGTACAACTTCCTAGAAAAGTTGATTTGTCTAGGGAAGTTCATGCTGTGCAAGCAAAGGCGTTGGCCGAAATTCCGGTAGTAAGTGAGTTTCCGGACGTTTTTCCTGATGATTTGCTGGGACTCCCTCCGGATCGGGATGTGGAGTTTAAAATTGAGTTGTTGCCTGGCACGGCTCCTATCTCTAGGAGACCCTATAGGATGCCTCCAAATGAACTCGCTGAACTTAAGGTGCAATTGAATGAACTTTTGAAGAAGGGGTTGATTCGTCCTAGTTCGTCGCCGTGGGGATGTCCTGCTATCTTTGTAAAGAAGAAGGATCAGTCGTTGCGGATGTGCATAGATTATAGACCTCTCAATGCAGTCACTGTCAAAAATAAGTACCCTCTACCACGTATCGACATCTTGTTCGATCAGTTGTCTAAAGCTAAAGTTTTCTCCAAGATCGATCTAAGATCTGGCTACCATCAAATTAAAATCCGCCCTGAAGATGTTCCAAAAACTGCCTTCTCTACCAGATACGGTCTTTATGAGTATCTTGTTATGTCCTTCGGCTTGACAAATGCCCCCGCACACTTCATGTACTTGATGAATTCGGTGTTTATGCCTGAATTGGACAAGTTTGTGGTGGTATTTATTGATGACATCCTGGTATATTCTGTGAATGAGGAGGATCACGCTGAACATCTGCGTATAGTCCTCACAAGACTGCGTGAACATCAACTTTATGCAAAGTTCAGTAAGTGCGAATTCTGGCTTCGAGAAGTACCTTTCCTTGGGCATGTGTTGTCCGATGGGGGAATTATGGTGGACCCCGCCAAGGTACAGGAAGTACTGAACTGGAAGGCTCCTATCTCGGTTCACGAGGTTCGGAGTTTTCTTGGTTTGGCTGGCTATTATCGTCGCTTTATCCCGGATTTCTCCAAAATAGCCAAGCCAATGACTCGGTTGCTGCAAAAAGACACAAGGTTTGTCTGGACTCCTGAGTGTGATGCGGCTTTTCACCAACTGCGAACCCTCCTAACCTCAGCTCTGGTTTTGGCACAACCGGATATCGAGAAACCATTTGATGTTTATTGTGATGCCTCAGGCATAGGTTTGGGAGGTGTTCTGATGCAGGAAGGCCGAGTAATTGCATATACCTCTCGACAACTTCGGAAACATGAGGTGAATTATCCCACACATGACTTAGAACTCGCCGCGGTTGTTCATGCTTTGAAAGCCTGGCGGCACTATCTGCTGGGCAATGTTTGCAATATCTTCACAGACCACAAAAGTCTTAAATACATCTTCACCCAACCCGAGTTAAATATGCGTCAACGAAGATGGCTCGAGTTGATTAAGGATTATAACCTTCAAGTGCACTATCATCCTGGCAAGGCAAATGTGGTTGCGGATGCTTTAAGCCGTAAGTCTCATTGCCATTCCCTAGTTGAAACTAATTTTTATCGATCTCGCCTTCTACATCCAGCGGTCTTGTACAACATCACTGTCAGTTGTACTCTCAAAAACAGAATTATTGAGCTCCAAAAGACTGACACTGGTATATTTCACATCAAGCGTAAGATGAAAAGCAAGAAACTACACAGTTCAGGGTAGATGAAGAGGGTGTACTATGGTTCAAGGATAGATTAGTCGTGCCTAAGGACCAAGAGCTTAGAAATGATATTATGTCTGAAGCACACTCCTCTAAGTTGTCCATCCATCCTGACAGCAATAAGATGTATTATGATTTGAAACCACTTTATTGGTGGACCAAGATGCGGAAAGAGATAGCGGCATATGTTGCTAGATGTGACACCTGTTGTAGAGTTAAAGCGGTACACATGAAAGCTGGGTTACTGCAACCACTTTCTATCCCAGGTTGGAAATGGGAAGAGATAAGTATGGATTTCATTGTCGGACTTCCTCCTACTGTCAAAAATCATAACTCTATCTGGGTAATTGTGGACCGCTTAACCAAGTCAGCTCACTTCATTCCAGTTAGAGTGGACAATCGTCCCACTGACTATGCTGAGTTGTACTTCAATCAGATAGTCCGGCTCTATGGGATACCTCGTACTATCATATCTGACCGTGGTCCTCAGTTCACTGCTCGCTTTTGGGAGCACTTGCATCACCTTCTGGGAACCAAGTTAGTGAGAAGCTCTGCTTATCACCCCCAGACGTCTGGTCAGACGGAACGGGTTAACCAAATCTTGGAAGATCTATTGCGGGCATGTGTAATATCATCCAAGGGTTCTTGGGAAAAATGGTTACCTCTAGTCGAATTCTCGTACAATAATAGTTACCAAGAGAGTATTAAGATGGCCCCATTTGAAGCTTTATACGGTCGTAAATGTAGAACCCCACTAAACTGGGTAGAAGCTGGTGAAAGGAGGTATTATGGTATTGATTTTGTTCATGAAGCTGAGGAACAAGTCCGTACCATCCAAAAACATATGGCTGCAGCCCAAGCTAGACAGAAAAGTTATGCTGATCGTCGTAGAAAACCACTCGAGTTTGAAGTTGGAGACTTCGTTTATCTGAAAGTTTCTCCAATGAAGAGTGTCCAACGTTTTGGTGTTAAGCGAAAACTTGCACCAAGATACGTGGGTCCTTTCCAGATCATAGGCAAGAGTGGAGCTGTTGCGTACAAAATCCAGTTACCTCCTGAAATGAGTGCCATATTCAACGTCTTCCATGTATCTCAGCTCAAAAAGTGTCTTCAAGTTCCCGAGGAAAGAGTCCCTTTAGGAGACATCAGACTGGAATCCGATTTAACTTACGAAGAAAAGCCAGTCCGAGTGATCGATACTCAGGAACGAGTAACTAGAAGCAAAGTGGTTAGGTGGTATAAAGTAATGTGGAGTAATCAGGGTAGTGAAAGTGACGCTACGTGGGAACGGGAAGATTATTTGCGGGATGGTTATAAGGAATTCTATGAAAAATGGTACGCTTTCCAAATCTCGGGACGAGATTTTTATAAGGGGGGAGGGCTGTAACACCTCAAGTGTTTAGCTCCTTAATTGCATTGCATTTGCATAAGCATAAGCATGCATCATGCATATTATTTTATGTGATGCAACAACTGTGATTGTTTTAGAAATTTTATTTGGCTCACATCATGTGATACGTGATAGTTGGTGTGACAAAAAGGTAGAGTGGCCAATTATGTCCTACAACACCTTAGTTATACTTAGGGTAACTCTTGGAGCAAGGTTCATGTTGGCCAAAATTACTAAAGTGCCCTCCAAGAGGTGGTTGACCACCCTTTTGGTCCTAGGATGCTCTGGTTTGACCAATTAAAAAGTCTAGTTAGAAATCTTGCATGGAGGAGCAACCTTAAGCAAAGTTGTAGAGAATTTTATAAGGAACAAAAGTTCTAATATGGCCATCTCATTAAAATGACCAGAACATGCTCAAAAATGGCCCACAAGTCAGCTTGAGTGGTGATCAACACTTAGAAAAAATTCTAAGTCTGGAAATTTGGACTTTTCAGTTTCATTGTACCCCACTTTGACACCTTATAACTCACAAACCAGGCCAAACCAGTCCTTGAGCCAATCGACAAAGTTGGAGCCCTCATGTAGCTCTACAACATTGTCCACGTCACCCAAGCCTGGTTCCCAACGGTTTATGAGTTAGCGTGCTTCGAAAATCGAGTTTCAGTCGGTGGAAAGTAACTGAAACTCAGTTCAGATTTCATGTGCCTCACTTTGGAGCGTTGTATCTCACTAACCAAGCCGAATTGGCTCACGACCCTATTGGCAATGTTGAAGCCCTCACGTAGCTCTACACTTTTGTTAACTACGGCTCTCACCGAATCAGCCTCGATCACGAGCTATGAGGCGATGAAATCCCTCTGTCAGTCGAGCTCGATGGCACCGTTCGCCTCGTTTAGTTCGTCAGTGAAGGGGGAGTGGCCGACCGGCCACAGGGCCTCGCCGACGCGTGGAGACGCGGTGGCGCCCGTACGCCAGCCCTGGCTCCACCGGCCAGACCACGGTGCCTTCAAGACTGCCACGACGCGTCGAGGCGGCCTCCATTCCTTTCCCCTCCCTCTTCCGGTTTCAAAACGCCAGAACTGAGCCGCCATTGCCGCTCCACCTCCGGCGAGCTCGCGCGCGTGTTCCACTACATCACCGGCGACCAAATCACGCCAATTCCTCCGTCTCACCACCCTACACCTCCTCGACCCACCGGCGGCCTTGATTGAACTCAAGGTGAGCCCCATTGTTACCTCCGCCATTCCCGAGAGGCCACCGGAGCTCCGCCATGGAGGCTCACCGTGGCCGGGGTAGCTCGGGCCTCTCTCCGTCTTCCCTTCCTACCTCAATAGCTCCGTCTAGCTGCAGTGAAGCTCGTACCGAGCTTAGCTGGGACCGTGCGGCCTCACCGGCGGCGGTACACCGCCACCCGACCCTCACCGGCCGCCGCTCGCGGTGGCGAGCCCCTCCCACTCCAACCCAAGCCGTCCTTCTTGCACGAATCGAAGCACCATGTGACGGAGAACGCGAGGGTGTGCTTGGTTTCCCGAGCGAGCTCCCCTCCGACGAGCTTGAGCTCGCCGGAGCTCGCGGTTCGCCGCCCCTCTGCCCTCTGTCACTGACCGCGGGGACCCACCTGTTGGTGCCGCGCGTGGGTGGGAGCCCGAGCGGGCCGCGCGCGCGCGCCGTGGGCCGCGTCCTTTCCCGGGCCGGCCCAGTATAAAATGAGATCTTTTTCATTTTTAATTATTTTTTGCTACAGAATTTTGGTTAAGTTTGGAAAATGTAGATCTAGGGTTTTACTTGCCCAAAAAATTATGAGATAAATTTTGTTGGGATCTACAGGATGTGTAGTATTTTAGAAAAATATAAATTGGATATGTGATGTTTGTTTTCTGGGATATTTAAATAGGTCCTTGAAATGTGTTTTAAATCACATGCAAACTTGTTTAAATTATATCTTGAGTTTCATTGTTCCAAAAATTATGAAATTTGGTGAGTAGGCTAATTTATACTTGCTCTAGCTTTGGTAAAAATTTGGGCAGTAGTGCTTAAGTACTTTTCAAGTTATCAAGCTATCTTGTGATTCTAGGAAATAATTAAATGAATTTTAGTAATTTTTCTACATGTGCAATGTTCTTATAAATTTTTGGAGAATGTCTTGGTACCCTAGAGTGTCTAAGAAAATTAATAAATTTGTTGTTTGACACATTTTACTGTGCTTTGTTATTTATACAAAAATCAGCCTTTTTGGCTTGGGAATTTGGTGTAGGAAGTTCCTGTGAATAAATTTAGTTCAAATTTTTACAGTAGCTTCTTTTTGGGTCAGAGAGTCTCCTGTAATTTTTGTAGAATTTTAGGAGCAGTTTACATACATGTTTGAAATTCCACTTAATTACTTAAGTAAATTAAGAAATGAGTTTAAATAAATATTCTAGGTGGGCACACCTTACTTTCTGGTGTTTTTGTGACCTTTGTGAACTTGTAGTAGTATTAGTTTGGTCTTAGAGAATGTTTGCCACATCAATAAATATTTACTCTTTGCAATTTTAGGTTTTCTGGACAGCTGATAGTATTTCTAGGTTTGACTTTGGATAAAGGTGGTTGCTGGAAAACTTGTAAATACCAAAGTTATAGTAAAATTGATAAATTAGCTTGTGTCAAAATTTGGGAACATTTGGCTTAGTAGTTTGGGAGTTGTTGCTGTTTTAAGTGACGGTCCAGAATTGACTGCTCTCTGTTTAGAGAGGACAGATTCTGGAACTTGAGGAATTCGAAATGGAAAACTTAGGAATTAAGGGTTGAGGTCTAAAAATGATTTGTAGAGCATTTTATAAGCTTTCCAGATTGTCTTAGATCATATTTTTTGGAGTTGGGATTCTCCAGTTATGTTAGAATCTTTGAGCTGTTGTCCAGAATAACTTACTGTGGTAACCTAAGTAATATTACTCTTGTGTTGTTAGGTGTTAGGGCCTTAACCGAAGAAGAACAGCTGTATCTTAGGTTGAGTAGCTTAGGTAAGTACTTCTCCACCGGAGAAGAGATATGCACGTACTAATAAAGTAACTTGATTAGATTATTGTTTTTATTTCTGAAATGCATTTCATCCCGAGCATGTTGCACCTTTATGCATCCATCATATTTATTGTGCATTCATGCAATAGGTGTACCGGAGGGGGTAACTCTCCTCGAGTTCGAGCCGGTGATTCCGGAGGAAATCTAGGACCAGCCGGAGCAGCTAGAGGAACCAGCCGGCGACGAAGCTCCTGCCGAAGATCTATCCGAGTGTCCTGACCACCGGCCTTCGACCTTTCTGAAAGGCAAGCCCCGGTGCATGCTGAACCTACTGATTTATAAATTAATCTTGAGTACTTTTAATTGTTTACTGCATTAAGTTGTAGGAGTTATATGAAAACACTTGTTGCATTATACCTGTCCTTGTTCAGATATCGTACTTAATCCTATATTAGGTTTAGGCATGTGTCAATGCTTAGCCCTGCTTAGTACGGTAGAAGTCGGGTGATTTCCGGTCATCCGCGAGATGTAGGAAGGAGTCACGAGTGGCTTTATGGCTATCGTGGATGGAACCATGCTTAAAAATGAAATTGAGACCGGGCGGGAGTTCGATAGTACAGCCGCAAGACACTTCACGTCTTGGGTGTGGAGCTATGCCCGTCTGAGTCGTTTAAGGACCGATTCGCTGTACGTCCTTGAGTCATGTTGAACGCAGTCTAACACTTAGTTGGCCGGATAAGTCGTTCCGACCGCGAAGCCGAGTAATGTGGTTCAGGCCGGGAATCGAATGGTAGGTTGCTTCTTGGAGGAGAGAAAGGATGTGCTTGGGGACATTGGCATGAGACCAAGGGAGGGTTAGAGTCCCTATCACCTGGCAGAGTGTCGCCCTTGGGGTCGCGACATTATTCAGACCCGCGATTCCTGAATCATATGAAACGGTGGCCTGTGCGACCCTGGCAGGGGTCTGCACGGTGAGTGTTAGAAATACCCCTCCAGCTGGATAGGAATTCGATTTGAATCGCCGTCGCTCCCGGTTAGTGAGCACTTGACTTGAGCAGCGGCAACGTAGATCTCATTAAATGAACCGGTGGTTAAGGGAATGATACAATGTTGCCACAAATCGTACCTGCTCTGGATATAATGATGATAATTGTTTGATTATAGTCAAGTGCATGATTAGTACAGGTGCTAAGATAGATGACAGGTAAATGCTAAAAATAACTGCTAGTACAGGTTATAAGGGTCTCAATTACTTATGCCTTTATGCAAAAATGTGATGTCAGCTAGCCTCTTGTGAAAGCCTTGCATAATCCTTGGTGTCATCTTATTTCTGGTTTTCGACGGGTAAGTCTAGCTGAGTACATTCCAGTACTCAGGGTTTATTCCCTCCTGTTGCAGATGATATGCTCTACCAAGGCTTCTGCAAAAATTGTCTCCACCCTGCGGGTGACGAAGACTAGATCACTTGGGCATGATCATCTTTTATGTACTTTCCTGATGCTTTTGTGGGATGTTGATCAACAAGACTGGCAATAGTTAAACAACTGGCGTGTGTTGCTTCCGCTACTTTATAAACTTGGTTTGTAATAACTACGACTCCGTGTGTGTAAACTTATTTTGGAACTACTTGCGAAATGTAACGTATGATGTTGTATGTTGAATGATGCGATCCTGGTTGTAAGCAAGTTGGTGTGAAATCCTTCGTGGTTTCGATTGACTACCAGGATTATATGGGCTCAAGTTCGAAAATTTGAGCACTTCGGTGCTTGTTTTTGTACTTGTGCTCTTATAATTTGTTCGGTTCTGTTACATGAACTGTGACCCTCTGTTAGACACGATAGTCTTTGGTATGCCATGCAATCTCAAAATCTCCGCAATATACTTCTCGGCATATTGAGGTGGTCTATAAACTGTCTTGACAGGCAAAAAGTGGGCTGTCTTGGTAAGACGATCCACGATTACCCAAATCGAATCATGGCCTTTCTGAGTAGTGGGCAAACCTGTGATGAAATCCATACTTATATCATCCCACTTCCAACTAGGTACTGACAAAGGTTGCAACAATCCTGCAGGTCTCATGTGAATAGCTTTCACTCGACAACATGTGTCACATCTGGCTACATAAGCTGCAATTTCCTTCTTCATCTTTGTCCACCAATAACGAGGTCTTAGTTCTTGATACATTTTACTACTGCCAGGATGAATGGACAACTTAGAGTGATGAGCTTCATCCATAATTTTATTCTTAAGCTCTCTATCCTTTGGAACAACAAGACGGTTGTCGAACCACAACACGTCCTGCTCGTCCTCTCTGAAGTGTTTTGAAGGTTCTTCTTTAATTTTCTTTTTGATGTGGAATATCCCTTTGTCTGCTTTCTGACCTTCTATTATCTTACTCTCCAAGGTGCAACTGTTTTGAATACTATGTAACACGACAGGGTGTATTAGATTAAAACCATCTTCGAGTAAGGGTTGCATATTCAGACAATGCGACTTTCGACTCAAAGCGTCGGCTACCACATTGGCTTTCCCAGGGTGATACTGTACATTCAAGTTGTAATCTTTAATTAGTTCTAACCATCTTCGCTGTCTCATGTTCAATTCTGGTTGGGTGAAAATGTACTTGACACTCTTATGATCGGTGAAAATGTTGCACACATTACCAAGTAAATAGTGTCTCCAAATCTTTAAGGCATGTACCACGGCGGCAAGCTCAAGATCGTGTGTCGGATAATTGATTTCATGTTTTCTCAACTAGCGGGAGGCATAAGCAATGACTCTTCCTTCTTGCATCAGAACACAGCCTAATCCTGTTTTTGATGCGTCACAGAACACATCAAAAGGTTTCTCGATGTCTGGCTGTGCAAGAACTAGAGCAGTGGTCAATAGTTTCCGCAAGGTGTGGAAAGCTATCTCACACTCCTCTGTCCACACAAACTTGTGATCTTTCTGTAACAGACTTGTCATTGGCTTGGCAATCTTCAAGAAGTCTGGGATAAAGCGGCGATAGTAACCAGCTAATCCTAGGAAACTCCTGACTTCTGGCACTGTGGTTGGAGTTTTCCAATCCATAACCTCTTGCACTTTGCTCGGATCTATCGAAACTCAATTCTCAGATAGAATATGACCAAGGAAAGGAACTTTCTTCAACCAAAATTCACATTTGCTGAACTTAGCATACAACTTATGATCTCTCAGTCTGGTCAAGACAATTCTCAGATGCTCTTCATGATCTTTCTCATTCTCAGTGTATACTAAAATGTCATCAATGAAGACAACTACAAACTTGTCCAACTCTGGCATGAAAATCGTATTCATCAGATACATAAAGTATGCAGGAGCATTTGTTAAGCCAAAAGACATAACAAGATACTCGTACAACCCTTATCTGGTAGAAAAAGTGGTTTTCGGGACATCTTGTGGCCTGATCTTTATCTGATGATACCCTGATCTTAGGTCTATCTTGGAGAACACTCTAGCTTTAGCCAACTGATCAAACAAAACGTTGATATGAGGCAAAGGATATTTATTCTTGATAGTTACAACATTAAGAGGTCGATAATTCACACACATTCTCAAAGTACCCTCTTTCTTTTTCTTCACGAACAAGGCAGGACATCCCCACTCAGACTTACTCGGTCGGATAAACCCCTTCTTTAGCAATTCTTCCAGTTGCTTCTTCAGCTCAGCTAACTCATCCGGAGGCATCCGATAGGGTCTCCTCGAAATAGGAGCTGTCCCGAGGATCAACTCGATTCCAAACTCAACATCTCTATCTGGAGGAAGGCCAGGTAACTCGTCTGGAAACACATCCGAGAACTCACACACTACCGGGATCTGGTGGATAGGAACAACTTCCATGGCACAGGTCACACTCACAAGGTCTGTTCTTTCGGGCAATGGTACCTGAAAAGTACCCTCTCCCTGGGGATCCTTAAGGGTAAGCAACCGACTGCTTGTATCTATGACTGCCCCCCAGTTCTTCATCCAGTTCATTCCTATTATTACATCCAAAACTAGTCCAGGCATAACTTCCAGGTTCACTCGAAACTTCCGACTACCTAACTCAAGGGTTGCCTCTCTAACCATCTTATTGGTTAACACATCAGCCCCTGCTGAACTTATGCGATAACCATAACTCAATTCTGTGCATAGTTGTTCATGCTTCCGTGCAAATGCTTGACTCATAAAAGAATGCGAGGATCCAGAATCAAATAGAACAACTGCAGGGTGATGGTTAACAAGAAACTTACCGGCAGTTACAGGCTCTCCCTCAGGAATCTCATCAACGGTGGTATGGTGTACACGGGCAGTGTAAGTCTGTTGCTTCTTTTTAGGCGGATAAGGGCAGAACTTTGAAAAGTGGCCTGGCTGACCACAATTGTAGCAGGGCCCCTTCACTATACCAGCAGATCCTATAGCTCCCTTGGAGTTGCTCTGTTCTGCAGCTGCGGTGATCTTTGCTGGCGGCACGGCCATCTTGTACGGCTTCTGTGGTCCCCTGTAGTTCTGGGTTTTATGCTGTGGCGGCCTAAACCTTGCACCAGGTGCGGACGGACGATAAGAAAGACGGTTTGCAGTGACAACTCTGGACTGGGATGGTCCTGACTCAAACACCCTCTTGCGATTCTTGGATGCAGTGTAGGCGTTGTTGTTCTTTTCTTGTTTCAAACAATCACTGACAAAATCATTGAACCTGGCGCGGGTATTGGTACCTACATGCTTCATCATCTTCAGACTTAACCCTCTCTTGAAACTAGTAATTCTCTTTGCATCTGTGTCGACCATGTCTGGAGCATAGCGGCACAAGCTATTAAAGGCATGCAGATACTGTGTTACGGTCTTGGTACCTTGATTTAAGGCCAAAAACTCTCCGAGCTTCATCTCAACCAACCTTGGGGGGAATATAAACTCCTCTAAATGCTTCAGTGAATTCTCTCCAAGTAATCTGGGCATTGGGAGGAAAGGTAGTGCGGTGATGCTTCCACCACATCCCTGCCGGTCCCTGTAGCTGATGTGCAGCATATTCTGTTTTCAGAACTTCTGTCAGTCTCAACACACGGAACTTATCTTCCATAGTGTTGATCCATTCTTCAGCGTCGAGTGGCTCTGCTGCTTCCTTGAAAATAGGTGGCCTAGTATCCATGAAATCCTTGAAATTGCTGTACTGATTCACTCCATGGCCACCACCTTGATTATTTCCTCTCTGAACATTTTCAGCAATGGTACGCAGAAAATCTTCCATATTCCTTTGTGACTGCTCGGCGTTGCGCTGGCTTCCAAGGAACTATACGAAGAATACCTCTGTAGTGAGCAGTGGAGGAGGGGGCAATTGTGGCTCTAGCTGTGGCTCCTGGTGATTGACGTTGTTTGAACCACCCCCACCAACCCCTGCACCGTTGCCACCAGTTTTAGCAGCCTCATACGTGGCACGGCGAGTGTTTGCCATCTACATATTTCAGCAACAAGTAATAATTGAGCGAAGTGGTAGTAATTGTATTCGAATGAACAATCATGCCATACTAAATTTATTGGAGAGAACAAGTCATGCAATAAAATAGAGGCACAATAATCACATTCCAATTAAAACAACATCACTAATCAAATTACTTCGAATGCAACATCGCGTTTCATACAACCACGTTGCCAGCATACATACACTGGACTTTTATGCGTTCGAGCATCGCATACACAACCAAGATTCAAAAGATCGCCAGTCTCAAGATCGAACAGGATACAACATGATACATGGAAACCAAAAGAAGGCCATCGCGACAGAGCCTATCACTAACGCAAGGCAACTAGCCTACTCCTCGGGGCCGTCGTCGAGGTCGGAGGCGTCACCATCGCTACCATCAGTAGTGGCGTCGTCGTCGACGTCCATCTGGGCGGCGTCCGGAGGAGCATACGGGCCCATCCCGTTGTAGAGGGCATGAAACTCTTCATGCAAGTTGGCATTATATCCTTCTAGCTCCTCGACCCTCTGCCTCAGAAGGTCCCTCTCGTTCCAGGCTTCATTCCTTTCCCGCACTAGCTGTCCCATCATGCGGTCGGCATTTTTGTTGGCCTGAGTCAACGTATGTACCCGCTGCATAGCACTCTCACCTCTCTCGAGAGCCCGATCTCGCTGCAAGCTCATGTCGGCCAACTGCTCCTGCAAGCTAGCTATAGCACGTGCTTGCTTCTTCTTTTGCTTCCTTGCTTCAAGCCAGTAATTGCCACGTAGACTAGTCAAGGTCCAATAGGTACTCTCAAGACCTTGGTATGCTCTGATGGCTGCATACATGGCACTCATTGTGTGGTTGTCGCTAGCCCGTCCTTCACTTGGGCCTCTAACCAGGGCACTTCCTTGCGGCTGCACCCAAATGGCATCACGAGGATCATCTCTCGGGAAAGTACCGGCCAAAGCTACTGCCAACTCATTAGGAAACCTGCTCATTATGTCTCGGATGACGCGAAAGGATGCGCCCTCTGCACCCTCAACTGGAGTGCATCCTTCAAACTCCAAATGCCAACCATCCCATTCTGGCGCATCACCAAGAGCAGGGACGGTGATTTCCACTACCGCAAGTCCATCCTCAGCTAACTGGCTCTCACTCCAGGAGTACACCGGCTCTTGACCCTCTAGGTACCCCACATCATGGAGCACTCTCCAAAGCAAGGTGGGCATGCCAAACTCACTTAGAAAAGTGTCCGTGCTGCGGTGCTCCCGCAGGGCCATCTGGTGACGGGGTGCTCTTCCGCCAGTGGACTTACGGGCAGTCTTCTTCGTGCGGGCCATCTGTAGCACAAGTTTAAATTACCCGATGAGAACATATTTTAAGTTGATGTCACTTTTATCAAACTGGGATAATCCTTTTATAAGGGGAGGAATGCATGTTATGAATGAAATGCTTAGGCAATACGATGTATGCGCGAGTCTTACGTTCTCACAAACTTGGAAAGTAAAGACATCTAACGATGAATTCGGTGGCATACAAACGATCTCTCATATACGTAACTAATTCAATCTACACGATAAACGCTGTTATGAACCTGCAGAAAATTCATTTCAGCCCATTCCCCATGAATGCATGAAAGCAGTAAATCTACCTACACGCTCTACATGAATCCCCAGATGCGTGTACAACGGTAGTAACTACCCAAACACATCGTCCTATTGACGGCATCGCCTCAATGGACGGAACACCCACACATGCGACACTTTCATAAAAACATGTGTAAAACATGTAATTATTCTAGTATCATATAAGCACTCTCCCTAGATCGGCGGTGTATCCGATCATGCTCTCACAGCTCACACTTACCAAAGCATAGAGGTAACTGATCCATACATTACCACTCAATTAAGTGGCACTCATACAATAGCACGCCGTATGAGCAACGAAAGAGAAATATGGTGCAAGAGCCCCAAGTTAGTACTTAAATAGCCACCTAGAGTCCTTAACTGGGCATACAGGATATGACCACTGGCACACCTTTAGTTTTAAAATCACACTTTTTAAACAGAATTTTGTTTTAAATACACTTATGAACAGTAATCATGCTAAACCATGCTCCGATACCAGCTGTAACAGAACCGCCCAATTATACGAGATTAAGTAGGAAAAATCATCCAACGGAAGGACAATTTAACAAACTTAAGCCCGTATAACCCGGTAGTCCATGAAATCTCGACGGATTTCAACCCATTTCACATAACAGCCAAGATCATACTAAGTTTAGCGGTCACCATCATAAGTTACATAAAAGTTCATGGCATAAAATACATCGGAGTTTAAACATAGTTATTACAAACCAGGTTTGAATAAAAGTAGCGGAAGCGGTAGTTCAAATCACGCACACACACAACATTTTGAAATAAAGTGCTAGCTTATGATCATCTCCAGCAAAAACATCAGACGAGAAGTAGCGAATGACCATTGCCCATGGTCCTAAGCTTCGCCCATCGCAGGATAGAGGCAGTTGATATAGTAGCCGTAATACATCTGCCCATCTGCAATAAGTGGGAACAAAGCCCTGAGTATGAGAAGGTACTCAGCTAGACTTACCCGTCATAAACCAGAAATAAAAGACACCAAGGAATCATGATAGCCTTTCCGGTGGGATAGCTGACTCATTTGCAAGAAAAGCGTTTTTAACTTAACAATTTCTTTCCAAAAGCATGCAGTAATTAACTCTTTATTACCCTGTCAACTATGTTTGCACTGGTGCTAGAGTAACATGGAATTAAGCAAGTAAGGATTACCATTGATCATTAACAATAGTTATCATGTCATCTTCCACATAACTATCCAAGTGATTCATCAATATTACTACGATGAAGTAGCTCAAGTCAAGTGTTCACTATCTAGTGAACGATGGCGATTCGAATCAATTATTAACCAGCTGGTAAGTTATTCCTCACACAAACCTCACTCACCCGCTAAAGTGAGGTGTTGGTCACCGAGTCAACCATTCAGGTAAAGTCGCGAGCTTGCCAGGAACCACTTGTACCCAGGGGCCGCCCGACTGCTCTTTGGCCTTATCATCGCGCCCCCGTATCCTGCCACTACTGCTCCGGTACAGTGCGTTGCGGGCAATCCACTCGGCCTGAATAATCTCCCAGTTTTGTGGTCGGAAGGTACTTTATCCAGCCAGCTAAATGTGAGGCATGCGTTCAACATGACCCGAGGGACAACAACGGACGGTCCTTAATCGACACAGACGGAAAACACTACAGTCTGAAACCCTGCAAGTTTCTACCCGGTCTCAAATTCATTTCACACTTAGTTATACCATGACTTCATAGTCATCCAAGCAGATCCAGGTAACCACCTATAGCTCGCAGGTGATAGGAAATCACCCGACTTCTACCGGTCTAAGCCAGCTAAGCATTGACTCGACTGCGGATACCAGGGGAACAAGGATATAGTATAACAAAGGTAAGCAAGGTATAATGCAGCAACGTTTGCAAACAACTCCTAAACGTAATGCATCAAATTAAGTAAAGTTAATAATAAATTATTTGCAAACCGGAAGAGAAATGCTCCGGGGCTTGCCTCTCTCAAAAGAGCTCGGACGGTGGTCGGGGCACTCTGGATGCAATGGATATGTTGAAATGCAATGAATATGTTGAAATGCAAGGTAGTCAACATCATCCAAGAAACTATACACTACAAGCACATGTCATCTACTGCATTCTCTTCTACTACTATTATGTTAAGTTAACATATCTTATGAAATGCTTCAAAGATACACCAAAGCTTTACTAATTTCTTAATCACACTTAAAGCAACACTTAAAGCAACACTTGCTTAAACCCTAAATAATAATAGGTTTGAATAGCAACATATATTTCTGGTGCTCCTAAAAATCTAAGAAAATTACAGTAGCATAATACTACCCTAAACAGACTAGCACAAAAATTTCATGACATTTGGATAAGTAAACTATCCTATACAAAAATGACAAGCTATAGCATAAAAATGAGCATGAAATTACTTTGTACTATGAAAAGTGTCAAACAACAGAATTAATATTTTTCCTAGGTTCTTCATGGAATATAATGACTGTACAAAAATTATCACATGCATGTTTTATACAAAGTTTGCTCTCTAGCAAAAATAACAAAAATCAGCCATTAAAGGTACTTGAACTACTTCTCCAAAGTTTTCCACAGCACATGCATGAAACATATTTTTCCTAGGAAGTACCTGATATAAGAAGATTAACAAACTTGAAATCATATTTTTCTAAAGCCTATAGATTTTTCTACACATTTTTCAAGTTATCAGCAATATACATGATTAATTAAAATCCTACAGAAAAGTATCCCAAAAATGACATGCAATAATTTTCCCAAGTATATCTAGTGATAAGGAACCTAGCAAAATTTGTTTCAACAAATTTGGAGCCAAAATGAGTACACAAACATTTTCCAAAGTATTTAACAGAAATCTGAAAAAGCATTTCTTAAATCCCTTTTAAAATCAGCCGACAAAACTGCTAGGTGCACCCGGTTGTCCACCCACAACCCGCACCAGAGAGACAGACAGGCGGGACCCAGTGGGTCAATGACCCCACCTGTAGGCCAGGCCGAAGCAGGGGCGGCGCTGACTGGCCGGATCTCACCGGCGGGGAGGTCGCCGGCGGCATGGTCGGCACCGTCAGATTCCCCAAGGCGATGCGCACCCATTGGCACTACTTGCAAGGCCAGAGGACCACCGGAGCAAGGTGGCCGGTGGCCTTGGCGTGCGGCGGCGCTGTAGAGCGGCAGCGCGGGCTCGTTCCGGCGAAAGGTTGGCCGAAGCGGCGATGTTGACTCGCAACTGAGCTCCGCCATTACGAGGCGGGCATGGTGTGCGTGAAAAGAGGAAGAGAGGGAGGCGGTGCAGGGCTAGCCACGGCGGCGTGCGCTACGGCCAAGCTCCGACGAGCGACAGCGTGGAGGAAAAAATGCGCGATTGGGCCTCACCTCTAATCGATTCGCGTGGCGAGCTGGTCGGCAGCGTGGTACGCAAGGTGGTGGTGCTACGGGCGAGATGGAGGGTTCAATGGCGAGCCGTGGTGGTCGGGCGAGCTGGTCCCGGCGAGGTACGGCATGTGGTGGCGATGGCGGGCACGCTCTGCTGCCGTCGCTGCTGCTGGGCGCGCGGGAAAGTGAAGTGGGGGAATGAGGAGGAGGCAACGCTGCTAGGCAGAAGAAGGCGCGCGCGTGGGGCGGAGTCAGGCCGTGGCTGCCGCGCGGCGGGCGTCGCCGGCGCATGGTGGCCACGCGGCAAGCGCGCTCTGGCGCTGGTCGGGACACGGCGCGCGCTGGCGAACGGCGAGCGGGAGCAGGGGAGCGGCGCGGAGGCAGGCCGAGCCGTCTTTGGCCGTGGGCCGTGAAGTGAGGCGGCGGCCCGCGAAAGAGAAAAAAATATTTTCCAACTATATTTTCAAGGAATTTTTAAATGCCCTCTTTCAAATATTATTTTGAGCAAGAAAAAGACATTTTCTGGAAATGACCCAAAAATAAAAGTTGCTTAGAATTTAATTCTCTACAACTTTGATTAAGGGGCCAACCTCAAAACTCTTATAGATTTTGATTTTTAGAATAAAAGCTAATTTAGGGAGGATTTTTGAATATTTTCAAATAACATTTTTGAAACAAATCTTTGACAAAACTTTGAGTGATTTAGTGGCTCCAAAAATTTGACCTATAATTCTAAGTGATATAAAATTTTTAGTTGCAAAATTTTGATGAAAGGTAATTAGCACATTATCACAACATGTTATGCAATACTAGTTTCCACACTTTTATTTTACTAAAGGTACACCCTAAGCACATATGATTATGAATGCCATGACATGTTATGCTCATGATTTGCAATGCAAATGCTTGCATAACACCAGAGTGTTACAAAACTCCTTCATGCACTTAAGATGCCATACGAGCAGATACATGCTTATGAAAATGGGTGCATCTTATTCAGGAAAGAACACGCCGAAGCAACACACTATTCAATGTGTAAATCCTCTCGGTACCTGGAGGTAGACTCTGGTGATGGTCAGAAGAGGCAGCTGAAGATCCCTATGAAGATCCTACGGTACCTTCCATTCGTACCAAGGATCCAATGGCTATACATGACCGAGGAGTCTGTGAAACAGATGACATGACACAAAAACGATTGTCGATACCATCTAGAAAAGATGGTACATCCAGCGGATGGTGAAGCATGGACCCATTTTGGTAATATTCATCGTGAGAAAGCAGATGAGGCTCCTAATGTACGTGTTGCGCTGGCAACAGATGGGTTCAATCCGTATGGACAGCTATCTGCCCCATACACTTGTTGGCCCATGTTCGTTATCCTGCTCAATCTCCCCCCGGCGTCATGTTTCAACAACAAAACATATTCTTATCGTTGATAATTCCTAAACACCCAGGTAATAATATGGGTGTGTTCATGGAGCCTGCATGGGATGAATTGATCCATGCTTGGGAAGAAGGGGTGTGGACATACGACTGAGGTACAAAGAGAAACTTTAAGATGCGTGTCTAGTACCAATACTCCTTGCATGACTTCCTAGCATATGGCATATTCTGCGGCTGGTGTGTTCATGGGAAGTTCCCATGCCCAATATGCAAGACAGTTATGAGGTTCATTTGGTTGAAGAAGGGTGGCAAGTTTTCTTTGTTCGACAAACATCGACAATTCCTCCCACTTGACCATTCATTTAGAGAAGATATCAAGAACTTCATGAAAGGTGTTGTAGTTACAGACCGGTTGTAGAGAATGAGACCTTTGAGATAGACCAAACCGAAACGGTTGTAGAGAATGAGAGGGTTGTTGACGATGAGGATGGAGATGAGGTTGAAAATGTGAAGGACTTATAATTACTTCGGCAAGTACAATTAGGCATTGATAATGAGAGGGATGGTCCAGCTAACCGCAATCATAATGAGACTTTGGATGGTGATGATGATTTTGACATGCATGATAGTGATGATGAGACTTATGATATAGCTAACCCCGATCATGATGATTACTTCTAATAAATGTAATACTATTTTTGCATATCTTTCTAATTATGCTACTTTCTAATTATTTTTGCATCCCTCTCTAATTATGTCTTGTTTACTTTTTAACTGCAGGTGATTGAACAAAGATGGTGGGGGTCCGGTTTCAGGAACGTGAGTGACCTCTACCAAAGAAGCACTGAGGTAGCTAGAGGTCGACAGACAGGCAAGGGTCGAGGGAGACGGAGGGCTCGTCCTGCTCAGGCACCGTCGCCGCCGGAGGTGGAGGTGGAGGTTGAGGAGGAGGTGGAGGTGGAGCAGGGGGAGGAGGATGAGGAGGAGGAGGAGCAGGGGGAGGAGGATGAGGAGGAAGAGGCGGGGAAGGAACTGGAGGGGGCGATAGGGGGGTCCTCTTCCTGTGGTGTGGCGGGTTGGGGTCCTCTTCCTTAGCTACGTCCATCTGCTTGCGAGGTCCCGTGAAACTCCCGAAGCGACCGATACTGATAGAGAGACAGCCAATCATTAAACCCTCTAGGGACAGGTAACTAACTTTACATGCAATCACTACATGTTCCTTTGATATGTTGAAAATGATAATAAAGACTAATTATTTGTCTTGATCACTTTGGCAGGAATTTCAAGTTCGTGGATGCAAGTGCTAACGGATGCCTTATCAGTGGTATCCTGGGTCTTTTGTGCAGGGAACACTTCCCTGGCCTAGTTGACTATATGGGTCGACGGGAGCCGGCATGCTCGTTTTTCCACTACGAGTGCGCCCTCGATAGACATGATCGGGACGATAGGGTTTTCGCTAACAAGGTGATCCGTGTGATTGAGGAGTTGTGGGTAAGTCTTCAAAGCACTGCATTGCTCAATTCATCACCTCCTTGGACATTGTTGACTTAATGACTAGAGAAATTGCGTATATATGCAGGATTTCTATAGATGCCAGCATCCATATGAGGAGCAAGCGAGAGCTGTGGCTAAAGAAGCCTGTAAGAACCTGCATTGCTCAATTCATCACCTCCTTGGACATTGTTGACTTAATGACTGGAGAAATTGCGTCTATATGCAGGATTTCTATAGATGCCAGCATCCATATGAGGAGCAAGCGAGAGCTGTGGCTAAAGAAGCCTGTAAGAACCTGGTTCACAACATGCACTACAAGGCACGCATTCAGGCTATCATAGATTGGCACGCAATTAACAATCAAGTTGTGTATAAGAAAGAGGTTGCAAGGAAGATGGCGCTAACCCGGGAACAATACCTAAGTGTAAGTATAGAACTTGAATAACCTTTGTTTCTGAAATTAAGTATGATTAATTTGATCTATGTCATATACTTCATTACTTGTAGGTGCCTCCTGAGTGGTGCAAGGGTCAGACGGCGTGTTGGACAATGATGGTGGACAAGTGGTGCTTCCCCGAGTGGTGGGCGAAACATGAGGCTGCTCGGGAGCGGCGTTTGTTGATGCAAGGTGCATCACACCATCAAGGCAACCGAAGCCTCGATGCCTACATGGCTAAATGGGTACACGCCATATCCATTTCTTTATGTAACACTCAATTATGCATAATATATACTCATCTTGGTGTTTCTTTCACAGTCGGGGTCACATGGTGGCTAGCCTTGCCCCTAGTTCAAGGTATATGCTATGGCGCACAAGGGCAAGGTGACTTTCGATAACCACTACAACCCGAACCACCCGCTCGAGGCATACAGCAACCCATCCATCCCCAGCTGCCTCAGTGACTACACGACCATGGCAAGAGAGATCTATGGGCCAGAGTACGATCCCAGCACCCATGACCTCGATGGAGAAATCATCATGAGGGTGGGAGGAGGCAAAAAGCATGGGCAATAATGGATTAGCGACAACATCATTGACTCAGCCAGTACTCGCACTCTCACCGAGATTCGAGCAAGGAGCATGAGCGAGAGCCCGGCCATACGCCCACGGCCTAGCGTTGCACAGGGGCAGGTCAATGTACTAGAGGTTGTTTTTGTTTTATTCATCGTTCATTCATCCGTATACACCGTTAATTACTTGCATTGTAACATTGTGGTCAAATATTGTAGGCCCAGCTGGAAGCAAAGAGGAAGCATCGGGAGGAGATGGAGGCAAGGATGATGGAGCAACGGCAGGAGATGGAGGCGAAGAAGATGGAGCAGCAGCAGCAGATGTTCCAGTATATGCAAGGGTGTCTCCTCACCAACTCTACGGGTCAGCCAATGCCTCCGCTGCTAGCAATGCTATTCACTCCGGCAGCTCCTCCTCCTACTGGAACTCCAGTAAGTTTGTCTTCTCTACCGCTACTTTCTAAGTTAGAACACACTTGCAACCATAAATCCTATATAACACATGCAATATCTTCTCCTTTGTGCAGAATCAATCGGCGGCATCGAATTCGTTAGCTCAGTAGGGCACACCTTCATCGGCATGGGAACGCTGGAGCGATCGTGAATGGCAGCAGTAGGTGGTGGGATTAGTTGACTTTCTTTTGTGGACTTGTGAACTTGGTGGCACTTTGGACTTGTTTTGTGGACTTGTGGACTTGTTTTAGCACTTTGGTGGTACTTGTGATCATATTTGTGGACTTGTGGAGTTGAAGTGCTAAATATATGTGACATATGTGTGATATTGTGTGATATATGTGTCTTTGATATATGACATTTGATATACATGATATATGGATCAATTGCAAGAGTGAAAGCAAAAAACAAAAAAAAAATAAAATTTTTCCAACTTTGCGAGAGTAACACTTGGCAAACAGCTTGTTTGCCGAGTGTTTTGACGATTGCTCTTGGCAAAACTATACATCCAGTGCCATTTTTTGCCTGATTCCTAGATTTTCCGAGTGCTTTACTGTTTGCCAAGTGCTATGGCACAGGCACTCGACAAACAAGGCTTCTTTGCCGAGTGCTAGATGGGATGGCACTCGGCAAACAGGACCTGTTTGCCGAGTGCCTGCCGTCACGGCACTCGGCAAACGGCTGTTACCAGACATTCCTCCGTTTGGTTTCACTTTTTTGCCAAGTGCTTTTTGGGGCACTCGGCAAACGTTTGCCGAGTGCCTGATAAAAGGCTCTCGGTAAAGCTCTGTTTGCCGGGTCCTAGTTGCCGATGGAGCTATGCTGAGAGCTACATTCGGCAAACGTTTTGCCGAGCGGTTTTGTGGCTTTGCCGAGTGCTTGAGGCACTCGGCAAATAAGCCAAGTCCGGTAGTGTATTTTTGGTTACTCGAAAACCCAGGATGTTACAAATTCCATCTAGGAAATAAAAGTTACCATCAGGTCATGTCTCTTTTATGAATGATAGATTATGAATTTGTCTCATTACTGAAGCTAGCAGTTTAACTATATCGACTATGTGGAAGCACAACCATCTGGTTCTTCCTAGACTAGTATCCAAGACTTAGCTTTCTGCAAACCAATTGTCCTTTTAATTATACAGGTCGGGGAGCTATTAGTAGTTGATTGGACCTAAGAAGCTTTAGTCAACACGTGGACCACTTTTTAATGATCGCCGCTTGTTTACAATTGATAGTAGTTACTAAACTGAGGACCCAACCCTAATTAAGCTAATTGGTTATTTGTATTTGGATCTAATCTAATTACAATTGTATACATGTAGACTACCTTCTATCTTCGACCACTTACGGAGAAAAAGCACGATATGAAGTAATGACTCTAGAACAAAGGGATAAAAAAATAAAAAACATAGAGAAAAGTATGATCTGAGAAAGACGGAAACTGCACT
This sequence comes from Saccharum hybrid cultivar R570, assembly GCA_038087645.1. NCBI lineage: Eukaryota > Viridiplantae > Streptophyta > Magnoliopsida > Poales > Poaceae > Saccharum > Saccharum hybrid cultivar. The sequence goes on from JAQSUU010000270.1 coordinate 3,509,095, forward strand.
AGTTGCTGGGTCAAGAGGTCCAGTGCATTTTGGTTTTCCATTTTTGAACTCAGTATTACCATTTTTTAGTTTATTTATTTTATAGTGATGTGTATGATCTAAATGTATATAGATTGAGCTAAAAGTTTTGTGCAAATTAGGCTAAAACTTTACAAGTTAAGAAAAGTTTTTTTGTTTGTATGAATGATACCACCTACATCATCAGTCATTGGTTCACTTATTTTTTGTTTAATTATGTTGTACCAACTGGAGTTGAATCAACCACGGAAAACACTAATGGTTATGAAGATAGTGACTGACTACATCGAAACAACTCATGCAAACTCATGCAGATTGATAAAGATAACACATGTACCATTTTGGTTTCTTTTGTTCCTAATACTAATTATTTTTTCTTGTGTTTGTATGATGCGAGGCCAAGGTTAATATCATGTTATTATATATATATATGTAGATGACTACTCCAATAGATGTATAGATCAAAGTGGCATAATTGATTTGACTGATGCATCACCTAATCTAAACCCAGGTACATTGTTTTTTCATTAATGTTATCTATTTGAGAAGAAAAAATGTAGTGGGCAACCCAATTGTCGTCATGACAATGTAACAAGGAATTAATGTTCTTGCAATATATGTCCTTCTGTAATTCATTTAAGACGGTACTTTTTTTGTTATATATAGGTGTTGTAAATGCATCTAGTTCCATCAACAATATTTTCTCATGTCCACTCGTGTTTCAAGATACCCCTAACTCTTCAAGAGGGCGGTTGTTGTAGCTTCACGAAACAGAGTGGTACTGCCAAGTTGCTACAGCAAGCAGCTCTTATAATTTGGGACGAGGCATCTATGACAAAGAGGCAAAACATGGAAGCACTAGACAACAGCCTACGGAATATAATGGGCCGGTCTCACACCTACCGTTTGGTGGAAAGACTGTTGTCCTTAGTGGAGAATTCAGACAGGTCCTCCCTGTTGTGCGGAAAGGATCTAGGGCTCAAATAGTCGGTGCTTCTCTACGAAGGTCGTATCTTTAGGAATCCATACGCCACCTAAAGTGATACATCCGGCCCAGGTGGGGTTGGCCGAGGCCCAATAAATTAAGGTTGCCTGGACCCCAACAGTTCTTATGCACACCCACTCGGGGAAAGGCCCAATGTCCCTAAAAGACTAATCCGATAGGGGAAGGGTGGCTCTCTCTTTTAAGGTGGCTTCCTCCTCCCAAGCTAAGCAAGGTGGGATTATTCAGAGGCTCACACGGTCGCCGCCTGACTACAACTAGGCCACTTGGTCCTTTTTTGTTGCGTCTTTGCTAGCGGATAATAGCGGAGGATGTCCTCATCATAATGCTTGTCCGCAACATGAGGGCTCAGAGTGATCAGTGGTTTGCACATTATCTGTTGCGCATTGGTGGTGGAACGGAAGAGGTTAACGGAGATGGCAATGTACGTATTCCAGACGAGATCTGTGTCCCATACTCTAGCGATGCCGAGAAAGATCTTCATACATTGATCGACATCATCTTTCTAGATCTAAATGCAAACATGTCGGATAAAGACTACATCACCACCAGAGCGATTTTATCTACACGTAACGATTGGGTGGACATGATCAATATGAAAATAATTGATATGTTCCAGGGCGGTGAGATGGTGTATCACAGTTTTGACTCCGCGGTAGATGATCCACATAACTACTATCCATCGGAGTTCCTTAACAGTCTAATCCTCAACGGGCTGCTTCCACACGTCTTGAAGCTCAAACTCAGGTGTCCTGTCATATTGCTTAGGATATTGACCCCACCAATGGCTATGCAATGGTACAAGGCTGGTAGTGCAGGTGTTCCGAAGAAATACAATCGACGCTGAAATCGTGGTGGGGCAGCATGCTGAGAAGCAGGTATTTCTTCCTCGAATACCGCTATGCCCATTTGATGACGATATGTTCCCGTTCCAGTTTAAGAGGAAGCAGTTTCCTATCAGGCTGAGCTTTGCCATGACGGTCGACAAGTCACAGGGCCAAACTATCCCGAACGTGGGTGTGTACGTGCCCGCACCAGTGTTCTCCCATGGTCAGTTGTACGTTACGATGTCTAGAGCCACGTCAAGAACAAATATTAAGATCCTTGCCCTCCCGCCTGATGTGGATGCACAAGAGAAGGGGGCCACAAAGATGGAGAAGAAAAATGCTAAAAAGAATGCCAAGGAGAAAAAAAATTAAGAATGCGTCAAATAAAAAAAGATAAGGATAAGAAGACCCCAATAGTGGATGGAACTTTCACGAAGAATATTGTATTTAAAGAGGTTCTAACGCCATAGGCAAGGTAACAAACATTACTTATGCATACAATGCATTTTTTACATTCAATTTATATTGCACAAATAATATCTCACTAATGACATATTTGTTGTTGTTCCTAGGTATTTTTTAAATGGTTTGTCAGACTCTACACGGAGATGTAGCATACACACTTGTGTGGTGGTATAATGAAAATTGAACATGTGTTATATTATTGTTATAAAAATGACACTTTGAGTGTTTTGTTTGTAATATTTCGTTTTGTAACTATTCATCGTAACTATTGCACGTGTATGTCTACATGGAATAGATCAAAAGCCATACATATTTGTACGATGAGTATAACACTTTGTTTTAAGTTTTTGTGAAAGATTTTTCAATAGACGCAGTATTACCCATGCGACAAGCACTAATATTTACATATATACTCGAATTTGTGTGCAAGATGGTACGGAGATGCGGCAGAACTTATTTGTGGATTTATTGACGCACGAAAGAAATGGATATCAGAGGTTTCTTCTGGCTGATATTAAATATTATTTTAGACGCATCATGGAAAGGTCTATAAAGTAGAGTTTGTGAGCCTGCGACGTCGTGCTCTCTGTGATTGTGTTGATTTCACAAAATTTGTTTTTTGGATTAAATGTCACTTTAACGTTGGTATTTAATTTTTACAATAGTGTTACGTTATCATGCTATTTAGGTGTTTTAAATATAAATTGTTAGCTATCCCGTAGCAAGGGACAGACACGCTATCTAGTCTACTAAAAGAATAAAATACTGCAGCACAACAGCGTTCACAGATGGCAAGCGTTTCGGCAAGATTATCCTAATTACTGGACCTAATCAAGAGGCTTAAAGTTGAGGACAAAAAAACGAAATTGATCTTTCAGTACCTAAACGTGATCTCAATCTTGATGTGCCCAGCCTCCTGCTACAGATCCGGCCTTCACGTGACCTGCCTGCAGTCTGTCGTATGCTCTTTTGCCTTGCCATCGGGAAAGAACTGAGAAGAAAGCAGCGACGGGAAGCACCAGCATGCATCAGATTAGCTGCTTTTACATGGATGGGCAAGGAAACTCCAGAGGCAAGAACGACCCGCTGATTGGTTGTGCAGCGCCGCCACTGACTCTCTCGAAGCCGAAGACAAAACGATCAGAGAAACACAACCGCTCCTCAAGCATCCTGCGGGATCCATTAGCGTTAAATCTCCTTGGCTTCCCTAAGCGGACTCCAATTGGACTTATGTTACCTCCATTTTAGCCCACTGGCCCATTCTAACAACACTACTAATTTAGTAACTTTTATACAGGATGTTACAGGACATGTCTACCAAACCAAATAAAGGGAAAAGCAACAACTCAGACAATGAGCCAAAGCGCTACATACTTCTCTCGTGGAAAAGAAACATCGTGGGAATTGAGGACAAGTCAAACTTGTCAGAAGATTATAAAAAGAATGATGAAATTCCACCGTTCACAGTGAACAAATAACCCAATCATCTTGCTAAATAATGAGGACGCTCCATGGTTATGGCACAATCATAACCAAGGGACATACGTCAAGAAGAAGTTTATTGTTGTTTCCGTTTGATGGTGATGTTTAATAGTCTGTATTAGACCTATTATGGAATAATTGTGATGTTGTATATGCCTCAAACTTTCATGCTTTTATGTAAGTTAAGGAATCGCTAATTAAGTTTCAGAATTTGCTTGTTGTGTTTTCATATTTTCTATGGTTTAAATAAATTTCTGCTTGATGGTGCATTTCCTATCGTGCATGTGGGCAATGTGTGATGAAAAACCAAATTATTAACAGTAATATGATGTGAAAACAAATTTCCTATCGAAAAGCAATAGTTTTAGTGATTTCAATTAAGTACTACATTTTTGCATGATCCAAATTGTGATTATTATTTATAGTATGTTAAATATTTATGGAATAAAACAAAAGAATTTTGGTTATAGATTTTTCTTGTGCACAATAAAGCAAAAACAAGCCCAGAAATTTTATTTGTAATTTTTTGACTTATATTTTATTTACTAGGCAATTACAACTTTCAGCATATTTCTAAAGGAAATATATAAAAAATTAGTACCGGTTGGATGCTAGTGGGAAGCGAAACTGCAGCCCATCTTTAATCCCTCGTGGATCTACCACAGGGGATAAAGATGGGTCACGTTTTCGCAGCCCACCAAAAATTACCTTTAGTATCAGGTGGTGGCTACACCCGGGACCCTGGTGCAGCCCGGATGTTGGTTGCAACCGGGACTAAAAGTCTCCGCCCTTTATATACTGCCTCCTCTTCTTGTCCCCTCCATCAGCTAATTTGTAGGATTTCTCCGCCCAATGAGCCATCACGCCACCATGCCTCGTCGCCATACCTGTGCCTAGCCGGCCTCGCCTCGTCATGCTACGCCCTACCACCTTCCCTGCCGCTGTGCCTCGTCGCTGTCCCCACGCCGCCGTTGTTCGTGGCCCCACACACGTGCACGCGGGCCACACGTCGATCTCTATCGTGACACTCCTGCCAACTCCGCCGGTGGCCCGGCTCGCACCTCTGTCCGTGCACGGCGTCCTACATGGCATGCTTCGTGGCCTCATCTACCATTCCACAAAATAGATCTCCGCCTAGATCCGGATTCGCTGTTGTCGTCCTCGCACTTGTCCTCGCCGGCTGGCTACGCCATTGTCGTCCTCGTCCAGTGCAAGCGCGCCCCGACGCTCGACCTCGGCTCATCGTCCTCTTCACAGGCACCGCCCCGCCGTCTGGCTCCTTCACCTGGCCGGCCTTGCCCCCACGTGCCATCGTCGGTGCGTCCGCCTCTCTGCTCCACAGCCTATGGCCGGTCTCATCCTCGCTAACCCCGCCATTGTCGTCCTCGTCCCCTTCATCACCAGCCTTGCCCCCACCATCGTCCTCTCCACGGTACGTGTGGGGGGGGTCGATGTGTGTGTGATGTGTGTATAGTGTGCTAGACAATAAAAAATAACTATTGGCATAGAAAAATTGTAGAAAAAATATATAGAAAATGTAGATGATTTATAGTGACAAAGATTATTGCATGATATGTGATGTATATATTGTATATTGTATATATATGCATGAATTTTGATATACGAATTTCGATATATTGACTTTAGTGATGACATGAATTTTCATACATGTTGTATTTATGAATTTTGATATATTGACTTTAGTGAATATGGATCTTGAAATTTTGAAATCTTGAAATTAACCAGAGCTCTGTGCACGCAAACCCTGTCCTAACCCCAGGCCGAGCGCGGCAAAGCCCTAACTATGAGTTTGAGCCTTTGACTCCATTTGCATATTCATGACTTTACTATGGTTTTGATATATAGTTGTGCTATAATTAAGATGGCCGACCCATCGCAAGACGACAACTAGAATCAAACCATGATGGACATTATTGTCAGCAAACAATATGGCACTGCCAAAGAGGATAACCTGGATGTCGATGACTACTTGATCAATTTTGATGAGGAAGAAAATGTTGTCCAAGAAAATGTTGTGCAAGAAAATGTTGGCGATGTATATTTGTTAATAATCAAGCATCTCTTATATACGAAATTAAACATAATTCCATTCATATATATTACTGAATCTTTGTGTTTCTACGTATGTAGCCCTCTGGATTGGCGTCGATGAAAAGTAGAAATGTACGAGGCCTGACAAAAAAGTTGGAGGGACACTACATAATCTTAGAAGTCAATACTAGTCCTAGCGAACCACTTCTACCAAAAGCGAATGCAAAGAAATTCGCAGATCACTGTGGGTTTCTTGTTAGGGACAAGCTCCCGATCAACGCTCGTGAATGGAAAATGAATACAGATGATCCTCATATCAGTTTTGTCTTTGATATAGACAAGATGTTTCTTTGGAATGAAATCACTAAACATTTCGAGCTACCAAGAGATGAAATTTAAAAGGACTAGTTAAGAGTTGGGCTCTCAAGAAGATGGCCACACAATTCTAGACCTGGAAGAAGAAGTTGTACAATGAGTTTGTCAAGAAGAATCTGATTCTAGATTTCACTGCTAGCCCATAAAAGAGTTAAGGGACCACTAGGATGAATTTGTGATCTACAAGAATTCAGAGGAGAGTGAGCCACGAGGAGAAGGAACCAAGAGAATGCACAACAAAAGATATATAATCATAGACTAGGAACAGGTGGCTACAAGAGTGCCATTCCCAGGTGGGAAAAAAGGGATTCAGACCTACTTGCCAAAGGGATCACACCACGTACAATGGATTAGCCTGAATGCCGGATCGCACCTAGTTTGTCAAGTGATGCTAGCCTATAGCTCTACGCTGAACCTGAATGTGGAGGAAACCAAGGCTGGATAGGGCTGTCACAACCTACCACCGACCTCTTACCCATGGGAAATGAGGCAAATGAAGGTCACCTGTAGACTAGATATCACGTCTGCGCTATCGACACTACTCTAGCATCATACAATGTTATCCATCTTTATCAGGGCCCTCTACTAGAGTATCTGCTATGAGAACAGACGATGAACCTACAAGCAAATAAGAGTAAAGCTTAACTAATCAAAAGACTTATGACCATAAGAATGATGAACACTCACTTAGCAGAAGAATCCATTGAGGTGCAAAGTCGGTGTTCGTCGACGTACAAGCTTGGGGAGGCTACCGATAAGTCTGACACTTCCCCGAACTCTTCCTCACATCTCTCCCTACTACTTTTCTCTAGCTAGCTAGGGCCTAAGCCCTTGGAGTGGTGCTTCTTGCTCTTGCTCTTGCTCTTGTGTGTTGTGTGAGTGAGGGGGTTTCCTCCTCCTTTTATAGTAGCCAAGGGGTCAGTGCCGAGAGAATATTTGGGGGATTCACCCCGCACCGCCCTCCTAGTCTTTGTATTCACCACCTTGCAAAGGATGGTCCTAAGACACGCCAGTAAGGGGTGGGTACCCTCTGGGTGCAACCGCCCCCTAGTGGAGCCATCCTAGCACCGCCTTTGTTTGGTGGGCTGCTAGATGGGCCTACACCTTGTCCTCACATGCGTGGAGCCCAGATTTGTTATGTAGTGGTCCTTTTGGTGCTTTTGGGCACAGATCTACCTAGTAAGTGGGCCTTCTCCCCCTAGGGCTCATGCCAGACATTGTTTTGTTGTGCTCTTTGTATACTTTTAAACACATTTCTTGTGTTATTCTAACATGTCCTCCTGCAAATGAGAAATCACCAAAACTTATGGAATTCATTAGTTATAAGCCCTAATTCTAAGTTTGGTGTTCATTTGAGTGGATATTTGGTGGTTAAAAATAGAAGTTAAGGGCGGCCAACAAGCTCCCCCACACTTAGTCCTTTGCTCATCCTCGAGTAAAGTTTTAAGGACTAAGATGGTTTGTCTCCTTGATATGATATCTGCATACAAGTTATTTCAAGCTTCACCTGAACTTGTGAACTTTTTAAGTGTGTACCACATTATCTTGTGTAATTGAATAATGGAATAGAATGGATTCAAATCCTCTTAGTTTACTCTACTTAGAAACTTGGGTTTTGTTTGTTTTGAAAATGGAAAGGTAGCTTTGCTCCTCAAATGATTCTCTTTGATCACTCAAGTTTGTGTTTGATTCCTCACTAAGGCATATCATCGTTTTGCCTTCTTCCTTCCTACTTGTAGAAGCTTATGTGGGTCTTAGGTAGGGAAGGGTATAAAGGCATACTTGCATTGCATATATTGTAGAGTCAAAACTTATACTATACTCCTTAACATGAATGATCTCTCTCTAGATTTTATTTTAAGAACATGGCTATCTCTTCTCTTCTTTTTTTCAATACATGAGCCTTCATGTGCTCATATTTTTTGTACTTGAACCTTCATGTGTCCATATATTTTTTAAGCTTTCCATAGCCCATGTCTCTTCTTCTAAACCACATATTTAGAGAGAGATCATTATCTTTTTAGAACATGGAGTATTTGCCTAAGAATCATTTTTTTGTTTACTACTAGTGTAGGAGTAGAATTTTTGGTGGATCTAAATCAAAGCATGTTTTCACGTACTCCCAATGTAGGAGCAGCATGTGTATGTGGAGTGTATGTGATCTTGATCTTGGAAGCTGTTGATGGTAGTTAACAAATATTATAAACCATCAATATAACTTGAATAAGGGCATGAAAATAATCACCAACATAGACTTATGGGTTTAAACTAACAAATTCCACGAGTTTTGGTGAATATGTATTTTCTACAGGGTTTATCTAGAAAACCATCAAGGTGGACATATATGTTAGAATTAATCACGCTTATCTGTAATGAGACGGACACTAGAAGGATCTAGAAGACACCAGAGGACACCATGCCAAGGCAGAGAGGAGGAGGCTGCTAGGTGGGGTTGGTCGGCCCCAGCCGCAGGCCCGGTGGCCCCCTAGGTCCACCTCTTAGCCACTCATTTGAATGTTGGTTCTCCACCACCTTAGGGTTTGCATCTACGCCATCCTTTCAAGTTGGTTTAATCTAAGGGCTCAGAATTGATGCTCCATCCTATATATACTAGCCCCTACCCCATCCCTCAAGCATCCAAGTCATTCAGTCAAGAAGATAGAAACCCTAATCATCCTCAGAGCTCCACCATATTCTAGGGCATAGCTAGCTAGGCTAGATCTAGAGGGAAGCAAGCTTCACTTGGATTCTTGATCATGTCAAGAGCGTGCTTGGTATAGCCCCTAGTATCCACTTTTGTATCTTCCATTATTTATATGTTTGCTACGATTGATTCAACATTGTTCTTAATATTATTCATATTCCTAGTTATTATGTTCATCATCTACATTGATTATATGCTTAGTATAGTTAGATTATCATCATGTTCAAGCATAAGTTCATATAGCGCTCGCTCCAAAGTACAAGGGGTGAGTGGTCGACATTGTGTAAGCATGGTGTTTATATGTTGTTTACCTATGGATGCACTCCTTTCTATGGTAGATCACGGATGTGACACTCCCGTTGAGTCCTTTGTAGTACACTCCCCAAATATAGGACAAGTAGGGTCTAGTTACGAAGGAAGACAAGCTCTATTCTTAATCTTCCTTAGTAATATCCCTTATGTATAGATATAAAGTTGATCATAGCCATGACTACTAAGTGTAATTGCACTAATCAATGTATGCTTTGACTTGTAATTAAGAATGACTTAGGAATTATTCCTCTAATTTCTACTTAGCAATGCTAATGCCATAGAAAGGAGTACTCTGAGTGATCTTTTATCATTTATCATTACTTATCATATTTATCTCTTGACTTACCCCTGTTGTGAGTAGAATAGTGGTTATGATTTATTTCTCCATCATGTGTATAAGTCATCAATATATTCCGTCCGCTAGTCCTTCCCTATGGTAAAAATATAAATAACGATACCTGGAATACTCCCGGGTGAAGTGCTACGATGGTATATTATTTGTGCGCTTGCAGATCCCTTCATATATATTTATATTCTTTTTAGTCACAATGAAATACTTAAATTACTTCTTAGTGTCATTCTAATAGTGATGCTAGGTAGTACCAACAAGCATTTCTAGCATCATAGCTAGGGATGATAACTTAGCAAAAATGATGTTAAGAAATGTCAACAAACATTAGGTGGCTACTTAAACAAGTGACAAGTTAATAAATACCAACAATCATTTCTAGCACCGTTGTCGAGGAAGGTAGCTAGGCAAGAAGGAAATATTGATAAACTTGTACTTATTGATGTGATCAAGGAAAACCATTGACCTATGCTCAAATAGGCTTACCCTTGTTCTGTCTACTTTTATATCTTATGTAGGGTAATATATGACCGGTTTTGACCTTCTGACAAACTACGTTAAAGATCCAGAAGCATTAATCAGGAGGACTAGAGCTAAACTCAAGAAAGTCTCAACTTTAGAATCGAAAGACAACCAGACTCGGCGTAGCTTAACACTAGTTTTCGAAGCCATGGCTGACAAGACTCTCTGTGAATTCGCTGCTCTAACTACGACCAACATCCATACTGGACCCGCGATCAACATTAGAGACAATGCTTTTGAGCTCAAGCCAGCTCTCATCAACATGGTGCAAGCTAGCTAGTTTTATGGAAAGGCACATGAAGATGCAAGTGCTCATCTCCAATACTTCCTGGAGATTTGTAGCACTTTCACCATCAAGGGAGTTACCAGAGAGGCCATTTTACTTCGCCTCTTGCCATTCTCACTTTTGTGGAAGACGAAGTAATGGTTCTATGTCAACAAAGATAGAAACACTACATGGGACAATTGCTCCACTGCCTTCCTAGCAAAGTTCTTTTCTATAGGCAATACCAATGCTCTACGTGAGAGAATCTCAAGTTTTTAACAACATTATGATGAATCTATCCCTAAGGCATGGGAACACTTCCAAGACTACATATCAGAATGTTCTCATAATGGGATGGAGGATTGGCTACTCATGTAAACTTTCTATCATGGGTTGACAAACAACACTCGTGAGAATATGGATGTCGTTGCTAGTCATGCATTCTTGTCACTTACAATCGCACAAGCAATAGCTCTTGCGGAAAAGATGGCCTCCAACCAAGGTTGGAATGAAGAACGTCTTCAGACCTGCAAGAGAGATTGAGGAATGCATCAACTCAAAGAGGTAGACATGCTGACTGCCAAGATGGATCTGCTAATGAAGAGGTTTGAAGAGTAAGCCAATGAGAAGTAAGAAGTCATGTATATTCATGATTCCCACATGACCTGTGAAGAATGTGGCAAGACTAGGCATTTAGGGAATAACTGTCCTGAAACCCATGAGGATGTGAACTTCATCAACAACAACAATTATTGTCCTTAATAGAATCAAGGATGGAATCAGCAACAAAGGCCAACCTATCAAGGTAACTATCAAGGTAATAGTTACAATAATTTCAATAATCAACCATCCTTGAGAGAATTAATTTCTAGGCAAGCTAAAATTATGGAGGGCTTATCTAGAAAATTAGCTTCCAATGACAAAATCTTAGAAAATATAAATCATAGAATGGATAGCTTCTCCTCTGCTATTAAAAACTAGCATAGCTTTAATAACATTATAGAATCACAAATAGCTCAGCTGGCAGCTACTATTCCTTTGACCGACAAAGGTAAGATTCCGAGACAACCGAAAGATCTAGAAACTATAAATCTTGTCGATATTCACAATGCTGCAGGGTGCTACATAGAACAATCAACATGAAGATGGGAGGATTACTCCTTACCTATCAAGAAAGGTGATCCAGGAAGACCTGTCATCCCCATAGCTATTGGACCTCACATTTTCTAAGAGGCTATCTATGACTTTAGAGCAAGTGTGAACATCATGCCAAAGGTAATTTACGATAAAATCAATGGAGATACTCTGTTGTACACAAACATGTGTTTGCAGCTTGCAGATCAATCACTCTGCTACCCCAAGGGAATTCTTGAAGATGCCATTGTTTGAGTGGGAGAATCATATGTTCCGTAGACTTTGTTGTTTTGGAAACAGGTGAAGATGTAAGGGCACCCATTATCTTGTGTCGACCTTTTCTAAGCACCACAAAAGCCATCATCTACATGGATAGTGCAAAGATCTGCTTCACAATCAAGGATAGAAAGGAGAAATTCACTTTTAAGAATCGTACCTTGTAATCTCCTAGTCATCCACAGATGCCATATCTGCTTGAAGAGACAACAGTGAGCAAGAAGAGCAACAACTGGAGAAGAAGGAAGAACAAGGCTAGACAACCACAAGAAGAATCAATCAACATGATCAACACACTTCAATCGGAGTATGACCACCTCCTCGCTTCACCATTCCTTACCAAGAAGGAAGACCCTGGTGTACCGACGATCGAGCGCACAATAGGACAAAGAATCTTCCACAACACCTTCTGTGACATCGGATTGGGTGTCAATATAATGTCCAAGGTAACATATGAATACTTATTTGGCAATGAATCTTTGTTCCCTACATATATGCAATTGCAGATGGCAGATCAATCAATCCAATTTCTAGAGGGAATAGCGAAAGATATAATGGTAAGAATACAAGATCACTATGCCCCTAGCGATTTCATGGTTCTAGACATAGGAGAAGAAGAAAAAGATGTGCCCATCATCCTTGGAAGACCGTGTGATAGAAATGCCCAATTTATACAAGTTCCAGTATGGCTGTCCCCGTTTAACACGTTGACATGCACATACTTTCACTTATATAAACCCGGTAGTCCACCGAGTGTCATGAAGGACCTCGTAAATCAACTTCACAACCAAGATCACATGATTAAGCAAATACACATCACATACACGGAGTTGCAGTGGAATAAATATTATAGAAGAGTTCACAATTAATAGTACAAGTTTGGGTTCAAATCCGATTTGTGAAAACAACATAGCTTTCAAATGATTACAATAACATAAGTTCCAAATACATTGCTATCATAAGTGACATCCTCTGACAAAAGCATGTAGATGAGAATGCTATATGGATCACCGAGCCCTCCGGTGGTTAGCTGCCATCTTCAACAGGCTGATAACTTCACCGGCAACATGGTGGGATAAAACCCTGAGTACTTGAATGTACTCAGCTAGACTTACCCGATAGGAGAGAAATAAAAGACTCTCAAGGATATGTGAGGCTTATTTGGTGGAGTTGGTTGGATAGCATAACTTTGCAAAAAGAGCATTACTATCATGAGTCCTTACTTCTAATCTTTTAGTCAATATCTTAGCATCCATTTTGGTGAAGCTTATTATAGCTAGAGTTGCACCCAGTCTATAACAATCATTTGATTTATAAGCATCACATTAGTAACCATATTAGGTTTAACATTTTCATCCTCATAACCATCATATTCCATCATCACATTACTACGATGAAGTAACTCAGTCATAGTTTCTCACTATCCGGGAGAGATGGCAAAACGAATCGATTCCTAACCAGCTAGTGATAATTTGCTCACACAAACCAGGCATGCTTTGCAAGGGCAGCCTTTGGTCACCATTGGTACCATTCAGGTAGCGTTGCGGGTTTGCCCTGGGCTGCATACTCAGGAGCCAACCGGTTGCCAGAATGCATCAGGCCCTGCCTGCCCTTGGTCAAACCGGGCTCCCACACATACTTCCTTCCTCCAAGTATCTGCACCAACAAGACTAATCCTAGCCCGAACAGAGCTACTAGGCTTCACGATCGGAACAACTTATCTGGCCAGCTAAGTATGAGGCTGCGTTCAAAAATGACCGAGGCCCAACAATGATACGGTCCTTAATCGGCACAGACGGAATCACATGAGTCAACCTACAACATAGACTCCGTCCGGCCTCAATTTATATCATCATCATATGGTTATTTTCCACGATATCAAATATACCAACTATGACCAGGTATCCACCTATATCTCGCAAGTGACAGGAAATCACCCGACTTCTATCGATCTAAGCCTGGCTAAGCATAGATCGACCTACTCATCTAGTAAGGGTATAGGTACATATATAGTGGACAAGGTAGGGCAAAATGCAGCAACAGTTTCATCCAACTCCTATTACCTAATGCATCATACAAAAGTTATACTCATATGAATTTATAAAAAGAATGGGTAGGAGACTTAGAATGCTCTAGGACTTGCTTGGAATCTGACATAAAGTTAGTTCAGTTAGATTGCATCGTCTTGGTGACATCTCCTATTCTAGCACTTGCTTAGTCCTTCCATCTTGGGGATAGGCCCACCATACATCGTCCTCAGGTTCGGCTCCAACATCACATCCTTCTCGTGGTGCATCTAGGGTACCTAAATGAGGTGCAACAATGCATATGTATGAATGCATAGAAGTGCAATATGCAAAGCATTCATGAAAGCACACCAAACTTAACATAAGCACCTAGAGCTATTTAACTTAATCATCACTTAAGCATAACATAGGAGATGGCAGGCACATCCAGCATGACACACAAGATAAGTACATTCCCTATTGTAAGCATCTATCAATCGACAACTAGTTAATCATATTTATCCAAGCAAGAGTAAGCTAAAGCAATCAACCTACACATGCAGTTTCTAGACAGCAGCATAGCAGTGACGTGTTTTAACCATAACTTGAGATCTAGACATCCAATGAAGGTCCTAGACTTTCTGGAAAGCTTATAAAATTACCTACAACATTGTTATTATCACCAAAAGCTTATTCCAAAGCTAACTAGGTCAAACAATGAAATCCTTCAAATCTACATAGACCATAGACCAAACATGATAGATCATTTGTCAAATTCATAACTCCTAAACTATCAGGCCTATGGTTATGCAATTTGAACACAAGCAATATTATGAAATTAGATCCAACTTTGGTATTCACTACAACCACAGCAAACATCATTTACACCACAAAAATAATTGCACAAGCAAAACTGCACATGCAGCCCAAACAGCAGTGGTACAATTATAGACAGAAAATTGATAGGAACTTTAGAGAAACATAACTGGAGTTCTAGACCTCCAAAAAACATGAATCATAACTTTATGAAAATAATATAAAGTTACCTACAACTTTCTTATTCTAATCTTAAGATGATTCTACAGTTAACAAGGTCAATTAATCCAATAAATGCATCTTTATCCAAAACATGGACAGAATCTGATATGCAACTTTAAACAGCTATAACTAGAGTTTCACATGTCCAATAAATGTGGTTCTAGACTTTTTAGAGATCTTAGGAAATTGTAAACAACTTTGTTATAAACACCTAGAGCTAATTCTACTATTAACAAGGCCACACATTACCCACAAGGCAACCCTGTCTGGGTTTGGACAGAAATAGCCACAGAAATTTAAGAAACTATAAATAAAAATCTACTTAACCAAAAATTGTGATCTTTAGGTTTTTGAAAATCTTAATAAAAGTAATACAACTAATTTATTTTCATCAAAGCATGATTCAAAACTTAACTAAGCAAAATAATACAATTTTTCAAGTCTGTTCAGAATAGGAGCACGGTAACATAGAGCATTTGTTATTTTTATAGATCCTAAACTATCAATCATAAAATCCTAAAATTTTTACCAGCCATCAATCATCACATAAGCAGTTATCCAAAAAAAATATTGCATTTATTTGAGCATTACTACTGCAGTTATCAAAAAGACAAGTAAGCCTAGCATTAAAACTCTAACCTGCATAAATCTATTTTTACAGCAAAAAATTTAAACTAAAATATGCCATATTTTGACTATAATGCATAGATCTACTCATAAGGATTCCACAAAGTTCTCATTTGCTATTTTACAATTTTCTACAAATTACTATGAATTATACAATATTCAGCATTTTCTTGAAAAAGAAAAAGAGAAAACCGAAAAGGACAAACACTTCGCATCAGGACCCCTGAAAGAAACTTTAATTAAACCAAGTAATGTAGTCCCCATGACACTATTCACATGAGTTTTTAACTTTTCACATTACCCCCTGCCTTTTCTTCAACACTGTCCTAAGGCCTTTCACCTTCTTCAGATCGAGTAGGAGCAGGAGAAGGTCGGCGGGCCGACCGGTGGGGTGGCTCCCTGGCGGCGAGCTGCGGTGGTGGAGTGCCAAGGGGCCTGAATGGTCTGGCACAAGAGGGCCATGCACGCCCTGACCGCGTGCAGTTGCGGGCACAGGCAGTCGGCGGTGATGAGGACAGCAGTGGTGGCTGCTCTAGGCGAGGAAGGGCGCTGCGTCGGCTACGGCAGCTTGAGGGGAGGCAGTGAGGAGCGCGGGAGCAATGCGAGGATGTCCAGTGAGGGTGTGTGGCGATGGCAGCGAGCTCGGCCCGGTGGTGGCCATGGCGGACGCGCTCCACGCGAGTTGAGCAAGAGCGAGGAAGGCGATGGGGAGGACAGAGGGGAGCGCGAGGGCGAGTGGGAGGCAAGTGAGGGCGCTCTAGTGCTCCACAACACGAATAGAGAGGCAGGCGCATGGAGGCAAGGTGGACGTGTCGCGCCCATGCATGGTGACCATGTCGGCGTTTGATCAGCACGTGGCAGGCAATGAACTAGGCAAGGTGGGCGGTGTTTTTTTGGCCAGATCTGGGCTGAATCAGCGAATGGGCCCAAAACAAAGTTTGATCTACACAGGCTGCTCTTCATTTCTTATTTAGGGTGCCAAGCCATTAGATTAATAGATTAGTGGGTAATTAACCCCCAAGATGGCAGTGTCAACGTATTAAAAACAGTCATGGAAACTTGCTTTCGGAGGTCAAACCTCGGTCAAACTGAACCCAACTCTTTGTATGCTCTTCCTCATTGAGTTATCTCCCACTTTTATTTTTGGGTCAACTCAAGTTACTCAACAAAAACATGAGAATGCGTCATGCCTACCTAATGATGCTGTAATCTCGGACTTGAATATTCTTACGGCTGAAAACAACATTTCTTTCTATCTTGAGTCCACTGTTTGAGCAACCTAGAGGTTGAATCATGACTTGGTCCAAAAATAACATTTGTTGTATAGATCCTAATCCTCAACTTTTCTTAAAGGTTAAACATCATATCTTGAATATAATCTATAGTTCCACTTTGGTAAAAGCAGCATCGCGATAAAACTTAAAACTAGGGTTTTAGGCCAATTGAGACATTTTCTTGATATTTGCTCAACATGAACCCTTTTTGACTTTGTTGTAGAGTTCATCTAGAGTCGTTTGGGCAAGGTTACAAGGTTTGGTTGACATCTCATGTTCTCCTTCACTTAATAGTACAATCTAAGTAAGAATATGACTTATCATTTCATGTGACTTTTTGATTCCAAACTTCATGAAACTTTTCTAGTCATAGTATAGATAGAGAGTGATGTGAGACACATGAAAGAAGCACATCCAACATTACTCAAACATACTTTTTGAAAGGGGGCAACATGTAAGTAAAGGTGCATTGTCCAAGTTAAGTTGTGGCTCATTTCTATAGGTTTGACCTTGACACCTTCATCACCACTTAACCTATCATGTTTGAGCTCGAACTCACTACTTAACTGGTGACAAACACCTGGGGTGTTATAGACCATTCCTCAACACTACCAACGTGACCATCTATGTCGGATCTAGACAAGTCCACTTCTAATTTTCAAGAGAAAAGATACATTGCTATTTCAATAGTTATACCACTTATGGACAGTCAAAGAAGACCCGCTCCAAGAGGAGATGCCGAGCATCTCAACGTCGAAGGAATCAACTCCCCAAGAATGAGGAAGAAGTAGAAGTTGTGAAAGATGAATCTACTCCGCCAATTTCAAGTCCACAGACCAAGCAGGAGTGGAAGGAAAAGGTGGCATCAGCATCAAAGTCACAGTCACAAGATGTGCAACCATCAAGGTCTCCATCTCCGGGGCCAACTAATGCACCCAAAGAATAAACAAGACTGGAGAAAAGTCCTGTTCAGAGGACTTAAAAATCCGAACTCTCGCCTAAAGGTAACATTGGTAGTTATCTATATTTACTTTTTAGCATTACATGAATTATTTTCACTTTTAGCATGTTTACTTTCTGCATTAACATTGCATTTAGAAAAGAAAACAAAAATTCCATCATTGCATTACTGCATTACAAATCCTAAGCCCCATGTGAATAATCTTTACCGTGTGTAAAAACCCGCAAGAATATTCACCGTGGTGGCATAAAAATTAAATAAAAATACCATGCATACATTTTGTGATATTTCATTATGTTAGAAAATCCAAAAATATATTAGAAAGAGATCTTGCTAAAATTTTGCCAGTCCAAAAAAATGTTTTCAATCTCAAGAACAACTAAATCTTTGGACGGCTAACCGCTAACTCCTTCATCCTAATCCGTTCCACGAGTTTTGATGTTCTTGTTGACACTTTGCAGGATGATGCATGAGATCAAGAGCAAGTTTACCCGATTGTATCTATCTCACTTCACTTGATGAATAAGAAGGATATCCGCTAGCAAAACCGCTATGAGAAAGACTACGACAATATCCAGCTTGGGGAAGGGCATCCCCGTGTATCTAGATAAGTATTTCTTTTCCTTTTACAAGTGTGCTTTATTAGATAAAAAAGAGATGGATAAACAACTAAAAAAATAAAAATTATCTTAGCTAGTTATATATATTAGTGAGGTGTGATCTAAATAAAAACAAAATAGAAAGTGTGTGTCTAGTTTTCTTTAAGTTTGATTTTTAAGAGCTAAATAAATAAAAAGGACTCTAAAGGTAATCTCTTAAATGGAAATAATGAATAGTTGTTTTGTTTTAATTTCTTTCAAGTATCTAGTTTTTAGCCATTAATTCTCCTAAGTTTTTGATAATACTGTTTTGATATGAGAATTTACTCTGAACTTAAAACTCGTGGATAGCTGTCACATCCTAAAATTTCTATTTTGGGTTGTGAATAGAAAACACTAAATAAAATAAAAGGTTTCATGAATTTTCTAAAATTTTCCAAGATTTAATTATATTGTTTATAATTTAAACAATGGAAAATGTGATTTTCTCAAACTTTTGTAATTCAGTTTAATATGTTTGTTGGGAGCATTAATTTTATTGTGTGGAAAATTATTTATTAAAAATCCCAGTTAAGCTATGGAAAAGTTTATTCTATTTCCAAAATTAAAATATAAGTTTTTTTTTAAAAATGAAATACCTATATTCAATACCTATATCCAACCTAATCTCTCCTTCATCTAACGTGATCATATAGTTTTTTATTCTTCTCTCTAGTCTTTTGGGCCATTTCTCCTTTCTTTATATTTATTTGTAATCCTCATGACCATTTTCTCTTGCACGTGTTTTCTTTCCAAGTAATCATGAACCACCAGGCCACTAGCAGTCTCCACATAACCAGCCTTTGCCGCCCACTCATGCATGCATGCATGCAAGATGCACCAACGCCCACCACAGAACAAAATTGATTGTCCACTTTCTTCCTTCTCGTTCAATTATTTTCCATCACCAGTTACCCAAATGCCGTTTCTTTTGTGGTCATGACTCTGAAGCTCCACTAGCGACGGCCTTCAATTAATTCCACCGCCTGGCAGTCCTCTCAGCTGCCTTGCCGAGCCTATAAAGTGCCTGGCCTGTCCCTCCTCCATCTCACGCTACTGCTTCCGAGAGCCTTCTCTCTGTTGGCATGTGCACTGTCATTCTCTGAGTTCCAGTGCAAACGCCGCCGGTGTCGTTCGTCAGAATCCCCTTGAGTTGCCGTTCACCGGCCTTCTAGCGGCTACTCTGGTGAGGGTTTCCTCTGATATCGCTATCATCATCTCCGATCACAGCAATTAAAGTATTGATCTTTTCCTTTTGATTATATTTTTTTATCACGGCATACGACCATGCCCTGGTGCTATCAAAGATCGGCGCTTTGCAGCAGTGTTCATCTCTCGAGGCTTCCTATCTCGTTTCACTGCAATTTAGCGATTCAAGGTGAGAAGCTTATCTGCATCGCAACCTTTCAGTTTTGCATCCCCTTTCACGCCCTGATGTATGCGTCACCTCCTACTAGCTTGCTTAAATTCTTTGCTAGCTTCTTTCCATGCCGTAAATACCAATTAGATTATCAGTTTCTCATATGGATGTTGACGCATCTCATGTGCATGCATACGCAACCCTGTATGCAGATGGACATGGTCAGTACAGTACCTTGATGATGGCAGCTTGCAACATGCTAATATCATATATGCCTTGTCTGATCTTCTATTTTCCAAAGAAATTCCAATCCAGCGATTCCATAAATCTCAGCAACATCGATCCAGTAATTCTAAAAATTTTCTTATAGCAATCCATTCTTGACCTTTCACATACTCATCTACTGTTCATCATGGCTTTTCTAAGTCCTTCCTGATTTTATAAATAACGTCTAATTTGCATTTCTTTTTCCTAAATTCAAAAGCTTACATCTTTTTAATCGCAGTTTGGCTTTAGGGTGTTTTTGCGCTCACACGATCAGAGCCGAGACCTAGATATTAGTGACGCTTATAGTTTGTTTTTATAATATTGGATGTACTGTTTTTGGTAATTAGTGATGCTTGTTTCCCGTGATTGCTATCTCTCGAAGAAAAGATGTCCAAGGTTGATCGAGATGAAACATTCTACTGTCTGAGCAGCCTTTTGGAGGCAAGTGTCCTTGACCTTCTTGCACCGATATTTATTTTATTTTGAGTTAGTGTAGATAGCCCTTTAGTTGCATGCAGAGTCTTAAATTGAATCCCATGTTAGGGTTTACTAGAGTTTGTGATATATCATCCTTGAAATCAGGGTTTTGGATGGGTAGAATCATGCTTAGCCTTACAGTCTTGGGATGGGACGGGTTTAATGTTAATATTGACTAATCATATATGCAACATGGGGGGTTGGTAATGTTTTAGAAAAGTGGAGAATAGGAATCCGGCAGGATGGAAGGTTTGGTTGAGTATGGTTTGTGATATGACATGGTGGATTCCATGTGTATGATGGTGGTTGAATGATGGGTTTGTGCTCGTTCCTGCCTAGATTCTAAGGATTGGTTCATGGACAAGTAACCCGGCTTAATAGCACAACTATGAGGTCTGGATGGGCTGGACCTGGCCAAATAATTAGTTTCCTCTAAGGTTTGTTAGCATTGGGGTGGTTTGTGTGGCACAAGAGGGGTCCCCTAGGGTCGTTGACTTATGTACGGGGGAGAAACCATAGTGAAGGTGCTAAACAAGCTTAGAGGAGCTTTTTGTAAAGGCCTTGTAGTGAAACCCAGCCGCACATTCTTGGAAATGTGATGTGGGACTTGCAAACCACGACAATTGGGAATCACGACTCATGGTGAAAGTGTGCAACCTTTGCAGAGTGTAAAACTGATATATCAGTTGTGCTCATTGTAACATCCCAGATGTTAAAAAGCAGCTAAAACATGATCATGAGCATCATCATGTGTAAGCATCAAGTATTGTTGCATAAGTGCACCTTATGTTCCAAGTTAAGTACTCATATGTATCACATGTTGCATTGATAACACTACCATGTTGCATTTATAAAGGTTTCACATGTTGCATATGTAGAATCTCATGTGTTGCAAAAGTCGTGTTTCAATATAAGTATGTCTATGTTTCATATGCTTTATATGTCACATGAAATGATGATATTTCTAAATCAAACGTGTTAACTTTGAGCTCCAAAGGTTGAACTAATGCTAGCTACACACTTAGTCATTTTTATGGTTACGTCCCTAGACCCTAGTTAATAAGTCCAAACTTTGGAGAGTTAATAAATGAAATGTTAAAAGTGAAAGGGTGTGCAACACTTCTTACATGGTTTGGTGTAATACTAGATTTATGTCATTATACTTTTAAGTGTTTTGTGTGATGACTAGATTAATCAATAATTAGTTCACCTAAGTAGTTAACTACAGCTATTTACAAAACCCTAGTGTACCCCCTGATGTTTTGGATCTGAAACATGATATTTCGATCTCTAATCCTTCTCCTATCTTCTCATCCTTTCTCTTTCACTTCTTCTCCCCTTAAGGAATGTTGGAGCTTAGATCATGAGGATCAACTTCTCTTATTTAACCTTGGTCTAAATCTGCCTTTATCTTGCTCAAATTGGAGAATGTTGCAGTTGTTCTTGGGTTGCAACAAGTGCAACATAACTAGATGTTGCATCCTGTCTCTCTCTGTTCCTTCTCGAACCAGCAAGGCATCGCCACCTCCACCTTGCTGCTTTGCCGCTCGCGTCGCACCGCTTGGTCTCGCTAGGCCACACAATGGATCACGTGGTCGGGATCGAACATGACCTAGATGCCCTAGAAGACTCCCTTTGACCTCGTCCAGTCACCACCTCACTTTCTCCTCCTCCTCGCTGTCACCTCCGCATCCACCGTGCGCTCTTGCAAAGCCACACAATAGCCGTCAAGCCAGGTCGTGAGCATGAGATGGACGCCTGGAAGCTGCTCGAGCTCCCTTCTTAAGCCTTGCCACACCCATCGTCTATTCCTTTCCCCTATTCGCTAATAGCGTCACTGTGGAGTTCATGATCGCCGATCCAAAATTCACCGTCATTACCTCACCTCCACCAAATTCGTCTTGCCATCGTGATCGCCCATGATCTGTGGATCCCTTGAGCCAGCTAGCACCATCCCAACTCGTAAGAGTTGGCCATGGAGCCCTTTCTTCCCGGCGGCGATCATAGCGTCGCTGCATGCCTCATCACCGTGCCAGGCCACTACAGATCCTCTCCGCGCCACACTTCTTTCAATGTCTACTCCTTGTATCACCCTGATCCTCATGCTCACTTTGGTTTTCATAGTGGAGTCCGAGACGCGTCAATACGAGGTCTTGCCACCAGAGTTCACCGTCAGAGCCACTATTCCCGATGATCACGAAGTTGCATTGCCTCACGAAGTCAATCAGCATGTGTTTCCAACACAGGGTGAGCTCCTGAGTGCAACCATGAAGATGGTTTAGTCTCCACCGCTCTATATAAGACAGAACGTGGCCGCACCGATGAGCTCTGTCTTGCCAAGCCGCCATGACAAGGAGAAGCCAGCTTCGCACGCGAATTCACCTGATTAACCCCTTGGGTGGATACACAGAGTAGTGAGGGGTGTTGATGTTTGTAGCTGCATCGGAGGTGTCACCGTGGGCGGTACCATGCTCGTTGGAGCTCCGCCAGCCGCCTTGCTTGTCGATCTACGCGTTACCATGCGAGGGAGGGAGTAGTGTCTCTTGGAGAGTGTTCTCGAAGTTGAGTGGAGCATGGCGAGCTTGAGAGTTTCACCGGAGGTGCCGTCGCTAGCCAG
Organism: Saccharum hybrid cultivar R570; assembly: GCA_038087645.1. NCBI lineage: Eukaryota > Viridiplantae > Streptophyta > Magnoliopsida > Poales > Poaceae > Saccharum > Saccharum hybrid cultivar. Next base: position 3,532,144 of record JAQSUU010000270.1, read on the forward strand.
AGCGACCTCGTCGGAGATCTGAGCGCCGCCGTCGTCGTCACGGTGCACTTTGCAAACCTCAGGGAGAAGGGAAGATGATGTCCCAGGGTGCGGAAGGATAAGAGGTATCCAGTGGAGGTCTTGGTGTCGCCCAAGGCCTCGCCGTTGCGACGCTCGCCTTGGTCGGAACGATGCCGGCGTCGGTCGACGGCAAGAACAGGGGAGAAGAAAGGCCAGCGAGCAACCTGGGCCGCAGCCGCAAGCTGGGCCGGCTCGGATCTGGCCGAGAGGGAGAAAGAGAAAGAGAGCGGGCTGCCTACTGTGTTGGGCCGCCGTTTGAAGTGGGCCGGATCAACAGTGGAGAAGAGCCCGTGTTCTTATTTTGTTTTTTTTTTGAAAAGAATATTAAAACGGGAACTTGTAAAATCTATAATAAGATAAATAGACATGATAAAATTATGAAATAATTTGTGTAGCTCTTTTATGATGTGATTAACGTGGGAAAAATATAAAATGGTACTTTTCTATAATTTTTCTATGGGTAATAATTAGCTCTTTTAATTAATAAATGTAACTTCCATTAATTTTATAGAATAAGATATTTATCCAAAAATTATGAAACTTGGTAGGAATACTTTATATGCTTAGATCTACCTCCCCTAAATTTATGGTACTGTTTTGGTGATGTGTAATCATATGCTTAATAATATGCTTTTGTTTAATTAGTAATAAATGAGAAATTAATTAGGATAGTTCCTAAATTGAATTGGGTGCACTTTTGGATTGATTGTAGCCCTTGGAACACTCCAACCCTGTTGTTTCTTGGCGACTTAATGCTTTTCATGTTATCTTCATGGTTATCTTGCTAGTAATAAATAAAATAGTTATTTATCTAATTGGTTAATCAATACATGTGATTAGGTCATGTAGTGATCCTTGTTTAATCTTCATGGTTACACTTAGTATAATGATAAGTTATATATCTTGCCATGCTCAACTAGTATAATAGGATAAGTGTAATTTCCATGCTAGATAACTAATTAAACTTGTTAGTTAAATAATTGATATGCTTTTATAATAATAACTATAGTTTCATGACGAAGGATAGTTGTACTCAAATAGATACACTAGTGTTTATCCTTTCTAAATGTCCCTTTTATGTTATGTCTTGTTGATCATCATGCATCATGGCATGCATTCCATCATGTTAAAGTAGTGCATCATTTATTACGTGTAGTATGTACGAAAGTGAGAAGACTCGTGATGATCAAGTCTTGGAGTAGATCTATCCACCAAAGGTTCTGGTGTCTAATAGAACTATCTTTGGGAACTAACCTTCTCTGCAACGAAGGAAAGCCCCAGTGTATATCACCCTTCTATAGCTTTACAAATCTTTATGATGATTAAGTCTTGTGAGATGTGCATTAAATAAATTAGGAGTTGGTTTATACCATTGTTGCATGATTACCTTGATATCCAGATATCCTCAGATATACCCTATTTTTATGAAAAGGTCATTACCTCTTATGTTTAGTAATGCTTAGTCTTCGATGGAAGTCGAACGATGATTTCATCATTTGAGAGTAACGGTTTTACCATGCTCGTCTCAACTCTTAATGGGTTGTGAATACCTGGATGTTAATTTTGTTAAATTGAGACCAGGTAGAATCTTGGCTTGCGTTATGGTTTGAGGCCTGACGTAGTGACCCCGCTTGTGTCAGAGCTGTCCGTGATCGTGATTTGTGGTACTGGCCACATACTCCGGTAAGCCCAACATCTAGGCTATTCCATTATGGGAAACGATAACTACGCACTGGGAGTGGAGAGATGGCGGGAGTATTGTGTACCCATGCTTGTGAATGTGTTAGGCTTGAACGATTCCAAGAGGTGGGATACTAGCTCTCGGGTAGCGCTGGACCTATTCCCATTTTGGAGGATCTGAGTGAGGGTTGATATATGTAGGTTTGGGTCTGCAGACCTAGATCTGCATATGTTATGTGGTAAGGAAACCCTAGCTGGGCCAAACCGATTTGAATCGCCGTAGCTTCTCGGTGAAGAAGACTCGATCAACTGTGATGCATCATAGTTAATCAATGAAACATGGATACTAATGGATAAAGGATGATATGACTTGGACATGAGCTTGATGAGTAAAGAAGTGATTGATTTAGACCAGGTGCTAATTGGATACTGATAATAACTTAATACATAGCTAAAAGATTGAAAGTAAGGATTCACTTGTAGTAAGCTTTTCTGCAAAAGTTACTTCTTAATTCTACCTTACCTTTAAGCCAGCATATCCTTGGAGTCTTTTCTTTAGTCGGGTAAGACTTGTTGAGTACCCTCAAGTACTCAGGGTTTGTTAACCCCGGTTGCAGGTTTTGACTTGAGCAGCTTAGTGAGGTCATGTCGATGGGCTCGACATGGTCTGGCTACCTCTTCTACCTTAGATGTTTCTTCTTGGATGCTTCTACTATCTACTCATCTTTTGAAGCTTAGGTTAAAGTTTAACTTATACAAGTTTTGTAAACTGATGTTATATTATTCCGCACTCCGATGTAAGATATTTTATATCAAATGTTGTAATATTGTAACAACTCCTTTGTTGATCCTGTATGAGTTGTAAAACGTGGATGATTCGGGTTTCCCCAAGGACACCTGACAGACTACCGGAGTTGTCTAGCTTGCATGTGCAGCTACCAGAAGTCTATAAGACAATGGTAGGCACATGTGGGCCATATAATTTAGGTGGTTCTACCACCCTAAAGTTTCAGAGCTCATACATTGGATCTGCTACAACATTACTTGTGAAAACTTCAAAATGATTTTGCAAGTTAAAAGTTTTTGAAGGTAACAAACTAAAAATGTTCTTGAATGTCCCTTATGCTTGCTATAAGACATGAGGAAGACTGTCTGGTGAATCAAGTCGAAGCTGACAAAAAGGTTCAACTCTTCTTCAACAAGTCAAAGTGGAGAGGCAAACTTCTTCGACAAGTCAGATAAAAAGTTGAACTTCTCTGACAATGTTCTGTGGAATGTCTTTTCAACATCCCGTCTACTATGATGAAGATAGTGTATAAAGTATTGCCCTATATAAGTAAGTTATATACTAACTAACTTGGTGAAGATGTACAAGATGAGCATGCATCATATCAATCACATAAGATATAATGATGTTGAGCTTCTCTCCTTAAATTTTAGGGATAGGTATTCTACCTGTTAGCTATTTCCATTTATAATAATCTCATCACGAACCTGGTTTTTGCCACATAGCCACTTTTCATGATAATTGCTCCGTGAGTTTCCAAATCCTTAGGGAAGTGACTGGACGCATTTAAGTACACTACCAACTCAACATAGAAACCGGGTCTTACTCCTTCACTTGTTGATCGATGCGTGTGTCATGTCTAGGTTTCCTACCCTGACACATGCTATTTTCCTTAACCTTAATGATCGGAAGAATTTGATTAAGAGTCATTGCAATGCTGATCTATTATGGAGCCATGATCCATGACTACAATACAGCGTCAAAACCTAGGGTCTCCTATTGACCATGGCCATAGAAATGAAATACTACTGGTTGCTCACTGATATCTAGGTCTATGGACGTGCTCCACTATAGTTCATAATTCATGTGCTCTCACTCCTTGATCTCTTCTGTGAATTATTTTGTTCCAACGGAAGATCCTAATTTTTGGAAAGTTACTACAATTATGCCTTATAACGGTGTCATGATTAGTGACAGTGTTATAGTGTCGCATCTTGGAACCTCTTATGGTTGGCTGCCATAAGGGAATACATGGTACTTGCTATAACAGGGTTTATGATCCTGATCCATTATATTTCGCAGTTGATGATGCTTTCGTCTCCTTGAAATTTCTTTTAAGGTAGTCCATATCTTATGGATTTACTATGTACCTTGTTAATCACAACCATCATTTTGATATCGGTTGTAATTATTGAACCAATCCTGGCTGCTTTGTGAATGTCTGGCAAATATATATGCTTGACATGTTTCCTTTTCCATTATATACCCCACGGATTATATCATTCTCTAAATCTCGGGATGAGATTTTTTAAGGGGGGAAGGTTCTAACATCCCAGATGTTAAAAAGCAGCTAAAACATGATCATGAGCATCATCATGTATAAGCATCAAGTATTGTTGCATAAGTGTACGTTATGTTCCAAGTTTTGTACTCATATGTATCACATGTTGCATTGATAATACTACCATGTTGCATTTATAAAGGTTTCACATGTTGCATATGTAGAATCTCATGTGTTGCAAAAGTCGTATTTCAATATAAGTATGTCTATGTTTCATATGCTTTATATGTCACATGAAATGATGATATTTCTAAATCAAACATGTTAACTTTGAGCTCCAAAGGTTGAACTAATGCTAGCTACACACTTAGTCATTTTTATGGTTAAGTCCCTGGACCCTAGTTAATAAGTCCAAACTTTGGAGAGTTAATAAATGAAATGTTAAAAGTGAAAGGGTGTGCAACACTTCTTACATGGTTTGGTGTAATACTAGATTTATGTGGTTATACTTTTAAGTGTTTTGTGTGATGACTAGATTAATCAATAATTAGTTCACCTATGTAGTTAACTACAACTATTTACAAAACCCTAGTGTACCCCCTGATGTTTCGGATCTAAAACATGATATTTTGATCTCTAATCCTTCTCCTATCTTCTCATCCTTTCTCTTTCACTTCTTCTCCCCTTAAGGAATGTTGGAGCTTAGATCATGAGGATCAACTTCTCTTATTTAACCTTGGTCTAAATCTGCCTTTGTCTTGCTCAAATTAGAGAATGTTGTAGCTGTTCTTGGGCTGCAACAAGTGCCTTTTGCTTTTTCTCGTTTTCCTCCCTCCTTTTTGGCCCACTCCAGCTCTTGGCCCAACCCACGGCCCACTCCACTTTCTTTTGCACAGCGCGCATAGCAGACCGCAGTACCAGCAAGCCCAGGCCGTAGCCCAGCTCAGCTAGCCTAGCAGCACCCCACCTCCCCTTGGCCCGCATCATCGGCCTGCTCCCCAAGCTCGCACGCGCCCCTCCGCATGGGCCTTGGCCCAGTGCCACAGCAGCAGCTGGCCTATGCTATAACCCAGCCCAGCCTAGCGTAGCCCACACCGTGCCCCTACCCCTATGCCGCTACTAGAGGATCCTGCTCGCCAGGCTGCTGTTGATAATTGTTAACGCACACAGAAAAGGATCCGCAAGCGAACGGATATCAGTGAGCATTTCACCCGGGAGATATTTCCAGAGTATCGTATTTGTTTATCCGTAAAGAGAAAGCATGTGATGACTAACCTAAATCTATACTTAACCCTAGGCCGCACTACAAGGTAGCGAAGATATAAGCGATTAGAGAAGACTACGACGATAGTCTGGTTACAACCTATGGTAAGCTATGAAACTATTAGTGTATGGGGACATACCGATGGAAAAGCGACACCGCAAAGGATGCTTGACCAGGGCACTTAATCCTACCAATCCTTCTAACGGGATGTGGGGTACAAAGGATTCGGCCAGACAAGGGATATCTACGAGTATCTCTAGCCTAAGCACCACGCTTACATTACAGACGATTACCCTACCCTCTAAAAAGGAAGAGAATAAAGTAAACTCGTAAACCATAGAACAATAACAATAACGTACTTACTTAGTATTAGAAGTGGAATTACCGAAGAATCCTAGAACCAAGCCTCGAGTTAGGAGACTTGATCCCGCAGGTACAAGTCGGAGAGGAGACACCGACATGCCAGGCTTTCTCCAACTCTCCCTCCACTCTAACTCTCTCAATCTAGAAGAAGAACTCTAATCTCACATGGAGACTACAAAGCTAATCTCTCTTATATGTGCCCTAAGAGAGAGATCCATTCAAGGGACCCCTCTTAGCTGATCCCAACAAGAAATAATGAATTAGGGTTTCATGGGATGCCTCCTCCAGGGGCTAGGGGCCTTGCTTATATAGCAATCTAGGAAGCACCATAGCCCTTAGATCAAACTGACCTTGATCTACGATTATTATTGATCCTCAAAGGTGGTGGAGGCATGATCCAGGAGGTGGAGCCTGATTGGCTACCTGGGTGGGGTGGCCGCCCCTAGGGCTAGGCGCCCGCCCGGCTTTCAGGCCTGTTTCGCCTCCGGTTTGTTTCTAGAGTCTTCTCGTATCTTCCAGATTACAGAAAAGTTATGCGTGGCCCTGTTGTCTCTATGTAAACCTGACATGTGGGCCTTCCTTGGTTCTTTATAGCTGACACCTTGTAGAAACAGACATTCACCAAAACTCATGGAATTGTGTCAGTAAACCCCCTATATCTAAGTGGTAATTATTGTTTAGTCCTTTTTCATGCTATGTTGATGGTTAAAAATAATACTTATCTACCGTCAACAAACTCCCCCAAGCTTACCCTTTGCTCGTCCCTGAGCAAAGATAAACTCGGCGATGGATCAAGAGTTGCTACAATGCTTTCACGCCTCAAAAGTACACATGCGTTCAAACAAGAATTCTCCTTCGGTTTAGAATGAACTATCCTAACTTCAAACTTACCCATATTACCTTTTACCATGGGGCTTGTAGCCGTCACTTGGGTCTTGAGCAGTTGAAAGACAAAACGGTCAAGTCAAGCGCTATGTCTCAAGCTCTTTGATCAACCATTATTCCGGAGTTTTGCAGGGTTTTCAAATAAAACTCAGAGATTCCTGTGTATGACACTTTCTCGTCTCTCCTTTATGGTATTTCTGGATCCTCACCAAGGCATTTATGATGTATGCCTTCTCTCTTCTCTCTTGTCTCAAAATATGTGGTATTTTTGGCATAAGGCATAGTAACATTAAACCTTGTCTCTCTCATGCTACTTTTAATAGGTCTATCTAGAGCTCATAGGTGGGAGACAAGGAATCCATACTTGCAAACATTTACTGCATAGTCCGACACATGGATCCAGAGGGACAAGTCCGGCCATATAGTCAAATCAAGATGTGCATGTGTGTGATCCTAAATATGGGCTGAGTGGATATGTATATATAGTGGTAATGATGGTGGATGTAAGTGGAAATGAAGGGGTAGAGGAAAAATGGTGAATATCCAGAGGGACAAGCAGCTAAGCTAACATGTGAAAGTGTTTCCTAGTCTAGTAAGCATGTATATATGGCTGTGCTAGGAATTAAACTCTCATCATACAGGAACTCATCATGCTGGATTTTTAATTTTCAAAGATAAATTCTCCAAAACTCTAATATCTCTAGGAGCATGATAAACAGCAGCTCAAAACCTTCCCATATCATATCCGCCAACTACCTAGACTTAGATCAAGCATTCGCTACCCATGAGTTTTAGGTTTAGAGCAAATCTTAGATCAAAACAGTTGTGTCTAAAGCTCAGGAGAGTTCAAGGTTGAAAACTAGGTACTTGAAAGGAATTACGGTAGAGCAACTATTCATCATTTCCATGCAAGAGCTTATTTGAGATTCTTCTTTTATTAACAACTTCTTTAAGAACAAAGACAAACAAACTAGACACACCCTTTTATTTTGTTTCTATTATTTTAGAACATTATTATTACTAAATAAGAAAACTCATAAAGAATAAGGTAAAACTGAGAGAAGAAAATACTTAGCTGGATACATGGGAGTGCTTTCCCTCAAGCTGGATGTTGACGTAGTCGTTCAATCTTATGAAGTAGCAGATTGGCAGCGGGGATGTTCTTCCTCCTCTAGTGGAGCATTAATTGATGTTGATGATTGTTGAGACAGTGCTCCACCAGTGGATAGAACATCCACTTGCTTGTTGGCTCTTCTTGGTCCTTCAAATTCTGTGGAACTCAAATAGACAACAAAACTTGTGGAATAGATTAAGTGTTAGTGGTTGGCCACTCAAGCCTTAATTGTCTAGAGTTTTTAAGATTGTTCTTGATTCTTTTAAGCAGAGTTTCAACTGGATTTCTCTCAAATACTTTTTATATTTTTATAATGCAGAGAAAGTCTAACAAGATGAATGCATATTTATTTTTATTTTATGCCACCACAGTGAATATTCCTATGGGTCCTTACATGCCACAAAATTATTCACATGGGGCTTATAATTTATGATGCAGCAAAGCAAACATATATTTATTTTATTTTCTAATGCAATGCTAATGCAGAAAAGTAAACATGCTAAAAGGAGAATGATTATGCAACTTCTGAGGGAAACTGATGCAATGCTGAGAAAGGATAAATATGGATAACTACCGATTTTACCTTTCGGCAAGGGTTTAGTCTTTTTAAGTCCTCTGAACAGGACCTCTTACCATGTTCATTCTGTAGGTGCACCATCTGGTCCCATAGTAGAGACCTTGATAGCTTGCACCTCTTGAGATGGTGTCACCCATGTTCCTTGCTCTTCCAGCAGTTTGAAGTGAAGTACAAATTGTGGAAACTGGCAGCATCTTGCTCATTGTACATGTTCATAGGTCCAGGATATTCACTTGTAGGATTCTTGGGGAGTTGACAAGCTCCTCTACTGTTGTGTTCAAAGTTGATCCTGCCCATAAAGACAAGGCAGAGATCAAGTTCATGGGCTCTGTTGGTGGAAAAACACCAACAAAACCAAAAGTTTATTCTTCTCTAACCTTAGGCATATTGAGCAAGATAAAGTTGATGTTTATGTGTTTTGCTTGAACTTGACATGGGTGATAGGATCAAACAATGAGCATGAATGTAGCATTAAATCAATTGGGCAGATCAGATTACTCAACCTTATAGAAGGATAGTCTATCTATGCATATTGTGTAATAATTTCATGATTATGACTATCAACTTCCAAAGAAAAGACGTGCAATCATTTCAGATCATTAAGTTAAGATTATAAGATCAAGAAAGTGGTGACAGGAACAAAGATTAGAGAACTAAGCATGTTGAGTTAATTAGGTTGGGTCAAATGAGGTTGTAACTCAAACATGATTGGTTCTCTATTTATGTGTATACTAGCATCAAGGAAAGGATTTTAATGTGATGATCACTAACCTTAGGATGTTACCTTTAATGTTAGAGCGTGCTGGCACTATAACACCTTGTGGAAGTTTTCCTTCATTGGTCATTCTTATTCTTTTGTTTATGCGCCAATGTCTTCTCTATTGCACTCCTTCTTTCTTATATTTAGTAATGCCATGTTTCGTTCTCTCTTTAATTTGTGCTTGGACCGTTAGCCCTTCTTATTGTTTCATTCCTGTGAATCATTAGTGGACACACATACCCAAAGGAGTATACAAGTAATGATAGGGGCATTGTTGTCACAAAGCTAAGGGTCAGTTTTTATGCTATAGAAGAATTTATTTGAACATACTAGCACAGAAACATTCACTATTACTTCTTTTTCTAGATGATTGATTTTATCTTATATTTGATTATCATATATAGGCATTATGAAATAACTCAAACTTATAGAAATAAAGCAATAGTAAACTGAGAGATTGCAAACCAGCGTGTAGAGCGATGAGAGCATGATAGGAGGAAGGTCATGGTTGGATCATCTAAAGGAGTTGGCCTTCCTTCCTCATGCATCAGCTTCTCAATCTAGTGAAGGTGCAGAAAGTTGCATGCTCTTCTCTTGTCAATTTCCAAGAGTGCTTTGATTGTGGATCTTGTTTTGTGGCACTCTTCTTCTTTCTCTTTGGCTATGAATGAGTTGTGTCTCCCTTGTGTAAGATTATTATGTCTCTCTTCATCTCCAGTATGAGTTTATCTCAGGACTTTCCCAATTTGAATTTAGGAGTTTCTCTGCAGGGGTTAGTCTAACAAAATATCTGACATCTACTATAGCATACTGTCGGCTCAAAAATCAACCTAGACACCACGTCTAATTTGATTTAGGAAGGCATTCTAACCGCGCGCAATTAAAAGCCTTTGAAAGTAAGATCACTACCTCCTAAATTAAGCACCATGCCTTATTGAAGAGATGAATGAAACTACTCCAAACCTAAACATATACAATAGTAAATGGAGGCAGCATTAAAGCACAATAGAGATTTACTCAAAAAGTGATGAAAGAGCATGATTGTTATTTAGCAAATTGAGCATGTCTTAAAGGTAGGGACAACCGAGATAATGTACCAACATGGCAAAAGATGTTTTCATGGGAGCATATCCCCCAAGCTTGAATTTTGTAAAAATTAAGATTGGATGAATGTAATTCAATGTTGCATAATGATTGGTTGGACATACCTTGCATTTGTTGTTCCTTCAATCTTTCTGCTCCAACCTGGAATGGTTAGTGACAAGAATACCCAAAGGAATATTTTCACAATTATAACTATATGCTCATTTCACAAGGGTAGCGCAGCAGAAAGGTGAATACTCATATCATGGTCTGAACAGTGCTTGTTTTAGGACACTAAGCTTGTCCTTGGGAAACCTTCAAGATATGAATTGGCAAAGTGGTTTCCCCTCTAGCACTAGTTTATGTGTACTAATCTCAAGATTCAACACAACGAGATCTGCAATGTTTATGATAAACATATGTGTCTTCAACCACCCTTTCAAAATCTTTAGGAACAGGGAGCATAAGGGGGTTGAAGATCTCGTGTGGGGCAATGTTATAGAGACTAAGTGAATCAGGAGATTTCTTATACGAGCAAGAGCTTGATAAGGTTTTTATAAAGTAGCTTCCTTGTTCATTGAAGTCTATCATTTTCAACATCCAAGGGTGATTCGGCATAAATGTCCAAAATTTCCCTTGTATTGCCTCTCGAGTAGGTCTCATGTAAGGACTCGCCTACACATTCAATGAAAATAGCACATAGGTTTTTAATGTTCTTTTGCCATTAATGTTGCTCTTCTCGATCCACCTTATGGTCTTGATGAATCCTATGCTTTAGATGTCTCAGTGGATTTCTAGGATCGCTCAGGAGAAAGAGCGTATGAAGATTCATAGGGATCAAGGATGGGTTTAAAGATGGGTTCGAGTTTCATATCTAATGTGGGCATAGAAAGGGAGAAGATAGGAGTGGATTCTAGAAGGCTTTGCGCTCCTTCTATGGCATCACTTGACATGCCATCCTTGAGTCTTTCTAAATGTCCTTTAAAGGGATTGGATTTAAAAAGCTTCCAAAGAGATCCCTTCTTGAGAAGATTCAAACTATATGTACTAAAAGGTCTCTTATGAAGCGGGAAGTTTATGCTCCTCCCAAAATTATTGGAAAGGATTTCCAAGGGTAGAATTACTTCTTCCCTTAGAGGATTTTGGAGTACAACTAGTTTGAGATGGATAGGCAAATTGTGGGGTTGGAATGTTCATAACGTGGCTATGAAAACTTCCTCTTCTAGTTTGGGGGATGATTCCTTCTTTACCTCTAGGAGTTTATCATGAAGGCTAGTGCAAGGAGTGTGTCTACTAATAAGGACAAACCTTGCTCCACAAACGGATAAAGAAAAGAAAACTCCTCCAATGGCGATATTATTAAGACCCGTATAAAGATGTTGAAGAAGAACAGGGTCTTGTAAGGCTAGGTCTAAACCTAAATTTATAAGATGCTTAAAAGATTCCCTTAGTGTAGCCAAAAGTTTATTATCTCCTTGATCAGAACATAGGACCTTGGGTTTATTATCTTCTTGATTAGAAGATAGGACCTTGGTTGTAGGAAAGGGTTGGTTTTGACCCATTGCAACCAAATATGGGTGTAGCTCATAGCTAGATGTGAGAATCATGGGTTTTGGTGGCTCTAAGCTTTGGTTCATAGGTGCAGGATATTGATAGATAGACGTGGAATTTGGGTTATCCATAAGGATAGAAAAGAAAAGGCAAAAGGAAAAGAGAAAAAGATAAAAGTATAATACAAGGTTAAGCATGACTTAAGGTTAACTCAGCTGACGTCTTTCTCCCCGGCAACGGCGCCATAAATGCTTGTTGATAATTGTTAAAGCACACAGAAAAGGATCCGCAAGCGCACGGATATCGGTGAGCATTTCACCTGGGAGATATTTCCATAGTATCGTATTTATTTATCCACAAGGAGAAAGCGTGCGATGACTAACCTAAATCTATACTTAACCCCTGGGCCGCACTACAAGGTAGCGAAGATATAAGCGATTAGAGAAGACTATGATGATAGTCTGGTTCTAGCCTATGGTAAGCTATGAAACTATTGGTCTATGAGGACATACCGATGGAAAAGAGACACCACAGAGGATGCTTGACTAGGGCACTTAATCCTACCAATCCTTCTAACGGTATGTGGGGTACAAAGGAAGCAACGGGATTGTCACGTCTCGTGCTACTACCAGGGATCCGGCCAGATAGGGGATATCTACGAGTATCTCTAGCCTAAGCACCATGCTTATGCTATAGACGATTACCCTACCATATAACATGGAAGAGAATAAAGTAAACTCATAAACCATAGAACAATAATAACAACGTACTTACTTAGTATTAGAAGTTGAATTACCGAAGAATCCTAGAACCAAGCCTCAGGTTAGGAGACTTGATCCCGCAGGTACAAGCCAGAGAGGAGAGACCGACATGCCAGGCTTTCTCCAACTCTCCCTCCACTCTAACTCTCTCAATCTAGAAGAAGAACTCTAATCTCACATGGAGACTACAAAGCTAATCTCTCTTATATGTGCCCTAAGAGAGAGATCCATTCAAGGGACCCCTCTCAGCTGATCCCAACAGGAAATAATGAATTAGGGTTTCAAGGGATGCCTCCTCCAGGGCCTAAGGTCCTTGCTTATATAGCCCTCTAGGAAGCACCACAGCCCTCGGATCAAACCGACCTTGATCTACGATTATTATTGATCCTCAAAGACGGTGGAGCCTGATTGGCTACCTAGGTGGCGCGGCCACCCCTAGGGCTAGGCGCCCGCATAGCTTTCGAGCACGTTTCGCCTCCGGTTTGTTTCTAGAGTCTTCTCGTAAATTCCAGATTACAGAAAAGTTATGCGTGGCCCTGTTGTCTCTATGTAAACCTGACATGTGGGCCTTCCTTGGTTCTTTACAGCTGACACCCTGCAGAAATATACATTCACCAAAACTCATGGAATTATGTTAGTAAACCCCCTATATCAAAGTGGTAATTATTGTTTAGTCCTTTTTCATGCTATGTTGACGGTTAAAAAAATGATACTTATCTACCGTCAACAGCCGCCCGACCCGCTGACTCACGGGCCCCATGCATCAGCGAGCGTCTTCGTCTTCCCTGAAACCCTAGGTTCCCCAAGCCTTGTTGGTATTTCTTAACATGAACAAAAAGATTCCACAAGCACACAAAATTAATATAGTAGCTTTCACCGGGGAGTATTCAGGGTATTGTATTTTTCATAGGAACAGAGTATTTCTTCTAGCTAATTCGTCCAAGGACAACACAAGGGTAAAGTTGGAAAGAGTAGACATGGATTCCTATGGCATTTGGGTCTATGAGAAGATAAGCTCTATTTTCACTTGCTTACTTTGGGCACCGGGTTGCACCTGGTCTGCCAGGAGATGCCGGCCTATAGATCTACGTTGTATCTAGACATGGGGGATTACGAGGGATGGATAGGGCTGTCACCCCTTGCCACCTACTCCTCAGCCATGGAGTACGAGGCAAACAAAGGTAACCTCCAGCCTAGACACCACATCTATGCTATCGATTACTACTCTAGCGCACAGGGTTACCCATCTTTATCAGGGCCCTCTACTAGAGTATCCACCATAGGGACGAATGATGAGCCCGCAAACAAGTATGAGTAAAGATTAACTAGTCAAAACACTTATAGCCAAAAGAACCATGAACACTCACTTAGCAGGGGAACCCGTTGAAGTAAACATGCTCATCGAGGTACAAGTTAGGGAGACACCTGGTGCTTCCACGAGCTCTTACTCACATCTCTCCCTTACAACTCTAGATAGCTACTAGGGCCTAAGCCCTTAGAGTATTGTCCAAAGTGGAGTGCTCTTCCTTGGTGTGTTGTTGCATTGAATGGATGCCTCCCCCTCCTTTTATAGTACAAGTAGGTTGGTTTGGAGGACTAAATTTGGGAAGCCCGCATGCAACCTATGTTAGAGAGGCAGTGGGAACCAACCGACAAAAGTTTAGGCTAAACGGGGCTAGTGGGGATGCGGCCATGCCCAGGGTGTGCCCATACCCTAGGTGGCCCATCTTGCTGCTGCCTTTGCCAGGTCGGCCTTTGGGATGTATGGGTCGTGCCTATGAAGTTTCACGCCATTTGGAGATCATTTGGTTTGGGTTTAGACTCTTTTTCTCCATATGACTAGCCCTGATTTGGCTCGGTGGTGGGCCTTCTCCCCTTGGGCTCTTTTTCTTTGCATAGTACGGTGTTATGCTTTGTTTCTTTGCACATTTTGAATGTATTTTTTATATATTCCTTGAAAGGCCTCCAGCAAATGGTCAAACACCAAAACTTACAGAAATTGTTAGTTCTAAAAGCCCTATGTCTAAGCTTGGTGTTTATTTTAGCACTTTTTATATGAAGTTGGTGGTTAGAGATGTGGGTTAAGCACCACGAACAAGCTCTCCCACACTTACCCCTTTGCTCCTCCTCGAGCAAACTTAGAGATAAAAGTAATCATGAGCAAAACATTCTAAGATATATGGCTAACATAAAAGCTTATTCCAACACATTTTTTAGACAAGTGACATTTATGGCGTTGGCTAACATGTTTCCTTGGGTGGTTAAAAAGTAGAACAGTTCTTGAAACAAAGTCATCTTCCCAATTTCACATCTTAGCAACTTGGAGTTTTGAAAGTTTTTCTCAAGAAAAAAAGCATAGTTCACTTTATATTCCTTAAATGGGACTGTCCAATCACTCTATGGTGTATAAATCCTTACTAAGGCATAACAATGTTTTGCCTTCTTTTGTTTTGTTCTACTTCAAAAAAAGTTTATGTGGAACTTTAGGTAGGGATAAACAATATAGCAAACTTGTATTGCATATGTTGTAAAGTCAAATCGAGGATCCAAGAGGAGAAGTGCCATACTCTTAGATCAAGATGTGCATGTGTGTGAAAAAAGGTAAACAAAAACTGTACTCCTTTTGTAGATATGATCTCTCTCTGTAACTTATTATTTTGAAACATTACTATCTTTCTTACTTCTTTTTTCAATACATGAGCCTAGATGTGCTCACCATTTTTTTCTTTTGTACTTGGACCTTAATGCGTCCATATTTTTTTATAAACTTTTTTCATAGCCTATGTCTCTTCTTCTAAACCACATATTTAGATAGAGATCACTATCTTTTAGAACATGGAGTATTTACCTAACAAACACATTTTTTCTTGTCAACTCCTAGTGTAGGAGCAGAGTTTTTGGTGGATCTAAATGGAGGCATGTTTTTGCGTACTCCCAGTGTAGGAGCAGCATGTATATGTGGGTGTACATGATCTTGATCTTGGGAGCATGATAAATCTCTCAACAAGGGTTAACAAGACTTGACAAAACTCAACACAATAACAAGCAGCTTATGTAGAAGGCTTGAACTTGCAAGATGACATATTTGGCTTTGGTAGGAGTTGCTCACCAATTGAGGAGTATGTGATGCTATGGCTTTATAACATTTTTATCAAAGCAAATTTTCCAAGCATTTTTGAATAAAAATGGTAGGATTTCTAAGTCAGAACTATATCACACCTCACAACAACTTAGTCAACATGATTGTCCTATTAGAATATTTTCCCACAAGCATAAGTGTATGTATATGTTACAAACTTTATGCAGGCTTCTATCTTGGAGATGTTATGAACATGTCACTTTTGGAATTCTGAATGAAGTGCGGTTTATAAAATTGCATGGAGATGGAGCAACATTTGTTTTGCATTTTTAATTTGTTCAATTTCAAAAATTTTAAAGAGTTTGAGGGTAGCGTTGCACAAACCATCATTGAAGAGAAGGAGTTGAGTTAGAAGTGGTTTGGCAAAACAAAAAGTTCAGCCAATCCTCTCTTGAACCATTTGTCCTATCCTTCTGCATGTTGGATCAGTCGATGTTTGTGCAACGTGTTGGTGGGAGATCTTGAATGTGCATTCGTCATGCTTGAGAGATCTTCCCCACACTTGTTGTTCTACCTGCTTTTATTTAACAAAGAAAAACAAAAAGAAATAGACAAGGGCTCTACCAGTTAAAAAACTAGGGAGCCTTAATTTTATTATAATTCTTATTACTTTTTTTTGTTATTTATTATTACTAAAATTATTTTATTTTTATTTTATTTTATTTTATTTTATTTTATGTGTTCACCCAACCTTTTATCATTTAGCATAAATAAGGCTAAGGTAAATTTTGCAAAAATAAACATAGCCTTGATTTATCTCCATAGTAGATTACTTCTATTATTTATGAAAGTAATATTCAAAGTTCATTAATCAAATTTTAACACCATGTCAAATTTTGATTAAAGAAGGCTATTTTAACCTAAGCACCGTGTTTAATTTAAAAGCCTATGGATGTACTATATGGGCCCATGTGAATACACCCAAACCAGAGTATACGACACAAATAATGGAGATATGAACTAGCAAGTCATATTCTTATGGAGACAAATATGAGTAAAGGTGTTGGTGAATATTTATTTTCCTTTGCATACCTGAGTGTCCTTACCTACCGCATATGTAGATGGTAGTTTTGAAGTTGCTGTAGCGGTGGTTTTGTCGTATATGGTTTATCTCAGGTGAGCAACAAGGCTAGGCCACACACACAAATAATGTGCATAGACCTTGAGCCTTGGTGGTAGCGGCAAAAGTCTAGATGAGGAGCACCCGTCTTGCGGCTCCTTCTATTTCTTCTCTTTTTTATATATATCTTTTTTCTTTTTTAGCTTTCTCTTTTTTTAGCTTTTCTCTTTTTATATCATCTATTTTTTAGCTCTTTTTTCAACAAGGCAGAGTTAGCATCATCATTTTTTAGCCAAGAATGCCTTTTGGTGTGTATGGAACTTATGATATTCTCACCATCCTCCCCCACACTTGGACTTTTGCGTAAAAGTCAAATGTGCAATGTCGAGGTCTCCTTTTTGAGCATGTTCCATCACCAAAGACAATCATGACATTTTAGTTGATGCAACTTGACAAGATCCTAACATATAGGTATGTTAAGCTTCGGGTCCAATGGTTCCCAAATGAAGAAGACCCCCCAGCCGACCCCTTCAAGATCGCCTAAGGGCTCAGGGGGTATGTCCATTGGGCACGCTCGCACACACCCTCTAGCAAAGAGACTCGGCCGAGCCTAACTCAACCGTAGCTTCCACCTGGGGCTCAGGGGCTTCCTTGAGCCTTGGGCGCCTGATCTATGACACGACCAAGCCCGATCCTTGGCTCCTGCCTGGCTAACGATGCTAGCCGAGGCCCGAGCACAAGAAGACAAGCCCTAGGCTACCGATGCCTAGGGGCTTCCTAGCGTCGCTCCCAAGGCGTGGCCCTGCTAACTGCTCCTCCAACAGGGTCGCATGCGGGGTGTGACACAAGAAGACAAAGCTTCCAGCGGCCTCCGAGGGCTTAGGGGCTTCTGGGCCCATGTGTCAGCCCTCAGAGCCGACCTCCTTTGCCACCAAGAAGACTCTAGAAGGTGTCACCTAGGGGAGGCTAGTCCAAGACTACACCCTCTGACACATAGAGTGTCAGAACATAGTAGCCGAATGACGACTGGGCTTCTTTGGCTCCAAGACACCTCGACGGTCCACGGCGCACCGCTGCAATCCCCACCTAGACTCTAGTGCATGTAAACCATAGACAAGAACCCTCAAACCACCTTGTTCCTGAACTATCTCATTATATACGGGATAAGGTCAGACCTAGAGGGGAGAGGATCCCAATTTGATCACTAGACACTCCATTCCATTCTATCTGCTTCCGCTCTGCACCTAGAGCAAGGCAACCTAGAGAGGGGCACTGAGAGCCCCTCCTCCACCGTATCCCACCGTCTCCTTCTTCGATGAGAGGGAGACTCCTCTTGTGGCGAGGCAACCTTAGGATTAGGACCGAGCTATCCCCCTACCAAATCTTCTTCCTTTACACTCTGTTGTAACCCCCTAGATTTTGGGTGCTCTTGAGTATAAGGATTATCAGCTGCTAGACGTAGGGACCAAATTGGCCTAAACCAGGATAAACCGTTGCATCTTCTCTGTGTGATTCTTGTGTTCCTAAGTCCACCTGAGCCACCGAAGACCCTATACTCTGACACTGAATCAAACAACATGCTTGCCGTGGTTTTGACCCCGCAACAATAGGCATGCTAGGTAGAGGGCAGCGTCAAGTGCGATTCTAACTCTATGGTGGCCGGAGACACCCGCCTCATTGCTAGAGCAAGCGGAACCACCCTAGACGGTGCCTTCACTCCAGGCTAGGTCCTCAACTTTGGGAGCATGGCCTACGTCGCCGACTGCTATGATGAGCTTCGTCCACTCCATGGGGCTGCACCGGCGGGCAATGTGCCCTAACGCTGCCTCCTCTGCCAGGACACTTGGGAGCAAATCTCGAGGTTCTAGCCCATCAGATCCGGCATGCCCTGGGCCCAAACCCCACTATATCGGACCATCGCCAGATGTTCTACATGCTAGCCAATGTCCACCACCAGATCGCCACCGGTGAGGTACTCCTACTGCCTGATTGCTTCTGGTACTACCTCCTAGACTTGCCTTTTAGGATACAGAATGTGGCGGTGTCCTTCCAGCAGGAGCTGGAGCACCTCATCAGTCACAAGGTGCCACGGAGCATCATCCTCTCTGGTGTAGCAGGGACAGATGTCCCCTCGCTCTGCGCCTTCCTCGAGGTTCTCTCAAAGAACGGACCAGAGTACGACTCTGATGACATCGACTACAATGACCCTCTACGCATGTGCTACCACATCGATGGTGAGGTTCTGATAAACATATGCATCCACAACCATTCTCCTCAAAAGTTTTGAAATGAGGATCAGGAGATGGTTGGAATCCTCATCATGGGGTACTAAGCACGATGTCCATGGCACAAAAGTTTTCTTTCTTGAATGATACATTCACTACTATAGATTGTTTTATCATTGTCGCCACTTTCACTACCGTAGCGATAGAAGTGACCGTGAGATACTTCCACTGTCGATTGGAATGATAGTGAGGCCTCCTGGGAATGAAACCAGCAGTTTAGACTTCTACAACTAATAGGTTAACATTATATGCGACAGTGGTATTGGGGTTGCATTTGCTCTATCGCATGAAAAGACAGGCCGACTGGGATACGCATTTTGTCCACTGGGCCTAAACTAGTGTTTGGTCAAGCGGCGGTAAATTCAGCATGAGTTTTGAATTACCTCAACTTCCTAGGCCATCAAATCACCATTACTTCCACCGCCTAAAGCCTATGAGCCATACCCATTACTCTACATATACTTCATGCCCAGTGCCCTCTGAAACCACCCCTCTTCATCATCCATCATCCCCTTCTCTTCCAATCTACAAAGGAAATGTCGGATAGCCCCATCAAGTTTCCAAGCAGCCCATCATCCAGTGAGGACGACTTGCCAGCCCACCAGTCCCTGAGGAGGACATCTCCTCCTCTGACTAGAGGTCTTCTAATTATTGTCCTTCGTGGAGCTCCAAGAAGGAGGACCCGAAGGAGGAGGATGAGGACGAGGACGAGGATGACGCCGATGCCAAAGACGACGACAACGACTCCAATGACTCTGACTCTGACTCCGACTTTGCCTCGCCTCCTCCCAAGCGAGCGAGGCGAGAGGATCATATATTTTGATTAAGTAGTTTATAGTTAGTATAAGTAGTTTTAATAGTTTAGGTTAGTTATTATGCTTTTGGAAGAGTACAATCATATGCTCATCCAAATTGTATCTATATGTTACATATACATAATGAATCAATGAAAAAAATTATATTCACGCAGATTTGATCTCTTCAATGCCACCCTTTTTACATGAAATGCAAAGTAAGTTCTTTCCAATGCTACTTCCAAAATGCCAGTGCACGGATTTGATCTCTCGATGAATGTTTCTTGTTTTTGTGTATATTTATGGATGAAAAGGTAAAAACTATCATGTACAGTTGTAGTTGTTTTTAGGAGAATCTAAAAGCAGTTTAACCGCTGACAATTGTGATAGAACTGCCCAATTTATGTATGATCAAGTATGACTATCCCCGTTAACATGTTGACACGCACATACTTTCACTTATATAGACCGGTAGTCCGCCGAGTATCACGAATGACCTTAGTAAATCAACTTCACAACCAAGATCATATGATTAAGCAAATGCACATCACATACATGGAGTTGCAGTGAAAATAATATTACAAAAGAGTTCACAGGTTATAGTACAAATTTGGGTTTCAAAACCGATTAGTGAAAACAACATAGCTTTCAAATGACTACAATAACATAAGTTTCGAATACATTGCTAGCTTAAGTGACATCCTTTGACAAAAGCATGTAGATGAGAATGATGTACAGAATCACCGAGCCCACCGGTGGTCAGCCACCATCTCCAACAAGCTGATAACTTCACCTGCAACATGGTGGGATAAAATACTGACTACTCAAATGTACTCAGCTAGACTTACCTGACAGGAGAGAAATAAAAAGACTCTCAAGGATATACAAGGCTTATTTGGTGGAGTTGGTTGGACAACATAACTTTGCAAAAAGAGCATTGCTATCATGAATACTTACTTTTAATCTTTTAGTTAATATCTTAGCATGTATTTTTGGTGAAGCTTATTACAGCTAGAGTTGCACCTAGTCTATAACAATCATTTGATTTATAAGCATCACATTAGTAACCATATCAGGTTTAGCATTTTCATTCTCATAACCATCATATTCCACCATCACATTACTATGATGAAGTAACTAAGTCATAGTTTCTCATTATCCAGGAGAGATGGCGATTCAAATCGATTCCTAACCAGCTAGTGAAAATTCCCCACACAAACCAGGCTTGCTTTGCAAGGGCAGCATTTGGTCACCTTTGGTACCATTCTGGTAGCCCCATGGGTTTACCCTAGGCCGCATACTCAGAAGCCAACCGGTTGCCAGGATACATCAGGCCCTGCTTGCCCTTTGTCAAACCGTGCTCCTGCACATACTTCCTTCCTCCAAGTATGTGCACCGACAAGGCTAGTCCTAGCCTGAATAGATCTAGTAGGCTTCGCAGTCGGAATGACTTATCCGACCAACTAAGTATGAGGCTGCGTTCAAAAATGACCGAGGCCCAACAATGATATGGTCCTTAATCGGCACAGACGGAATCACAGGAGTCAACCTACAAAATATACACCGTCCAGCCTCAATTTATATCATCATCATATGATTATTTTCCATGACAGCAAATATAGCCAACCGTGACCAGGTATCCACCTATATCTCGTAGGTGACAGGAAATCACCCGACTTCAACCGGTCTAAGCCTGGCTAAGCATAGATCGACCTACTTATCTAGTAAGGGTATATGTACATATATAGTGGACAAGGTAGGGCAAAATGCACCAACGGTTTCATCCAACTCCTATTACCTAATGCATCATACAAAAGTTATACTCATATGCATTTATAAAAAAGAATGGGTAGGACTTAGAATGCTCTAGGGCTTGCCTAAAATCTAACACAAAGTCAGTTCAGTTAGATTGCACCATCTTGGTGACATCTCCGGTCCTAGCACTTGCTTAGTCCTTCCATTTTGGGGATAGGCCCACCATACACCGTCCTCGGGTTCAGCTCCAACATCACGTTCTTCTCGTGGTGCATCTAGCATACCTAAATGAGGTGCAACAATAAATATGTATGAATGCGTAGAAGTGCAATATACAAAGCATTCATGAAAGCACACCAAACTTAGCATAAGCACCTAGAGCTATTTAACTTAATCATCACTTAAGCATAACATAGGAGATGGTAAGCACATCCAGCATGACACACAAGACAAGTACATTCAAGCTACTGCAAGCATCTATCAATCAAC
This sequence comes from Saccharum hybrid cultivar R570, assembly GCA_038087645.1. Classification (NCBI taxonomy): domain Eukaryota; kingdom Viridiplantae; phylum Streptophyta; class Magnoliopsida; order Poales; family Poaceae; genus Saccharum; species Saccharum hybrid cultivar. The sequence goes on from JAQSUU010000270.1 coordinate 3,554,052, forward strand.
AACTAGTTTTTCATATTTATCCAAGCAAGAGTAAGCTAAAGCAATCAACCTACACATGCGATTTCTAGACGGCAGCACAGCAGCCACGTGTTTTAACCATAACATAAGATCTAGACATCCGATGAAGGTGATCCTAGACTTTCTAGAAATCTTATAAAATTGTCTACAATGTTGTTATTATCACCAAAAGCTTATTCCAAATCTAACCAGGTCAAACAATGAAATCCTTCAAATCTACACAGAGCATAGACCAAACATGATAGATCATTTGTCAAATTCATAACTCCTAAACTATCAGGCCTATGGTCATGCAATTTGAACACAAGCAAGACTATGAAATTAGGTACAACTTTGATACTCACTACAACCACAGCAAACATCATTTACACCATGAAAATAAATTGCACAAGCACAACTGCACATGCAGCCCAAACAGCAGCGGTACAATTATAGATAGAAAACTGATAGGAATTTCAGATAAGCATATCTAGAGTTCTAGACCTCCAACAAACATGATTCATAACTTTTTGAAAAGCTTATAAAGTCACCTAAAACTTTCTTATTCTCATCTTAAGATGATTCTATAGTTAACAAGGTCAATTAATCCAATAAATGCATCTCTGTACAAAACATGGACAGAATCTGATACGTAACTTTAAACAGCTATAACTAGAGTTCCACATGTCTAACAAATGTGGTTCTAGACTTTTTAGAAATCTTAGAAAATTGTAAATAACTTTGTTATAAACACCTAGAGCTAATTCTACTATTAACAAGGCCACATATGATCCACAAGGTAACCCTGTCTGTGTTTTGGCAGAAACAGCCATAGAAATTTAAGCAACTATAACTAAAAATCTACTTAACCAAAAATTATGATCTTTAGATTTTTAAAAATCTTAAGAAAATTAATATAATCATTTATTGTCATCAAATCATGATTCAAAACTTAACTAAGCCAAATAATACAATCTTTCAAGTCTGTTCAGAATACGAGCACGGCAACACAGAGCATTTCTTATTTTTATAGCTCCTAAACTATCAATCATAAAATCTTGAAATTTTTACTAGCTATCAATCATCACATAGGTAGAGTTTCGTAAAAATATCACATTTATTTGGATATTACTACTACAGTTATGAAAAAGACAAGTAAGACTAGCATTAAAACCCTAACCTACATAAATCTATTTTTTACAGCAAAAACTTTAAACTAAAATATGCCATATTTTGACTTTAATGCATAGATCTACTCACAAGGATTCCAAAAAGTCCTCATTTGCTATTTTACAATTTTTCTACAAATTACTATAAATTATACAATATTTAGCCATTTTCTTGAAAAATAAAAAGAGAAAACCGAAAAGGACAAACACTACGCATCGGGACCCTTGAAAGAAACTTTAATTAAACCAAGCAACGTAGTCCCCATGGCACTATTCACATGAGTCTTTAACTTTTCACATTACCCCCTGCCTTTTCTTCAATTCTGGCTTGAGGCTCTTCACCTTCTATAGATCGAGCAGGAGTAGGGGAAGGCCGGTGGGCCGGCCGGCGGGCTGGCTCCCCGGTGGCAAGTGATGGCGGTGGAGTGCCAGAGGGTCTGCATGGCCCCAACGCTAGCCACGGCCTGGCCCAAGAGGGCCATGCACACCCTGACCGCGTGCAGTGGCGGGCACAGGCGGTCGGCGGTCGTGAGGGCGGCAACGACAGCTGCTCTAGGCGAGGGAGAGCGCTGCGTCGGCGGCCGCAGCTTGGGGCGAGGTAGCGAGGAGTGCAAGAGCAACGCAAGGATGGCCAGCGAGGGTCTATGGCAACGATAGCGAGCTCGGCCCGGTGGTGGCCATGGCAGATGCGCTCCGCATGAGCTAAGTAAGAGCGAGGAAGGCGATGGGATGGACAGAGGGGAGCGTGAGGACGAGTGGGAGGTGAGTGAGGGAGCTCTGGTGCTCCACAACATGAATGGAGAGACAGGTGCATGGAGGCAAGGTGGACGCGCGGTGCCCATGCATGGTGACCGCGTCGGCGTTTGATCGACACGCGACGGGCAATGAACTAGGCAAGGTGGGCGGTGTTTTTGGGCCAGATCTATGCTGAATCTTTGTTCAACATGAACCCTTCTTGTTGTAGAGTTCATCTAGAGTTATTTAGACAAGGTTGCAAGGTTTGGTTGACATCTCATTTTCTCCTTCAATTAATAATACAAACCATGTGGATTCAAGTGAAACATAGCTTTTTGACATGTGGTACAACGTGCCACGAATCGCTCAACATCTCTCTTCGTCTTTGGCCAAAAGAAGTGTGTGGCCAAAACATCCTCCGTCTTCTTAGCACCAAAATGTCCCATCAACCCTCCTCCATGCGCTTCCAGCATCAACAAAAGATGAACGGATCCTACTGGAATGCATAGGCGGTTAGCTCTAAACACAAATCCATCATTGACCACAAACTTGTTCCATGAACGTCCCCCTTTGCAATTAAGCAACACATCTATAAAATTAGGATCAAGCGCATATTGTTCTTTTATTGTTTCAAGTCCAAAAATTCTACATTCAAGTTGGGACAGCAAAGTGTATCACCTAGACAAAGCATCTGCAATCACATTATCCTTCCCTTTCTTGTGTTTGAAAACATAAGGAAAAGATTCAATAAATTCAACCCACTTAGCATGTCTACGATTCAGATTATGTTGTGAATGAAGATACTTAAGCGATTCATGATCCGAATGAATAACAAATTCTTTAGGCCACAAATAATGACGCCACGTCTCTAAAGAACGTACAAGAGCATACAATTCCTTATCATATGTGGAGTAATTCAAAACAGGGCTATGCAATTTTTCGCTAAAGTATGCAATGGGATTACCATCTTGCATCAAAACACCTCCAATGCCAACTCCACTAGCATCACATTCTAGCTCAAAAGTCTTACCAAAATTTGGAAGTTGCAGCAATGGTGCGTGTGTAAGCTTGTCCTTCAAAGTGTCTAAGGACTCCTCTTGTGCCCTTCCCCAATGAAACACCACACCCTTCTTTGTCAACTCATGTAAAGGGGCAGCAATGGTGCTGAAATCCTTGACGAAGCAGCGGTAAAATCCTGCAAGACCAAGAAAACTCCTCACCTGTGTGATGGATTGGGGAACCGGTCAGCTCTTAATGGCTTCAATTTTTGCCTCATCCACCTCAATTCCCTGTGGAGTAACAACATAGCCAAGAAAAGAGACTCGATCCGTGCAAAAGATGCACTTCTCAAGGTTACCAAATAAACGTACCTCGCGTAAGGCATTAAAAACAGCACGTAAGTGATCCATATGTTCATCCAAAGACTTGCTATAAATTAAGATATCATCAAAGTAAACTACCACAAATCGACCAATGAAAGCTCTTAAAACCTCATTCATTAGGCGCATGAATGTACTAGGTGCATTAGTCCACCCAAAAGGCATTACTAACCATTCATACAATCCGAATTTAGTTTTGAAAGCTGTTTTCCATTCATCTCCAAGTTTCATTCTAAATTGGTGATAGCCACTACGCAAGTCAATCTTTGTGAAAATTACAGAGCCACATAATTCATCAAGCATGTCATCAAGCCTAGGAATAGGGTGACGATATCGAATGGTAATATTATTAATGTATCTATAATCAACACACATACGCCAAGAACCATCTTTATTAGGAACCAAAATTATAGGAACGGCACAAGGGCTAAGGCTTTCATGTACGTACCCACGGTCCAAAATCTCTTGGACTTGCCGCTGAATTTCCTTAGTCTCCTCGGGTTGGTTCGATAAGCAGCGTGGTTTGGCAATGATGCTCCTGGAATCAAATCAATTTGATGCTCTATCCCTCTCATAGGTGGCAGCCCCGGGGGTATCTCAGCTAGAAAAATGTCCTCATACTCCTGCAAAAGGTTAGTGATAGCAGGCGGTACTGAGCTAACATCATCATCAAGCGGAAACAAGGCTCGTTTGCAAACCAAAGTATAGCATACATCGTCATCAGAAATTTCAGCAATGTCACTTTTCTTGCAAGCATAACATCACCCTTCAATTTAATTCCCTGAGCCTTAACATTAGGTGCTAACTTCTCTTGTTTAGGTGGGTAAATAGAATTTGCTACTTGCTAATTTTCAGATTTAACCCCATGCAAACTAGCAGTTCGTGTTTTATCATGTTGTACAATTTCAGCTGGGGTCAAGGGAACCAAAGTAACTTTCTTTCCTTTATGCACAAAAGTGTATGTATTACTTCTACCATGGTGTGTAGCATCTTTATCAAATTCCCAAGGATAACCCAATAAAAGTGAACAAGCTTCCATAGGTACTACATCACAATCAACAGAATCAACATAGGTACCAATGGAAAAAGAGACTCTACAAGTTTGTGTTACCTTAGCTTTACCTGAATCATTCAACCACTGAATATGGTATGGATGGGGGTGTGGGCATGCGGTCAAGACAAGCTTCTTGACCAAATCTATACTCACCAAGTTATTGCAGCTACCTCCATCAATGATGACACGTGCTCGTCGATTATTGATAACAAAGAAAATCTGGAATAAATTGTGGCGTTGCAGCTTCTCAGGTTGTTGTACCTGTGCGCTAAGCACTCGCTGCACAATGATGTTCATGTAGGCGGCCGTGTCTTCGCTACCAAAGACTTCGCCGTCCTCCTGAACAGCTTGTTCTTGATCCTCATCATCTTCAATGTTAGAGGTGCTGATGTACCCATCGTCTGTAGCAATGTATGCTCACTGACTAGGGCACTCCCACTGCATATGCCCAAATCCATGGCAGCGGTGGCACTGAACGCTAGGAGTGCGTCCCGTTGAGGCGACGGAGGATGCACTCTTCGAAGGTTCCTGCACAGAATTTTTACCTGAAACGGAAGGTCGTGGAGAAGACGATTTGACTCTAGACTTATCCTTGCTCGCTGGTGGGGGCACCCGATAGGAAGATGCCTTAGGAAGCCCCAAAGATCATGGTGTGTATGTGGTGCCAACCTTGTTCTTGCCCTGCAAATCATGCCCCTGCAACTCCTTCTCTGCAAGCATAGCAAACTGAAACAACTGGTTGACAGTGTTAAATTCCTTATAATCAACTATGTCCTAAATTTCATGCCTCAAACCCGAATAAAAACGAACAATTGAATCCTCGGGCCCCTCCACTATGCCACAACGCATCAATCCTTTCTGAAGGTCACCATAGTAATCTTGCACAGCTTTATCTCCCTATTCTAAGCGCATCAGTTTCTTATGGAGGTCTCTATGATATGATGGTGGCACAAATCTATCACGCATAGCAACCTTAAGCTCTTCCCAGGTACTAGGTGTCGCATTCTCTGCAGCTAAACCAGTCCACCAAATGATAGCAAAATCTTTAAACTCACTAGTGGCTTGTCTAACCCTATGTTCCTCAGGCACTAGGTGGGAACTAAATTTCTGCTCGACTATCATCTCCCAATCCAGGTATCCCTCAGCATCATAATGGCCTAAAAAGGAGGGTATTTTAAATTTAACCTTAGCATAAGGATCATCAGGAGCATGATTACGATTACCTTGGTGGCGGTTGAAGTGTTGAGCGCCACCCATACCTATGGTGTTTGTGCATAGACGATGGCGTAATTTGTTTTGTCTTGTTTTCGGCTTGATCAACGTTACCATCGGCGTCATATACTGCATCCTCGAGTCCTCCGGTGTTGCTGCCATCATGGACTTCTTGGTCGGGTGGTGGCTGCACTTCCAAGGCAGCTACCCTATCAGTTAGTGCAGACAAATGTTTGTCTAATCTCTCAAGGGTGTTGTCGAGCTTGAGGTCAATAAGCACGTCAGTGACAGCCTTGGCTATTGCCTCAGTCATCTCCCTCTAAGCATTATCTACAACAGATTGTAGTTGGTCTTGGCTAACGCACTTCGACCAATCTTTGGGCACCGTATCCTCACCGTCACTTGGCATTATAGACATAAAACAGGAACAAACAGTGAAAGTTATCCCTAATAATCTACTATGTAGGTGGAGTAGTGCCTCTCAAGATCGCAGCAAAAGGAGACCCCTTCTCAAGTTCTTACAAGGTTCTTACCAGCAAGGTCAAGAATACCTGGAAGGTGTAGCACTGCGATTACAGGGGTCAAAACTTATACTGTCCAGAAGAAGTATGTGGAGTTAAGGCAAGTAGGCTAAATATGCAAGTGGAACATAATTCAAAACACAGAAAGTAATGCTGAATTATAGTCCCAAATACTTGCTCTCGTTGCTGGTCTAACGTGTTCCAAGTACCAGATGTGTGATAACAAAATGGAGAAACAAGTATGATGGATAGCAAGAGTAATAGGAAACAAACACAAGATAGTACACGCCCACAATATAATAAACTATCTCCTCTATGTGCTCCTCTAAATATTGTTCCTCTTTTGCCCCTCAATTTTTCAATTTTTTGGGCTGTCGTTGTTTTTTTTGGTACTTTCAACTTTTTTAAAAAAAAAATTTGATATTTTTTCTTGACTTAGGAGCACACAAGAAGTAACCACAAAAAATTTGACCTTAAACCAGTAAAAGGCGTGGCCTATGGAAATTTCAGAAGATGGGTCCAAAATTGAGGAAAAGCTTGTGACCAAGAAAAGAGGATCTTGTGACCAGTTTTTGGCCAAAATAAAATTTTTGAACCCTAGCAAAGCAAGGGATGGACGGATCCGAATTTTTTTTCTGATCAGTTTTGATATCTGGAATGAAGAAATCCGAGTTCGTACGTGAAAACTAGATCAATATGAAGTTTGGACTCCGAATTAGAGGACAAAACAGGAACAATGCGCACAAAAGTGGTCACGGCGGCTAGAGTTTGATGGAAACAATGGGGAAAACACACAAACTGGACTCTAACACAACCTAACCAGCAACAAACCCTTGATCAGGACACAAACTCCACACGACGGAATCTAAAAAGAATTATGCAAAAGGCTAAACGTGGTTTCTAGGATAGGGAAAAAACCTAATACTAATTTTTTTTGGCTTTTCTGTGGACTCTAGGACGAAGGCGAAATCAAACTAAACTAGGGTAAAATTGAACCTGATGGTATACCTAAATCTCTGATTACCAATTGATGTGAACTAGGGTTCCCGATCTTCCGAAAGGTTCTGATAACTCTCGATTTGGTGGAGTCACGACACAATTCGATCCGGCTTCCGAACAACTCGGCTCTGAACCCCGCAATCGCAGCACCACGACCCCTCTAGTTATCGACTGACGTTGCACGGTCGACCTCACCAAGAAGGCTAAGTCCTTGCCTACGAATCAAGAACACACGCAAGAACACAAAGGAACGCAACCAAATTACAAATCAATGATTAATCTCACAAAGTTGGGGTCTCACAAACTGACGGCGGTGGCGAAACTATTGTCAACAGAATAATCTAAGCAAAACCCAACCCTAATGTAGGCGGCAACTACTGATTATATAGCCTAAGGGACGTCCAAGGACCCCAATTTGCGTCCCTGGGGAGCGCCGACATGTTACAAGGCCCAAATGGCCCAAAAGACAGTGACAAAGCGCCCTGACAGATTCTGGATGGTGACTTGTTTCAACAATTCCTGTTGATTCCGAATAGCTTTTGATGTGGGACCACGTGGGTTGGCTTCCTTATCAAATAATCTTTCCATCCATATATGGATCGTCGAAAACAGAGTCCGGACGCGTCCTGGGTGACCAATTCAAGGCAGACTGGTCCTAAACTACGAGACAGACTCGAACTCAACTTGGTTTGGTCCTCCATCTTTATCGGGGTGCCCTCGCTGGTCCTCCACACCTCCAAGCCCTCCTCCATGTGTCTCCTAGACCTCTCCTTCATTCCTAAGCACAATATAATCATTAGGTAGCAATCTATTCTCAAAATCATATGAAGAGTTACTTAGAAACGAGCTCACCTCTAAATTTAATTGACGCGCGCGAGCTCTAGTGATTGGACCTTGAATGTCCAGCAGTGGATCATTGTGTGTATGTGAAGGAGTGATGTCCTCATCAATAGGTACTAAGGATTTAAGGAAATAGGATGAGTCACTTAAGTGCTTGTGTCAACCCCATATGCCTTTCCTTGTCTCAAGCCTCATGTCATATTTTTCCTACACTTGCGGAGTACATTTTGATGTACTCACCCTTCCTCTTTTGTCTCCCTGTTACCCCTTAGATGCTAGAGATGAAGAAGGGTTTGCTGAAGAAGATGCCTTCGACCTCGACGAGTTCTAGGCTGGTGCCACCCCCGGTCAACTTACTGTGAAGATGGAGTCCTCTTCCGTTGAAGACAAATAAAGTATATATGATTTTATTTCAAACCCACGGGTCATTTTGTAATGACATTATCGTTTATGTGAAAACATGGTTACGATACTCTGATGATGTCGTCATATGTATGAATAACAGATCCTGGCATACATGTGATATGCATTCAGTTTTGTTTTATAAAACCATGTATGATAGTAGCATATGCTTGGTCTAAGTCTAGGTAATTGACGGATATGATATGAGAAGGTCTGAGCTGCTATTTATCTTGTTCTAAGTGATACTAAATGTTACATCCCAGATGTTTGAAACAGCTAAAACATGATCATGAGCATCATCAAGCATAATTACTAAGAAACATGTCATAAAATGCACCCTAGGTTGCATCATTATATGTCAATGTTGCCTATGTTTCATATGTTTAAATTATGCCATGTTGCATAAGGTGTGTATCATATGATTCTTGTGTTACTCAATAATGTTTCATATGTTACCTAAGGATGTTTCATATGTCATGTCCATGTTACCATGTCATGTTTAGATGTTTCATGTGTTGCATTTATAATGTCTCCTATGTTTCATCCAAGTGTTAGTTGACCAATGTTTTGTATGTTGCAACATTAGTGTTTGTAGTGCTTCATATGTTCACATATTGCCTTATTATGTTTCATTAGTAGTATGGTTATGTCTCATATTTTATATGTGTCACATAAAATGATGGAATTACTTTATCAACTATGTTAACCTTGAGCTCCAAAGGTTGAACTAATGCTAGCTACACACTTAGTCATTGTTATGGTTAAGTCCCTAGACCCTAGTTAATAAGTCCAAACTTTGGAGAAATAATAAATGAAATGTAAAAAGTGAAAGGGTGTGCAACACTTTTTCCATGGTTTGGGTAATGCTAGATTTATGTTGTTATACTTTTAAGTGTTTTGTGTGATGACTAGATTAATCAATAATTAGTTCACCTAAGTAGTTAACAACAGCAATGTCCAAAACCCTAGTGTACCCCATGATGTTTCGAATCTGAAACATGATGTTTCGTTCTCTAATCCTTCTCCTATCTTCTCATTCGTTCTCTTTCACTTCTTCTCACCTTAAGGAATGTTGGATCTTAGATCATGAGGATCAACTTCTCTTATTTGATCTTAGTCTAAATCTGCCTTTACCTTGCTTAAATTGGAGAATGTTGCAACTATTCTTGGGTTGCAACAAGTGCAACATAAATGGATGTTGCATCCTATCTCTCTCGGTTCCTTCTCAGACCAGCAAGGCATCGACACCTCCTGCTTGCTGCTCACCGCCCTCGCCTCCACCACTCGTCCGTGCACAGACATGCAGCAGTAGCTTGGTCGCGTCACAAGCATGACCTAGCCGACTGGAAGCCGCAAGGCTTCACCTTCAAATGCCTGAGCTGATCATCTCCATCTCCTTTCCCTTCCTCTATTCGTCACCGCCGCCGTGGGAGCTCGATACCCCAATTCACCCTCTTTGCTCCACCGTTTTCAAATTGATCTTGCCACCATGCCCGTCATCACCTTGTGGCCTAATTGAGCCAACCTGCGCCCTCCCTGGTCGCCTAAGCCGCCCGTGCGACGCCTTCATTCCTAGCGACGTCCGCAGCGCTGTTGTGACCCCCTCCACGTGGCCAGGCCACCATAGCTCATTCCTACTAAATCTTTTCCTTGTTCTTGACTCACTTCATCTTACTGATGCTTCCTGTGCCCTTGGTTGTCGTAGCAGAGCCTCCAGTCGACCGGAGCAAGGACGTGAAGTCAGAACGCAACACCGGATCCACCATCACTGATGATCCAAACGTTTTGCTACCTCACCTTGACGATCAGTTGCTAGTTTCGAGTCATGGTGAGCACTGGAGTGTGTTAGCCCCTTAATCTTAATCCCTACTAAGCATATGAGCTTAGGACATGGCCATACCGGTGGGATAGAGCCCGCTAAGCCGCTATGTTCGTAGGATTAGTTGTTTCCGTGCCCTAAGGAGTAAGTGGTGCATGGGATGATGTTCTAGGTGTTGAGGGTAGCGCGTTGCGCTGGTCAGTTCCACCGGAGATGCCACCATGCGCTACTTCAATGCTCGCCGAAGATCGTTGGTCTGCCACGGTCATCGTGATGCTCATCACCGGCCGCGGGAGATGGGGAAAAGAGTGCCACGTGATACGGGAGAAGGAGAGGAGCACAGCGGTGTCTTTGGCTTCGTCAGGGAGCTCACCGGCAGTGAACTCTGGCCGGTCGGAGCCATCACCGTCATGAACGGCGGGAGTAGGGGAGGATAAGGGGAAGGCTAGGCCGATTCAGCCTTGGGCCCCGGCTGCAGTTGGGCTGGCTCGGGCTAGCCTAAGAGAAAGGGAGAGAGAGAGGAGAACCTGGGACGATTCGGCTCTGGGCCATAGCCTCATGCTGTGCTGGCATGGGTCCGACCGAGAAAAGGAGAGAGGGAAGCAGGCCCGACTGTTTTGGGCCAGTCCAGTTGCGGAAGATAAGGCCTACGTCTCCTTTTTCTATTTTCTGAAAACATATTAAGTGTTGAACTTTGTAAAATTGTAACTAAATAATTAGATGCATAAAAATTATGAAAATAATGGTGTGCGCTGTTTATGATATGATTAATCTAACAAAAATATGAAACTAAGAAAAATAGTAAGTTTTGAATGTCTAAAAATTACAGTCTTTAATTAAGAAATGCCATTTCCATGATTTTTGTAGCTTAAAATATTACTACAAAATTCATGAAAATTTATGAGCATATTTAATCTGCTGTTATGAACCCACACAAAAAGTTTGGTACAGATTGAAGGTAGAATGGTTTGATCATTAGTTAAGCTTACTTTTATGAATTAATAAAAATACTAAAATGATTTATATAAATCCCTGAATTACTTGGTGTGATTTTGGAGTTTATTGTGGACCTTGGAACACTAAACCCTATGTTGTTCCTTAGCAACTTAATCCTTTTTATGATATACTTAAATCAACTGGTTATTAATAAATAGATTGTTTATTTAAATGCTTAGTAGGAAAATATATATGGAAATGTTTTCTATGAATCCCTAACAATGTGAAATGTGATTTTTGGATTGTTTGAAGACATGGAGCATTTCACCTTTGTTGTTCCATGGCAAATGCTTACATAAATATTATGGTCATAATTAACTTGTTAATAATAAATAAAATGCATGTTGATAAACTTGATTGTTTCTTAAATGCAACCTCTGGGGTAAAAAGTAAAAGTTATATATTTCCTAGTATGTTGCTTATACATGTCTTTCAATGGTAAAGCTTTAGTCGGTAAGCATGTTTAATAAGTAAATCTTTGACTTGTTAGAAGAACAACTAAGAATGCTTTATGATAAACTACTTGCAACTGTATCATGAAGGAAAGTTGTACTCAAGTTAATTAATCTTGCTATGTTATCTTTAAAGCATTTATATATCTCTTATCATGCATCATGGCATGCATTTCATCATGTTAAAGCACCGCATCATTTATTACGTGTAGTATGTACGGGGGTGAGAAGATTCATGTTGATCAAGTCTTGGAGTAGATCCATCCACCAGAGGTGTTGGTGTCTATTGGATCTCTCTGAGGAAACTAACCTTCTCTGCAATGCAGGCAAGCCCCGGTGCATACCACCCTTCTATAGTATTCATAAAATCTTTATTACACTTTAAATCTTGTAAGATGTGCATTAAGTAATTAGGAGTTGGTTTATATCGTTGCTGCATAATTACCTTGTTATACAGTTATCCTTAGTTATACCCTATTAGTATGGAAAGGTCGTTACCTCTTATGCTTAGTAATGCTTAGTCTATGATGGAAGTCAAACGATGGTTTCATCGTTCGAGAGTAACTGTTTCACCTGGCTCTTCTCAACTCTATTATGGGTTGTGAATACCTTAATGTTAATATTGTAAAATCGAGACCGGGCGGAATCTTGGCTTGTGTTGTGATTTGAGGCCTAACATATTGGCCCCGCCTGTGTTAATTAAGGACCGTTTGTTGCTCGTTCCGCTTGTGATCGTGATTTGTAGTATTGGCCACAAACTCCGGTAAGCCCAACATCTAGGCTATTCCATTATGGGAAACGACAATTGCGCACTAGGAGTGGAGAAATGGCGAGAGTACCGTGTAACACACTTCTGTGAATCCGTCAGGGACGAACAACGCAGTGAAGTGGGTACTATGCTCTCGGGTAGCGTGTAACACCCAAAAATTTTAAAATTTTGAATTTGATAAAATTTGGGTTAAAAGAGAATTAGTTATGAGTTTAAATAATTTAGATAATATTTAATGGGGATTAAAATTTAAAATATTAGGTGGAATATTTGATGATGCATTCATGCTATTGCATTTATTTTATTGTGTAGTGTGGTTTTGATTTTATTTGATTTGGATTTCAAAATCTATTTAAATGGTTTGGAAAACAAATGTAAAAAAAAGAGAAAAGATTACCTGCTGCTCGGCCGCCTGGAAGCCCACCCGAACCGGCCTACTCCCTCCCTTCCCTCGCGGTTGGGCCGTCGAAGCCGAGCCCGCTTTTCCTCGCTCTCTCTCGCGTCCGTGTGGGCCGGCCCAGAGCCACAGCGGCCGCGCTTCCCCCTCCCTTGTTCGCTGACGTAGGGGCCCGCATGTCAGCCGTATCTCCCACCTCCGGTTCGTAGTCGAGTTGGACTCCAACTCGGTGAGATCCGGCTCCGCCCGATCTTCTCTGAATTGATCCGCAAGCCGGGTTTCTCTATAAGATGCATAAATACCCTATGTTGCACCCTCTCCATCCTCATCTTTTCCATCTATTAGCTGTCGCTGCCTCCATCCTTGTTCGTAGCGCCATTGAGGAGATCTAGCTCCACCCGCTGCGGGGAAGTGCTCGCTCATCGTATCTCCGCCTCTCGCAAACCGTTGTCGGGGTTCTCGACGCGGTAACGAAGTTGTCCAGTGCCTCCCCTTGCTTTCGCATGCTTTCTGTTCTTTGCTAAACCTCACTGAATGTGCAGGAAGCCCCACGCGGTAGCTGTGCACATCAACCGTCGTCTCCGTCCGGTCTCCGACCTAGGTGGAAGCCCTAGGTGAGCCGCGAAGTTCCCCGTTTCCTTCCTATGTTCTTCCCATGGTCGGAGGTGGCCGAAATCATGCTTCCAAGGAGCTCCGGTGAGCAGCTTGTGTCGGTCATGGCGGCCACCGGCCAGACTTGCTCTAGATGGCCGACTCCCTCTCTCTCTTTCTCTTGGGATCGTTTCCAGCCATCCATTAGTTGATCAACGATTAGGATTAGAAGATACCCCTTCGTGGGGTAAACTTCTTAAAGAGTCCCTGGATTTTTCTAGAATCAAACCTGCCATCCTAAAACACCTTTTGAGAATACGCTTTCTTCTTTGGAAAACGTAAACTTCACCGGTTTAAATGAAAATATGTTGCATATGTTGCGAAGCAATGTTTCAAAACTTTAAATGCTTATAACTTGCTCATTTGAACTCCGATTTGACCCGTTCAAATTGCGTTAGGATCGTATTTGCGAGCTCTACATGTTAGTATAGTTGTACAGTAGGTTTGTGATATTTAATTTTCGAGTTTTTATTAAAGTATTTATTTGTCTATAGGAAATCTTAGAAAATTCATAACTTTCACGTTTTAAATCCGATTTTTGTGATCTTTACGTCTGTGTGATCATAGTAACGTGAAGAATAGTTTTATAAGCTTTTCAAACTATTTTCTACTGTTGGTGTACTGTTCTAATTGTATCTCTTGTTTGCCTCATGTATGATTGCATATGGATGCTTGCGTGGTGTTCTATGATAATGTCCAGTCGGTGAGCTTTACGTGTTGATCGAGAAGGAATACAGTTGAAGCTTTGGACTAGAAGAAGCATCAGAGTTTAAGGCAAGTATAGCATGGGACCATCTTTGTTGTCCTATTCACTGAAATCATCATACCTATGCATGTGTCCTCCTTGACAACCGTAGACATTATAACTTAGCTGTTGATACCCTGATTCCTTGTTGCCTATGGGTTTTGCATTGGGTAGCTATTGCTAGTGCTTAATAATAAACAATGATCTTGTAATATGACTAATAAATTGTGCAATCACCCATTAAGATGACTCTATTACTGTTAAAGGGTGCTAGAGCATTATGTTGTTTTTATGTTGCTCTAGTTTCTCTCCGTAAAGACTTATCTGTAAGTGATAATCGGGATTGACAGTACAGCTGTGAGGGCTATATGGCTCTGGCTCTAGTTGTTTAAGAGACCTTTTCTAGCTTGTTAGCGGTTACCGAAAGGCGCAAGTGGGGTCATGTCTAGTATGGTCTTGGCCTGCCAAGGTGGGTGCAGTCTTTTGTAAGTTGCCCCTTGGAGGGAGATTCATGCTTTCCAATTGAGAATCCTTAGCGGCCCTAACTTGTTAGACGATCTTTTAAATGGCTTTATATGATTTTCGGTGTTTTGGGAATGGCCTCCCCATGCATTTGGAAGTCATGACTCATAGTGAAAGTGTACACCTCTGCGTAGAGTTAAAAACTGGTATACTAGCCGTGCCCACGGACACGGGCAGCCTCGGGGATTCTTACAGAATAAATGTTCCCCATTGTTATATCATGCTTATTATTGTTGATATTATTATGCTTATGTTAATTGCTATTTCATTATTCTTATTACAATTGATCATTTGTTTATAATGGGAATTGGTTTACCTTGATGCTACTCAATTGCTATGTAAATGATGAATAAAAGCTAAATGCAGAAAACCAGTGTCTAACATTTTGAGCCTCATGAACCCCATGATACATTTGCGGAGTTCAACATGGACTCACTCTTGCTATTTCCCACACCTCAAGATAGTCTCTGGAGTTTTTAGGCTTGTGATCAACCAGTTAGTTTGTTCCTGGAGTGAAGTCTACACCTGGTGTTCGAAGTTGTTTTTCGGCTGTATTGCTCTCTAAGGTATATTTTATACTATTGTGTTATGTATATTAAGCATTTATCTCTTGATATTACACTTATCTGTGGCTATATGTGAGATTTGACTCCTTTATTTTACATATAGTGTATGTCTAGTTTTGTCTTTAAAACTGGGTGTGACAGAGTGGTATCAGAGCAATGCTGACTGTAGGACGCAAGCCTAGTTAGAATTTGGTCGTTATAAGGTCAAAACATTGCCACAAAAATCCTTGTTCCATAAGACCTTGATATTTTCTTCTTATCTTACTGTTCACCTCTACCTTGTTGCTTATTTTAAAAAAAGTCTTGTGCTCAACCTATTCCTTGCTTTGATATGCTTTTAGAACCTGATCTTATCATCTTCTTGTGACATCGGAAGAGAAACATTAGGATCTTTGCCCTATATGAAGATAACGATAGCAATCGTAAGTTGAGTCAATGCGTGAAGTGTGAACCAATGTGTTAGTTGGATTGTCATTATGTTTATGCTTGAATTGGAGTTTTGTAATGATTGTTAAGAAGTTGTGTGTTTCACAATTTCATCTTTAGGCACTCTTAAGGCATAAGGATTAATGAATAATTAGTTGGGATGGTTTTATGTAATTCTCTACCTGCTGATTTCTGGAGCAGCATTAAGTGTTTCTATTATATCTTAAGATCTAGACATGAGGAATACATGAAATTTTCCTGGGAGAAACTAGGCCCTTACATCTTCCCAATCCCATTGGAATCACTTTTTTATCAATTTTGAGTTATGAGATATACCCGTTCAAGTTGAGGTTACTGCACAGTCTGGAGTTCTAGAACAGTTTCGGTGAAGCTTTGTTTTGACTTAGTTAATGACAGAATCTGGGAACGTGTTCTGTAAGTAAGTTGCAGAGAATTTGATAAGCTTTCTAACGGTATAAGGTGCAACCTAATTGGATTAACAGAACTAGAGATATGGATGTGTTTACTATGCTGCTATTTTTCTGCTCGCAAGGAATTTCAGTTTACTTGTTCTTGTTTATACACACGAGTTTTTATTGGATATCGGAAGGTCATCATGATAGTATATCCATTGAGAAGAAGGTTCAGGCTACTCTTTCGTTCCCCTAGTTGATATTTTCTTAAGGGGGGTAGCCAAGATGAAGAGTTCGGTTGTCTATGTGGTTGGGTTTTCTCTTACCTCTCATGCTATCAAGTCTTATCTTGTCATCTCATGAAGTTGCACTTAGGAATGTTAAGAATGACTGAATCCTAATGTATTCATGTTACAAACAGATGGTTAATACTAGGAGAAGTTCTTCACATGGTGACCGAAGGGACTCTACCAATTTATCTAATCTTCCACCAACAACAAAATTGTCAACTATAGAGCAAGCTTTGATGACACAGACTCAATTGTTGCAGACTCTAGTTCAACATGTGGTGAATAACCAGCATCAAGCACCGCCTATTAGTAAGCGTGGTGAATTTATGATGGGACACCTGCCGACATTCTCTCATGCGAGTGATCCACTAGAGGCAGATGATTGGCTTAGAGCTATGGGGCGACATCTTGACATAGCTCAGTGTGATGACCATCAAAAGGTGCTTTATGCTTCTGAACAACTTTATGGTGCTGCTCTAGATTGGTGGGAATCTTTCCAGGATGGACGTACTAATAATGCTTCTTAGATAACCTGGCAGGAGTTTAGAGATAAATTCAAAGCTCACCACATTCCCAAAGGGTTGATAGAACGTAAGCAGGATGAATTTCAGGCTCTAAAGCAAGGATCTATGTCAGTGTGTGAGTATCGTGATCGGTTCACTCAGTTGTCTCGTTATGCTCCTAATGATGTGAGAGAAGATGCAGATAAGCAACATCTTTTTCTCAAGGGAATTTATTATGATCTCAGGTTACAACTAAAGGGCCACACCTATCCAAAATTCCAAGCTCTAGTGGACCGTGCTATTGTACTTGATGATATGCGCAAGGAGCATGATAGGAAGAGAAGGAAGATGCAGCATCAATATGCAGGTAGCAACACTTGTCTCGGTTTTGCTGCACAACCAGAGTATCAGTCACACTCTATGAATCTACTTGGTAGTATAGATCGGGATCATTACCAATTTCAGCAACCCAATAATGACGTGCATTACTTTAACTCTCAAGAACCATGTCTGTCACCTCACATTATTAATACTAGTGAGGAAGGTCATGGTTGTGGTGAGATAGAGCACTATGAGAACGATTGTTTGGAGAAGTTTCCTAAGAGTAATTGCAGCCAGAATCAACAACATCAAGAGCCAGAACAAAGTGCCAATAATCAGGAGGTGCAAAGAAATAAATTGAATCAAAAATATATCCAAGGAAGGTTGAACAATGTGGATGTGGTTACCATTTATGAAGCTAAAGAGGTTGTTCTTGGCTATATTGGTGCAGGCTCAGACACTGCTATGGTTTTGTTTGACCCTAGGGCTACACATTCGTTCATCTCTCGCAAATATGTAGAAGATCATAAGATAACTATTGTAACACCCCTGGGTGTTAAGCATGCATTAGCATCCAAGGCACTAGTCATAATCCTCTCATACATGGTTATCATTGCATGCAATATAGACCATTTTAAATTTAGAGTTGAAAAACAACTACTCAAAACCCAAATGCTACATTTAAGTGCTAAAGAGTGATGAAATTTTGTGTAGCTACAATTTTAGATAATCTAGAATAAATAAACATGATTTTTGGAGCAACTCTTGAATTCAAATTCCTTCAAATTTTACTTTTAAAAATATTCTAGAAAAATGAATTTTTACTTAAAATTTAGCTTTGAATCCCAAATTCAAAATCTATTTAGAATTTTGAAAAGTGCCCTACATGAAAGTTGTAGAGAATTAAATTTTGAACAACTTTTATTTTGGGCAAAAGTTCTGAAAACCTCTTTTTCATCTTCAAATTCAAATTTGAAACAAATAGAGAAAACTGAAAATATTATTCATAAAAGAAAATTCGATTTTCCCTTAACTGGGCCGCCGCCTCGCTTCTCGGCCCACGGCCGAAGCCGGCCTGGCCTGCCTCGCGCGTCCGCTCGCGCCAGCGCGCGCGCCCCGCGCCAGCGCACGCCGCGCTCAGGGCGCGGTCGCCGCGTGGCCGCCGCTCGCCGCCTCCGGCGTACGGGTGGCGAGCCGTGGGCTCCACCGGCCGTGCCACGCGCCTTGAACCCGCGCCCGCTCCTCCATCCTCAGCGTGCCCTCCATTTCGCCCTTTATCGACCTCACGCGAGTAGCAGCAGCCGCCGCTCCCACCTCCTCGCGCCCGCCACCACGGCCGCGCCATTCCTTGCCGCGTTCCACCGCCGGCCGGCCGCCTCCGAGCAATTGCTCGCGTGACCATCTCCGCTCCATCCTTCTCTCCTCTGAACGCTCCCCCACGCTCCGTCTCTGCCCCGCGGTAAGGCACCATCTCGCGCGCCCCGCAGCTGTTCCGGCATTTTCTCCCCGCCTAGCCGCTCGCGTATCGCCCCGCGATGTTTGCCACCCCCACCGGACTTCCATGTGCCCCTCCACCGGTGCCCGCACAATCGGAGCCGGCCGCTAGCCGCCGGCGGGCTTCACCGCCACCGCGACGTCGCAGTCGCGCGGCCGCTCCCCGCGCCCCGCGTTCAAACCCCCCTGCCTGCTGGGCCACCGGCCTTGGGCCGAGCCGCCAAGCCGGGCCGCCACCCCGTTTTTTTCCCGCGCGGCGTCCCCCCGGAAATCGGCCGCGGGCCAGTATTACCGAGTGGGCCGGCCCGTTCAGCGATTCCAAATTTCGTTTTTAAATTTCTATTTTGTTTTGGGAAAAGAAAATACTTGGAAAATGTTTGTGTACCTTTTCTAGCTCCAAAAATTATGAAACAAATTTTGGAATGTTTCTCTTGAGTAGATCTACAGTCTAAAAATATCTCATATTATATTTGTGACACTTTTCTGTGTAGCTTTATTTAATTGCTATAAATGCTGATATCTTAGAAAATGTGTAGTAAATAAAATAATAAAGGGAAAATTGTGATTCTTGTTTCTTTAATCTTTATTAGTGATGTACTTTCTAGGAAAAATATTGGTGAAGCATGTTCTGTGAGAAATTTTTAAAGTGTAGTTCAAATGCTTTTATTTGATAATCTTTGTTATTTTTAGTAGAAAGCTAAATTTGTATAGAACATACATGTGATAATTTTTGTAGTATGTTAGTTTACTGTTAGTAACATAGGAAAAATGTGAAATCTGTTGTTTGATACTTTTTCTAGTACAAAATAATTTCATGCTCATTATTATGCTATACCTTGTTTATTTTGTACAGATAGTTTTACTTATTCAATTCTCATAAAAATTTAGTAGTAGGATAGTTAGGGTAAGAGTAATCTACTGTAATTTTTGTAGATTTTTATCTACACCAGAAAATAGGTGTTGCTGTGTAACCCTAGTCAAATAGGGAATAAAAGATTATTCTTTATGAGAAATTAAGAGAAATAAAATATGTTTGGTGTACCTTTGAAGCATCAACATGTCTTGCTGTTGTTATTTGATGAGTTAGGTTGGTAAGTTTTGGTAGCTTAGGTTCACTTGTATGTGTAGATTATGTGTTAACTAGTAGAATAATAAGGTGTATGTTTTAGGGTACATGTTCTTGGATGACGTTGACTACCTTGTAGAAGAAATAGTTATTTTCAAACTGCTCATTCCATATGCTCATCTGCATCTCATGTCATCAAAGCACTCCACCACAATCCGATGCATCATTCGCATGGTTGCTTATGCACTTGCATCATACAGGATCGCAGGAGGAGTCGCAGGTAGCAGTGCCGGAGGAACAAGCTTGGACCGACCAGCAGGAGCCCCAGGCACAGGAGGTGCCCGAGGAGAAAGAGTCAGGCGAGGAGCTGCCAGAGTGCGTCGACCACCATCCTAGCTCGTTCGAGAAAGGCAAGCCCCGGAGCATTTTAAGTCTCCTATTTTATAAAAGTTGTTCCTTACTACATGAACTATAGTTATATATTATTGCATTAAGTTATAGGAGTTGAGTGAAACCGTTGTTGCATGATTACCTTGGCCACCGAATCATCTTTTACCCTGTTAGGTCAGGATCGAGTAAATTGCTTAGCCATGCTTAGACCGGTAGAAGTCGGGTGATTTCCTGTCACCTGCGAGTTATAGGTGGATACCGGGCTATGGTTAGCTGTAATTGTGCTCATAAAAAAGTAACCAAGTGTTGATGGATAAATGAAGACCGGGCGGAGTCTTATAGGGTTTTGGACTATAGTGATTCCGTCTGTGTCGATTAAGGACCGATCGTTGCTCGTCCCTCTTGTCATGTTGAACGCATGCCTCACATTTAGCTGGCCGAATAAAGTACCTTTCGACCGTGAAGCTAGTGACACTTTTCGAGCTGGGACAAACTCGGGTTGGCAGACTGCTGTTGAAGGGGGTGTAACGGGGACGCGAAGAGTGAGCCCAAGGTGCGTCCTGGCAGTCGGGCGGTCCCTGGGTAGTGCGATCCATGATTGTTATCTCGCGGCTTCTTGGAAAGTGTCATTGGTGATCTATGCGACCCTGACGGGGGAAACAAGGTTTGTGTGAGGAATAAATCTCCAGCTGGATAGGAATTCGATTCGAATCGCCGTCGCTCCCGGTTAGTGAGCACTTGACTCGAGCTACGACATCGTAGTAACATTAATGGAACACTGATGGTTAAGTGAATGATGTTGGAAATGCTAAACCTGATATGGTAATCTAGATTGCTAATGATAAATCAAGTGATTGTTCTAGCAATAGCTGCTTACCTAGTTTGAATAGGTTATACTAAAAGTGATACAAAAAGTACTGGTATAGTTTTTCATAACAACTTATTCTTTTCGCAAATGAGTCAAGCCAGTCCAATCTATAAAGCATTGCATGATCCTTGGTGTCCTTTATTTTTGGTTTTTGACGGGTAAGTCTAGCTGAGTACATTCTCGTACTCAGGGCGTTGTTCCCATTGTTGTTGCAGATGGTCAGATGTACTTTGGGTACTGCTCCAACTGTCTGTATCCGGCGATGGGCGACAACTAGGACCTTGGGCAAGGGTCACTCTGTTGTCTTATCTACTGCTTTTGTGGACCATGACTATCTACTGGCACTGTATTTGAACGAAGTGTGGGTGTAAAACTACTTGCTTCGGCTATGTTATTTTGAATTGTGTTGTAATAACTTTTATTCCGAACTCCGATGTACTCCACTTTTATTGTGAACTCTATGTATCATGTGAACTGTGGCTATTAAATCAGTACGATCTTGGTTGTATGTTGGTTGGTTTGAAATCCCGCGTGATTTCACGGAATCTCGGGTTATACGGGTTTAAGTTTGGTAAATTAACCGCCTCGGTGGAAGATTTTTCTGACTTAATTCCGTATAATTACATTGATCCGTTACAGCTGGCATCGGAGCATGGTTTAGCATGTTACTGTTCACATGGGTATTTAAAAACAAAACTGTGTTTTCAACTAAGCTTTTAAATTTAAGAGTGTGCCAGTGGTCATATCCTTTATGCCCAATAAGGACTCTAGGTGGCTTAATTAAGTACTAACTTGGGGGTTTGCATCATATTTGAAATTTTGTCGCTCATACGGCGTGCTATTGTATGAGTGCCATTCAATTGAGTGGTAATGTATGGATCAATTTCCTCTATGCCCTGGTAAGTGAGAGTTGTGAGAGCATGGTCGGATACACCGCCGATCTAGGGGAGTGCTTATGTGATACCGAAATACTTACGTGCCATGCGCATGTTCGTATGATGGTATTCAAGTGGTGGGGACTTCCATCATGCGGTGACGATGCCGTCAATAGGACGATGATTCGGGTAGTTGGTACCGTTATACTCGTATCTGGGGATGCGTGTAGAGCGAGTAACTTACTTTACTGTTTTCTTGCATATTTTCATATTGTGAGGGTTGGGCTGAAGTGACTTTCTGCAGGTACATAACAACGCTTTCGAGTAATACGTATTAGTTACGTTACAAGAGATCGTTGTATGCCACCGTTTATTCCGTTAGTAGTTATTAGTTTTCTAAGTTTGTGAGGACGTACGGAACGTGCATGTATCATGTGGTGCATTTCATTCATGGCATTGTTCCTCCCCTTATAAGTTGATTATCTCATTTCGATAAAAATGCTAACTTAAAAATCTGTTCTCACCGCGGTAATAAAATTTTGCTACAGATGGCACGTACCAAGCAGACAGCTCGCAAGTCCACCGACAGAGCTCCCCGTCATCAGCTAGCTCCACGCACTCGTCAGCGCCACACTTTTCTTGGAGAGTTTGGGATGCCTACGCTCTTGTGGAGAGTACTCAGTGATGTAGGCTATCCTGATGGAATGGAGCCCCGCTACTTTTGGTCGAATGAGCGGTTGGGGGAAGGACTTTTGGTGACTGTGGAAGCAGTAGTTCATCCTCGAGGTGATGGTTCTAAGTGGACCGGTTGGCATTTTGATTCAACTGGCAGGACCCCTGAAGAAGCCGCTGAGAGGGCAGCCTTTGGGATCCTGAGGGATATCATGGATCGCTTTCCTCAGGAGTTGGCAGCAGCTTTAGTTGGAGTCTTTCCGAGGGGCAACCCCTCCACTGACTCATGGCAGCAGGCAAGAGGAAGATCTCTGGAGATTAGCGCCGTAGAAGCACTGAACAGTGACAACCCCGCTATGAGTGCCATGTTCGCAGTGATGAGGGCCTTTGATGGAGTGGTAGGTAGCCTGAGGCGTGTGTTTAGTGCTGTTGGTCAGTCTCGTGATGACCGCCGTCAGCTTCAGAGAGATCACGACGCCGAGATTGAGAGGCTCAACACAGAGATGGCTCAGTTGACTCGCCAGAGAGATCAGGCTACCCAGAGGACTGTGGTTTTCGAAGGAGATGTGCGTGCCCTGAGAGAGCAGGTTGGGCGACTGACCACCGCCAATGGGAACGCTGAGCGCATCTTGACTCATGTGCTCCATCAGAGGAATGAAGCCTGGTCCGCAGAGAATGTGTTGAGGGCTAGACAGTTTGAGCTAGAGCAACAGTTGGCTTATGCAGAGGAATATAATGACAATCTGCATGAGGAGGTTCATCGGCTGAACAATCAACTCAACCCCTATGTTCCTCCTGGTGCGGCAGAGATGGATTTGAATGAAGACGAAGGTCCTGAAGAGCCCGAAGCACCAGTTGGGGAGCACCATGACGCTGCTAATGGCGACGAAGCCAATGTCTTGGACTTAGACAGCGACCATGATGAGTAGGCTAGTAGTTGTTACGCTAGCTACTAGGTTCCATCTACATGATCTTTTGCTTTGTTGGCACGTTGGGTATGTAATAATGAGCAGAAAGACTAAGGCTTTGATGTAATGTTGGAAAGCTTGGATGTGTTTGTGGCAGTATCCGAACGTCAAAAGTCCAGTGTATGTATGCTGGCAACTTGGTTGTAATGGAAGCGATGTGTGCGCTTTAAGTAATCTAATTAGTGGTGTTGTGTTAATTGGAATGACTTATTATGCCCCTGTTTTATTGTATGAATTTATTCTCTCCAGTAATTTCAGTACGGCATGATCTTTCATTCAGTCGTAATTCCTACAACATCACCTAATAATTACTGTTGCTAAAACATGCAGATGCCGAACACTCGTCGTACCGTGTATGGTGCCGCTGAGGCTGGTGGCAGTGCATCCGCTAGTGATGACCGTGATCCACCACCGCCTCCTCCACCCTACACTACGGAACAGTTTTTCACACAATTTCTTAGAAGCCAACGTAATATGGAGGGCATGCAACAGAATATGGAAGCTACGTTGCGCAGTATCGCAGACAACACCCGTCGGGGAATAAACCCGGGTGGTCACGAAGCAAATCAGTACAGCAGTTTCAAGGACTTCATGGATACTCGTCCACCGATCTTTAAGGAAGCTGTAGAACCCTTGGATGCAGAAGAGTGGATTAATACTATGGAAGACAAGTTCCGTGTCTTGAGAATGACTGAAGTGTTGAAGACTGAGTATGCAGCTCATCAGCTTCAAGGTCCGGCAGGAATGTGGTGGAAACATCACCGCACCACTTTTCCTCCCCATACTCACATCACTTGGAATGAGTTCACCAAAGCTTTCCGTGGAACGTACATTCCACCTGGTCTAACCGAGATGAAGCTTGGGGAATTCCTAGCACTGAATCAAGGCACAAAGACTGTAACTCAATATCTACATGCATTCAATAACCTAAGCCGTGATGCCCCTGATATGGTGAATACGGAGGCCAAGAAGATCGCTAGCTTCAAGAGAGGCCTAAATCCCAAGATGATGAAACATGTGGGTACAAATATGAGGACTGATTTTAATGATTTCGTTAGCGACTGTCTGAAGCAAGAGAAGAACAACAATGTTTATGCTGCTTCCAAGATCCGTAAGAGAGCTTTCGAGTCGGGTTCATCCCAGTCCCGAGCCCCAGTGGCCAACTGTCCAGCTTATCGATCGCCTGCCCTAGGTGCAAGGTTTAGGCCACCGCAAAGAAAGAATCAGAATGCTCAGCAACCCCAGAGGAACCAGAAACCATTCAAGATGGCATTGCCTCCGTCGAAGACAGGACAAGGCAGTTCATCTGGAACTGTGGCTCAAGTGAAGGGACCGTGCTTCAACTGCAACCAACCCGAACACTTTGCAAAGTTTTGCCCCTACCCAAGGAAACAGCAAACGCAGTATCAAGCTCGTGTGCATCACACCACTGTGGATGACATCCCAGAAGGAGAACCGGTAACAGCTGGTATGTTTTCTATCAACAATCATCCTGTAGTAGTCTTGTTTGATTCCGGATCATCTCATTCCTTTGTAAGTCAAGCTTTTGTTAAGAGGCATGAGCAAAAGATAGTCGAATTGGAATGTGCTTATAAAATCAATTCAGCTAGGGCTGATCTGTTGACTAATCAGATAGTTCAGGGAGTAATCCTAAACATATCACATTGGCAATATAAGCTTAATCTGATAGTCATGCCAGGGTTAGTTTTGGATGTGATCATGGGTATGAACTGGATGAATAAGATGGGGGTAGTAATCGATGTTGGAGGAAGGAGTATCTCTCTTAAAGAACCAAGTGGAGAAGGCACTTTTCGGGTGGTCCTACCTCGGAAGGTAGACCTAGCTAGCACGACTTGTGCGGTCCAAACTACTCTGCTAGCCCAGATTCCAGTGGTCTGTGAGTTTCCAGATGTGTTTCCGGATGAGTTACCTGGACTTCCACCAGACCGAAATGTTGAGTTTGCCATTGAGTTAATCCCGGGAACAGCACCGATCTCGAGAAGGCCCTATCGGATGCCTCCCAATGAGTTAGCCAAATTGAAGAAGCAACTCCAAGACTTACTAAAGAGAGGTTTGATTCATCCCAGCTCGTCTGAATGGGGATGCCCCGCTCTGTTTGTGAAAAAGAAGAAGGATAACTCCTTACGCATGTGCGTGGATTATCGACCCCTGAATGCATTGACAATTAAAAACAAGTATCCTCTTCCTCGGATTGATATATTGTTTGACCAATTGTCTAGGGCCAAAGTATTCTCTAAGATAGATTTGAGATCAGGATACCATCAGATAAAGATTAGGCCGCAAGGTGTGCCTAAGACTGCGTTCTCTACCAGATATGGCTTGTACGAGTACCTTGTCATGTCCTTCGGATTGACAAATGCTCCTGCATACTTTATGTATCTGATGAATTCTGTTTTCATGCCAGAGTTGGACAAGTTTGTGATTGTGTTCATTGATGACATTCTAATATATTTAGAGAATGAAAAAGATCACGCAGAGCACCTCAGGATTGTCTTGACTAGACTCAGGGAACATCAACTGTATGCAAAGT
The DNA here is from genome assembly GCA_038087645.1 of Saccharum hybrid cultivar R570. Classification (NCBI taxonomy): domain Eukaryota; kingdom Viridiplantae; phylum Streptophyta; class Magnoliopsida; order Poales; family Poaceae; genus Saccharum; species Saccharum hybrid cultivar. The sequence goes on from JAQSUU010000270.1 coordinate 3,580,114, forward strand.
TCAGCAAGTGTGAGTTCTGGCTTAAGACAGTGTCTTTTCTCGGCCACGTGCTGTCTAAAAATGGCATTTCTGTAGATCCTAGTAAGGTACAAGAGGTTATGGACTGGAAGTCACCAATCTCGGTGCATGAAGTTCGCAGTTTTCTTGGTTTAGCCGGTTACTATCGTCGCTTCATACCGGATTTCTTGAAGATTGCCAAACCAATGACAAGCCTGTTATAGAAGGATCATAAGTTCGTATGGACAGAGGAGTGCAAGGCAGCTTTCTGCACCTTGCGAAAGCTGTTGACCACTGCTCCTGTTCTGGCCCAACAGCATATAGAAAAGTCTTTTGATGTGTTCTGTGACGCATCTAAGAATGGGTTAGGATGTGTGCTAATGCAAAATGGAAGGGTCATTGCCTATGCCTCGCGTCAACTGAGGAAGCATGAAGTTAATTATCCTACGCATGATTTGGAGCTTGCAGCAGTAGTGCATGCTCTAAAGATTTGGAGACACTACCTAATGGGTAATGTGTGTAACCTCTTTACAGATCATAAGAGTCTCAAATACATTTTTACCCAATCTGAGTTGAACATGCGACAGAGAAGATGGTTAGAGCTGATAAAGGACTATAATCTAAACGTGCATTATCATCCCGGGAAGGCTAATGTAGTAGCAGATGCACTGAGCAGAAAATCACATGCTATTGATGTGCAACCGTTGTTTGAAGAAGGGTTCAATTTGCTACATCCTGCTGTGTTGCATAATCTTCAGATCAGTTGTACTTTGGAAGACCAGATCATTGAAAGTCAGAGGACAGATAAGGGAATCTTTCATATCAAGGAGAAGATGAAGAGAGAACCCACCAAACACTTTCGATTGGATGACCAAGGAGTGTTATGGTTTTAAGGATCGCCTGGTGGTACCAAAGGATAGAGAGCTTAAGAACAAGTTGATGAATGAGACCCATCATTCTAAGCTATCTATTCACCCCAGAAGTAGTAAGATGTACCAAGATTTGTGACCCCGTTATTGGTGGACTAAGATGAAAAAAGAAATTGCAGCATACATTGCTCGTTGCGACATGTGTTGTAGAGTTAAAGCTCTTCACATGAGACCTGCAGGACTTCTGCAACCCTTGTCTGTACCTGATTGGAAATGGGATGATATAAGTATGGATTTCATCACAGGTCTTCCCACCACACAGAAGGGACATGATTCTATTTGGGTCATAGTAGATCGTCTCACCAAGACAGCTCACTTTCTGCCAGTTAAGACGACATTCCGACCACCTCAATATGCAGAAAAGTATATTGCTGAGATTGTCCGATTACATGGTATACCAAAAACGATCATGTCTAATTGTGGTTCACAGTTTACCTCTCATTTTTGGGAACATCTTCATAAAGGTTTGGGTACTAGTTTGATTCGTAGTACGGCTTACCATCCGCAGACAGATGGGCAGACAAAACGAGTTAATGCTGTACTTGAAGATATGCTTAGAGCTTGTGTACTGTCATCTAGAGGCTCATGGGAATCCTGGTTACCATTGGCAGAATTCGCTTACAACAACAGTTACCAAGAGAGTATCAAGATGGCACCTTTTTAAGCTTTATATGGCAGGAAGTGCAGAACACCGTTAAATTGGGTAGAGTCTGGAGAAAGAAGGTTTTATGGAATTGATTTTGTAGATGAGGCAGAGAAGAAGGTCTGTATTATCCAATAAAACATGCAAGCTACATAGTCTCTTCAGAAGAGTTATGCAGATAAGAGAAGAAGACCATTGGATTTCCAAGTGGGTGACTATGTCTATTTGAAGGTTACCCCCATGAAGAAGAAACGATTTGGAATCAAGCGGAAACTGTCTGCTAGATATATCGGACCATACCAGATCATGGAGAAAAAGGGTTCCATGGCGTACAAGTTGTGATTGCCAGAAGGAATGAGTTCGATCTTTCCCGTCTTTCATGTATTCCAGTTGAAGAAATGTCTACGTGTTCCAGAAGAGATAATAGAACCGCAGGGCATTCAGATCAAGGCAGACTTGGAATATCATGAACAACCAGTTCGAGTTCTGGATACAAAGGACCGAGTCACTCGGAATAAAGTGGTAACAACCTACAAGGTTCAGTGGAGCCATCATTATGAGAGTGATGCTTCATGGGAAACGGGAGAATATCTTCAAACCGCGTATAAAGATTTTTACAATAAATGGTTCGTAACTCAAAATCTCGGGACGAGATTCTTATAACGGGGAGGGCTGTAACACCCCTGGGTGTTAAGCATGCATTAGCATCCAAGGCACTAGTCATAATCCTCTCATACATGGTTATCATTGCATGCAATATAGACCCTTTTAAATTTAGAGTTGAAAAATAACTACTCAAAACCCAAATGCTACATTTAAGTGCTAAAGAGTGATGAAACTTTGTGTAGCTATAATTTTAGATAATCTAGAATAAATAAACATGATTTTTGGAGCAACTCTTGAATTCAAATTCCTTCAAATTTTACTTTTAAAAATATTCTAGAAAAATGAATTTTTACTTAAAATTTAGCTTTGAATCCCAAATTCAAAATCTATTTAGAATTTTGAAAAGTGCCCTACATGAAAGTTGTAGAGAATTAAATTTTGAACAACTTTTATTTTGGGCAAAAGTTCTGAAAACCTCTTTTTCATCTTCAAATTCAAATTTGAAACAAATAGAGAAAACTAAAAATATTATTCATAAAAGAAAAATCGATTTTTCCCTTAACTGGGCCGCCGCCTCGCTTCTCGGCCCACGGCCGAAGCCGGCCTGGCCTGCCTCGCGCGTCCGCTCGCGCCAGCGCACGCCGCGCTCAGGCCACGGCCGCCGCGTGGCCGCCCCTCGCCGCCTCCGGCGTACAGGTGGCGAGCCGTGGGCTCCACCGGTCACGCCACGCGCCTTGAACCCGCGCCCGCTCCTCCATCCTCAGCGTGCCCTCCATTTCGCCCTTTCTCGGCCTCGCGCGAGCAGCAGCAGCCGCCGCTCCCGCCTCCTCGCGCCCGCCACCACGGCCGCGCCATTCCTTGCCGCGTTCCGCCGCCGGCCGGCCGCCTCCGAGCAATTGCTCGCGTGACCATCTCTGCTCCGTCCTTCTCTCCTCCGAACGCTCCCCCACGCTCTGTCTCTGCCCCGCGGTAAGGCACCGTCTCGCGCGCCCCGCCGCGGCGCCATTCCGGCCACCGCGCACTCGCCCCCACCGTTCCGGCATTTTCTCCCCGTCTAGCCGCTCGCGTATCGCCCCACGATGTTTGCCACCCCCACCGGACTTCCATGTGCCCCTCCACCGGTGCCCGCACGACCGGAGCCGGCCGCTAGCCGCCGGCGGGCTTCACCGCCACCGCGACGTCGCAGTCGCGCGGCCGCTCCCCGCGCCCCGCGTTCAAACCCCCCTGCCTGCTGGGCCACCGGCCTTAGGCCGAGCCACCAAGCCGGGCCGCCACCCCGTTTTTTTCCCCGCGCGGCGTCCCCACGGAAATCGACCGTGGGCCAGTATTACCGAGTGGGCCGGCCCGTTCAGCGATTCCAAATTTCGTTTTTTAATTTCTATTTTGTTTTGGGAAAAGAAAATACTTGGAAAATGTTTGTGTACCTTTTCTAGCTCCAAAAATTATGAAACAAATTTTGGAATGTTTCTCTTGAGTAGATCTACAGTCTAAAAATATCTCATATTATATTTGTGACACTATTCTGTGTAGCTTTATTTAATTGCTATAAATGCTGATATCTTAGAAAATGTGTAGTAAATAAAATAATGAAGGGAAAATTGTGATTCTTGTTTCTTTAATCTTTATTAGTGATGTACTTTCTAGGAAAAATATTGGTGAAGCATGTTCTGTGAGAAATTTTTGAAGTGTAGTTCAAGTGCTTTTATTTGATAATCTTTGTTATTTTTAGTAGAAAGCTAAATTTGTATAGAACATACATGTGATAATTTTTTTAGTATGTTAGTTTACTGTTAGTAACATAGGAAAAATGTGAAATCTGTTGTTTGATGCTTTTTCTAGTACAAAATAATTTCATGCTCATTATTATGCTATACATTGTTTATTTTGTACAGATAGTTTTACTTATTCAATTCTCATAAAAATTTAGTAGTAGGATAGTTAGGGTAAGAGTAATCTACTGTAATTTTTGTAGATTTTTATCTACACCAGAAATAGGTGTTGCTGTGTAACCCTAGTCAAATAGGGAATAAAAGATTATTCTTTATGAGAAATTAAGAGAAATAAAATATGTTTGGTGTACCTTTGAAGCATCAACATGTCTTGCTGTTGTTATTTGATGAGTTAGGTTGGTAAGTTTTGGTAGCTTAGGTTCACTTGTATGTGTAGATTATGTGTTAACTAGTAGAATAATAAGGTGTATGTTTTAGGGTACATGTTCTTGGATGACGTTGACTACCTTGTAGAAGAAATAGTTATTTTCAAACTGCTCATTCCATGTGCTCATCTGCATCTCATGTCATCAAAGCACTCCACCACAATCCGATGCATCATTCGCATGGTTGCTTATGCACTTGCATCATACAGGATCGCAGGAGGAGTCGCAGGTAGCAGTGCCGGAGGAACAAGCTTGGACCGACCAGCAGGAGCCCCGGGCATAGGAGGTGCCCGAGGAGGAAGAGTCAGGCGAGGAGCTGCCAGAGTGCGTCGACCACCATCCTAGCTCGTTCGAAAAAGGCAAGCCCCGGTGCATTTTAAGTCTCCTATTTTATAAAAGTTGTTCCTTACTACATGAACTATAGTTATATATATTGTTGCATTAAGTTATAGGAGTTGAGTGAAACCGTTGTTGCATGATTACCTTGGCCACCGAATCATCTTTTACCCTGTTAGGTCAGGATCGAGTAAATTGCTTAGCCATGCTTAGACCGGTAGAAGTCGGGTGATTTCCTGTCACCTGCGAGTTATAGGTGGATACCGGGCTATGGTTAGCTGTAATTGTGCTCATAAAAAAGTAACCAAGTGTTGATGGATAAATGAAGACCGAGCGGAGTCTTATAGGGTTTTGGACTATAGTGATTCCGTCTGTGTCGATTAAGGACCGATCGTTGCTCGTCCCTCTTGTCATGTTGAACGCATGCCTCACATTTAGCTAGCTGAATAAAGTACCTTTCGACCGTGAAGCTAGTGACACTTTTCGAGCTGGGATAAACTCAGGTTGGCAGACTGGTGTTGAAGGGGGTGTAACGGGGACGCGAAGAGTGAGCCCAAGGTGCGTCCTAGCAGTCGAGCGGTCCCTGGGTAGTGCGATCCATGATTGTTATCTCGCGGCTTCTTGGAAAGTGTCATTGGTGATCTATGCGACCCTGACGGGGGAAACAGGGTTTGTGTGAGGAATAAATCTCCAGCTGGATAGGAATTCGATTCGAATCGCCGTCGCTCCCGGTTAGTGAGCACTTGACTCGAGCTACGGCATCGTAGTAACATTAATGGAACACTGATGGTTAAGTGAATGATGTTGGAAATGCTAAACCTGATATGGTAATCTAGATTGCTAATGATAAATCAAGTGATTGTTCTAGCAATAGCTGCTTACCTAGTTTGAATAGGTTATACTAAAAGTGATGCAAAAAGTACTGGTATAGTTTTTCATAACAACTTATGCTTTTCGCAAATGAGTCAAGCCAGTCCAATCTATAAAGCATTGCATGATCCTTGGTGTCCTTTATTTCTGGTTTTTGACGGGTAAGTCTAGCTGAGTACATTCTTGTACTCAGGGCGTTATTCCCATTGTTGTTGCAGATGGTCAGATGTACTTTGGGTACTGCTCCAACTATCTGTATCCGGCGATGGGTGACAACTAGGACCTTGGGCAAGGGTCACTCTGTTGTCTTATCTACTGCTTTTGTGGACCATGACTATCTACTGGCACTGTATTTGAACGAAGTGTGGGTGTAAAACTACTTGCTTCCGCTATGTTATTTTGAACTGTGTTGTAATAACTTTTATTCCGAACTCCGATGTACTCCACTTTTATTGTGAACTCTATGTATCATGTGAACTGTGGCTGCTAAATCTGTACGATCTTGGTTGTATGTTGGTTGGTTTGAAATCCCGCGTGATTTCACGGAATCTCGGGTTATACGGGTTTAAGTTTGGTAAATTAACCGCCTCGGTGGAAGATTTTTCTGACTTAATTCCGTATAATTACGTTGATCCGTTACAACTATGCTTCCAATGAGGAAACTGGTGGTAGTTAACTCTCTAGAAGGTGAAAAGAAGGCAAACCGTATATGCCCAAGAGTTAGTCTTGACATAAACGGGGTGAAGTTTGAGGCAAATCTTATTGTTCTGGAGTTAATGGAAATAGATGTTATCCTTGGAAAAGTTTGGTTACTTGCTTGCAAAGGAGTGATTAATTCTACCCAACATTCGGTGTTTCTAACCACACGGTTAGGTGAAAGAATTGAGTATGTAGGTGTTCAACTGGCACCTGAGGAAGACGAGAATGACCAGTTAGAAGATGGTTACACTGAGGATAGCAAAGTGGACCATGAACTTACAGAAGTCACAACAGAGGAACAAATGACTTTGGAGGAGCTCAATAGGAGAGATGATCATGCTAACACAGATTAGCTAACGAGGATCTTAGGAACTGTCCCATGATTCTCATTGAAAGATGTAACATGGAAAAATGAGGATCGAATGAAGACAGAATGTCACTATTTCTTTTATCATCATCTTCTGAATCTCGAGGGCGAGATTCATTTTAAGGGGGGTAGAATTTGTAACACCCAAAAATTTTAAAATTTTGAATTTGATAAAATTTGGGTTAAAAGAGAATTAGTTATGAGTTTAAATAATTTAGATAATATTTAATGGGGATTAAAATTTAAAATATTAGGTGGAATATTTGATGATGCATTCATGCTGTTGCATTTGTTTTATTATGTGGTGTGGTTTTGATTTTATTTGATTTGGATTTCAAAATCTATTTAAATGGTTTGGAAAACAAATGTAAAAAAAGAGAAAAGATTACCTGCTGCTCGGCGGCCTGGAAGCCCACCCGAATCGGCCTACTCCCTCCCTTCCCTCGCGGTTGGGCCGTCGAAGCCGAGCCCACTTTTCCCCGCTCTCTCTCGTGTCCGCGTGGGCCGGCCTAGAGACGCAGCGGTCGCGCTTCCCCCTCCCTTGTTCGCTGACGCAGGGGCCCACATGTCAGCTGTATCTCCCACCTCAGTTCGTAGTGGAGTTGGACTCCAACTCGGTGAGATCCGGCTCCACCCGATCTTCTCTGAATTGATCCGCAAGCCCTGTTTCTCTATAAAATGCATAAATACCCTATGCTGCACCCTCTCCATCCTCATCTTTTCCATCTATTAGCCATTGCTGCCTCCATCCTTGTTCGCAACGCCATTGAGGAGCTCTAGCTCCACCCGCTGTGGGAAAGTGCTCGCTCATCGTATCTCCGCCTCTCGCAAATCGTTGTCGGGGTTCTCGACGCGGTAACGAACTTGTCCAGCACCTCCCCTTGCTTTTGCATGCTTTCTGTTCTTCGCTAAACCTCACTGAATGTGCAGGAATCCCCGTTGGCAGCTGTGCATGTCAACCGCCGTCTCCGTCCAGTCTCCAGCCTAGGTGGAAGCCCTAGGTCAGCCGCAAAGTTCCCCGTTTCCTTCCTATGTTCTTCCCATGGTCGGAGGTGGCCGAAATCACGCTTCTGAGGAGCTCCGGCGAGCAGCTTGTGTCGGTCATGGCAGCCACTAGCCGGGATTGCTCTAGATGGCTGACTCCCTCTCTCTCTTTCTCTTAGGATCGTTTCCAGCCGTCCATTAGTTGATCAACGATTAGGATTAGAAGATACCCCTTCGCAGGGTAAACTTCTTAAAGAGTCCCTGGATTTTTCTAGAATCAAACCCGCCGTCCTAAAACACCTTTTGAGAATACGCTTTCTTCTTTGGAAAATGTAAACTTCACCAGTTTAAATGAAAATATGTTGCATATGTTGCGAAGCAATGTTTCAAAACTTTAAATGCTTATAACTTGCTCATTTTAACTCCGATTTGACCCGTTCAAGTTGTGTTAGGATCATATTTGTGAGCTCTACATGTTAGTATAGTTGTACAGTAGGTTTGTGATATTTAATTTTCGAGTTTATATTAAAGTATTTATTTGTCTATAGGAAATCTTAGAAAATTCATAACTTTCACCCCTTGGAGGGAGATTCATGCTTTCCAATTGAGAATCCTTAGCGGCCCTAACTTGTTAGATAAACTTTTAAATGGCTTTATATAATTTCCGATGTTTTGGGAATGGCCTCCCCATGCATTTGGAAGTCATAACTCATAGTTAAAGTGTACACCAGTGCGCAGAGTTAAAAACTAGTATACTAGCCGTGCCCACGGACATGGACGGCCTTGGGGATTCTTACAGAATAAATGTTCACCATTGTTATATCATGCTTATTATTGTTGATATTATTATGCTTATGTTAATTGCTATTTCATTATTCTTATTACAATTGATCATTTGTTTATAATGGGAATTGGTTTACCTTGATGCTACTCAATTGCTAAGTAAATGATGAATAAAAGCTAAATGCAGAAAACCAATGTCTAACCTTTTGAGCCTCATGAACCCCATGATACATTTGTGGAGTTCAACATGGACTCACTCTTGCTATTTCCCACACCTCAAGATAGTCTCTGGAGTTTTTAGGCTTATGATCAACCAGTTAGTTTGTTCCTGGAGTAAAGTCTACACCTGGTGTTCAGAGTTGTTTTTCCGCTGTGTTGCTCTCTAAGGTATATTTCATACTATTGTGTTATGTATATGAAGCATTTATCTCTTGATATTACACTTATCTATGGCTATATGTGAGATTTGACTCCTTTATTTCATATATAGTGTATGTCTGGTTTTGTCCTTAAAACCGGGTGTGACATAGCGTTGGACCGGTTCCCGTTTTGGAGGATCCGAGTGAGGTAGATATATGTAGGTTCAGGTCTGCAAATCTAGACCCACATATGTCATGTGGTAAGGAAACCCCAGCTGGGCCAAACCGATTCGAATCGCCGCTGCTTCTTGGTGAAGAAGACTCGATCAACTGAACTGCATCGTAGTTTAATCTATGAAACTTAGATACTGATGAGAGATGATATGAGTTGAACCTGAGTTTTGATGATTAAAGAAGTGATTGATTTAGACAAGGTGCTAATTGGATACTAATAATAACCTAATACACAGCTAAAAGATTGAAAGTAAGGATTCACTTGTAGTAAGCTTTTTCTGCAAAAGTTACTTCTTGCGTCTACCTTACCTTGAAGCCTACATGTTCTTGGAGTCCTTTCTTTAGTCGGGTAAGACTTATTGGGTACCCTCAAGTACTCAAGGTTTATTAACCCCTGTTGCAGGATCTGACTTGAGCAGCTTAGTGAGGTCATGTCGGTGGGCTCGACATGGTCTGGCTACCTCTTCTACCTTAAATGTTTATTCTCGAATGCTTCCGTTGTTTACTCATCTTTTAGAGCTTAGGTTAAAGTTAACTTCAACATTGTTTTGTAAACTATTGTTATATTATTTCATACTCTGATGTAAGATATTTTATATCAAATGTTGTAACAACTCCTTTGTTGATCCTATATGAGTTGTAAAACATGGATGATTCATGTTTCCCCGAGGACACCCGACAGACTATCGGAGTTGTCTGGCTTGCATGTGCAGCTATCAGAAGTCTAAAAGACAATGGTAGGCACATGTGGACCATATAATTCAGGTGGTTCTGCCACCGTAAAGTTTTGAAGATTTATCTTTTGAAAAACATAAAAATGCTAAATGATGAGTTCCTGTATGACAAAGCTTGAATTCCTACCAGAGCTAAATATGATATTTAGACTAGGAAAACTTCCACTCATATATGCTGCTTGTTTTGCATTGAGTTTTGTCAAGCTTTGTTGACCCTTATGAGAGGTTTGTCATGCTCTTAAAATCAAGATCATATACACACCACCCACATATGCACTACTCCTATATTGGGGGTAGGCACAAAAATATGCCATTCCATTTAGATCCACCCAAAAATGTTTTACTCCTACAGAGTGAACACCAAAAATATGCTTGATAGGATTTTTCAACAAATAAATGCTCAAAGTTCTTGTTGCTATCTCTCAAAAGTTTTATTGTAGAGAAGAGGCATGAGCTATGCAAAAGTTATTCATAGAAAAAAGAGAAAAGATGAAAAAAAGGACAAGTGTCTAAGATATTTAAAACAATGGGTACTCAGATGCCCACTTGAAAAAGAAGAAGAAAGAGATGAATAAGATAGCCCATGTTCTCATGCAAAGATATTTCCAAGTTTCAAAAAGACGGATATGTTTTCAAGGAGCATAGTAGAATCAGGTTAGCCACCATATATATCCACCATTTATCCATACACATGCACATCTTAATTTGATTGTATGACTCAACCCTCTTTGGATCTGAGGTTTGACTTTACATTATATGTATTCAGTATTGCAAGTATGCTCTTTCATGCTATTTTCACTCCTATGTGCTCCACATAAGCCTTAACTATAGGAAGAGGAAGACATAACATCATTATAGCCTTGGTGAGGATCCATAAATACTACATATATTGAGAGACTTGAGAGTGTCATACAATGGAAGCTTTGAGCTTTATTTTAAAAACTTATAAAAACTCTGGAATAATGGTTGAACAAAGAACTTGAGACATAGTGCTTGACTTGATCGTTCTGTCTTTCAATTGCTCAAGACCCAAGAGAAGGCTAAAAGCTCCATGGTTGAAGGTAATACGGGTAAGTTTGAAAGTCATATTAGTTTATTCTAATCTGGAGAAGAATTCTTGTTTGAACACATTGTACTTTTGAGGAGTGAAAACATTGATGCAACTCCTGATCCATTTGCTGAGTTTAGCATTGCTCAAGGATGAGCAAAGGTTAAGCTTGGGGGATTTTGTTGATGTTAGTTAACAAACATTATAAACCGTCAATATAACTTGAATAAGGGTATGAAAGTAATCACCAACACAAACTTAGGCGTTTAAACTAATAAATTCCACGAGTTTTGGTGAATCTGTATTTTTTGCAGGGTTTATCCAGAAAGCCATCAAGGTGGACCTATATGTCAGAATTAATTGCTCTTATCCGCAACAAGACGGACACCAAAAGGATCTAGAAGACACCAGAGGACACCATACTAAGGCAGAGAGGAGGAGGCTGGCCCCACCTGTAGGATAGCTAGCCCCCTGAGTCCACCTCTTAGCCACTCCTTTGAATATCGGTTCTCCACCGCCTTAGGGTTTGCATCTACGCCATCCTTTTTCAAGTCGATTTGATCCAAGGGCTCAGAATTGATGCTCCGGCCTATATATACCAGCCCCTACCTCCTCTCTTAGGCATTTAAGTCATTTAGTCAAGAAGACAGAAACACTAATCATCCTTAGAGCTCCACCATATTCTAGGGCATAGCTAGCTAGGCTAGATCTAGAGAGAGGCAAGCTTCGCTTGGATTCCTGATTGTGTTAAGAGCGTGGCTAGGTATAGCCCCTTGTATCCTCTTTGGTATGTTCCATTATTCATATGTTTGCTACGATTGATTTGACATTGTTCTTAATATTATTCATATTCTTAGTTATTATGTTCATCGTCTACATTGATTATATGCTTAGTATAGTTAGATTATCATCATGTTCAAGCATAAATTCATATAGCGCTCGCTCCAAAGTACAAGGGGTGAGTGGTCGACATTGTGTAAGCGTGGTGCTTATACGTTGTTTACCTATGGATGCACCCTATATTCTGGGCCATGTGGTAGATCACGGATGTGACACTCCCATTGAATCCTTTGTAGTCAACTCCCTAAATATAGGACAAGTAGGGTCTAGTTACGAAGGAAGACAAGCTCTGTTCTTTATTTTCCTTAGTAATATCCCTTATGTGTAGATATGAAGTTGATCTTAGCCATGACTACTAAGTGTAATTGCACTAATCACGTATGCTTTGACTTGTAATTAAGAATAACTTAGGAATTATTCCTCTAATTTCTACTTAGCAATGGTAATTCCATGGAAAGGAGTACTTTGAGTGATCATTTATCATTACTTATCATATTTATCTCTTGACTTACCCCTATTGTGAGTAGAATATTGGTTATGGTTTATTTCTCCATCATGTGTATAAGTTATCAATATATTCCATTCACCAGTCCTTCCCTATGGTAAAAATATAAATAATGATACCTAGAAAACTTCCGGGTGAAGTGCTACAATGGTATATTATCTGTGTGCTTGTAGATCCCTTCATATATATATTTATATTCTTTTTAGTCACAATGAAATACTTAGAGTACTTCTTAGTATCATTCTAGTAGTGATGTTAAGTAGTACCAACAAGCATTTCTAGTATCATAGCTAGGGATGACAACTTAGCAAAAGTGATGTTAAGAAATGTCAACAAACATTAAGTGGCTACTTAAACAAGTGACAAGTTAATAAATACCAATAGAAGCATGATAACTTTCTCAACAAGGATCAACAAGACTTGACAAAACTCAATGCAAGAACAAGTAGCATATGTTGAATTCTTAAACATGTATAACTAGTTAGGGCTCTAGTAGGAATTTGAATATCATTGAAGAGCACGCTATTTGAATTTTTTATTTTGTAAAATAAAATTCCAAGTACTTTGCTTGAGAGAGCAAGGTTCATTTTCATCCTACTATATCACATATTCCAATTACTTAGATAACATGGGATCCCTATCATGGATTGTTCACAAGTATGGGAATATTAGCGAGGAATAAAGTGTATGCAAATTTAATCAACAAATAGCATGAAGATTGAGCATCATTTGTTTTACATTTTTAATTTGTTCAATTTCAAAATTTAGGGGTGCTAAGGGTAGTGTTGCACAAACCATCATTGAAGAGGAAGAAGGAGCTAAGGGGAGTTAGAGGTGGTTTGGCTAAACCAGAGGTTCAGCCAATCCTCTCTAGACCCATCTGTCCTATCCTTCTGCATGTTGGATCGGTTGACGTTGTGCAACATGTTGGTAGGAGATCTCAAATTTTGTTTGCTCTAATTGAGAGATCTCCCCTACACTAATTCTTGTACCTGCTTTTATTCAACAAAGAAACAAAAATGGAAACAAACAAGGGCTCTACCAGCTCAAATACTAGGGAGCTTAAATCTTATTAACTCAAGGCACATGCAGTGCTTGAGGTGCTTAAATAATTTTTTTAATTATATTTTTTATCCATTTTATTTTTATTATTATTTTGTTTTTTATTATTATTTATTTTTTATATTTGTTTATCCAACTTTTTATCTTTTAGCATAACTCAAACAAGGCTAAAGTAAAGTTTTACGGTGTATCGCTAGCCTTGGTTTATCTACATCATAGATTACCTTCATTGTTTATGAATGTAATACTCCAAAGTTCATTAATCAAAATTCAACACCATGTCAAATCTTGATTAAAGAAGGTTGTTTTAACCTAAGCACCATGCTTAGTTTAAAAAGCCTATGGATGGACCCGCATACATGAATACACCCAAACCAGAGCATATGACATAAACAAGGGAAGCATGAACTTATATGAGAAAGTTATATTCCCATGGAGACAAATATGAGTTAAGGAGTTGGTGAACATTGAGGTACCTTTGCATACCTGAGTGTACTTATCGGCAGCATGTGGATGGAAGCTTTGAAGTTGCTGTAGCGGTGGCATGATCATACATGGTTGTTGATGACTCCTTTAAGCTGATGCAGAGGGAGTCTCACCATACCAACTCAGGCTAACAAACAAGGCTAGGCCACAAACACGGTTAGTGTGTAGGGACTAAGGATGAAAATGGAATAGAGATATTCCGAATTGACGACTTTTGTTTTCTATATTATGATACCGTTTTTTAACATGAAAAATTGTCAGTTTCAATTGATTTCACAACCATTTTCAACTATTTTTTGTACTCTTTAATTGCTAAATGTAGAAATATCCCAAACCGACCGCTTTCGTTTTTCTATATTGTAAGACCGTTTCCGACCGTTTTCATCCTTCGTAGGGACCATTGGCCTTGGTGGTATCAACAAAGGCTTAGAAGAGGAGAACCCTTCTTGCTTATATGTGCGCAAGGTTTTCTTAGAGTGAAACTATGCAAGGCCGGTAATGGCTGAAAAGTGAGTCAAGACTTGCATGCATGTGGAAGCAATACTAGGTGGATCAGGTGGCATATTAGCGTTTGTGGTGGCTACTAGCTCCTTCTATCTCTTCTTCTCTTTTATATATCATATACTTGTATAGTTTTTTCTTTTTTAGATTTCTCTCTCTCTTTTAGGGGGAAGGCAGAGCTGACATAACTCTTCCTTTCTTTAACCAGGATAGCCTTTGGTATGGATGGAACTTGTAGCGAGGCTCCCACCATCCTCCTCCACATTTGGACTTTTGTGTGGTAGTTAAGTGTGCAATGCTGGGGGTCTCCTTTTGAGTGTGTTCCATTACCAAAGATCATCAAGGTATATAGTTGATGCAGCTTCCATGTTTTCAAGCATCGTATCTCCCCTATTCTTCTTGATCTTAACCTGAAATGGTCAGCAACCAAGAATACCCAAAGGAGCATACTAACTTGATAGCATGTTCTTGCTTTTATTAAAGAGGAAGTTTTTTCATGATAATCTAGGCTATCTCTCGGTAGTGCTTTGTTTATGGTCACAATCTCAACCATGGGAACTTCATCCTGCAGCTATCAAAGGTGCTATAGTTCCTAGCATTACCACCAAACATTTTACATCATTGTTCAAGCTACAAGGTTAATGCCACAGTGCAACTACGAGATTTACAATATTTATGATAAATGAAAGTATGCACAACCGTCCTTTTAAAAAGTTTGCCAGTGAGGATTAAGAGATAGTTGGGGTCCTCGTAGGAGCACGCAGTATTAAGTAAAACAAACTCTGGATTCAGGAATGAGCATGAATCTTGAGGGGTTTTGAAAGAGAAGCTTTCATGCTTGTCCATGGAATCCTTCCTTTTGGACTCTAGAGTCGATGCATTAGGAATGTCCATGGCACAAAAGTTTTTTTCAAGAGGTACATAGTGTAGGATCGAGGTTGACTCTCAACCACTATTGAAAATGACATTTTGATAGCCCAAGGGACATGGTTTAAGTTCGAGTGAGGGTGATGATAGACGTCTTGTTTCACAAGGATAAGAAGCGAGTTCAGGTGAAATGAATGGGGATACGAATTTTACCTCCTCGAATGGATCATGGTTGGGAAGATGCTTCGCTATTGGGTTTTCTAGGCGAGAGATAGGAGTGGTGAAAGCAGTTTTCCCAGACTCTTCATTAAGGCTCCCATGGGTAGGTTTTCTCGGAAAAGCTTTTCAAAAGGGTAGCCTATGAGAAGATCAAAATCAAGGATGGTCAAGATGTGGAAATCTAAGTGAAGCTCGGTTTGGTCTATTTTGATTGGCATGGCCCTAGCAATCCCACAACAGTCGAAGATGAGTCCCAAGAGAATTTTGAAGAGTTTGTCGGTCAGGACTAGTGACATGCTGCCCAAGAGAGTTTCTGCAAGTAATTCTGACATGATACTAGCCTCAACAGTGGTGTTTTCAAGGGATTCTGTGATAGTTCCCCTTAACGAACAAGGCATGGTCATGGAAGGTGAAAGAATCTAAATTGCTTCTGAAGAATATTTCACTTCCATTAACCATTCCTTTGATGGTTCTACTTGGGAGGAAGCTTCCTCAAAAGGAAGTGTCGTATGCTTTTTGTGCCATGAGTGAGTCGAGGTATTGCCATAATCCTTGAATTTGATAGGAAACACTAACACCCCAAAATTCCTATTTTGGGTTGTTATTAGGAAACACTAAATAAAATGAAGGATTTAATAATTTTTCTAAAATATCCAAGATTTAATTAATTGTTGTCATTACAAAATAAGAAATTTTTGGCTTTATAAAACTTTTACAAAATTAAACATGAGTGTGTTTGTTTGCTTTTGTGGCTTGCTTGATTTAGTTGTGTGAGAAAAATGAATTTCTAAAATTCGATCCAACCACGATTAAGCCCTCTTCATTTTTTAGAATAAAGCTTCAAAACTCCTATTTTAAAACTAATTCATATTTGAGTTTTAGAAGCATTTTAAAATGTGTTTAAAAGAAAAGCTATTTTAGCTTTGAAAATAATCTAAAAACATGTTCTTGAATAATCTAAAGATAGGAATCAAATTTTGGTTTCAAAATCTATCGGAAAAGTGATTTAAATCCTAGTTTATAAAAAGAAAAGCCTTTTTGCTTTTTCTCTTTTTCCTCCCTCCTTTTCGGCCCACTCCAGCTCTTGGCCCAACCCGCGGCCCGCTCCCCTTTCTTTTGTGCACCGCACACTGCAGACCGCAGCACCAGCGAGCCTAGGCCGTAGCCCGGCTCAGCCAGCCTAGCAGCGCCCCACCTCTCCCTTGGCCCACACCATCGGCCTGCTCCCCGAGCCCACACACACCCCTCCGCAAGGGCCTTGGCCTAGCGCCGTAGCAGCAGCCCGCCTGCGCTGCAACCTAGCCTAGCCCAGTGCAGCCCGCACCGTGCCCCCTGCCCCTGTGCCATTGCTAGTGGGTCCTACTCGCCAGGCCACCCAACTCGCTGACTCATGGGCCCCACGGGTCAGCGGGCGGCTCCATCTTCCTCAAAGCCCTAGGTTCCCCATGCCTTGTAGGTATTTCTTAATGCGAACAGAAAGATTCCGCAAGCGCACAAAATTACCATAGCAGCTTTCACCCGGGAGTATTCAAAATATCATATTTTTTTATAGGAATGGAGGTATTTCTTCTAGCTAATTCATCCAAGAACAACACAAGGGTAAAGTTAGAAAGGGTAGACACGGATTCCTATGGCTTTTGGGTAGGCACCGGGTTGCACCTAGTCTGCCAGGAGATGTCGGCCTGTAGCTCTACGTTGTACCCAGACATGGGGGATTACAAGGGACAGACAGTGCTGTCACCACCTGCCACCTACTCCTCAACCATGGAGTACGAGGCAAATGAAGATATCCTCCAGCCTAGACACCATGTTTATGCTATCAATTACTACTCTAGCACGCAGGGTTATCCATGTTTATCAGGGCCCTCTACTAGAGTATCCGTCACGGGGATGGACGATGAACCCACAAACAAGTATGAGTAAAGATTAACTAATCAAAAGACTTGTAGCCAAAAGAACCACGAACACTCACTTAGCAGAAGAACCCATTGAAGAAAGATGCTCAACAAGGTACAAGTTGGGGAGACACTGACAAATCTAGTGCTTCCACGAGCTCTTACTCACATCTCTCCCTTACAACTCTAGCTAGCTACTAGGGCCTAAGCCCATAGAGTATTTCCCAAAGTGGAGTTCTCTTCCTTGGTGTTGACGATCGTTAACGTCAACAATATATAGTGAAATAAACATGAGAGAATGGTCAAAATACATGAAAGCATAGAAGACTAGGGTGTTATATGACGAATTCCATGAGCTTTGTTGAATTTTAGTGTTTGCAGGGAGTGTTGATAATTGTTAACGCACACAGAAAAGGATCTGCAAGCGCATGGATATCGGTGAGCATTTCACCCGGGAGATATTTCCAGGGTATCGTATTTGTTTATCCGCAAGGAGAAAGCGTGTGATGACTAACTTAAATCTATACTTAACCCCTAGGCCGCACTACAAGGTAGCAACGATATAAGCGATTTGAGAAGACTACGACGATAGTCTGGTTCCAACCTATGATAAGCTATGAAACTATTGGTCTATGGGGACATACTGATGGAAAAGAGACACCACAGAGGATGCTTGACTAGGGCACTTAATCCTACCAATCCTTCTAACGGGATGTGGGGTACAAAGGAAGCAACGGGATTGTCACGTCCCGCGCAACTGTAATACCCCTGGGTGTTAAGCATGCATTAACATTCCAAAGCATGAGCATTAGCATCTCATACATGTTTATCATCACATGCAATATAAATTCACTTGAATTGAAATGTGAAAAATATTGGTTTGAACCAAAATGGTTGCATTTGCTTGCTAGAGTTGTAGAACTTGTTTAGCTACAATTTTAGATAATCTAGAATTAATTAACATGATTTTTGGAGCAACTTTTGTATTCAAAATCTCCTCAAATTTTGCTTTTTAAAATATTCTAGAAAAGTGAGTTTTTATTTAAAATTTTGGCTTTAAATCATTTATTCAAAATCTATTCAGAATTTTGAAAAGTGCCCTAAATAAAAGTTGTACATAATTAAATTTTGAACAACTTTTATTTTGGGGACAACTTGTGAAAATGTCTTTTTCATCTTCAAAAATTCAAATTTGAATCAATTTAGAAAATCTGGAATTTAAAATATAAAAGAAAAAGGTCTTCAGGGCTTACCGGGCCGCCGCCCCGTTTTCGGCCCGCTCGTGCAAGCCGGCCTAGCCCGTCTCCCGCGCCCGCGCCTGCCTCCTCTCGCCCGCACGCATGCGCGCGCCGTGGCGACCGCGGCAGAAGCCGGCCCCCGCGTGGCCATACGCCGCCGACGTCGCGTGCCACGCGCCCTCTGGTGGACCCCGCGTCCCTCCGCGCCCGCTTACTCCCTCCGCACGCTCGCCTGCCTTAGCTGCTGCCCTCACTTCACTTCATCAGCAGCCGCACAGTAGTAGTAGCAAGCTCCGCCTCCGCCATCGCGCGCCTCGCCGGAGTTGGAGTTTCCCACCGCTAGAGCTCGCCGCCAACTGCTACTTCTTGCATAGGGCACCGCCACGACTCCACGAATCCTGTGCTCGCCCTATCGCGCCATAGTAAGGCCCCCGTTGGTGGGAATGGCTCGCCGGAGTTGGTCGAGTTCACCGGCAGCGCACTGCTCCGTGAACTTCACCCCTCCGTCCCCTTTCTCGCCCTCTTCTCACGTGCACGAGCACCGCACTCACGCGGTGAAGCTCACAGACCACCCCACACACCCCATCCCGATCGGAGTTGGCCGACCGGCGGTGAGCCGAGCCTCCACGCCGCCATGGCCATCGGTGAGCCTGCTCCTGAGCTCCTTTGACCGTGCTAGTTGGCTCGCTAGGTTCGCGCGAAGACGGAGATCACGTTGGCAGTCATGGCCTGTCTGGAGACCTCGTCGTCGGCGAGAGCTCGACGGTCAGCACCGCCCCTGGCCGGTTCGGTTGACGGGTGGGCCCGTTTGACCGCATGGTCCAGGCTGTCTATCTCGTGTGTGTTCGCGGTGTGCAGATCTGGGGTGTACATAGCGTTTAGAGCCGGTTGATTTTCAGATTTCAAGAAAAATGGATTTTTAGATGTTATTTAAAGCTTTCAAAAATCATAACTCGAGTTTTATAGCTCCAAAAATTGTGAAACAAATTTTGTAGTGTTTCTCTTGAGTAGATCTATAGTTTAAAAATGTTGCATGTTAGTTTTGTGATACTTTTCTGTGTATATTTATTTAATCTTTATAATTGCTGATATCTTAGAAAATGTGTAGTAAATTAAAGGAAGGTCAGAAAAATATGGTTCCTGTTTCATTAATCTTCTTTGGTGATGTACTTTCTAGGAAAAATGGTTATGAGGCATGTTCTATGAAAAATTATTGAAGTGTAGTTCAAATGCCTTTAATTGATGATGTTTGTTATTTTTGGTAGAGAGCAAAAATTGTATGACACATGCATGTGATAATTTTTGTGATGTGCTTGTTTACTGTGGGTAACATAGGAAAAATATGAAATCTGTTGTTTGACACTTTTTCTAGTACAAAGTATTTTCATACTCATTATTATGCTATAGCTTGTTTATTTTGTACAGATAGTTTTACTTATTCAAATTTCATGAAATTTTTGTAGTATACTATTTGGAGAAGGAGTGTGCTACTGTATTTTTTGTAGATTTTTACCTGCAACAGAATTAGATGTTGATGTGTAACTCTAGTTTAAATAGGAAATAAACGTTTATTCTTTATGAGTAATTAAAAGAAATAAGAAGTGTTTGGTGTATCTTTGATGCACCAAACTACCTTGCTAGTGTTACTTGGTAGGTTAAGGTATTAGGGTTTGGCAAAGTGTAGCACCACTTGTGTGAGAATTTTATGCTACCTAGTATAAGAGTAGATGACATGTTTGTGGCACATGTTCTTGGATGATGTAGACTACCTTGTAGAAGATGTTGTCTGTAATCCATCCTATTAGTTCAATGTGATCATCTGCATATCATGTCATCATAGCATTCCACCGCATCTGATGCACCATCTACATGGATGCTTATGCAATTGCATCATATAGGGTCGCAGGAGGAGTCACAGGTAGCAGTGCCGGAGGAAGAGGAACCAGGAGAGGAGTTGCCCGAGTGCATAAATCACCAGCCTAGCTCGTTCGAAAGAGGCAAGCCCTGGAGCATTCTAAGTGTCCTACTTTATAAAAGCAATTATTTATATATATATGAGTTTTATATATTGTTGTATTAAGTTATAGGAGTTGAGTGAAACTGTTGTTGCATTTATTATTATCCTTGTCCACCTGGTTACCTTTTTACCCTGTTAGGTTAGGAATCGATTCGAATCGCCATCGCTCCTGGATAGTGAGCACTTGACTCGAGCTACATCATCGTAGTAATAATGATGGAACACGGATGGTTATGTGGATGATGTTAGAAATGCTAAACCTAAGATGGTAACCTTTGATGTTAATGGTTAATCAAGTGATTGCTTTAGTGTAGGTGCTTACCTAGATTGAATAGGTTATAATAAAGATGATGCAAAAGGACTTAAATTAGTTTAGTCATGATAACTAGTGCTTTTCACAAATGAGTCAAGCTAGCCCACTTTGTAAAGACCTTGCATACTCCTTGGTGTCTTTTATTTCTGGTTTTTGATGGGTAAGTCTAGCTGAGTACCTTCTCGTACTCAGAGCGTTGTTCCCATTGTTGTTGCAGATGGTCAGATGTATTATGGTTATTGTGTTAACTGTCTGTACCTGGCGATGGGCGACAACTAGGACCAAGGGCAATGGTCACTCCGTTCATCTTATATCATGCTTTTGTGGGCTATGACTACCTGCTGGCACTGTAATTGAACTAAGTGTGTGTGTGTGGTTTGAAACTACTTGCTTCTGCTATGTTATTGTGAACTCGTGTTGTAATAACTTTTTATGCTGAACTCCGATGTATTCAACTCTTGTTGCGAACTTTCTATAGCATGTGACTATGGCTGCTAAATCAGTACGATCTTGGTTGTATGTTGGTTGGTTTGAAATCCCTCGTGATTTCATGGAATCTCAGATTGTATGGGCTTAAGTTTGGTAAATTATCTGCCTCGGTGGAAGATTTTCTTAGTTAATCTCGTATAATCATGTTGATCCATTACAACTGGCATCGGAGCAAGGTTTAGCATGTTACTGTTCACATGGGTATTTAAAACAAAACTAGGTTTAAAAACAAGTTTTAAAACTTAAGAGTGCGCCAGTGGTCATATCCTTTATGCCCAGTAAGGATTCTAGGTGGCTTATTTAAGTACTGACTGGGGGTTTTTGCATCATATTTTAATTCGTCGCTCATACGGCGTGCTATTGTATGAGTGACATTCACTTGAATGGTAATGTATGGATCAACTACCTCTACGCCTTGGTAAGTGAGAGTTGTGAGAGCATGGTCGGACACACTGTCGATCTAGGGAAGTGCTTATGTGATGCCAAATTATTTACATGTTTACACATGTTATACGAAGGTATCCTTTATATTGGGGATTTTCGTCATGTGGTGACGATGCCGTCAATAGGGCGATGATTCGGGTAGTTGCTACCGTTATACTCATATCTAGAGGTACGTGTGAAGCGAGTAGCTTACTTTACTGCTTTCTTGCAAATTTTCATACTGTGAGGTTTGGGCTGAAGTGACTTTCTGCAGGTACATAACAGCATTATCGAGTAGTACGCAGTAGCTACATTTACGAGAGCTCGTTGTATGCCACCGTCTATACCGCTAGTAATTGTT
Organism: Saccharum hybrid cultivar R570; assembly: GCA_038087645.1. Lineage (NCBI taxonomy): Eukaryota > Viridiplantae > Streptophyta > Magnoliopsida > Poales > Poaceae > Saccharum > Saccharum hybrid cultivar. The sequence goes on from JAQSUU010000270.1 coordinate 3,602,074, forward strand.
ATTTCTAAGTTTGTAAGGACATACGGAACATGCATGCATCATGTTGTGCATTTCATTCATGGCATTGTTCCTCCCCTTATAAGTTGATTATCTCATTTTGATAAAAATGACAACTTAAAAATCTGTTCTCACTACGGTAATAAAATTTTGCTACAGATGGCATGCACCAAGCAGACAGCTCGCAAGTCCACGGGCAGAGTTCCCCGTCATTAGCTTGCTCCATGCACTCGTCAGCGTCACACGTTCCTTGGAGAGTTTGGGATGCCTACGCTCTTGTGGAGAGTGCTCAGCTACGTAGGCTATCCGAATGGAATGGAGCCCTGCTACTTCTGGGCAAATGAGCAGTTAGGGGAAGGTCTTTTGGTCACTGTGGAAGCAGTTGTTCGTCCCAGAGGTGATGGTTCTGAGTGGACTGGTTGGCCTTATCAGTCAACTAGCAGGACCGCTGAAGAAGCCACGGAGAGGGCAGCCTTTGGAATACTGAGGGATATCATGGATCGCTTTCCCTAGGAGTTGGAAGCAGCGATAGTGGGAGTCTTTCTGAGGGCAACCCCTCCACTGACTCATGGCAGCAGGCAAGAGGAAGGTCCTGGGAGATTAGTGCAGCAGAAGCCCAGAACAGTGATAACCCCACCATGAGTGCCATGTTCGCAGTGATGAAGGCCTTCGATAGAGTGGAAGGTAGTCTGCGACGTGTGTCTGGTGCTCTTGGTCAGGCTCATGACGACCGACGTCAGCTTTAGAGGGATCACGACGCCGAGATTGAGAGGCTCACTGCAGAGATGGCTCAGTTGACTCGTCAGAGGGATCAGGCTACCCAGAGGACTGGGGTCTTTGAGGGAGACGTACGTGCACTGAGAGAGCAGGTTGGGCGTCTGACCACCGCTAACCAGAACGCTGAGCGCATGTTGACCCATGTGCTCCATCAGAGGAATGAAGCCTGGTCTACAGAGAATGTTCTGAGGGCTCGATTGTTTGACCTAGAGCAGTAGCTAGCCAATGCAGAGGAGTACAATGACAACCTGCATGAGGAGGTTCATCGACTGAACAACCAGCTCTACCCCTATGTTCCTCCTGGTGCGACAGAGATGGATCTGGATGAGGATGAAGATCCCGAAGAGCCCGCGGCACCCGCTGAGGATGACGATAATGCTGTGGATGGTGACCATGCCAACATCTCCGACTTAGACAGCGACCACGATGAGTAGGCTAGTAGTTGTTGTGCTAGCTACTAGGGTTCTGTTTGCTTAATCTTTTGCTTAGTTGGCACGTTAGGCATGTCATAATGAGTAGAAAGACTAAGGCTTTGATGTAATGTTGGAAAACTTGGATGTGTTTGTGGCGGTATCCGAACGTCCAAAAGTCTAGTGTATGTATGCTGACAACTTGGTTGTAATGAACGCGATGTGTGCGCCTTAGTAATCTAATTAGTGATGTTGTGTTAATTGAAATGACTTATTGTGCCCCTGTTTTTATTGTATGAATTTATTCTCTCTAGTGAATTCAGTCCGGCATAATTTTTCATTCACTTGCAATTTCTACAACATCACCTAATAATTACTGTTGCTGAAATATGCAGATGCCGAACACTCGCCGTACCGTGTATGATGCCGCTGAGGCTGGTGGCAGTGCCGCTGGAAATGAAAACCGTGATCCACCACCACCTCCTCCTCCACCATACACCGCGGAACAGTTCTTTGCACAATTCCTCAGAAGTCAACGCAAGATGGAGAACATGCAGCAAAATATGGAAGCTGCATTACATAGTATTGCGGATAACACCCGTCGTGGAGTAAACCCGGGTGGGCATGAAGTAAACCAGTATAGCAGCTTCAAGGATTTTATGGACACCCGTCTACCAATCTTCAAGGAAGCCGCTGAACCCTTGGATGCAGAAGAGTGGATTAACACAATGGAAGACAAGTTTCATGTTTTGAGGATGACCGAAGTGTTGAAGACCGAGTATGCAGCTCATCAGCTTCAAGGTCCGTCAGGGATGTGGTGGAAGCACCACCGCACCACTTTTCCTCCCCATGCCCACATCACTTGGAGGGAGTTGACTGAAGCGTTTCGTGGAGTGTACATTCCACCTGGTCTGATAGAAATGAAGCATACAGAATTCTTGGCACTGAATCAAGGCACGAAGACTGTGACCCAATATCTGCATGCATTCAACAATCTGAGCCGCTATGCTTCTGACATGGTTAATACTGATGCCAAAAAGATCGCCAGCTTCAAGAGAGATCTGAATCCCAAGATGATGAAACACGTGGGTACCAACATAAGGACTAGTTTCAATGACTTTGTTAGCGATTGCTTGAAGCAAGAGAAGAACAACAATGTGTATGCTGCATCCAAGACTTGTAAGAGAGCTTTTGAGTTAGGTCCGTCCCAGCCTAGGGCCTCGACTGCAAATCGTTCGGCGTATCATTCGCCTGCCCCTAGTGCAAGCTTTAGGCCACCCCAGCGGAAGGGTCAGAATGCCCAGCAACCTCAGAGGAACCAGAAACCGTTCAAGATGGCGTTGCCACAAGCGAAGGCAGAACAAGACAGTTCATCTAGAGCTGTGGCTCAAGTAAAGGGACCGTGTTTCAACTGCAACCCACCTGGCACTTTGCAAAGTTTTGCCCCTATCCCAAGAAGCAGCAGACGCAGTATCAAGCTCGTGTGCACCACACCACCGTTGATGACATCCCAGAAGGAGAACCTATGACAGCTAGTATGTTTTCTATCAATAATAATCCTACAGTAGTCTTGTTTGATTCCAGGTCATCTCATTCCTTTGTGAGTCAAGCATTTGTTAAAAAGTATGAGCAAAAGATAGTTGAGTTGGAATGTGCTTATCAGATCAGTTCAGCCGGGGCTGATCTGTTGACAAATCAGATAATCCAGGGAGTAACCCTGAGCATAGCAAACAGACAATATAAGCTTAATTTGATAGTCATGCCAGGACTAGTTTTGGATGTGATCATGGGAATGAACTGGATGAATAAGATGAGAGTAGTAATTGATGTTGGAGGAAGAAGTATTTCCCTCAAGGAACCTAGTGGAGAAGGCACCTTCCAGGTGATCCTACCTCAGAAAATAGATCTAGCCAATACAACTTGTGCCATCCAAACGACTCTGCTAGACAATATTCCAGTAGTATGTGAATTTACAGATGTGTTCCTAGATGAGTTACCTGGGCTTCCACCAGACCAAGATGTTGAGTTTGCCATTGAGTTAATTTCTAGAACAGCACCGATCTCAAGAAGGCCCTATCGGATGCCTCCCAATGAGTTAGCCGAGTTGAAGAAACAACTCCAAGATCTGTTAAAGAAGGGTTTGATTTGTCCTAGTTCGTCGGAATGGGGATGTCCTGCACTATTCGTGAAGAAGAAAAATGATAACTCCTTATGTATGTGCGTGGACTATCGGCCACTGAATGCTGTGACAATTAAAAACAAGTATCCTCTACCTCGGATTGATATCTTGTTCGACCAATTGATTAAACCTAAAGTGTTCTCTAAGATAGATTTGAGATCAGGGTATCATCAGATCAAGATTAGGCCACAAGATGTACCAAAGACCACATTTTCTACCAGATATGGTTTGTACGAGTATCTGGTCATGTCCTTTGGATTGACAAATGCTCCTGCATACTTTATGTATCTGATGAATTCCGTCTTTATGCCAGAGTTGGATAAGTTTGTGATTATGTTCATTGATGACATATTAATATACTCAAAGAATGAAGAAGATCACGCAGAACATCTTTGGATTGTCTTAACTAGACTCAGAAAGCATCAGCTGTATGCTAAGTTTAGTAAGTGTAAGTTCTGGCTTAAGACAGTTCCTTTTCTTGGTCACATGTTATCTAAAGGTAGAATTTCAGTAGACCCTAGTAAGGTACAAGAGGTCATGGACTAGAAGTCACCAACCACAGTTCATAAGGTTCGAAGTTTTCTTGGTTTAGCCGGGTATTATCGCTGCTTCATACCGGATTTCTTGAAGATTTCCAAGCCAATGACAAGTCTGCTACAGAAGGATCATAAGTTTGCCTAGACAGAGGAGTGTGAGGTAGCTTTCTGCACCGTGCGAAAATTGCTAACCACTACTCCTGTTCTGGCACAACCAGATATAGAACAACCGTTTGATGTGTTTTGTGATGCATCTAAAAATGGGTTAGGATGTGTCCTAATGCAAGATGGAAGGGTCATTGCTTATGCCTCGCATCAGTTGAGGAAACATGAGGTTAACTATCCTACACACGACTTGGAGCTTGCAGTAGTTGTGCATGCTCTAAAGATTTGGAGACACTACTTGTTGGAAAATGTGTGTAATATCTTTATGGATCATAAGAGTCTCAAGTATATTTTTACTCAGTCTGAGTTGAACATGCGACAGAGGAGATGGTTAGAGCTGATAAAGGACTATAATCTAAATGTGCACTATCATCCCGGGAAGGCTAATGTAGTAGCAGATGCCCTGAGTAGGAAATCACATTCTATTGTTGTGCAACCGTTATTTGAAGAGGGGTTCAATTTATTGCATCCTATGGTGTTGCATAATATTTAGCTCAGTTGTACCTTGGAGATCAAAATCATTGAAGGTCAGAAAGCAGATAAGGGAATATTTCATATCAAGGAGAAAATGAAGAGGGAACCGAGCAAACACTTTAAAGTGGATGACCAACGGGTGTTATGGTTTAAAGATTGCCTAGTAGTACCCAAGGATCGAGAGCTCAGGAACAAATTGATGGATGAAGCTCATCAGTCTAAGTTATCTATCCATCCTGGGAGTAGTAAAATGTACCAAGAGCTGAGACCTCGTTATTGGTGGACCAAGATGAAGAAGGAGATTGCAGCGTATGTTGCCCGTTGCGACATGTGTTGCAGAGTGAAAGCTCTTCACATGAGACCCGTAGGACTATTGCAACCCTTGTCTATACCAGATTGGAAATGGGAAGATATAAGTATGGATTTTATCACTGGTCTTCCCACCACACCAAAAGGACATGATTCGATTTGGGTAATTGTAGACCGCCTTACCAAATCAGGTCACTTTTTGCCAGTTAAGACAACTTTTCGACCACCTCAATATGCAGAGAAGTATATTGTTGAGATTGTCTGATTACATGGTATACCAAAGACTATTGTGTCTGACCATGGTTCATAGTTTACCTCTCATTTTTGGGAGCATCTTCATAAAGGATTGGGTACTAGTTTGATTCGCAGTACAGCTTACCATCCGCAGACAGATGGGCAGACAGAGCGAGTTAATGCTGTTCTAGAAGATATGCTTAGAGCATGTGTGTTATCATCTAGAGGTTCATGGGAATCGTGGTTACCTTTGGCAGAGTTCGCTTACAACAACAGTAATCAAGAGAGTATCAAGATGGCACCATTTGAAGCCCTGTATGGCAGAAAATGTAGAACACCGTTAAATTGGGTTGAACCTGGAGAAAAAAGGTTTTACAGGATTGATTTTGTAGATGAGACAGAAAAAAAGGTCCGTATTATCCAACAAAACATGCAAGCTGCACAATCAAGTCAGAAGAGTTATGCAGATAAGAGGAGAAGACCGCTAGAATTCCAAGTGGGTGACTACATCTATTTGAAGGTTACCCCAATGAAGAAGAAACAGTTTGGAATAAAAAAAAACTAGCTGCTAGATTTGTAGGACCATACAGGATTTTAGAGAAAAAGGGTCCCGTGGCTTATAAGCTGCAGTTACCGAAAGCGATGAGTTCAATATTTCCCGTCTTCCACGTATCGCAGTTGAAGAAGTGTTTGCGTGTTCCGAAAGAGAGAATAGAACCTTAGGGTATTCGGATCAAGGCAGACTTAGAATATCATGAGCAACCGGTTCGAGTTTTGGATACTAAGGACCGAGTCACTCAAAATAAAGTAGTGACAACTTACAAGATTCAGTGGAGCCATCATGATGAGAATGATGCGACGTGGGAAACAGGAGAATACCTACAAACCGCTTATAAAGATTTTTACAACAAGTGGTTCGTAACTCAAAATCTCAGGACAAGATTCTTATAAGGGGGGAGGGCTGTAACACCCCTGGGTGTTAAGCATGCATTAACATTCCAAAGCATGAGCATTAGCATCTCATACATGTTTATCATCACATGCAATATAAATTCACTTGAATTGAAATGTGAAAAACATTGGTTTGAACCAAAATGGTTGCATTTGCTTGCTAGAGTTGTAGAACTTGTTTAGCTACAATTTTAGATAATCTAGAATTAATTAACATGATTTTTGGAGCAACTTTTTTATTCAAAATCTCCTCAAATTTTGCTTTTTAAAATATTCTAGAAAAGTGAGTTTTTATTTAAAATTTTTGCTTTAAATCATTTATTCAAAATCTATTCAGAATTTTGAAAAGTGCCCTAAATGAAAGTTGTAGAGAATTAAATTTTGAACAACTTTTATTTTGGGGACAACTTGTGAAAATGTCTTTTTCATCTTCAAAAATTCAAATTTGAATCGATTTAGAAAATCTAGAATTTAAAATATAAAAGAAAAAGGTCTTCAGGGCTTACCGGGCCGCCGCCCCATTTTCGGCCCACTCGCGCAAGCCGGCCTGGCCTGTCTGCCATGCCCGCGCCTGCCTCCTCTCGCCCCCCCCCCGCGCGCGCACGCGCCGTGGCGACCGCAGCAGAAGCCGGCCGCCGCGTGGCCGTACGCCTCCGACGTCGCGCGCCACGCGCCCTCTAGTGGACCCTGCATCCCATCGCGCCCGCTTACTCCCTCTACGCGCTCGCCCGCCTCAGCTGCTGCCCTCACTTCGCTTCACCAGTAGACGCACAGCAGCAGCAGCAAGCTCCGCCTCCGCCGTCGCGCGCGTCGCCGGAGTTGGAGTTTCCCGCCGCTAGAGCTCGCCGCCAACTGCTACATCTTGCATAGGGCTCCGCCACGACTCCACGAATCCTGTGCTCGCCCTATCACGCCATGGTAAGGCCCCCATCGGCGGGAATGGCTCGCCGGAGTTGGTCGAGTTCACCGGCAGCGCACTGCTCCATGACTTCACCCCGTCGTCCCCCTTCTCGCCCTCTTCTCACGTGCACGAGCACCGCACTCACGCGGTGAAGCTCGCAGACCACCCTACACACCCCATCCCGGTCAGAGTTGGCCGACCGGCGGTGAGCCAAGCCTCCATGCCGCCATGGCCGCCGGTGAGCCCACTCCTGAGCTCCTTTGACCGCGCTAGTTGGCTCGCTAGGTTCGCGTGAAGACGGAGATCACGTTGGCAGTCACGGCCTATCCGCAGACCTCGCCGTCGGCGAGAGCTTGACGGTAAGCGCCGCCCCTGGCCGGTTTGGCTGATGGGTGGGCCCGTTTGACCGCGTGGTCCCACCTGTCTGTCCCGTGTGTGTTCGCGGTGTGCAGATTTGGGGTGTACATAGCGTTTAGAGCCGGTTGATTTTTGGATTTCAAGAAAAATGGATTTTTAGATGTTATTTAAAGCTTTCAAAAATCATAACTCGAGTTTTATAGGTCCAAAAATTGTGAAACAAATTTTATAGTGTTTATCTTGAGTAGATCTACAGTTTAAAAATGTTGCATGTTAGTTTTGTGATACTTTTCTCTGTAGATTTATTTAATCTTTATAATTGCTGATATCTTAGAAAATGTGTAGTAAATTAAAGGAAGGTCAGAAAATATGGTTCATGTTTCATTAATCTTCTTTGGTGATGTACTTTCTAGGAAAAATGGTTATGAGGCATGTTCTGTGAAAAATTATTGAAGTGTAGTTCAAATGCCTTTAATTGATGATGTTTGTTATTTTTTGTAGAGAGCAAAAATTGTATGACACATGCATGTGATAATTTTTGTGATGTGCTTGTTTACTGTTGGTAACATAGGAAAAATATGAAATCTATTGTTTGACACTTTTTCTAGTACAAAGTATTTTCATACTCATTATTATGCTATAGCTTGTTTATTTTGTACAGATAGTTTTACTTATTCAAATTCCATGAAATTTTTGTAGTATACTATTTGGAGTAGGAGTGTGCTACTGTAATTTTTGTAGATTTTTACCTGCAACAGAATTAGATGTTGATGTGTAACCCTAGTTTAAATAGGAAATAAAAGTTTATTCTTTATGAGTAATTAAAAGAAATAAGAAGTGTTTGGTGTATCTTTGAAGCACCAAACTACCTTGCTGGTGTTACTTGGTAGGTTAAGGTATTAGGGTTTGGCAAAGTGTAGCACCACTTGTGTGAGAATTTTATGCTACCTAGTATAAGAGTAGATGACATGTTTGTGGCACATGTTCTTGGATGATGTAGATTACCTTGTAGAAGATGTTGTCTGTAATCCATCCTATCAGTTCAATGTTCTCATCTGCATATCATGTCATCATAGCATTCCACCGCATCCGATGCACCGTCTACATGGTTGCTTATGCAATTGCATCATACAGGGTCGCAGGAGGAGTCGCAGGTAGCAGTGCCGGAAGAGCAGACTTGGACCGATCAGCAAGAGCCCCAGGCACAGGAGGTGCCCAAGGAAGAGGAACCAGGAGAGGAGTTGCCTGAGTGCGTAAATCACCAGCCTAGCTCGTTCGAAAGAGGCAAGCCCCGGAGCATTCTAAGTCTCCTACTTTTTAAAAGCAATTCTTTATATATATGAGTTTTATATATTGTTGCATTAAGTTATAGGAGTTGAGTGAAACCGTTGTTGCATTTATTATTATCCTTGTCCACTTGGTTACCTTTTTACCCTATTAGGTTAGGAATCGATTCGAATCGCCATCGCTCCTGGATAGTGAGCACTTGACTCGAGCTACAGCATCGTAGTAATAATGATGGAACACAGATGGTTATGTGGATGATGTTAGAAATGCTAAACCTGAGATGGTAACCTTTGATGTTAATGGTTAATCAAGTGATTGCTTTAGTGTAGGTGCTTACCTAGATTGAATAGGTTATGATAAAGATGATGCAAAAGGACTTAAATTAGTTTAGTCATGATAACTTGTGCTTTTCGCAAATGAGTCAAGCCAGCCCACTTTGTAAAGACCTTGCATACTCCTTGGTGTCTTTTATTTCTAGTTTTTGATGGGTAAGTCTAGCTAAGTACCTTCTCATACTCAGGGCATTGTTCCCATTGTTGTTGCAGATGGTCAGATATAATATGGTTATTGCGTCAACTGTCTGTACCCGGCGATGGGCGACAACTAGGACCAAGGGCAATGGTCACTCCGTTCGTCTTATCTCATGCTTTTGTGGGCTATGACTACTTGCTAGCACTGTAATTGAACTAAGTGTGTGTGTGGTTTGAAACTACTTGCTTCCACTATGTTATTGTGAACTCGTGTTGTAATAACTTTTTATGCTGAACTCCGATGTATTCAACTCTTGTTGCGAACTTTCTATAGCATGTGACTGTGGCTACTAAATCAGTACGATCTTGGTTGTATGTTGGTTGGTTTGAAATCCCTCATGATTTCATGGAATCTCAGGTTGTACGGGCTTAAGTTTGGTAAATTATCTACCTCAGTGGAAGATTTTCTTACTTAATCTCGTATAATCATGTTGATCCGTTACTGCTACTACCACGGATCTAGCCAGATAGGGGATATCTACGAGTATCTCTAGCCTAAGCACCACGCTTACGCTACAGATGATTAACCTACCCTCTACCATGGAAGAGAATAAAGTAAACCCATAAACCATAGAACAATAATAACAACATACTTACTTAGTATTAGAAGTTGAATTACCGAAGAATCCTAGAACTAAGCCTCGGGTTAGGAGACTTGATCCCGCAGGTACAAGCCGGAGAGGAGACACCGACATGCCGGGCTTTCTCCAACTCTCCCACCACTCTAACTCTCTCAATCTAGAAGAAGAACTCTAATCTCACATGGAGACTACAAAGCTATTCTCTCTTATATGTGCCCTAAGAGAGAGATCCATTGAAGGGACCCCTCTCAGCTGATACCAACAGGAAATAATGAATTAGGGTTTCAAGGGATGCCTCCTCCAGGGGCCAGGGGCCTTGCTTATATAGCCCTCTAGGAAGCACCACAGCCCTCGGATCAAATTGACCTTGATCTACGATTATTATTGATCCTCAAAGGTGGTGGAGGCATGATCCAGGAGGTGGAGCCTGATTGGCTACCTAGGTGGGGTGGCCGCCCCTAGGGCTAGGCGCTCGCCTGGCTTTCCGGCCCATTTCACCTCCGGTTTGTTTCTGGAGTCTTCTCGTATCTTCCATATTATAGAAAAGTTATGTGTGGCCCTATTGTCTCTATGTAAACCTAAAATGTGGGCCTTCCTTGGTTGTTTACAGCTGACACCCTGCAAAAACAGACATTCACCAAAACTCATGGAATTATATCAGTAAACCCCCTATATCTAAGTGGTAATTATTGTTTAGTCCTTTTTCATGCTATGTTGACGGTTAAAAAATGATACTTATCTACCGTCAACAAACTCCCCCAAGCTTACCCTTTGCTCATCCTTGAGCAAAGATAAACTCAGCGATGGATGAAGAGTAGCTACAATGCTTTTACGCCTCAAAAGTACATATGCGTTCAAACAAGAATTCTCCTCTAGATTAGAACGAACTATCCTAACTTTAAACTTACCCGTATTACCTTTTACCATGGGGCTTGTAGAAATCACTTCGGTCTTCAGCAGTTGAAAGACAGAATGGTCAAGTCAAGCGCTATGTCTCAAGCTCTTTGATCAACCATTATTCCAGACTTTTGCAGGGTTTTAAAATAAAACTCAGAGATTCCTGTGTATGACCCTTTCACGTCTCTCCTTTATGGTATTTCTAGATCCTTACCAAGGTATTTATGATGTATGACTTCTCTCTTCTCTCAAAATATGTGGTATTTTTGGCATAAGGCATAGTAACATTATACCTTCTCTCTCACCCTACTTCTAATAGGTCTATCTAGAGCTCATAGGTGGGAGACAAGAAATCCATACTTGCAAACATTTATTGCATAGTCAGACACATGGATCTAGAGGGACAAGTCTGGCCATACAGTCAAATCAAGATGTGCATGTGTGTGATCCTAAATATGGGCTGAGTGGATATGTATATATAGTTTAATGATGGTGGATGTAAGTGGAAATGAAGGGGTAGAGGAAAAATGCTGAATATCTATTTATACTTTTGCTCCTTTAAAGAAATTTATACCTCTCTTAAACTTTGAAGAACTTGCTGAGAACTTGGGTTGCTGAAAAATCTCTCATAATTAGGACCCTTGTCCTTTTATTCTCTCTTTATTTTTCTTTCTCACTCTCTTTTCTTCTTTTTTTCTTTTTTTTTTCTTTTTTTAAAGGAACTGAATACGATGGAATAATTCCCAAGTATCTTTTTGGAAACATAGATAAGAGATAGCAATAGAAATGTTGGAGCTTATAACAAAAGGGCTAGCAATGGATGAAGGGTTCTGTTCACTCCCAGTATAGGGGCAGAACAACTTGTTGGGTTGTGTCTAATAGAAAATATTTAAATGCATACCTCTAGGGTAGAAGCAGCATAAGTAGGTGGAGTGCATGTGAATCTTGATTTTAACTGCATGACTAATCCCCTAGGGTCAAGACAGACTGACCACACTCAATGCTTACAAGCAGCTAAGCTAACAGGTGAAAGTCTTTCCTAGTCTAGTAAGCATGTATATATGGCTGTGCTAGGAATTAAACTCTCGTCATACAGGAACTTATCATGCCGGATTTTTAATTTTCAAAGATAAATTCTCTAGAACTCTAGTATCTCTAGGAGCATGATAAACAGCAGCTCAAAACCTTCCCATATCATATCCGCCAACTACCTAGACTTAGATCAAGCATTCGCTACCCACAAGTTTTAGGTTTATAGAAAATCTTAGATCAAAACAATTGTGTCTAAAACTCAAGAGAGTTCGAGGTTGAAAACTAGGTACTTGAAAGAAATTACGGCAGAGCAACTATTCATCATTTCCATGCAAGAGATTATTCGAGATTCTTCTTTAGTTAACAACTTCTTTAAGAACAAAGACAAGCAAACTAGACACACCCTTTTTTATTTTGTTTCTATTATTTTAGAACATTATTATTACTAAATAAGAAAACTCATAAAGAATAAGGTTAAACTGAGAGAAGAAAATACTTAGCTGGATACATGGGGGTGCTTTTCCCCAAGATGGATGTTGACATAGTCGTTCAATCTTATGAAGTAGCAGACTGGCAGTGGGGATGTTCTTCCTCCTCTAGTGGAGCATTAATTGATGTTGATGATTGTTGAGACAGTGCTCCACCAGTGGATAGAACATGCACTTGCTTGTTGGCTCTTCTTGGTCCTTCAAATCCCGTGGAACTCAAATAGACAACAAAACTTGTGGAATAGATTAAGCATTAGTGGTTGGCCACTCAATTCTTAATTGTCTAGAGTTTTTAAGATTGTTCTTGATTCTTTTATGCAGAGTTTCAATAGGATTTCTCTCAAATACTTTTTATATTTTTATAATGCAAAGAAAGTCTAACAAGATGAATGCATATTTATTTTTATTTTATGCCACCACAGTGAATATTCCTATGGGTCCTTACATGCCACAAAATTATTCACATGGGGCTTATAATTTATGATGCAGCAAAGCAAACATATATTTATTTTATCTTCTAATGCAATGCTAATGCAGAAAAGTAAACATGCTAAAAGGAGAATGATTATGCTACTGCTGGAAAGTAACTATGTGAAAAGGGAAACTGATGCAATGCTAAAAAAGGATAAATATGGATAACTACTGATTTTACCTTTCGGCAAGGGTTTAGTGTTTTTAAGTCCTCTAAACAGAACCTCTTACCATGTTCATTCTGTAGGTGCACCATCTGGTCCCATAGTAGAGACCTTGATAGCTTGCACCTCTTGAGATGGTGTCACCCATGTTCTTTGCTCTTCCAGCAGTTTGAAGTGAAGTACTAGTTGTGGAAACTGGCAGCATCTTGCTCATTGTACATGTTCATAGGTCTACGATATTCACTTGTAGGATTCTTGGGGAGTTGACAAGCTCCTCTACTATTGTGTTCAAAGTGGGTCCTGCCCATAGAGACAAGGCAGAGATCAAGTGCATGGGCTCTATTGATAGAAAAACACCAACAGAACCAAAAGTTTATTCTTCTCTAACCTTAGGCATATTAAGCAAGATAAAGTTGATGTTTGTGTGTTTTGCTTGAACTTGACATGTCTGATAGGATCAAATAATGAGCGTGAATGTAGCATTAAATCAATTGGGCAGATCAGATTACTTAACCTTATGGAAGGATAGTCTATCTATGCATATTGTGTAATGATTTCATGATTATGAATATCAACTTCCAAAGAAAAGACGTGCAATCATTTCATATCATTGAGTTAAGATTATAAGATCAAGAAAGTGGTGACAGGAACAAAGATTAGAGAACTAAGCATGTTGAGTTAATTAGGTTGGGTCAAATGAGGTTGTAACTCAAACATGATTGGTTCTCTATTTATGTGTATACCAGCATCAAGGAAATGATTTTAATGTGATGATCACTAACCTTAGGATGTTACCTTTAATGTTGGAGCATGCTGGCACTATAACACCTTGTGGAAGCTTTCCTTCGTTGGTCGTTCTTGTTCTTTTGTTTATGCACCAATGTCTTCTCTGTTGCACTCCTTCTTTCTTATATTTAGCAATGTCATGTTTCGTTCTCTCTTTAATTTGTGCTTGGACCATCAGCTCTTCTTATTGTTTCATTTCTGCGAATCATTAGTGGACACACATACCCAAAGGAGTATACAAGTAATGATAGGGGCATTGTTGTCACAAAGCTAAGGGTCAGTTTTTATGCTATAGAAGAATTTATTTGAACATACTAGCATAGAAACATTCACTATTACTTCTTTTCTAGAGGATTGATTTTATCCTATATTTGATTATCATATATAGGCATTATGAAATAACTCAAACTTATAGAAATAAAGCAATAGTTAACTGAGAGATTGCAAACCAGCGTGTAGAGCGATGAGAGAATGATAGGAGGAAGGTCATGGTTGGATCATCTAAAGGAGTTGGCCTTCCTTCCTCATGCATCAGCTTCTCAATCTAGTGAGGGTGCAGAAAGTTGCATGCTCTCCTCTTGTCAATTTCCAAGACTGCTTTGATTGTGGATCATGTTTTGTGGCACTCTTCTTCTTTCTCTTTGGCTATAAATGAGTTGTGTCTCCCTTGTGCAAGATTATTCTGTCTCTCTTCATCTCCAGTATGAGTTCATCGCAGGACTTTCCCAATTTGAATTTGGGAGTTTCCCTGCAGGGGTTAGTCTAACAAAATATCCAACATCTACTATAGCATACTATCGACTCAAAAATCAACCTAGACACCACGTCTAAATTGATTTAGGAAGGCATTCTAACCATGCGAAATTAAAAGGCTTTGAAAGTAAGATCACTACCTACTAAATTAAGCACCATGCCTTATTGAAGAGATGAATGAAACTACTCCAAACCTAAACATATACAATAGTAAATGGAGGCAACATTAAAGTATAATAGAGATTTACTCAAAAAGTGATGAAAGAGCATGATTGTTATTTAGAAAATTGTGCATGTCTTAAAGGTAGGGACAACCAAGATATTGTAGCAACATGGCAAAAGATGTTTTCATGGGAGTATATCCCCCAAGCTTGAATTTTGTAAAAATTAAGATTGGATGAATGTAATTCAATGTTGCATAATGATTGGTTGGACATACCTTGCATTTGTTGTTCCTTCAATCTTTCTGCTCCAACCTGGAATGGTTAGTGACAAGAATACCCAAAGGAATATTTTCACAATTATAACTCTATGCTCATTTCACAAGGGCAGCGCAGCAGAAAGGTGAATACTCATGTCATGGTCTAAACAGTGCTTGTTTTAGTACACTAAGCTTGTCCTTGGGAAACCTTCAAGATATGAATTGGCAAAGTGGTTTCCCCTCTAGCACTAGTTTATGTGTACTAATCTCAAGATTCAACACAACGAGATATGCAATGTTTATGATAAACATATGTGTCTTCAACCACCCTTTCAAAATCTTTAGGAACAGGGAGCATAAGGGGGTTGAAGATCTCGTGTGGGGCAATGTTATAGAGACTAAGTGAATCAGGAGATTTCTTATACGAGCAAGGGCTTGATAAGGTTTTTATAAAGTAGCTTCCTTGTTCATTGAAGTCTCCATCATTTTCAACTTCCAAGGGTGATTCGGCATAAATGTCCAAAACCTAAATTTATAACAGGGTCTTGTAAGGCTAGGTCTAAACCTAAATTTATAAGACGCTTAAAAGATTCCATTAGTGTAGCCAAAAGTTTATTATCTCCTTGTTCAGAACATAGGACCTTGGGTTCATTATCTTCTTGATTAGAAGATAGGACCTTGGCTATAGGAAAGGGTTGGTTTTTACCTATTGCAACCAAACATGGGTGTAGCTCATAGCTAGATGTGAGAATCATGGGTTCTGGTGGCTCTAAGCTTTGGTTCATGGGTGCAGGATATTGATAGATAGACGTGGAATTTGGGTTATCCATAAGGATAGAAAAGAAAAGGCAAAAGGAAAAGAGAAAAAGATAAAAGTATAATACAAGGTTAAGCATGACTTAAGGTTAACTCAGCTGACGTCTTTCTCCTCGGCAACGGCGCAAGAAATGCTTGTTGATAATTGTTAACGCACACAAAAAAGGATCCACAGGCGCACGGATATTGGTGAGCATTTCACCCGGGAGATATTTCTAGAGTATCGTATTTGTTTATCCGCAAGGAGAAAGCGTGCGATGACTAACCTAAATCTATACTTAACCCCTGGGCCGCACTACAAGGTAGCGAAGATATAAGCGATTAGAGAAGACTACGAGGAAAGTTTGGTTCCAACCTATGGTAAGCTATGAAACTATTGATCTATGGGGACATACCGATGGAAAAGAGACACC
Source organism: Saccharum hybrid cultivar R570 (assembly GCA_038087645.1). Classification (NCBI taxonomy): domain Eukaryota; kingdom Viridiplantae; phylum Streptophyta; class Magnoliopsida; order Poales; family Poaceae; genus Saccharum; species Saccharum hybrid cultivar. The sequence continues at coordinate 3,618,003 of JAQSUU010000270.1, forward strand.
ACAGAGGATGCTTGACCAGGGCACTTAATCCTACCAATCCTTCTAACAGGATGTGGGGCACAAAGGAAGTAATGGGATTGTCACGTCCCGCGCTACTACCATGGATTCGGCCAGACAGGGGATATCTACGAGTATCTCTAGCCTAAGCACCACGCTTACACTATAGACAATTACCCTACCCTCTACCATGGAAGAGAATAAAGTAAACTCGTAAACCCTAGAACAATAATAACAACGTACTTACTTAGTATTAGAAGTTGAATTACCGAAGAATCCTAGAACCAAGCCTCGGGTTAGGAGACTTGATCCCGTAGGTACAAGCCGGAGAGGAGACACCGACATGTCGGGCTTTCTCCAACTCTCCCTCCACTCTAACTCTCTCAATCTAGAAGAACTCTAATCTCACATGGAGACTACAAAAGCTAATCTCTCTTATATGTGCCCTAAGAGAGAGATCCATTCAAGGGACCCCTCTCAGCTGATCCTAATAGGAAATAATGAATTAGGGTTTCAAGGGATGCCTCCTCCAGGGGCCAGGGGCCTTGCTTATATAGCCCTCTAGGAAGCACCATAGCCCTCAGATCAAACTGACCTTGATCTACGATTATTATTGATCCTCAAAGGCGGTGGAGGCATGATCCTAGAGGTGGAGTCTGATTGGCTACCTAGGTGGGGCGGCCGCCCCTAGGGCTAGGCGCCCACCTGGCTTTCAGGCCCGTTTCGCCTCCGGTTTGTTTCTAGAGTCTTCTCGTATCTTCCAGATTATAGAAAAGTTATGTGTGGCCCTGTTGTCTCTATGTAAACCTGATATGTAGGCCTTCCTTGGTTCTTTACAGCTGACACCCTATAGAAACAGACATTCACAAAAACTCATGGAATTATGTCTGTAAACCCCCTACATCTAAGTGGTAATTATTGTTTAGTCCTTTTTCATGCTATGTTGACAGTTAAAAAATGATACTTATCTACCATCAACAGGGAGTTATACAAAAAAGTGGAGAGAGATACCTAATTATTAAAAGAATTGTTAGAATTTTGCTATGAGATAAATACTAGTATGTTATAGAAGACACCAAAACGAAGCAGAGGCCGAGTGCCTGCCAGGTGGGGCTGACCGGCCAGGGGGGTGGCCGAGCGGCCACCCCCTTCTCCCCCCTTCCACGAGCTTCTAGAATATTCTTCTACCGACCTTGAGAATCCATCCTAGCCCTACGTGAAGTCAGTTTGATCCAATGGCTCACGTGCGTCCCACCGGAGTATAAATACAGCGGCAGACCCCCCTAAAGGCATCGAGTCAATTGAAGATCAGTTCATCCAGAGCCAGAAACCCTAGATCATTAGAGTTCCTCTAGTTCATAGCTTTAGCATAGTTAGATCAGGTCTAGAAGAAGTCAAGCTGAGTCAACCTAGCTTGGATTCTCGATCGTTGGCGAGCATGGAGTTTTTGTAATGTTCTAGTTCTCCGCTCTTATTGTAATTCTGTCTTTGTACAATTATTGCAATGTCAACATTATTCTTCATCTTTATTATGTTCTTGAATGCATCGTTCATTGTCTACTTCAATTATAGTATAGTTAGGTTGCTATTTAGTTCGATCACATGTTCGTATAGCGCTCGTCTATTTGGCCATAAGATGAGTGGTATGCATTATGTAAGCGAGGTGCTTAGATGCTTTGCATATCTATGGATGCCTCCAGTTGTTCAGGTTCGTGTGGTAAATCACGGGTGTGACTTTTATAGGCCCATTGAGTCCTCTATAGTCCTCCCCCTGTGTAGTGGATTATTGGTAGAGTTGTATTATCTGGTTAAGGATATATTCATATATCAGAGATTTCTGAACTCAACTTCTTCTGTTCATGGCTCCATTGTGGTTGGGACATATGGTAGTATTACTTGATGATGATTATTAGTTGTAGTAGCTTGACTTGTAAATTGAATACTTAGGAATTATTCCTCTAATATTCTGATTGGATTACGTTATTATTAATAGTTAGGGACCTCAGAGTGTATCTACTTATTTATTTATGATGACTGATCATTACTTATCATTTATATATCTTTTATCATGTGATTTATCCCTGTTATTGAGTAAGAGTGCATAACATTGGTTTACTCTCTTTATCATGAATATAAAGTTTATCAATACTCTAGATAGAAGTTTAGCTTGACCTTCCTAGTGGTAAAATTATAAATGACAACCTGGTAATACTCTAGGTAAAATGCTACAATGGTATAATTATCTGTCCACTTGCAGATGTTCTTAGTTGTTCTTAATCTTAATTGATCATATGTTTATATCATTTATATTTCTGCCTAGTCATATAAAATCATAGTGCCACTTATATACTTCTAAGCTTTATTCATTAGGGATGAAAACCTAGTTCCATGCTAAGAAGTATATGTAAATATAAAAGGTGACTAGTATTTAAGACATGTTAATTTATTACCATGCATTTTTAGCACTGTTGCTATTTAGTGATTGCGTTAATTAATGTCAACAAGCATTTTTCGCGCCATTGCCGGGGAAGGTATTAAACTTAGGAAGTATGGATGACTTATATTTATGAAAAGATCAAGTAACCAATTGACCTCTAACTCAAATAGGCTTACACTTGTTCTTGTCTATTTATTTATCTTATGCAGGGTAATGTATGAGCTTTGACTTTCTAGAGAATTACACAGACAACCTAGAAGCAATCTTAAAGAAGACCAGAGCCAAGCTCAAGATGGTTTCTGTAGAAAATTTAGAAGTCAGACAAGCCAAGAGAAATTTAGCACCGAAATTTGAAGCTATGGCCAACAAGACTCTCCATGAGTTCTCTGCTCCGATAACAGAAAATATCCGTACTAGACCTCAAGTCAACATTGGAGAAGATGGATTTGAGCTTAAGCCTATGCTCATTACCATGGTGCAAGCAAATCAGTTTTGTGGAAAGGCTCATAAAGATGCAAGTGCACATTTACAACAGTTTCTTGAGATCTGCAGAACCTTCATGATCAAGGGAGTAACCAGAGATGCTATTCTACTCTGCCTTTTCCCATTCTCACTATTGGGGAAAACCAAGCAGTGGTTCTATGCCAACAAAGAGAGTCACACTACATGGGACCATTGCTTGACTGCTTTCCTAGCCAAGTTTTTCCTATAGGCAAGACCAATACTCTGCGTGGGAAAATTGCAAGCTTTCAGCAACAACATGATGAATCTATCGCTAAGGCATGAGAGTGTTTCCAAGATTACATATCAGAATGTCCTCTTCATGGGATGGAGAAGTGGTTGCTTATACAGACCTTCTACCATGGGCTATTCACTAGTACCCGTGAATCAGTCGATGCTGCAGCTAGACGTGCATTCTTGTCACTAAACCTCACAGATGCAACAGCGCTCATTGAGAAGATGGCCTCAAATTAGAGCTAGAATGAAGAACGTGTTCAACCTCATAAGAGAGGAGGTATCCATCAGCTCAAGGAAGCAGACATGGTGTCTGCGAAGCTAGACGTCATCATGAAGAAGCTTGAAGCTAGAGACATGATGAAGAAGGAAGTCATGCACATTAGTGATTCTCGCATGACTTGTGAAGAATGTGGAGATGTTGGGCACTCTAGAATCAACTGCCTAGAATTTTAAGAGGATGTGAACTACATCAATAACAACAACAACTATCGTCCTCAGCAAAATCAATGGAATCAGCAACAAAGGTCAAACTATTAAGGTAATTACTAAGGTAACTTTCAAGGTAATAATAATTATGGCAATTACAATCAACCACCTTTGAGAGATTTAGTTGTTGGTCAAACTAAATTGCTAGATCAAATAAGTAACAAGGTAGCCTCTAATGATAAAGTTTTAGAAAATATAAATTCTAGAATGGATACCTTTTCTTCTACTATTAAAAACCAGCATAGCTTTAATAAAATGTTAGAATCACAATTACCTCAGCTGGCAGCTGCTATTCCTCCACTAGAGAAAGGTAAAATTCTAGACTAGCTGAAAGATTTAGAAACTACAAATCTTCTCGATATTCACAATGTAGCCAACTATTACACTCAACCAGCAGAAGTGGATTGACTATTCACTTCTCGACAAGAAAGGTGATCTAGGGAGACCTATCATTCCTATCTCTATAGGATGTCATGTCTTTCTAGAAGTTGTCTATGACTTCGATGCAAGTGTCAACATCATCCCCAAGGTAATTTATAAAAAGATATTAGGTAATCCTTTGTTGTACACAAATATGTGTTTATAGCTTGCAGATCAGTCCATCTGCTTCCCTAAGGGAGTACTAGAAGAGGCTATTGTCGTGTGAGGCAATCATATGTCCTAGTGGATTCTGTGGTAGTGGAGACAAGAGGAGATGAAAGAGCACCAATCATTTTGGGACGACCGTTCCTATGTACAACCAAAGCTATCATCTATACAGAGAATGCCAAGATTGTCTGTTCCATAAAAGACAAGAAAGAGAAGTTCTCATTCAAGGAATGCATCTTGCACTCCCCTGCACACCCACAGATGATGTACCTACCTAAAGAGCCAACAACACCAACACCCGAGAAAAAGAACAATAGAAACCAAAGGAGGAACAAGCTCAGCCAAGTGCTAGAAGAAACTATCAAGATGATCAATGCAGTCAATGTAGAAAGCGACCATTCGCTCACACCGCCATTTCTAGTCAAGAAGGATGATCCTAGAGTACCAACAATTGAATGCACAATCAACCAAAAGATCTTCTGCAACACCTTCTATGACATTGGATCAGGTGCTAACATAATGTCAAAGGTAACATATGAATATTTATTTCGTAATGAACCATTGTACCCAACCTATATGCAGCTGCAGATGGCAGACCAGTTATTTAGATGGCCTAAAGGCATAGCAAAGGACGTCTTGGTGTTGACACCTCTAACGCCACCTAAGCTAGGTTGTCATCCCCAGCATGGCGCCAGATGTGTCGGAATTAATAAATGCAAATGCTCCTCTAGAATTAATATGAAATCCGCAAGCGCACAGATAATACCGATGTAACATTTTAACCAGGAGTAATCCAGGTATCGTTATTTATATTTTTACCACTAAGAAGGGAGTGCTAAGGATAATGAGCAATGAGCATCACTGCATGTGGTAATGGAGAGCATAACCATGTCTTTATCTATCTTCTCATATAGGGTAAGTGTCACAAGATAAATAGTATATATAAATGATAAAGAATAACTGATAAGCACATAGCCACATAATAAAAAGATAAACATCTCAATAGATTACTCTAAGCTTATAGCACTAGCATGGATTAGGACGAACTACAAAGATAACTCCTAAGTTATTCTAACTATAAGGTCAAAGCTTACGATGATTAGTGCAATTACACTTAGCAATCATAGCAAGAGAAGGTTATATCTACGCATAGTGATATTACGAAGGAAGATGAAGAACATAGCAGTCACTTCCCTGTAATAGTTGTGTTCTGCCTGCCCTATACTCGGGAGGTGGACTATGAATGACTCAACAGGACTGTCACTCCTGCGATCTACCACACGGTCTAGAATATAGGGTGCAATCGCAGGAAAATATGGTATAGGCACCATGCCTACACAATATTTACCACTCACCCATCGATCTAATGAGCAAGTGCTATATGATCCTATACTTGAATATAATTCTAATCTAACTATGTCAAGCATATAATCAAAGTAGACTAAGAACAATATAATTGAGAACATAATCAAATAGAGCAAAGTCATATCCAATATGATAGAATAGACTAAAGTCATATTCATACAAATGATGAACTAGATGAATAATACAAGAATGAATATAAAAGTAGGAGGGAATTACCAAGAATCCTCTTGACAGATCCGAAATCCAAGCAATGCTTGCCTCCTTCTAGTTCTAATCCTATGTAGCTATGCTACTAAACTATAGAGATCTAATTGAGATGGTGGCTCTAAGGCTTCTCAGAGGAATGCTCTGTATCTTGGAATAAATTAGGGTTTCTCCTGGGGCCAGGGGCCTTGCTTATATAGCCCTCTAGGAAGCACCACAACCTTGGATCAAACCGACCTTGATGGACGATTATTATTGATCCTCAAAGGTGGTGGAGGCATGATCCACAAGGTGGCTCCTGATTGGCCACCTAGATGGGGCGGCCGCCCAGGGGGGTAGGGCGCTCGCCCCTATCACAGTGATAGGTGGGTCCCACCTCCCAGGGTTTTGCTTTCCCGTGTCTTCTAGATTATTCTTTTTATACATGTGGCCCTTTTCTCTCTACGTAAATATGACATGTGGGCCTCCTTTGGTTGTTTCCTAATAATCCCCTGCAAAAATAGGCATTCACCAAAACTCATAGAATTCTGTTAGTGTAACCCCTATATCTAGCTAGTAATTATATTTTAGGTCCTTTCTCATGCTATGTTGATGGTTAAAAATGACACTTATCTACCGTTAACACTTGGTAAAAATTCAAGATTACTATGTTCCTACCGACTTCCTGGTCCTCGACATGCTAGGAGATGAAGACACACTGATCATCTTAGGGAGACCTTTTCTCAACACCACCAACGCAGTCATCTACATTGGATTTGGACAAATCCATTTTTGACTTCCAAAAGTATGCTATCAATTTAATAGTTATACTAATCATGAACAGCTGAAGAAGTCCCAATCAAGGAGGAGGCGCCAATCCCATCATCGTTCATTCAAGGATGGATGGGCTGGATTTCCTGGAGTTATGAGATCCAATGATGTAGTCCTCGAACCAAAAGTAGAAGCTAAAAAGATTGAAGATGAGCTAGTCAAAGAACCTCGCTGGAATGAGTGGGAGAAAGAAGTTGAGAGACAAGAGCTTAGCTCTAAAAGAAGAAGTTGAACTTATGAAGAACTGAGTCAAGATGTGGAAGGAGAAGAAGGTAACGTTCGCAACATCGCAAGAAGAGCAAGTATCTGAACCATCATCAGGATCAGATGATGCAACCGATAAGTAAGTACTCTCTCCTTTCTAGTCCTGTCAGTAGACTTTAAATGTTGCACCCTTGCCATGAGGTAATAATGGTAGTTATCTAAATACATTTGTTAGTTAAATTCATTTCATACATCTTGCATTATTAAAAAGAAAATAAAAAAACTTTATTGCATACTTGCCATCATCATATTAAAAAAAATATATACTCTAACATATTCACTATTATTGCACATTAAGAAAACAAAAATATATTTACTTTATTGGGCATAGAAAAAAATCCTTATTGCTCTTACTTATGCATTATTAAAAATACTAAAGCCCCATGTGAATAAACTTGTGGTAATTCCCCATAGGAATATTTACTGTGGTGGCATAAAAATAAATATGCATGCATGTCATTTGCTATTACTTAATTGCATCATAAAATAAAAATCCTAAAAAAAGAGAAGAAGATAGAATAATTCATGCTAAAGTATATCAAGTTAAATAAACTCATGAGAATAATCAATTGCTCGTTTAGCTGACCACTAAAGTATATCAAGTTAAATAAACTCATGAGATCAATCCAAGCTTTGAGTTTTTAGTGTTCTTGTTGGAATATAAATTTTGCAAGACAATACTATGACTAAAGAAAGAGTCTGCTCAGTTGCAACCAGTTGCTGCTGACGAACTCGCTCTGAAGTTCATTCAATAACTGACCACAACAACATCTATCTTGGGGGAGCATCATTCCCCGCTTATCTAGCTAAGTATCTACAGTCTTATTATTATTTTTCAAGTCTATTAGTTAAAAAAAATAAAAAGATACATAACAACTAAAACCAAATAAAAGTGCCTATGTTAGTAAGTCTTAATTATATTAAGGTGTGATCATAGAGAATTAAAGTTTATATTTCTATCTAGTTAGGAGTCAAATAAAATGATGAAGATTAAAATTTTGCATTGGAGATGATGAATAGTTGCTCTGCCATAATTCCTTTCAAGTGCCTAGTTTTCAACCTTGAATTCTCTCGAGTTTTGGATATTACTGCTTTGATATAAGAATTCACTTTGAACCTGAAACTTGTGGGTAGCATATGCTTGATCTAAGTCTAGGTGATTGAGAGATATGATATGAGAAAGTCTGAGCTGCTATTTATCTTGTTCCTAGCAATAATAAGTTCTAGAAATTGATCTTTTGAAAATTTAAAAATCATGATGAGCTCTTGTATGACAAAGCTTAAATTCCAACCAAAGCCAAATATAATATACATTTTAGATGAGGAAAACCTTTGCTCATATATGCTGCTTATTTAGCATTAAGTTTAGTCAAGCTTTGTTATATACCTTATGAGAGGTTTGTCATGCTTTTAAAATCAAGATCACGTACACACCACCCAGATGCACTATTCCTACACTGGGAATAAGCGCAATCATTCTCCATTTTCCACTCAGATCCATCTTAAAATGTTTTTCTCCTACACATGGAGAGAACACCCAAAAATTTAACCTATAGGACAGCCCCCAAATAAATGCTCTAATTTCTTGTTGCAATCTCTCTCAAATATTTTGTATGCAGAAAGAAAAGGCATGTGGCTATAAAAAAAAGAAGAAAAAACAAAAAAATGGACAAGTGTCTGAAGTAGAATTAGGAGCAAAAGCCCACCTGAAAAAGAAGAAGAAAAGAAAATAAAGATAGCCCATGCTTTCCTGCAATTGTTTTCAAATACAAATGAGAGAAATGTCTTCAAAAGAGCAAAAGTAGAATTAGAATTAGACACCCTATATACACCTATCCAGCATATTTCATACACATACACACCTTGATTTGATTGTATGACTTAACTCTCTTTGGATTCATTGTTTGACTTTACAATATATGAATTACAAGTATGTTTTTCCTTGTTTTGCCACTCCTATGAGCTCCACTATAATCCTTAGTTATAGGGAGAGAAAGGCATAACATTGTTAATGCCTTGGTAAAGATCCACAAAGACCACATATATTGAGAGATTTGAGAGTGTCATACAATGAAAACTCTGAGTTTTATTTTAAAACTTACAAAAACTCCAAAATATCAGTTGAGCGAAGAGCTTGAGACATAGTGCTTGACTTAATTGTTCTATCTTTCAATTGCTCAAGACCCGAGTGAAGGCTAAGAAGCTCCATAGTTGAAGGTAATATGGGTGAGTTTGAAAGTTAGAGCAGTTTTATTTAATCTGGAGGAGAATTTTTGTTTGAAAGCATGTGTACTTTTAAGGCATGAAAGCATTAAAGCACCTCCTAATCCAAGTTTATCTAATTAGGCTTTGCTAAGGGACTAGCAAAGGGTAAGCTTGGGGGATTCTTGTTGACGATCGTTAACGTTAACAATATATAGTGAAATAAACATGAGAGAATGGTCAAAATACATGAAAACATAGAAGACTAGGGTGTTATCTGATGAATTCCACGAGCTTTGTTGAATTTTATTGTTTGCAGGGAGTTATGCAGAAAAGTGGAGAGAGATACCTAATTATTAAAAGAACTTCTGGAATTTTGCCGTGAGATAAATACTCGTATATTATAGAAGACCCTAGAAGACACCGGAACGAAAGCAGAGGCCGAGTGCCTGCCAGGTGGGGCTGGCCGGCAAAGGGGGTGGCCGAGAGGCCACCCCCTTCTCCCCCCTTCCATGAGCTTCTAGAGTATTCTTCTACCGACCTTGAGGATCAATCCTAGCCCTATGTGAAGTTGGTTTGATCCAATGGCTCGCGTGCATCCCACCGGGGTATAAATATAGGGGTAGACCCCCCTGAAGGCACCAAGTGATTTGAAGATCTATTCATCTAGAACAAGAAACCATAGATCATCAGAGTTCCTCTAGTTCATAGCTTTAGCATAGTTAGATCAGGTCTAGAGGAAGTCAAGCTGAGTCAACCTAGCTTGGATTCCCGATCGTTGGCGAGCGTGGAGTTTTGGTAATGTTCTAGTTCTCTGCTCTTATTGTAATTCTATCTTTGCACAATTATTGCGATGTCAACATTATTCTTCATCTTTATTATGTTCTTGAATGCATCGTTCATTGTCTATTTCAATTCTAGTAAAGTTAGGTTGCTATTTAGTTCAATCACATGTTCATATAGCGCTCATCTATTTGTCCATAAGATGAGTGGTATGCATTATGTAAGCGTGGTGCTTAGATACTTTGCATATCTATGGATGCCTCCAGTTGTTCAGGGTCATGTGGTATATCGTGGGTGTGACTTTTATAGGCCCATTGAGTCCTTTGTAGTCCTCCCCTTGTGCAGTGGATTATTGGTAGAGCAGTATTGTCTGGTTAAGGATATATTCGTATATTAGAGGTTTCTGAACTCAACTTCTCCTGTTCATGGCTCCATTGTGGTTGGGACATATGGTAGTATTACTTGACGATGATTATTAGTTGTAGTAACTTGACATGTAACTTGAATACTTAGGAATTATTCCTCTAATATTCTGATTAGATTATGTTATTAGTAATAGTTAGGGAGCTCGAAGTGTATCTACTTTTTTATTTATGATGACTGATCATTACTTATCATATATATATCTTTTATCATGTGACATATCCCTATTATTGAGTAAGAGTGCATAACATTGGTTTACTCTCTTTATCATGAATATAAAGTTGATCAATACTCTATATAGAGGTTTAGCTAGACCTTCTGAGTGGTAAAATTATAAATGTTAACCTAGTAATACTCTAGGTAAAATGCTACAATGGTATAATTATCTGTCCGCTTGCAGAAGTTCTTAATTGTTCTTAATCTTAATTGATCATATCTTTATATCATTTATATTTCTGCCTAGTCATATAAAATCATAGTGCCACTTATATACTTCTAAGATTTATTCATTAGGGATGACAACCTAGTTCCATGATAAGAAGTATAGGTAAATATAAAAGGTGACTAGTATTTAGAGACATGTTAATTTATTACCATGCATTTTTAGCGCCGTTGCTATTTAGCGATTGCGTTAATTAATGTCAACACTTGGTGTGTTGTTGTGTTGAATGGATGCCTCCCTCCTCCTTTTATAGTACAAGTAGGTTGGTTTGGAGGACTAAATTTGGGAAGCTCGCATGCAACCAATGTTAGAGAGGCGGTGGGAACCAACCGACCAAAGTTTAGGCCGAGCAAGGCTAGTGGGGATGCGGCCGCACCTAGGGTCTGCTCGCACCCTAGGTGGTCCATCTTGTTGCCGCCTTTTCTAGGTGGGCCTTTGGGATGTATGGGCCACGCCTATGAAGTTTCACGCCATTTGGAGATCATTTGGTTTGGGTTTGGGCTCTTTTTCTCCACATGACTGGCCCTGATTTGGCTCCGTAGTGGGGCTTCTCCCCTTGTGCTCTATTGCTTTGCATAGTAAATTGTTATGCTTTGTTTCTTCGAGCATTTTGAATGTATTTTCTATATATTCCTTGAAAGCCCTCCGGCAAATGGTCAAACACCAAAACTTGCAGAAATTGTTAGTTCTAAAAGTCCTATGTCTAAGCTTGGTGTTTATTTTAGCATTTTTTTTATGAAGTTGGTGGTTAGAGATATGGGTTAAGCACCACGAACAATCTCTCCCACACTTACCCCTTTGCTCCTCAAGCAAACTTTGAGATAAAAGTAATCACGAGCAAAACCTTCTAAGATATATGGCTAACATAAAAGCTTATTCCAACATATTCTTTACACAAGTGAGATTTATGGCGTTGGCTAACATGTTTCCTTGGGTGGTTGAAAAGCAGAACAGTTCTTGAAACAAAGTCATCTTCCCAATTTCACATCTTAGCAACTTAGAGTTTTGAAAGTTTTTCTCAAGAAAAAAGCATAGTTCACTTTATACTCCTCAAAGGGCACTGTCAAATCACTCTATGGTGTATAAATCCTTACTAAGGCATAACAATATTTTGCCTTCTTTTGTTTTGTTCTATTTCTAAAAAGGTTTATGTGGAACTTTAGGTAGGGATAAACAATATAGCATACTTGTATTGTATATGTTGTAAAGTCAAATCAAGGATCCAAGGGGAGAAGTGTTGTACTCTTATATCAAGATGTGCATGTGTGTGGAAAAAGGTAAACAAAAATTGTACTCCTTTTGTAGATATGATCTCTCTCTATAACTTATTATTTTGAAACATGGCTACCTTTCTTACTTATTTTTTCAATACATGAGCCTTCATGTGCTCATCATTTTTTGTTTTGTAGTTGGACCTTCATGTGCCCATATTTTTTATAAACTTTTTGCATAGCCTATATCTCTTCTTCTAAACCACATATTTAGAGAGAGATTACTGTAACACCCCAGGTGTTTATCACCAATTAAGTGGTGGGTTTAAGATCAAACATGATAGATTAAGTGGAGATGACAATGTCAAGGTCAACCTATGGAGATGAGCCTGACCTAAAGTTGGATGTTGCACCATTGCTTTACATATAGGCCCCTTTTTAAATTATATGCTTAGGTGGGGTTATGACAATATCTTCATGTGTCTCACCTTAGTACCTATCTATATTGATCCCTGAAAAAGTTTCATGCAGTTTGGAATCAAAAAGTCACATGAAATGATAAGTTCCATTCCTATTGAAAGTTGCCCCCTTTAAGTTAATGGAACTATAGAACATCAACCAAACCTTGCAAACTAGCCAAATGACTCTAGATGAACTCTACAAGACCTTAACTACACTTAGGACACTTAATGGAACAATGTTCATGTTGATCATTTTGCCTAAATATGCTTCTAATTGGTGGTTGACCATGTATGGACCCTGGAGCCCTGTGGCTTGACCATTTCAAAAGTGTGACCTAGAAGCTTTGCATGACTGTGCACCCTTAGACAAAGTTGTAGAGAATTTTATAAGGAACAAACTTTGTTTAAGAGTCAAGTCATGAAAATGTGTGGAACATGCTCAAACAGGGCCCACAAGTCAGTTTTAGGGCTGATTTCAGCACTTAGCCATTTTTAAGCCCTAATTCCGGTAACATCGACGTTGGCATCTCGCGTTCTCAAGATTTCGTTAAGTAACTCAAGCTGACCCAAAAATGAAAGTTGGAAACAATTTTAGTGGAGAGCAACATGTAAAGAGTTGGGATCAAATTGACTAAGTTTGGCATTGCAAAATCCCAAAACCGAGCCCTAGCTTAACATGTTGACACTGGTGATTTGGGGACTGATTATCTCCTAATCTGTGGGTCTTATGACCATGGTGCTTAAATGAAATTTGTAGAGCATACAGAGGAGAACAACTTTGACATTTGGTCCTTGTCCAGATTCAGCCCAGAACTGGCCCAAAATCGCCCTCCACTTTGCCCACTTCGTAGGCTACCACGTGCTCGTTGAAATGCCCCTGAGGAGGCCACATGTCCGGGATGTGTTGGCCATGCCCGGCTCCCTCCCGGCACGCGTCCCTGCTGCGCCCTACCGCATTGCTGCACGTCCTCGTCCCTTCTTGTGTTGGTGAAGCCCGAGCAGCACCCGAGCGCCTCTCCACTTCTCTCTCGCCTCTTCTCCGCTCTGGGTTTGTGAGAGCGAGCGCCGCCGCTGCCATGGCCGAGCTCCCGAGCTCATGGCCACAATGTCGTTCTCAGTGAGTTGTCGGTCATGGGCTAGACTGAGCACACCACCACCTCTACCTCAATGCCACGGACGCGCGTGGTCAGACCCTACCAACTGCTCCCACACGAGTCGCCGGCTTCCAATTGTGCCGCATCGCCACCGCCATAGCCGGTCGTGCCGAACTCCATGACCGCCGGTGTTCCTCCACCCCGAGCCTCCTTGTCTTCAGCCGGGCATATCACCACCATGACCTCCTTGCACCGCCCTCGAAGCGCCCCTTCCTCGGCCCCGTTGGCCGTCGGCAAGCTCCATCTACGGAGCCGTCGCTGGCCACGTCGCCGGTCACCGCGGTCAGGCAGTCACGAGCCACCTCGGGCCGTGCCGAGGCCACCTGCGGGTGCGCCCGAACACCACGACCCTTCCTCGCTGTTTTTGCGGAGCCGGCAAGGCCTCCATCACCGGAGCGGGGAGCTCCGGCGTGAGCGCCGCCGCCTCCCCTGTTTCCCCATCGACAGGCGGGAGGAGCGTGCGATCCCCTCTCTCTGTCTCTCGGTGTGAGTATAACGTGCGGGCCCGGCTGAACCAGGGGTCCTACGTGTCGGTTATGAATGGTTGAGTTGGGGTACACGACCGGGTATACCTAGCAGATCTAGGGTTAGGTAATTAATTGCGTTTTTGAATTTCAGAGAAATTGTAAATCTTCCAAAAATCATATCTCTTGCTAGGTAAATCCAAAAATAGCAAAAGTGGACTTTTTGGAAACCTTAAGAAGAGATCTATGCAGTGGAGTCATAATATGTTACATGTTGTAGAAGTTTTCTGATGTCTTTATTTTGCTTTAAAAAGGTTCCAAAAATGCTTATAAACTTGACTAGAGCCATATCTTGAGTTTTAGAACTCCAAAAATAGTGATTCTTGTTTTGTTAATTTTGTGATGACTTTTACTTGCTAGGAAAAATATTAAACACACTACTTGTTCACTGTTTTCTTAAAGTTTTGTTTGGACCTTGATAAATAAGGAATTTACATTATATTGCTTGTTATTTTTATATCTTGAGTTGTGTTGCTCCAATTGATGTGAAATTTTTATGGTAGGATTGTCATGCTATGTATGTACTGTGGTATAAATTTCATGGTCATTGCTTATTGTATGCTCAAGTTATTGAGTTAACTTGTTTATGGCTTAATAAATAGCTTATAAATAATATATAAATGATAAAATAGAAACTGTTGTTCCATCACCTTATTATAATGCTTCTCTTTGATGTTAGTTCATTCTATGGCCATGTGTTCACAGAAAATATTGAGTTTTAGGTTTAACTTGCTCTCGCATGATTTATTGCAATAGCTATTTGTCTTTTTCATAGAGGTTGTTATACTTGCCCAAATGGATTGAAATTTGGACAGTAGACTTTCGAGAGCATTTGTGGACCCCTGTAAATTTGGTAGAATTTATTGAGTATCTTTATTATGTGGTCATAATTCCACCTAATGATCTAAATAAATTAAGAAAATGTATTAAAAGAATTTATTTAGTAATTGACACTATGTTTTCTGGTGTTCATTGGTCATGGGTGACATGTTGGTAAAGTTGGTTTTATCCAATTATATGTTTGCAACATAAGTTAATAATTATTTCTTGCAAATGAGGTTTCTGAACATATTTGAGAATATTGTTAATTACCCTATGCAAAAGATGTTTTCATGTCTTGTGTGCTATAACAAAGTTGTTGTGAATTTCATGATCTAGCTTCTGTTAAAATTTGGTGGCATTTGGCCATATGGTTTAGAAACTACAGCTGTTTAAAGTTAGGTTACAGAATTGCTTGCTCTCTGTCTTGTTAGACCAGTTTCTGTGTTTGTGTAAATTCGACATATTAAACTTTGGAATCATGCTGTGATGTTTATAAATGAAATTTAGATAATTTCATAAGCTTTCCATAATGTCTTCTTGCAAGTCATTTGGAGTTGTAGATCTCCAGTTATGATTAAATTACTCAGCTGTTGGTTTGATGTCCAGAAGGTAGCAATTTCTAGTTCTACTACTTTGATTAACTTTGTCATGCTTGGGTATTGAAATGTGACTCATATCTTTGATGATACTTGAGTGGTACCCTGTAATCTTGTGAGACTTGTTTGTTGAGTTATGTGCTTGCCCTCTTCTATGTTATGTCTTCTTGAGGATTAAGTTATTTAGCTCTAGATGTTTAGGAGAACTTTGGTATACTTGTTTGATTACTTTGTTTATTGCACTTCTATGCATTCATACATATGCATTGTTGCACCTCATTTAGGTACGTTAGCTGAAGCACGTGAAGGATCTAAGGTGGAGCCAAACCTGAAGATGGAGTTGGTGGATCCATCCTGATGATCGAAGGATCGGACAAGTGGTAGATTGGAAGATGCTCGCCAAGCGAACTCATCTGACATACTCTAACTTGAGTCGGATCCCAGGCAAGCCCCGGAGCATTATAAGCCTCCTATCTTCAAAGCAATTAATTATATATATATATATGTTATAAGTATTGTTGCATTAAGTGGTAGGAGTTGGTTGAAAACATTGCTGCATTATATCATTCCTTGTCCAGATATATGAATCCTTGAATCCTACATAGACTAGGATCGAGTAGATGCTTAGCCCTGCTTTAAGCGGTAGAAGTCAGGTGATTTCCTGTCACCTGCGAGATATAGGGATATTCATATATGGCACGGTTGGCTATATGTGCTATCGTGGAATGGAACCATGTGTTAATAAAATAAATGAGACCGGGCGGGATGACGATAGTGAAGCAACAAGGCATGGAGGTCTTGGGTGTGGATCTATCCCCGTCTGAGTCGTTTAAGGACCGATTCGCTGTACGTCCTTGAGTTATGTTGAACACAGTCTAACACTTAGTTGGCCGGATAAGCCGTTCTGACCGCGAAGCCGAGTAATGTGGTTTAGGCCGGGAATTGAATGGTAGGTTGCTTCTTGGAGGAGAGAAAGGATGTGCTTGGGGACATTGGCGTGAGACCAAGGGGGGGGTTAGAGTCCCTATCACCTGGCAGAGTGTCGCCCTTGGGGTCGCGACATCATTCGGACCCGCGATTCCTGAATCATATGAAAAGGTGGCTTGTGCGACCCTGGCAGGGGCCTGCGCGGTGAGTGTTAGAAATACCCCTCCAGTTGGATAGGAATTCGATTCGAATCGCCGTCGCTCCCGGTTAGTGAGCACTTGACTTGAGCAGTGGCAACGTAGATTCCATTAAATTGAACGGATGGTTAATTGGATCACGATGGAAAGGTTGCCTCAATTTATACCTGCTATGGTTAATATTGTTTGCTCCTAATAAAGTGAGTGCTCTAGTACAGGTTCTAATATAGATGATAGGTTAATGATAATTAACTTGATGCTTAAGCATTAATGATTAATCATCTATATTAAGATTTTATGCAAAATGTTGTCAAGCTAGCCCCACTTTATATCAGCCTTGCATGATCCTTGGTGTCACTTTATTTCTGGTTTCTGACGGGTAAGTCTAGCTGAGTACTTTGTCGTACTCAGGGTTTTATCCCCACTTGTTGCAGGTTGTGATGTATCATGGCGACTGCAAGAGTTGGTTGACTCCTGCCGTAGTGGCGGAGTGTGATCATGGGCATGATCCTTCTGAGTTACCTTATCTCTAATGCTTTTGTTGGAAGTCGACCGTGGTACTGGCATGTATTTGAAATAAGAATAATGTTAGTTTCAAATTACTTTGCTTCCGCTACTTTAGAACTTAAGTTGTAATAACTATGTTGAACTCCGATGTATATTGAATTACTTGTAAAATGGTTATAACATGTGACTTGTTATGTTGAATCACTACGATCTTGGCTTGTATGTTGGTTGGTTTGAATTCCCTCGTGATTTTATTGGACTACCGGAGTTATATGGGCTCAAGTGTGAGAATTTGATCATTTCGGTGATTGTTTTTGTACTTGTGCTCTTATAATTTGGACGGTTCTGTTACAATTACTATCTTTTAGAACATGGACTATTTACCTAACAAACACATTTTTTTCTTGTCCACTCCTAGTGTAGGAGCAGAGTTTTTTGTGGATCTAAATGGAAGCATGTTTTTGCGTACTTCTAGTGTAGGAGCAGCATGTATATGTGGGTGTATGTGATCTTGATCTTGGGAGCATTATAAATCTCTCAACGAGGGTCAACAAGACTTGACAAAACTCAATAAAATAACAAGCAACTTATGTAGAAGGCTTGAACTTGCAAGATGTCATATTTGGCTTTGGTAGGAGTTGCTCACCAATTGAGAAGTATGTGATACTATGGCTTTATAAAATTTTTATCAAAGCAAATTCTCCAAGCACTTTGAATAGAAATGTAGGTTTCTAAGTCAAAACTATATCACACCTCACAACAATTTAGTCAACGTGACTGTCCTATTAGAATATTTTCCCACAAGCATAAGTGTATGTATATGGAACAAACTTTATGCAGGCTTCTATCTTGGAGATGTTATGAACATGTCACTTTTGGAATTCCGAACGAAGTGTGGTTTATAAAATTGCATGGAGATGGAGCAACATTTGTTTTGCATTTTTAATTTGTTCAATTTTAAAATTTTTGAAGAGTTTGAGGGTAGCGTTGCACAAACCATCGTTGAAGAGAAGAAGTTGAGTCAAAAGTGGTTTGTCAAAACAAAAAGTTCAGCCAATCCTCTCTTGAGCCATTTGTCCTGTCCTTCTGCATGTTGGATCAGTTAATGTTTATGCAACGTGTTGGTGGGAGATCTTGAATGTGCTTTCGTCATGCTTGAAAGACCTCCCCCACACTTATTGTTGTATAGGCTTTTATTTAACAAAGAAAAATAAAAAGAAACAGATAAGGGCTCTACTAGTTGAAAAACTAGGGAGCCTTAATTTTATTATAATTATTATTAATTTTATTTTTGTTATTTATTATTATAAAATTTTTTTATTTTATTTTATGTGTTCACCCAACTTTTTATCATTTAGCATAAATAAGGCTAAGGTAAAGTTTGCAAAAATAAACATAGCCTTGATTTATCTCTATAGTAGATTACTTCTATTGTATATGAAAGTAATACTCAAAGTTCATTAATCAAATTTCAACACCATGTCAAATTTTGATTAAAGAAGGCTATTTTAATCTAAGCACCATGCTTAGTTTGAAAAGCCTATGGATGTACTACATGGGCCCATGTGAATACACCCAAACCAGAGTATATGACATAAAGAATGGAGACATGAACTAGCAAGTCATATTCTTATGGAGACAAATATGTGTAAAAGTGTACTTACCTGCCGCACATGTAGATGGTAGTTTTGAACTTGCTGTAGCGGTGGTTTTGTCATATATTGTTTATCTCAGGTGAGCAACAAGGCTAGGCCACACACACACAAATAATGTGCATAGACCATGAGCTTTGGTGGTAGCGGCAAAGGTCCAGATGAGGAGCACCCGTCTTGCAGCTCCTATTTCTTCTCTTTTTTATATATATCTTTTTCATTTTTCAGCTTTCTCTTTTTTTAGCTTTCCGCTTTTTTATATCATCTATTTTTAGCTCTTTTTTTAGCAAGGCAGAGCTGGCATCATCATTTTTTAGCCAAGAATGCCTTTTGGTGTGTGTGGAACTTGTGATATTCTCACCATCCTCCCCAACACTTGGACTTTTGTGTAAAAGTCATGTGTGCAATGTCGGGGTCTCCTTTTTGAGCATGTTTCATCACCAAAGACAATCACGACATTTTAGTTGATGCAACTTGACGAGATCCTAACATATAGGTATGTTAAGCCTTGGGTCCAATGGTTCCCGAACGAAGAAGACCCCTGGCCGACCTCTTTAGGATTGCTTGGGGGCTCGAGGGCTATGCCCATCAGGCACGCTCGCGCGGACCCTCTAGCAAAGATACTCGGCCAAGCCTGACTCGACCACAACTTCCACCTGGGGCTCAAGGGCTTCCCCAAGCCTTGGTAGCCTGATCTACGGCACAACCAAGCCCGATCCTTGGCTCCTGCTTGGCTAATGATGCCTACCAAGGCTTGGGCACAAGAAGACAATCCCTAGGCTACCAATGCCCGGGGGCTCCCTGGCGTCGCTCCCAAGGCATGCCCCTACCAAATGCTCCTCTGACAGGGTCACATCTAGGGTGTGACACAAGAAGACAAAGCTTTCTGTGGCCTTCGGGGGCTCAGGGGCTTTCAGGCCTCCCTCAGAGCTAACCTCCTTCGCCATCAAGAAGACTCTAGAAGGTCTCACCTAGGGGAGGCCGGTCCAAGACGACACCCTCAGACATGTAGAGTGTCAGAACAGAGCAGCCGAATGACGGCCAGGCTTCTTTGGCTCCAAGACACCACGACGGTCCATGGCGCATAGCTGCAAGCCCCACCTAGACTCCGACTCATGTAAACCATAGACTAGAACCCTCAAACCACCTTGTACCTGACCTATCTCATTATATAGGGGATAAGGTCAGACCTAGAGTGGAGAGGATCCTGATTCGATCACCAGACACTCCATTCCATTCCACCTACTTCCGCTCTGCACCTAAAGTAAGGCAACACGGAGAGGGGCACCGAGAGCCCCTCCTCCACCGCATCCCACTGTCTTCTTCCTCCCTAATGAGAGAGTGACTCCATCGGTGGTGAGGCAACCTTAGGATTAGGACTGAGCTAACCCCCTACCAAATCTTCTTCCTTTACACTTTGTTGCAACCCCCTAGATTTTGGGTGCTCTTGAGTATAAGGATCATCAGCTGCTGGACATAGAGACCGAATTGGCCTAAACTAGGATAAATCGTTGTGTCTTCTTTGTGTGATTCTTATGTTCCTGAGTCCACTCGAGCCACTGAAGACCATGTACTCTGACACTGACTCAAACAACATGCTTGCCACGGTTTTGACCCACGACAGCTGGCATGCCAAGTAGGGGGCAACGTCAAGTATGATTCTGGTTCTACGATGGCTGGAGCCACAAGCCTCATCGCTGGAGCAAGTGGCACTACCCTAGATGGCGGTGTCCACTTCCCTAGCGAGTTCTCCATCATGGTCAACGCCTTCGCTCTAGGCTAGGTCCTCAACTTTGGGAGCCTGGCCTACATCGCCAACTGCTACGATGAGCTTCGTCCACTCCACAAGGCTGCACCGACGGGCAACGAGCCCCTAGCACTGCCTCCTCTGCTAGGACACTTAGGAGCAGATCTCGAGGTTCTGGCCAATCAGATCCGGTGCGGCCTGGGCTCAAACCCCATTGTGTTAGACCATCACTAGATGTTCTACATGCTAGCTAATGTCCACCACCAGATCACCACCGGTGAGGCGCTCCTACTGCCTGATCGCTTCTGGTACTACCTCCTAGACTTGCCTTTTGAGATACAGAATGCGGCGGCGTCGTTCCAGCTGGAGCTGGAGCACCTCATTAGTCACGAGGCACCACAGAGCATCATCTTCTCTGGTGCAGCAGGGACTGACGTCCCCTCGCTCTACGCCTTCCTTGAGGTCCTCTGAAGAACAGACCAGAGTACAACTCCGATGACATCAACTATAATGACCCTCCATGCATGTGCTACAACATCGATGGTGAGGTTCTAATAAACATGTGCATCCACAACCATTCTCCTAAAAAGTTTTGAAATGAGGATCAAGAGATGGTTGGAATCCTCATAGGGGCATGGGGTACTAAGCATGATGTCCATGGCATAAAAGTTTTCTTTCTTGAAAGATACATTCACTACTACAGATTGATTTATCACTGTCGCCACTTTCACTGCCGTAGTGATAGAAGTGACCGTGAGATACTTCCATTGTTGGTTGGAACGATAGCGAGGCCTCCTAGGAATGAAACCGGCTGTTCAGACTTCTACCACCGATAGGTTAACGTTAGATACGACAATGGTATTGGGGTTGCAATTGCTCCATCACATGAAAAGCTAGGCTGACTAGGATACACATTTTGTCCACCGGCCCTAAACTAGTGTTTGGTCAAGCGGCGGTAAATTTAGAGTGAGTGTTGAATTGCCTCAACTTCCAAGGCTGTCAAATCACCATTACTCCTGCCGCCTAAAGCCTAAGAGCCATACCCACTGCTCTACATATACTTCATGCTCGGTGCCCTCTGAAACCACCCCTCTTCTTCATCCATCATCCCCTTCTCTTCCAATCCACAAAGGAAATGTCGGATAGCCCCATCAAGTTTCCAAGCAGCCCATCGTCTAGTGAGGATGACTTGCTAGCCCACCAGTCCTCCGAGGAGGACATCTCCTCCTCCGACTAGAGGTCTTCTAATTATAGTCCTTCATGGAGCTCTGAGAAGGAGGACCCAGAAGAGGAGGATGAGGACATCGCTGATGCCAAAGACGATGACAATGACTCCAATGACTCTAACTCTGACTTTGACTTCACCTCTCCTCCACCCAAGCGAGCGAGGCGAGCATGATCCTCTTTGTGAGAGGTTCATATATTTTGATTAAGTAGTTTATAGTTAGTATAAGTAGTTTTAATAGTTAGGTTAGTTATGATGCTTCCAGACGAGTACAATCATATACTCATCCAAATTGTATCTATATGTTACCTATACATAATGAATCAATGCAAAAAAATTCTATTCACACAGATTTGATCTCTTCAATGCCACCCTTTTTATATGAAATACAAAGTAAGTTCTTTCCAATACTACTTTCAAAATGCCAGTGCACGGATTTGATCTCTCGACGAATGTTTTTTTGTTTTTCTGTATATTTATGAATGAAAAGGGAAAAACTGTTATGTACGGTTGTGGTTGTTTCTAGAAGAATCTAAAAGCAGTTTAACCGCTGACAATTGTGACAGAACTGCCCAATTTATACAAGATCAAGTACGATTGTCCCCATTAACACATTGACACGCACATACTTTCACTTATATAAACCCAATAGTCCGCCGAGTATCACAAATGACCTCAGTAAATCAACTTCACAACCAAGATCGCTTGATTAAGCAAATACACATCACATACATGGAGTTGCAGTGGAAATAATATTACAAAAGAGTTCACAAGTAATAGTACAAATTTAGGTTTCAAAACTGATTAGTGAAAACAACACAACTTTCAAATGATTACAATAACATAAGTTCCAAATACATTGCTAGCTTGAGTGACATCCTCTGACAAAAGCATGTAGATGAGAATGATGTACAGAATCACCGAGCCAATCGGTGGTTAGCCACCATCTCCAACAGGCTGATAACTTCACCTGCAACATGGTGCGATAAAACCCTGAGTACCCGATAGAACAGAAATAAAAAGACTCTCAAGGATATGCAAGGCTTATCTGATGGAGTTGGTTGGATTGCATAACTTTGCAAAAAAGCATTACTATCATGAGTCCTTACTTTTAATCTTTTAGTCAATATCTTAGCATCCATTTTGGTGAAGCTTATTATAGCTAGAGTTGCACCTAGTCTATAACAATCATTTGATTTATAAGCATCACATTAGTAACCATATTAGGTTTAGCATTTTCATCCTCATAACCATCATATTCCATCGTCACATTACTACGATGAAGTAACTCAGTCATAGTTTCTCAGTATTAGAGAGAGACGATGATTCAAATCGATTTCTAACCAGCTGGTGAAAAATCCCCACACAAACCAGGCATGCTTTGCAAGGGCAGCCTTTGGTCACCTTTGGTACCATTCGGGTAGCGCCGCAGGTTTGCCATAGGCTGCATACTCAGGAGCCAACCGGTTGCCAGGATGCATCAGGCCCTACCTGCCCTTGGTCAAACCATGCTCCTGGACATACTTCCTTCCTCCAAGTATGCCCCCACCAACAAGTCTAATCTCGGCCCAAACAAAGCTACTAGGCTTTGTTGTCAGAATGACATATCTGGCCAGCTAAGTGTGAGGCTGCATTAAAAAATGACCGAGGGCCAACAACAATACGGTCCTTAATCGGCACAGACGGAATCACATGAGTCAACCTACAACATAAACTCCATCCGGCCTCAATTTATATCATCATCATATGGTTATTTTCCATGATAGAAAATATAGCCAACCATGACCAGGTATCCACCTATATCTTGTAGGTGATAGAAAATCACCCGACTTCTACCAGTCTAAGTCTAGCTCAGCATAGATCGACCTACTCATCTAGTAAGGGTATAGGTACATATATAGTGGACAAGGTAGGGAAAATGCACCAATGGTTTCATCCAACTCCTATTACCTAATGCATCATACAAAAGTTATACTCTTATGTATTTATAAAAAGAATGGGTAGGAGACTTAGAATGCTCTGGGGCTTGCCTGGAATCCGACACAAAGTCAGTTCAGTTAGATTGCATCGTCTTGGTGACATCTTCGGTCCTAGCACTTGCTTAGTCCTTCCATCTTGGGGATAGGCCCACCATACATCGTCCTCGGGTTCGGCTCTAACATCACGTCCTTCTCGTGGTGCATCTAGCGTACCTAAATGAGGTGCAACAATGCATATGTATGAATGCATAGAAGTGCAATATGCAAATCATTCATGAAAGCACACCAAACTTAACATAAGCACCTAGAGCTATTTAACTTAATCATCACTTAAGCATAACATAGGAGATGGCAAGCACATCTAGCATGACACACAAGACAAGTACATTCAAGCTGCTACAAGCATCTATCAATCAACAACTAGTTAATCATATTTATCCAAGCAAGAGTAAGCAAAAGCAATCAACCTACATATGCAGTTTCTAGACAGCAGCACAGCAGCCACGTGTTTTAACCATAACTTGAGATCTAGACATCCAATGAAGGTGATCCTAGACTTTCTAGAAATCTTATGAAATTGCCTACAACATTGTTATTATCACCAAAAGCTCAAACAATGAAATCCTTCAAATCTACATAGAGCATAGACCAAACATGATAGATCATTTGTCAAATTCATAACTCCTAAACTATTAGGCCTATAGTCATGCAATTTGAACAAAAGCAAGTTTTTAAAATTATCTACAACTTTGGTATTCACTACAACTACAGCAAACATCATTTACACCACAAAAATAATTGCACAAGCAAAACTGCACATGCAGCCCAAATAGCAGTGGTACAATTATAGATAGAAAACTGACAGGAACTTCAGAGAAGCATAACTGGAGTTCTTGACCTCCAACAAATATGACTCATAACTTTTTGAAAATGTCATAAGGTTACCTACAAATTCCTTATTCTCATCTTAAGATGATTCTATAGTTAACAAGGTCAATTAATCCAATAAATGCATCTCTGTCCAAAACATGGACAGAATCTGATATGCAACTTTAAACAGCTATAACTAGAGTTCCACATTTCCAATAAATGTGGTTCTAGACATTTTAGAAACCTTAGCAAATTTTAAGCAACTTTGTTATAAACACCTAGAGCTAATTCTACTATTAACAAGGCCACACATTACCCACAAGGCAACCCTGTCTGGGTTTGGGGCAGAAACAGCCACAGAAATTTAAGCAACTATAACTAAAAATCTACTTAACTAAAAATTATGATCTTTAGCTTTTTGAAAATATTAGGAAAAGTACTACAACTCATTTATTGTCATCAAAGCATCATTTAAAACTTAACTGAGCCAAATAATACAATCTTTTGAGTCTATTCAGAATAGGAGCACGGCAACACAGAGCATTTGTTATTTTTATAGCTCCTAAACTATCAATCCTCAAATCTTGAAATTTTTACCAGCTATCGACCATCATATAAATAGAATGTCATAAAAATCTCACATTAATGTGAGCAATACTACTGCAGTTATGAAAAAGACAAATAAGACTAGCATTAAAACCCTAACCTACATAAATCTATTTTTACAGCAAAAACTATAAACTAAAACATGCCATATTTTGACTCTAATGCGTAGATCTACTCATAAGGATTCCAAAAGGTCCTCATTTGCTATTTTATGATTTTTCTACAAATTACTATGAATTATACAATATTCAGCCATTTTCTTGAAAAAGAAAAAGAGAAAACCAAAAAGGACAAACACTTCACATCGGGACCCCTGAAAGAAACTTTAATTAAACCAAGCAATGGAGTCCCCATGGAACTATTGATCTCAGTCATGGATTCTGTGCTTAGTCCCCTATCTTTTCTCAAATTCTTGCCCGAGGTCCTCATCTTCTTCCACTTACAGAGTGAGAGAGCAGAGAAGGTTGGGGCCGGCCAGTGGGGTGGCTCCCTGGTGGTGAGCGGCAGCGGTGGAGTGGCGGGGAAGGACCAGGGGCACCGTGCGCACGCGCGGCAGCACATGGCCTCACCAGAGGAGACCCATGGCGCCCTGGCCACATGCGCCAGCGGCGAGGGCGACGACGGCTGGCGGTAGTGGCGCTGCGGGTCATGGCGGGGCCGATGGAGGAGTGCTGGAGGAGCGACGTGACTCAAGGAACACATTGGCGTGGTTGGTTGTGATGGAGGAGGCTTGCAGCAGCAGCGGCCATGGAGCTCAAGCTCGGCCATGGCGAGCGCGCTCTGCAGACGGCGAGAGAGAGCGAGACGAGGCAAATGGAGAGGCGAGTGAGGGAGCTGGGAGCTTAGGCGCAGCTCAGCGGAGGGCAAGGCAGTAGTGGTGGCTGCATGAGGGTGGCCAGCAGTGGGAGGAGTGACCAGCAATGATGCTTTGCTTGGCTGCTCAGTCGGACGAGTGGAGAGACAGCGCGAGAGAGAGATTGCGAGAGCGAACAGGATGAAGGAGAGGCGAGCCCATAGCCTTTTCCCCTCTCCACGCGGTGCAGGCGTCAGCGTGGTGGCGAGCATGCGAGCAGGTGCCTGGGCCACATGGCACATTCCTTCTGCCCGAGGTCGGCCATGTCCGCACTAGCCCGATCAGCTAGCTAGCAGGCAGATTCAAAAATCCAATACCACCCCAAAAATACGACTAAAATCTCAATCTTTCTCCCTTCGTAACTCCTAATTCGTTTAGTTTTGTCACAATCTATAGTAACCAAAATTGTAGAGCTACACGAGGTCTCCAACTTTGCTTATATGACTTTGGTCTAGTTCGGCCTAGATTTCAAACTACAACACGTCAAATAGAGGTACATTGAAACTAGAAGTCAGTTTATGACTTAGAAAAATTCCAAGTCCTTAAACAGCCCCCATTTTCATCTTGTGAGCACTTTTTGACTATGTTATGCACTAATCTAGCTCAAGGTCATTAAACAAAGTTTGTTCCTTATAAAATTTACTACAACTTTGCTTAACGGTGCATAGACATGCAAACACTCTATATAGGGATTTAAGTTAGGGAAAGCAAAACTAGTCATAGGGTAATTCTATGCAACATATCACTTAGAACCATGATTAGGCTAAGTCATGAACATGAACATTGTTCTATCTTGCACCCTAAGTGTGTCTAAGGTGTTTTAGTAACCAAACATCAACCACTTGCATTAACAACACATGATCACAAGCATATCCATATGATAATAACATATAAAACATAGGAAACATTACTAATGAAACATCACCTGTGTAACATATGAAACATCACCTATGTAACTTTCAAAAATGCAATTCAAGAAAGGTTATAACTTATCATTTCATGTGACTTTTTTATTCCAAACTTCACAAAACTTTTCCAGTGATCAATGTAGATATAGATGGATGCGAGACACATGAAAGAGGCTCCATTAACATAGATTTGACCTTGACACCTACATCACCACTTGAGATAAGTGACCAAAGCTCCTGAGTACCACTTGACTTGTCATGTTGGAGTTCAAACCTACTGCCTAGCAAGTGGCTAACACCTAGGGTGTTACAACAATCACTGTATTATAGCATTGGATTAGCGTGGCAATGGTCGGCTTAATACAGACACTGTTTAACTTATCCCATGCCATCCGTTCTCGCTGCCGATCAATCTAGACCGTCCATTTGGCAACAAATCTAGAAGCACCTGGCCCATTCCCAACTCTGCTCAGGACCTATCGGTGCCTTGGCGGCGGTTCGAACAACTAAAAAACCCCAATATGAATCCATTAGTTTTCCCCACCCATTGTTCCTTCATCCTCATTCTCTCCACCCGTTGCTTCATCTTCATTTTGACCCGTCGCCTGTACTTGCCCTTCCTTGAGCACCTTGCATTGTCGTCATGGACAATGCCTCGTGAAGGTTAGATGGATTTGGTCACCCCCCTGTGTTGCATTTGGTTCCAATTGGTTTTTGGCTCGGTATTAGTTTTGTTCATATTAGGAATTTCTAGATGTCTTACTTTAGAAAAATCCATTTCAATGCGAGCAACCTTGCATTTTGGTGGCTAAGGGTGGCACAAAGACCCTAGATGATGTTGTTTGCTACTTGGGGATGGAGCATTCACCCGAACCGACTGTTGATTGATGAAGCCGCTATTCGTCACCTTCTTAGACCACAAAATTCGACAAGAATCATTCAAGACCATGTTTGTGGAGAGATTTGTGTGCTTTGCTAGACTGTACAGGAAGTAGACATAATTTATAGATACATTGTGTCCATGGATGGAGATGTTGTCATCTTCGCTATGGTTCACTACCTCTGGCTTTTAGGACCACATCAACCAATTGAGTAACTTAGCAACTACCTACCCATTTGACAATAAGTCTTAGAATTTGTGAAGCTTTTATATTAATGAGGTTTATATGTACTGATGAAACCTCTGGATTAGTATGTATGAGTACTGCATAAACATTGAACTATTACTTCGATTGAACTGTTAATTGAATCAATTGGTCTTGATTGTGGTCCACGTGTACACCTCTATGTAAGCACAAAGGATCTAAAATAGGCCTCCTTCTACAGGCGGATAGTACCCTGAAGCGGCGGTGACACAACATTTCATCTTGGCAGGAGTGCGAGGGTTTTGAAGGACATTTTGGCGCCTTGGCGAGAGGCAAAAGCGTAGACAAAAGACCTAGGCCAACCTATTCACTTAGAGTGTGCAACACTTTGAACCCTGACTGCTCCATGGCTGCATCGAGCTCCAACTCCTCCTAGTGGTTGGCACCATCCTAGGGCACCATCATGAGAAGAACACTGACTTCCAGTGGAGGAGGCTACAACGGCACGGGGCCACCCATCCCGTGTCGTGTCAAGCACCACCCCTATGCATACCAGCCACCACTTTTGTGTCGCTGCAGCTTGAAGACACCTCGGTGGATTTTGTGGAGTGATGGAAACCTAGGACGTCGGTACAACAGATGTTGCAAGGCAAATAATGTAACTCGATTTCTTTCTTGTTCATTCTATTTTCGCAATGCAAATGTTGAAGTCCCGCTGTACTTATGGTAATTTGGTTTTTTCTAGCCCGACTTAGATTGCGGGTTCTTTAAGTAGCACGATCCCCCATATGGAAAATTTCTGAGGACTTTTATTTTGGATTTATGTAACAAAATTTTGGAGCTAAAGGCGGAGGCCAATGTTACAATAAATGAAGAACATTTGCAGGAGGAGGAAGAGATTATGCCATAGATTGAAGAAATGGCCAGGGTTCCTGTAACAGAACCGTCCAAATTATAAGAGCACAAGTACAAAACACAATCACCGAAATGATCAAATTCTCGCACTTGAGCCCATATAACTCCGGTAGTCCAATAAAATCACGAGGGAATTCAAACCAACGAACATACAAGCCAAGATCGTAGTGATTCAACATAACAAGTCACATGTTATAACCATTTCACAAGTAATTCAATATACATCGGAGTTCAACATAGTTATTACAACTTAAGTTCAAAAGTAGCGGAAGCAAAGTAATTTGAAACTAACATTATTCTTATTTCAAATACATGCCAGTACCACGGTCGACTTCCAACAAAAGCATTAGAGATAAGGTAACTCAGAAGGATCATGCCCATGATCACACTCCGCCACTACGCAGGAGTCAACCAACTCTTGCAGTCGCCATGATACATCACAACCTGCAACAAGTGGGGATAAAACCCTGAGTACGACAAAGTACTCAGCTAGACTTACCCGTTAGAAACCAGAAATAAAAGTGACACCAAGGATCATGCAAGGCTGATATAAAGTAGGGCTAGCTTGACAACATTTTGCATAAAAGATTAATATAGATGATTAATCATTAATGCTTAAGCATCAAGTTAATTATCATTAACCTATCATCTATATTAGAACCTGTACTAGAGCACTCACTTTATTAGGAGCAAACAATATTAACCATAGCAGGTATAAATTGAGGCAACCTTTCCATCATGATCCAATTAACCATCCGTTCAATTTAATGGAATCTACGTTGCCGCTGCTCAAGTCAAGTGCTCACTAACCGGGAGCGACGGCGATTCGAATCGAATTCCTATCCAGCTAGAGGGGTATTTCTAACACTCACCGCACAGGCCCCTGCCAGGGTCGCACAAGCCACCTTTTCATATGATTTAGGAATCGTGGGTCCGAATGATGTCACGACCCCAAGGGCGACACTCTGCCAGGTGATAGGGATTCTAACCCCCCCTTGGTCTCACGCCAATATCCCCAAGCACATCCTTTCTCTCCTCCAAGAAGCAACCTACCATTCGATTCCCGGCCTGAACCACATTACTCGGCTTCGCGGTCGAAACGGCTTATCCGGCCAACTAAGTGTTAGACTGCGTTCAACATGACTCAAGGACGTACAGCGAATCGGTCCTTAAACGACTCAGACGGGGATAGATTCACACCCAAGACCTCCATGCCTTGTCGCTTCACTATCATCATCCCGCTCGGTCTCATTTCATTTTATTAACACATGGTTCCTTTCCACGATAGCAAATATAGCCAACCGTGCCATATATGAATATCCCTATATCTCGCAGGTGATAGGAAATCACCTGACTTCTACCGCTTAAAGCAGGGCTAAGCATCTACTCGATCCTAGTCTATGTAGGAATCAAGGATTCATATATCTGGACAAGGAATGATATAATGCAGCAAGAGTTTCCAACCAACTCCTATCACTTAATGGAACAATACTTATAACATATATAGAATTAATTGCTTTGAAGATAGGAGGCTTATAATGCTCCGGGGCTTGCCTGGGATCCGACTCAAGTTAGAGTATGTCAGATGAGTTCACTTGGCGATCATCTCTCAATCTATCACTTGTCTGGTCCTTCTATCTTCGGGATAGACCCACCAACTCCATCTTCGGGTTTGGCTCCACATCAGGTCCTTCACGTGCTTCAACTAGCGTACCTAAATGAGGTGCAATAATGCATATGTATGAATGCATAGAATTGCAATATACAGAGTAATCATGCAAGCATACCAAAATTCACATAAACACCTAGAACTAATTAACTTAATCCTCATTAAGACATAACATAGAAGAGGGCAAGCACATCAATCAAGAAACAAGTCTCACAAGATCACAGGGTACCACCCAAGTATCATCAAAGATGTGAGTCACACTTCAATACCCAAGCATGACAAAGTTAATCAAAGTACTGGAACTAGAAATTGCTATCTTCTGGACATCAGACCAACAGCTGAGTAATTTAATCAAAACTGGAGATCTACAACTCCAAATGACTTGCAAGAAGACATTATGGAAAGCTTATGAAATTATCCATATTTCATTTATAAACATCACAGCATGATTCCAAAGTCTAACAAGTCGGATTTACACAAACACAGAAACTGGTCTAACAAGACAGAGAGCAAGCAATTCTGTACCCCAACTTTAAACAGCTATAACTCCTAAATCACATGGCCAAATGCCACCAAATTTTAACAGCAGCTAGATATATAAATTATCTACAACTTTTGTATAAATAAGTTTCACAACAAAGCAAATTATCATAAAGAACTTTGTCAAGTTTCCAGATCTGTCCAGAAACTTCATTTGCAAGAAATAATTATTAACTTATGTTGCAAACATATAATTGGACAAAACCAACTTTTCCAACATTTCTCATATGACTAATGAACACCAGAAAACCTAGTGTCCATGACCAAATAAATTCTTTTAATGCATTTCTTAATTTATTTTAGATAATAAGGTGGAATTATGAACACATATCAAAAGTGCATAATAAATTCTACCAAAATTACAGAGGCCTACACATGCTAGCAAAAGTCTACTGTCCAAATTTCAATCCATTTGGGCAAGTATATCAACCTCTATGAAAAAGACAAATAGCTATTGCAATAAATCATGTGAGAGCAAGTTAAACCTAAAATTCAATATTTTCTAGGAACAAATGGCCATAGAATGAACCAACATCAAAGAGCAACATCATAATAAGGTGATGGGACAACATTTTCTATTTTATCGTTTATATATTATTTATAAGCTATTTATTAAGCCATAAACAAGTTAACTCAATAACTTGAGCATACAGTAAGCAATGGCCATGAAATTTATACCACAGTACATCCATAGCATGTAATCCTACCATAAAAATTTCACATCATTTGGAGCAACACAACTCAAGATATAAAATGACAAGTAATAAAATGTAATTTTCCTTATTTAACAAGGTCAAATCAAAACCCTAAGAAAACAGTGAACAACTAGGGTGTTTAATATTTTTCCTAGCAAGTACATGTCACCACAAAATTAACAAAATAAGAATCACTATTTTTGGAGTTCTAAAACTCCAGATCTTGCTCTGGTTAAGTTTAAAGGCATTTTTAGAGTATTTTTAAAACTTAAATAAAGACATTAGAAAATACCTACAAACATGTAACATATTATGACTCCACTGCATAGATCTCTTCTCAAGGTTTCCAAAAAATCCACATTTGCAATTTTTGGACTTACCTAGCAAGAGATAAAGATTTTAGAAGATTTCCCAAATTCTAAAATTCAAAAACGAAATTAGAACAACCCTAACTCAAATTGCTAGCTCCACCCGAATACATACCCAGACAACCACTTTCTTAAACCGACAAGTGGGACCTGTTACCCAGCTGGGCCCGCCTGTCATACAAAGAAAAGGACACCCAGAGAGGGAGAGAGGGGAACGGGCTTGGCCTCACTGCCGGCCGCCGGAAACAGGGGAGGGGGCCGGGCTCCCGGCTCCAGCGAGGGGGTCGCCGGCGGCGGTGGCCAAGGACGGCGCAAGCATCCTGGGGCCCTTGCGCACCTGCGAAGCTACTCGGCTCTGCTCGAGGTAGTCCCCAGCACCGTGGCCACAGGAGCGGGTGTCGGCAACGGCGGCGGTCCGATGGCGACAATACTACGACGGCGAGCGGCCTCAGGAGAGGGTGCGGGAGGTGCGGCGCGAGGTGACGGAGGTGCTGATGTGGTTCGTTCGGGCAGATGGAGACCGTAGACAGGGAATCACGGTGGCACCCGGAGCTCGGCCATGGCAGCCATGGCGATGGCGGCGCTCGGTGAGTAACAGCTAGAAGAAGGCAACGGCAACGGCTCCTATCGAGCGTGTACATGACGTAGGGGGAGTTTCCAGGCCGGTGATGGCTTGGCTTGGCTGCGACGCGTGAAGCCATGGGGTGCCAAATGGCTCTGCCCGCGGTGGCCATCCATGGCGGCAGTGGCCATGGAGGAGCGCTCAAGCGCGGGAGAAAGCGGAGGAGGGCGAGCGGTGGGGAGTACGAAGCATTCAGGCATGGCTCGATGTTCATGACGCGCGATGAGGCAGGGCACGCGGCATCGGCGAGGACGCGCATCGGCTCGGTGGGGTGCGCTGCCTTGCATGGTCGCCACGGAGGCCAGACGTTGAACACGTTGCGGGCGACGTGGTAGGCAGTTTGGGTTCCAGTTTTGGGCCATCTACGGGCTGAGTTAGGTCATGGGTCCAAAAGGAAAATTGAAGCCCACATAACCCTCTACAAAACTTGTTTAAGGGTCATGGTCATTAGGGTTATGGATTAGTGGATAATGAGACTCCAAACCAGCATTGTCAACGCATTGTCAACAATTGACGAACCTTCAAAAATGCTGAGCAAAATGGACTCCAACAAGTGCCATCTTCATGCATGCTCTTCCCCATAATATAACCTTCAACTTTTATTTTTGGACCAACTCAAGTTGCTTAGTAAATTTTGGAGAACGCGACATGCCAATCTCAGGGTCCTTTGAGCGACAAAGTTGCAATTATGCTGTTTTAGTAATTGATTTTGGAGATCCAATTATACTCCAAATCTAATGACACTTGATTCATTGTGTCCCCCATGGACAGCACTCCAACTCATATTAAGGAACCTAATTGAGCCACTATATGAAATTGGAGGATAAAATGTTGCCAACTTGTCAATTTTCTGCTGTCCACACGAGGACTTAGAATATTTTTCTAAGTGCTGAAAACAGCAGCTGATTCCACATTGTGATCTCTATTTGACTAGGTTAGATGCCAAACTAGCTCTTGACCATTAAACCAAGTTTGTTCTACACAAGATGAACTACAACTTTTGTTTAAGGTCAAACCTCATAACAGGTACAGAAGTCAAACTTTTACTTTGGTCAAAGTATCAACTCGATAAAGTCAAAACTAGGGTTTTAGGCCAAATCGAGGCAATTTCTTGACATTTGCTCAATATGAACCCTTCATGACTTTTGTTGTAGAGTTCATCTAGAGTCATTTGGGCAAGTTTGCATGGTTTGGATGATGATCTGCAATTCCATTCACTTAATGATGCAAGTTCCAATAGGAATGGAACTTATCATTTCATGTGACTTTTTGATTCCAAACTTCATGAAACTTTTCCAGGGATCAATATAGATAGATACTAAGGTGAGACACATGAGTATATTGTAATAACACTTCCCAAGCATATAATTTGAATAGGGGCCTATAGGGAAAGCAATGGTGTAACATCCAAGTTTAGATTAGGGTTTATTTCCATAGGTTTGACTTTGGCATCGTCATCTTCACTAATTTATCGTGTTTGAGCTTAAACCCACTACTTAATTGGTGATCAACACCTGGGGTGTTACAGCCCTCCCCCCTTAAAAGAATCACGTCCCGAGATTCGGAATGGAAGATCTTTTAAGGAAGAGAGACACGTTATCAAGTTCCCAACATTTGCTATAGCATTCAGCTACAAAGCTTCAACATCGGTGAACAATTTGGCCAAAGGCACTTTCTGGCACTGACTTTTCATGGTAAAATTTGTCTGAAGAATTTCCTTCATTGACTTCCATGAAGCATAGTTACTTTGGGAGGAATCCAAGATAGCACGTACTACATTCTCAGTGTATGGAGGTCATTTGGTCCATGAGTGAACCACTCACAAGTATCTGACTCTCTAATGAACACAGCATAGTCCGTATGACTTTACATCAAACCAAAATCTTCAGAAGTATACTCGTTGAAATGACTCTATATCCACACGGTTTTGAAAAGCAGTTCTCGACCAAAATGGCTTGAGTACAACCTTCCAAAAGTGTGAGACCATAGACGACAAATATACTCTGAGGCTATAGGATACTGACTAACCAATAGACAAGGTCTATGTTGGTCGTAAATGTTCATTCATTTAGGCACCAACTAATAGAAAACTACTTGTGGTTCCATGTGTGCAGTTCTCTTTCTCTGATGACAACACTGTATTATCTGAGTCTGTCAAGGGGTCAATGAATGTGATGGCTGACTCTGTCGGCTTCGTATTCCAGCCAACAGCTCCCTAATAAGATTCTTTTATCCAAGACAACAGTTATCTGGGTTGAATCAGATGCAAACTCTTGGGTAAAAACATGTATAAGGTACCAAAGTATGTCATCATTGGAAAATAATTCCCAAAGAAAGATGTAACGAGGCCTTAAGGACAACAAAAGTTATAATTATTCACTTAACCGCGGGGAGTAGTCTACCACCAAGCGATTGAGTAAAAATTTTCCTTCGTGACTTAGTTGCACTGTAAGTTGAGTTGACTTGCAATGTAGCAACTTTGTCAAGCCAATTTTCACCTTGAGGCTTCCTTTTTAGGATCAAACAGCAGCTCTAAGATGGGAAATCTATTGTTTGACACTTTTCAAATTGCTTTTGATTCGTGATGGTATGAATTGATTTGCAGAAACCAAGGCTGCTCATACATTGGGGATACGAGAAAGCAAAAGCAAATGAAAGGGTGCAAACTAGTATCTACGAGACCTCAAAAGGGTCATCCAACAGCAGATCTCGACCATTAATTTACATACCAATCCAATGATGCACAAGTTTTGAACTTGCGGGTTACTTTTTGCAAGGCAAAATGCATACTCTGCCTAGAGATCATTCCTACAAGGATAAGGAACCGCTTTCGAATATTCCTCTACACTTCGTCCAATCAAGTTATGGACAAACCATTTGTGGCACCTATGGGCACAAAGATACAGATCGGAACTAGGGCATACTTTCTCTAATTCTTAACTTTAGCTGATAGAACACCTTGCACTATTTGTGTGATTGTCCAAGACGGAATTGACTTGATCTCAATAATCGTGGTTGATACAGAACAGACGGTTGCCATCAAAGTCAGTAGATAATGAGTTACACCAGAGATGGTGATTTTGATTGTATGGTCATTATGTATACAAGATCGAGACTTAGATAGCTCCATCATATACACAATGTGATGATCGATTCTTATCCAATAGATGACTTGTCCAACTAAAGTGTTGTGCGTCCCTTTTTATTCAACACGGATGAGATACTTTGCTAACTAGATGGTGGCCGTCAATACAGGGACAACTAAGCAAAGTCACTTGTCTACCATCTCTTGTAGCCCATTAATGTTTATGTCAGTGACCTGTTCTTCAAAGGTTATCCTCTTAGCAACTTCAGGAGGAAGCTCTACTACTTTTGGTCCACTATAAGGGTATTTTGATAAGATATGCGAAAGATAACCAAGGAAAAGTTCACATGAGAATAACACGTTGATGTTGTTCCGCAATGGATCATGACTAGAAACCACGATACCAGCGCATGCCGAGCAGCACAACCTTGTGTCGGCCACCACAGGAGGCTCTCGGTTTCATCACGGCACCATTAGTTGCTACTCATAACACCATTACCGATCACACCACCAAGGTGAAATTTCAAGTGAAACAATTTGGGTGGTAAAAACAAGCATTATACAAGGGAGGGATAGCAAGCAAAGGTAGTCACAAGGTTTGGAATTAACCAGGAGGTGATTCGAAGATCAAAACATAGCACAAGAGAACATAGCTCAATTGCCGAATGCGACTAAGCATGAGATTTTTGCTTAATTCCATGCATGCCAAGCGTTCACCAAAGTGATGGAAAAATGAAAGATTACCATGAGATTTGGTCATGTTGGACAACAACATGAGATCAAAACTGGTAAACATCCCGAGACTTGGGAAGGTTGGGGATGGATTAAGCAACTTCAAGGCAAAAACCGATATGTAGTCATAGATTGAGTTGTCAAGGTAGATGCATGAATTTACAAGCAAACGATTTACATGCCATAGCAGAGAGACGTTACGTCACACTAGCTAACCTTTGGGAGAGATAACCAGAAGGTCCAACATGGATTTGGGTACAGTCTCCACAATTGGCAACGTACGAACCATAGTCAAAGGCTAGCGTTGGCAAGAGTTAACTTGGTTGGTCAGTTGATAAGGGTCTTCACAAAAAGGGTTGGAGAACATCCACGGCTTAGACAAACATATAGGAGAACAAAACTTTGGGCTTTCGGTCAAGCAACGGTATGGATACAAACATTCAAGGGATAACTACCACGTCTACAGGCTCAGACTCCTAAGAGGAAACCTACTTGAAGACAACTACCATACACTTACGTATGTGAACTTTGTTCTAGGCTAAAGCTATGTGACCCTCGTATGCTCACCGAGGACAAACGAGATGACAACTAGGGCACTACCTAGATAACAATCATACATACATCACAGTCAGGCAGACATGGGAAAAACTCAAACGAATGGGCTTAAGCAACCAATACAAAGCACAAGGCTCACTCAAAACAAGCATTTATCTAAAGCAAGAACTAACTGCAAGTTTAGTCCAAAACAAACGCTAGCTAAGGTGGGTAACTTAGCATATACATAAAATCTGGACAGCAGCACAGTAGTTACTTGTTTCAACCCTAACTGAGGTTGTAGACATCTCACAAAGGTGATCCTAGACTTTCTAGAAAGCTTAGAAAGTTTTCCATGCGTTTGTTATTCATACCAAAAGCTAAATCATAGGTTAGCATGGTCAAACATGCTGATGTTTCAGATCTGTACCAATATGGACAGAAAACTGACAAGAACTTCAAAAATGCGTAACTGGAGTTCTATGGACACAACAATGCTAAGCCTTCACTTTATATAAAGCTTATTAAGTTGTCTATAACTTTCTTATTATCATATTCAGATGATTCTATAGCTAACAGGGCCAAACAAGATAAAGAAGACATCTCTGCCCCGATTTGGACAGATTCTGTCATCCCATTTTGCAAGCTCATAACTAGAGATTTAGACCACCAAAATTAGTGCTATAGGATATTTTGGAAAGCTTAGAAAAAGTACTACACTTCCTCTAATATTTCTAAGACATGATTCTATAATCACATAGGTCAAATAAAGCAAACATTCAGATCTGTTCTGAACATGAGCAGATTCTGACAACAAACTTCTAAAATTTATAACTCCCAAACCATAAGATCGAGGGTCATAAAATTTTAGGACAAGATAGAAAAGTAAGTTGGCTACAACTTTGGTATTCTCCATAACTACATAAAACACCATTATGATCATGAAAGCATCACAATTACTTAGGTGAGGTCTAAAGCATCTGCAAACACTTGTATGACAACAAATTCACCCCTTGACTAAACTAGAGGGCATTTATAGGGTCAAGCAGGTAACCATAATTATTTCTAGCAAGGCTAAGCACACACTTTTCTCAAACAACATGGAGTAAGGCATTCTTATTTAGCTTCATTCAAGAAAGATAGTGTAACACATTGATCACAAGTTACACACTATAGAACAAGGGTGAGAGAAGCATAACTATGCATAAGGCAACAATCATGAAGATGCATGCTTCGTCCTATTCGTCCTCACAAGATTGCCAACCTAAGGTGGCGATCACGTTCTATGTCGGTGGCATAACACGCACTCTCTCGATATATAGCTAGTCGACAGCTACATTCGACTTACGCATTCGTGGTTAGCGTGCCTGCAGAAAAGTTTCATTGCAGCCCAACAATTCCCCAAATATAGCACATAATGAAAATAGGAAGGTGAACTTCTAAGCACTCCCATATACATATACCCCTGTATACGTATATGTAGTACCAAAACTACCCGAATTATTAATCACCCACAATTAAGTACCTTCATATATACATGTGTGTAACATGTAAATAATTCAGTAACCAAAACTAGCTCTCCCCTAGACCGCAGGTTGTATGATCATGCTCTCACAACTCACACTTACCTGAGCGTAGGTGCGACGTTTCCTAAAAGTAAACTAACAACATATATAGCTATTTCATATATGAAGGGTACCTCTAATCTGACACACCGGGTAGCATAGTGCGGGAGAGTCATCACACATACATACCTTGGCCTGGGCGTAGATGCAAAAATAAAAACCCCCAAGTTAGTACTCATATAAGTCACCTAATAATCCTTATATGGGCATAAGGAAGTTGACCACTGGCATACGTAGATTTAGAATTCAGTTTTCACAAACCTATATATAGCTATAAGTTGATAAAACTGATTTTATAAAACAAAACCTTTGTTTTAAATACACATATGACAAGTTTAATGTTGAATCTTGCTCTGATACCAGCTGTAACAGAACCGTCCAAATTATAAGAGCACAAGTACAAAAACAATCACCGAAATGATCAAATTCTCGCACTTGAGCCCATATAACTCCGGTAGTCCAATAAAATCACGAGGGAATTCAAACCAACCAACATACAAGCCAAGATCGTAGTGATTTAACATAACAAGTCACATGTTATAACCATTTCACAAGTAATTCAATATACATCGGAGTTCAACATAGTTATTACAACTTAAGTTCAAAAGTAGCGGAAGCAAAGTAATTTGAAACTAACATTATTCTTATTTCAAATACATGCCAGTACCACGGTCGACTTCCAACAAAAGCATTAGAGATAAGGTAACTCAGAAGGATCATGCCCATGATCACACTCCGCCACTACGGCAGGAGTCAACCAACTCTTGCAGTCGCCATGATACATCACAACCTGCAACAAGTGGGGATAAAACCCTGAGTACGACAAAGTACTCAGCTAGACTTATCTGTCAGAAACCAGAAATAAAGTGACACCAAGGATCATGCAAGGCTGATATAAAGTGGGGCTAGCTTGATAACATTTTGCATAAAAGCTTAATATAGATGATTAATCATTAATGCTTAAGCATCAAGTTAATTATCATTAACCTATCATCTATATTAGAACCTGTACTAGAGCACTCACTTTATTAGGAGCAAACAATATTAACCATAGCAGGTATAAATTGAGGCAACCTTTCCATCGTGATCCAATTAACCATCCGTTCAATTTAATGGAATCTACGTTGCCGCAGCTCAAGTCAAGTGCTCACTAACCGGGAGCGACGGCGATTCGAATCGAATTCCTATCCAGCTGGAGGGGTATTTCTAACACTCACCGCGTAGGCCCCTGCCAGGGTCGCACAAGCCACCTTTTCATATGATTCAGGAATCGCGGGTCCGAATGATGTCGCGACCCCAAGGGCGACACTCTACCAGGTGATAGGGACTCTAACCCCCCCTTGGTCTCACGCCAATGTCCCCAAGCACATCCTTTCTCTCCTCCAAGAAGCAACCTACCATTCGATTCCCGGCCTGAACCACATTACTCGGCTTCGTGGTCGGAACGGCTTATCCGGCCAACTATGTGTTAGACTGCGTTCAACATGA
Source organism: Saccharum hybrid cultivar R570 (assembly GCA_038087645.1). Classification (NCBI taxonomy): domain Eukaryota; kingdom Viridiplantae; phylum Streptophyta; class Magnoliopsida; order Poales; family Poaceae; genus Saccharum; species Saccharum hybrid cultivar. The sequence continues at coordinate 3,658,339 of JAQSUU010000270.1, forward strand.
CTCAAGGACGTACAGCGAATCGGTCCTTAAACGACTCAGACGGGGATAGATTCACACCCAAGACCTCCATGCCTTGTCGCTTCACTATCATCATCCCGCCCGGTCTCATTTCATTTTATTAACACATGGTTCCTTTCCACGATAGCAAATATAGCCAACCGTGCCATATATGAATATCCCTATATCTCGCAGGTGACAGGAAATCACCTGACTTCTACCGCTTAAAGCAGGGCTAAGCATCTACTCGATCCTAGTCTATGTAGGATTCAAGGATTTATATATCTGGACAAGGAATGATATAATGCAGCAAGAGTTTCCAACCAACTCCTATCACTTAATGCAACAATACTTATAACATATATAGAATTAATTGCTTTGAAGATAGGAGGCTTATAATGCTCCGGGGCTTGCCTGGGATCCGACTCAAGTGAGAGTATGTCAGATGAGTTCACTTGGCGATCATCTCTCAATCTATCACTTGTCTGGTCCTTCTATCTTCGGGATAGACCCACCAACTCCATCTTCGGGTTTGGCTCCACATCAGGTCCTTCACGTGCTTCAGCTAGCGTACCTAAATGAGGTGCAATAATGCATATGTATGAATGCATAGAAGTGCAATATACAGAGTAATCATGCAAGCATACAAAAATTCACATAAACACCTAGAACTAATTAACTTAATCCTCATTAAGACATAACATAGAAGAGGGCAAGCACATCAATCAAGAAACAAGTCTCACAAGATCACAGGGTACCACCCAAGTATCATCAAAGATGTGAGTCACACTTCAATACCCAAGCATGACAAAGTTAATCAAAGTACTAGAACTAGAAATTGCTATCTTCTGGACATCAGACCAACAGCTGAGTAATTTAATCAAAACTGGAGATCTACAACTCCAAATGACTTGCAAGAAGACATTATGGAAAGCTTATGAAATTATCCATATTTCATTTATAAACATCACAGCATGATTCCAAAGTCTAACATGTCGGATTTACACAAACACAGAAACTGGTCTAACAAGACAGAGAGCAAGCAATTCTGTACCCCAACTTTAAACAGCTATAACTCCTAAATCACATGGCCAAATGCCACCAAATTTTAACAGCAGCTAGATATATAAATTATCTACAACTTTTGTATAAACAAGTTTCACAACAAAGCACATTATCATAAAGAACTTTGTCAAGTTTCCAGATCTGTCCAGAAACTTCATTTGCAAGAAATAATTATTAACTTATGTTGCAAACATATAATTGGACAAAACCAACTTTACTAACATTTCACATATGACTAATGAACACCAGAAAACCTAGTGTCCATGACCAAATAAATTCTTTTAATGCATTTCTTAATTTATTTTAGATAATAAGGTGGAATTATGAACACATATCAAAAGTGCACAATAAATTCTACCAAAATTACAGAGGCCTACACATGCTCCCAAAAGTCTACTGTCCGAATTTCAATCCATTTGGGCAAGTATATCAACCTCTATGAAAAAGACAAATAGCTATTGCAATAAATCATGTGAGAGCAAGTTAAACCTAAAATTCAATATTTTCTAGGAACACATGGCCATAGAATGAACCAACATCAAAGAGCAACATCATAATAAGGTGATGGGACAACATTTTCTATTTTATCGTTTATATATTATTTATAAGCTATTTATTAATCCATAAACAAGTTAACTCAATAACTTGAGCATACAGTAAGCAATGGCCATGAAATTTATACCACAGTACATCCATAGCATGACAATCCTACCATAAAAATTTCACATCATTTGGAGCAACACAACTCAAGATATAAAATGACAAGTAATAAAATGTAATTTTCCTTATTTAACAAGGTCAAATCAAAACCCTAAGAAAACAGTGAACAACTAGGGTGTTTAATATTTTTCCTAGCAAGTACATGTCACCACAAAATTAACAAAACAAGAATCACTATTTTTGGAGTTCTAAAACTCCAGATCTTGCTCTGGTTAAGTTTAAAGGCATTTTTAGAGTGTTTTTAAAACTTAAATAAAGACATTAGAAAAATACCTACAAACATGTAACATATTATGACTCCACTGCATAGATCTCTTCTCAAGGTTTCCAAAAAATCCACATTTGCTATTTTTGGACTTACCTAGCAAGAGATAAGGATTTTAGAAGATTTCCCAAATTTTGAAATTCAAAAACGAAATTAGAACAACCCTAACTCAAATTGCTAGCTCCACCCGAATACATACCCAGACAACCACTTTCTTAAACCGACAAGTGGGACCTGTTACCCAGCCGGGCCCGCCTATCATACAAAGAAAAGGACACCCAGAGAGGGAGAGAGGGGAACGGGCTTGGCCTCACTGCCGGCCGCCGGAAACAGGGGAGGGGGCCGGGCTCCCGGCTCCGGCGAGGGGGTCACCGGCGGCGGTGGCCAAGGACGGCGCGAGCATCCTGGGGCCCTTGCACACCCGCGGAGATACTCGGCTCTGCTCGTGGCGGTCCCCAGCACCGTGGCCACAGGAGCGGGTGTCGGCAACGGCGGCGGTCCGATGGCGACAATACTACGGCGGCGAGCGGCCTCAGGAGAGGGTGCGGGAGGTGCGGCGCGAGGTGACGGAGGTGCTGATGTGGTTCATTCGGGTGGATGGAGACCGTAGACAGGGAATCACGGTGGCACCCGGAGCACGGCCATGGCAGCCATGGCGATGGCGGCGCTCGGTGAGTAACAGCTAGAAGAAGGCAACGACAACGGCTCCTATCGAGCGTGCACATGACGTAGGGGGAGTTTCCAGGCCAGTGATGGCTTGGCTTGGCTGCAACGCGTGAAGCCATGGGGTGCCAAACGGCTCTGCCCGCGGTGGCCATCCATGGCGGCAGTGGCCATGGAGGAGCGCTCAAGCGCGGGAGAGGGCGGAGGAGGGCGAGCGGTGGGGAGTACGAAGCATTCAGGCGTGGCTCGATGTTCATGACGCGCGATGAGGCAGGGCACGCGGCATCGGCGAGGACGCGCATCGGCTCGGTGGGGTGCGCTACCTTGCATGGTCGCCACGGAGGCCAGACGTCGAACACGTTGCGGGCGACGTGGTAGGCAGTTTGGGTTCCAGTTTTGGGCCATCTACGGGCTGAGTTAGGTCATGGGCCCAAAAGGAAAATTGAAGCCCACATAACCCTCTACAAAACTTGTTTAAGGGTCATGGTCATTAGGGTTATGGATTAGTGGATAATGAGACTCCAAACCAGCAATGTCAACGCATTGTCAACAATTGACGAACCTTCAAAAATGCTGAGCAAAATGGACTCCAACAAGTGCCATCTTCATGCATGCTCTTCCCCATAATATAACCTTCAACTTTTATTTTTGGACCAACTCAAGTTGCTTAGTAAATTTTGGAGAACGCGACATGCCAATCTCAGGGTCCTTTGAGCGACAAAGTTGCAATTATGCTGTTTTAGTAATTGATTTTGGAGATCCAATTATACTCCAAATCTAATGACACTTGATTCATTGTGTCCCCCATGGACAGCACTCCAACTCATATTAAGGAACCTAATTGAGACACTATATGAAATTGGAGGATAAAATGTTGCCAACTTGTCAATTTTCTGCTGTCCACACGAGGACTTAGAATATTTTTCTAAGTGCTGAAAACAGCAGCTGATTCCACATTGTGATCTCTATTTGACTAGGTTAGAGGCCAAACTAGCTCTTGACCATTAAACCAAGTTTATTCTACACAAGATGAACTACAACTTTTGTTTAAGGTCAAACCTCATAACTGGTACAGAAGTCAAACTTTTACTTTGGTCAAAGTATCAACTCGATAAAGTCGAAACTAGGGTTTTAGGCCAAATGGAGGCAATTTCTTGACATTTGCTCAATATGAACCCTTCATGACTTTTGTTGTAGAGTTCATCTAGAGTCATTTGGGCAAGTTTGCATGGTTTGGATGATGATCTACAATTCCATTCACTTAATAATGCAAGTTCCAATAGGAATGGAACTTATCATTTCATGTGACTTTTTGATTCCAAACTTCATGAAACTTTTCCAGGGATCAATATAGATAGATACTAAGGTGAGACACATGAGTATATTGTAATAACACTACCCAAGCATATAATTTGAATAGGGGCCTATAGGGAAAGCAATGGTGTAACATCCAAGTTTAGATTAGGGTTTATTTCCATAGGTTTGACTTTGGCATCGTCATCTTCACTAATTTATCGTGTTTGAGCTTAAACCCACTACTTAATTGGTGATCAACACCTGGGGTGTTACAGTTCCAACAAATATGATGGAAGATTTTGTACCTTTGAGAAAGAAATGTGCTACCTATTCTTCTTTCACCTATTTGGTACTTACCTTAGTTCTTGGCATGTTCATTGGCATGTTGCTAAGTTCACCGCAGTAGATTCAAGTACCAATTTATGATGTATCAGACTGAAATCTAGCACTTTTGTATAACTATTGTTAAACTAAATGCAAGATGATTATCCAGGTGTTCTATTTATTGAAATGTAAATGCTAGTGCATCCAAGTATCAATTGATGTGTCGGACTAAAATCTATCACTATTGTACAACTATTGTTGAACTAAGTGCAAGGTGATTAACCAGGTGTTCAATTTATTGAACTATAAATGATAGTAGATCCAAGTAATTGATGTGTTGGAGGCATCCTACTTCCCTAGACACTAGGCCCTGGTATGGGGGCAACCAATTTATTGAATTGTATATACACTCCTATGGTCCTACCACACCTTCCTCCCATCCATTCCTGCTCTACTCCCTTGCTCTACTTCACCCTCCTAGCGTCGGACGAAAGGCAGCCTCTCGCATGCTCATTGCTCCTTCACCTCCAACCTCATCGACGCACAAATCTTTAGTGCATCGTCCCTGCTTCTCTGCTCCATTCGGATCTAAGGTAATGCACTGGATCTGCACCTCCTTCATCGAATTATATATTCCTTTATATTGCTCTCTTATGCTCTCTACTCCTTCACCTCCAACCTAGCTACAATATTTTGTTGGATCTGCAGATGGAAATGCATCTTCTAGTTCTAGAGTTTGTGGCCTTATGAGCCTTATTGTCCTTAGTATTGGTTCACTGAATCTGTGCTTTGTGAACAAAGTTGATGAGCTAAATGAAAGTATACCAATGGATGTAGATAGGGTTGTAGTGGTCAAGGCTCAGGATGACATGGAGACTGACAACAATCCTATGGAGGCCGACAACGATCCCATGGAGGTCAACTAGGATCTGCATGAAGAATGATTAATTATGCAACAATGATGTACATATGAAGGCCTTTTAGCTTTTGCATAGTGTCAGCCTAAGTAGTATCTGCATTTTAGCTTTCAGCATGATTGTTAGCTTGGTAGTGTCCACCTACTTATTCTATATAAATTTATAGAACTTAAGTTGGATTCCTTTCAATCTGAGAGTATTGGCATTGTGCTTTCCTTATGTTTTCTAAGTGCGTGTCTTGGCCTTCGCCTCAATATAAATCTATGTGCCTTATTATTCACCAACGAACTCAAGTTGGCTTCCTTTCAATTTGAGTACTGGAATTGTGCTTTTCTTAGTTTTCTAAGTGCAGGATTGTGTGCCTTAGTGTTCATTACTATATCATATGAAGGTCTCTAGGTGGTAATAGGACCCCAACATCCCCCCTTACCCACCCCCACCATCGCTGCCCTCCCTCTCCCCCACGCACATAATTTTTCTTTTCCTTATTGCTGTTGTTCGTCATCGTCACTCCTGCTCATCAGCACTGCTCAGCTCTTGCTCCGCACTGGTGCACATCACCGGCTTGCCCACATAGATCCACTGGTGAATGAGCTGCTGCTGACATCGGTGTTGCCACTCATGCTCACTGCCGCTAGATCGAAAGGCAAGTGTAATAAGGCCTTACTTGCATCACCGTCCCTTCTCCTCGAAACTCATCTCCTTACTAATGTTTATTGATGCTGTCCATAGCAAGGGCCTCATCTCTTCAGCTGGTGGTGTCCTTCCAGATGAAGGAGGCCCGCAATATGAGGAATATAGTGGACATCCTCTCAAATGATGTGCTTGTCAACATATTTAGCTACCTCCTCGCCCAGTCCTTGTGCTGCTGTAAGTTTGTCTGTTACTCCTGGAGGCCTGTCATCTCCAACTCCTATCAACGTAAGAAGCTTTCACAAACTATCGTCGGCTTCTTCTATGATAGCTATTGGAAGGGCAATCACCACTTCACTAGCATCATTGGTGAATGGCCCTCCTTGTCCTTCTTGCCCTTCCCCCTTAAAAAAGTCCTAGTCTCAGATTGTTGCAACAGCCTTGTCCTTTGCTAGTGTGCTAGGCCTGATGGATTACGTCGCTATGTTGTCTGCAATCTGGCTATCGACAAATGGCATGTACTACCATGTAGCATCCGTTCTATTGGTCAGGCTCGCTTAGGTTTTGACCCAACGTCCTCACACTTCCATGTGATTGAATGTGTTGAGGTGGAGGGTCCATGCGTAGGTGTGGTGATCTACTCATCTAAAACTGTAGCATGGATCTTTAAGGAATCTGAATGGGGTGTTGATAGTATTATTCTATGTTCAAAACCAAGAAGTCTTTTTCTTAATGGTTTTATGTATATGCTTGAGTACTATTCGATAGTTGCTGTGGATATGGAGGGAAAGACATGGAGGACAATTCGTAAACCAAGTGGTGCTAAAATGTCCATCCATCAAGTTCAGGGTCACCTGTGTGTGTGATGTGCTGATTTTCACAATAGGTCTTGGCTTTCAATGTTGATACTTGAAGACTATTGTCGGTGTCTAGAGAACCGGGGTCTAAATAGAGCGACAAGTAAATTTGTTCCTGTGTGTCTAGGCCTTGATGCTGTGCAAAGTGGACACAAGGATGTATACTGGTTCGGGCATGAACTACCCTACGTCCAGTGGGTTTGGCTACTGTTCGTGTTGCCTTGCACTGGAGTGCTTGCAGTAGGCGTTACAAGCTTTCAAGAGAGGGAGCTGATCCTAGGTCTCTGTTGAGGGGTGGTACGTGGATGCAGTGGACTCTATTCAGTTGCCATTCGATCTTCCTAGATGTGGCCCCTGCCTCCCCTTTTATAGCTTCTAAGGAGAAGGCTCGGGTTACATTCATGGTAAAGAGATGAAAATAGGAAAGGATGAGAGAGAAAAACAAAAAAGGTGGCCTCAGGTGCGGCCATCTTCCTCCTTATCTGGTGGGAACAGTTGCCTTTGTGGCGCCAAGATGCAACATGCGTTGATCTTTTGGCCTCTCTCTCTGCTGGTGCTACGTGTTATGGCCATACCTTCTCCTATGCACCTCTGTGACATTGAGGATGGACAACATGGGCACCTAGATTTGCATAGAGTGGGGGTTAGGTGGTATAGTGATCGTTACCCCCATTGCTATAGAGGTATGGGTGTTGTCATGGTGGAATGACCAGGGTCATGTTGAGTCAGGGCGTCTTTCCCGTGCTTGTGTTGACTGTGCACAGTCACGTCCGTCCCATCGGTGGGAGCAGGGCGCCGTGGTTGGGGGTCCCCATGGCTTACCATCTTGCTAGAGGGTTACACACGTCCCTCGGGCAAGGTGGAAGTAAGCTAGGGGGTCAGGCGCTTTTGATGACGCCGTGGGGGCTCGGGCGAGGCAGAGAAATGTCGCTCGAGGCGCTTATCTCACCCGTGACCTCTCTGTAAGGCTCGAGTCGATGAAGTTTGTCTTTTGTGCAGCAAGTGACTGACATGCTGTTCGTGCTTTTGGCGAGTCAATTTTACTAGGGCCCCTACGGTGGGGCTTTAAAGATCGTACAGGGTGCCGTATTTCACCGTCTATTGGGTACCCTAGTATTTTAGTACCCGATAGTAGCCCTTGAGCCTATGGTGGAGTGGAGAACTCCTTTAGAGGCTTGAGGAAGAGTGATCGTGTGTAGTCCTTAATTTGTTTTTGTGTTAGAAGAGGACTGTCTAGTGGGTGCACGCGAGCGCACCCGACGGTTGTAGCCCCTAAGGCCTTAGAGGGATAAGTTATCCCTTCAAGGGCTTTTAATCGAGCGAGTACAATGTTCTTCATGTGACCACGGGTTAGGCGAGGAGCCTCCAAGCCTGTGGCCCTGACCATTCGCTAGGTCGGGATACAAGAGAAGCTCTCGAGCCCCTACATGTTGCAGGGGACTGACCGGATGGCCTTTCTACTGTCGCATGGTTTCCCTTGAGTTCTTTAGTAGAACAGAGGGGTATGCTTGGGCCCTTGGGCCCATTGCGGTTCATTTGATTTAGAGAAGACTTTCTAGTGGGTGCGCACGAGCGCACCCGCCGGGTGTAGCCCTTGAGGCATTGGAGGGCTGAGTTATCCCTTCAAGGGCTTTCAATCGAGCAAGTGGGTCTGCCTGGGGAAGTTGAGTGTTCATGATAGGCAGTTGCTGTTGTGACGCTTCGTGTTGCGGTGCGTGGGAAGGTGGGGAGGTGGGGAAGTGGTTTGTGGGGAATTGGGCGACCGGTGCCTAGTCAGCTGCCTCATCTTACGGTTCCGTCGTCATGATTAAATGGGGAGCGAACTGCCTACGAGGATGGTTCACCTTCCCGAGGCATGGCGTGAGACTGATGTGGCTCCCTAGGGAGTCGAGTGGAGCAGTTGGGCGTATTGAATGCCTAGGAGTTGAGAGGCCTTCCTAGGGCCCTTTGTAACCCGAGCCGGGGTGCCTGACCCTGGCATCTCCCTTCCTCTATCCCTACTCTCTATTTTTGTTGGCCACCTTAACCGTCGTCATGGAGCACGGCAACTCTTCCCAAGGATCCTACGTGGGCATGTCAGGAGAGGGGGATGGGGTGTCCTCTCACCGCTATCGCCTTAATCTCGGCGTCGCTTCCTCATCGGGTTACGGGCAAGCCTAGAATGCGGTGTCCTAGGGTGTTCCTACTCTGCTCTAGGAGGCTCAGGAGGAGTTGGCTACCATCAAGGTAGTGGTGACTTCTTTGGAGGAGGAGGCGGCGCTCGCCTGTTCTCAATGAACGGAATCTGACTGCCGGTGTGCAGGTGAGCGATCTGTCGTCTGCTCTTTTTGTCTTTTAGTTGACATGATACCTGATATTTAGTATTTGTTTTGAGCAGAGTTGCTTGCGGAGGTGGAGTCCCTTCGTAGCACTGCCGACGTCCTAGTGGATTTCATGCATGCTTTAGTGGGCTGCCGGGAGGAGTGCCTCCTCAGCGCGTGGGCACTGATCCAGGCCACAATCGAGCGTGGCGTCCGTCGAGGGGTGACCGTGGCACTGACGATGGCCTAGGCGGCCATGGATGTGGAGCTCTAGGACGTTGAAGGATTCCTAATGGGGTAGGGGTTGGGAGACTATGAAGACCTCCTCACAGGCTTCGAGCCAGCGGCGAACGTCGTCGCTGCCCTAGTCCCTGTGAACTAGGTCCTCAATTAGAACCTATAGGCATAGTCTAGGACTCCTCCCCCCTATGAATGTAAAATGATTTATCTAAGAAACCAGTTTGTCTGGTCACAATCATGTTCATTTCGTCTCCCTACTCCCATTTTTTCATTTTGCATTGTTTGACAATGGCAATCGGCGAGGTTGTTGGGACTTTGCTTATTGATGGTTTCCTTGGGGAGGAACCAACTCATGTGTGCGTAGCTCTTGTGGCCTTTGACAAACCTGATCAGACATTTAATTTAGTGGTTTCCTATGTCCTAAGGCGGGGTTGGATAGCTTTGCCATCACCTAGGATCATAGGCTAGCTGGGATGCTCGGGAAAGTTTGCTCACGGGTTGGACATTTCTGCCCTCAGGTCCCATACCCCAAGGAGGGGTTGGACTCTCTTGCTTATGTCTAGGATCGCAGGCCCATCGGGACACTCGAGAAGGTTCATTCGTGGGTCACACATTTCTGCCCCTGGGTCCTCCGAAATCCCCATTGGTGCGTGGGCCCGGTTAAGTGGCTTTGTTAGCATATCCCTCACGCAACTTTTTTGCAAAGAGGAGGGTTTAGGCAACGCCATGGCATCCCTCGCTGGGTCGAGCCGTGGTGCCCGTTGAGTTACAATTGTGTCGGTTTAAGTGAAGCCCTAGTTCCCGTTCGAGGGGATCCGACGGAGCTAAGCTAGGGACCGGCTTCAAAATTTCCTAGCGGTTGGTTCGGGGAGTTCCCGGGGTCATTTGACTGTCCCCGAGGGCTCTTTGTTCTTTTTGGAAAAAACTCCCGAATCGTAAACTGGCCTAGACTTCAACATGGCTCGAGAAGGCCCATCTTAGCATGTCCGGGTGCTGGCCGCTCGTGTGCCCCTTCTCATGCCATCCCTCACTTGGGTGACTCGGAGTGGCTGTCGAACCCTTTGCGGGCTAGCCTTCGAACACCATGTCCTAATAGCTCGGAGCGGCTATCGAGCCTTTCGTGGGCCAGCCTTCAAACTTCATGTCATAATAGTTCAGAGTGGTTGTCAAACTATTCGTGGGCTAGCCTTCGAACTCCGTGTCATAATGGACCGTAAAGGGTGGAAATGTATTACGTAATTATCGCTGATAACTTAACCCATGACTTAATGCGTAAATGAGGGAATAAATTACAGCGGATAATGTTCAATGATTTTGCATGCATGAATAGATTGTATTCGAACAGAATAATAGATCTTGGGCAGGGGGTTATGCGGTGATCTACCGATCATGTCATGTCAACGTCGCACGTAGCCTCCACCCTCCGATGTTATGGCCATGTGAGCTCATAGCTGCCGTTGTCGGAGTCACTATCGTCGAGGAGGTAGTCGCAGATACCGATAAAACGACGTAGAGCCCCCGAGTCATCAAGCTCGGAGAAGTCAGCGCCGTTCCAACTACTGTCCTCTTTGTCAGAGCTGGTGCTGGAGGCTGTCTCGGTGGTCGTGAGGACTTTCACGATAGCCTACGCATGGTGAGTCGATAGATCTGCGGGAATCCCCCATATAGATGGATCAAGACGAATTGTAGTCAAAGACTGGCCACGGGCCTTCCTGTGCTCGTGCGGCTTATCGGCCTTCATCGTTTTGCCCGAGGAACTTCTTGGGTAGTCATTCTCGAGGGCCTGCCCCTCGCCCATGCCCATGCAAAGGTTGGACAGGGCCTTGGAGATAGCGTCGATGTTGATGGAAGGGGGAAGGAGGACCAGATCATAGTCCACTCCAGTGCAAAGAAAATCTAGGTTGCCAAACTAGACATGGGAGCCTAGGGTGAAACGAATGCGGGGGCTAGCAATCGAGACCTAGGAGATGGATCATGACGCGTAGGAGTCCCCCTACCTGGCGCACCAACTATCGGTGTCTAGAGAATTGGGGGTCTAAACAGAGCGACAAGTAAATTTGTTACTGCACGTTTGGGCCTTGATGGTGTGCAAAGCGGACATAACGATGTATACTGGTTCGGGTATGAACAGCCCTACATCCAGTGGGTTTGGCAGCTGTTCATGTTGCCTTGCACCGGAGTGCTTATAGTAGGGGTTACAAGCTTTCGAGAGAGGGAGCTGATCCTAGGTCTCTGGTGAGGGGTGGTGCGTGGATGTGGTGGACTCTATTCGGTTGCCATTTGATCTTCCTAGATGTGGCCCCTGCCTCCCCTTTTATAGCTTCTAAGGATAGGGCTCGGGTTACATTCGTGGTAAAGAGATGAAAATGGGAAAAGATGAAAGAGAAAAACAAAAAAGGTGGCCTCAGGCATGGCCGTCTCCCTCCTTATCTGGTGGGAATAGTTGCCTTGTGGCGCCGAGATGCAACAGACATTGATCTTTTGGCCTCTCCGTCTGTTGGTGCTGCATGTTGTGGCCATACCTTCTCCTGTGTGCCTCTGTGCCATCGAGGACGGGTGACATGGGTGCTCGGATTTGCATAGAGAGGGGGTTAGGTGGTATAGTGATCATTACCCCTGTCGCTATAGAGGTATGGGTTTTGTCATGGTGGAATGACGGGGGTCATGTTGAGTCAGGGCATGGTTCCCGTGCTCCTATTGACTATGCATGGTCACATCCATCCCATCGGTGGGAGTGGGATGCCGTGGTTCAGGGGTCCCCGTGGCTCACCGTCTTGCTAGAGGGTTACACGCATCCCTCGGGCGAGGTGGAAGTAAGCTAGGGGGTTGGGTGCTTTTGATGACGCCGCGGCGGCTCGGGCGAGGCGGAGAAATGTTTGCCCGAGGCGCTCATCTCGCCCGAGACCTCTCCACAAGGCTCGGGTGGATGAAGTTTGTCTTTTGTGCAGCAAGCGACTAACATGTTGTTCGTGCTTTCGGCAAGTCAATTTTACTGGGGCCCCTATGGTGGGGCTTTAACGATCGTACAGGGTGATGTATTTCACCGTCTATTGGGTACCCTGGTATTTTGATACCCGACAACTACGGTACTGATAAATAGGGTCTGAAGCATGTTGTGGACACGAAGGAACTATTTGGATGCATAATATTAAAGTTGGTTTTGAGCTTTGTCATGAGGAGTACAGAGTTATTACAGTTCACCTAAAATGGAATTTCATTTTCCTTATTGGGAAGCATAGAACATTGATTGCATATGACATGGACCGCAGAAAGGTTCATGTCATCCATGCCCTGTAATCTGCTTTTGTAGATCAAGAGGGCATTTCCATATGAATAGGCCTTACTATCTTCCTTATGTTCCCTTGTTCATGGAGTCATTTGCAGAAGATTAAAGGTTCATTTCCTGCATTTCGTCATCATTACAGTCTTTGTTTAGGTAGGCAGTTGTTTTCATTCTATGTATGTATAGGCCAATATTGGCTTGTTAACTAAAGGAATGGTATGTTCAATATTATTAATTCTGCTGCTTTGTTCAGGTTGTGGATCAGAGATTAATAAGAGGGGTTCCATGGTGCATTGGCTACCAATCCAAAGGATGCACTAATTATATTCATTTTGCCTTGCAAGCAGGAGTGCCACATAGAAAGAGCACAGCTACGTCGTTTCGTTATGTAAGTCTGTATACATCAGTACCTTTAGTATGCTTTATGTACCATTTGTGTTAGGACATCAATTGATAAAGATGTTATGGTACCGTCCATTGTTATTGTGAAAATTACTCTTGTTTGTGAACATGATTTATGGATGTAATGATTATATATGTGTATGCTTTATGTTCATGAAGCTATTAAGGGCCCCGCTGAATTAGTAACTATTATGAAACCAGATGAAATTCTGTCACCGTCGCTATACGTATGATGTGCCAGGGATCAAAAGTATATCACTGGCTAATCCTTTAGTAACCCGACACCGACTAAATGATCATCAAAGGCGGATCATGGTGCAAGGCGATGGTGACCATGACCTTTGTACTAGCGGATCATGCATTGAAGCGATGGTGGTGTTAACCTCTACATAGGCGTCTCGGCCGTTGAACCAATAGTGAACCCGCACCGCTGATAGTCAGGTCAAATTACAAGGCAACGGTGCTAGTGACCACAACACAAGTGGTTCATCTGCCCACACAACAGTTTTGATAGCCTTGACACAATCGGATCATTTGCCAATGTGGCGATGTTAGTGTACATTCACAGTCGGGTTGTGCTCCAATGCGACTGAAGTAAGGACCTAATCATAGACGGATCATAAGCTAATTGGCGGTGTTAGTGTACATCACAGTCAGTCCCAGATGCTGATGGTTAAGGCTATGACCATTGTTGATATTTTTATCCATCCTTTACCTTGATCCATGCGGGGTGTATAGCTTTTCCAAGTTCTTGGGCGGTTGCAAGACAGAACGGTTATAACAGAATATCATCAATCATTCATTCTTTGATTAACTGTCTATTTGCAGGTTTTATGAAGTTTTGTAAAGAAAATGTAAGTTTCTCAAATGATTCTCTCAATCGCTCAATGTGTATAAAACCTCAGCAAGGCATTTTGATATTTTGCCTTCTTTTCATCCTACCACTAAAGGCTTTTTGGTGGAGTTTTCGGTAGGTATGAAATTGAGGCATACTTGCTTCACATATTTTGCTAAGTCAAAGACCAGATCCATGGAGATGCAAGTCATACACTTTTATCAAGACATGCAAGTGTGTGGAATTTTTATAATGTTCCTAATTCTAAAGTATTTGTACTCCTTTGATTATGAATCTCTCTTTTTGGAGAAATGTCTTTTATTTGAAAGTATGGGCTATCTTTATTTATTTATTTCTTTTTCTTTTCTTCATGCTCTTTGGCATGTCTTTTTCTCTCTCTCATGCCTTTTGGCATGGATATTTTTTTCTTTTCTCTCTTTTTTTGCATAGCCCATACTTTTCTCTTTGGCATATGAAACATTAGAAAGAGAGACTCATGATAAATGAATGGAGTAATTATTTTGGTGAGTGGAAAAATATGTTTTTGCGTAACTCTCATTGTAAGAGTTAGTAGTTTATTTGTGGGTGTACGTGAATCCTGACCATGGGTGCATGACGAGAATCTCAACAAGGGTCACAAACAATTTGACAAAGCTCAATGCAATAACAACTAGCATATGACTAAGGTTTTATATTTGAATATTGTCATATGGCCTTGGTAGGTAATAATAATCATTGAGGAACTTTTAATTTTTTTCATTTTTAAAATTGAAAACTCTGGATGTTAGTCTCTCTTAGAACAAGGTCATAGCAAATTCTATTTATACCATATCATATCTCGCAACAACTTAGAAAAGAAGCATGCATTTGTAACCCACAAGTTTTCAAGATTTTAGGATGAGACATTTTGAGCCAACAAACTTAAATCTTGGGGAATACTAAATTATAGCCTAAGCACAGATGAATTATAGACAGAGCAACTATTCATCATTTCAACTCAGGAGAAACTAAACATTCTTAAAACACATATGAAGAGTGGAATTCATATTTTTGTTGTCTTCATCATGTTTTATTTTCTTGGTTTTTTTAGTTTTCTTTTGATATTTTTAGATGCTAATAAATGCAGAAAATAAGTGAAAAAAATTAAAAATGCGAAAAATAAAAGATACAAGTTACCTCTGCGGGGGTCCACCCCAAGCTAGCTCGAGGCCTATGGTCCGGGATTGTATCCCAAGGACCGCCAATAGGCCACCTATGCGTCGTGTTGTTGCTTTAGCAGCGCATTTATTTGCGCCATCTGTTGCTACTGCTGAAGCTGTCATTGGGTCGTATCCTACACATGAGTGTTTTTGACGCAAAAGACTGTGGGGGAGTTCCCCACAGTGCCAAACTTTGTATAACACTGAACAAAGAAGCAAGTTTACAAGACAGAGGGGCTTACCGAGACCTAAGGGGGGAGGAGAGGTAAAAGAAGAGAAAAGATGTACAAGGCTGAATAGGAGGCCTACACAAAAGGTACAGGACAAGCACAGAAAGAACAAACAGTTACAAAGAGTCAAGCCAGAGGATAACAACATTTCTATCAGCATCCTTGATACGGTGGGATTGAAGGGCAGCCTCATCTTTGAAGTTACGTAACCATCTGCTGAAGGTAGCCTGGACACCATCAAAGATAAGCCGATTTCTAATTTTCCAGAGCTCCCAGGCAGCAATCAAGAAGATTTCCATAAAGAAGGGTATACCGGCTAAGTGCTTGGTACGCTCAATCCTTCTACGGATCTCCATATCATTCACCCAATTGATCCTAATTCTATCCCAGCACATCTTGGCAAATGGGCAGTTAAAGAAAAGATGATCAATGGCCTCCTCAGAACCATCAACGCATAGAACACATAAGCTATGGGGATGCACATTGAAATGTCTTCTCGCCAACATATTTTTGGTATTTAATCTGTCCAACAGAATTAGCCATGCAAAAAACTTGACTCTGGGGTAACTTTGGACTTCCATACCCATCTGAAAACCACTGGGATCTCATCATTTGCGAAAGCCAATTTATAAAGTTTGGCAGTAGAAAACTTGCTAGTGCCCCAACAAAAGATTCTCTGGTCAATACCACCCGGGATGGTAAAGTCTTGAATCAGGACCCTAAGCTCTTCAAGCTCTGAGGCAGCCAGCTGGGAAATGGGGATATCAAATAGATCATCTAGGCTTTCAGCTTCGTCCACCACTTTAATAGACATATCAAGCTATTTAGCACAATGAGCAATATTAGGGAATAGCTTAGCCAAGCAAGTACCAGTCTAGTTATCTGTCCAGAACAAAATTAAGGACCCATCTCCTATCTGATAGGAGGTGATACCCCCATATAAATCCTTGAGCTTCATAACATCCCTCCACCAAAAAGAACCTACCAATCTATGAGCATGAGGAACTTTGTTCTCATAATATTTGAACCAGATTAGCTGTACCGAGGGGATGTTTTCTTTGGCATAAAATTTGTGCAACTGTTTCATAAGCAAGGCATCATTTTGGAGGGGAAGATTTTTTATGACTAGGCCCCCCCTTTTTTTGGCCTTTGAACAAGAGGCCAAGCAACAAGATTTCCACCCTTCTTTCTTTCAGAGTTTCCTCTCCACAGACACTGCTTTCTGATCCTATCTACTTCATTAGTGACCCCCTTTTGCAAATTTATAGAACACATTACATAATTAACAGTTGGAGTGATCACAGAATTTATATATTCGACTCTACCAGAGTAAGACAGTAGAGTGGAGCAGGCAGATAGCTTCCTTTCCACCCTATCCAGCAAGGGTGAAAAATCTTCTATCTTTGGTTTAGTAGTCCCCAAGGGCAATCCAAGATATGTAAAAGGCAAGGAACCAATTTGACAACCAAAAGTCCCTTCTAGTACTTTCATCTTCTCACTTGAGACATTTATAGGAAGCAACAGGGACTTACTAAAGTTTACTACTAGCCCAGTTGAAGTAGCAAAAGAATTCAAGATTGCTTTAAGACAAAATAATTGCCTAGCATCAGCCTGCATTATCAGTAGGGTGTCATCTGTGTATTGTACAATGGGGAAATCTGATGATGGCTGGGGGATAGGCAGCTTCAGGATTCCTTTATCTTTGAGACCATTGATGATGTATTGAAGGATTTCAGCTGCCAACACAAACAAGAGGGGAAACAGAGGATCACCCCGCCTAACACCCCTTTTATAATCGAAGATTTTTCCTGGAACCCCATTCAGTAACACAGCTGAGGTGCCTGATGAAAGAATGGCCTCCACCCATCTAATCCATCTTGGGGGAAGCCAAGAACAGAGAGCATCTCAATAATAGTAGAATGTTCAACATTGTCAAATGCTTTAGCAAAATCTAATTTCACGATGACAATCTCTCTTTTGCACTGCTGACATTGGTGAATGAATTCAAAGCTCCAAGCAAGACAATCTTGGATTGTCCACTGCCGAATAAAACCATACTGATTGATATGAATGATCTTTTGAAGTCTCTCTGCTAGCAACTTGGTGAGCATTTTCACACAACAGTTTAATAATGAGATTGGTCTAAAATCAGAAGCAGTCACTAGGTTACTGACTTTGGGGACAAGCACAATATAAGAGCCATTGATGGGAGCAAGATTGACCCTGTTGTCAAAAAAGTTAGAAAAGAGCCTAAAGATATCACTCTTAATGATGTGCCAACATTTTTTAATGAAAACTCCATTGAACCCATCTGGGCCAGGGGCCTTATCAGAAGGCATGTTTTTTATAATATCCTCAATTTTAGATACCAGGAATGGAGAGACAAGGCATTCCAAATTTACATCATTGGGGGTAGGAACTAATGAACTGAGGTCAAATTCCATGAACACATTATCAGAATGACCCATTCTGTTTTTGAAAGAGCACCACAAGTGATTGGCCTTATCCTCATGGTGAATTAGGGAGATCCCATGCTCATCCTGAATTTGAGCAATCAGATTTCTTCTATAAGAGATTGTGGCCATTGAATGAAAATATTTGGTACCCTCATCCCCATGTTGAATTCTGTTGATTGTGTTTCTTTGCTTCTAGTACATGTTGTGCTGTTTCAAAAGAGTGTCGAGCTGCCTTTTAATTATTTTCCTCAGGTTCCACTCAGTATTGAAGAGGGCCCTAAACTCTTCAATGGTGTCCAGATATAAGATAACCTTGTTGCAATTCTCAATCTGCAATTTGATATTAGATATACCCCTGCTCCACTACTTCAGATCATACCTAAGCTTCTTAAACTTGGCTGACAGGACAGATACAATGTTATTCATGTTTCCCCCAATCTGATTCCAAGAGTGCTGAACTATACTAAGAAAGGTTCTATGATAGACCCAATAGTTCTCAAACCGAAAAATTCTGGACTTAGGAATTCTAGTTTCGATCGAGATCCTATAAGGAACATGATCAGACGTTGGTCTAGCAAGGGGGGTGACCATGGTGCTGGGGAAGTCCAGAGTCCAATTGACTGACGTAAAGAACCAATCCAACTATTCAAGCAGGGGATTTTCTTGCATATTACTCCAAGTAAAGGCTCTACCTTTAAGGGGAAGTTCAACCAAACCAAGGTGATCAACAGCTTCATTAAAAATTTGAGTATCCTGGAAGTTGCCCCCACTTTTATTTCTGTTTTCAAGAGATCTATAGAACTTAAAATCTCCCATTAGAATCCAATTAATATAATCCAGAATGTCTAGATTATGAAACCAAGAAACAAATGCCGAGCGTGCAGGTTCCAGGCAGGGGCCATAAACTGTAGTGAGGTTCCAGACAGTGGAAACCATCCTCGAAGAAAAACATACAGAAATAGCAAATGACTAGATCTCAATGACAGAACCATCAAACATACTACCATTCCAACCAACCAGGATGCCACCCGAGGCACCATGGGAGGGAGAATAAACAAATTTGTCAAACCTTTTGGGAGCAAAATTTTTGATGAAAGATAGATCAAAACACTCCTTTGTTTCTTGAAAACAAAACATTTCACAGTTGCTTTCATCTATTTTGTTTCTAATAACAGGCCACATTTCCATTGCATTAATACCATGCACATTCCAACAGAGGATATTCCATGATCTATTCATTAATTAAACGATGGAAGGTAGGGCTAGCAAGATGACCTTCACAGAAGGACATACACATCACGTTCGACTTCATCGAGTACATAACAAAGTTCATAGTACCACCAGACAACCTAATCAGCAGGGACATAAAGTAAAAGATACTAATATAGGATAAAGAAGTAACTTTGGCAACACAACCAAACCACCAGCAAAAGATTATGGCGACTTATGTCCTCATTCCTAATTTTCTTCATGCCCTTGAATGAGAGCATCTTCTGAGAGCTCCGAAGGAGCAACTCCACATTTGGTCACCCACTCCTGGATCACATCGAGAGGGACAGGATCTACGGCTTCTTCAGCAGCCTTGGGGAGGCTGTCAAGGTTGAAGGCAAACATCCCCCCTCTTCCTTCTTTTAGATGCAGGTTCTCTGATTTTGACCACCTGGACTCCATCAACCACATCCGAGTTAAGGCGTGAGCTCCTTCGGACCAGAGTATCAACCAACGGTGTCCTAGACCCTGGCCAACGAGAGACCACCACAGGGAGAGAAACAGACCCAACAGCAGGCCTTCCAGAAGTCACAATATTTTGACCCACCAGACCATCACCAAACAAAAAAGCCCAGAGCCTAATCAGAATGGAGCCCATGACCGATTGAATCGGGAAGATGGCTCTCTGAATGTCTTCTTTCCATTCAGTCACAGGAGGTGCCAAGTTGATCACAGACAGATTGCTAACTAGCAACATTTGACAAGCTTGGAGAACAAACAATGGAACAATCACAATCTGCTACCCAGAAGATGTCACTACACCTGAATCATCAGAAGAGCCCTCATCACTCTAAAGTGCAGCTAAGATATCCCCCTGCTGAATTGCAGCCAGAATTTTGTCCACGTCAAGATAAGCAATAAGCCCAGTGCTTCTAGTGCCTCTAAGATAGTTAGCAGTGCTGCCAGACTGATCAAAAGTGATAGTATCCTGTGGCTGGTCATGGTGTTGGGGAACCTAATCCTCCACGATGTCCAAATCCATCTGATCACCCTCCTCCAGGGCCTGATCTTCACCAACAGCAACATTGTTTGTTCTCCATGTTCACATCCTGCATCTGCTGCACGTTGATACCCAATCACCAAGCACTTGTGCTGCACCACCAACATTGTCATGCATCCAATTCTGAAACATGTTAGGATTGCCAGCAATAGGAGCACCACGAATTGGTTGCGGATTGCCATCACCAGGGATAGGATTCTCATCAACAGGCATCGCGTCTGGCAAAAGCCCCCAAAGAATGTAAGTTGGCACCATCTAGGACCAACCAATGCCACCCAACAAGGTACCCTGAGAAATCACCAAGCTGCGCGGAACCTGCTCCGGGGCTAGCACCAAATAGCGTACTAGGGTTCTGCCTTGTTAGGTCCCTGGTGCCAGTGTAATCTTCTACCAAATGGAGCAACAACAGCATCAACAAACTCCTCACACTGATAATCTAACAAAAATGCAAGGAACATGATCCAACATTCTCTGGTATACGGGCATGCTATAAGATTGCCAGCTTCATCGTGTTTGACCACACGCAGGATAGAAACTCCATCAAAATAAAAAGGGCTGATATCAATCATACTCTGTCTCTGAACAGTAGACCCGAACTCAAGCAATCCTAGTCCAAGCGGTGAGAGAAAGGAGGACAGGATCCTAACCGGGAAGTGCTCCTGAAGAAAGTTGACGACGTACGTCAAGGCCAACCGGGCATGCAGCGGATGCGGCGGAGGCTCCATCAAGACGATCGTGTATTCCTCGTGCCTACGCGGTGGCTCTCCGCCCAGAGCAAGCCTCGCTCTCGTCGGATGAAGCCAACCATCCTCCACATGCGCACCGAAGGGGAGGAATGGAGCCGGATCGCACGTGAAGTTTGCCATGATTTCTTGGGCACTCGAGTGAGATAGCTCTGCCTCAATCACAGAAGGAGAGCTTTCATCTCCGCTGGCGAGCTAGGGTTCGCTTTGTAGGGAGGGCAGAATAGAAAGGGACTGAGAAGCCGAGGAGCCTGGCGTTTGCGTGTCCCGAGGAGGAGTTGAGGCGTCCCCCCAACAAAATCGATTGTTGATCATTATTGGGCCCCCAGATAGGAAATTTGGGCTTCCACTTCAACCTTGGATTGGATTTAGTAACACAAGGCTCAAGGGGTTTGAGTTTCCATTGCCAGCTCTTCGTGACAGAAGAAAAACATTGCCTGGCCCTATGTCCATAATTAAAGCACAATAAACACCTGATCGGCAAGCGACAATTCCGAAAAGAGTGGCCCCTTCGCAGGCACCTTGAGCACTGAACCGAATTAGGGGATATCATCCTGTTATCATCCGAATTAATGGGAATATCATTAACAGTACCAACGGGAGATGAGCCTGATTTCAAAATATTAATAGAGCAACTTTTCTTTAATGCTGACTTAGGAAACAACACCCTGCATGGCGGCTGCTGCTCTGCCGATTGAACAGAACTCAGCTCAGGACTGAAGGATGAACTGACATGAACACGAGAAACGCTGCCAACGGTGAACGAACCCAAAGAAACTTCCAAGGGATCAATAGTAGCGGTGAAAGATCCAAACAAAAGCACCAGTGCTCTAGGGGTGGCATGAGCAGACTCTTTTGCAGGGGACCCCATCACGACATGCGGTGCAAACCACACACGTTTACCATCTGGGATTTTGGACTTAGCAGCCCTCAATTGGCTTTTTGAAAGAACAGTATTCCATTTCTTAGCCTCCTTAGCCTCCCGCAATCTCTTTTCACGCTCCCAGTGAGGAGCACCATTGCTCCACAGGTGAAAATAAACATCAAAAGAATTCCCGATGACTCTATACGCAGAGCATAAACGAAAAACCCCATAGCTTTGCATGAAACCAAAAAGCAAAAATGATTATGGCTCATCTCCATGACATGAAAGAAAGGAGCATGACCACCCAAACAAGATTGGAGCACGAGAGCAACACTCTCTTCCGTGAGCCAGAACAAAAATCTACAGAAAGTAACCAGCAAGAAAAACGAGCCACGAGAGCTAGGAGATTCATGGTGCACCTGAACTCTAAAACACCATCGAACATCATGCTCGAACTCTCTACCAATGGAGAAGTCCATCTTCTCTGCCAAACTTGACGGTGCGCCCATCCTTGCCATCACGAGCGGTGACCAGGGAAGCGCCACTCAGCACCCACGGGTGCCATCAACAGCGAGGAGAAGGATGGTGAAAGGGGCAGCAGTGAGGAGGGAGGTGACGGGGAGGGAGAGAGACATCCTACTGTCCGGTCATCAGTTGACTCGAGCAGTGATTGATTTGCACATGAGTGTTATGTGTATGTGTATTTTGTATTTCACCTGTGCGGATTTCCAATCCTTCGAGGTGGGTGTTGACATCTTCCCATCCTTGAAGATGGAAACAGACTGTCATGGATGGACAGGTGGTGGTAGCCCCTCGGAGTTAGAGGAGTGAGCTTGGCGCCATGCCGCATCATCAGCCTCTTACCATCCCAACTCTCCTGCTTTCATGGGGTCATGGAGCATGGTCCCAATCGGGGTGGTACATGGGTGTAAACCCTGGTACTTGCCCAGTCAAAAACCACTTTGCGTGGAATGCCTGTGGCACTAGTGGTGCAGGCGTCAGCTGCGGTGGTTGAGAGCTGCCTACTTCGTTCCTAGCCTTGCTCTGAGTCATCTTGCCAGAAATAGAACTCCTGCGTGCTTCCTCTTGTTCGATAAGAGAGAAGGTTAGCTTCGAGGACTTATACAAATGAAGTTCCAGGTTAGGTAATGGAATTTTGTTTGGATACCCAAGAGGAAATATGCAAGGTCTCCTGCAGCATTATTTTTCAGATGATGCCCTTGCGTCAAGTAATGCTCATTAATAATGATGCATGGAGTAGAGATGTATGTAACATCTTGTCCATCCAATGCACCAATACTAGTAGCAATACGTGTTACAAGGGATGTGCATGATATAGATGTAGAGGTCTTGAATAAATCTAACCAATGTTTGAAAATTTCTTTCACAGAAGCAACTTTAATCTTTTTAAGCATGGCATAGAGCAATTGCATTTTAGCATGATAAACAAATCATGCATCTTGTCTAGCGAACAAAGACATGGCAATCCATCTTTGCATGAACCTCAAAGTAGGATGGTGAATATTCATATTACAAGGTTGAAACTTGCCAACTACACTTTGACCGGAAAATTACTCTCCAAAATTAATGGCGATTAAAGCCATTGAGAACATGATCCAAATCAATTGAGCATTTTTTTTTCTGAAACCTAAGTGAGAACTGAGATCTCTCCATGTAAGAAAATATTCTTGCTAAAAAGATAGAAAGTAATCTGGTTCTCTACTTCTTTTAAAGAGCATAGAAATTGGATGGTTAGGAGATGAGAATCTTCCTCCTAGACAGGAGCAATGTCCTCCCATCCAACGGCTTGCCAAATGGTGGTGAATTTAGCATCCATACCTATCTTTTCGAGGAGGTCAGGGTCATATGCCGACGTGTGGATGAACTCATGGTTCTTGATAAGGTTGTATGATTGTGTCTCCTGATCTCCTTCCAAGTTGAGGTGGGGTGCATCATTATCCTCCTCCATCGGTTGCTCTTGTTCATCTTCTTGCTCCTCAATTGGCGTAGTTTCTTCATCTTTATGCATTGGGCTCTCTTTGTGTTCTGTGTAACACACGCTTGAGCTTCCACGAGAGCGACTTGAGCTCGACCCCGTGATCTTCTTGATGGCGTCGGTGATGCTTTTTCCAAATTTGCCCATGGTGAAAAACAACACAACAACCTCAAAAACAGGGTTATGTCAGTGAAGACAAATCGAGCAACCTGCAAGCTTGCCTTGGTGGGCTTGAGCTTAGCAATTTTTGTAGAGTTTCCTTGCACTCAAAGCTTTATGGAAAATATTTTTGCAAGTGATGGAGCAAAGAGATTGAGAGGGAGTGAAAAATGAGAGTGGAGTGTGAGTGAGGGCTCACACCTAAGCTCTCGGTTATATAGAGCAGAGCACCGGTCGAGCGCGGGGGAGGGCAATGGCTAGGAGCCGTTGGAGGAGCAGCAGCACGTGCGGCGCCAGGAAATCAGTGTAACCACATTAGAGGTGGGCCCGCTTGGTCCCCCTTTGGCTGGTTGCTCCCAACGGCTAGCTCCCCGTTGGGGTTTTGCAATTTTTCAAACTCTCCTCTTCTCAGAATTGATTCTCCACAAAACTTTTATTATATTTTGAATTTTTATAAATATTTTAAAAAAGAAAAATGATAAACAGGAAAATCTAAGATAACAGAAAATGATTTTTATTTTATTTTTCTAAAAAGTTTATTTTGAAGCAAAATTATAAATTTTGAATCTTGAAAATATTTTATTTTAAATATTTTTAGATTTTTAAGATAACTACCGATTTACCTTCGACAAGGGCTCGATATTTTTTAGTCCATTGGGCAGGACCTCTCCTCCTTCATTAGTCTGTAGTAGCATGAACAAACTTGAGGGAATTCTCGGGTTGCCCCAGGATTTTCCCCGTTTTGTTGACAGGAATAGCAGCAGCTATTTGCGCTATTTATGTTTCAATCATTTTATTAAAACTTAGTTGATTCTTTACGAGGAGGTCAAACTTTCAATTTTAGAATTTATATTTTCAAACATTTTATCATTAAACATTAGCTTTTTAGTGAGGCTTTCATTTATTTTAACTTGGCCTAAGACCAAGTCTTTCAAGTATTGTTGATTCGAATTGAAATTGGAGTTGAAATTCGAATTACCTCCTTGCCACAGGGATTGATTGTTCCACCCATTGTTATTCTATCAAAACCCATTGTTGATATATGCGGCGTCTTTAGTGTCTCGGGGCAATCATTCCCCGAATGTTTGACTTCTCCACAGACTTCGCAAGTCATTTGCGAGTCTGTGGCTTGAACAGTAGCCTTCATGGCTTCCTTCTTAGCAGCACGCTCGTCTAGTCTTTTCATTAATATGTCCATTTTTGTGGCAAGCATATCTGCCTCCTTCACGGTATGCATGCCCTTTTGTTGTTTTCTTTCTTCCCCCCAGCTTTGATTGGCCACCATCTTCTTGATGAGAGCCATATCTTCATCAATGGTGAGGGAAACAAACGCACCTCCAGCAGCGGCATCTACATGCCCCTTCGACATGGGTGTCAGCCCTTCATAGAAGTTTTGGAGCAGAAGCCAATTTTCTATCCCTTGGTGTGGGCAGGCTTGGATGTAATCATGTAGCCTTTCCCATGCCTTAGGAATAGATTCCATGGAATTCTGCTGGAAGTTGGAAATTTTTCCCCTTAGGGCACTGGTTTTGCCCATGGAAAATACTTCACGAGGAATGCCACGGAACATTTGTCCCACATATTGACGGCTTTCTTGTCCTTGTAGAACCACTGCTTCGCCCTCCCCTCAAGGGAGAAGGGAAACAGACGGAACCTGATGCTTGCTAGTCCGACGTCTTTTATGACAATGGTGTCGCACAGCATAAGGAAGTGCTAAAGGTGCGTACTAGCGTCCTTGCTAGGCAAACCACAGAACTGGTTTACCTACACCATCGTTATGAGGCTAGTCTAGAGCTCAAAGTTTCTAATACCCATGATAATGTGGGCCCAACGGGCACATTGGCAACAGTAGGGGTGGAGTTGTCGCGGAGTGACTTGGCCATGGTGGTAGTAGCGGATGGTGCAGGGGTGACTGGTTCACTTGCTAGCGGAGTAGCAGAAGAAGTGGTATGGGACCGGCTCCTCCTTAGGAGTGCCTCTGGATTATCGGTGTAATTTTTTGGTAGGTTGTAATCGGTCATACACTGTCCTATTATTATCCATAACAGGAGAAAACAAGCAGAGTTAGCCTGCATAAACTATGGCTACCATTCATGTATATGATCATGATCATGTCCACCTAGATTCTTTTAACCTATGCCTTCCCCAGCAGTAGCGCTAGAAATGCTTGTTGGCATTTCTTAGCACAGTCATCAAGTACGGAGATGGAATCCATTCCTGGCAATGGCACTAGAAATGCATATTGGTATTTCTTAGCACCATCACTAAGATCTGGATAAATCTTAGCAATGCCACCAAGGAACACCAACATGAAGTTCTTAACGATTACAAAAACAATATCCACAAGCGCACAGATCTATCACTGTAGCATTTCACCTGGAAGTATTTAATGTATCGTTATTTATATTTTTCCAAAGAAAGGCACGGTGTAAAGAGTGTAGCATGGATATAAACAAGATTACATGTTTGAGTAAACCAAAGTTTATAATAGGGGTAAAAATGGTATATCGAGGATAGTGGACACACACTTGGGCCAACCTCATGGATAAAAGAGAAACAAAGAATTAAAGAATGTCCCTACATGGAGTAGGCTTGTTATAATATAGCCGTGCAAAGAACAGTTAATGATCATACAAATTGCATGGTTAGAGTTAGACCTAAGCGTAAGATCAACGGGGAGATCTTCGTGCAATGGTCTGCCAACAAGCTAGGGAGACTTTATGAACTCCTACATGAATACCCAAACATGGGGGATTACAGGGGACGGATAGGGCTGTTAGCACCTACTGCCTACCCCTCAACCATGGAGCACCACCATATCCGAAGGTTCCCGTGCACCCGAGCACCACGCCCATGTACAAAGAAACTCTCATATCCCCTCGAGACTCTAACCCTATCGATCGACAAGCATAGGACATGGGCAAACCCAAAGGAATGATGAACCACCACCTCAACTTAGCTCTACTTCTAATCATATAAATTATATGAATGATTAAGCATAAAGTTCTACATGTTAATTTCAAAACATAGAAACTATATGCTAGTTCATATGTCAAGATTATAACATGAAGACTATACTCTAGTTCAATAGCACAACTATATTGATAATATGAGAGCAAGACTTTGGAAGATTTCTTCATAGTATTCATACCAAAGATCCTTTCTTCCAAGGAGCCAAGCTCTCCTTGATAGCTTTGCCTTACCCACAAATACTACTTGTCGGTGTTTTTTACTGGCAGATATTTGGTTCTTGGCAAACCCCACTTGGTGCAAAGAACAATCATAGATGGAGATGAGATTTATAATGGTTCAGGCCCCCGGGAAGCGAGTAAAATCCATACGTCTAGTTGCTACTTGTTTGTATTGCTTGTATTCAGCGAGATTGCGATTACAATGTGGGTAGGCCTATGAAAGTGTCGATGACTACAATAGGGGATATTGCTAGCTATTTATATGTGGGATCAACTTGCCCTACAAGCTAAGGAGTCATTCCATAGTCGGAATCCTAGCGCAATCCGGAGATATCCTTCCCTAAATAGGGTCATCATGGGCCTTCGAGTCATCTCTGATCTAGAGTAGGTAGTCGATAATATGGAAGTTGAGGTACCCAGGGGTATGGCATCGACACTACTAAAATGTAAAAAGAGAGTACAAGGTGTGGTGTGATGTGTAGTAACCAAATGAGGTGTGTGTGAAGGAGAGCTCCACCCCCTACTTATACATGAGTGAGGTCGGTTTTGGGGGTAGAAAAATAGGAAACTTCTCAAAACCACCTATGCATGCCACCATGCAACCGCCAGAGCGAGGTAGGGCCAAGCAGGCTTAGGGGTGGTGCCACCGCATGCTGGGCTAGCCCGTTCACCACCGCCTTGCTCTAGTGGAGTCTTGGTTGGGCCTGGGTTGCTCCCCTGGTGGTGCTTGGCCCAGGTTTAGCATGTAGGTGGGCTTTCTCCTTTTATTCCATTGCGCATTTCTACTTTATGCTTTCCATGTTGCGTCTTTTGTCTTGTTTTCCACTTGTATTCAAATATATGTCCTACAAAACATGATTCTTCCAATACAAGTGAAACTATGTCAATAATAAAGGTATATGTGTCATAAGTTTGTTTATTTCTCCTATTTTGGATATTAATTGGCGGTCGTATTGGGTAATTAAAGACCGCCAACATACATCATGTACGATCAATGTTGAATCTCCACCATCATTGAGAACAACGTTTCGATGGCTAGAGGGACATGGCTTGGGTTCAAGTGAGGGTGATGATGAACATTCAGTTTCATAAGCAAGCTTAGGTGAACGAACGGGCATATAAACTTCACCTCCTCGAACGGGTCATGGTTGGGATTGTAACAACCCAAAAATCCACACACCAAAAATACCAACTACAAAATTTTTCTCAAAAAGTTCCATGTGATGATGAGTGTCATGTAAAGTAACCCAACCCAGGAGTTGCATTAGAAGTAACCCAACCTAACTCAACACATAAGCATAGCATGTCATATGTTGATTATGATTATTAAATTTCCAACAAATAACCTGCTGCATACAATGTTAACTTAAATTGTGATTTGGGTTTTCATTTGCTTTATGCTATGTTTAACAATTCCATTAAAGTAATAACCCATAAAGTTATTATTAAACGAAATTCCCTAAATTCCAACGAATAAGTTACCTCAGTTTTGAATTCAAATTCTAAACCAAATTTGAATTCAAATAATGGATAAGAAAAGAACAATGGAAAAAGGAAAAGGAGAAGGCCTCGCAGCCTAGGCCTGCTCTGCTTCTCGGCCCGCCAGCGCGCAGCAGCCCAACCACACCCGCATTCGCCTGGCGCGCGCGCGTGGCCCAGCTTGCGGCCCAGCGTCACCCGCGCGCCCTCAGCTCACCGGCTGTCGCTGCCACCTTGGCCTCGCGCGTCAGCCACGCGCTGCTCACCCGCGCACCTCTCTTTCCTTCGCTCGCAGCCACTGCCACGCGGACCCCGCACGCCAGCCACTCACCAGCACAGTAGCGTCTTCTACCTCGCCCACGCCCGCGCGACTGGAGACCGACCAAGGCGACAGTGCGGGCCAGGGGGTCACGCCTAGGGCATGACCCTGTCTCCTTAGCGCCGCACCCACGCGACCCTTGCGCCGCGACTATGCCACCGTACGTGAGCCCTTGGATGCCACTAATCACGCCACCACCGCTCGATTGTCGTCCGCCAGCGGAGCTCGAAGCTCGGCTGTAAAGCTCGGCCCTCGGTTGCCCTAGCACTCATCCCACTACCCGCCGCCACTTGGTGGCCAACCACTTTGCACTGAGAGTAGAGGGCCGTGGGAGAGTTTGGGAGAGGAGGGCGGAGCCGCTGCCGGAAAGAGGACCGGGAGCACGCCGGGTTTTGAAGCCTCGCCATGGATCAAGCCGGAGCGAGCGACACTGCATGGCTACCGGAGCTATGCGGCCTCGAATCGACACGGCATCACCATCCATTCTTCCACGCCACCTACGGTGAGCCCCCTTCTAGTATCTCTGCTCGCCGCTAGACCCTGCTGTTCGGCCATGCCGCTCCACACAGGGAGCGTGTAGGCCAAGGCCGTCTCAGCCGCTGGGAACACCCGCACCCACGCTCACATCTATGACCACGTCGTGACCATCCCGCTAGAGCCCCGTGGTTCACCCATGCGCCTCGCCATCGTCTTCATGATCGTCGTGGCCGCCGGGATGTCTCTACCGGCCACCTGGGAACCCGTAGCCTCGCCATGAGCCTAGGACGCCCTCGCCGTGCACCCACAAAACTGTAGAAGCCCCATCTGCGCAGCACTAGCCACCGGAGAGCCGGCGTGCGTGACCCCACCACCGGCGAGCACTGCCGAGCCGCCGCTCGCCATGGCCAGCACCTTGGGAAGCTCTGGTCGCCACCTTGACCCCACAAACGCAGTCACCGTGGCCCGGGGAAGCTTTTCCCCACACCAATCGGACACCAGCACCACCGTGGGGGCTCACAGCCAGCTCGCCGCCGGTAGGAGCACCACCGTGGGAGAAAAACAGGGGAACACCCCCCTCGCTGACACTCCTGCGTGAACTCGGTGCATATGAGCCGTGCCGAAAGAAACAGACAATGGACTCGGTTCATCATAGACCAGTCTGCGGTCCATGGACCGTGAACTTGGGTCCACCGTGAGCCGAGCCCACGCTCACAGCCTGAACACGAGGCCTAGTACGAGCCCACGGCCATGACGTGGCAGCGTCATAGCGTGCCATGTGTTCGGCCCGGCCCGGCCCAGACCGGCCCAACCCGAAAACCAACCGGCCCAGTTAGGACCCAGCCCGTATTAACCATTGACTGGTCAATGCTGACCGTTGACATGGCCCCACCTGTCAGTGACACGGACACCCTAGACCCACACGTCAGATGCTGATGTCACAATGATGTCACGTGGGACCCACATGTTAGAAGCCAGCACAACCGAGGTGATGTCATGCTGACGTCATGCTGACGTCACGCTGACGTCAGCTGCTGACGTCAGCAGACTAGGCCCACATGTCAGTGACCGTGATGACTGACCGT
Organism: Saccharum hybrid cultivar R570; assembly: GCA_038087645.1. Taxonomy (NCBI): domain Eukaryota; kingdom Viridiplantae; phylum Streptophyta; class Magnoliopsida; order Poales; family Poaceae; genus Saccharum; species Saccharum hybrid cultivar. Next base: position 3,688,604 of record JAQSUU010000270.1, read on the forward strand.
TGACTGTTGACCGTTGACTCATCATTGACTGACGTTGACTTTGACTGGACCCACCTGTCAGTGACCCAATAGCTTTTGGCCCCACCTGTTGATGTGGACGACGTTGATGACATCATGCTGATGTCAGCTGGGCCCCACCTGTTAGCTCGGAACCATTATGATAACATCATGCTGATATCATGCTGACATCAGCAAGCCACATGGACCAACCACAGCATGACACGTGTCAGCCCAGGATTAATTCAGTCTTTATCCAATTTCAGAAATAATTTAAACTTTGGAAATTCATAACTAATTCATACGACCTCAGAAAAATACAAAACTAGGACCAAAATTCATCTAAAATCAAGCTCTACGCAATGAACATTGAGTGCATTTGGCTCTTTTGAATTTCCCTTGCTTCTTTGTGCTATTATATGGACGTCGCTAACGCGACTATAATGCGAACGATGCAGACTCGGAGGAGAACCTGATGGACAAGGACCGTGAGTACCGTGAGGAGAACGGAGATGACTACACTGAAGGTGCCACATCCCACCCAATCTCGTAGCACCTATAACGCATGGCTAATATAGAACTGTTATCACTTTACTTTACTACTACAATTATATTATGCTAGGACTTGCATGGTAGTATGCTTGTTTGAAAGCCTTTACCTTGACGCAACCTTACCCCTGCATACCCTGCTATTAGGCTAGACACACGCTTACTGCTATATATTTCATTACTTATACTTCTACTACGCTTATACTACGTGCGTGGTGGAAACTGGTGTTACCTGGACTATGGGGAGAGTGCTGCGTGTGCGACTTGGGTGTGTGGAGGGTGAGTGTTGTGTCGACCAAGTTGGAGTATACGACGAGCCTGGGGCAAGTCTTACTATGGGATGCTACCTGGGCACCCCTGGAAATGTATACCTGTGGTGGGTAAATGGTATATGAGGTGACCTAGGTGTGAACCTATGATGGGTGGAGCCCAGGATGGAAGTGTTGTGGTGGCACGGTAAATGGAAACACTAATGGAGACATTCTAGCTTGGTCATCCCTAAGGACCTACTAGTACTCAGATTCACCCGGAAGCCTTACGTACCACTCGCCCTATATGGTGCGGGACGGTTGGACTACTTGGTAGGATTTTGCCACTATTGCTAGGTTGATAGCAGATAGTGTAAGGAGGTATGGGGCGCGGAGGATTTCCCCCACACCCTTCCGAGACTTCATGGAGACCTTGTGGACCCGGCTCATGACTCACAGTTTCAGCCACCCCAGACTTGACATGGGGTGAACCAGGGCTAAATGGTAGAGTGGCATTATCCTAGGCTAGCAAGCAGCCGGAATCAGCCTAGTTGACGACGGTCAGCAAGGAAGGCGGATCTTGTGGTTATGTAAAACCTCGGCAGAGTGTATGGTTGATCGATCGATACATGTGCCGACTTGTCGGCTATGGACCTTTCTGGGGTTTCGCTTAAACTAGATAGTGAGATGAGTCCTTCTCTTCTTCCCCCATGAGAGTGTGTCGGTCATAGCTAGGGGCTACGGGCCTTGAGACAGTGCCAAGAGGGAGTTGGCCTATCGACTGAGTGATGGTATGGTGATGGTGTGGAGATGGTGGTATGTTGATCCCAGGATCGAAAACTGGCTCGGAAAAGGGAATGGAGTGGAATGTGTGTGGGAATGATGTTAAAACTTGATCAACTATATTATACACTTGATATGTTAAAAGCATAGGAAACCCTAGCCCTATAGGTTTATTTTGAATACAACCATGTTGCATCCAATTCCACAAAGCAATGCTCATAGGGTGGGAGTGGCCAGTACAAATCATACTGATAAATTTTCGCACACAGGTTCTGCTGAGGAGTTTAGTTCTGAGGAGTTTGACGGTTGAGGGGTTCATGCCTACGCTCGAGTTTGGCGATCTTATCATCAAGCTATTTAGAATGATTGCTACTTTTGTTTCCACCAATGCGGAGATGTAATAATTTATGTAATTCCGCACTTTATGTACTCTGATATTATCGTTGTATGGATGTGATATTCGATTGGAATTTGGGTAATAAGATCTACCACGGTCTTATTACACTTGGACTCTGTGGATTTCCCTTCGCGGAAATCGAGGTTGTTTCAGTTGGTATCAGAGCCATACTTGACCCTAGGACGAAACCCTCAAAAATGGACGATAGAATAGGACATGGACAGCCCTTCCTTCGGTTATATACTAACCCTGCATCTACTTTTATGCAAGGCTTTTCTATTATTGGACCTGCTAACACATGTTTTCCTTGAAACATGCAGATGGCAACGAATGTCGAATGGCCGCCTCTAGGACCGCTACCTCTGGACCACGCCAAGCTTACCTTCGACCTACGTGAGCTCGGGGGTTTTGCACAGACCCTCTGCCGAGTTCTCGTCACATTGGGAGTCCCTGATGAGCTTGTCAAGGTTACCTGCACGGGCAAAGTAGCTCAGGACGGAGGAATCGAAGGACCAGTTGTCACCTTAGTCGAGTTCCCGGCTAGCACTACCTTACCCTCTGTCCTAGCTTTCACCGAGTTGACAATAGAGGACACAGTTGAGGAGGGACTACGAGCTATCTCACACAAGGCACTTCGTAGAGTAATGAGGGACCAATACGAGCACCTGAAGGCGACAGAGTTCTGTCTACTTCCCTAGGTCCTCAACCTCAGCCTTACTCCTAGTGAGCAGAGTTTCACAGCTGGTAGAGTTATCCTTGCAGAGAAGGACAGATGCCTTCATGTCTCAGCTATCCACTTACTAGAGCAGGATAGGTACATGACCCAGCTTGAGCAGAGGAGACGTCAGGACCAGACCCTTCTGTGGGAGTACCAGGAATGAGACTCGCAGGGAGCATAGGAGCTGGCAAGTCTGCTCAAGGCAGTTGCCAAGCTACAGGACGAGTTCAACCATCGTAAAGAAATCCACAGGGCCGAGGTCGCTGACTTATAGGACAAAGTAGTAGACCTAGGCAACAGAAACTGCTACCTCGATAGCAAGATCTTGGATTTGCAGAGAGAGTTGGATGACAAGAAGGCCGAGTTCAACCGAAGAGGAGACAGAGAGAGGTCCAAGGGGATTGATATGCTAAAAATCCAATCTCAGAACAAGACCTTGACCTAGGAGCTAGAGGAGTTCAGGAAGAAGGCCGTTCGCAACTAGGGTCACCTGATCGAGGCACTCAGGCAGACCAAGTACCTACAGGACAAGTCTGAGAGGACTTGGCAGGCTTGGCAGAAGTCTGGCAGGAAGCATCTCAGGGAGATGAAGGGTATGTGGGATTAGGTACCCAAGGAGATCCGCAGCAAGACAAAGCCTAGGATAGAGGAGTTTGAGTTAGCCCTGACTTGCCTCAACCTAGATGCCTACCCTACCCTACCTGGAGCCAAGGCTACTAAGGAGCTCGCCGAGGCCTTGAAGTACGTATCCCGACTTCACAAGTCTGATGAAGAGATTGAGATCAAGGACAGTCGTATCCCAGCTCCGGTGTACGAGTTAGAGTAGGTGACCCTGTGTGGTCATGAGTTATGTCAGTAGTTTCCATGAGTTGTACCCCTTATGAGATGCATTATGAGACTCTATGCATAGCACGATTCTCGCACGTCTTCAAGTGTAGCTACTAGAGATGATGTTATGCAATTAAACCCATGTAATGAATGTTTTTGGATCTTATTGCATCTTATGGATCTTATCGCTTCTTTGTAATGAGTGTTGGATAGTATAAATGTTTTTCCTTAAATCATCAAAATCATGTAATCACATTGAATTACAATCACTTATGGCACAAGCACTAAAATTCCTATGATCCGTGTTGCAGATGCCGAACCGCCGATCTGCTCACCTAATAAACCATGGACGTGCGCCCATCCCCGAACCCAACAGGGGCCGTGGTGACAACAACCATGGCTGTGGTCGTGGCCATGGACGTGGAGGGATACCCTTCGACCTGGAGAATACCCCACCACCTGTTGAGGAGAACATTCCACCGCTACCACCACCGAACCTGGCGGAAGTGATGACGCAGCAGACCCAGCTTCTTGCAGCTCTTGTTAAAGGAGCAAACCGTCGCTAGGGAGGTCAGCAAAATGATTTCCAAAGGAAGCTGGAAGGACTCCTGAAGCTAAGGCAACCAACCTATGATGGCACTGACCCTGACCCGCTGGTAGCCGATGACTGGCTTAAGAAAATGGAGAAGAAGCTTGATCTCACTACGTTCACCGATGATGAGTGTGTTGGAGCTGCCGCACACCAGCTCATAGGTGCAGCACGCGCCTGGTGGGACAGTTTTAGTGACTCCCATGAGGACCCTACCAACATCTCATGGGAAGAGTTCACTGAAGCATTCACTGAGTATCACATTCCCAAGGGTATCATGGAGGCCAAAGCTGAGGAGTTCCGCAACATCAAGATGGGAAAGGACAGGGTGATCAAGTACACTACTCGTTTCACCAACCTTCTATGCTATGCACCTTCCTATGTTGTGAACTCTAAAAAGGAGAAGCTATACTATTAACGCAAGGGACTTAATCCGCACATCAAATTGAAGTTTGGCGGTATTGAGAGCAACGCATTATGTGCTCTGGTGGATCGCTGCATCCAGATTGAGAAAGACCATGATGAAGCTGGAGAAGAGTACAGGGAAAGAAAGCAAAAGCCTGAGGAGTCCCTCTGTGGCCGTGATCGCAAGAAGATCTACAGAGATGCACCATCCAGGGAACGCTCTCACCACAATAGGGATGAAAACCTAGGATCGAGTAGGGGAAGTGGAGGCTACTTCACCAAATACTCCCGCCCTGCTCAGGATTGTTACACCCGAGACCATTATACATAGGACCACAACACCCATGACCGTTTCAACCATTCCCGCTCTGTGAATGAACACCCAACACAGAACCACTCCACACCAGGCAATGGAAAATGGAAGGCACCCACGCCAACCCCCACAGGCGGTGCACCTTTCACCTACTTCGCTTCTGGCCAACCGGGTCACAAGGCCGCTGAATGCCGTCAAAACTCAGCTACTCAGAAGTCTCAGTTCAAGGGGTCTGCTACCCATGGACGTCTCAACCATCTGGATGCCGAGGAAGCACAGGCTGCTCCTGACGTTGTGTACGATATGTTTTTAGTTAATGGCAATACTGCATCAGTTCTATTTGACTCTAGAGCAATTTGTTCATACATATCAACCAAGTTTGCACGAGAGTATGACCTGCCTGTAACCCCACGTGAAAAGCCTATCATCACTAGCTCGCCCTTAAGAGACCTAAAAAGCACCCACATCTGTAAGGGAGTGAGTCTTACCATCGAGGGTCTTATCTTTAAAGCCGATCCAACCTTGTTACCTTCCACTAACCTAGATGTCATCTTAGGCATGGATTGGTTAACCATTCACCGAGGCATCATATCATGTTCACCTAGATATGTCCAAGTGACCCACCCATCAGGCCAAGTCATTAGATGTGAACCCCAGTTCGGAAGGTCCACCTCTATCCTATGTGCCCTTAAAGCAAGTTTAGAATCACTAAAGGAGGAAAAGACAGTTCATGATGTGCCTGTGGTTAGAGACTATCCCGATGTATTCCCTGAAGAATTACCGGGTATGCCACTAGACCATGATGTAGAGTTCATCATTGATCTTTTGCCAGGAACAGGACCCATTGCCAAGAGACCCTATCGCATGTCAGTTGATGAACTGGCCAAGCTCAAGAAACAGCTTGAAGAGCTTATCTCGAAGGGATATATTGGACCCAGTGCTTCACCCTGGGGATCCCCTGTTCTATTCGTTAAGAAGAAGGATGGCTCAATGAGAATGTGCATTGATTACCAGAACTTGAACGCAGTCACCATCAAGAACAAGTACCCCCTGCCGAGAATTGATGATCTGCTTGATCAGCTTCGAGGTGCCAAGTATTTCTCCAAGATTGATCTCAGATCTGGCTATCATCAGATGAAGATTCAAGGGAGTGACATCCCGAAGACAGCTTTTGTGACTAGGTATGGTCAGTTTGAGTTCACCGTGGTGTCCTTTGGACTCACAAATGCTCCCGCATACTTCATGAACATGATGAATAAGGTTTTCATGGATGAACTGGATAAGTTCATGGTAGTATTCATTGATGACATCCTGGTCTATTCATCCACCGCTGAAGAACACGAACATCATCTAAGAACGGTGCTTGAGAGACTAGCCCAACATCAGCTCTACGCAAAGTTCAGTAAATGTGAGTTCTGGCTACAAGAAGTTGCCTTCCTAGGCCACGTATTATCAGCTGAAGGTGTTGCAGTGGACCCAGCTAAGATTGAGGCTGTGAAGGAATGGGAACAACCCTGTAATGTGACAGAAGTCAGAAGTTTCTTGGGATTGGCTGGGTATTATCGCCGATTCATCGAAAACTTCTCCAAGATAGCCCGTCCGATGACCAACCTTCTGAAGAAGACTAAGGAGTTTGAATGGACGCCAGGGTGCAAACAAAGCTTCTAGGAATTGAAACAGAAACTTACCACAACTCATGTGTTAGCATTGCCGGATATTGGCAAAGATTTCATGGTCTATTATGATGCATCCCGTCAAGGACTTGGTTGTGTATTGATGCAAGATGGAAGAGTGATAGCTTATGCTTCTCGATAGCTGAAAGAACATGAGAACTGATACCCTACTCATGACCTGGAGGCACTACTTGATAGGCAACAAGTGTGATATCTACACCGATCACAAGAGCTTGAAGTACTTTTTCACTCAAGAGGATCTGAATATGAGGCAACGCCGATGGCTAGAGTTGATCAAGGACTATGACATGGAAATTCACTACCATCCAAGAAAAGCTAACATAGTCGCAGATGCTCTTAGTCGCAAGAGTTACTGTCACACTTTGATCACTGAATCCGTACCACCTGAGCTCAAGGAAGAGATTGATGATTTCCAACTTGAGATACTACCACATGGCTTGCTGAATAAGCTCCGCATACAGTATGATCTCATGGATTGCATTAGTCAAGCTCAGAAAAATTGTAAGGAGATTGAATATCTCCGTGGTCTGATGAAACTAGGCTACAAGACCAACCACCATGAAGATGAACAAGGAACCATCTGGTTCAAGGACAGAATCTATGTACCTCTGATCTAGCCCTATGAGAGGAAATTCTATCAGAAGCTCATTATTCTAAGTATTGTATTCACCCTGGAGGTTCAAAGATGTATCAAGACTTGAAGAAACACTTTTGGTGGAAAGGTATGAAGAAAGACATTGCAGGACATGTGGCACGATGTGACACCTGTAATAGAGTCAAGGCTGAACATCAAAGGCCTGCAGGATTGCTAAAGCCTCTTGACGTCCCGGAGTGGAAATGGGAGGGCATATCCATGGATTTCATAGTTGGATTACCCCGTTCACAGAAAGGCAATGATTCCATCTGGGTGATTATTGATCGTTTAACCAAGATTGCTCACTTTGTACTAGTGAAGACCAAGACCAATACAGAAAAATTAGCAGATCTATATATTGAGCATATTCTCAGGTTGCATGGAGCTCCCTCTAGTATTGTATCTGATCGTGGTCCTCAATTTGTGTCCCAATTCTGGGAAGCTCTGCACAAGTCTATTGGAACCAAACTTGATTTCAGTACCGCTTACCACCCATAGACAGATGGATAGATAGAACGAGTAAATCAGATCTTAGAAGACATGCTTCGCGCTAGTGTACTGAATTATGACTCTGATTGGGAGAAATGTCTACCCTATGCAGAGTTCTCTTACAACAACAGCTACCAAGCCAGTATCAAGATGTTGCCATTTGAAGCTCTATATGGAAGACCTTGTAAGACACCTTTGATGTGGTCCCAACCGGGAGAAAGATCATTCTTTGACTCCGCTAAGATTCAAGATGCAGAAGAAGGAGTTGCTCAGGTAAGAGAGAATTTGAGAATTGCTCGAAGTCGATACAAGAGCTATGCTGACAAAAGAAGAAGAGAACTAGAGTTCAATGTGGGGGACTTCGTCTATCTCAAGGTAAGCTTGCCCCTAGATTTGTTGGCCCATACAAGATTTGTAAGAGAATTGGAAAGCTCGCCTACAAACTTGAGTTACCAGAGGAGTTGACAGGTGTACATCCCGTATTTCATGTATCCCAGCTACGCAAATGTTTAAGAGTACCCAATGAAGCAGTCCCAACTGGTACACTAGACATTCAAGATACACTTGAGTATAAAGAACATCCTATCAGAATTCTAGACAGAGATACCAAAGAGACCCAAAACAAGACTATTCCTATGTGCAAGATCCAATGGAGTAATCATACTGAGAGAGAAGCAACATGGGAGAAAGAGTCTGACCTCCGGCTACGATATCCCTACCTCTTCAAAGAGTACGTTACGCTTTAATCTCGGGGATGAGATTCTGTTAAGGGGGTAGGACTATAACAACCCAAAAATCCACACACTAAAAATACCAACTACAAAATTTTTCTCAAAAAGTTCCATGTGATGATGAGTGTCATGTAAAGTAACCCAACCCAGGAGTTGCATTAGAAGTAACCCAACCTAAGTCAACACATAAGCATAGCATGTCATATGTTGATTATGATTATTAAATTTCCAACAAATAACCTGCTGCATACAATGTTAACTTAAATTGTGATTTGGGTTTTCAATTGCTTTATGCTATGTTTAACAATTCCATTAAAGTAATAACCCATAAAGTTATTATTAAACGAAATTCCCTAAATTCCAACGAATAAGTTACCTTAGTTTTGAATTCAAATTCTAAACCAAATTTGAATTCAAATAATGGATAAGAAAAGAACAATGGAAAAAGGAAAAGGAGAAGGGATCACAGCCCAGGCCTACTCGGCTTCTCGGCCTGCTAGCGCGCAGTAGCCCAACCACACCCGCATTCGCCCGGCACGCGCGTGTGGCCCAGCTTGCGTCCCAGCATCACCCGCGCGCCCTCTGCTCACCGGCAGTCGCTGCCACCTTGGCCCCACGCGTCAGCCGCGCGCTGCTCACCCGCGTGCCTCTCTTTCCTTCGCTCGTAGCCACTACCATGCGGACCCCGCACGCCAGCCACTCACCAGCACAGTAGCATCTTCTACCTCACCCACGCCCGCGTGACTGGAGACCGACCAAGGCGATAGTGCGGGCCAGGGGGTCACGCCTAGGGCATGACCCTGTCTCCTTGGCGCCGCACCCACGCGACCCTTGCGCCACGCCTACGCCACCGTACGTGAGCCCTTGGATGCCACGAATCACACCACCACCACTCGATTGCTGTCTGCCAGCGGAGCTCAGAGCTCGGCTATAAAGCTCGGCCCTCAGTTGCCCTAGCGCTCATCCCACTACCCGCCCCACTTGGTGGCCAACCACTTCGCACTGAGAGTAGAGGGCCGTGGGATAGTTCGGGAGAGGAGGGCGGAGCCGCTGCCGGAAAGATGACCGGGAGCACGCCGGGGTTTGAAGCCTCGCCGCGGATCAAGCCAGAGCAGGGACACTGCACGGCTACCGGAGCTACGCGGCCTCAAATCAACACGGCATCACCATCCATTCTTCCACACCACCTACGGTGAGCCCCCCTTGCGGTCTCTCTGCTCGCCGTCGGACCCTGCTGTTCGGCCATGGCGCTCCACACTGGGAGCGTGTAGGCCAAGGCCATCTCGGCCACTGGGAACACCCGCACCCACGCTCACGTCTATGACCACGCCGTGACCACACTGCTAGAGCCCTATGGTTCACCCGTGCGCCTCACTATCGTCTTCATGATCGCCATGGCCGCCAGGATGTCTCTACCGGCCACCTAGGAACCTGTAGCCTCGCCATGAGCCTAGGACGCCCTCGCCGTGCACCCATGAAACCGTAGAAGCCCCATCTGCCCAGCACTAGCCACCGGAGAGCCGGCGTGCGTGACCCTACCACCGGTGAGCACTGCCGAGCCGCCGCTCGCCATGGCCAGCACCTTGGGAAGCTCTGGTCGCCACCTTGACCCCGCAGACGCAGTCGCCGTGGCCCGAGGAAGCTTTTCCCCACACTAATCGGACACCAGCGCCACCGCGGGGGCTCACAGCCAGCTCGCCACTGGCAGGAGCACCACCGTGGGAGAAAAATAGGGGAACACCCCCCTCGCTAACACTCCTGCGTAAACTCGGTGCATATGAGCCATGCTGAAAGAAATAGACAATGGACTCGGTTCATCGTACACCAGTCTGTGGTCCATGGACCGTGAACTTGGGTCCATCGTGAGCTGAGCCCACACTCACAGCCTGAACACGAGGCCTAGTAAGAGCCCACGACCGTGACGTGGCAGCGTCACAGCGTGCCACATGTTCGGCCCGGCCCGGACCGGCCCAACCCAAAAACCAACCGGCCCAGTTAGGACCCAGCCCGTATTGACCGTTGACTGGTAAACGCTGACCGTTGACCTGGCCCCACCTGTCAGTGACATGGACACCCTAGACCCACACGTCAGATGCTAATGTCATGATGACGTCACGTGGGACCCACATATTAGAAGCCAACACAACCGAGGTGACGTCATACTGACGTCATGCTGACATTAGCTACTGACGTCAGCAGACCAGGCCCACATGTCAGTGACCGTGACGACTGACCATTGACTGTTGACCCTTGACTCGTCGTTGACTGATGTTGACTTTGACCAGACCCACCTGTCAGTGACCCAATAGCTTTTGGCCCCACCTATCGATATGGACGACGTTGATGACGTCATGCTGACGTCAGCTGGGCCCCACCTGTCAGCTCAGAACCATTATGATAATGTCATGCTGATGTCATGCTGACGTCAGCAAGCCACGTGGACCAACCACAGCATGACACGTGTTAGCCCACGATTAATTCAGCCTTTATCCAATTTCAGATATGATTTAAACTTCGGAAATTCATAACTAATTCAAACAACCTCAGAAAAATACGAAAATAGGACCAAAATTCATCTAAAATCAAGCTCTACGCAATGAACCAATGTTAGAGTGCATTTGGCTCTTTTGAATTTCCCTTGCTTCTTTGTGCTATTCTATGGACGTTGCTAATGGGACTATAATGCGAACGATGCAGACTCGGAGGAGAACCTGGCGGACGAGGACCATGAGTACCGTGAGGAGAACGGAGATGACTACACTGAAGGTGCCACATCCCACCCAATCTCGTAGCACCTATTACGCATGGCTAATATAGAACTCCTATCGCTTTACTTTACTACTACAATTATATTATGCTAGGACTTGCATGGTAGTATGCTTGCTTGAAAGCCTTTACCTTGATGCAACCTTACCCCTGCATACCCTACTGTTAGGCTAGACACACGCTTACTGCTATATATTTCATTACTTATAGTTCTACTACGCTTATACTACGTGCGTGGTGGAAACTGGTGTTATCTGGACTATGGAGAGAGTGCTGCGTGTGTGGAGGGTGAGGGTTGTGTCGACCAAGTTGGAGTATATGACGAGCCTAGGGCAAGTCTTACTATGGGATGCTACCTGGGCACCCCTAGAAATGTATACCTGTGGTGGGTAAATGGTATATGAGGTGACCTGGGTGTGAACCTGTGATGGGTGGAGCCCAGGATGGAAGTGCTATGGTGGCACGGTAAATGGAAACTCTGATGGAGACATTCTAGCTTGGTCATCCCTAAGGACCTACTAGTACTCAGATTCACCAGGAAGCCTTACGTACCACTCGCCCTATATGATGCGGGACGGCTGGACTACTTGGTAGCATTTTGCCACTACTGCTAGGTTGATAACAGACAGTGTAAGGAGGTACGGGGTGTAACACCCCAGGTGTTTAGCTCCTTAATTGCATTGCATTTGCATGAGCATAAGCAAGCATCATTCATTTCATGCATAAGCTTATAATATGTTTATATTTCATGTGAAGTAAAAAGTGAGTAGTGTGCAACACACAAATACCTTATGTGCAATTTCCTTTGTGAGATATGTCAACCACTTTAGTGTAACATAATTAGCAAGTGTTGTGCAACACACTCATGCAACATGTGCAACATGAGTTTGCAACATTTGGGTAAAAGTGTTGAATTACTTGTGCCAAAGTATGTGACACTAGGAATTTTGTGCAACCAATGTGTAGGGTGGCTAATTAGGTCTTATAACACCTTAATTACAATTAGGGTAAGTAGTGGAGCAATGTTCATGTTGACCAAAATTACCAAATTGCCCATCCAAATGTTGTTGACTAAGTTGGACCCCTAGAGTGATCTGGTTTGACCAATTAAAAAGTCCAATTTAGAGATCTTGCATGGAGGAGTACTCTTAAGCAAAGTTGTAGAGAATTTCATAAGGAACAAAAGTTCTAATATGGCCATCTCATGAAAATGATCAGAACATGCTCAAAAATGGCCCACAAGTCAGTATTAGGGGCTGTTTTGGGACTTAGCAAATTTTGCTAAGTGTTGAGCTGAAAACCGTTTCACAGTACCTCACTTTAGCAACTTGTAACTCACAAACTAGGCCAAACCAGTCCTGGAGCCAATTGACAAAGTTGTTGTCCACACATAGCTCTACAACATTGTCAATATCACCATCACCTAGTTCTAAATGGTTTAGGAGATATGGTGTCTAGAAAATCGGGTTTCAGTCGGCTTAGTGACTGAAACTAAGTTTCAGTTTCAAGGGGCACCACTTTGGAGCCTTGTAGTTTCAAATCCCGGCCGAACCAGTCCAAACTCCAATTGACAAACTTGTAGTCCTCATGTAGCTCTACAACATTGCCAACATCACCCACGTCTGGTTCTCACTGGTTTGGGAGTTAATCGTCGACGAAGTTGCTCTGTCAGTCGAACGAGGACGACCTCCATTCAGTAAACGGCGACGCCATGCAGCCGGACAGCCGGCTCGCGTCGTGGCGCTCAGGCAGAGCCCGGTGGCCGCGTGGCGCGTGCGTGCTGCTGTCGTCTCCATGTCGCGAGCTCACACGCGGGAGTGAAGTGGGAGTCGACACCTCCATCCCCAGCACTCACGCCACTCCCTCCTCCATTCCCTCGCTCTCTGGTCCGATGAGCAGTGCCACTCCGACCCCGCCGCGGCCGGGCGAGCTCACCACCGCACGGTAGCCTACCTAACTTCACCCATAGCTCCGCCTTAGGCTCCCTGACCTTCCCCTACATCGCGCTTGATCCATTCCATAGAGGTGAGGAGGTATTGTCGATTTTCTCTCCACTGGAGCTCACCGGAGTATCGCCGCCGCCACGGTCCACCGTGGCCAGCTCCCCTCCCTCATTCTACTCCTGTCCTGAACCTCGTTCTCACCTCCGTAATCTGTGGGGATGCTTGTGGCGAGACCTTACCAGGGGATGCGACCTCGCCGGAGCGGAACACGACGACCACCGTCGTCGCGCTCACCGCCCCGCATCACGGCGCTCCGTGGCCGGGGTGGTTAGGGCCTCTCTCCATCTCCCTTCTCTACCTCAATCAGTCCGCCTAGTTGCAGTGAAGCTCGTACCGAGCTCAGATGTGACCGTGCGGCCTCACCGGTGGCGGCGCACCGTCACCCGAACTTCACCGGCCGCCACTCACGACGGCGAGCCCCTCCCACTCCAACCCGAGCCTTCCTACTTGCACGAAGCAAAGCGTCGCATGACGGGGAACGCGTGGGTGGGTTCGGTTTTCCGGGCGGGCTCCTCTCCGACGAGCTTGAGCTCGCCGGAGCGCGCGGTTCGCCGCGCCCCTGTCTCTCTCTCTCTGACGGCGGGTCCCGCCTGGCAGACCCACGCGCGCGGGCGGGACGGCCGAGCAGGCCGCGCGCACGTCATGGGCCGCGTCTTTCCGGGCCGGCCCAGTATAAATGAGATCTTTTTCATTTTTATTTATCTTGCTACAGAATTTTGGTTAAGTTTGGAAAATGTAGATCTAGGGTTTTACTTGCTCAAAAATCATGAGATAAATTTTGTTAGGATCTAAATGATGTGTAGTATTTTAGAAAAATATAAATTGGATATGTGATGTTTGTTTTCTGTGGTATTTAAATAGGTCCTTGAAATGTGTTTTAAATCACATGCAAACTTGTTTAAATTACATCTTGAGTTTCAGTGTTCCAAAAATTATGAAATTTGGTGAGTAGGCTAATTTATACTTGCTCTAGCTTTGATAAAAATTTGGGCAGTAGTGCTCAAGTACTTTTCAAGTTATAATGCTATCTTGTTATTCTAGGAAATACTTAAATGAATTTTTGTAATTTTTCTACATGTGCAATGTTCATATAAATTTTTGGAGAATGCCTTGGTACCCTAGATTGTCTAAGAAAATTAAGAAATCTGTTGTTTGACACTTTTTACTATGCTTTGTTATTTATACAAAAATCAGCCTTTTGGGCTTGTAAATTTTGTTCAGAGAGTTCCTGTGAATAAATTGAGTTCACATTTTTACAGTAGCCTCTTTTTGGGTCAGAGAGTCTCCTGTAATTTTTGTAGAATTTTAGGAGCAGTTTACCTATATGTTTGAAATTCCACTTAATTACTTAAGTAAATTAAGAAATGAGTTTAAATAAAAATTCTAGGTGGGCACACCTTACTTTCTGGTGTTTTTGTGACCTTTGTGAACTGGTAGTAGTATTAGTTTGGTCTTAGAGAATGTTTGCCACATCAATAAATATTTAATCTTTGCAATTTTAGGTTTTCTGGACAGCTGATAGTATTTCTAGGTTTGACCTTGGATGAAGGTGGTTGCTGGAAAACTTGTAAATACCAAAGTTGTAGTAAAATTTGTAAATGAGCTTGTGTCAAAATTTGGGAGCATTTGGCTTGGTAGTTTGGGAGTTATTGCTGTTTAAAGTGCCAGTCCAGAATTGACTCCTCTCTGTTTAGAGGGAACAGATTCTGGAACTTTGGAATTTCGATTAGGTAAACTTTGGAATTTAGTGTTGTGATCTGAAAACATTTTGTAGAGCATTTCATAACATTTCAAAAATTTGAGCGCTTCGGTGCTTGTTTTTGTACTTGTGCTCTTATAATTTGGTCGGTTCTGTTACAGCTGGTACCGGAGCATAATTCAACATTAAAAACATCATACGAGTATTTAAAAACAAAAATATTTGATTATGAAAAAGGGTTAAAACACTAAAAATTATTTTTTTTGGTATGCCAGTGATCACATCCCTTAGCCCAAATAAGGACTCTTAGGTGGCTTATTATAAAGACTAACTTGGGGGCCTTGTTTGTTTTTGTTTCGTCGTCCATACGGCGTGATATTGTATGGATGCCATCCACTTGGGTGGTAATGTATGGATCAATTGCCTCGACGCTCTGGTAAGTGTGAGTTGTGAGAGCATGATCGTCCAACCGGCAATCTAGGGGAGAGTAGTTTTGGTGACTTGCATACTTACATGTTTAAACCATGTAATTACGTAAGCACTTAATTGTGGGAACCTTTATATCGGGTAGCTTTGATACTGAAGTATATACATCAGGGGATGTGTATATGGAAAGTATTTAAATTACTGCTTTCTTGTGTGCTTATATTGGGAAACTGTTGGGCTGAAATGAGGTTTTCTGCAGGTACACTAACAGCGTAACGAGTAGACCGATTGTTTCGCTTATATGAGAGAACGTATGTATGCCACCGCCTAGCGTTAGAACTTTAGGTTTCTACTAAGGTGAGAGGGCGTACGGAACGTGCATGCATCATGTTTAATTATATCATACATATCATTTACTCCCTCCTTAAAAATTTCAGTACTCCCGACTAAAGTAAATTTCGTATCCCCTAAATGATCCTCACTTTAAGTCATATCTTATCTGTTGCTACAGATGGCACGTACCAAGAGGACCGCTCGTAAGTCAACTGGAGGCAGGGCACCGCGACACCAGCTCGCTCCATGTGAGCCCCGCCCTGAGCCTACTGAGGTGGAAAGGCTAAGGGCAGAGTTGGCTGAAGTGACGGCTGCCAGGAATGCAGCGCGTCAGCAACTGGAGCAAGTGATTCATGATCGTGACCAGGAAACCCTTGCAGTCCAGAGGTTGACAGTAGCAAACCGCAACTGTCAACGCATGTTGGTTCGTGTCATGAACCAGAGGGATGAAGCCTGGCACGAGGAGAACGTTCTGAGAGCTCGTCAGTTTGAGCTCGAGCAACAGTTGGAGAATGCTGAAGAATACAATGACAATCTTCATGAAGAAGTGCACCGCCTGAACAACCAGCTAAATCCTCTGCTGCCTAGAAATATCAACGCAGATGAGGACATGGGTTCGGGAATCTTCATGGCTGAAAATGATGATGAAGTGGAGGTCAACGGACCCCAAGATGCCGAACCAGAAGAAGAACCAGAAGAAGAAGAAGATGAGGAGTTAGAGCCTGTTAGTGATGAGGACGGCGGGGAGATCCATGACACCGACTCTGAGGACGATGCTTAGAGTAGTTATCACGTAGCTATGATGTTAGGATCGTCCTTTGTGCCCTCCCTGTGATGGAGTGAGGCTTTGTAATAACTTGACTTTTGGGATGTAAGGTCGAACCCTATGTTCCTGGATGTTAGTTGGAGCCTGTTAATTTCGATCGCAATTGGATGTCTTATTGTGTGGCGTTCGATGATGGTGTCACGATTAGCACCCTTCGGTGCCGCGACGAAACCGAGAGCCTCCTATGGCGCGCGACATAAGGTTGTGCTGCTTGGCACGCGCTGGTATCGAGGTGGCTAGTCATGATCCACCATGGAGCTCTACGCTGAGAAGTCTCTTTGTGATCAGTTTGAAGTAGCCTTTCTCAGTCAACTAAACACTTTAAAACTGAATCCAAGTACCGGGCAAAAGATCAAAAATCACGTAGATTTTAACGTAAACGGTTCAGTAACTGCTGTGCTCCTTGTGTGTGAGCCTTTATCAAAGTACATCTTGTTGAATTCTCTCGCATGATTGCACCATTTGGTCCGCTTGAAGAGATTGTGCGGTTGTGATGAAGTATTGTGTCATGAGTATTTGAGAAGTCTATTTCATGAAGTCAGTTTGACATGTTTACAATAATTCATCTACAAATTTCCCACATCGTCAGTGCTTATTGGCTATGCATTTTGCAGATGTCGTACAATCTTCGTCGGGGTCGTGGCAATGAGGATGAGGAACAGCCACCCCCTCCGCCACCACCTACCCCGGCTGAGCTGATGCAGACAGTGGTCGAAGGGCAGCGCATGTTGGCGGATGCTATGCGCCAGCTGGCTAACCGGGAAGCTCGTCCTGGCCGCCAGGGCCCAGAACCCAATCAATACAGTGATTTCAAGGACTTTCTTGATACTAAGCCCCCGCTCTTTAAGGAGGCGGAGGAACCACTGCAAGCTGATGAGTGGTTGAATACTATTGAGCAAAAGTTTCGTCTGCTTCGCCTGACTGATGAGTTAAAGACTGAATATGCTTCTCACCAGTTGCATGGTCCAGCGGGTATTTGGTGGAGCCACTATCGTTCCACACTGCCTACAAATGTCCCGATTGCTTGGGACCAGTTTAGGGCCACATTCCGCGGAAACTATATTCCTCCAGGTCTTATGGCTATCAAGCATACAGAATTCATGAGGCTGTCGCAGGGAAATAAAAGTTTGACCGAATATCTCCAATCTTTCAACAACCTGGCAAGGTATGCCACAGAGTTTGTGGATACCGATTCTAAGAAAATTGCTAGCTTTAAAAGAGGCCTAGGCCCGAAGCTGATGAAGACTATGGGCACTAGCAAGTGCACTACTTTCAATGAATTTATCAGTGATGCTCTGACTCAAGAGAACAACAATGCTATCTATTCTGCCTCTAAGAGCCACAAAAGGGCCATTGAGGCGAGTGCTTCACAGTCTCGAGCTCCAGCTGCCCCGAGGGCTCTTCCTCGCCCTCCTGCCACAAATGCTAAGTTCCGTCCCCCGCAAAAGAAGGCGCCAGTGAAGACTGGGTTTCGCAAGGCATATACAGTGGCTCTGCCAAAAAGTAGTTCGAGCCAAGGTAGCTCCAGTGTTCCTCCTAGCAACATGCCTTGCTGGAACTGCAACAAGCCAGGCCATTGGTCCAGGAATTGTCCTTACCCCAAGAAGAATGTCAACCAAGGTGGCCGTCAGGGGCACGCTCATTATAACAGTATCGAGGAAATTCCATCTGGTGAGGTTGTCACTGCTGGTAAGTTCCTAGTTGACCAACACCCTGCAGTGGTACTTTTTGATTCAGGTGCTTCACATTCCTTTATCAGTCCTAAGTTTGCATCAGAATTTGCACACAAATTGCATACTGTTGAAGGTGGGGGTTATTGTATTAGCGCAGCAAGTGGGAATATTTCCACAAATAAAGTAGTGGGAAATCTTGAGCTTGAGATAGAAGGGCGAAAGTACTCGCTGGCCTTAGTGGTTTTGCCGGGCTTAGGTATCGATGTTATTTTGGGCATGAATTGGATGAGTCAGAATGGGGTACTCATTGATACATCCACTCGTGTAGTTATGCTCAGAGACCCTACAGATCAAAAGGGTTTTCTGGTACAACTTCCCAGAAAAGTTCATTTGTCTGGGGAAGTTCATGCTGTGCAAGCAAAGGTGTTGACCGAAATTCCAGTAGTAAATGAGTTTCCAGACGTTTTTCCCGATGATTTGTCGGGGCTCCCTCCGGATCGGGATGTGGAGTTTAAAATTGAGTTGTTGCCTGGCACGGCTCCCATCTCTAGGAGACCTTATAGGATGCCTCCGAATGAACTAGCTGAACTTAAGGTGCAATTGAATGAACTTTTGAAGAAGGGGTTGATTCATCCTAGTTCGTCGCCGTGGGGATGTCCTGCTATCTTTGTAAAGAAGAAGCATCAGTCGTTGCGGATGTGCGTAGATTATAGACCTCTCAATGCAGTCACTGTCAAAAATAAGTACCCTCTACCACGTATCGACATCTTGTTCGATCAGTTGTCTAAAGCTAAAGTTTTCTCCAAGATCGATCTAAGATCTGGCTACCATCAAATTAAAATCCGCCCGGAAGATGTTCCAAAGACAGCCTTTTCTACCAGATACGGTCTTTATGAGTATCTTGTTATGTCTTTCGGCTTGACAAATGCCCCCGCGCACTTCATGTACTTGATGAATTTGGTGTTTATGCCGGAATTGGACAAGTTTGTGGTGGTATTTATTGATGACATCTTGGTATATTCTGTGAATGAGGAGGATCACGCTGAACATCTGCGTATAGTCCTCACAAGACTGCGTGAACATCAACTTTATGTGAAGTTCAGTAAGTGCGAATTCTGGCTTCGTGAAGTACCTTTCCTTGGGCATGTGTTGTCCGATGGAGGAATTATGGTGGACCCCGCCAAGGTACAGGAAGTACTGAACTGGAAGGCTCCTATCTCGGTTCATGAGGTCCGAAGTTTTCTTGGTTTGGCTGGCTATTATCGTCGCTTCGTCCCAGATTTCTCCAAAATAGCCAAGCCAATGACTCGATTGCTGCAGAAAGACACCAGGTTTGTCTGTGTAACAGAACCGACCAAATTATAAGAGCACAAGTACGAAAACAAGCACCGAAGCGCTTAAATTTTCAAACTTGAGCCCATATAATCCCGGTAGTCAATCGAAATCACGAAGGATCTCAAACCAAACTGCTTACAACCAGGATCGCATCATTCAACATACACATCGTACGTTACATTTCACAAGTAGTTCCAAAATAAGTTTACACCACGGAGTAGCAATTATTACAAACCAAGTTTGAAAGTAGCGGAAGCATAACACACACACTAGTTGATTAAATACTGCCAGTCTGGATGATCGACATCTCGCAAAAGCATGAGGAAAGTACATAAAGACGATCACGCCCTTGTGATCTAGTCATCATCACCCACAGGGTGGAGACACGTCTTGTAGAATCCCTGATAAAGCATGTCATCTGCAACAGGAGGGAATAAACCCTGAGTACTGGAATGTACTCAGCTAGACTTACCCGTCAAAAACCAGAAATAAAATAACACCAAGGATTATGCAAGGCTTACACAAGAGGCTAGCTGACACCACATTTTGCATAAAGGCATAAGTAGTTGAAACTCTTATAACCTGTACTAGCAGTTATTTTTAGCATTTACCTGTCATCTATCTTAGCACCTGTACTAAACATGCACTTGATTATAATCAAACAATTATCATCATTATATCCAGAGCAGGTATGAATTGTGGCAATCATTGTATCATTCCCTTAACCACCGGTTCATTTCATGAGATCTACGTTGCCGCTGCTCAAGTCAAGTGCTCACTAACCGGGAGCGACGGTGATTCAAATCGAATTCCTATCCAGCTGGAGGGGTATTTCTAACACTCACCGTGCAGACCCCTGCCAGGGTCGCACAGGCCACCTTTTCATATGATTCAGGAATCGCGGGTCCGAATGATGTCGCGACCCCAAGGGCGACACTCTGCCAGGTGATAGAGACTCTAACCCCCCCTTGGTCTCACGCCAATGTCCCCAAGCACATCCTTTCTCTCCTCCAAGAAGCAACCTACCATTCGATTCCCGGCCTGAACCACATTACTCGGCTTCGCGGTCGGAACGACTTATCCGGCCAACTAAGTGTTAGACTGCGTTCAACATGACTCAAGGACGTACAGCGAATCGGTCCTTAAATGACTCAGACGGGCATAGCTCCACACCCAAGACGTGAAGTGTCTTGCGGCTGTACTATCGAACTCCCGCCCGGTCTAAATTTCATTTTTAAGCATGGTTCCATCCACGATAGCCATAAAGCCACTCGTGACTCCTTCCTACATCTCGCGGATGACCGAAAATCACCCGACTTCTACCGTACTAAGCAGGGCTAAGCATTGACACGTGCCTAAACCTAATATAGGATTAAGTACGATATCTGGACAAGGACAGGTATAATGCAACAAGTGTTTTCATATAACTCCTACAACTAAATGCATTAAACAATTAAAAGTACTCAAGATTAATTTATAAATCAGTAGGTTCAGCATCTCCTCCGGTATCTTCTGACGGAGCTTCCCCGACGTTGGGTTCTTCTGCTAATTCCTCCGGTTGACTCAGCACCTCCTCCGGTATCGCTTGTTCGAATTCGAGGAGTGTCACCCCCTCCGGTACACCTATTGCATGAGTGCATAATAAATCCCATGAATGCATAATGAAAGATGCAATATGCTCGGAATGAAATGCATTACAACAATTTAACGCTCTATTCAAATCACTTCAAAAGAGTAGGTGCAAATTTCCTCTCCGGTAGAGAAGTACTCACCTAATCTACTTAACCTAAGATAAAGCTGCTCATCCTCAGTTAAGGCCCTAACACCTAACAATTACAAAAGTAGCATGTCTTAGGATATCACACCATATCAATCAGCAAAACACCACAGTAAGCATTCTGGACAGCAGCTACTTGTTTTTATCAGAACTGGAGATTTACAATTCCAACAGATATGATCTAAGACAATCTGGAAAGCCTAAGAAATGCACTACAATTCATTTTCAGACCTCAACTCCAAACTCCTAAGTTTTCCATGTCAAACTTCACAAGTTCCAGAATCTGTCCTCTCAAAACAGAGAGTAGCAGATTTTGAACTGCCACTTTAAACAACAGTAACTCTCAAACTACTAAGCCAAATGCTTCCAAATTTTGACACAAGCTAGTTCATCAAGTTTACTCCAACTTTGGTATTTACAAGTTTTCCAGCAACCAATTTTATCAAAGCCAAATTTAGAATTACTACTAGCTGTCCAGAAAACCTAAAATTACAAAGGTTAAACATTTATTGATGTGGCCAAAGACCGTTAAAACCAAACTAAGATTTCCAAAAGTTCACATGGGGTATAACAACACCAGAAAGTAGGGTGTGACTACCTAGAACATTTATTTATACTCATTTCTTATTTTACTTAATTAATTAGGTGGAATTTTAAACATATATGTAAACTGCTCCTAAAATTCTACAAAAATTACAGGGGACTCTCTGACCCAAAAAGAGACCACAGTAAAAATTTGAATAAGTTTTATTCACAGAAATTCTCTATACAAAATTCACCAGTCAAAAAGGCTGATTTTTGTATAATTAATAAATCATATTGAAAAGTATCAAACAACAGATTTCATTTTTTTTAGACACTCTAGGGTACCAAGACATTCTCCAAAAAGTTACAAGAACATTGCACATGTAGAAAAATTACAAAAATTCCTTCAATTATCTCCTAGAATAAAATGATAGCCTTATAACTTGGAAATTACTTAAGCACTGATGCCCAAATTTTTACCAGAGCTAGGGCTAGCATAGAGTAACCTACCCACCAAAATTTCATGATTTATGGAACACTACAGCTCAAGTTATAAATTTAACAAATTTGCATGCATTCCAAAACACATTTAAAGGATTTATTAAATTCTTACAGAATTTAAACATCTCATGCCAGATCCATATTTTTCTAAAATACTACACATCATGTAGACCCTAACAAAATTTATCTCATGATTTTTGGATCATTAAAACCCTAGATTTATATTTTTCCAACTTGTACAAAAATCAGTGACAAAATAATAAAAATGAATTTCATTTCGGATGAACTGGGCCGGCCCGGAAAACTCGGCCCACACACTCGCGCGCGCGCGGCCCGCTCAGCGCCCCCGCCCGCGCGCGACACTGACGGGCGGGCCCCCGCAGTCAGTGACCGGAGGCAGGGGAGGCGGAGACCCGCGAGCTCCGACGAGCTCGAGCTCGCCGGAGAAGAGCTCGCTCGGCCAATCGAACACCGCCTCGTGTTCTCCGTCACCCGGTGCGTCGATTGGTGCTCGTGGAATGGATGGGGATGGGGTGGAAGGGGCTTGTCACTGCGAGCGGCGGCCGGTGATGTCCGGTGGCGGCGCACCATCGCCGGTGAGGATGTACGGTGCAGTCTAGGCTCGGTACGAGCTTCACCGAAGCTAGGCGGATCCATTTTGATAGGAATGGAGGATGGAGAGAGACCCGAAGCACCCCGACCACAGTGAGGTCCCATGGCGGGCTCCGGCGACCTCTCGGAGACGGGGAAGAAAGCAATGCGGCTCACCTTAAGTCAAATCGCGGGCTTTGGTGGGTCAAGGGGATGGAGGGTGGTGAGGCGGAGGGAGTGGCGAGGTCTGGTGGCCGGTGATGCGGTGTAGCTCGCGCTTGAGCTCGCCGGAGAAGAACAGCAATGGCGGCTCGGTTTCGGTGTTTTTGCAACTGGAAGAGAGGGGGCGGAGGAATGGAGGCCGGCTCGCGCGTCGTGGCGTCTTGAAGGCGTCGCGGCCTGACTGGTGGGGCCAGGGCCGGCGTACGGGCGCCACCGCGCCTCCACGCGTCGGCGTTGCCCTGTGGCCGGTCGGCCACTGACGAAACTGAATCGCAGTTCATTGACGCCATCGGTAGTGACTGACAGAGTGATTTCGAACGTAATTAACTTCTAAACCAGCCTATTTCAGTCCAAGGTGGCAACATCAAGTTTGTAGAGCTACGTTAGGTCAACAACTTTGTCAATTGGTGTTTGGGCTGGTTCAGCCTATATTTCAAACTACATGGCCTCAAAGTAGTGCTTGATGAAACTGAAACCGGGGTTCAGTTAACGATGCCGACTGACAGCCTAAGTTCATGACACGATATCTCTTGAACCATTGAGAACTAGGCTTGGGTGATGTTGACAAAGTTGCAGGGTTACATGTGATCTACAAGTTTGTCAATATGAGTGAAAGCTGGTTTGGCCTGGTTTGCAAACTAAAAGCTCCTAAAGTAGGCATCAGTAAAACTGTAGGGTCAGATTCCAGACTTAGAAAAATTCTAAGTCTTGGAGCTACCTCTCTAACTGACTTGTGGGCCACTTTTGAGCATGTTAGGGTCAATTTCATGAGATGGTCATATTGAGACTTTTGTTCCCCATGAATTTCTTTACAACTTTGCTTAAGGGTGCTCTTCCATGCAAGGTCTCTAAATTAGACTTTTTAATTGGTCAAACTAGAGCCTTCTAGGGTCAAATGGTGGTCAAACTTCTCTTTGAGGGCAAATTTGTAATTTTGGTCAACATGAACCTTGTTCCAAATGTTACCCTAAGTATAACTAAGGTGTTGTAGGTCATGATTGGCTACCTTACCTTTTTGTTACACCAACTATCAAATACTTCATGAAATAAATCAAACAAACCCTAGAACAATCACATGTGTTGCATCACATAAAATAACAAACATGAATGATGCATGCTTATGCTTATGCAAATGCAAATGCAATGCAATTAAGGACTAAACACTTGAAGTGTTACAGCCCTCCCCCCTTATAAAAATCTCGTCCCGAGATTTGGAAAGCGTACCATTTTTCATAGAATTCTTTATAACCATCCCGCAAATAATCCTCCCGTTCCCACGTAGCATCACTCTCACTTCCCTGATTACTCCACATCACTTTGTACCACTTAACCACTTTACTTCTAGTTACTCGTTCCTGAGTATCGATCACTCGGACTGGCTTTTCTTCATAGGTTAGGTCGGATTCCAGCCTGATATCACCTAAAGGAACTTGTTCCTCAGGAACTCGAAGACACTTTTTAAGCTGAGATACATGGAAAACGTTGAATATGGCTCTCATCTCAGGAGGCAACTGGATTTTGTACGCAACAGCTCCACTCTTGCCTATGATCTGGAAAGGACCCACGTATCTTGGTGCAAGTTTCCGCTTAACACCAAAACGTTGGACACTCTTCATTGGAGAAACTTTCAAATAAACGAAGTCTCCAACTTCAAATTCGAGTGGTTTTCTACGATGATCCGCATAGCTTTTCTGTCTCGCTTGTGCTGCAGCCATGTGTTTCTGGATGGTACGGACTTGTTCCTCGGCTTCCTGGACAAAATCAATGCCATAATACCTTCTTTCCCCAGCTTCTACCCAGTTTAGTGGAGTTCGACACTTTCGACCGTACAAAGCTTCGAATGGGGCCGTCTTAATACTCTCTTGATAACTGTTATTGTACGAGAATTCGGCTAAAGGTAACCATTTTTCCCAAGAACCCTTGGATGAAATGACACATGCTCGCAACAGATCTTCCAAGATTTGGTTAACTCGTTCTGTCTGACCCGATGTCTGGGGGTGATAAGCAGAGCTTCTCACTAACTTGGTTCCCAGAAGGTGATGCAAATGCTCCCAAAAGCGAGCAGTGAACTGGGGACCACGGTCAGAAACGATAGTACGAGGTATCCCATGGAGCCGGACTATCTGATTGAAGTACAACTCCGCATAGTCAGTGGGACGATAGTCCACTCTAACTGGAATGAAATGAGCTGATTTGGTCAAACGATCCACAATTACCCAAATAGAGTTATGATTTTTGACAGTAGGAGGAAGTCCGACAATGAAATCCATACTTATCTCTTCCCATTTCCAGCCTGGAATGGAAAGTGGCTGAAGTAGCCCAGCTTTCATGTGCACAGCTTTAACTCTGCAACAGGTGTCACATCTAGCAACATATGCAGCTATCTCTTTCCGCATCTTGGTCCACCAATAAAGTGGCTTCAAATCATAATACATCTTATTACTACCAGGATGGATGGACAACTTGGACGAATGTGCTTCGGACAGGATCTGATCTCTAAGCTCTCGGTCTTTAGGTACCACTAACCTATCCTTAAACCACAGCACACCTTCGTCATCTAACCTGAAATGCTTAGTCTCTCCTTCATTCATCTTCCGTTTTATGTGAAAGATACCCGGATCAGTCTTTTGGAGCTCAATGATTCTATTTCTAAGAGTACCACTGGCAGTGATGTTGTACAAGACTGCCGGATGTAACAGGCGAGATCGGTGAAAATCAGTTTCAATTAAGGAATGGCAATGAGACTTACGGCTTAAAGCGTCTGCAACCACATTTGCCTTGCCTAGGTGATAGTGTACTTGAAGATTATAATCTTTAATCAACTCGAGCCATCTTCTCTAACGCATATTTAGCTCGGGTTGGGTGAAGATGTATTTGAGGCTTTTGTGGTCTGTATAGATATTGCAGACATTGCCCAGCAGATAATGCCGCCATACCTTCAAAGCATGAACAACTGCGGCCAGTTCTAAGTCATGCGTTGGATAATTCACCTCATGCTTCCGAAGTTGTCGGGAAGTATATGCAATTACTCGGCCTTCCTGCATCAACACACCTCCCAAACCTATGCCTAAGGCATCACAATAAACATCAAATGGTTTCTCGATATCCGGTTGTGCCAAAACTGGAGCTGAGGTTAGGAGGGTTCGCAGTTGGTGAAAAGCCGCATCACACTCAGGAGTCCAGACAAACCTGGTGTCTTTCTGCAGCAACCGAGTCATTGGCTTGGCTATTTTGGAGAAATCCGGGATGAAGCGACGATAATAGCCAGCCAAACCAAGAAAACTTCGGACCTCGTGAACCGAGATAGGAGCCTTCCAGTTCAGTACTTCCTGTACCTTGGCGGGGTCCACCATAATTCCTCCATCGGACAACACATGCCCAAGGAAAGGTACTTCACGAAGCCAGAATTCGCACTTACTGAACTTCGCATAAAGTTGATGTTCACGCAGTCTTATGAGGACTATACGCAGATGTTCAGCGTGATCCTCCTCATTCACAGAATATACCAAGATGTCATCAATAAATACCACCACAAACTTGTCCAATTCAGGCATAAACACCGAATTCATCAAGTACATGAAGTGTGCGGGGGCATTTGTCAAGCCGAAAGACATAACAAGATACTCATAAAGACCGTATCTGGTAGAAAAGGCTGTCTTTGGAACATCTTCCGGGCGGATTTTAATTTGATGGTAGCCAGATCTTAGATCGATCTTGGAGAAAACTTTAGCTTTAGACAACTGATCGAACAAGATGTCGATACGCGGTAGAGGATACTTATTCTTAACAGTGACCGCATTCAGAGGTCTATAGTCCACGCACTTCCGCAAGGTTTGATCCTTCTTCTTTACAAAGATAGCAGGGCATCCCCACGGAGACGAGCTAGGACGAATTAACCCCTTCTTTAACATATCATTCAACTGCACCTTAAGTTCAGCTAACTCATTTGGAGGCATCCTATAGGGTCTCCTAGAGATGGGTGCGGTGCCAGGCAACAACTCGATTTTAAACTCCACATCCCGATCCGGAGGGAGTCCCGGCAAATCATCGGGAAAAACGTCCGGAAATTCATTTACTACGGAAATTTCAGCCAACGCCTTTGCTTGCACAGCATGAATTTCCCCCGACAATTCAACCTTTCTGGGAAGTTGTACTAGAAAACCCTTTTGATCTGTAGGATCTCTGAGCATAACTACCCGAGCAGATGTGTCAATGAGTACCCCATTCTGACTCATCCAATTCATGCCCAAGATAACATCTATGTCTAAACCAGGTAAAACCAATAGGGCAAGCGAATAACTTCGCCCTTCTATCTCAAACTTAAGGTTCCCCACTACTTTGTTTGTGGAAATATTCCCACTTGCAGCACTAATACAATAACCCACACCTTCAATAGTATGCAACTTGTGTGCAAATTTGGATGCAAACTTAGGACTGATAAAGGAATGCGAAGCACCTGAATCAAAAAGTACCACTGCAGGATGTTGGTCAACTAGGAACTTACCAGCAGTGACAACCTCTCCAGATGGGATTTCCTCAATACTGTTATAATGAGCGTGCCCTTGACGGCCACCTGGGTTGACATTCTTCTTGGGGTAAGGACAGTTCCTGGACCAATGGCCTGGCTTGTTGCAGTTCTAGCAAGGCATGTTGCTAGGGGGGACACTGGAGCTACCTTGGCCCGCATTACTCTTTGGCAGAGCCACTGTATATGCCTTACGAAACCCAGTCTTCATTGGCACCTTCTTTTGTGGAGGACGGAACTTAGCATTTGTGGTAGGAGGGCGAGGAGGAGCCCTCGGGGCAGCTGGAGCTCGAGACTGTGAAACACTCGCCTCAATGGCCCTTTTGCGGCCCTTCGAGGCAGAATAGATAGCATTGTTGTTCTCTTGAGTCAGAGCATCACTGATGAAATCATTGAAAGTAGTACATTTGCTAGTGCCCATAGTTTTCATCAGTTTTGGGCCGAGGCCCCTTTTGAAGCTAGCAATCTTTTTGGCATCGATATCCACAAACTCTGTGGCATACCTTGCCAGGTTGTTGAAGGACTGCAAGTATTCAGTCAGGCTTTTGTTTCCTTGCGATAGCCTCATAAACTCTGTGTGCTTGATTGCCATAAGACCGGGAGGGATATAATTTCCCCAGAATGCCGCCTTAAACTGATCCCAAGCAATCGGGACATTGGCAGGCAGTGTGGAATGATAGTGGCTCCACCAAATGCCCGCCGGACCATGCAACTGATGGGAAGCATACTCAGTTTTCAGCTCATCAGTTAGGCGTAGCAGACGAAACTTTTGTTCAATGGTATTCAACCACTCGTCAGCCTGCAGTGGTTCTTCCGCTTCCTTGAAGAGCGGGGGCTTTGTATCCAGAAAGTCCTTGAAATCGCTGTACTGATTTGGCTCTGGGCCCTGGCGGCCATGACGAGCCTCTCGATTAGCCAGTTGGCGCATGGCGTCAGCCAACATACGCTGCCCCTTAACCACTGATTGCATCAACTCGGCCGGAGTAGGTGGTGGCGGAGGGGGCGGCTGTTCCTCCTCCTCATTTCCACAACCCCGGCGTAGATTGTACGACATCTACAAAATGCATAGCCAATGAGCACTGACGATGTGGGAAATTTGTAGATGAATTATTGCGAAATGTCAATCTGACTGTATGAATAGATTTCTCATAATAATTAAGGCACAATAATTCATCACAACCGCACAATCCATTCTAGCGCATCATTTGACGAGATCATACTTGGTAATCCAACAAGATGCTCTTTGATAAAGGCTCACTCACAGGGAGCACAACGGTTACTGGACCGTTTACGTTGCTATCTACATGATTTTTGACCTTTTGCATGGTACTTGGATTCGATCTCAAGATTTTTAGTTGACTGTGAAAGGCTACTTCAAACTGACAACAAAGAGACTTCTCAATGAAGAGTTCCATGGTGGATCATGACTAGCCACCTCGATACCTGCGCGTGCCAAGCAGCACAGCCTTATGTCGCGCGCCATAGGAGGCCCTCGGTTTCGTCGCGGCACCGAAGGGTGCTAATCGTGACACCATCATCGAATGCAACATAATAAGACATCAAGTTGTGATCGAAATTAACAGGTTCAAACTACATTCAGGAAACATACGGTTCAACCTTACATCCCAAAGTCAAGTTATTACAAGGCCTCACTCCTTCACAGGGAGGGCACAAAAGACGATCCTAACATTATAGGCACGTGATGACTACTCTAAGCATCATCCTCCGAGTCAGTTTCAAGGATCTCCCCGCCGTCCTCATCACTGACAGGCTCTAACTCCTCGTCTTCTTCTTCTTCGGGCTCTTCCTCTAGTGCTTCTGTAGGTGGGGCATCCTGTGGTCCATCAACCTCTACTTCATCATCATCCTCAGCCATGAAGATTCCTGATCCCATATCTTCATCTACATTGTTGTTTCTAGGTAGCAGGGGATTAAGCTGGTTATTCAGGCGGTGCACTTCTTCATGAAGGTTGTCATTGTATTCTTCAGCATTTTCTAACTGTTGCTCGAGCTCAAACTGGCGAGCTCTCAGAACGTTCTCCTCATGCCAGGCTTCATCCCTCTGGTTCATGACATGGACCAGCATGCGTTGACAGTTGCGGTTTGCTACTGTCAATCTCTGGACTGCAAGGGTTTCCTGGTCACGATCACGAATCACTTGCTCCAGTTGCTGACGCGCTGCATTCCTGGCAGCAGTCACTTCAGCCAACTCTGCCCTCAGCCTTTCCACCTCAGTAGGCTCAGGGCGGGGCTCACGTGGAGCGAGCTGGTGACGCGGTGCCCTGCCCCCAGTGGATTTACGAGCGGTCCTCTTGGTACGTGCCATCTGTAGCAACAGATAAGATACGACTTAAAGTGAGGATCATTTAGGGGATACGAAATTTACTTTAGTCGGGAGTACTGAAATTTTTAAGGAGGGAGTAAATGATATGTATGATATAATTAAACATGATGCATGCACGTTTCGTATGCCCTCTCACCTTAGTAGAAACCTAAAGGGCTAACGCTAAGCGGTGGCATACATACGTTCTCTCATATAAGCGAAACTATCGGTCTACTCGTTACGCTGTTAGTGTACCTGCAGAAAATTTCATTACAGCCCAACAATTCCCAAAATCTCATACAAGAAAGCAGTAACTAAATACTTCCCATATACACATCCCCGGATGTATATATTTCAGTATCAAAGCTACCCGATTGATAGATGCCCATAATTAAGTGCTTTTACATAGTTACATGGTTTAAACATGTAAAGATGTAAGTCACCAAAACTACTCTCCCCTAGACCGCCGGTTGGACGATCATGCTCTCACAACTCACACTTACCAGAGCGTCGAGGTAATTGATCCATACATTAAAACCCAAGTGGATGGCATCCATACAATATCACGACGTATGGACGACGAAACAGAAACAAACAAGGCCCCCAAGTTAGTCTTTATAATAAGCCACCTAAGAGTCCTTATTTGGGCTAAGGGATGTGATCACTGGCATACCTATAAAATAATTTTTAGAGTTTAACCCTTTTCGCAAACAAATACTTTTGTTTTTAATTACTCGTAAGATGTGTTTAATGTTGAATTATGCTCCGATACCAGCTGTAACAGAACCGACCAAATTATAAGAGCACAAGTACGAAAACAAGCACCGAAGCGCTCAAATTTTCAAACTTGAGCCCATATAATCCCGGTAGTCAATCGAAATCACGAAGGATCTCAAACCAAACTGCTTACAACCAGGATCGCATCATTCAACATACACATCGTACGTTACATTTCACAAGTAGTTCCAAAATAAGTTTACACCACGGAGTAGCAATTATTACAAACCAAGTTTGAAAGTAGCAGAAGCATAACACACACACTAGTTAATTAAATACTGCCAGTCTGGATGATCGACATCCCGCAAAAGCATGAGGAAAGTACATAAAGATGATCACGCCCTTGTGATCTAGTCATCATCACCCGTAGGGTGGAGACACGTCTTGCAGAATCCCTGATAAAGCATGTCATCTGCAACAGGAGGGAATAAACCCTGAGTACTGGAATGTACTCAGCTAGACTTACCCGTCAAAAACCAGAAATAAAATAACACCAAGGATTATGCAAGGCTTACACAAGAGGCTAGCTGACACCACATTTTGCATAAAGGCATAAGTAGTTGAAACTCTTATAAACTGTACTAGCAGTTATTTTTAGCATTTACCTGTCATCTATCTTAGCACCTGTACTAAACATGCACTTGATTATAATCAAACAATTATCATCATTATATCTAGAGCAGGTATGAATTGTGGCAATCATTGTATCATTCCCTTAACCACCGGTTCATTTAATGAGATCTACGTTGCCGCTGCTCAAGTCAAGTGCTCACTAACCAGGAGCGACGGCGATTCGAATCGAATTCCTATCCAGCTGGAGGGGTATTTCTAACACTCACCGTGCAGACCCCTGTCAGGGTCGCACAGGCCACCTTTTCATATGATTCAGGAATCGCGGGTCCGAATGATGTCGCGACCCCAAGGGCGACACTCTGCCAGGTGATAGGGACTCTAACCCCCCCTTGGTCTCACGCCAATGTCCCCAAGCACATCCTTTCTCTCCTCCAAGAAGCAACCTACCATTCGATTCCCGGGCTGAACCACATTACTCGGCTTCGCAGTCGGAACGACTTATCCGGCCAACTAAGTGTTAGACTGCGTTCAACATGACTCAAGGACGTACAGCGAATCGGTCCTTAAACGACTCAGACGGGCATAGCTCCACACCCAAGACGTGAAGTGTCTTGCGGCTGTACTATCGAACTCCCGCCCGGTCTAAATTTCATTTTTAAGCATGGTTCCATCCACGATAGCCATAAAGCCACTCGTGACTCCTTCCTACATCTCGCGGATGACCGGAAATCACCCGACTTCTACCGTACTAAGCAGGGCTAAGCATTGACACGTGCCTAAACCTAATATAGGATTAAGTACGATATCTGGACAAGGACAGGTATAATGTAACAAGTGTTTTCATATAACTCCTACAACTTAATGCAGTAAACAATTAAAATACTCAAGATTAATTTATAAAACGATGGGTTCAGCATGCACTGGGGCTTGCCTTTCAGAAAGGTTGCGGGTCTGTGGTTCGGACACTCGGGTAGATCTTCTGACGGAGCTTCCCCGACGTTGGGTTCTTCTGCTAATTCCTCCGGTTGACTCAGCACCTCCTCCGGTATCGCTTGTTCGAATTCGAGGAGTGTCACCCCCTCCGGTACACCTATTGCATGAGTGCATAATAAATCCCATGAATGCATAATGAAAGATGCAATATGCTCGGAATGAAATGCATTACAACAATTTAACGCTCTATTCAAATCACTTCAAAAGAGTAGGTGCAAATTTCCTCTCCGGTAGAGAAGTACTCACCTAATCTACTTAACCTAAGATAAAGCTGCTCATCCTCAGTTAAGGCCCTAACACCTAACAATTACAAAAGTAGCATGTCTTAGGATATCACACCATATCAATCAGTAAAACACCACAGTAAGCATTCTGGACAGCAGCTACTTGTTTTTATCACAACTGGAGATTTACAATTCCAACAGATATGATCTAAGACAATCTGGAAAGCCTAAGAAATGCACTACAATTCATTTTCAGACCTCAACTCCAAACTCCTAAGTTTTCCATGTCAAACTTCACAAGTTCCAGAATCTGTCCTCTCAAAACAGAGAGTAGCAGATTTTGAACTGCCACTTTAAACAACAGTAACTCTCAAACTACTAAGCCAAATGCTTCCAAATTTTGACACAAGCTAGTTCATCAAGTTTACTCCAACTTTGGTATTTACAAGTTTTCCAGCAACCAATTTTATCAAAGCCAAATTTAGAATTACTACTAGCTGTCCAGAAAACCTAAAATTACAAAGGTTAAACATTTATTGATGTGGCCAAAGACCCTTAAAACCAAACTAAGATTTCCAAAAGTTCACATGGGGTATAACAACACCAGAAAGTAGGGTGTGACTACCTAGAACATTTATTTATACTCATTTCTTATTTTACTTAATTAATTAGGTGGAATTTTAAACATATATGTAAACTGCTCCTAAAATTCTACAAAAATTACAGGGGACTCTCTGACCCAAAAAGAGACCACAGTAAAAATTTGAACAAGTTTTATTCACAGAAATTCTCTATACAAAATTCACCAGTCAAAAAGGCTGATTTTTGTATAATTAATAAATCATATTGAAAAGTATCAAACAACAGATTTCATATTTTTTTAGACACTCTAGGGTACCAAGACATTCTCCAAAAAGTTACAAGAACATTGCACATGTACAAAAATTACAAAAATTCCTTCAATTATCTCCTAGAATAAAATGATAGCCTTATAACTTGGAAATTACTTAAGCACTGAGGCCCAAATTTTTACCAGAGCTAGGGCTAGCATAGAGTAACCTACCCACCAAAATTTCATGATTTATGGAACACTACAGCTCAAGTTATAAATTTAACAAATTTGCATGCATTCCAAAACACATTTAAAGGATTTATTAAATTCTTACAGAATTTAAACATCTCATGCCAGATCCTTATTTTTCTAAAATACTACACATCATGTAGACCCTAACAAAATTTATCTCATGATTTTTGGATCATTAAAACCCTAGATCTATATTTTTCCAACTTGTACAAAAATCAGTGACAAAATAATAAAAATGAATTTCATTTCGGATGAACTGGGCCGGCCCGGAAAACTCGGCCCACACACTCGCGCGCGCGCGGCCCGCTCAGCGCCCCCGCCCGCGCGCGACACTGATGGGTGGGCCCCCGCGATCAGTGACCGGAGGCAGGGGAGGCGGAGACCCACGAGCTCCGACGAGCTCGAGCTCGCCGGAGAAGAGCTCGCTCGGCCAATCGAACACCGCCTCGTGTTCTCCATCACCCGGTGCGTCGATTGGTGCTCGTGGAATGGATGGGGATGGGGTGGAAGGGGCTTGTCACCGCGAGCGAGGGCCGGTGATGTCCGGTGGCGGCGCACCGTCGCCGGTGAGGATGTACGGTGCGGTCTAGGCTCGGTACGAGCTTCACCGAAGCTAGGCAGATCCATTTTGATAGGAATGGAGGATGGAGAGAGACCCGAAGCACCCCGACCACGGTGAGGTCCCATGGCGGGCTCCGGCGACCTCTCGGAGATGGGGAAGAAAGCAATGCGGCTCACCTTGAGTCAAATCGCGGGCTTCGGTGGGTCAAGGGGATGGAGGGTGGTGAGGCGGAGGGAGTGGCGAGGTCTGGCGGCCGGTGATGCGGTGTAGCTCACGCTTGAGCTCGCCGGAGAAGAACAGCAATGGCGGCTCAGTTTCGGTGTTTTTGCAACTGGAAGAGAGGGGGCGGAGGAATGGAGGCCGGCTCGCGCGTCGTGGCGTCTTGAAGGCGTCGCGGCCTGACTGGTGGGGCCAAGGCTGGCGTACGGGCGCCACCACGCCTCCACGCGTCGGCGTTGCCCTGTGGCCGGTCGGCCACTAACGAAACTGAATCGCAGTTCATTGACGCCATCGGTAGTGACTGACAGAGTGATTTCGAACGTGATTAACTTCTAAACCAGCCTATTTCAGTCCAAGGTGGCAACATCAAGTTTGTAGAGCTACGTTAGGTCAACAACTTTGTCAATTGGTGTTTGGGCTGGTTCAGCCTATATTTCAAACTACATGGCCTCAAAGTAGTGCTTGATGAAACTGAAACCGGGGTTCAGTTAACGATGCCGACTGACAGCCTAAGTTCATGACACGATATCTCTTGAACCATTGAGAACCAGGCTTGGGTGATGTTGACAAAGTTGTAGGGTTACATGTGATCTACAAGTTTGTCAATATGAGTGAAAGCTGGTTTGGCCTGGTTTGCAAACTAAAAGCTCCTAAAGTAGGCATCAGTAAAACTGTAGGGTCAGATTCCAGACTTAGAAAAATTCTAAGTCTTGGAGCTACCTCTCTAACTGACTTGTGGGCCACTTTTGAGCATGTTAGGGTCAATTTCATGAGATGGTCATATTGAGACTTTTGTTCCCCATGAATTTCTTTACAACTTTGCTTAAGGGTGCTCTTTCATGCAAGGTCTCTAAATTAGACTTTTTAATTGGTCAAACTAGAGCCTTCTAGGGTCAAATGGTGGTCAAACTTCTCTTGGAGGGCAAATTTGTAATTTTGGTCAACATGAACCTTGTTCCAAATGTTACCCTAAGTATAACTAAGGTGTTGTAGGTCATGATTGGCTACCTTACCTTTTTGTTACACCAACTATCAAATACTTCATGAAATAAATCAAACAAACCCTAGAACAATCACATGTGTTGCATCACATAAAATAACAAACATGAATGATGCATGCTTATGCTTATGCAAATGCAAATGCAATGCAATTAAGGACTAAACACTTGAAGTGTTACAGTCTGGACTCCTGAGTGTGATGCAGCTTTTCACCAATTGCGAACCCTCCTAACCTCAGCTCCGGTTTTGGCACAACCGGATATCGAGAAACCATTTGATGTTTATTGTGATGCCTCAGGCATAGGTTTGGGAGGTGTGTTGATGCAGGAAGGCTGAGTAATTGCATATACCTCTTGACAACTTCGGAAGCATGAGGCGAATTATCCAACGCATGACTTAGAACTCGCCGCAGTTGTTCATGCTTTGAAAGACTGGCGACACTATCTGTTGGGCAATGTTTGCAATATCTACACAGACCACAAAAGCCTCAAATACATCTTCACCCAACCCGAGTTAAATATGCGTCAACGAAGATGGCTCGAGTTGATTAAGGATTATAACCTTCAAGTGCACTATCATCCTGGCAAGGCAAATGTGGTTGCGGATGCTTTAAGCCGTAAGTCTCATTGCCACTCCTTAGTTGAAACTGATTTCCATTGATCTCGCCTTCTACATCCAGCAGTCTTGTACAACATCACTGTCAGTTGTACTCTCAAAAGCAGAATTATTGAGCTCCAAAAGACTGACACTGGTATATTCCACATCAAGCGTAAGATGAAAGAGCAAGAAACTACACAATTCAGGATAGATGAAGAGGGTGTACTATGGTTCAAGGATAGGTTAGTTGTGCCTAAGGACCGAGATCTTAGAAATGATATTATGTCTGAAGCACACTCCTCTAAGTTGTCCATCCATCCTGGTAGCAATAAGATGTATTATGATTTAAAGCCATACTATTGGTGGACCAAAATGCGGAAGGAGATAGCTGCATATGTGGCCAGGTGACACCTGCTGTAGAGTTAAAGCTGTGCACATGAAAGCTGGGTTGCTTCAACCACTTTCTATCCCAGGTTGGAAATGGGAAGAGATAAGTATGGATTTCATTGTCGGTCTTCCTCCTACTATCAAAAATCATAACTCCATCTGGGTAATTGTGGATCGTTTGACCAAATCAGCTCATTTCATTCCAGTTAGAGTGGACTATCGTCCCACTGACTATGCTGAGTTGTACTTCAATCAGATCGTCCGGCTTCATGGGATACCTCGTACTATCATATCTGACCGTGGTCCCTAGTTCACCGCTCGCTTTTGGGAGCACTTGCATCACCTTCTGGGAACCAAGTTAGTGAGAAGCTCTGCTTATCACCCCCAGACGTCTGGTCAGACGGAACGGGTTAACCAAATCTTGGAAGATCTGTTGCGGGCGTGTGTCATTTCATCCAAGGGTTCTTGGGAAAAATGGTTACCTCTAGCCGAGTTTTCGTATAATAATAGTTATCAAGAGAGTATTAAGATGGCTCCATTCGAAGCTTTGTACGGTCGTAAGTGTAGAACCCCACTAAATTGGGTAGAAGCTGGTGAAAGGAGATTTTATGGTATTGCTTTTGTTGAGGAAGCTGAGGAACAAGTCCGTACCATCCAAAAACATGTGGCTACAGCCCAAGCTAGATAGAAAAGTTATGCTGATCGTCGTAGAAAACCACTCGAGTTTGAAGTTGGAGACTTCGTGTACCTGAAAGTTTCTCCAATGAAAAGTGTCCAACGCTTTGGTGTTAAGCGGAAACTTGCGTCGAGATACGTGGGTCCTTTCCAGATCATAGGCAAGAGTGGAGCTGTTGCGTATAAAATCAAGTTACCTCCAGAAATGAGTGCCATATTCAACGTCTTCCATGTATCTCAGCTCAAAAAGTGTCTTCGAGTTCCTGAGGAAAGAGTCCCTTTAGGAGATATCAGGCTGGAATCCGATCTAACTTACGAAGAAAAGCCAGTCCGAGTGATCGATACTCAGGAACGAGTGACTAGAAGCAAAGTGGTTAAGTGGTATAAAGTGATGTGGAGTAATCAGGGTAGTGAAAGTGACGCTACATGGGAACGGGAGGACTATATTGTGGGATGGTTATAAGGAATTCTATGAAAAATGGTACGCTTTCCAAATCTCGGGACGAGATTTTTATAAGGGGGGAGGGCTGTAACACCCCAGGTGTTTAGCTCCTTAATTGCATTGCATTTGCATGAGCATAAGCAAGCATCATTCATTTCATGCATAAGCTTATAATATGTTTATATTTCATGTGAAGTAAAAAGTGAGTAGTGTGCAACACACAAGTACCTTATGTGCAATTTCCTTTGTGAGATATGTCAACCACTTTAGTGTAACATAATTAGCAAGTGTTGTGCAACACACTCATGCAACATGTGCAACATGAGTTTGCAACATTTGGGTAAAAGTGTTGAATTACTTGTGCCAAAGTATGTGACACTAGGAATTTTGTGCAACCAATATGTAGGGTGGCTAATTAGGTCTTATAACACCTTAATTACATTTAGGGTAAGTAGTGGAGCAATGTTCATGTTGACCAAAATTACCAAATTGCCCTTCCAAATGTTGTTGACTAAGTTGGACCCCTAGAGTGATCTGGTTTGACCAATTAAAAAGTCCAATTTAGAGATCTTGAATGGAGGAGTACCCTTAAGCAAAGTTGTAGAGAATTTCATAAGGAACAAAAGTTCTAATATGGCCATCTCATGAAAATGATCAGAACATGCTCAAAAATGGCCCACAAGTCAGTATTAGGGGCTGTTTTGGGACTTAGCAAATTTTGCTAAGTGTTGAGCTGAAAACCGTTTCACAGTACCTCACTTTAGCAACTTGTAACTCACAAACTAGGCCAAACCAGTCCTGGAGCCAATTGACAAGTTGTTGTCCACACATAGCTCTACAACATTGTCAATATCACCATCACCTAGTTCTAAATGGTTTAGGAGATATGGTGTCTAGAAAATCGGGTTTCAGTCGGCTTAGTGACTGAAACTAAGTTTCAGTTTTAAGGGGCACCACTTTGGAGCCTTGTAGTTTCAAATCCCGGCCGAACCAGTCCAAACTCCAATTGACAAACTTGTAGTCCTCTTGTAGCTCTACAACATTGCCAACATCACCCACGTCTGGTTCTCACTGGTTTGGGAGTTAATCGTCGACGAAGTTGCTCTGTCAATCGAACGAGGATGACCTCCATTCAGTAAACGGCGACGCCATGCAGCCGGACAGCCGGCTCGCGTCGTGGCGCTCAGGCAGAGCCCGGTGGCCGCGTGGCGCGTGCGTGCTGCTGTCGTCTCCACGTCGCGAGCTCACGCGCGGGAGTGAAGTGGGAGTCGACACCTCCATCCCCAGCACTCACGCCACTCCCTCCTCCATTCCCTCGCTCTCTGGTCCGACGAGCAGTGCCACTCCGACCCCGCCGCGGCCAGGCGAGCTCACCACCGCACGGTAGCCTACCTAACTTCACCCACAGCTCCGCCTTAGGCTCCCTGACCTTCCCCTACATCGCGCTTGATCCATTTCATAGAGGTGAGGAGGTATTGTCGATTTTCTCTCCACTAGAGCTCACCGGAGTATCGCCGCCGCCACGGTCCACCGTGGCCAGCTCCCCTCCCTCATTCTACTCCTGTCATGAACCTCGTTCTCACCTCCGTAATCTGTGGGGATGCTTGTGGCGAGACCTTACCGGGGGATGCGACCTCGCCGGAGCGGAACACGACGACCACCGTCGTCGCGCTCACCGCCCCGCATCACGGCGCTCCGTGGCCGGGGTGGTTAGGGCCTCTCTCCATCTCCCTTCTCTACCTCAATCAGTCCGCCTAGTTGTAGTGAAGCTCGTACCGAGCTCAGATGTGACCGTGCGGCCTCACCGGTGGCGGCGCACCGTCACCCGAACTTCACCGGCCGCCACTCACGACGGCGAGCCCCTCCCACTCCAACCCGAGCCTTCCTACTTGCACGAAGCAAAGCGTCGCGTGACGGGGAACGCGTGGGTGGGTTCGGTTTTCCGGGCGGGCTCCTCTCCGATGAGCTTGAGCTCGCCGGAGCGCGCGGTTCGCCGCGCCCCTGTCTCTCTCTCTCTGACGGCGGGTCCCGCCTGGCAGACCCACGCGCGCGGGCGGGACGGCCGAGCAGGCCGCGCGCACGTCATGGGCCGCGTCTTTCCGGGCCGGCCCAGTATAAATGAGATCTTTTTCATTTTTATTTATCTTGCTACAGAATTTTGGTTAAGTTTGGAAAATGTAGAGCTAGGGTTTTACTTGCTCAAAAATCATGAGATAAATTTTGTTAGGATCTAAAT
Source organism: Saccharum hybrid cultivar R570 (assembly GCA_038087645.1). Classification (NCBI taxonomy): domain Eukaryota; kingdom Viridiplantae; phylum Streptophyta; class Magnoliopsida; order Poales; family Poaceae; genus Saccharum; species Saccharum hybrid cultivar. The sequence continues at coordinate 3,728,272 of JAQSUU010000270.1, forward strand.
GATGTGTAGTATTTTAGAAAAATATAAATTGGATATGTGATGTTTGTTTTCTAGGGTATTTAAATAGGTCCTTGAAATGTGTTTTAAATCACATGCAAACTTGTTTAAATTACATCTTGAGTTTCATTGTTCCAAAAATTATGAAATTTGGTGAGTAGGCTAATTTATACTTGCTCTAGCTTTGGTAAAAATTTGGGTAGTAGTGCTTAAGTACTTTTCAAGTTATAATGCTATCTTGTTATTCTAGGAAATACTTAAATGAATTTTTGTAATTTTTCTACATGTGCAATGTTCATATAAATTTTTGGAGAATGCCTTGGTACCCTAGATTGTCTAAGAAAATTAAGAAATATGTTGTTTGACACTTTTTACTATGCTTTGTTATTTATACAAAAATCAGCCTTTTGGGCTTGTAAATTTTGTTCAGAGAGTTCCTGTGAATAAATTGAGTTCAAATTTTTACAGTAGCCTCTTTTTGTGTCAGAGAGTCTCCTGTAATTTTTGTAGAATTTTAGGAGCAGTTTACCTATATGTTTGAAATTCCACTTAATTACTTAAGTAAATTAAGAAATGAGTTTAAATAAAAATTCTAGGTGGGCACACCTTACTTTCTGGTGTTTTTGTGACCTTTGTGAACTGGTAGTAGTATTAGTTTGGTCTTAGAGAATGTTTGCCACATCAATAAATATTTAATCTTTGCAATTTTAGGTTTTCTGGACAGCTGATAGTATTTCTAGGTTTGACCTTGGATGAAGGTGGTTGCTGGAAAACTTGTAAATACCAAAGTTGTAGTAAAATTTGTAAATGAGCTTGTGTCAAAATTTGGGAGCATTTGGCTTAGTAGTTTGGGAGTTATTGCTGTTTAAAGTGCCAGTCCAGAATTGACTGCTCTCTGTTTAGAGGGAACAGATTCTGGAACTTTAGAATTTCGATTAGGTAAACTTTGGAATTTAGTGTTGTGATCTGAAAACATTTTGTAGAGCATTTCATAAGCTTTCCAGATTGTCTTAGATCATATCTTTTGGAGTTAGGAATCTTCAGTTATGTTAGAATCTTTGAGCTGCTGTCCAGAATAACTTACTGTGGTAACCTAAATAATGTCACTCTTGTGTTTATTAGGTGTTAGGGCCTTAACCGAAGAAGAACAACTGTATCTTAGGTTGAGTAGCTTAGGTAAGTACTTCTCCACCGGAGAAGAGATTTGCACGTACTAATAAAGTAACTTGAATAGAGTATTTTATTTCTAAAATGCATTTCATTCCGAGCAGGTTGCACCTTTATGCATCCATGATAATTATTGTGCATTCATGCAATAGGTGTGCCGGAGGGGGTAACTCTCCTCGAATTCGAGCCGGTGATTCCGGAGGAAGTCCAGGACCAGCCGGAGCAGCTAGAGGAACCAGCCGGCGACGAAGCTCCTGCCGAAGATCTACCTGAGTGTCCTGACCACCGGCCTTCGTCCTTTCTGAAAGGCAAGCCCCGGTGCATGCTGAACCTACTGATTTATAAATTAATCTTGAGTACTTTTAATTGTTTAATGCATTTAGTTGTAGGAGTTATATGAAAACACTTGTTGCATTATACCTGTCCTTGTCCAGATATCGTACTTAATCCTATATTAGGTTTAGGCACGTGTCAATGCTTAGCCCTGCTTAGTACGGTAGAAGTCGGGTGATTTCCGGTCATCCGCGAGATGTAGGAAGGAGTCACGAGTGACTTTATGGCTATCGTGGATGGAACCATGCTTAAAAATGAAATTGAGACCGGGCGGGAGTTCGATAGTACAGCCGTAAGACACTTCACGTCTTGGGTGTGGAGCTATGCCCGTCTGAGTCGTTTAAGGACCGATTCGCTGTACGTCCTTGAGTCATGTTGAACGCAGTCTAACACTTAGTTGGCCGGATAAGCCGTTCCGACCGCGAAGCCGAGTAATGTGATTCAGGCCGGGAATTGAATGGTAGGTTGCTTCTTGGAGGAGAGAAAGGATGTGCTTGGGGACATTGGCGTGAGACCAAGGGGGGTTAGAGTCCCTATCACCTGGCAGAGTGTCGCCCTTGGGGTCGCGACATTATTCGGACCCGCGATTCCTGAATCATATGAAAAGGTGGCCTGTGCAACCCTGGCAGGGGTCTGCACGGTGAGTGTTAGAAATACCCCTCCAGCTGGATAGGAATTCGATTCGAATCGCCGTCGCTCCCGGTTAGTGAGCACTTGACTTGAGCAGCGGCAACGTAGATCTCATTAAATGAACCGGTGGTTAAGGGAATGATACAATGTTGCCACAATTCATACCTGCTCTGGATATAATGATGATAATTGTTTGATTATAATCAAGTGCATGTTTAGTACAGGTGCTAAGATAGACGACAGGTAAATGCTAAAAATAACTGCTAGTATAGGCTATAAGAGTTTAAATTACTTATGCCTTTATGCAAAATGTTATGTCAACTAGCCTCTTGTGTAAGCCTTGCATAATCCTTGGTGTCATCTTATTTCTGGTTTTCGACGGGTAAGTCTAGCTGAGTACATTCCAGTACTCAGGGTTTATTCCCTCCTGTTGCAGATGATATGCTCTATCAAGGCTTCTGCAAAACTTGTCTCCACCCTGCGGGTGAAGAAGACTAGATCACTGGGGCGTGATCATCTTTTATGTACTTTCCTCATGCTTTTGCGGGTTGTTGATCATCAAGACTGGCAGTAGTTAACAACTGGTGTGTGTTATGCTTCCGCTACTTTATAAACTTGGTTTGTATTAATTGCGACTCCGTGTGTGTGTAAACTTATTTCGGAACTACTTGTGAAATGTAACGTATGATGTTGTATGTTGAATGATGCGATCCTGGTTGTAAGCGAGTTGGTTTGAAATCCTTCGTGGTTTCGATTGACTACCGGGATTATATGGGCTCAAGTTCGAAAATTTGAGCGCTTCGGTGCTTGTTTTTGTACTTGTGCTCTTATAATTTGGTCGGTTCTGTTACACGGGGCACGGAGGATTTCCCCCACACCCTTCCAAGACTTCATGGGGACCTTGTGGACCCGGCTCATGACTCACAGTTTCAGCCACCCCAGACTTGACTTGGGGTGAACCAAGGCTGAATGGTAGAGTGGCATTATCCTAGGCTAGCAAGCAGCCGGAATCAGCCCATTTGACGACGGTCAGCAAGGAAGGCAGATCTTGTGGTTATGTAAAACCTCTGCAGAGTGTATGGTTGATCAATCGATACATGTGCCGACTTGTCGGCTATGGACCTTTCCTGTGTTTCCCTTAAACTAGATAGTGAGATGAGTCCTTCTCTTCTTCCCCCGTGAGAGAGTGTCGGTCATAGCCTGGGGCTACGGGCCTTGAGACAGTGCCAAGAGGGAGTTGGCCTGTCGATTGAGCGATGGTATGGTGATGGTGTGGAGATGGTGGTATGTTGATCCCAAGATCAAAACCTGGCTCAAAAAAGGGAATGGAGTGGAATGTGTGTGGGAATGGTGTTAAAACTTGATCAACTATATTATACACTTGATGTGTTAAAGCATAGGAAACCCCAGCCCTATAGGTTTCTTTTGAATACAACCATGTTGCATCCAATTCCACAAAGCAATGCTCATAGGGTGGGAGTGGCCAGTACAAATCGTACTGATAAATTTTGGCACACAGGTTCTGTTGAGGAGTTTAGCTCTGAGGAGTTTGACGGTTGAGGGGTTCGTGCCTACGCTCGAGTTTGGCGATCTTATCATCAAGCTATTCAAAATGATTGCTACTTTTGTTTCCGCCAATGCGGTGATGTAATAATTTATGTAATTCCGCACTTTATGTACTCTGATATTATCATTGTATGGATGTGATATTTGACTAGAATTTGGGTAATAAGATCTACCATGGTCTTATTACACTTCGACTCTGTGGATTTCCCTTCACGGAAATTGGGGTTGTTTTAGGGATCATGCTTCGCTGTTGGGATTTTTGGGTGAAAGATAGGAATGCCGGAAGTAGCTTTCCCAAACTTTTCATTAAGGATACCATCGGAAGGTTTTTCTTTGAAAAGATTTTCAAGAGGGTAGCCTATAAGAAGATTGAATTCAAGGATGGCATAGATGTGAAAATCCAAGTGAACCTCATTTTTGTCTATATTGTTTGGCATAGCACTAGCAATCCCACAACACTCGAAGATGAGTCCTAATGGACTTTTGAAGAGTTTGTTGGTCGGGACTAGCAGCATGTTGCCCAAAAGATTTTTCGCAAGAAATGATACTAGTCTTGATTGTGGGCTTATGCAGGGCTTCCACGATTGTTCCCCTTAATGAACAAGGCATTATTGTGGAAGGTGAAAGAACTAAATTGCCTTAGAAGAATGTTTCACTTCCATTAAACATTCCTTTGATAGTTCCACTCTGGAGGAAACTTCCTTTATGTGCTTTTCATGCCACAAGAGTTTTGAGGTATTGCCATAATCCTCAAATTTGATAGGGAACTCCGAAGGATGATTAATCTTTCCTTTGGTGTTCGTGGTTTGGGTGACGGTTCATGAGTCAAATCTAAGGATGCTATGGGTTTGGATTTAACTGATGAAGACTCCTTAACACTTGATGTGACTTTTGCTTGGAGGGTTCCATTTCTCATGATGGAGGATGTGTGTCTTTCTTGAAAGTTTTTGAGGAATTTTACTTGCTCCGTTATGGGTTTGTGTGTAAAGCAACCTCTGGCAGTCACGTCTAGGCATAGGTCATCATCTATGTCAAGACCCAAACAAAAGATATGTAGCACTATGTCGCGGGTAAAGACAAGTCTGGGCCTGCCAGTGTTCTAGAACCAGGGGGTGTCTAGAATGGGACAAGTGAATGATGCTACACGTCGGAGCCTCCGATGGCTGTGCAAGGCAGACACAAGATGTATACTGGTTCAGGCCAAACGTCCCTACATCCAGTGCTCACTGCTGCTCGTGTTGCCCTGCACCGGGGTACTTGTAGTAGGGGGTTACAAGCTAGTCGAGAGAGGGATGGCTCCCAGGTCTCTATGAGTGGGTGCATTTGAGTGTTTTTGGGTATGTGCTTAGTACATTGCCATAGCTAGGCATTGTTTTTTCTCGTCTCTCCCCTCCATTGAGGGTCCCTCACTCCCCTTTTATAGTATGCAAAGGGAGGGGTCAGGTTACAATATCTGGATGTACGAAAATAGAAAGAAAAGGCCCTAAGGTGCTCCCTTTTGCTAGCTTTCCTCTTTGTTCGTGCGTTCACACAGTCATTGTTGTGGTGGTTGTCGACAAAACCTGGTCGGCAGTCTACCAAGGGGTATGCCCATGGTAGTAGATTGTCGACAAATAGGTGTGCAAGCCATGAACGAGATGGTGATGCAGAACAACACGCGAGTTTACCCAGGTTCAGGCCATCGTGTGGGTGTAATACCTTACGTCCTACTCTGCTTTGTTATTGCTGTCTCGAACAATGTATTACAAGCTAGATTGCCCTAGAGTATGTTTTGATGATTTTGAGGGGGGTCCCCTGCCCTCCTTATATAGTCTGGGAGGCAGGGTTACATATCTGGAAACTAATCTTAGCCTGTTACAATTTCCATACAGAGCCGGATAAGGATTCCTAATCTAACCGACCAAGACCTTGCTTGATTCCCAAGTCTGGTTTGATGCCTTGCGTGAGACTCCATCCCGATGATCTAGATCACGTGTCGTCATATAATGGACCGGACCGTCAGGTATGGGCCTGCCCATGTCTAGCTGTAAGGGTATAGGGGTTTATACCCCCACAGCTAGTCCCCGAGCACTATGTATTCTATATCGACACACTGTCTTAGTCTTCTTCAACTTGCGAGGTTCGTCTTCACATCACCTTGAAAAGTTAGCTGAGCATGTGCTAGTGTTCCGTCTGGATCAGGAATCAGTAAACCATGATTGTTGATGAAGATTGCAGTTGTCGGTGAAGATTGCATAGTGGTCCAAAAAGAAAAATTTTCTTTCCTGGTGAAGTGTACCCACTTGTATTTATGAGAAGAAATGTAAGTGTGCGTACTTGATGGAAGTAACTTATGAAAAATTCCAGATCATAGGGGCGAAAAATAGAAACAATTCATCGTCAGGTGAAGTGTACCCACTTAGTCCCCGAGCCTAGTAATAGGTGACGTAGGCACGTGATGCCAGGGTCTAAAAAAGAATCCTCAAGAACCAATGATCATTATGCACCGTCAGGTGCATCATATATGATGTAGTCCCCGAGCTTGCTGGAAGACAAAAAATGAGCCTTGTAGCAAGGTCTAAGAATTTCAAGCGACCATCGACTGTATGCAAGCATAGTACATGTAGTCGAGCAAGACAAATCCTGGAGCAGGAAGTGGTATAATAAGTCCCCGAGCTTGAAGGTCTAACAAATAGTCCTCAAGCTTGGAGGTCTAGCAAAGAGTCCCCGAGCATGGAGGTCTAGCGTCATGTCCCCGAGCTCGGAGGTCTGGCGATGAGTCCCCGAGCTCGGAGGTCTGGCGACTGGTCCCCGAGCTCGGAGGTCTGGTTGCAGGTCCCAGAGCACGTTGGTCTAGTGAGTCCCCAATCTTGGGGGTCTGGCTACAGGTTCTAGAGCTCAGAGCTTAGGCTACAGGTTCTAGAGCACGCTGGTCTAGCGAGTCCCCGAGCTCGGAGATCTGGCTACAGGTTCTAGAGCTCAGAGCTCTAGCTACAGGTTCCAGAGCACACTGGTCTAGCGAGTCCCCGAGATTGGAGGTCTGGCTGCAGGTTCCAGAGCTCAGAGCTCTGGCTACAGGTTCCAGAGCACACTGTCTAGCAAGTCCCTCGCCACGCTGTCTCGGTAGATCTCTTTCTTTTTTCTTCTTTTCATTTTCATTTCTATTTTCTTTTCCTGACTGGTCCGATATGACACGCTGATGACATGGGCGGCGCCGCAGTTCCTTTCTAGCGCATCATGTGAATAGTGACCTAGTGTCTGTAACAAGACACGTTCGGGTCGCATACCAAATGGCGCCAAAATCAAAGGGACACAATTTTTGCGGAGGAAATCTGTCAGTTATCGCAAATCTCACGCCATGTGCCCCATTCTTTTGGAAACTGAATCGACCCTGCCTCTTAAATACCGGGAAAGGGAACGATTCCAATCTACTCACACTCGCATATCTGCAATCAACCGTCTTTTTGCTTCTGCCACTGCCGCGCCATTGTCATCACAGAGCCCTCTCAAGCCCCAGTGCCACCATCATAGTGCAATCCATAATCGCCACCATAGGCATCAATGAAGTTGCCCCTAGTTCTTCACGCGTCGCCGCCGCTTGAATCGCTGCCACCTAACCCTAGCCACTAGGAAGAGTGGCGCCCTCCTTTTCCTCCATAGAAAGCAAGAGTCAAAAGAGTCAGAGAATGGAGGCCGAAGTTCACAAGGAGATCATGAAGAAGGAATGGAGTATGTCAAAGTGCACCCCACTTAGCCTTGAGCGACTAGTGCGGATTGGTGTGCTGCATGCCCAAGAACTGGCAGGATGGCGTGCACCCGATCTAGAGCCATTCCCGGATCCCAAAGGAGGTGAAATTGTTTTTTTGAAGAATACATTACCCATGGATTTGGTGTTCCTATACATCCATTCTGGCAAGGGCTCTACAACTTTTATGAAATCAGTATCTGCATCCAAATTCTGTGCTGCTTGTCGCTTGCTTCATCCATCTCTGCGTAGCATACGGTGGTTTCCAACCCCACTTCGACTATTTTTGTCACTTGTTCTGGTTGAAGAAGAAAGGAGGTCGAGGCGGCTCCAACGTGGCTGGTGGCTGCTATCTAAACATGCGGGAAGGGATCAGGGCGGAGTACCTACACTGCCCTTGGAAGACCACATTAGAGGACTGGTATAGGCATTGGTTTTACATCCGTGAAGAACCAAGCCAAGCCCCATGCTACGACGTATCCTTGGTCCTAGAGAAAACTAACAGTTGGAAAGAGCTGCCACATAACACAATCTAGATTGAAGCAATAATGCAGCTGCTACCTTGGTCAAGGTTAGATGGACCAAGTGTAGTCAGAAATTTTATCAGTCGTCGGATCCAACTATGTCAGGCCAGAGTGCACGCGGCATATGAATACCAAGGTCGCATGGACCTGACCAGGGATGAGGAATGAAGACCTCAAACCGAAAGAAGTGAAGATCAGGGTCTAAGACCTATTTAACCTGAAAGATCCCAACTTCAAGAAGCTGACAGTCATCGAGCTAGCGTTCAAGCTTACTCGCCCACCACCACTAGTAAGTCAAATGTTGTCTGATAGTTTATCCTTGTGATTGAAACTCTGCATAATAACTACTTTTTTGGTGTGCTGTCATTCTAAAATTCATGTTGCTATCTATTGCCCAGTTTAATGGATAGGAGAGAGCGCAAGCATTCGTCTCTTGCCCTCCAGGCATGGAGTGGCCAGAGGTCATGCCACGGGCCCATGATGCACAGCCGCTACCCATGGACGACGATCCTTCTAAAGTTGATTGGCCTAAAATTGAGGATGAATTAGAGCAAGTCAGCCGACTTGCAGGCAAGAAACCAGTGGTTGCCCCGACGAAGAAAAGGGGCCAGACCTCACAAGGAACCTCTGCAAATGAAAATCCAAAAGAGGTAATTGACCCGAAGGAAGCAGAGGACCCAGCAAGTAAATGTCGACGTGTTATTGCAGATTGGCCAGAAGATGAAGACGAGGAGGTCGAGGAGGTCTCCAATATCGTAGCAAGCAGCCGAAGAGAGTGGCTTGCTAGAAGGCAGGAGCCGACATCGCCGTTGCAAACAATTGAGCCACCACCTCGTCCACCGCAACCACAGGTGCAGGCCTCTGGAATCCCAAAGCCTGCTGTCGCTGTTAGAAGCGACGTGGCTAAGCCAGTCCTGACCACCGGAGCAGTGGCAGAGAAGGGTGCCGGGCCCGAGAATACGAAGAAATCTCGGTTTGCCACCGTTTTCCACGCTATAGACCTGTAAGTCGTCAAAAACTTGTTTGAGTATAACATAATTGGTCAATATCATCACCTTTGTAACTTGTTATTGATTTGTATAGCTCTGCATCGACCCAAAGGCTGGAAGAACTGTCTGGCAGTGCAACACCACCACCACCTAATACTGCCATCGCCGAGCGGCAGGTCCTGCAGCAGACCAGAGCAGAGAGCGTAGTCCCTGAGCCGCAAGCTCCTTCAGCATCTGCTCCTGGTCCACAAACTAAAATTTTGGGGCAGACAGGAGATGGTGGGGCCCCAGAGCTGCCAGAAACAACCACAGAAAGCCCCGAAACTAGCAGTACAGCACCAGCCAGCCCCAGAAAGCCTAGAACAGCCCCAACCGGCCTCAGAGCTGCAAGTCCCAAAATCTGTAGAAGTTGGTGGGACCACCAAGGAGCCAACTAGAAGTGTTATACCAGGAGACAAAGTCGAGTCTTCAGCCCCAACCATGGAAGAAATCCTCGGGCACTATGAAGAAGAAAACAAATTTTGTGGTATCCACTCCTACACTATGGAGATCCCAGTAGGAGATGAGGTCGGGGCTGTAGAAGCGGTTGGTAAAATATTCCTAGAGGAAGTTAAGGTAAGCCTCACATAACTATATAAGCTGTTGTTGTATAATCCATAAGAACTGCCTTATGACCCTGTATACTATAGACTGTGGCCGAGAAGAACAGATAGCTGAACACAGAACAGAAGAAATTGCAGCAGTAGTTGGAGAGTTATGTGAGGCAAAGTATTGATCATGAAGGAAAGATGTGCACGGTACTCCAACGGCTGGAAATGGTCGAGAAACAGAGATCGGGTAAGGGTCCCTTCTGTTGTTAGGTACTCGAGCTCTGTAAGGTGCTGTATTACTGTACTATTCATAATCAGAGTATTGATACTGTAATAGAACCGTCCAAATTATAAGAGCACAAGTACAAAAACAATCACCGGAGTGATCAAATTCTCGCACTTGAGCCCATATAACTCTAGTAGTCCAATGAAATCACGAGGGATTTCAAACCAACCAACATACAAGCCAAGATCGTAGTGATTCAACATAACAAGTCACATGTTACATCCATTTCACAAGTAATCCAATATACATCGGAGTTCAACATAGTTATTACAACTTAAGTTCAAAAGTAGCGGAAGCAAAGTAATTTGAAACTAACAACACCCTTATTTCAAATACATGCTAGTACCAAGGTCGACTTCCAACAAAAGCATTAGAGAGAAGATAACTCAGAAGGATCATGCCTGTGATCACACTCCGCCTCTACGGCAGGAGCCAACAAACACTTGCAGTCGCCATGATACATCACAACCTGCAACAAGTGAGGAATAAAACCCTGAGTACGGCAATGTACTCAGCTAGACTTACCCATCAGAAACCAGAAATAAGGTGACACCAAGGATCATGCAAGGCTGATATGAAGTGGGCTAGCTTGACAACATTTTGCATAAAAGCTTAATATGGATAAGTAATCATTAATGCTTAAGCATCAAGTTAATTATCATGAACCTATCATTTATATTAGAACCTGTACTAGAGCACTCACTTTATTAGGAGCAAACAATATTAACCATAGCAGGTATAAATTGAGGCAACATTTCCATCGTTATCCATTTCACCATCAGTTCAATTTAATTGAATCTACGTTGCCGTTGCCCAAGTCAAGTGCTCACTAACTGGGAGCGACGGTGATTCGAATCGAGTTCCTATCCAGCTAGAGGGGTATTTCTAACACTCACCGTGCAGGCCCCTGCCAGGTTCGCACAAGCCACCTTTTGTACAATTCAAGAGTCGCGGGTTCGACTGATGCTGCATCCCTAAGGGCAACACTCTGCCAGGTGATAGGGACTCTAACCCCCCTTTGGTCTCACGCCAATGTCCCCAAGCACGTCCTTACTCTCCTCCAAGATACCTACCATTCGATTCCTGGCCTGAACTGTATTACTCGGCTTCGCGGTCGGAACGACTTATCCGGCCAACTAAGTGTTAGACTATGTTCAACATGACTCAAGGATGTACAGCGAATCGGTCCTTAAACGACTCAGACGGGGATAGATCCACACCCAAGACCTCTATGCCTTGTTGCTTCACTATCGTCATCCCGCCCGGTCTCATTTCATTTTATTAACACCTGGTTCCTTTCCACGATAGCAAATATAGCCAACCGTGCCATATATGAATATTCCTATATCTCGCAGGTGACAGGAAATCACCTGACTTCTACCGCTTTAAGCAGGGCTAAGCATCTACTCGGTCCAAGTCTATGTAGGATTCAAGGATTCATATCCTAGACAAGGAATGATATAATGCAGCAATGGTTTTCAACCAACTCCTACCACTTAATGCAACAATACTTATAACATATATAGAATTAATTGCTTTGAAGGTAGGAGGCTTATAATGCTCCGGGGCTTGCCTAGGATCTGACTCAAGTTAGAGTATGTTAGGTGAAACCCGCTTGGCGAGCATCCTCCAATCTAGCACTCGTCCGATCCTTTTTATCTTCGGGATGGATCCACCAACTCCATCTTCGGGTTTGGCTCCACATCAGGTCCTTCACATGCTTCAGCTAGCGTACCTAAATGAGGTGCAATAATGCATATGTATGAATGCATAGAAGTGCAATAAACAGAGTAATCAAACAAGCATACCAAAGTTCTCATAAACACCTAGAGCTAATTAACTTAATCCTCACTAAGGCATAACATAGAAGATTGCAAACACATCAATCAAGACACAAGTCTTATAAGATCCTAGGGTACCAAACCAAGTACCAACAAAGATAGGTGTCACACTTCAATACACAAGCATGGCAAAGTTAATCAAAGCACTAGAACTAGAAAATTGCCACATTCTGGCCATCAGAACAGCAGCTAAGTAATTTAATCATAACTGGAGATCTACAACTCCAAATGACTTGCAAGAAGACATTATAGAAATCTTATGAAATTATCTACATTTCATTTATAATCATCACAGCATGATTCCAAAGTTTAACATGTCAAATTTACACAAACACAGAAACTGGTCTAACAAGACAGAGAGGAAGCAATTCTGTAACCCAACTTTCAACAGCTATAACTCCTAAACCACATTGCCAAATGCCACCAAATTTTAACAGCAGCTAGATACATAAATTATCTACAAATTTTGTATAAATAAGTTTTACAACAAAGTACATTATCCTGAAGAACTTTGCTAAGTTTCCAGATCTGTCCAGAAACCTCATTTGCAAGAAATAATTATTAACTTATGCTGCAAACATATAATTGGACAAAACCAACTTTAACAACATGTCACACATGACTATTGAACACCACAACACATAGTTTCCAATACTAAATAAATTCTTTTAATACATTTTCTTAATTTATTTAGATAATTAGGTAGAATTAGGAACACCTATCAAAAGTGCACAATAAATTCTACCAAAATTACAGTGGCCTACATATGCTCCCAATAGTCTACTATCCAAATTTGAAACCATTTGGACATGTATATCAACCTCTATGAAAAAGACAAATGGCTATAGCAATAATTCATGTGAGAGCAAGATACACTAATAACTCACCCATACAACATCCACAATTCATGAAATTTTAATCACACATCAACCATCACATGGGTAGCATGCCACAAAAATTTTAATTCATTTCGAGCTCTAAAATTGCAGTTATGAAAATGACAAATACAACTAGCAATGAAAAACTAGATGCAAAGATCTATTTTTAGAACTAAAACTTTAAACTAACATATGACATATTATAGATCTATTGCATAGAGAATTTTACAAGGATTCCAAAAAGTCCTCATTTGCTATTTTACGAATTTTATATGATTTACTATGCCTTTTCAAAAATCAGCAAAAACTACCATAAATAGGTCCTTTTGGCACTATTCACTTGAGTCACTAGTTTTGCAGACAGACCCCTGGATTTAGTCGAATTGTCGCGCGAGGTCCTTCACGCGAACTGAACAGAGGAGGTTCGTCGGAGCTCGCGGTTCGTCGGAGGGAGGCCACACCGGCGGCGTTGGAGTGGCGTGGAAGCATCTCCCTCATCGGGCGCACCCACCGGTGCCCGTGCCTTGGCCCGAGATGGCCCGAGGTGGCCCGGCCACGTGCGCCGGTGGCCAAGCCCGCGGCATCTCCGGTGGCGGGGCGCTCCGGTGACCGCGGTGGCCCAGAAAGCGGCGCTTCGAGGGCGGCGTGAGCTGGAGATGGTGATGACGCGCTCGGTTGGGACAGAGAGCGAGCGCAACAGCGGGAAGCCAGCAGCAGCGAAGCTGCTGCTCGTGGCCATGGTGGATGCGGCAGCGCCTAGCGTTGAGCAGATGGCGGCGTGCCAAGGTGGAGGAGGAAGGAGAAGGGAGCAATGGTTGTAGCAACGCTCGGCTCGGTGGCAGCTGGGAAGCACAGCGAGGCGCGAGAAGCATGGAGGCACTCGGCCATGGCGATAGGAAGGCAGTGCGAGAAAGAAAGAGAAGAGACCAAGGGAGAGAATGGGAGAGTGAGAGGAGGGATGGCGCTCTGACTCGGTCTTCCCCTTCTCCACGCGGCGCTCGGCTTAGGCGAGGTGGCGAGCATGCACGGCACGGAGGGACGCGCGACGCTGCACACCTGTGCGCGGTCGGGCACTACTGCTTCTCTGCTGATTCAAAAGTCCAATACCTCCATGAAAATACAACTAAAACCGTATGTTCTTCCTTCCTTATCTTCCGATCTGGCTGACCTATGATCCCGGCACAAGAGGCAAAGTTGTAGCTCTTGGTGAGGTGAACAACATTGATTTAAGGGTCTAGAGCTAACTTGGCATAGATTGGGAGATATGGAGCTTCAAAGGAGGGCACCCAAAATTGAAATCCTGGGTTTCAGTTCAAGCCGACTGAAACTCCATTTTCATCCCCATCCATCTCCTAATACGATTCGAGTTAGCGAAAACTCCAGTAATGAAAAGTGTAGAGCTGCAGGAGGACAACAACATTGCTTAAAGGCTCATGGTAAATTTTCAAATGGTTCATGAGATATAAATCCCCGAAGTGGGGTACCTCGAAACTGAAAATTCAGTTTCAGTGCATTAGGGACTTAGTCAAATTTTTAGCTCTAGGGACAACACTGCATTCACTTTTGGAGGCCATGTTAAACTAAGTTAGAGACTAAACTAGCTCTCAATTATTAAACAAAGTTTATTGTACATAAGATGAACTACAACTTTTATTTAGGTTCCACCGCCACGTAAACACTCTAAGCCACAGTTCACCCTAAGTCAAAGTAGCATCCTGATAAATCTTAATTTATCTTTTTTGATCTATGGAAGCATTTTCTTGACATTTGCTCAACATGAACCCTTTATGACTTTTGTTGTAGAGTTCATCTAGAGTCATTTGGGAAAGGTTGCAAGGTTTGGTTGATGACCTATATTTTGATTCACTTAATAGTGCAATTCAAGCACTTAGTAAAACCATTCCAACAAGGATATAACTTATCGTTTCATGTGACTTTTTGATTCCAAACTTTATGAAACTTTTCTAGGGATCAATATAGATGGTTATTGATGTGAGACATGTGAAGATACTCTAATAACAACACCCAAGCATATATCTTTAAATGGGCCTATATGTAAGCAATGGTGCAATATTCAAGTTTAAGTTGGGACTCTATTCCATAGACTTGGCTTCGACATCTTCATTACCACTTCACATGTCATGTTTGAACTCCAAAACCCTTGCTTAACTGGTGATAAACACCTAGGGTGTTACAAATACAGGTCTGGACATCGAAGTCAGCCGGCTTCGTGAAGAAAATGCTCAGGTAACTGTTGAGCGTGACCGGCTCACCGAAGAGAATACCAAATGGCTGCAAACATAGCGGGCCATGAAGGAGGAGAATGCTAAATTAGCTAAGGATCTAGAGAGTAAGTATTCCTCAGCATTGCTGTAGCATTTAATGAAGTTTGCGGCGTTAAATTCTTATCAACGTGACGCCTTGCAGTTGTAAAGAAAAATGCCAAAATGCACCTTGAGAAGATGAAGAAAGATTGTGATGACCTAGAGCTTCAAAACCAGGCTGGTGCAAAAAAGATCGAGGCGTGGTCCCAGAAGTGCAGCAAACTTATGACGGAGCAAGAAGCCCTTAATGGCAAATGCAAGATACTCATCCAGGAGCGAGAGACTTGGAAGCACGCCTGCGCTGAGATGGCAAAAGGGATCACACTAGTGCTCGACGTCATTGGCACCGACTCCACCGAATCTAAAGTGGAGGCACTAAAGATAGGCCTGGTCGAGAAATCCCAAAAAGCCTAGGGATGGCTCCAACAATGGACGAAGGACGTCAAGGAGTATGTGGGTGCACATGTACTTAGCTTGGTACATGCCCACTACCCTTTGTTGGATATTGCTCGCCTGGAAGCTGGTTATCCTAGGGAGGTCAGGGTGGAGCGAGCGGACGAGCTACGGTCAGAGGAGATGAAGCATGCTGCCGTGATTATGAAGGACATCATCTTGTGCCCAGCTACAGCCCCATCGACCGGAGGGACAATTCAGTTGTACGTGGGTCAAATACCCATGCCACCATCTCTGGCTTCCAGCGAAGCACGCTCTACTCCATCATTGACCACGCCAAAAGTCTCAAAACTACCAAAGGGCCCACAGTAGGAGGAACCTACGAATAGTTCATAGGAGTAGTTAATTTTCATAAGCTTATTGTAAACTCGTGTCTGCAAAGAGGCGAACTTGTAATAAGGTAATAAGTAGTACAATGTAAAGCTATTTATGTTTTTGTATGAAAAAATGTTGAAGCTTTGTATTGCCTGCGAATGTAACTAAGTTAGAACAGCAGAATATTCTGTTTAGTTGTTCCGGCGTAATCGATGAGAACTAAGTTAGAACAACGGAATGTTCTATTTTTAGTTGTTCCAGCATAATCGATGAGAACTAAGTTAGAATAGTGGAATGTTCTATTTTTAGTTGTTCCAGCGTAATTGATGTCATCCTATAGGTCTGTACGGCTTTGGAGAGGTCAGTGATCCGAGTGTAAGGCTGTCAGAGCCTGTATACACGTAAGAGTACGACTGGTCTAGCCAAAGGGCATCTATCGACCACCCAAAACGCAAAGGGCGGATCTCATGCATGCTATGAGTGAGGTCGAGGACAGAGCTGCTCCGAGAACCCGAAGGGATTGATGATCGATGTACTGTTTTATCAAAAAGTTGTTGTAGTTGTAGAATCTACAATGTAAACAAGTGTAGTCAACTGTAGTCAAGTATATATATATATATCATAATTCAAAGTACAAAAGTAGTACAGAAAAAAGGTACATATCTGTATTTGAGAATTAGGGGTAAAAATGCCTAAGCTTGTCGATATGGACGGAGTTGGGCACGTTAGTGCCATCAAATCTTGCAAGCCTATACAAAGTAGGTCGTGTAACAGCCTTGACAATATATGGCCCTTCCCATGGAGTTGCCAACTTGTGGACGCCATCTTGGCTAGTCTTCCATTTCAATACCATGTCGCCGGCCACAAAGAAACGTTCTTCAACATTTTTATTGTAGTACCTTCGTAACACAGCGAGGTACTTGGTTGTGCGTATACAGGAGTCAAGGCGTCATTCCTCTGCACTATTCACCTCGAGCTCTCATTCAGTAACTTGATCTTCGTTGTAGTTCTCAACCTGAGGTGACTGGAATTCAATGTCTACTGGGAGTACAGCCTCGGCACCGTAAACCATGAAATATGACGAGACACCAGTATTGCGACTAGGCTGCGTCCGAAGTCCCCAGACCACGGCTGGTAACTCCTTAATCCACCGTCTAGGGGCTTTGTCGTTCTCTCTATACATTCTTTTCTTCAATGCATCCAGAATCATTCCATTAGCTCGCTCGACCTATCCATTAGATCTGGGATGTGCCACCGAGACGTATTTCACTACAATGCTCTGTTCTTCACAGAAGTCCCAAAATGGGTTCCCGGTAAACTGAGTCCCTAGGTCTATAATGATGTTGTTCGGTATACCAAAGCAGTGGATGACCTGGTCGAGGAACTCGACTGCTTTTTTGGAATATTCCTTGACCAAGGGCATGTACTCTATCCATTTGGAAAATTTATCAATCAGTACGAATACGAACTTGAAGTTGCCTTGTGCTGGTTTGAAGGGGCCAATCATATCCAGGTCTTAGCACGCAAAGGGCTAGGAGGCTGGTATGGTCTGGATCTCATGGGCTAGCACGTGAACTCTTTTGGAGAAAAACTAACAATTGGCGCAGTGTCAAACAAGCTTCTCTGCATCAGCTACTGCGGATGGCCAGTAAAAACCTGCACGGAACGCTTTACCGACCAGTGTTCGAGATGCGGCATGATTACCACAGGTGCCAGAATGTATTTCTTCCAAGAGTTTAATACCGTCTTCTTGCTCAATGCACTTCATCAATACTTCTGCTCTCTCATTTTTGCACCACAGGTTACCCTCGACCACCAGGTATTATTTGTTGTGGCGTATAAGGCGTTCATTCTCAGTTCGATCAGAGTACCCGGTGCCATCTGTTAGATACTTAATGAATGGAACACACCAGTCCGCTATCTTAGTAGAGGTCTGAGATGGTCCCGTGGTGGTGGGAGGTGGTTCCATAGTGGTCGGTGATGGAACCATAGCTACCAGAGGCTCGTCCGGGGGCTTCTCGACCACGGGGTCACCTTCTTGCTTAATTGATGGTTTAAAAAGGTTTTGAACAAAAACTCCATGCAGTACTTGAGCTCTAGATGATCCTAACTTCGATAGCGCATCTACTGCGTGATTTTTGTCTCGGACCACATGGGAATATTCAATGCCATAAAACTTGCCTTCAAGCTTCCTAATTTCCTTGCAATATGCATCCATCTTCTTGCTAGTTGTATCCCAGTCCTTGTTGAGCTGGTTAATAACTAGGGCCGAGTCATCGTGGACGTAAAGGTGCTTGATACCGAGGTCGACTGCAATGCGCAAACCATGAAAACATGCCTCGTATTCTGCACCATTGTTAGATGTCAGGAAGTGAATCCTGAGGACGTAGCGTAATTGCTCATTGGTTGGTGATATGAATAATATGCCCGCTGCCACACCATCAATAGTCAGTGAGCCGTCAAAATACATTTTCTAGTAGTCAACGGGTCCTTGAGAGGTCAGGATACTCAAGTTTGTCCACTCGACCATGAAGTCAGCTAATGTTTGGGATTTGATGGTGTCGTGGCGTGCAAACTCTAGGTCAAAAGGACATAGCTCCATTGCCCATTTGGCGATGTGCCCGTTTGCATCTTTGTTGCGTAAAATGGTACCAAGGGGAACCTCTGTTTTGATCACCACGTGGAACCCGTCAAAGTAATGTTTCAACTTTCAGGTTGTAATGAGTATGGCATAGATCAATTTTTGAATCTGAGTGTACCTAGTTTTGGACTCGTTGAACACCTCACTGATGAAATAGATTGGGCGCTGAACACCATAAGCATGGTCGGGCTCCTCGCGCTCGACCACTAGGACAGTGGAGACGACTCAATCAGTCATGGCAATGTAAAGTTGAAGGACTTCTCCTGACTTGGGGGCCGTAAGGACCAGAGGAGATGCAAGGTACTACTTTAGCTATGTAAAGGCAATATCTGCTTCCTCTGACCACTCAAACTTCTCGCCTGCCTTGAGTAACTTGAAAAAAGGTAAGCCCTTGTCACCAAATCGAGATAGAAATTGGCTTAGGGCGGCCATATACCCTGTAAGCTTCTGGACATCCTTGACATTTGCTAGTCACTTCATATTGAGGACAGCTTGCACCTTCTCTGGGTTAGGACATATGTCGTCATGACTAACGACATTGCCTAGTAATATACTAGAGGGAACGCCAAAGATGCACTTTTTAGGGTTCAACTTCCATTGATATTGATTGAGCGCTGCAAAAGTACATGTCGATCATCAATCAAGGAGTGGGATTCCTTAGTTTTGACAACTATGTCATCTACATAAGCTTTGACTAGTTCATCTTGTATCTCCTTTTCGAGGCACTCTTGTATTGCACGCTGATAAGTAGCTCCAGCATTTTTGAGCCCAAATGACACGGTCGTGTAGCAATAAGCGCCAAAGGGTGTAATAAAGGACGTCTTGATCTGATCACCCTTGTTTAGAGCGATCTGGTGATAACCAAAGTAACAGTCGAGAAAAGATAGTAGTTCATAGCCGGCCATGGAGTCCACGACTTCATCAATGTGAGGTAAGCCGAAGGGGTCTTTAGGGCAGTGTTTGTTGAGATCGGTGTAGTCAACGCACATTCTCCATTCATTATTCTTTTTGTGTACAAGAACCGGATTGGATAACCAGTCCGGATGATACACCTCTTTAATAAAACCGGCTACAAGAAGCCATGTAACTTCTACCCTAATAGCCTCCTTTTTGTCCTTCTCGAACCACCGCAGCTTCTGCTTGACGGGTTTTTCCTTGGGCTCGATGTTCAAGGAGTGCTCGATCTAGTCTCGAGATACACCGGGCATGTCCGATGGTTTCCAAGCGAACACGCTTATGTTCTCTCTCAAGAACTAGACGAGCGCGTCTTCCTATTTGGGGTCAAGGTTTGACCCTATCAGTGCCATCTTGCTGGAGTCACCCTCGACCAGCTAGATCTCTTTGTACTCCTTGGACTTGATAGACTTTCGTGGTGCTTCAAGCTTTGGAATCTCTAGCTAGTTTGGAGCAGTCTTCTTTGCCTCCATCGTCGTTGCCGCCATGCGCAGGGAGAGGTCGTGGGCTTCGGCTACACGAATATTGTCCTCTTCATAGGTATAGGCAACGAATACATTGCCTCTGAGAGTGAGGACTCCATTTCTGTTGGCATCTTAAGCACCAAGTACCTATAATGAGGTACGGCCATGAATTTGGTGATCGCGGGGTGACCAAGGATAGCATGGTAGGTGCCATCGAAGTCAGCGACCACAAAGTTGACGTTGTCGGTACGGAAGTGGTCTACCGTGCCAAACTGCACAGGTAGGGTAATTTGCCCGAGAGGCGTAGAGCTCTGTCCGGGCAGGACCCCCCAGAACTGTGCGTCGTATAGCTTCAAGTCAGCTTTAGATATGTTCACTGCTGAGAGGCTATTCTTGAACAGGATGTCGATAGAACTACCGCCGTCAATGAGCACCCTGTCAAATGGCACTTTATTGATACAGGGACTGAGGACGAGAGCGAAATGACCGGGTTCAGGGATGGTGGCCCATTGATCCACCCTACTGAAGTTGATTACTTGGTGTGACTAGGGGGGTAATCTTGGATCTGCAATGAGGTCGTCTGTCTTGGCCACGTTCAAGCAGGCGCGGGCGAGCAGCTTCTGCTCGCGTTTGCTTTCAACAGACACCTTACCCCCGACGATGGTTGCAACATGCCTCACTGGTTCCTGATACTGGTGCTTGGGGTTCTTGTTAGGATCATCCTTGTCATCGTCCCTGCGGTTACGCTGGTCTATTGTGTCATTAGGCTTGTCGGCATTTTCTGAAGCCTGTTTGCGGCGGTAGATCTCCTTGAGGACTTTGCAGTTTTCCAACGTATGGTTGGACTTAGGGTGAGCTGGGCAGGGCCCCTTCAAGGCTTTAGCATAGTCTTCTTCATAATTGTGACGCCCACCAAATTTCTTCACGATGTTGACCTCGCCATCGTCATCGCGAGCACGCTTGCCCTTGAAGTTGTCACGGCAATCGCCGTGCTGATTTCTGTTGTCGCGCCAATCACGATTGTCGTTACGGCGGTCCCTGATGTCACTATGACCTCTAAAGTCATCGTGGCGATGGTTGTCATGGTAGTCGTCGCGTTGCGGAGAGTACGGTGCTTTGCCGGTGCCCTCGTTCAGCAGCTTCTTGGCATCGTCGGCATCCGCATACTTCTTAGCGGTGGTGAGGAGGTCGACCACCGTTATAGGCCATTTACGAAGGAGCTTGTCCCTGAGATCGTTGTGGTAGCGCAAACCAGTAATGAAGGCTTCAATAGCCTCATTGTCGGTGATCCTGGGAATCCTAATGCGCATATCCGAGAAGCGTCGGATGTACTCGCGCAATGGTTTGTCCCTGGCGTCGCAGATGCGCTGTAGATCGTACTTGTTGCCTGGCTGTTCACAAGTAGCAATGAAGTTTTCGACAAAGGCTTGACACAAAGCATACCAGGAGTCGAATTGGTTCTTAGGGAGACTGACAAGCCATTGGTGCCCCACCAGGCCGACCACCATAGGAAAGTAATTGGCCATGACGTGCTCGTCACCCATAGCAGATCTGCAAGCGGTCTCATAAAGTTGGACCCATAGCTCGGGTTTGACCTTGTCATCATAATGGTTAAGCTTTTCAAGCTTAAAACCTCTAGGCCAGATGACTTGTTGTAGGTGGTTGGTGAATTGCTTGGGTCCCGGGGGACCATGGACCATATCATACTCCATGCAATGACTGGTTTCATGGGATGCACGGTCCTGAGCTCTCTGTTCAATGCGAGGACGTAGGTCACGATTGTTGAGGTCATGACGGAGATCATGATTGCCATCATGGTGATCTCGTTCGTCACCATGTTGTTGCCCCTGACGATGGTGGTCCTAGTGGTCATTACACCGATTATCGCTGCATCGGTCGTCATCGTTGTTATTGTGGCGGTGGTCGAGCCAGCGATTATCGTTACGGGGAGGGTTCTCGCGATTGTCGTCGTTGCCTCCGTCCGCCCCTAGATTGACACCAGGAGCTATGTGATTATCGTTGCCTATGTGGTGGTCTAGGCCGGTGGATGCACGTAAGCCACGTTGACCAGACCTAAAAGGTTGACTGGATTGCTGGCGGCTCCTGCTAGTCACGCCAGACACCGATGGGCCCACGACACGTTCATTGGTCTGAACCATGGCTGCCTAGAGATAAGCCTGCAAATCCTCCCAGATGTTTTGGATTTCCGGGGTATCTGGTAACCGCTTTAGGCTTTCAATGGCGACGGCCATGTTGGCGCTTGGGGTTTTGAATACTGGTCTGTTCCCCACCATGTCAAAAGCATCATTGAGGTTGCGCCCTTGCAACCGGTTATGCCTAGCTGCAACGTCAGTTTCTTGCTGGTCGCAGTCTGCTTGCTGTTGTGCTAGGTGTGCATCTTCATCTATGCGACGTTGAGCTCGGTCAGCATTGCGCTGTTGTCGCTCTTATCGCTGTTGATCGGTCTCGCCCCCAGCAAGTGGGTCTTCATCTTAGCTAACCACATTGATCATGGCGCCACACCTTGAAGGGAAATCCAGGATTCGAGGAAAGCCTAGAGGATGTAGCATCTCTTCATCACCGCTACTCACATGGTGTAATACCATGGTTTGAGTATTTTCGTCGGACGCAGTGCTCGATCCGGAGCTCAAATGACTATCTGTCTGGGTGGTATGGATTGAAACTTGATCAGAGCCCACCATATTGATGAAGTTGCGTTGTTGAGGTCGAGGCCGAGCGGAGCACCCTTCAGGAGTTGAAGTGACCACTAGATCTGTACCCAACCGTTGAAAACAGGTGGCTCGAACGGGTCGAGTAGATCTGTTGTAGCCGTTTGAGTTCTTCTTGGTAAACTGCTCTTGGAGCGAGTCAACTAGAGATAGGGTAAACGAGAGTTTACCACCGAGCCAGTCGATGGAGTCGATCAGGTCGGTGGAGTCGAGTTTCCTCCCCTGGTAGCGAGGAAGGAGTCGATGAGTTGCCGGCGTGGTCGGTGACGGTGCTGGTGCAGGCGAAGCCAGAGCCAGCGTAGTCGTAGTCGACGCCGATGTTAGGGAAGTAGTCGATGCAGATCGGATCTGCACCTCCTCCATGGCTATAACGACAAAGTCGTTAGAGCCGGTGGTCCAGGTGATCTGGCCGACCGTGAACGTGAGGCCTGCCGCCGTGGCCATAGAGTCGAGAAAGATGACCATCTCGCATGCCTGAAAAGCAATACACACACCCCCTACCTGGCGCGCCACTGTCGATAAAACCTGGTCGGCAGTCTACCGAGGGGTATGCCCAAGGTAATAGATTGTCGGCAGACAGGTGTGCAAGCCACGAACGAGATGGTGATGCAGAACAACACGCGGGTTTACCTAGGTTCAGGCCGCCATGTGGGCGTAATACCTTACGCCCTGCTCTACTTTGTTATTGCTGTCTCGAACAATGTATTACAAGCTAGACTGCCCTAGAGTATGTTTCGATGTTTTTGAGGGGGGTCCCCTACCCTCCTTATATAGTTCGGGAGGCAGGGTTACATATCTGGAAACTAATCTTAGCTGTTTACAATTGCCATACAGAGCCGGATAAGGATTCCTAATCTAACCGACCAAGACCTTGCTTGATTCCCAAGTCTGGTTTGATGCCTTGCGCGAGACTCCATCCCGATGATCTAGATAGCGCGTCATCATGTAATGGGCCGAACCATCTGGTCTGGGCCTGCCCATGTCTAGCCGTAAGGGTATAGGGGTTTATACCCACATAGTGGTGGCGTGCTATAGCTGTAGATGATGCGGTGAAGCTATACCCTAACACAGTGTCATGATGAAGAAGATTTTGTGGCCCTAAAGTTGTGCCGGTGAAAAGGTGGAGGGCCTAGATAGCCGTTGCTCCCTGCCCCGTTAAGGCAGACATGATAGGGTGCGGCGTAGCAAAGCTTCTCCCTGTTACTGCCATGGGGGATGAGGAAGATCCATGGAAGCCTTGACTAGATCATGAACTCGGCGTTACAAGTTCCTAGGTGATCTTGCGCAATGCGGTGAGCTCCTGTTCCTTAACAGGAATAGGTAGGGGGCCGTGTGTACCTGTGGTAGTGTGTTACAGTGGGGGGGTCAAGCGAAGCAGTTGCTGTGTAAAGGGGTCAAGTGCCCTGATGACGTCAGAGGGCTCGGGCGCGTGGATGATGCCACGGGGGTCGAGCGAGATGGAGGGAGGTTGGATGAAGCGAAGGAGCACCGGGGGGCTCGGGCGCTTGTCGTTTGACTCTGGTATTGAGTAGGTTAAGGCATGGGCCGGCTATAATGGGCCATGGGCCGTAATATTTGCCTTGGTGGATGGTTTTGCAGTGAAATGGGGTACCCCATTTTACTGGTACCCGACAGTAGCCCCCGAGCCTTTGGAGGAATAAGTTTTTATTCCTCTAGAGGCTTAGAGACGAGCGAGTTATTTTATGTTCTCAAGGATTTTTTCGGTGGGTGCGCATGAGTGCACCCATCGGGTGTAGTCCCCGAGGCCTTAGAGGGGTAGTGTAGCCCTTCAAGGGCTGAGATATGAGTGCGCGATCGTAGAGTTGTGGGTAACCTTGGCCGTTTGTTAGGCTGACAAGGTGGGGTCAGCCCCCGAGCCCTTACTCTACAAAAGTTGGAATGCTTCAGAGAACGGGCGTCCTTGACCAGCCATTGGTTGGTCATGGTGGGGTCCATTCCCAAGCCCCTCCTCTTCGCATCGGTTCTTCATGCCAAGCCCTTCGACTTCCTCTGCGGGCCTCTAAAACTTGGCATGAAGTATATGGGTCGTCCCAATCTCCGTCCATCGGCTCTTGGTATAGTTTGTGTGCTCTTCTAGGCCCAAGGGAGGCCTTTTTGGTGAGTCTTGGTGAAGGGTGTTTTCCTTTTTCCATGCCCCATGGTCAACCCATGGGCGTGCTGGTGATCAGTTGTGTGGAAAGGAAGGTGAAAGGGTGCAGTTGCAGTTTTTGTAAGACGTAATTGAGTGTAGTTGCGACGCGTCATGGCTTGGTTGGTGGAAGAAGTGGGCGACGGTTCGTGATCATGGTTCTGGTGAGAGGAGAGGGTGGCAGTTTGTGAATCGAGACCACAGAGATCGCCCTGGGAGGCTGTGGAACCAAACAGTTGCTCGGGGTCTATTTATACTCAGCTCGGAGCCTGACCCTTTCACTATCCCTGCCCTCCCTTTCCTATTTCATTTCCCACTTAGTCTAGCCTTGATGGAGTGTGGTGACTCGATGAAGGGGTCTCAGACGTCTAAGGAGGTGGAGCCCTCCGGCGGCACAACATCGTCACGTTCAGGACTGGGCCTTCACCGGATCGGGCCATGTGCTGAACACCGGTGGCCTTCTTTGCATTGCTGCCTTGGCTCGGGCCAGCCCGTTGGAGCCAATGGTGAAGGAGGTAGAGGAGCGGGTGCTAGCGGATGTCGAGGGGAGGGCGGACGCCTTCATCAACTAGCTCAAGGACGCCAATCATCATGGCATTCGTATGTATTCTCCCTCTTATTTTTAGTTTTCTTTTTATGCTTTTGTCTGATAGAAATGGGGTTTTTTCCTCAGAGGAGATGATGGAGCTAGAGCATCTCGGCACGGCAGTGGACGCTTTCCTCAACTTTCTAGGAGTCACGCCGGGTGCTTAGGAGGAGTGCCTCTAGAATGCGCGCTGCTGTGTCCTCGACGCCATCGAGAGTGGCGTTCATCATGGCGCTGGGGTTGCCCTTTCCATGGCAGAGGTGATGGTGGAGGCGGACCTCACCGGAGTCAATGGCTTCCCTATGGGGGAGGAGCTTCATCACCATGAGGACCTAGTTGCGTGCTACAGCCCAACGAGGGAGGCGGTGGCCGCCCATATTCCTACCGTGGAGGTGCTGGTGAGGCTCCCCCTCGTTAGGGTTTTCTTTTTCTTTATGTTTTGCTTTGCCTGTGGTGCATTAGCGCCTTCTGTATCGGACCTCTCATGAATTAACCATTGTTTGGTTTTATATTTTGAGTGTATTTTTAAGTTAGCATGCAATTAGTATAAAATGTCGCTGGAGTATCGTCGGTGGTGAGTTTGGCAAGGTTTCCTGCGAGGAAAGACTCGCTCCCAGGTGCGCATAGCATGTTAGGGTTAATGTGACTACTGCCACTACCACATCCCAAGACGGGGTCGATGTCACTTAATGCTGGCACAAGGAATGGACAGCTGTCAGACAGACTTTTTTGCCCTCGGGCGCTTCCTGACTCTAGGCGATGGCCTGGGTAGACGTCGTACCTGCACATGGGCCTTGATGGGCCTTTGAAATAAGAAAGTAGTTATGCATATGAATCTGGACCTCTAATAATCTTTGCCCATGCATCAATCTAGTTAGGAGGCCCAATGCATTCCCCTCGCGCTTCTTTTTTGCAAAGGAGGGGTTGGACAGCGGCACATCATCCCTCTCACCTAGGATCGAAACGTGGTGCCCGTTTGAGTTGCTAACGGGTTTCTCAGTTTGAGCGGGGCCCCGGTTCCCATTCTTTAGGGATCCGACGGAGGTAGCTAGTGACTGACCCCTGGCTCTTGATGACTGGTTCAACAGGATAACTAGGGCCATTTGACCGTCCCTAGAGGCTCGTTGCCTTTTTTCGATAAAATACCCTAGACCAGTGTTCATCAAGACTCGAACATGGATCAAAGAGTCCCATATATGCTCGGTGCAACTAGGTACTGGCCGCTAGTATGCCACTCCTCATTCCATCCCTCACTTTGTTGGCTTGGAGCGACTATCAAAACCCCTTTGCAGGGCCAGCCTACGAACTCCGGAGCTGGATTCGGACCATGTGCAAATGATGCAGCATGATGCATGTATGTTCATGATGCATATGATGACTTTGTACATACAACATTGCAAGGGATATGAAGAGCAACTTAAAGGAAGATTGCAAGAGTAGCTTAATAGCAGTATTAATAATGAAAACAACGGGGGATGGGCTCGATGATTGCTTTACTAACTTCTGTCTAGGGACCTAGTTGTTCCCTTTATGGCCATGAAAGTTCATAGCCATCAAAGCAATCAACAACGTCGTCCTTGCATGGCTCTTCATCAAGGAGGTAGTCGCTGATGCGCAAGAAGCGTTGCATCTCTCAAAGCCTAGTGAAGCTGGTGCTGTTGTCGTTGTCGGAGTCGAGGAAGTTGGAGTCGAAGCTTGTCTCAGCCGATGCTAGGACGTCGATGATGGAGCACATGAGTTGTTGGGGTAGATCCTCCAGTACCTCTCCTGCCTCTAGATTGAGATGATAGATGTTTGTTGATGATTTACGAACCTTTTTGTTGTGACAGGGCTGGCCAACTCATGGTATGCTGGGGTAGCTGAACTTGTCAGGCCATGTTCCCTTTAACTCATCGAAGTGGAGTCGTAGGTTGGCCACTGGCTTAGAGAAGCTGGTGTGCCCGGCGGTCGGTGGAAGGAGGTTGAGGTCGTAGTCCTCCCTGACGATGATGAACTCAAGGCTCCCAAACTAGATGTGGGACCCTAGAGCGAAGTTGATGTCGTTTCTAGCCATCAGAGACTTGGTGGAGTAGATCGTGATGCACAGAGGCCCCTAGCTAGCGTGCCAACTGTCGGTGTTCTAGAACCAGGGGTGTCTAGAATAGGACAGGTGAACGATGCTACATGTCGGAGCCTCCGATGGCTATGCAAGGAGGACACAAGGTGTATACTAGTTTGGGCCAAATGTCCCTACGTCTAGTGCTCGCTGCTGCTCGTGTTGCCCTGCACCGGGGTGCTTGTAGTAGGGGGTTACAAGCTAGTCGAGAGAGGAATGGCTCCCAGGTCTCTGTGAGTGGGTGTGTTTGAGTGTTTTCGGGTGTGTGCTTAGTACATTTCCATTGCTGGGCGTTGTGTTTTCTCATCTCTCCCCTCCGTTGAGGGTCCCTCCCTCACATTTTATTGTATGCAAAGGGAGGGGTCGGGTTACAGTATCTAGATGTACAAAAATAGAAAGAAAAGACCCTAAGGCACTCCCTATTGCTAGCTTTCCTCTCTGTTCGTGTGTTCGCACAGTCGTTGTTGTGGTGGTAGCGTGCCGTAGCTGTAGATAACGCGGTGAAGCCATACCCTGAATGGTGTCATGATGAAGAAGATTTTGTGGCCCTAAAGTTGTGCTGGCGAAAAGGTAGGGTGCGGCGTAGCATAACTTCTCCCTATTACTACCATGGGGGATGAGGAAGATCCATGGAAGCCTTGACCGGATCATGAATCAGGCGTTACAAGTTCCCAAGTGATCCTGCGTGACGCAGCAAGCTCCTGTTCCTTAATAGGAACTGGTAGGGGCCTATGTGTACCCGTGGCAGTGTGTTACAGTGGGGGGGGTCGAGCGAAGTAGTTGCTGTGCAAAGGGGTCGAGCACCTCGATGACATCACAGGGCTCGGGCACCTAGATGACGCCATGGTGATCAGGTGAGACGGAGGGAGGTCGAACGAAGAGAAGGAGCGCTAGGGGCTCGGGCGCTTGTCCTTTGACTCTAGTTTTGAGTAGGGTAAGGCCTAGGCTAGCTGTAATGGGCCGTGGGCCGTAATATTTGCCTTGGTGGATGGTTTTGCGGTGAAATGGGGTACCCCGTTTTACTGGTACCTGAGAGGGCCGGAGTGTATTAAAATTTAAAACCTGGCTCAGGCTATACCTATAGACTCCTTCTCATTGTGGTCAAAGTCAAGGATTGCCCTTTGTAGAGAGATGATATGAGATATAGGGAAGATTGCAAGATGGAACTTGTCCTTAAGTTCATCCCAATCTCCATTCGTGCTCTCTACGGCTTGAGTGTACCATTGTTTTTCCTCCTCTATTGGAGAAAAGGGAAACAAGGTCCACCTTAGTGTTTCTTGTGCCATGCTTGAGATGCTTAGGCATGAACACATTTCCTCAAACTCTAGCAGGTGATTGCATGGGTTTTCTCTATCAAGCCCAGAGAAGGGTTGTGCCCAAACCATGGCTATCAAGCCTAGGTGGAGTTCATGGCTAGATGAAAGGTTTGGTTTTGGTGGTGGCTTGGAGAACTGGCCCTTTGAAGTGGACCGGTATTAGATAAGAGTGTTTTCCATGGTGAAAATATTTTGTGTTCATTTAATAAAAAAGAAAAGATACAGATATGAGGACGAACTAGGTTCGAAGGAAATATAGCAACCGTTCCGTGGCAATGGCGCTAGAAAGCTTGTTGGTATTTCTTAACACAAACAGAAAGATTTCACAAGCGCATGGAATTACTGTTGTAGGTTTCACCCGAGAGTATTTAGGGTATCATATTTTTCATAGGGAACGGAGGTATTTTTTTAGCTAATTCGTCCAAGAATAGCACAAGGGTAAAGCTAGAAAGGGTAGAGATGGATTCTTATGGCTTTTGGGTCTATGAGAAGATAAGCTCTACTTTCACTTACTTCGAGCACTGGGATGCTGGCCTATAGCTCTATGTCATACCCAGACATGGAGGATTACGAGGGATGGACAGGGCTATCAGCACCTGCCGCCTACCAATCAACAGTGGAGTACGAGGCAAACGAAGGAAACCTCCAGCCTAGACACCTCATCTATGCTATCGATTACTACTCTAGTGTGAGCTTTATGCTTAATCATTCATATAACTTATATGATTAGAGGTAGAGCTAAGTTGAGGTGGTGATTCATCATTCCTTTGGGTTTGCCTATGTCCTATGCTTGTTGATCCATAGGGTCAGAGTCTCGAGGGATGTGGGTAGTTTCTTTGTACACAAGCATGGTGCCCGGGTGCATGGAACCTTTGGATATGATGGTGCTCCACGATTGAGGGGTAGGTGGTAACAGCCCTGTCCATCCCTTATAATCCCCCATGTTCAGGTATTGTGTAGGAGTCTTCAAGTCTCTTGCATTTGTTCACATAATAGTGCTTGGAGATCTCCCGATCCATCTTACACTTAGGTCTAGCTCTAACCATGTAATTTATATGATCATCAACTATTCTTTGCATGGCTATATTAGAACAAGCCTGCTCCACTTAGGAATATTCTTTTATTTTTTGTTTCTCTTTTATCCTTGTGGTTGGCCTAGATGTGTGTCCACTATCCTAAATATACCATTTTTACCCCTATCATAAACTTTGGTTCACTATGCGAGTATGTAGTCTTGTTCATATCCATGCTAGACTCTCTACACCATGTCTTCCTTTGGGGAAATATAAATAATGATACCCTGAATACTTTCGGGTGAAATGCTACAATGATAGATCCGTCTGTGCGCTTGTGGATATTGTTTATGTAATCGTTAAGAACTATTGTGTGTGTGTTCTTTGGCAGCGTTGCTAAGATTTATCCAAATCATAGTGATAGTGCTAAGAAATACCAACAGACATTCTAATGCCATTGTCAGGAATGGATTCCACCTCCATACTTGGTGATTGTGCTAAGAAATGCCAACAACCGTCTGGTGGAGCCCTTGAGTGCAAACCCAAGAGACGACAAAAACTCGGTAAGACGCCATTTGCTAGTGGTCGGTAGGTGGCCTATCCTGATTTCATGTAACCTGTTGTTGACATTTCTTAGCACAATCACCAAGTATGGAGATAGAATCCATCCCCGGCAATGGCGCCAGAAATGCTTGTTGGCACTTCTTAGCGTAGCCACTAGGTTTGTATTCCCAGCAACTATGCCAGAAGTGCTTGTTGGTATTACTTAGCAACATCACTAGTGATCAGCAATGCCACTAAGTAATAGCCTTGATAGTTCCATAACAATTTTAGATTTGTATCCACAAAGCGCACGGAGCTATCATTGTAGCATTTTACCCGGAAGTATTCAGAGTATCGTTATTTATATTTCCCAAAGGAAGGCATCTGATTAAGAGTCTATTATGGATATGAACTTGAATAATAATGCTTGCAAGTACACCAATGTTTATAATAGGGGTAAGAATGATATTCTCAAGATAGTGGACACACAATTGGTATTCCTCAAAGGATAAAATAAAAAGAAAGAATAAATGGGGAATCCTAAGTCGAGCAGGCATTGGTTAGTATAGTCATACAAAGATTAGTTAATGATCATACACGTTACATAATTAGTATTAGGGCTAAGTATGAAGCAGGTCAGGAGGCCACTGAGCACTGGTCTACTAGCAACCTCATGTGACAATTTAGACTCCTACACCCAAGTCGAATGTGGGGTATTACAAGAGATGGACAGGGCTTTCACCACCTGCCGCCTACCCCTCAACCATGGAAAAGGATAATACATTCACTTGTCTCTCCATACCTAAGCACCACGCTTGCGTATATAGAAACTACCCAAATCCCCCTAGGTCTCTGACCCTATGGATCAACAGGTAAAGGACTTGGGCACACCCGAAAGCGCGATGAACTGCCACCTCAACTTAGCTCTAATTCTGATTATATAAGTTATATGAGTAGTTAAGCATAAAGTCATGTATGCTATTCTCATGACACACCAACTATAGACTAGTTCATATATCAAGATTATGACATAACAACTATACTCTAGTTCATAAGTATGACTATAATGTAAAATGAGAGCATGACTTTGGAAGAACTCATTTATCTATTCATACCCAAAGGTCTCTTCTTCCAAGGAACCAAGCTCTCCAAGGTAGCTTTGCCTTGCTCTGAACTACTAAAAGAAAGTAAAGCTACAACTAGAGAGTGAGGTATGAGAGGTATTGCTTAATGTGGTGTGTGTTGTAGACGGGGGTACCCCTCTATTTATACAAGGAGTAGAGGTGGTGTAGTGGCTATTCTTGGAGCGTCCCCAGCTTCCACCGCCTCAACATGTCCACATGCCACCGCCAGAGCAAGGGGTGGCTAAGGAGCACTGGTAGGGGGTCACCTACCCCTAGGGGTCGGCCATCCCCTGACTGAGCCTCCTCGCCACCGCCTTTGCATGGTAGGCTGTGGGCTGGATTTGGATCACTCCTCGATGGTGCTTTGTCCCGGTTGAGTCAAGTTGATGGGCATCTTTGTTATTCCTTTGACCAAATTGGCATCAGAAAATGCCATTCGGTAAACTTCTCCATGTATTTGTTTTTGTGACTTGCAAAATAATGTTCTCCAAATACATGTGGAACTTGTTTAATAGTAAATGCATATGTGTTTAAGATTGCTAATTTCTCATCTTTTTGTACCTTAGTTGGCAGTCAGATTTGATCATTGATGACCGCCAACAACATCCCCCAAGCTTAACCTTTGCTCATCCCGAGCAAATAGCTAAGTTATTGATTGTTGATCAAGAGTTGCTACTATGTTGAATATAAGTCACAAGTGTCGTGCCTATAACAAAGTATTCTTCTTCAATTTAAATAAGTTTGGCATTCTATCCACCCTTTTAACTTAATCCATGTGGGGCTTATTGCTTTTTGAAGTCTTAGGTGGTTGTAAGATAGAATGGTTTTAATAGAATTACCAATCATTCATTCTTTGATCAACCTTCTATTTGGAGATTTTATGAGTTTTGCAAAATGAAATATAAGTTCCTCAAATGATTCGCTCTATCGCTCAATGTGTATGATCCTCACCAAGTCATTTGATTGTTTTGCCTTCTTTTCATCCTATCTCTAAAAGGCTTTGAGTGGAGTTTTAGGTAGGTATGAATGAGAGGCATACTTACATCACATATATTGCTAAGTCAAAAACTGGATCCAAGGAGATGCAAGTCATACACTTTGATCAAGATGTGCAAGTGTGTGGAATATTTTTCTAGTCCTAATATTTTTTGGTACTCCTTTGATCATGACTTTCTCTCTTTTTGATAATTGTTGTGGAAGTATGGGCTATCTTTATTTTTTTCTTTTCAACACTTGGAACCTTCATGTGTTCCATTCTTTTTCTTTCCTTTTGCTATTTTGAGAGCTTCATGTGTCTCTCTTTTTTTTAACATAGCCCCATACTTCTTTTTAGCATATGAACACTTTGGAGAGAAAGACTCATGATAAATGAATGGAGTATTTATTTGGTGGATGGAAAAAAGAATGTTTTTGTATAACTCTTAGTGTAAGAGTTAGCATTTTATTTGTAGGTGTACGTGAATCTTGATCATGGGTGCATGACTAGAATCTCTACAAGGGTCACAACAATTTGACAAAACTCAATGTGAATATAAGTAGCAAATGACTAAGGTTTTGAATTGAACATGTCACATAGCCATGGTAGGAATTCATAACCATTGAGGAACTTTTGATTTTAGCATTTTTAAATCTAAACTCCAGATGTCAAGTCTCTCTTAGAATAAAGTCATAACATATTCTATTTACCATATCATAACTTACAACAACTTAGAAAAGGATCAGGCTTTTGCAACCCATAAGTTTCAAGTTTTAGGATGAGACATTTTAGCCAACAAACTTAAATCTTGAGGAATACTAAGTTACAGCCTAGGCACAAATGGATTATAGACAAAGCAACTATTTATCATTTCAACAAAGGAGAAACTAAACATTCTTAGATCACATATGTGGGTGGAATAAATAATTTTGTTGTTTTTATCTTATTTTATTTTTTGGATTTAATATTTTTCAATTTTTTTAAATGCTAATAATTAAATAAATGCATAAAGTAAAGAATGAAAAATTAAAATGCAGAAAATAAAAGATAGTACTTACCTCTGCGGGGGGGTCCTCCCCCAAGCTAGCTGGTCGCCTAGGGATGACTTCAAGGTAGGTTATTTTATTTTTATTTAGTGTATCAACCAATGTCTGTGTTTAGTAGTTTTGGTACAATGATCAAGCTAACATATTGATCAACTTAAGCACCTTGTTTAATTTAAAAAGGCTATGAAAGCATGGTCGACCAGAAACCATACTTCGGACCAAAATATACTTTGTGTAGAACGTTGGACGATAACTAAGTTTCATTTAATGGAGATGAAAGGTAAACTTTAGTGGATTCTTTGTTTTATATGGTTTGCTAGAATTTATGTTGTTTATTTCAACCAGTGTCTATACTTAGCAATTTTGGTTCAATGATTAAATTGAATATCTAATCAAGGTGGGCTAAATAATCTAAGCACCATACTTAATTTAAAAAGCCTATGAAAGTATGATTACCAAAGAAAATCATACCCAAACCAAAACATACTTTGTACAAAACATGGGAAGAGGCAATTTTCAGGCAAACCCTTTTATTATTTTCTCATTTTTCCTTTATTAGTGCATAAACTAGGAATTTAAAATTTTAGCATAAGTATAAAAGATAACTACCAATTTACCTTTGGTAAGGACTCACTTTTTAAGTTCAAATGAGTAGGACCCCTCTCCGTTCAATTGCTTGATGGAGCGCCCGATCCCGGAGAAGTGGATGTGAGGCTCCTCTTTCTTTAGCCTCCACACCATTTTGTTTGTTCTTAGTGGTGTGGTGGTGGACTTTGGAGTCTCTTCCTTTGGTTTCCACATCGGCTTGTTCTTCTTTGGTTGTGTGGAACGGCTTTCGGCTTTTCTTCTTTTGTGGTTTGTTTTATTTTCTTCTGCTCCAGCTTCTTTTTAATTTCTTTGTTCTTTTTCATAAGCTTTTTAATTTCTTTGTTCTTTTTCACAAGCCTGACCACCATTTGAGGTTGGATATGTACCTCCCTTAGGCCTTGTGGGTTTGATCCGTACTTGATATGAATCATGGAGCGTTGCTCCTTCTTGGGCCTGAAGGCAATTTTTCTTCATTACCATGGATATTGAAGCGGGTTTCTCCTGCTCCAACATCAATTTGGGCTCCTGTAGTGCTTAAGAAGGGTTGCCCAAGGATGAGGGTCGATTCTTTTGTGACCTCCATGTCGAGCACCATGAATTCGACAGGGATGTAGCAATCCTGGATTTTTCACCAAAATATCTTCGGCTATCCTTGCCATGTAGCGGACCATTGAATCGGTAGTTAGAGCATCATCGGTGTTGGCATCAGTTGTGTGAGGTTTAGCTTGTCAAAGAAAACCTTAGGCATAATGCTTACGCTAGCCCCAAGGTTGCACAGAGCTTGGTCGCAATACTAGATCTTGATGGAACATGAGATTGTGGGGCACCTAGGATCATTCTTCTTTTTAGGAAAGTCGAGTATAGCAGTGCTACACTCTTCTGTCAGCTTGACGACCTCTGTGGATGGTAGTGGTCGCTTGTTGTTGATGATGTCCTTGATGTACTTGGTGTAGGAAGGTACATGCAAGACGTCCATCAGGGGGATGCTTCCATGTATCTTCTCGATCATCTCAACAAAATGAGCGAATTGCTTGTCCACGGCCTGCTTGCGGTTCCATGTGGGCAATGATAGGTAGCTAGTGTCGACGAAGTCCTTTGGTGTCGTCTCTGCTTATTGTTCTCTTTCTTTTTCTTCTTGTGTTATTGAAGGTTTAGCCTCTTGGCGCTGTTTTGCTTTTCCTATAGAATGGTTATGATTTGGTGGATCACAAGTGGACTTACCACCCCTCATGACCACTCCATTTACTTTTTCATGAGAATTTTCAAGTTGAGTAGGAAGTTTTCCATTACTGTCAATAGGAATTGCAACAACTATTTGAGCTAGTTGTGTTTCTACTGTTTTATTGAAGCTCATTTTATTTTTAACAGCAGAAGTTTAACCTTCAATCTGAGAATTTATATTTTCAAGAATTTTATCGTTTGACATTAATTTCTTTGTAATATTTTCATTAATTTTTGCTTGGCCAAATACCAAGTCTTTAAAGTAAGGTTGATTTGAATTGTAATTGGAATTGTAGTTTGAATTACCTTGCAGGTGGGACTGGTTGTTCCACCCGTTATTACCTCATTGGCAAAACCCATTGTTGAGGAAGGCAGCTTCTTCGTGGGTTTCGGGGCAATCATTCCCTGAATGGCCAATGTTCCCATAGACCTCACACGTCATGTGTGAGTCCATGGCTTGGATGGTGCCCATCATGGTGTCTTTATCTTGGGCCCGTTCCTCTAGCCTTTTTAGTAATAAATCTATTTTTGCAAAAAGCATATCCATCTCCTTCAGGTATGCATTCCTTTTTGTATTTTCCTTTCCTCCCCTCAGCTTTGATTTGACACCATTTTATTGATGAGAACCATGGCTCCATCAATGGTGAGGGAAAGGAAAGCGTCTCGAGTAGCAGCGTCGAGGTGGCCCCTAGACATGGGTATTAATCCATTATAAAAATTTTGGAGCACTAACCAATTTTCAATCTTGTGGTGAAGGAATGCTTGGATGTAGTCATGCAGCCTCTCCCACGCCTTTGGAATGGTTTCCATAGAGCTTTGCTAGAAGTTCGAAATTCGTCCCCTCAAGGCATTGGTTTTGCCTATCGGGAAGAACTTGGCGAGGAACGTCGTGGAGCATTTCTCCCATGTTTTGACAGCTTCCTTGTCCTTGTAGAACCACTACTTTGCCTTCCCTAAGAGGGATAAGGGAAACAAGCAGAGCCTGTGCTCTCAGGTGCGATGTCCTTGATGATGATAGTGTCACACAACTCGAGGAAGTGTTGGAGATGCACGTTTGTGTCCTCGCTAGGCAAACTATGGAATTGGTTTGCCTGCACCATCGTGATGAGGTTGGTATAGAGCTTGAAGTTCCCATCCCCAATGTTAACAGTGGGCACAATGAGCACGTTGGCAACAGTGGGGATGGAGTAGTCACAGAGGGTCTTGGCCATGCTTGGAGTAGCGGATGGTGCAGGGGTGACTAGTTCGTCTGTCGAAGGAGTAGTAGAAGAAGAAGCGGCAAGGGACCATTTCTTCCTTAGGAGTGCCTCCGGATTTTGAGTGTAGTTGTTCGGCAGATCAAAACCGGTCATACACTATCCCATTTTCATCCACAATAGGAGAAAACAAGCAAAGTTAGCCTACAAAAACAATGGCTACCTTACATGCATATTATCATAAACATGTCCTACTAGATTCTTTAATCAATTATGCCTTCCTCGGCAACGGCGCCAGAAATGCTTGTTGACATTTCTTAGCGCAATCACCAAGTATGGAGATAGAATCCATCCCCACAATGGCGCCAGCA
Organism: Saccharum hybrid cultivar R570; assembly: GCA_038087645.1. Lineage (NCBI taxonomy): Eukaryota > Viridiplantae > Streptophyta > Magnoliopsida > Poales > Poaceae > Saccharum > Saccharum hybrid cultivar. The sequence continues at coordinate 3,764,901 of JAQSUU010000270.1, forward strand.
ATGCTTGTTGGCACTTCTTAGGATAGCCACTAGGTTTGCATTCCTAGCAACTATGCTAGAAGTGTTTGTTGGTATTACTTAGCACCATCACTAGTGATCAGCAATGCCACTAAGTAATAGCATTGATAGTTCCTTAATAATTTTAGATATTTATCCGCAAGCGCACGGAGCTATCATTGTAGCATTTCACCTAGAAGTATTCAAGGTATCATTATTTATATTTTTCCAAAGGAAGGCATTTGATTAAGAGTCTAGTATGGATATGAACTTGACTAATAATGCTTGCAAGTACACCAATGTTTATTACAGGGTTAAGAATGGTATTCTCAAGATAGTTGACACACACTTGGCATTCCTCAAAGATAAAATAAAGAGAAAGACAAAAAGAATAATTGTCACACCCGGTTTTAAGGACAAAACCAGACATATACTATATGTGGAATAAAGAAGTCAAACCTCACATATAGCCGCAGATAAGTGTAATATCAAGAGACAAATGCTTAATAAGCATAATGCAATAGTTTAAGATATAACCTTAGATAACAACACAGCGAAAAGACAACTCCGAACACCGGGTGTAGACTTCACTCCAGGAACAAACTAACTGGTTGATCACAAGCCTAAACTTCTCCTGAGGTGTGGGAATAGTAAGAGTGAGTCCATGTCAAACTCAGCAAATATATCATAGGGTTCATGAGGCTCAAAAGTTGACGCTGGTTTACTGCGATAGCTTTTAGGGAGTCATCTTTTTAGCAATTGAGTAGCAACAAGTTTACCATAAGCCCAAATAACCTCATGATCATGTAAACGAGAATGATGTATAGCAAGAAACAATAATCATTAGTGAGCATCAATATCATCAGTATTATCATTATCATCAATGTTCATCATTTATTCTGTAAGGGTCCAAGGCCACTCGTGACCGTGAGCACGACTGATATACCAGTTTTACACTCTACAGAGGTTGTACACTTTCACTGTGAGTCATGATTACCCATATGCCTAGGGCGGCCAATCCCCAAAACACTCCCAAGGTGAGCAGGCAGGGTTCACTATGAAGCCTTTCAAAGGTTCGTCTAACAAGTTAGGGCAGCTAGGTTTCCAAAGTCAGCCTGTGTGATACAACTAGCCTCAGGGATCCACAGTCTACTTTTCCCCATTTGCGCCACAAGGGTAACCTCTAACAAGCTAGAAAAGGTCCTCATACTGAGCTAAAGCCAGAGCCATATTGCCCTCACAGTTGTACTGTAAGTCCTGGATGTTCGCTTACAGATAAGTCCTTAAGGAGAGAAACTACAAGGCATGAGCTCGCGAAAGAAGGACACCAGATGGTAGAGAACATCAATGCGAACTTACCCAAGGTCAAATCGAAGCCGAGGACGAGACAAGGAAGTCACGCGGCTCGGAGAGGCGGCGGCTAGGGCTCCCGCTCGCGGTGACCGAACTCTCGAGCACCACAGCGACTGCAAAAAGGATGAGATGGTTGTCGTTGGGCTCGGCATGCGACTTATATAGCCCGAAGGCGGTTCCAAGAAAGGAAGGGGGAAGATTGAGGCACAGATTCGGTTGGTGGTGAACAAGGAAAGGAATCCGACCGGCGTGGGGAGGAAGAAGACATCCGACACGCGGGCCCGCGGCGTTAGTGACACGCAGGGAAAGGCAGGCGGCGCGCGCGAGCTGGGCCAGCGGCGCTCGCTGGGCTCGGCCCAAAGCGGGAAGCGGGGGAGGGGAAAGCGAAGACGGGCCATGCGGTGAAGCTGGACCGCGTGTACGGTGGAAGGTGGACGCGGTGAGAGGAGACGGGCTGCGCGCGGGGAAGGAGGGTGAGCGGGCCGCGTGCGGGAGAAGCGGGCGCGGGCGCTCGGGCTGAGTTGGGCCAAAAAGCCGAATAGAATAGGATTTCTTTCTCTTTTTCTTTTTCTAATTCTCCAAAGCCATTTTCAAAAAGATTTTGAATCCGCTTTTGAATTTAATTCAAACCACTCAATACAAAATTCAAATGCAGCAGCATGAATGCTCAATCATGTTTCTACCCTTATATTTGATTTTAAATTAATAAAAATTATTACTTTTCTAAGTTTGTATGCTCATAAAAATACATAAAAATTCATATTCACCTATTTTTAAATCATGCTAAAATTTTAGGGTGTTACAATTCTACCCCCCTTAAGATGAATCTCGTCCTGAGATTTGGAAGATGGTGATCCAAGAGCGATGGATACTTTGCCTTTAGATCTTCTCTTGCTTGAGTATCTCCTTTTTCATACCTTCATAACCTTACTCCAAGTAACTCGCTCAATCATTTCCAAGATGTTGATAGGGACTCTGAACAAACCTTAAAGTAGCCCTATTTATTAAGCCACTTATCTTTCCAAACCATAATGTTCCTTGTTTGTCCATTTAAAAACCTGGTACCTTCCCATCCATGATAATTATAACTATCTCTTTTTTTTCTAAAGACCTTTGTGAATCTCTTATTCCAATGTAGGCATTACCACTGACTTCATAACATTAATTACTATATGCTTAGGTTGGGTTGCTCAACTCCTAAACATAATTATTAGTCCATGGCATCATCTGAATCTTTTTAGCAAAACTCTCCTTTGTTAAAGACATCGGCAACGACTTTTGCTCCTCCCAGTGATAGCACTTTTTGAAGTCATATATAATCAATTTTCATTCCATTGACAATGTCACTAGCTCAACCCCAACCTAGTAATGATGTCCTTTATATTCTTACAATCCATGTAGGTGCCACTCTTATAAACCGTGTAAATACCACACTTGTGTCCAATAGGATAATATCTCCAAAACCTTCAGAGCATAAACTAATATCTCCACTTCCTTGTGTCAGGTAGTTCAACTCATGTGTTCCCATGCATCCCTAATGCTCAAGACATCACATTTTCCTTCTTGCATAAGGACACATCCCTCACCTTGACATGGTGCATCATGATAGATGGGACACTCTTGTCTTGATCTGGTAGATCTAACTTATAAGTTTTACTTCCTTAATGCCTTTATAATTTTCCTGAGGTTTACGAGTCCAAAGATACTTAATATCTTCTCTAGTAGCAATATCTTGAGAGTCTTGGATAAACCTTCCTTCAACTTCTAACTAAATGTCATCATTTTTAAAAGAAACTCTGAGTCACTCTTACATCCCTAGATGAATTCCCCATCACCAACTTTCTTGAGCTCTTCTTCACCACTAGAGATAACTATCCAAATAGAGGACTTCCTTCCCTCATAGTTCACTTGCTAAACTAGTCATAATGTCAACATCCTCTGAACCTTCGTGGAATCAATTGTAGATATCCAATATCGATGCCAACTTATCTTGAGTAAGATTGGACTCCCAACTGATGATAGATCAGAGTGAAGACCAAGACCCGTCTTGACGATTACCCGAGCTCCTTGTAGATGATCAACTAGTCATCAATCCTGAGAAAAGATGTCTGCACTAGATAGTAAATTCTCCACCGTGGGGATAACCGATTCTTCCAAGTGAAGCGCTGGAATGTTTGAACAACTTGCAACTTCTTTAATCTCGGCTACCCCCTTAAGATGATATGAACTAGGGGACTCAAAATGGTAGCTTGCACCTCCTTCTAGATGAGTTAACTAGCATAAAGGCGTCCTGACATCCCAATGAAACTCGAAAGCAACGTTATAAACAAGTAACCTAAAATTTCCTCATGATATAAAAACAGAAGTTCAGTAAAACAGCTGTAACACTCATTCTGTTAATCCAATGAAGCTGTAGTTTATACCGATGGAAAGCTTATAAAATTCTCTATAACTTTCTTATAGAACATACTTCCAGATTCTGTAGTTAACTTGGTCAAAAATAGTACATATCAGAAACTGTTCCAGGTTTATGACAGCACAAATACATTATCTTATGAATTTCATAACTCCCAAACCAAAACAGCTATGAGGGTGGTTCTTGCATTTAGAGAAAGATATTGAAGTCTACTCTTGCCCAGAATTTTCTCATGATTTTTGGTCTTTCAAGAACAGAGATATAAGTTGATAAAGACAGGCTGCTCCAAAAGACAAGATATAGAAAGCAGGAGATAACCAAAACCCATCTATTTATTTCATTAATCCTTATACCTTATACATATAAACTAATGAAATCATGGACAAAACCCACAAGATCATTCCACTCATGACAAAATTCCAACTCAAGCACACACATAAGCACAAAGCAACTAAACACTTAAAAGTTCATAAGCCACACATTAAGACGTCTCAACTTGGCTACTAACGGTTTTATTACACAGGACATAACTCCTATTTCTTAAACATGGTATGATTGCAGCAGCATCCGGAGTAGATAGCATATCTTGTATTCCTTAGTCCTCTATATTGACATCAGAATCCCCGCATCCCTCTTTACCATTCTTATAATTCATACCTTAAGATGGGTCAACCTTGTATCCCTCAGGTGTAGGTTTAATACCCTCATACTCAATCCTTTCTCCTGAAAGTGTAGTTAGAAACACTGAACGTTGGGCATACTCAATCACTCCTTTACAAGTAGATAACAAGTCTATTCCAAGGATAACATCAATGCCCATTAATTCCAAAACAATAAGGTTTGCCTTGAAATCTACCCCTTTATGTCAAGACTAACTTTTGGGCATACGCGGTTCGCCTTTATTTCACCTCATGGAGTTTTAACCATCACTGTTTTCCCCCTTGGAAGCATAAATATGTTATGATCTTCTACATATTGTCTAGATATGAACGAATGTGAGGCACTAGGGTCAAACAAAACCTTGGCATTTCCTGAACTTACAGGAACTGATCCAAACACGACCTCCTTAGCTCCATGAATGGTGGTAATATCCACATGTTTCAACCTTCCATGGATGTAATTTCTCTTTAATTTATTTCCTTGCTCCTGCTCCTTTTGGACATCCTGTCTTGGGTCTTGCTGCTATTGATTCTTCTACAGGCAAGATTTGACATAATGCCCTTCCTGCTGACAATGATAACACTTCCTCTTAGCTGGATCTTTTGTTATGTCATACTCCACGGAACTGTTGCTTGGTATGCTGCTATCTTGCTGGCCATAAAAGTTCACCTTCGTCCCTTTGGCTTGTTTCTTAGCTTGTTTGGCCTTTCAGGGTTGATACTGATGAGGACATCATTGGCTCAAAGATGACCATGCCAACCACTTCTATACCAAAGGTGCAACCATTCTATATGAGGCTTATTATTGATGCATTTGATGAATTGATGCCGCACCATGATGTGTGTTCATTCTCATTTTCAGAATTACTTACATGGATCAAGGGAAGGTTTGATTGCATATGGAAAGCATGGAAGGTTAATGAAGTTGATTGGGGACCAAATCCAAGTATTCCTAACGTCCTCCGCTAGGCCACCACGTCACTTTGGTTCCAAGGACAGAAAGAGTCCAAGTCCAACATGTTTTGGAAGTTGAATTCGGACTGCAAAATTGTCCCAAATTGCGACGGTCACCACGACTTCATACGGACTCCGATTGGGACGTTATAGCACTTTTTGGAAAGCTTATCAAGTCTATTTTCCAACGGATCTGGACTCATGGCTATATCTTATCCAATGCTTCCGCAATCGTCGTTTCAACGCCGAAACCTTTTCTGCCTTTGGTGCTGCGTCACCCTATTTTGGGCCGATGGTCCATGTATCAATTTGGGTCCATTAAGGACGTGTCCTAGGGTTGGAGAATGACCCCAACACCCCCTGGTCGTTCCCCTAGGTATTAATAAGGATTAGAGCCGCCACAAACAGATCGGGTTTTGTTTGTTGAAAGTTTAGCCATTGCTACTTCCTTGTAGACGCGTGTGTTGACTAGACCATCCGTTCTACTTGATTCAGAACCCCAACTTTGTGAGTTCAGATTGGTTTCTCATCTCTATATTTGCAATTGAGTTGCTTGTTCTACTTGTTCTTGCTTGTTCCTCGATTGCTTGCAGGAATTACCCTTGTGGTTTGGTTGATCGTGCTCCACAAGATCGCGACGGCCGTTGGAGGTGGTGTATCGGTTGCTAAGGCGCAGCATCCTTGGATGGTTGTAGTCGGGCCGTGAACGTCATCTCCATCCCCAAATCGAGTTATCCACCTTCTCATCGAAAGATCAGGATTCACCCTAGCGGGTTCATATCAGTTGGTAATCAGAGCAAGGTTGATCAGTGAGAGACTTCTAGTTCTTTGCTGTTTTTTTTAATCTCCTATAGTCCAGAAAAAGCCAAAACAAAATTAGTAGATTAGTTCTCCATAATCCCAAAAACCCTTTGAGCTTAATACTATTACTGCTTAGTTAGGGCTTATTGAATTAACGGTTGCATCGTCGTGGCAAGTTGCTGGTCTTAGCGTCTAGTTGTTTAGAGTTTCGAGTTCTAGTCACGTTTCTGTCACCATCGCAGATTTGAGTTTATTTGTTTTCTCTCAACAAATCCGAGTGGATTTCCAAATTCCTTTGTTTTGTTTACCACCATTATCCTAGCCACACCCTTTGAGGTTTCATCCACGTCCATATTTCCATCTACAAAAAGGAAATCCAACAAGATCAAGATAGAATTCGATTCGGAGTCCTGTTTTATCCTGAAAAGAAAAGCACCATATTTCCTTTGTCAGGAGTCTGAATAGGGAGTTTAAATACAATCTGGAAACCTTAACTTGTCCTCTTTCCAACTGATCAGAGCTTGGTCCCAAATTCAATCTGAGCGCTTCGCAATTGCCCTGGAGATTTGTGCGTCTGCTGGTTTTGCAAAACAGCCACTTGTTTGACTTTGCTACTGAATCACCCTTCCCAAGGAAACATTTAATTGTTGTAAGTAGCTTGTTAATTTTTGTTGCAAAATTTCAGTTTTGTGCTAGTTGAAAAAAAAATAAAAAAAAAGACAGAAGAAAGAAAGAAAAGAAAGATAGAAAGAAAGAAAAGAAAGAGAAAGAAGAGAAGGATTTTTCTTTTGTTGTTATTCCTGTCCTTGTGATCCTTCTTTGCTGCAGCTCAGTGACTTCGTTTGTGTCCAGGCTCGCGTCTCTAGCACGTACTAGCCTAGGACCAGCACAATAACGTCGTTGAGCGTTTGTTCAATTTGCTTGCAACTAACGTGGTTCTAGTACTTCCTTGCTTTAGCCCACCTATAGCTCCACATATTCGACTACAGCTTGACAATTTGTTTTGTTGCTACGGCACCGATACATTTCACTCCACGGTTGTAGACTTGTTGGTTGCCATCACCTCCTGTTTGGCTTGGTAAGAACTTGTAAGGGCTTGTTTTAACAAGTTGAGTTTGAGAGAGTTACAACCGACACATCCTAGTAGTTGATAGGAGGATACATATTATTTTTGTGTTTCTTGTTTTCTACTAATCATGGCAGGGGATATGGAGATTTTTGAGTTGTTGGAACTAGACCCTCATATTCAGGATGTCATTCAACACTTGCCGTTATATGATGGTAAGTTTGATCCTCAAGCTTACATTGATTGGGAGTTAAAAGTAGACAATGAATTTGATGAGCATGACCTGTCCGAGAAACAAAAGATTTGTATTGCCTCTAATATTTTGATTGAAAATGCTTTGCTAGAATGGAAACACATTTGTAGGCACAACAAAGTTCCAGAATCTTGGAAAGACTTCAAATTTCTTTTTAGAGATGCATTCATTCCTGCATATTATGTTGATTATTTGCTTGCAAAATTAGACAACTTGAACCAGGGTAGTAAGACTGTGAAACAATACTACCATAATTTTAAGATTTGTATCATGTTTGGTGGATTGGATGAATGCATGGAAGATGTTATGAGTAGATTCATGAGAGGGCTCAATTCTGAAATTCGAACCTTGTTAATTAGCAAATCATATTGCCATATTGGTCAATTGTTTTGTCTGGCTCTCAATGCTGAAAAAGAGATTCTATTATATGTGAATACTTGCCAGAATGATATGACCCATAATGTCCAAAATTTGTCCACTCTGCATGCTAATGAAGAGCAACAAATAGTGGAACCCACTACTGATTTTCCTTTGTCACAAAATGAATTACTCGCTGTTCCTTGTGATAAAGAGGAGTTGTGTGTTGATGATTCTTTTACTCCTATGCCACAAGTAGCGAATAAGTGTGATACTTTTGGTTTGGAACCATACAAATGTGCTGAAGATAAGCTTTTTTCATCCTATTACATGTGCACAAGATGAACTGAATTTACTGTCCTCTTTAAATACTTTGGGTTATATTGAATTTGATATTCTGTGTAATCTAAATTGTCTAAAAGAGAAACTTAAATTTGATTCTGGTTTGCCGAGTTTTAATCATTGTTCGCTTCATGCAATTGGCAAATATGACAGCAAAGGAGAATATTTGGTGCATAAAGTTTATATTTGTTCTAATCTGAAATATCCTTTTGGGCCACAATACCATGATCAAATTGAGGGCTGCACTAACACTAATGATGTCTTGCAAAGTTTTCTAGTTTTCCCCATATGCAACAGGATAAATATCAAGAAGGGGAGCATAGTTCACTTTTACCTACAACACATACTCCAATAAAGATCAAACCGAGGACGGTTTGCTGTCAAGAAGGGGAGAATGATGAGGACATCATTGGCTCAAAGATGACCATGCCAACCACTTCTATACCAAAGGTGCAACCATTCTATATGAGGCTTATTATTGATGCATTTGATGAATTGATGCCGCACCATGATGTGTGTTCATTCTCATTTTCAGAATTACTTACATGGATCAAGGGAAGGTTTGATTGCATATGGAAAGCATGGAAGGTTAATGAAGTTGATTGGGGACCAAATCCAAGTATTCCTAACGTCCTCCGCTAGGCCACCACGTCACTTTGGTTCCAAGGACAGAAAGAGTCCAAGTCCAACATGTTTTGGAAGTTGAATTCGGACTGCAAAATTGTCCCAAATTGCGACGGTCACCACGACTTCATACGGACTCTGATTGGGACGTTATAGCACTTTTTGGAAAGCTTATCAAGTCTATTTTCCAACGGATCTGGACTCATGGCTATATCTTATCCAATGCTTCCGCAATCGTCGTTTCAACGCCGAAACCTTTTCTGCCTTTGGTGCTGCGTCACCCTATTTTGGGCCGATGGTCCATGTATCAATTTGGGTCCATTAAGGACGTGTCCTAGGGTTGGAGAACGACCCCAACACCCCCTGGTCGTTCCCCTAGGTATTAATAAGGATTAGAGCCGCCACAAACAGATCGGGTTTTGTTTGTTGAAAGTTTAGCCATTGCTACTTCCTTGTAGACGCGTGTGTTGACTAGACCATCCGTTCTACTTGATTCAGAACCCCAACTTTGTGAGTTCAGATTGGTTTCTCATCTCTATATTTGCAATTGAGTTGCTTGTTCTACTTGTTCTTGCTTGTTCCTCGATTGCTTGCAGGAATTACCCTTGTGGTTTGGTTGATCGTGCTCCACAAGATCGCGACGGCCGTTGGAGGTGGTGTATCGGTTGCTAAGGCGCAGCATCCTTGGATGGTTGTAGTCGGGCCGTGAACGTCATCTCCATCCCCAAATCGAGTTATCCACCTTCTCATCGAAAGATCAGGATTCACCCTAGCGGGTTCATATCAGTTCCTTATAGGTAATTGTCCACCCATCTATGACTACCTCATGGGGAGTAGTTTTAGCTTGAGAGGCTTCTAACTCTTCAAGGTTTGGATTTACTTGACAAGGGATCAGAGCGGCATGTGACAATGTAGTATAACTCGATTGCTGATTGCTTTCCACAAGTGGTTCTAGTGAGATTGCCTTCCTCTTCTTGTCCATGTTGACCTCAAAATTTGGATACACCTTGACTTTTCCCTTATTAGACTCGTTTTGAAGACAGGGAAAACCATAATGCTTACAACAGTGACATTGTTCCTGTCTCCCAAGTGCCTTACTATCAATATCTTTATTAGATTTCATATTCTTCCAAGCTTCTGCTACTTGTATCTTCTCTGGCCCCTTGGATATATTGGCCTGACCTTGAGATGAGCATTGTTGAAAATTTCCATGTTGAGCCATTTCTTCTAGTAATTGGTTTTGCATTGCTAATGGCTTCTTGTCAAATGTGAGCAAGAGCGACACAACTCAGTCCTCTTAACCTCTGAAGTCCACAGTCTTCTCATCACGAGCCGTCTAATAGACAAGGAGAAAAGGTTCAAAATAGAGACAAGGTTTTTATAACAGAACGGGGATAGAATTAAGCATAACTTTGGGAAAATAACAAAGTTAAAGAGAAGGCAAGAAATAGGCAAAAATGAAAACATGCTAAACGTCCAGTTCTAACTAGGCTTGCATCCTACAGTCAGCATTGCTTTGATACCACTCTGTCACACCCGGTTTTAAGGACAAAACCAAACATACACTATATGTGAAATAAAGAAGTCAAATCTCACATATAGCCGCAGATAAGTGTAATATCAAGAGATAAATGCTTAATAAGCATAATGCAATAGTTTAAGATATAACCTTAGAGAACAACACAGCGGAAAGACAACTCCGAACACCGGGTGTAGACTTCACTCCAGGAACAAACTAACTGGTTGATCACAAGCCTAAGCTTCTCCTGAGGTGTGGGAATAGCAAGAGTGAGTCCATGTCGAACTCAACAAATATATCATAGGGTTCATGAGGCTCAAAAGTTGATACTGGTTTACTGCGATAGCTTTTAGGGAGTCATCTTTTTAGCAATTGAGTAGCAACAAGTTTACCATAAGCCCAAATAACCTCATGATCATGTAAACGAGAATGATGTATAGCAAGAAACAATAATCATTAGTGAGCATCAATATCATCAGTATTATCATTATCATCAATGTTCATCATTTATTCTGTAAGGGTCCAAGGCCATTCGTGACCGTGAGCACGACTGATATACCAGTTTTACACTCTGTAGAGGTTGTACACTTTCACTGTGAGTCATGATTACCCATATGCCTAGGGTGGCCAATCCCCAAAACTCTCCCAAGGTGAGCAGGCAGGGTTCACTATGAAGCATTTCAAAGGTTCGTCTAACAAGTTAGGGCAGCTAGGTTTCCAAAGTCAGCCTGTGTGATACAACTAGTCTCAGGGATCTACAGTCTGCTTTTCCCCATTTGCGCCACAAGGGTAACCTCTAACAAGCTAGAAAAGGTCCTCATACTGAGCTAAAGCTAGAGCCATATTGTCCTCACAGTTGTACTGTAAGTCCCGGATGTTCGCTTACAGATAAGTCCTTAAGGAGAAAAACTAGAGCACCATAAAAACAGTCCAATGCTCTAGCCCTCTTGAGCCATGTTTCCATAAAGCATCTTTTAAATGTTTATTACATATACCATTAGTCAAGTTACAGATCATGGTTATTTATCTTGAGTACTAGCATAAATACTACCCAATGCAATGTCCTATGGGTGTCAAGGTACAAGATACAAAAGCTATGATATCCTTAGTGGTAACAAGGTAGACACATGCACATGAATTAAGTATATTAAAGGTGAATAGGAAACAAGGATGCTCCCATGCTATACTTGCCTTAAATCAAGATCCTTTCTCTGATCCAAATCTTCAATTAATAGCTTCTTGAATCTCCACGTAAATCTCACCGACTGGACTTGATCAATAAATCACCACACACGCATCGAGCAATTATACACGAAGCAAACAATAAAAATAAATTAGAACAGTACACCAACAGTAATAAAATAAGATAAAAAGTCTTTAAAACGAATCTTCAACTCGCTAGGATCACACAGACACGAAGATCATGAAAAACGGAGCTAAAACGATGAAGTTATGAATTTACGAAGATTTCCTATAGAAAAATAATTACTTTAATTCAAACTCAAAAATAAAATATCACAAACCTACTGTACAGTACTACTAACATGTAGAGCTCACAAATACGAACCTAACGCAATTTGAACGGGTCAAATCGGAGTTAAAACGGAGATTCTACGCATGAAATTACATAATGGCAAAACTGTAAATAAGTGAAAACGTATTTCTGAACTTATTAAAACGAATCTACGTTTTCGGAAGGAGAAAGCGTATTTTTGGAATACGTTTTGGACTGCGGGTTCTATATATAAAAAGTACAGGGACTCTTTAACAAAATCGTCGGCCGAACCGGTATCTTTAAGTCTTGGCCATTAGATTCAAAATGGACGGCTTAGATTGGATCGGGGAAACAACTGGCGGCGCTCCGGCCGGAACAGCGGCCCGACGACAAGTTCCACGGCGGCGCCATGGCTAGACTTGGCTATCTAGCGCTTCAAGGCATGAGCTCACGAAAGAAGGACACCAGATGGTAGAGAACATCAATGCGAACTTACCCAAGGTCAAATCGAAGCCGAGGACGAGACAAGGAAGTCACGCGGCTCGGAGAGGCAGCGGCTAGGGCTCCCGCTCGCGGTGACCAAACTCTCGAGCACCACAGTGACTGCAAAAAGGACGAGATGGTTGCGGTTGGGCTCGGCATGCGACTTATATAGCCCAAAGGTGGTTCCAAGAAAGGAAGGGGGAAGATTAAGGCGCAGATTCGGTCGGTGGTGAACAAGGAAAGGAATCTAGCTGGCGTGGGGAGGAAGAAGATGTCCGACACGTGGGCCCGCGACGTCAGTGACACGCAGGGAAAGGTAGGCGGCGCGCGCGCGAGCTGGGCCAGCGGCGCTCGCTGGGCTCGGCCCAAAGCGGGAAGCGGGGGAGGGGAAAGCGAAGACGAGCCACGCGGTGAAGCTGGACCGCATGTACGGTGGAAGGCAGACGCGGGGATAGGAGACGGGCCACGCGCGGGGAAGGAGGGCGAGCGGGCCGCGTGCTGGAGAAGCGGGCGCGGGCGCTCGGGCTGAGTTGGGCCAAAAAGCCAAATAGAATAGGATTTCTTTCTCTTTTTCTTTTTCCAATTCTCCAAAGCCATTTTCAAAAAGATTTTGAATCCTCTTTTGAATTTAATTCAAACCACTCAATACAAAATTCAAATGCAGCACATGAATGCTCAATCATGTTTCTACCCTTATATTTGATTTTAAATTAATAAAAATTATTACTTTTCTAAGTTTGTATGCTCACAAAAATACATAAAAATTCATATTCACCTATTTTTAAATCATGTCAAAATTTTAGGGTGTTACAATAATACTATGTCGAGTAGGTCATGCCAAAATCATGCCAAAGTCACTTGAAAGCAACCAAGAGAATATTGAGATATCTTAAGGGCACTCATGATGTTGGATTATGGTTTCCAAATGGGTCTAATTTTGAGTTGATTGGATATTCGGACTCCGACTATGGTGGATGCAAGATTGATAGAATGAGCATAAGTGGCACTTGTCAATTGCTTGGAAGGTCTCTTGTTTCATGGTCATCAAAGAAACAAAATAGTGTTGCACTATCTACCACCGAGGCCGAATACATTAGTGCCGGTAGTTGTTGTGCACAATTGCTTTGGATGAAAGCAACCTTAAATGACTTTGGAATCAAATTCAAGAATGTGCCATTGTTTTGTGACAATGAAAGTGCTATCAAGATGACACAAAATCCGGTTCAACATTCAAGAACCAAGAACATTGACATAAGGCACCACTTCATAAGAGACCATCAACAAAAGGGTGATATTAGCATTGAGAGCATTGACACCGAAGATCAACTAGCCGACATCTTTACAAAGCCACTTGATGAGAAAAGGTTTTACAAGTTAAAGAATGAATTGAACATACTTGACTTCTCCAACTTGAAATGAGTGCACCCCCACATTCTTATATGACATGTCTTCCCTTCGACAATGCAAGGTAAAGTTGTTTGACATATCATTCATACTTTGCTAAGGACATGTTTAGAACATATAGACATATTTGCATGACAAATAGGCTCATTCATGAAAATTAAATGATTTTGATGTATATATGGTACCACTATTGCTTCTATGTTTATCTGATCTAGTGGTAGCATATGACATGTTTATGGGCTTGCAAACCTAGTGTTGAATCTAGAAAATGAGCTCATGATGTGTAATTCAACATGGTCAAGATAACCCTTATACTTTATGAGGTGTGAAGGAGCTTATCCTTGGATCAAACCGAATTACATATTTTAGGCAAGTGATCTAGATTGAACCATAATTTAGACTCCCTCATATTGATTGACTTATCTCTCACTAAATTAGCACCTTTTTTGGTGATTGTTGATAAAGGGGGAGAGAAAAGTCACAAAGATAAAAAAAAGTTAAGTTGCAAAGGGGGAGAAAGATATGGTAAGGGGAGAGAATGACATTGGAAAGGGATGCATTAAAATTGAGCACACAAGTAGGAGGAGCAAGCTCAAGAATTATTTGTTGCATTTGTATGTGCATTAACATGATGAATTGTTGCATTGCAAAGCTTAAATTCATATTCATGATCGAATGGTGATTGCTAGAAATAGAACTTGAATGATGATTTGTTAAGAGTAGCTTTATAAGTGGTATCTAGACACCTTTTGCTTATAATGTTGATCTCACGGGGTACTTTAGTGTTTGTGATCTTTACAAGTGATGTATTACACGTGGTGTCTAGCTACATCGATGCTAAGGATGGTATATAAAGGCAACTCTGATTGGTATCACGCTTCAAAGGTCCATTCTATATACCTTAGCATCAATTTGATAGTAGTAACTCTCCCAAAATTCAAATTCATACATATGTGCACAAATGAACCAAACTCATGGAAGCACATATGTAGGGGAAGCTAATACTATCGAAATTGAAAATTGATTTCATTTCATATCTTTGTGATGGTTGTCATCAATTACCAAAAAGGGGGAGATTGAAAGCCCAAGTTTGGTTTTGGTAATTAATAACACCAAGTTGCTAATGCCATGTGTTAAGTGTTTTGAGTTAGGCATAAGCAACACATGTGATGAAGGTGTATGTGGCAAGGAGTGGTGGCCACAAAGATCACAAAGAGATGGTGCATGGACATGAAATGATGATCATGGTGGAGATGCACATAATATGATGGACATGATGATCAAGTGGAAGAGAAGGATCTAAGAGCGTAAGGCAAAGGTATAACCATAGGGTTTTCCTTTTGTCGGTCTAAGATGAGTAGAGAAGTGATTGACCGGGTTTAGGATACATAGCCGACTATCAAGAGGGGCAATCACGGTTAGCTCGGAAATCAAGTGCCACTAGATCAATGTCTTGAGCATATGCATTAGGATCTAGTAGAGAGCTAACATAACGCCTTAAAAGTGTTTGTGAAATGCTAACACACATGCATATGGTGGTGTACACTTGGTGGTGTTAGCACAGTTTGCTAACACACATGCAAGCTCGGCGGGATTCGGCGCTTTTTGGGGAAGTGAAACGCCTATTTTCCACTACGCCGGAAGTCAGAAAAGAAACAGAGGCGAACGGCGGTCACTGTGGTGACCGGACGCTGCACCGGACGCGGTCACGGTTTGACCGGACGCGTCCGGTCAGTTCAACTTGGTGCTGCTAGGGTTTCTGACCGGACGCTGGTCTGGCCTGACCAGCGCGTCCGGTCAGTTCTCCTGTGCGCAGAAGAAGAGCGCGCGACCGGCGCGTCCGGTCCATCACGGAACCGGAGCGTCCGGTCAGGCGTCCAGAGGGGCAGAGCGCAGCGGAGTGCTGATCGGACGCACGACGCGTCCGGTCACGTACGATCGAACGCATCCGGTCACGGTGGGAGCTTACTGGACTCCGACTAGACGCCAGGTGCAGTGCGTCCGGTCAAACGCTAGAGCGCGTCTGGTCACGGAAACGGTAACTTCTGACATGCACTGTTCACGCTTGTCACCGGTGCGTCCAGTCAGTCTGTTTTTCACTGCGTCGTCCGGTAACGGCTAGCTGCGTACCCCTTCGCTATAAATAGAAGATGTTCGGGGTTTGAGGGTAACTCTTGCACACTTTGAGACCTAGAGACATCCTTTGAGCTAGAGAACAATTCCTCCACTTATCTCTTTGCTTAGTTGCACATCTTGAGTGAGATTGAGTGAGATTCAAGTTTATTGCTTGAGAGTTGCATTCTAGAGGCACTTGATCTTCGAGTTGCTACAGATTTCTTGTTACTCTTCCGTGTTTCCCAACACGGTAGACAGCTTGGAGCAGCGGAGGTGATTGAGCTCGCAATTGGAGATTGTTGGAGCCCTCACCAAGTGTTGTAAGGGGTTCTTGATCCTTCCCTGCAGGAGTTCGCAAATTGGATACTCTAATGGAGCTTGTGGCTTGGAGGATCCCCATCTTGTGTGCGGTTGTGCGGCGCCCGCTGAGGGCTCGACTCTTGATAGTCGATTAGCTCGCGAACCGACAAGTGGGTGTATCACCACAACGGGGAGTAGCTTGCCAGGAAGCAAGTGAACCTCAGGATAAATTCTTGTGTCATTCTCCTCCCGAGGTTTTCTATTGTATGATTAATTGATTGGTATTTCTCATCTCTACACGGCGGTATAATCACTCGAAACTCTTCTCTCGCATTACTTCTTCTATCTAGCTTGTAGTTGTTGTTGTGTTTAGTGAATAGCCTTGTTCTAGACTTGTGTAGGTGGCTTGCTTAATTAGTTAGAGTTAGTGCATTTGCTTCGCCACCTTTCATACTAACGTGTGGTTAAGTAATTCTTGTAGAAGTTTTAATTAGGCTGTTCACCCCCCCTCTAGCCTATTTGGACCTTATAGGGACAAACCTAGAACCTCGAGGAGTACAGAGTTATCTTGAACCTTGACTAGAGATTGGACCAGAGAGTATACAACACACCAATAACTTCAGAGGTAGCTGCAGTATGGATAGAAGGAAATGAAAGAAGAAATACTTTTGACAAGAACATAATACTGCATGGCAAAAACAATGAAATACATGGAATACGATCATATCATGGATGCTATGATCCATTATCATATCCTATATTCTTTCCAAGGGCCAAACTAGGTTGGCATCCAGATATCCCAAAAGTCGGCATACTAATGGAAGATGTGATAAAGGCTCATGCAAAGAAAAAAGATAATGGCGATAACCCAGGTTAGTATATCACATACTTCAGACTTATCTAAAATTAAATTATCATATATAACAAATACCTCCATATGAAGCTAACTCTTGATTTAACAATATTAAAACAGATTCAAACAACAGGTTGTGCGTAACCATGAGATAATACTATTGCTATAAATTCCATGTGGGACCAAATATTTTCGATCCAGTGTTACATGGCGGACGACTATTCCAACAGTTTGTTGTAGATACATACATCAAGATTGAAAACTCCAGATTGGACTACATGTATCATCATCAGAAAGAAATCGGAGCAGACTTATACCAAGGGCTTCTGGATAGCATTCAAGCCGGCGAGCAACAGGGAAGTGAAATTGGGAAAAGAATACTCCCCTCATCATTTATTGGAGGGTCATGAGATAAACATCGTCGGTATCTAGATGCTATGGCTTTGGTCAGAAAATATGGAAAACCAGACATATTCCTAACGATGACATGCAACCCCAACTGGAAAGAGATAAAAAATGAACTGAAATTTGGACATATACCACAGCATTGCCCAGACCTTGTTCGTGTTTTCAGAGTAAAGCTAGAAGAAATGAAGCAACAACTATTTGAAAAGGATATCCTTGGAAAGGTCAAGGCGTATACCTGTGTGGTAGAATTTCAGAAGAGAGGACTACCACATGCTCACTTCTTGCTGATCATGACAGGAAAATACAAGTACACGTGCCCAGAACAGTATGATAGAATCATATCCGCCAAGCTACCTAACAAGCACAAATACCCAGAGCTATACAAATTGGTAGTCAAACATATGATGCATGGTCCTTGTGGAGCACTGAATAGATACTGTCCGTGCACAAAGAATCATACGTCATGCAAGAACAATTACCCAAGGACATTTATTGAAAATACAATAACAGGCAAGGACTCCTACCCATTATATAGGAGACGCAACGACAGAAGGACCGCAAAAGTCAGAAAATGCGAACTAGATAACAGGTGCGTTGTTCCTTACAACCCTTACCTATTGATGATGTTCAACTGCCACATAAATGTTGAGATATGCTCGAGCATTAAAGCAGTCAAGTACCTATATAAATACCTATACAAGGGACATGACAAAGCATCTATATCTGTTATTGGGGTAGAAAACGAAATACAAGTCGATGAGATTCGACAATATAGAGACGCACGGTGGGTGACGCCTCCAGAAGCATTGTGGAGAATATATGGCTTCGAATTAAGCAAAATAAACCCGCCAATCCAGCAGCTGCAGCTACACCTCCCAAACATGCACATGGTTTCATACGATGGCAAAGAAAAAATCAAGGATGTTATCAACCGTGGAGGCACGGAAATGTCAATGTTGACAGCATACTTCGAAAGGAACACCAATGATGAAAAAGCCCGTGGCATACTGTATAGAGACTTTCCTGAGTATTATACTTGGAACACACAAGGCAAGCTATGGCAACCGAGGAAAAAAAACAAAATACCAAATTGGCAGGATAGTTGCAGCACATCCAGCTGAAGGGGAACGATACTATCTTCGAGTACTCCTAAACCATGTGACGGGCGCAACAAGCTACAAAGACCTCAGAACGGTTGACGGTCAAATAATGCCAACATTTCGGGACGCCGCAGAAAAAATGGGACTCATTGAAGCAGACAACACAATAGATGAATGCATGACAGAAGCAGAGCTGTTTCGGATGCCATCATCGCTAAGAAGACTGTTCGCAATGTTTTGTGAACCAAGCGACATTCGTAGTCTTTGGAACAATCACCTTGAGGCAATGTCAGAAGACTATAGCAGACACTGCAAGTGCAAACACACAGTCCAGCAGCTGGTACTAAGAAATATCAGGAACATGTTGCAGTCAATGGGAAAAGACATCAAATCATTTCCACTTCCAGAAATTGACAAACAGCATGACACATCAGACACCATATCTAGGGAGATTATCGAGGAATCCTCGATCGAGGTGGACCCAGAGGACGCATCTTTGCATTGAAGTAAACTTTATGATGGATCTCCTTCCCACAGGACTCGGCACCATCCTGGCTGGCCAGCACACATCTCGCTCACGGCAACGTGCTTGCAAATACAGATTAAAGCAAGCATAATTTAGAAAAAATGTATTTTAATTTAACGATGCAAATATTATAATGAAAGAAGCAAACGGGCAGTACCGTGACCTGCTGCGGATCTTCGTATACCGCGGGGAGCAGAGCCTGGAGACCATCTGCCTGCTGCTTGCCCTACAAGGTCCGGTACCCGGAGCACTTCTTCCTCCTCCGATCCGGGGCAACCACGAGTGCGCCTCCATCAACAGCACCTACGGCTTCTACGACGAGTGCAAGCGCCGCTACAGCGTCCACCTCTGGCGCCTCTTCTCTGACTGCCCGACGAGGAGCTGCTCTGCGACCTGCTCTGGTCGCGCAGCTGGCCGAGGGTGAGATCCGCAGCCTGGTGGAGGACGGCTTCGAGTTCTTCGCCGACCGCCAGCTCGTCACCGTCTTCTCCGCGCCCAACTACTGCAGCGACGGCTTCATGGGGCTCCTGTGGTCGCACAGGAACCATAGCGTCGATGGATGATGGATCATGGATATGATACCTCGGTCATAAGGGCTAGGGTTCGTGTGCCGTGTCCGGCCGGGACTGCTGCGAGATGTACGTGAATTTGAATTCTGGGAGTCTTACATGTAAGATCACGGATGACGGATGGCTCATGTAGGCGCATGTAACACGACGTGTAGATCGAACGGTTGTTAAATAGGAAGAGTAAGATCATAGATAACGGAGGGCTTATATGAAACGACGTCTATATCGAACGGTTAAGAAAGAGGAAGAGCCCCCTCTAAATAGATTCGCTCCTTTACAGTGTGAATAGATATATAGATTAACCAAACGTACATAAGTTCATAAAACGCATGTAGACACAATACAATGGCTGACGGTTCACCAGTTAAGTCTTCCTCGACGTGATGGATTACTAAAAATGATACTGAACACATCAACAGTTAATCTGTAGCTAGCCACAATATTTTGTATTCAATACTATAAATACGACAGGGAAATGGCATTACACATTTGAAAAAGTTAATTAATGCATACTAAAACTTGATACTAGAACCGAATGCAGGGAAATGGCATTGACGACGAAATTAAACTTAAGTTTTCTTCATCAACATGCCTTGCGGCCGCAAGGTGGAAGGGTTGGTGCATGAAAATAGCCGCGTGGAGGGACGAAGCCCTTGTCTTCTTTCATATTCATAGCACTGCCTTCATGGTCGCCTGAAACATGGGCAATGGAGTGCATCAAGAGTCTGATACTCTGATGACACGTAGAAGGACAATATATAGAACGTTGTCATGTATAGGAAAGGACAATAGAGAACCGAGTACAATCAATTACCATCAAAGGGCAGTATGGTAGTCTTCGTTGATTCTTGTGGCGTTTGTCGTGACCCATCAAGAACTAGGGTGCCCGGAGGTTCATCTCGGGGGATCGCTCCCGCCGCAAGCTGCCCGGCAAAGAGCATGATCAGTGCCAATGGAAGCATAGACCTGATCTCCATACTGCTTTTTGTGCTTACGCTCTCTGATGTGGGAGGGTACTAGTATTAGGTTGTGCCTTTGTACGTACCATCATATGGACCGGCATTTATAGAAGATTGCAACAAATAATTTATCATAATTGTTTGGCATCCGTCTTTATGAATCTATTGGAATTCAATGTCCATGTGGTCTTTACTATAGGGAATCAATATCTCATAGGCATATATTATATATTCTCAATCATTACAAACCTACTGTTGCTATTGGCCCTGTTCATCCGGCTTATAATCCGTATTTTTCAGCTTGTTTTTTTGAGCTGAAACAGTGTTTTTCTCTCACAACAAATCAGCCAACAGTATTTTTCAGCTGGCTTATCAGCACAGCCGAACGGGGCCAATTGTGTGGTCACTGACATGTGGATAAATCCTGGCCAAAGACTTGGCTCAAGTCGAATCAGACCGCCCAGCTCGTACTTATTGAACTACATTGGACATCGGAGATAGAAAACCGAATAAACTTGAAGGCTACAGAAGAACTCGGGACAATTACTGCTAGTGTGGCTAATGAAGAGTCTTGCTACTGTTCTTCAATTACCAGAGAGAAAATAAATCTGAGGCCTTAATTTTAGAAAAGATAAAATAATTAATTCAAGGTAAAAAGAAGCCAAATTATTTGTTCTTGAAGGCTACAAAAGAACTCGGGATAATTACTGCTAGTGTGGCTAATGAAGAGTCTTGCTACTGTTCTTCAATTACCAGAGATAAAATAAATCTGAGGCCTTAATTTTAGAAAAGATAAAATAATTAATTCAAGGTAAAAAATCCAAATTATTTGTTTTAAATGGAAAATTATGCTAACATGATTGGCCATGCACCTAGTTACGTCCGAGTTATTTATATCTCAAAATTACCCGCTGATTTTCCTCAACCAAATTCATCATCTCCCAGAGCCGATTTAAACATGTTTATTGGTCCCGCCCACCCAGATAAAATATAATGCTAGCTTAGTCAAACACAGTTATTACTTAACAAAATCCATATAATCTTTTTTTTTATCTGTAAATCCATGTAATCTAATGAAATGAACTCCGGTGACCTCGATGGTGCTCTAAGCTAGATTTGCATCTTATCTGGTGTCAGGGTCCTACTCAAAGGGGACGGTTGGAGCGGCTAGGGCAGGGTCTAGGGGCGGCAGCGGCCGCGGTCGCGCTGGGCTACTGCTGGCATGTGGCGGCTATGGTAGAGGCGGGGCTGCGGTGACATGAGACCTAGAGAGAGAAGGCTTGAGAGCTAGAGAGTTTTATTCAATGAGCAATGCTCTGTTTCTTGCTTAAGATTGAAAGATTACATTGCCACTCTATTTATAGTCCTGAGAAACTTGACCCCAAAGCAATCTAAACTTACCCTCCAAGAACCATAAGAAGAGTCCTTACAAATTTGGACTATCCTTTTACAAGCAAAACTATTTTATTTCCTAATAAATCTCAAACTGATTTTCAAACAAATCTCTAATTGTTTTCCCTATTTTTATTCTCAACTCTCCTTCATTCTAAAATCTCTTGGATATCGGAAGATTGCGCGGACAGTGGTGTCCACCACCCTTTCCGCACGCCTCCCAAGCCACGCGCCGGGTGGTCTCGAGGCCGACCAGGGCATGATCTTGGCCTCTCCTGGCCTATTTGGCCCGATGTGGGGGTCCGGATCGGATGTGTGACATATCCCCCTATTCTCCACACAACACGTCTTCGCGCTTTATCCTTATTCGGTCATTGACGTTGCTCAGGGAAGAGCTCAGGGAAGAAAGCTCCTCTATAGGTTGCTGCCTCGCTGCTGAAGAAGAGCCTCAACTTATTTTTCATGTGATGATGATGGATTTAGAGTAAGGCTAGATGTTGTTGATGTAGCTAAAGATGAGGTGGTGTTGTGTTCTGGTGGTCGGTGTTGGCCAATTGTTGGTGGTCCTTATCGACCAAATTCGACCGCCAATTAAGACATAAAAGAGGAGAAATTAGCAATCTTAAACACATATGATATTTACTATTGACCCAATTCCACATGTATTTGGAGATCATTGTTTTTGCAGGATATAAATACAAATACATGGGAGAATACGCCAGAAGGTGCTTTCCGACAAAGGGTGACGTTGGAATGTGCAAAGGATAATTAGAAAGGCCCATTCACTCAAACAATTTGGGCGAAAGACAACCCAAGAAGCAGCCCAGGTCCACTCAGCGACCCACCTCGCAACGGCGGTGGCGAGATGGCTTGGTCAGGGTGCGACCGCACCCTAGGTGCGCCCGCACCCCCACCAGCGCCTCTCAGCCACCCCTTCGTATGGCAGTATCTGGATGGCATGCAAAGGCGGTGGAGTCCGTGCTTCATGCCAAATATCGCCTTGACACCACCTTAGAGCCCTTTATAAATAGGGGGTAGAGCTCCCCTCTCAACACACGCACACCTCTCTTGAGCAATACCTCACTCTCTCTTGTATTCTACCTTTTAGTAGTTGTTTTAGAGCAAGGTAAAACTACCTTGGAGGGCTTGGCTCCTTGGAAGAAGAGATTCTTGGTATGAATAGAAATATGAGTTCTTCCAAAGTCATGTTCTCATATTATACTTATAGTCATACTTATGAACTAGAGTATAGTCTTTATGTTATGATCTTGACATATGAACTAGTGTGTAGTTTCTATGTCATGAGATTAGCACACATGACCTTATGCTTAACAATTTATATAAATTATATAATTGGAATTAGAGCTAAGTTGAGGTGGCAGTTCATCGTGCCGTTAGGTGTGCCCAAGTCTTTACCTTGTCGATCCGTAGGGTCAGAGTCCCGGGGGAATTTGGATAGTTTTTGTTTATGCAAGCACGATGCTTGGGTATGAAGAGACAAGTGAATACATTTCTCTCTCCACAGTTGAGGTGGTAGGTGGTGATAACCCTGTCCGTGCCCTGTAACCCCCCACGTTCGTTTGGGGTGTAGAGTCTAAAATGCTACATAAGGTTGCTGGTAGACCAGTACTCGGTAGTCTCCCGACCTGCTTCACACTTAGCACTAAAACTAATTATATAACTTGTATGATCATCGACTAATCTTTGTTTGACTAAACTAGATCATGCCTGCTCTATTTAGGATTATTCTTTTATTCTTTTCTTTCTCTTTTATCCTTTGAGGAATGCCCAATTGTGTGTCCACTATCTTGAGAATACCATTCTTACCCCTGTTATAAACATTGGTGTACTTGCAAGTATATTTTTTAAGTTCATATCCATACTAGACTCTTAGTCAATAATTTCCTTTCTTTGGAAAAATATAAATAACGATACCCTAAATACTTTCAGTAAAAATGCTACAATGATAGCTCCGTGCGCTTACGGATAAATATCTAAAATTACTAAGGAACTATCAAGGCTAGTCGCATTACTAATTATTAGTAATGTTGCTGAGTATTGCCAACAAGACATTTCTGGTGCCATTGTTAGGGATGGATTCTATCTCCATACTTGGTAGTGACACTAAGAAATGCCAACAAGCAATTCTAGTGCCGCTGCCAGGGAAGGCATATTGATTAAAGAATCTAGTAGGACATATTTATGATAATATGCATATACGGTAGCCATTGTTTATGCAGGCTAATCTTCCTTGTTTTTGCCTATTGTGGATGAAAACAGGATAGTGTATGACCGGTTTCAATCTGCCAAACAATTACAACGCAATTCCAGAGGCACCCCTAAGGAAGAACTAGTCCCCCACCGCTTCTTCTTCTGCTACTCCACTGACAGTCGAACTAGTCGCCCCCACATCATCCGCTACTTTCGCCATGGCCAAGATGCTCTGCGACTACTCCGTCCCTGTTGTTGCTAACGTGCCCATTGGGCCTGCTGTCAACACTGGCAATGGGAACTTCGAGCTTCGTATTGGGCATCACGATGGTGCAGGCAAACCAATTATGTGGTTTGCCTAGTGAGGATGCGAACGCATATCTCCAACACTTCCTTGAGCTATGTGACACCATTGTCATCAAGGACATTGAGCTTGCAAGCATCAGGCTCTGCTTGTTTCCCTTCTCTCTCTCGGGGAGGGCGAAACAGTGGTTCTACAAGGATCGGGAAGCTATCAACAGGTGGGACAAATGTTCCACGACATTCCTCGCCAAATTCTTTCCCATGGGAAAAACAAATGCCCTGAGGCGATCAATTTCCAACTTCCAGCAAAACGCCATGGAATTCATTCCCGAGGTGTGGGAAAGGCTGCATGACTACATACAAGCATGCCCGGACCACGGGATCGACACATGGTTAGCGCTCCAAAAATTTTATGATGGGTTAACACTCATGTCTAGAGGGCACATCGACGCTGCTGCAGGAGGGGCTTTTCTTTTCCTCACCATTGATGGAGCCACGGCTCTCATCGAATAAAATGGTGTCTAATCAAAGCTGGGGAAGAAAGAAAACATAAAAAAGTACGCATACCATGAAGGACACGGATATGCTTGCCGCAAAAATAGATCTCTTGATGAAAAGGCTGGAAGAACGGGCCCAAGAAAAAGAAGTAATGAAGGGCACCGTCCAGGCCATCGACTCACACATGACTTGTGAGGATGTGGCAATGTTGGCCATTCGGGGAACGACTGCCCTGAAACCCATGAAGAAGTTGCCTTCATCAACAATGGGTTTCGCCAACAAGGAGATAATAACGGGTTGAATAACCAGTTCCGCCTACAAGGTAATTCGAATTTCAATTCTAGTTATAATTCGAATCAACCTTATCTAAAGGAATTGGTATTAGGCCAAGCTAAAATTAATAAAAATATCACTAAAAAGTTGGTGTATAATGATAAAATGTTAGAGAACATCAACTCTAAAATAGAAAGTTTATCGTCTGCTAACAAAAATCAATTAAGCTTCAAAAAAATGATAAAAACTGAAATTTCACAAATAGCTGCTACTCTTCCTATTGATCATTCGGGGAAAACCCCGGGGCAACCCGAGAATTCCCTCGAAAATATTAATGCAGCTACAGATCAGTGAAGGAGGAAAAGTCTTGCCCGACGGACTAAAAATGTCAAGCCTTTGTCGAAGGTAAATCGGTAGTTATCTTTAAATCCTAAAACATTCAAAATAAATATTTCTAAATTAAAAGTTTGAATTTTTTTCAAAATAAAACTTTCAGAAAAATCAAATAAAAATCATTTTCTGAATAAAAATAATTTATTATTATTAATTATCATTTTTGCAATAATTTTAAAAATTAAATAAATTTTTGTTGGAAAATTATTTCCGGGCAGATCGTTGGGAGTCTAACCAGACCCCCAACAATCATGGCTTTGAATTAGCTGTTGGCTGCTACCAGCCAAAGGGGAGCAACAGCAGGCCCACCCTAGGTCCGGGTGCACTAGTGGTGCGGCTGCACCAGGCCTGGCGCCACACGCGTCCCGCCGCTCCCAATGGCTCCCTGTTGTGGCTGCCACTCCTCCTTGGTCAGTTTTTCGCCTATAAAAGCCGAGGGTGGCTAGGAGCAGCCCTCACCCCTCCCACACTCACATTTTTAGTCTCCCACTCACCCACTTGCTCCCAAGTTTCTTTGAAGCATTTTCTAACAAGTTCTAGTGCAAGAAAGATCTACAAAAATCTCAAGCTCAAGCTAGTCCTCAGTTCATCTTTCATATTTTGTGCTAACCCTAACTCGCAGCCAAGTTTTCACTTGTTGTTGTGTTCACCATGGGTAGGTTCGAGAAGAAGATTGTCGGCGCCCTCAAGATCATTGGGTCGAGCTTGAGTAGCTCCCGTGGAAGCTCAAGCACACACTACACCAAGCACGAAGAGAGCCCAATGCATAAAGATGAAGAAACCGTGCCAACAGAAGAAAAAGAAGAGCAAGAAGAAGAACAACCGATGGAGGAGGATGATGACGCACCCAACCTCGACTTGGAGGGAGACTGGGAGATGCAAGCATACAACATCATCAAGAACCGCGAGTTCGTCCACACGCTGTTGTATGACCCCACACTTCTCCAAGCAACAAGTATGGATGCCAAATTCACCCCTATTTGGAAGGCAGTTGGATGGGACAAAATTGATCCCGTTTGGGAAGAAGGTTCTCGCCTCCTCACCATCCAATTTTTATGCTCATTAAAAGAAGTTAAGAATGGAATCACTTTTCGCTTGTTTGAAATAGAATATTTTTGCACTTGGAAAGATCTCGGTTCTCACATAGGCTTCCAAAGAAGATATCCAATTGACCTAGATAATGCTGTCAAAGGTTTTAATTGTCATGAATTTTGGAGACAAATTTCTGGTCAAAACGTAATTAGCAAATTTCAACCTCGTAACATGAATATTCAACATCCTACTTTGAGGCTCATGCATCATTGGATTGCCATGACTTTATTTTCTTGGCAAGATATATGATTTGTTCATCATGCCGAATTGCAAATACTCTATGCCATGATCAAAAAAATTAAAATTGCTCTTATCAAAGAAATATTCAAGCATTGGTTAGACTTATTCAAATTTTGTACATCCATATCATGCACATCTCTTATTACTCGTATTGCCACTGGTGTTGGTGTGATGGTAAAAGGTCCTAATGGCTAGAGGGGGGTGAATAGCCTATAAAAATTTCTACAACAACACTAAGTAAAGTGATTAGACAAAAATAAGGCGAAGCTAATGTTGCATAGCCTACTAAAAATATAAGCCACCTACCTTAATTCTAGTTTCTATAGTCTCTAAGCACACAAAGGCTATGTCACTACACTAAGTTAGTGAGCTCTCAAAGACTAACTAAAGAGTCTCACTAACCACTAGACCCGACACAAGCTAGCTCTCAAAACTAATTACACTAAAGAGCTTAGCTACACTAAGAATGTAAATACATGAGATGGATAGTGAGTTATACCGTTGTGTCGAAGAATGAGCCAATCACAAGATGAAGTCAATCAATCACAATGAATACCAAGAAATCCTCAGAGACAAGATAACACAATGATTTTTTATTGAGGTTCACTTATTTGCTGGTAAGCTAGTTCTCGTTGTGGCGATTCACTCACTTGGAGATTCACGCACTAATAGGCATCACACGCCTAACCCGCAACTGGGTGTCGCACAACCAACACAAGATGAGGATCACACAAGCCACGAGCAATTCACTAGAATACCTTTTGGCTCTCCATAGGGGAAAGGTCAAGAACCCCTCACAATCACCATGATCGGAGCCAAAGACAAGCACCTTCCTCTGCTCAACGATCCTCGCTGCACCAAGCCATCTAGGTGGTGGCAACCACCAAGAGAAACAAGCAAATCCCATAACAAAACACAATCATCAAGTGCCTCTAGATGCAATCACTCAAGCAATGCACTTGTATTCACTCTCAATCTTACAAAGATGATGAATCTATGATGAAGATGATTGGGAGGGCTTGGCTAATCTCACAAGGTTGCTATGTCAAAGCAAATGGCCAAGAGAGTGAGCTTGAGCTGGCCATGGGGCTTAAATATGAGCCCCCTGAAAATAGAGCCGTTGGACTTAACCAACAACCAACTGCGTGGCGACCGAACGCGTTGGTCGGGGTGACCGGATGCACCGAGTCAGCGTCCGGTCCACTAGATGTAGCCACGTGTCCACACGTTTGATTCTCCACTACGCAATGCCAACGGTCAAAATCGCCTGTGCCTTCGCTTAAGTGACGACTGGATGCCACAAAGGATGATCGGAAGCACCACCTCCGTGTCAGGTCCATGTAAGCCCGCGCGCCACATGTTAGTGATCGAACGCACCGGTCCTTTCCTCTGTCGCTGAGCCAAGCAGCGTCAGGTCAACTCCAGAAAGGTTCTAGAGCACCAAAAACATGACCGAACACATCCGCTTCCCCGTGACAAGATGCACCACTGTGTCAGGTCTTCACCGTGCTCGCAAAGTCACCCATGTCAGCGTACGTCAGTATGACCGGATGCACCCTCGTCAAGTCTGGTCACCAACACTGTGCGGCGTCCAGTCATTCACTAAGACCGAGCCCTTCACTGCTATAATTGATCAGACACACTTCTCGATGTCCGGTCACTCCGGATCCAGAGTCCAGTCAGTGAAAATAGCGCCTCCTCTTCTCCAAACTTTATCACCCTTCAAATGTGCTAACCACCAAGTGTTTCACCTTGTGCATGTGTGTTAAATGTTCTCACAAACATTTTCAAGGGTGTTAGCACTCACTAGAATCTAAATGCATATACAAGAGTTAGAACATCTAGTGGCACTTTGATAACCGTATTTCGATACGAGTTTCACTTCTTTTAATAGTATGACTATCTATTCTAAATGTGATCACATCCACTAGGTGTCTTGATCACCAAAACAAAATGGCCCTATAGTTTTCACCTTTGCCTTGACCCTATTTTATTTCTCTTTCTTCTTTTCTAAGTCCAAGCACTTGATCATCACCATGATCACACCATCATCATGATCTTCACCCATTGCTCCATCACTTGGAATGTGCTACCTATCTCATGATCACTAGAGGAATAGGATAGCACTTAGGGTTTCATCAATTCACCAAAATCAAACTAGAGCTTTCAATCTCCACCTTTTTAGTAATTGATGACAACCCTTTCACAAAGATATGAATTGAAATTCAATTAAATTCATATTGTTTGTCCAAGCATATTTACCATGTGTAAAAGGATATGGACAAGTTTCATGAACCCCATTGGTAGCATTTGCTCCCCCTCCATATATGCTAAGAGTTTGGATAGAAGCTTGCACATATGCATGGATTGAAATTGTGGGAGGACAATGTCTACCAAATGATGCTAAGGTATAAAAGATGGACCTTTGAAGCATGATACCAATCAGAGTGCACCAAATATAACATCCTTAGCACCATTGTTAGATACCACTAGGAACCAGTATAGTGCCCGTGCTAACACTACGGCAGCATTTTAGGGATGCTCATGAAAACAACAATGACTATTTTTTTCATACTAAGTTTCACATAATTGTATTTCACCATATATATATAATCCAGAAAACACTCATGCATATCACCAGCAAGTTCAAGTCAAGCCTAAAAAAAAGCAAGTTCAGGCCATGAAATTACAAGCCCATGCTAACGCTACAGGTCATGAAGTTACAAGCCCATACTCACGTATATCACCATAAGCATCAGGATGAAGAAATAAACGCAGCAACAAATTTCTCTGGATTTTTAAGAGCAGACAACACACCAAACAGCAAGCACTCATACTTTGGTTTTTCAAGAATAGCCTCCATTATTCACTTATCAAAATCTGCAAAAACATTTTCCCAAATTAATCGAGACCAGTTTTCTGATTAGTTATTATTTGAGAGCTGAAAGATTATATAAAAAGGGTTTTCCTAAAATAAATAGCCTCTTCAGGCTCTTGTGGTTCACAAAACTAAAATATATCATAAAAGATCTTACAACATTAAAGAGTCTCCAATAGAAGTTAATTCTTGACAGTATTCTTCAATATCCATGTACAGGAATGAGCCCATTCACAAACTTCTCACATACAGATTGTATTCCAATCATGGACAAAACCTCTAGCTGGTATATCCTCTTGCTTCCTAGGATCTGATCAGAGATTATGACAGATAATGTGCTGTTAAACAACAAAGCCAATGCTGTTACAATAACAGCACTTGCAGAATTGCTGCACACCCTAAACATATCCAGTAGCTATAATATTCTGATAAGCAGGCTCCTATAATTCCCAAGAATATATACGAAACAAGCTAATTTGCTTATCAGAGAAACAACAAAAACGTTTAGTGTGTATGTCCTCTAGACCTCTAGACATCTCTAAGAAAACTATCTGGAGCAGCGAAAGGCCATGTAGACTGACCACATAAGAACACAAACAAGCTAATATAGGCTCTGAACATTCAAACCAAACAGCATTGCAGGTACCATGATAGGAGGATAGATCATTTCAAATTATTTGTTGGACATGATTTTAAAACAGAATCTGTACAAAAGAAAACTTACTCAATTAATTTTAGGCTACAACTTTCTCCTGCCAATTGGGATTATTTTTATGCATCAGTTACAACAACAACACAACAACAACATAGCCTTTTGTCCCAAGCAAGTTGGAGTAGGCTAGAGATGAAACCCAAAAGAGACGAGAAACAAGGAGACACATAAAGGGACATAAATGGCACAAGACAAAAAGATGTCACAGTTCAGGCACGTTGATTGCCAATCTCCAAGCGCTCCTGTCCATAGCTAAATCCTTGGAGATATTCCACTCCTTAAGATCTCTCTTAACGGACTCGTCCCAAGTTAGTTTAGGTCGACCTCTACCGCTCTTTATATTATCGGCCCGCTTTAAAACTCCACTACGCACCGGCGCCTCAGGAGGCCTCCGTTGGACATGTCCAAACCATCTCAACCGATGTTGAATCAATTTCTTCTCAATTGGTGCCACCCCAACCCTATCCCGAATATCGTCGTTCCGGACTCTATCCCTCCTTGTGTGCCCACAACACCAACGCAACATACGCATCTCTGCTACACTCAATTGCTGGACATGTCGCCTTTTTTAGGCCAACACTCAGCACCGTATAACATCGCCGGACGAATCGCTGTCCTATAGAACTTACCTTTCAGCTTCTGAGGCACCCTTTTGTCACAGAGAACGCCAGAAGCTTGACGCCATTTCAGCCAGCCGGCTGAAATTCTATGCCTAACATCTTCATCAATGTCTCCATCCTTTTGTAGCATCGACCCTAAATACCGAAAAGTATCCTTCTTGGCCACCACTTGCCTATCGAGGCTAACGTCTTCCTCCTCGTGCCTAGTCGCGCTGAAATCGCATCTCATGTACTCGATCTTAGTCCTACTAAGTCTGGACCCTTTCGACTCTAACGTGTGCCTCCATAGTTCTAACTTTCTATTAACCCCCGCCCTACTGTCGTCAACTAGCACCACATCATCAGCAAAGAGCATATACCAAGGGATATCACCTTGTATGTCCCTTGTGACCTCATCCATCACCAAAGCAAATAAATAAGGGCTCAAAGCTGACCCCTAATGCAGTCCTATTTGAATTGGAAAGTCACTGGTGTCGCCATCAAATATTCGGACAAACGTCACAACATCCCTGTACATATCCTTGATGAGGGTAACGTACTTAGTTGGGATTTTGTGCTTTTCCAAGGCCCACCACATGGCATTTCTCGGTACTTTGTCATATGCCTTCTCAAGGTCAATAAAGACCATGTGCAAGTCCTTCTGCTCCCTATATCTCTCCATCAATTGTCGTAATAAGAAAATCGCCTCCATGGTCGACCTACCAGGCATGAACCCAAACTGATTTTGGGTCACATGTGTCACTCTCCTTAGGCGATGCTCGATAACTCTCTCCCAGAGCTTCATCGTATGACTCATCAACTTAATCCCATGGTAGTTAGTACAACTTTGAACATCTCCTTTGTTAAATCCATGAGAGTGGTTGTTTTTTTACTTTTGGTTCGCCAGACCTTAACACACCCTCCTCCTTTACCCGGGCTTGGGACCGGCTATGTTGAGACGACTTAAGAAAGTCTTCCAGTCAACATAGGCGGAGTTATTTTTATGCATCAGTTCTACACTAAAAAATCAATTTATTAAAAAAAATCAATTTATGAGCCTCAACTCCTGCTAGGGAAACCAACAAACCGAAGTTATTTAGTTTAGATGTGTATAACGTATATCATAACATTGGAGGTTCTGATACAAAATTAACAAATGAAAGGAACAAGCTAATACATAGGATGAACAAGACTTCACTTGTTCGTAGTTGTTGCTGGACAGGTAACAGCGATGAGCTCAAATTGTTCACAATTATATAGATAAGGCACTCACTGTCGATTGCTGCTAACTGAAGGCAAGAAATTCTTCCTCTCCTACTTCTTTCTGCAAAAAGTTATCTTAGGGGTCTTCAATTTTTTTTCTTTGCCGTGCTTGTGATCTGCAATTAATCCAAAAAAATCATGAAGACACAAGAGATGAAGGGGCAATGGTGAATAAGGAATTAAAAATAATAACAACCGGCAAGGATAGAAAGGATGATACTTTTTTTGTCAGTCATCAAACATGAGCAGATTCAGAGTCAACTTTCATTTTCATCGTTTTCTTTGTAGCCATCTCAAAATTATTCGAAACAAGAGGTGATCAGAAACTTATTTGATTCAAGTCAGTAGTAAACATGTAGTGGGGTAAAAAAAATCACCTCCTCGACGTTTTGTGCAGTTTTAGCAGATGCCTCCATAAAGACAAGACCATGCTCCTTGGCCCAGTTCTCCTTCCTCTTAGGTGACAACACGTCTTATGAGAAAGATCACATTTGTTTCCAATCAGCATGACTGTCATGTTACCATTTGCATGCTGTCTGACGTCTTCTAGCCTAGAATCAAAATTTCAAAACAATGAAATTTGAGGAACCGAATTACTGAAATAAAATAAACTGCTTACCTGCTACGCTGCTGCTGGTTTGGCGTTTGCCTCTACAGAGTGCAGCTCTGCGCGACGTGCGTGCTGCATCTCTTGCACCCTGCGGCTGCAGCCTTCGGTCTGCCGGCTACCCGCGGATTACTGGAGCCGGCCTAAGCGCTGCCCTGCAGGGTGCCGACTGCTGCTCCTGCCTCCCATTGCTTAAAACAACAAACCTCGCACACAGGGTAAATGACACCATGAAGAGGGAAGAAAGGAAGAATGGAAGAGAGGAGCAGGATGGGCTTGTTGATGATGCGGTAGCCGAATTTGACATCTATGGGGAGATCGTGCACGGGCTCAAGCGCTTGTACGTGAACTGCAGCAGCAGCCACGACTTCCCCACACCTGCAACACAAGCCAACCAACCGATCAATCGCTGCTTTATCTACCAATACAATGGCCGTACAAGTAATACGACACCCAGGCTCCCTCACACAGAGCAGGGCAGCGGGGATGGGGATCAGAGGATGAGAGGAGCAGCGGCTTTGAAAGTGAAGAGGGGTTCGTGCCGTGGTTGACCATCCACACATCCACAACCTGCAGCACCGGCTGCAGCGTCCCATTGCGCCCTATCCGATGAAGTGAGGCTGGAGGTCGCGTTGGGTCGATTGGCATTCCCACAGCGCCGCCACTGGATCGACCGGGGCCTGGTCACCAATGGGCATCTTCCCGCCAGAGCGCCTGCTTCCCATCCTTGGCGGGTGCCGCATGATAGGGCGGCCGCGGCCGGATGCCGCCGCCGCCCAGCACGCGTCGAGAACCGCGATTGCGAGTCGCTGCCGCTGGATTCGCCCCGCATCATTGACCCGCCTCAATGCTCCCGCGCCTCAATGCCATGACCTCGATGGGGACAGAGGCACGATTGGGGGCTTTCCTTGCGTGGGGAATGCGGGATGCCAGAGATGGGAGGGGTAGCATCGAGGTTCCGGCGGAGGGCGAGCGACCGGCCTAGCGCCTGCGGTGGCCGGCCTCGGGAAATGTCGGTGGGACCGCTGCCTGCCGTGGGGTGTGGCGGTGCGGAAGATCGAACGGGGCGGTGGCAGATCGAGGAACCCTAGCAGGAGAGGAGTCTTGGGCCAATCTCTGATGGTAAAATCTCTACCATGGGCCTGTTTAGATGTCCAAAAACACTTAAAAAATTTTGCACAGTACCTGTCATATTGAATCTTTGGCCGTATGCATGGAGCATTAAATATAGATAAAAAATAACTAATTACATAGTTTGTCTGTAAATGTCGAGACGAATCTTTTAAGCCTAGTTAGTCCATGGTTAGATAATTTTTGTCGAATAACAACGAAAAGTGCTACAGGAACTTTTTCAAAAAAATTTGGCATCTAAACACGCCCTATAATACGACTAGAGGGGAGTGGAGAGGATGTTTCATTTTTTCGAAAGAAAAAACATGCCAGAGGGATCAAACCCTGCCCGCGGACGTGGGAGGCTGGGGCGGCGGAGGAGGACGCACATCCATGGCATTGAAGCTTGGGACCAGGGGGTGAGAAGCCTGGCTTCAAACTTCTTTTGCCAGCCATCATATCTGATCTAGATATTTTATTTGCCCTTAATTTTAATGAAGACGAAATCTTGTATGTATTTTTCTGTGTACATAATGGTTGCAGCCTCTCAACGGGGGACGTTTTTCTGGGGAGACGTAGTATAATTTTGATTGGTCCATTATAGTAGAGATTACTTGCAAAGATAAGAACTAAATACCTCGTGAGATCAACATTATATGTAAGGTTCTAGTACCACTTGTGAAACACAAAGCAAGTAAGCAAAACATATCTAACTATCACCTTTGCATGCTAGTTTTTTATTTCATTAATCAAACCTACAACTAGCATTCACCACACAAACATATATATTCAATTTAAAACTTGTGCTATGCAAGCAAACATATGTAATGCACATTCAAATGCATCAATCAAGTTTATGAGCTTGCTCCTCCTACTTGTGTACTCAAATTTTAATTGATCCCCCTTACTTTCCTATTTCTCCCTTTACATCATCTTTTTCACTCTATCTTTGTTTTCTCCCCGTATCTTTGTGAATTACTTCTCCCCCGTTTGTCATCAGTGACCACAAAGGTTCAATTTTAGATAGGTTAAGATTATCAATGCCAATCAATGGGGTGAGGATCATTTTCTAAAATTTGTTTTAAACTAGAGCACTTGCAAAAGATATTTAACTCGGTTTGATCCAAGGATAAGCTTCTTCACACCGCATTTCAAGGGTTATCTTGTACTATGTTGAGTTAAACACTTATAGCTTATTTTCTAGATCAAACACTAGGTTTACAAGCTCACAAACATATCATATGCTACCACTAGATCAAGTCAGGCATAGAAGCAATAGTGGTACCATACAAGCATCAAATTCATTTGATTTTCATGAATGAGCCTATAAGACATGAGGAATGACTAGATGCACTAAATAAGTCCATAGCAAAGAATGTATGCATACCAATCAACTTTTACTTTGGATTGCTAGAAGGAGAGACATATCATATAAGTGAGGGGTGCATCAACACATATTTGAGAAATCCAATATGTTCAACTCATTACTTAGCTTGCAAAACCTTTTCTCGTCCAATTGCTTGGTGAATATATCGGCAAGTTGATCTTCAATGCCCACACTTTCAATACAAATGTCCCATTTTTATTGATGATCTCTTATGAAATGGTGGCGGATATCAATGTGCTTTGTTCTTGCATGTGGAACCGGATTGTTGGTGAGTTTGATTGCACTCTCATTATCACATAGCAATGGCACTTTCTTGAACTTGATTCCAAAGTCATTCAAGGTGGCTTCATCCAAAGAATTTGTGCACAACAACTACCGGCGGATATGTATTCGGCTTCGGCGGTTGATAATACAACACTGTTTTGCTTCTTTGATGACCAAGAAACAAGTGATCTTCTCAATAATTGATAAGTGCCCGAGGTGCTCTTTCTTTCAACCTTGCATCCCGCATAATCGGAGTCCGAATATCCAACTAGCTCAAACTTTGCTCCTTTGGGATACCACAGACCAATATTTTGTGTATGCTTCAAGTACCTCAATATTCTCTTTGTAGCCTTCAAATAACTTTCTCTTGATGAGGCTTGAAATCTTGCACACATGCACACACTAAACATGACATCCGATCTTGATGCGGTCATATAAAGTAGGCTTCCAATCATAGACCGATATAACTTTTGATCCACCATATTGCCACTTGCATCACTATCCAAATTGGCATTTGTTCTCATTGGTGTACTAATGGCCTTTGCTTCATTCATGCCAAACTTCTTGAGCATGTCTTTGATGTACTTGCCTTGACTCACAATGTACTATTCTTCAATTGCTTGATTTGAAGACCAAGGATGTAACTCAACTCTCTAATCATTGACATCTCAAACTCATTAGACATCATCTTTCTAAACTCTTCACAAAAGTCTTGATTAGTTGACCCAAATATGATGTCATCAACATAGATTTATAACACAAACAAGTCCTTGTCAATCTTCTTGGTGAAAAGAGTAGTGTCAACCTTGCCCATCATGAATCCCTTCGAGAGTAGAAAATCCCTCAACCTCTCATACCATGCTCTAGGTGCTTGCTTCAAGCCATACGATGCTTTCTTCAACTTGTACACATGGTTGAGCTTCTTGTAATCTTCAAAACCGGGAGGTTGCTCAACATATACTTCTTCATTGATGTAGCCATTAAGAAATGCACTCTTGACATCTATTTGATAGAGCTTAATGTCGTGGGCACAAGCATAGGCTCGCAAGATTCTAATTGCTTCCAATCTAGCAACCGGGGCATATGTTTCTTTAAAGTCAAGACCTTCTACTTGAGTGTAACCTTGTGCTAGCAATCTTGCTTTGTTCCTTACTACTATCCCATCTTGATCTTGCTTGTTTCTAAAGACTCATTTGGTTCCACTCACATTGTGGTTCTTTGGTCTTTTAACTAACTCACATACTTGATTTCTTGTGAAGTTGTTCAATTCTTCATGCATAGCATTCACCCAATCAACATCCTTCAATGTTTTATCTATCTTCTTTGGTTCAATGGATGACACAAATGAGAAGTGCTCATAAAATGAAGTCAATCATGATCTTGTTTGTACACCTCTAGAAATATCTTCAATTATAGTGTGCAATGGATGATCTCTTGCAATATTGGTTGGTTAGAGTATTGGAACATTACTTGCACTTGCTTGATCATTCGGTTGAGATGGTGAACTGGCCACTTTATCTTACATATTATCATGAGAGCCACTTGTACTTGCTTGATTAGTGTCAACTCGCACATTTGAGTTAGAGAGCACTTGTACTTGATCATCTTCTTCATCAATCCCTTGCCTAGGCCTCAATTCATCAACATCCATGTTCTTCATGGCATTTGAAAGTTGAATGCCTTTAACATCTTTCGAGTTCTCATTCTCATCTTGGGAACCCTTGATTTTATTAAATTCAACATCATGAACTTCTTCAAGAGTACCATTTGCCAAATTCCAAACTCTATATGCTTTGCTAGTGGTTGAGTATCCAAGTAAGAATCTTTCATCATATTTCTTGTTAAACTTGCTCAATCTAGTGTCTTTCTTCAAGATGTAGCATTTGCAACCAAATACCCAAAAGTATGCAATGTTGGGCTTTCTACCATTCAAGAGCTCATAAGATGTCTTCTCTTTTAATGGGTGACAATACAAGCGGTTGCTACAATAGCAAGCTATGTTGATAGCTTCGGCCCAAAAGGATTGACTCACATTGTACTCACTAAGCATAGACCTTGCCATGTCAATAAGTGTTCTATTCTTCCTCTCAACAAGGCCATTTGATTATGGAGTATTCTAATTCTAAATTCATCACATAACTCATCAATTCTTGCATTCTTGAACTCACTACTATTGTCACTTCTAACTCTCTTGATGGTTGTTTCAAACTCATTGTGAATGCCCTTGATAAATGATTTGAATGTTGCAAACACATCACTCTTGTTCACTAGAAAGAATGCCCAAATATATCTTGTATAGTCATCCACTATCACAAAGCTATCTTTATTTCCACCGCTGCTAGTGTATTACGTTGGCCCAAACTAGTCCATGTGCAACAACTCAAATGCTTTACTAGTGCTCATAATGCTCTTCTTAGGATGGGTGTTTCCAACTTATTTCCCGGCTTGACAAGAGCTACATACCTTATCCTTTTCAAACACAACATCTTTCAAGCCTCTAACCAAGTCATGCTTAACTAATCTATTCAATTGTTTCATTCCAACATGACCAAGCCTTCTATGCTATAACCAACTCATACTAGACTTAGTGAACAAGCATATTGACAATTGAGCTTCACTAGCATTGAAATCAACCAAGTATAGATTCTTATATCTAAAGCCTTTAAAGATCAAGTTAGAGCCATCTACACTTATGATCTCTACATCATCTACCCCAAATATGCATTTGAATCCAAGATCACACAATTGAGCCACGGATAGCAAATTAAAGTTCAGAGTTCAGGCTCTCAACTAGTAACACATTGGAAATACTCATGTCATTGGATATTGCAATCTTACCAACCCCTTTGACCTTGCCTTTGCCATTGTCCCCAAATATGATACTATCATAGCCATTACTGTCATTGGTGTTAGTTGAGTTGAACATTCTTGGATCACCGGTCATGTGTTGAGTGCATCCACTATCAAGAACCCAATGCCTTCCTCTGGCTTTGTAATTGATCTACAAAAGAAGATCAATTCTTTTTAGATACCCAAAATTGCTTGGTCCTTGAAGGTTAGTCACTAAGCTCTTTGGTACCCAAATGACTTTATTCTTTGAGCCCATCCATGGTGCACCAATGAACTTAGCCTTCACACCATTAGCACCCTTGGTAAGCACATAGAAAGAATCAAGCTTGATTGATGATACATTAGCTTGTAATTTCTTGTTCATGCATTTTTGCACTATGTGACCAACTTGCTTTCAATTAGTGCAAAACCAACCCTTATTCTTCATAAAACTCGTCTTGTGAGGAGCAAAGATGGCCTTGCCTTTCTTGGGGGTATAGCCCAATCCCTCTTTGTAGAGAGAAGCTCTTTGGCTACCCAAGCACATAAGCAAGCGGTCCTCACCACCATAGGCTTTGCTTAAGACGCGAGTGAGCTCATTAACCTCCTTTAAGGTCTCATTCTCAACCATTAGTGAGGTATCACAACTGAAACCATCACTACTAGATGAGATAGAAGTGGAAGTGCTACAAGAAGGGTTAGCGGGAGTGTTGACGGTAATTAACTATCATATTTAACCGTTAACTTAAATAAAAGAATGCTATAAAATTAATTACCACCATAGACTAGGTGTTTAACTAATAGAATTTGACAAGTTTTGATGAATATTTATTTCTACAGGGTGCCAGCTGAAAATAATCAAAGATGGCCCACATGTCAGGTTTACGTAGAGAGAAAGGGCCACAAATGAAAAAAATATAATCTAGAAGGTTCGGGAAGCCAAACTCTGGGAGGTGGGACCCACCTATCATTGTCATAGGGGCGGGCACCCAGCCCTAGGGGCGGCTGCCCCACCCATGGAGCCAATTAGCTTCCACCTCGCGGATCCTGCTTCCACCACCTTTAAGGATAAAAAATCATTGATCAAGGTCGGTTTGATCTGAGGGCTATGGTGCTTCCTAGGAGGCTATATAAGCAAGGCCCTTGGCCCCTAGAGGAGAGAGTTCAGAAACCCTAATTCATATTTTCTAGAGAGAATTCACCTGAGAGGGGTCCCTTGAATGGATCTTTCTCTAGGGCACATACAAGAGAGTTTAACTTTGTAGTTTCTATGTGAGATTAGAGTTATTCTTATAGATTAATAGAGTTAGAGTGGAGGTAGAAGATTGGAGGAAGCCCGACTTGTCGGTGTCTCCTCTCCAAGCTTTTATCTATGGGGTCAAGTCTCCTAACCCAAGGCTTGGTTCTAGGATTCTTCGGTAATTCAACTTCTAATACTAAGTAAGTACGTTGTTATTATTGTTCTTTGGTTTACGAGTTTACTTTATTCGCTTCATGTAGGGAATAGAGTAATCATTCGTAGCATAAGCGTGGTGCTTGGGCTAGGAATAATCGTAGATACCCCCTATCTGGCCGGATCGGTGTGTAGTAACGTGGGAAGTGACAATCTCATTATTACCTTTGGAGCCCTCCTCCCGTCAGAAGGTTTGGTAGGATTTAAGTACCCTGTTTAAGCATGCTCTGTGGTGTCTCTTTTCCATCGGTATTTCCCCTTAGACCAATAGTATCATAGCTTGCCATAGGTTGGAACCAGACTGTTGTCATAGTTCTCTCTAATCGCTTATATCTTGACCACCTTGTAGTGCGGCCGAAGGGTAATAGTAAAGACTGGGTTAGTCATCGCACGTTTTCTCCTTGCGGATAAAACAAATACGATACTCTAGACTTATCTCCCGAGTGAAGTGCTCACCGATATCCGTGCGCTTGCAGATTATTTCTCTTAAATTCCTTTGTGTGCGTATCTAGTATCAACAAGCATTTCTGGCGCCATTACCGGGAGAAAGACATCAGCTGAGTTAACCTTAAGTCTTGCTTTATCTTGTACCTATACTTTTATCTTTTCCTTTTTATTTCTTACCTTATTCTTCTTGCCTTTTTCTATCCTTATGGATAACATAAATTCAATTCCTATCTTTCAATTTTCTGCACCCACAAAGACTAGCCTAGTGCCATGGGAGTCATCACAACATATCTAAACCCCTAACTATAGGTTGAGTCCGTGGTTGATTGCAATGGTCTAAAGCCTATCTTTTTTAGGAGGAGTAGACGAAAACCCTTACCTTCATATCTGAGACTTTGAGCAAACATGTAACTATCTTCGCATAGAGGGCATGTCTGATCAAACTTTACGTTGGAAGCTATTTCCTTTTTCTGTAAAGGGAAAAGCTAGACAATGGTATGATAAAGCTGTAGGTAAGCAACAAGGAGAATGGGGATCCTTACATTCTAATTTTTGCCTAGATTTCTACCCTATCTCTCAAATCATCGACCTTAGATTCAAGGTTCTGACTTTTAAGCAAGAACCTAGTGAATCTTTGGCCTCATCCTGGAATCGTTTCACTACTCTTTTAGCATTTGGCCCAGATCTTAGTTTACAAGACCCTATTCTTCTTCAACATTTTTATAAAAGCTTCATAAAAAGAGTAAGCATTTGCTCGATACAACTTCTAGAGGATCATTCTTGCATGTT
Organism: Saccharum hybrid cultivar R570; assembly: GCA_038087645.1. NCBI lineage: Eukaryota > Viridiplantae > Streptophyta > Magnoliopsida > Poales > Poaceae > Saccharum > Saccharum hybrid cultivar. Next base: position 3,806,194 of record JAQSUU010000270.1, read on the forward strand.
TCGTCAGAAAAGGCAAGATCAATCTTAGATCAAATCCTATCCTCTGAATTAGATAACCTCCTAGAAGAAGAACCTCAAGTAGCTAAAGCAAATTCTTTGCCAGATATACCATCTACTTCAGCTATTCCAAGTTCTGAGCAAGAAGAAGAAGAAATTATGTTTCCTGATTTTATGCTTGATATCAAACTCAATCTTTTTCTAATTTTGGAAACGTGATAAACCATCATTCTATAAAGAAACCACAGAATCATCGTAATCACCTTAGAGAATCTTTGAATCCTTTTGAGGATATTTCTTATAGAAGCACTTTAGCAGAGCTAGTGTCGATCATAAGTAGTGAATGGTTAGAGGAATCAGAGCTTTCTTCTGATGTGATCCGTTTGGATTCACCCTCTCTTCCAATATGTTGCTCAATTGATTTCGACCACATAGATGCTCTCTATAATCCAGTTGTGGGTATTAATATCATGTCTGCTTCACTTGCACAATATTTAATGAAACATATGACATTAACCCCAACTACAAAATTGATGAAGAGTCTTTCAGGACATATTGTCCCCAGTTTGGGAATTTTACATATTCAACCTATCTAGGTAGAAGGAACCTTAGTTCATTTGAGCTTTTATGTCTTCCCCATATAGGACTTCGACCTGTTGATAGGACAACCTTTTAGAAGACTTCTTTATGAAGGATAAATAGAGAAATTAAACATTTTTTTGGAAAGAAACTCTAATTCCCAGTGTCCATATCTCATTCTCGAATTACTAGGACCGAATCTTATCCAGAATCTGACCCGCTGGAGGAATTTAGGGCTGCTTCTTTAGAGTTTTTATCCAGCTCAGGTCTAGAGGATGATGCTCAATTCTTCGTAGAAGAAGAGGCTGATTACTCTGAGCCTGAACCTTTAGATGAGTTTGTAGAGCCACCTAGACCTCCTATAGAGCTTATACCTTTACCAACCGGTCTTAGATATGCTTTTCTAAATGATGATCTAGAGTTCCCTGTGATTATAAGAGATAAACTCACTTGGGAACAAACTCTTCGCTTAATGGCTATTTTGGAGAAACATCAATCAGCTTTTGGCTACTCACTCCAAGATCTTAAAGGAATTCGTCCTGCCCTTTGCACCCATCGCATTCCTACAGACCCCACTGTTCTACCTTCTAGAGAACTACAACATAGACTCAACAATGCAATGAGGGAGGTTGTTAAGAAGGAAGTTTAAAACTGTTGCACGTCGGGATTATCTATCATGTGCCACACATTGAGTGGGTAAGCCCTGTCCAAGTGGTGCCTAAAAAGGGAGGCATGACTATTGTTAAGAATAAGAAGAATAAGTTGATCCCTCAACGTACCGTCACAGGATGGCGGATGTGCATAGATTATAGAAAGCTTAATAAAGCTACTAGGAAGGATCATTTTCTGTTGCCTTTTATTGATGAGATGTTAGAACGGTTAGCCAATCATTCTTTCTTTTGTTTTCTTGATGGATATTCGGGGTATCACCAGATTCCTATCCATCCTGATGATCAAAGCAAAACTACTTTTACATGTCCCTATAGAACATATGCTTATCATAGAATGTCTTTTGGGTTATGTAATGCTCTAGCATCTTTTCAAAGATGTATGATGTCTATATTTTCTGAAATGATTGAAGAGATTATGGAAGTTTTCATGGATGACTTTCTGTTTATGGAAAAACTTTTGATGATTGTCTTGAAAATTTAGATAGAGTTTAGCAAAGATGTGAAAAAAGCACTTAGTCCTTAATTGGGAGAAATGCCATTTTATGGTTAGATAAGGAATAGTGCTTGGACACTTAGTGTTTGAAAGAGGTATAGAGGTAGATAGAGCTAAAATTGAAGTAATTGAATAGCTACCTCCACCTGTGAATGTGAAAGGAATTAGAAGTTTTCTTGGCCATGCTGGTTTTTATCATAGGTTTATAAAAGATTTCTCGTTTATTGCTAGACCTCTTACTCGTTTGCTAGCCAAGGATGTTCCTTTTGAATTCGATGATGCATGTTTAAGATTTTTTGATATTTTAAAGAAAGCGCTCATCTCAGCACCAATCATTCAATCCCCTGATTGGTCTTTACCTTTTGAAATTATGTGTGATGCAAGTGATTATGCTGTAGGAGCAGTTTTAGGATAGACTAAAGATAAAAAGCATCATGCAATAGCCTATGCTAGCAAAACATTAACAGGACCTCAGCTTAAATATGCAACTACTAAAAAAGAGTTTTGTGCTGTTGTTTTTACTATTGATAAGTTTAGATCTTACTTAGTGGGAGCTAAAGTAATTGTTTATTCTGATCATGTTGCTCTGAAGTATTTGCTCACTAAGAAAGATGCTAAAGCTCATTTAATACAATGGATTTTGTCACTCCAAGAATTTAACTTAGAAATAAAAGATAAAAAAGGAGTAGAAAATTCTATTGTCGATCACTTGTCTAGAATGCAGTTTTAGAATTTACAGGAACTACCCATCAACGATTCACTCCGAGACGACATGCTCTACGGGATCAATAGATCTGACCCCTTGTATGCAGATATTGTTAATTTTATGGTTTTAGGATATGTACCACTAGGAGCAAACAAAAGGAAACTCGTCCAGGAAAGTCGTACTCACATATGGGATGAACCGTACCTCTTACGAGTCTGCTCAGATGGCCTGCTCAGGAGATGTGTACCTATTGAAGAAGGAATAAAAATCATTGAGAGATGCCATTCATCACCAAATGGAGGACATTATAGGGCATTCCGCACACATGCAAAGATTTGGCAATGCGTATTCTTTTGGCCAACAATGTATAAAGACACAAGAGATATTATCCGAAGATGTGGACCATGTCAAAGGCACGGCAATATCAATACAAGAGATGCCATGCCACTCATCAACAATCTTCATATCGAACTCTTCGATGTCTGGGGAATTGACTACATGGGACCATTCCCGCCATCAAAGAAATGCGAGTATATTTTGGTGGTAGTAGATTATGTCTCCAAATAGGTCGAAGCTCTGCCATGCAAGAATGCTGATAACATAAATTCCAAGAAGATGTTTGAAGAGATAATATTTCCAAGATTCGGAATCCCAAGGATAGTGATAAGTGACGAAGGATCACACTTCGTTGACAAGCGCTTTGAGCACTACTTGTCTAAACATGGAATACGTCACAACGTTGCTACCCCCTATCATCCTTAGACAAGTGGACAAGCAGAAATATCCAATAAGCAAATCAAGAACATTCTGCAGAAGACAGTAAATGAGATGGGTACTGGATGGAAGGACAAGCTTCCTGAAGCACTCTGGGCATATCGAACGACATACAAGACACCCATTGGATGTCTCCTTATCAGTTGGTGTATGGGAAGACTTGTCACTTACTAGTGGAATTAGAATTCAAAGCTCACTAGGCTATTAAGAAATGGAACATGGACCTTGATGCTACCGGAGTAAGGAGGAAAAATGCAACTCTTAGAGCTAGATGAATGGAGAGAAAAAGCATATCACAATTCAAAGATTTATAAAGAGAGAGTCAAGAGATGGCATGACAAGAGAATCAAGAAGGAGTTTGCCCTAGGAAATAAGGTATTACTTTTTAATTCCAAGGTAAAACTCTTCGGACATGGAAAGCTACGAAGTAAGTGGAAAGGACCATTTAAAGTGGTAGACGCATCTTCACATGGAGCGGTTACACTTCAAAATGACGAAGGTACGTTATTTAAGGTAAATGGTCAACGCCTTAAATTATTCTTAGAGCCTAAAAAGAATTAGAAGAATTAGATGTGATTAATTTCTTTATTATTTAAGTATTGTTGGGCCTGACCTTTTTAGTTTTCATTTTTCGAGGCCCAACATATTTTTTGAAATAACAAAAATATTTAGAAAATACTGCGAAAAAGAGGACCGGAGCCGGGCGCCCGCCCCTAGGGCTGGGCGGCCGCCCCACCCCCTACGCCATTTCGCCGCCGCCTTTTGCCTTGTGATTGTTCTATATTCTTCTTCTAGAAAAAGTTTATTCCTAGCTTATTCGAGCGTTTTTATCACGAGATACCATTTAGATGCCATTTTGGTCCTACGAGCCCTCCTATATAAACACCCCATGACGTCAGCCATCCTCATTCCATCATATCATTCCTCTCTTCCTTTTAGAACCTTGCTAGCTCTCTCTCTAAAGCTCCAATGGCCAACCACGACAAGAGGATTATCCCCTACGGACTCAACCTCAACTCCATTCCTGAGGAAGATCCTGATTGCAAAGCTCTTATCCCAGTTAGTGATGCTACACCCCTCGCTGCCATTCCATCAAGGCCTAATAGCTATAGCCAATCCTACTTCGCTCAGCCAGTTCTACTAGAAGATAAACCGCTAAAGGGACCCTAGCTACATACTGGAACCAAGCTCTTGCCACCGAAGCACAATGAGATGCTTGTTGGTGTGAAGACCAACAAGAAAGGAGAAATCATCTGCGCCAAGTACAACACTAGGGAACGCACCTACTTCGAAGGATTCCACGCTCATCCAAGCAAAGTCAAATTCCTTCCACCCAAGGAAGCTCCTAAGCACGCCCTTGCTAAATTTGAAGCTCCACGCAAGCGTTGTAAGACTTTAGCTGATCTAGAGAAACTAATAGAGGCTCAGCAAGCGACTATCTCCTCTATAGAAGCCACTCTATGCATTCAGGGTAGATGCTTTCTTCGCACACATGAGAAAGTAGAGGACATAGAGAAAGACAGTAAGAAACTAGACAAGTGCTTAAGTGCTCTAGAGACTCCTAAGCCAAAGAAGTAGATTAAGCTAGTCTAGCAGTTGATAAGGCACCTTCGAGATTAGTCATGAGATTGCTTAGATTCATTGTTTAGATCAATTCCTTTATTTATAATTCATTATAAACATGTGCCTTACATGAGAATAAAGAGTTAGTTTCTCTTATTATTGGATATATTTCTTGTGCTTTTGTCTCCACCATGTTTTATATAAAAGAAAGCAGGAAATAAGTGTGGGGGAAGCACTCGATGATATAATGAACAGATTTTACCGCATGAACGAAACATTTTGAAGATATATAACACAGGACCCTGCACGTCGAAGCGGGCTTTGGGAAGCCACCCTAAGTGGGGCGGCCGCCCAGAGCATGGGGCTGGCGCCTAGGGTGTAAGCCCTCCTTGCTCCGTCCTTCGACCACGGTCAGGTTTGCTCCCTACATGTTCCAATTTTTATATATACACTCTTTGTTACGTTTTGCATTATGAATTCTTGAGTACAGCCTATTTAAATGCTGAATTAAAAATGATACATTATTCTAGTCATGATCTCTTTATAGACTCACACCATGATTCTTTCCTAGGAGTCCTGTTGCTGTTGGGAACTTAATTTTTAGGGACCCCATATCATTTAAGTTGTTGTGGAGTGAGAGATAGTAGAATCATGAGAACCTAATTTTTGATACTTTGTCACTTGGAGAATTTCTTTTACAAAATGTTAAAATTATTAGCTATGCTTCTCCTCTGTGGTAAGAATAAAATGCCTAGTAAGAGCCTTATATGTATAAAACTAGCACATAAGCTATTTACTTTGTGTTGAGTTTGGTCAAGCCATGCTAGACCCTTGTAGAGAGTTGGGCCATGCCCCCAAGATCAGGATTTACACTAATTTTTGCGCCCCTTGCTACTTCTACCCTGGAAGTACGCACCACCATATTACCTATTTAGATCCACTCAAAATTTGTTCTACTCCTACCCTGGGAGTAAACAATCAAAAATATATTCCCTATAGGTTTTCCTTGATTGCTAGCCATGATTCTAAAATGCTCCAGAATGTTATTATCTTCTCACAATATTCTATCAAAGTTCATGTATTACATTGAAAAATAGAGAAAAAAAAGAGAAAAGAAAAAAGAAGAAGAAGAAAGCATTGGTCTTGCCTTTTGTGAAGTACAAGTTTCAGTTGCAATTCTTCAAATCAAAGTGGGATAATATATCTTTTGTAAAGGAGCATTGTAGAATTATCTTGCACCCCTTCTATCTTCCACAAATATTTTCTACTACATTTATTCTTTTGAAACCACACCACATGCACGTCTTGATCTAGGGGTATGTCACTCCCCTCCTCGGATCTCATTTTGACTGGGCAACGTATGCAAGGTAAGTATGCTACATCCTTGAAATACCTTCAACTCCAGATAAGCTTTTGTAGAGGTAGGATGTACTACAAGACATTTCCTCATACATTCCTCAGAGAGATCCACAAATACCACATATGTTGAGTGACTTGAGAGTACCACATGAGGTAGAAGGTAAGCTATGCTTTTATTTCAAATGCATACAAAACTCCGTGTGACAGGTTGAAAGGAGAAAGGGGCTCAGTTTCAAGCTGTTCCATTCTTCAACTGCCCAAAATGGTATGGTAGACACTTGGAATCCCACAGTGCAGGTATGACTAAGGAATAAATCTATTGTTGATGTCTTGTCTAGAGATTGTGCCTAAGGTAATCCATTCTTTTCTCGATGACGAGTAAAAGTCTAAGTGTGGGGGAGTTTGTTTACGGTAATTAACTATCATATTTAACCGTCAACTTAAATAAAATAATGCTATAAAATTAATTACCACCATAGACTAGGCGTTTAACTGATAGAATTCCATGAGTTTTGGTGCATATTTATTTCTACAGGGTGCTAGCTGAAAATAATCAAAGATGGCCCACATGTTAGGTTTACATAGAGAGAAAGGGCCATAAATGGAAAAAGTATAATCTAGAAGGTTCGAGAAGCCAAACTCTAGGAGGTGGGACCCACCTGTCACTATGACAGGGGTGGGCACCCAGCCCTAGGGGTGGTCACCCCACCTAGGGAGCCAATTAGCTTCCACCTCGTGGATCTTGCTTCCACCGCCTTTGAGGATGAATAAAAATCGTTGATCAATGTCGGTTTGATCTGAGGGCTATGGTGCTTCCTAGGGGGCTATATAAGCAAGGTCCCTGGCCAATGGAGGAGAGAGTTGAGAAACCCTAATTCATATTTTTCAGAGAGAATTCACCTGAGAGGGGTCCCTTGAATGGATCTTTCTCTAGGGCACATACAAGAGAGTTTAGCTTTGTAATCTCTATGTGAAATTAGAGTTATTCTTCTAGATTAAGAGAGTTAGAGTGGAGGTAGAAGATTGGAGGAAGCCCGGCCTGTCAGTGTCTCCTCTCCAAGCTTGTATCTACGGGGTCAAGTCTCCTAACCTGAGGCTTGGTTCTAGGATTCTTCGGCAATTCAACTTCTAATATTAAGTAAGTACGTTGTTATTATTGTTCTTTGGTTTATGAGTTTACTTTATTCACTTTGCATAGGGAATAGAGTAATCATTCGTAGCGTAAGCGTGGTGCTTGGGCTAGCAATACTCGTAGATACCCCCTATCTGGCCGGATCGATGTGTAGTAACGTGGGAAGTGACAATCTCATTGTTACCTTTGGAGACCTCCTCCTGTCAGAAGGTTTGGTAGGATTTAAGTACCATGGTCAAGCAACCTCTGTGGTGTCTCTTTTCTATCGGTATTTCCCCTTAGACCAATAGTATCATAGCTTGCCATAGGTTGGAACCAGACTGTCATCGTAGTTCTCTCTAATCGCTTATATCTTGACCACCCTGTAGTGCGGCCCAAGGGTAATAGTAAAGACTGGGTTAGTCATCGCACGCTTTCTCCTTGTGGATAAAACAAATACGATACTCTGGACTTATCTCTTGGGTGAAGTGCTCACCGATATCCATGTGCTTGTGGATTATTTCTCTTAAATTCCTTCATGTGCGTATCTAGTATCAACAGGGAGCAACAATGATAGGCTTATAGAATGATTCATCAATTATATCACAAGTTAAGCCTACATCACATGTTACAACATGCTCTTTCGCATTTTTCTCATCAAGTAGAGAGGAATGAGCTTTTTTAAGCTTATTGTGAACCTTACCAAGCTTCCCATGGGATTCCTCTAGCCTCTCATGAGATGCATTGAGCTCATCAAAGGCTTGCTTAAGGGCTTTTAGTTTCTTTTTCAAGTCTTTGCATTTCCTTCTCTTAGTGTCAAAATGTTCCATAGCATCATCTAACTTGTTAAATAGTTCATCCTTAGTTGGTTCATCATCATTGTCACTTTCACTTTCATTATCATGCTCCTCATCACATTCATTATCACAAGTTTGTACCTTAGTGGCCTTAGCCGTGAAGCATGATGGAGTGTCGAAGAGAGAAGGCTTCTCATTTATGGCAATGCTTGTAAGAGCCTTCTTCTTGGTGGTCTTGTCATCATCACTATCATCATCATCATCAATTGACAAAGCATCACTATCTCAAGTGACCACATATGAACCACCCTTATTCTTTTTGAAGGTCAACTTGTCCTTCTTGTCCTTCTTCTTGCTCTTCTTATCATTATCATCATTGTCGCTATCGTATGGGCATTGAGCAATGTTGACACTTCTAACACCACTTAAGCTAAGTTGTCATCCCTAGCATGGCGCCAGAAGTGTTGATATAAAACTGCTCCTCTTAGAATAAAAATGGGATCCACAAGCGTACAAATAAAATACCATTGTAGCACTTCACTGGGAAATATTCCAGGTATCGTTAATTTATATTTAGCTCAAGGGAAAGAACTAAGGACTTAAACCTAAAGGATGGATTTGCAAAATACGACTACTTATGAGAAATCAATCACACAGTCACTTACTTTGGCATGGTGGTAAACCATGATAAATAAGTATAATTGAATTGTAAAGCATAGGGAATAAATCACGCAGAGATTAGAGATAGACTACTCATCATAAAGGTAGGTTGACGTCTGATTATTTCAAGATATTGAATTCTAGGTAGGTTCTAATCTACTAAGTCATTCATCTACTCTAGCAAACACACCATCATATATAGCATAAAAGACTCTTCATCTATGTATAAGGAATATTACTGAAGAAAGCCAGGACATAGCAAGACTTCCTACGTAACGTTGTTTCTGCCTGTCCTATCAACGGAGGGTGGACTATATAAGACTCAATAGAACTGTCACTTCCACAAACTACCACACAACCTGGCCAATAGGATACATTTGTAGGTAAATAGCATCTAAGCACCACGCTTACATGTGATCTACCACTTAACCCCCTCGCGAAGAGAGCTAAGCGCTTTGCAAACTTATACATAAACTCATTATTAATCATAACCATATCAAATGTACTACTAGAGCAAACTAGGAACATAATAAATAGAAACATAATCATATTAGAATAAAGTCGTAGAGCAAAGATACAAAATAGTACCAATACTTTGATGACGAAGATCCAAATTCCGAGCACAAGTCGCCCGACTCTTCCTCTATCTAGTCTAAACCTATGTAGAAGTTGAAGAATTGGAGTAGCTATTCTAACTCTCTGGTGGAGAGAAACTCTCTAAACCCTAGCTCTGCTGATGGCTCCCTCTGCTAATGAATTCCAGGGTTTCTCCTTGGGTCAGGGGCCTTGCTTATATAGCCCTCTAGGAAGCACCACAGCCCTCGGATCAAACCAACCTTGATCTACGATTTTTATTCATCCTCAAAGGCGGTGGAAGCAGGATCCATGAAGTCACAGCTGATTGGCCACCTGAGTGGGGTGACCGCCTAGGGCCAGGGGCGGCCGCCCCACTTGCCAGCCCATTTGGCCCTCCCCTTCGAGGAGGTGTCTTCTCATATCTTCTAGATTATTCTTTTTCGTAGTAGGGTTGGTTTCTCTCTATGTAAATCTGACATGTGGGTCTCCTTTGTTCTTTTCCTGATAACCCCCTACAGAAATAGACATTCACCAAAACTCATGGAAATTATTAGTTTAACACCCCTAAGTCTAAGGTGGAGCTCATTTTAACCCTTCTTTTGATTCTTGTTGACTTATAAAGTTGGTGGTTAATTACCGTCCACAAGCAACAAAGATGATCCTTGCTTCCACACTTGAAGCACATTCTTAACTCTTCCTTGTTCTTGGATGAAGACTTCTTCCTTCTAGCATAATAGCCCTTCTTTACCATGAACTTGCCAAATCTCTTCACAAAGTGAGCTATCTTCTCATCATCCATCGCATCAAAGCTCAAATCTTCATCTTCATTTGATGATTCTTCCTTTGCCTTGCCCTTGGATGATGTGGCTTTGAATGCCACACACTTCTTCTTCTCATCCTTCTTCTCATCTTTCTTCTCCTCCTTTTCTTCCTTCTCATCATCATCCCTATATGTGTCACAGAACCCTCCAAATTATAAGAGCACAAGTTCAAAAACAATCGCCGAAACGATCAAATTCTCAAACTTGAGCCCATATAACTCCGGTAGTCCACGAAATCATGAAGGATTTCAAACCAAACCATAACGAGCCAAGATCATAGTGATTCAACATAACACAACACTTGTTACAATAGTTCATAAGTAAACTCATACATCGGAGTACAAATAATTTTATTACAAAACCAAAGTAAAGATTTGCGGAAGCAACATAATTTCTGAAACCATTTGAAGTCAAATACTGCTAGTACATAGTCACATCTTGCAAAAGCAAACCAGAAGAGATACTACAGAGACCATGCCATATGGTCTAGTCTTCACACCCACTTGGTGAAGACAATACTTGCAGCAACAAGTACGAATCTGCTACCTGCAATAGGTGGGAATAAACCCTGAGTACAAGAAGGTACTCAGCTAGACTTACCCGTCAAAAACTAGAAACAAAGATGACACCAAGGATTATGCAAGGCTTTATAAAGTGGGCTAGCTTGACTCATTTGCAGAAAAGCTTAATACCAATAAGTAACCATTATATGCTTAAGTATCAAATTGATCATCATTAACCAGATAACTAGATTAGCACCTGTACTAAAGCACTCACTTTATTAGGATCAAACAATATTAACCATAGCAGGTATAATAAGGCCATCATCATAATGATCATCAATTCTGAACCATCATTAATAATTAGTGTATATACGCTGGAGATAACCAGTCAAGTTTCTCACTATCCGGGAGAGACGGTGACTCGAATCGATTCCAACTCAGCTGAGGGGGGTATTCCTGACACTCACCCAGCAAACCCCGCTAAAGGTAGCCATAGATAACCTTTGGTACAACTCAGGGTGGGCCCGAACAGCGCCGTGTTCTCGGGGATACCAGTGGCCAGGATGCTCAGGACTTTTAACTCACCTGCCCTTGGACCCTCTGGCTCCCTTTCGAGGCAAATTTCACTTTTTGACTTCGCAGCCTGAGTTGAGCTACTAGGCTTCACGGTCGGCAACCTCAGGCCGGCCAACTAAATGTCAGGCATGCGTTCAAAATGACATAGAAGGCTCTAGGTCTTGGTCCTTAATCGACACAGATGGGGATAGATCCACACTCAAGACCTCCATGCCTTGCTGCTTCACTATCGTCATCCCGCCCGGTCTCATTTTATTTCATTAACACATGGTTCATTTCCATGATAGCAAATATAGCCAACCGTGACCTGATAAATCCCTATATCTCGCAGGTAACAGGAAATCACCTGACTTCTACCGGTCTAATTTAGCAGGGCTAAGCATAGATACGATCCTGTCTACTTAGGATTCAAGGTTCGAATTGCTGGACAAGGAGTGTTATCAATGCAGCAAGGGTTTTCAACCAATTCCTATAACGTAATGCAACAATACATATAACATGTATAGATAGATAATTGCTTTGAAAGTAGGAGACTTATAATGCTCCGGGGCTTGCCTTAACCGAAAGAAGATAGATCAAAGGTCGGCTTCAAGAATGGTTCCCACGTCTTTTTCGGCTTAGTCGGACTGGACCTCCGGCTCCTGAACGGACTTCAACTTCAGGTTCCACACCCAGCGGGACTTCGCTCGTAACAAGATTCTTGGCACACCTATTGCATGTATATGCACCCAATGAATTTCATGTATGCACCAAGGATGACATGATGATTTATTAACACGTCTGAATGATGTGAAGATGAATGCAATGACATTGCAACAACTTGAGCACAAAACCAAGTCATGTGGTGCTTTATTCAAATCACTTCAAGCTTAGGTGCAAATTTCCTCTCTGGTATTAACATGTTTGAACATCTCTAAGAAATCACTAAGGGCCACAAGGTTAAGACTAAACACACACATAACAAGATTCCAGTAATTTGACATTTCCAACAAGTTATCAGCAGTAGCTAAGAACATTCATAACTGGAGTTCTACAAATCCAAATGACTTGCAAGAGGACATTCTGGAAAGCTTATGAAATTGTCTATATTTCATTTATAAACATCTAAGCATGATTTCATCATTTACCAAGTTAAAATAGCACATGTACAGAATCTGTTCTAAAAGACAGAGAGCACTTCCAAAACTGAACCCAGCTTGGGACAGCTGCCATTTCTAAACTATATGTCCAAATACTACCAAAATTTACCAGCCACTAGTTCATGAAATTCTCAACAACTTTTCTATAGATCACCAAGCATGAAAACATCATTAACATAGCCTAATTTACTTAACCACCAAATCTGTCCAGAAAAGATAGATTTGTACAATTAAATATTAAGTGATGTTGGGAACATCACAAATGACTTACCCAACTTTACTAACAGTTAGATCATGTTTAAGTAACACCAAATCAAGTCATGGCACTAGCATAATTATTTATCTAATCCCCCTTTTCAATTTATTTAGAGTGCATAAGCATAAATGGCATCACATATAAAATGTAACTAGAAAATTCTAATAAAATTACAGAGAAAAAATACATGCTACCAAAAGGCTACCATAAAAATTTCACCTCAATTTGACAAGTAGATTAGGAGATATCAAAATAATCAAAAAGATAAGTGCTAATAAAGCCTATAACAAAGAAATTTCTTAATTGGAGCAAATGACCTCAAACAAGGCTAAAATTTTAACTAGAGTATCATTATACCATAGTTAGCATCTCACAAAAATTTCATGGCAATTGGATGACTACACAGGGAGATACAAAAACTACAAAAATCACTTAGTTAAATATAGGCATAGAAAAATTAATTACAAACTTCAGAAAACATTAATAAACAGGACACAAATCATATTTTCTAAATAAACTAGAAATCATACAAAGCACTACACATTTTGAACCGTATCATTTGGAGCTACCAATCAAAAGATATGAATTTTTGAATCTAGCCTTAAATCTGTGAAATAAATAAAAACAAAACCACTTCCTAAACCTAACTGGGCCGGCCCGGCTTAACCGCTTGGCCTCGCACGTGGCTCAGCCCAGCTCGTGGCTTGGCCCAACGCGCAGCTCGGCCCAGCTCGCTGGCTCAACCGAGCCAAGATAGGGGAGGGACGCCGACACGCGGGCCCCCCACGTCATAGACACCGGACAGGGGAGGGTGGACGCGGCGACGGTAGCTCGCCGGCGGCTCAATGACCGGCGAAGCCGAGGGCACCTACGTGCTCCCCATGTGATTCTGCACTGATGAAGGGGTCTCAGGGTCTCTAGGGTTAGCCGGAACAGGCCTGCCGCCGGCAATGGCGGGTGCGGCGGCGTTGGGTGGCGTGTGCTGGCGATGGTGAGCCCCCATTGCCGTGACTGAGCTCGATACGAGCTTCACGTGGGTACCACGAAGCTAACTAAGAAGACGAGGGGGAGAGGAATGCAACGGAGAGGTGGGACCACGGTGAGGGTCTCGGGCGGTAGGATTCCGGCGACGTTACTACGACGGTGGAGTGGTATTGCCGCCTTACCGTGGCAAAACTCGCGACAAGAGAAGGTTAAGGGTGTAGCGGGAGTCAAGGCGGGGCAGTGGTGCGACAGCACGGTGGTGCGGTGGTCGTTCACCTCTAGCCGCTGTTCAACTTAGTGGAGACGACGATGACAAATTGAAATGGCGAGTGAGCAAGAGGGTGAGCGAGGTGTCGGTCTGGTTTTCATCAGTGAGCTCGCGTGCGCGACGTGGAGGAATGGGCGGGCATGTACGCCATGCAGTGGCCGGTCTCTGAAATGGTCGGCCATGTTGAGCGACTGAAACCTCTGAATCAGTGTCAATGGCACAGCTGACAGTGGGATTTCATCGCCTCATATCTCATAATCTAGCCCGATTCAGTGGTAGGTGGTAACAACAATTTTGTAGAGCTACAGTATTACTACAACATGGTCAATTGGAGCTTGGACTAATTCGGTTTATTTAGGGAGTTATAGCTCTCCAAAGTAGGTCACAAGAAAACTAAAACTGAGTTTCAGTCAGAAAGATGACTGACAACCAATAAAGATCAAAGCTTAACTCCTAAACCAGCCCGAGTTAGAGATAGGTGATATTAGCAAACTTGTAGAGCTATGTGAGGGCTTGAACTTTGTCAATAAGAGCTTAAGCTAGTTTAGCCTGGATTTGAAACTACAGAGCCCTAAAGAGGGGTACCTTGAAACTGTAAGTCAGTACACAAGACTTAGAAAATTTTGTAAGTGTTGAAACAGCATGGAAACCTGACTTGTGGGCCCTGTTTGAGGATGTTCTAGCCATTTTCATGAGATGGTCACATTGAGACTTTTGTTCCTTGATAAATTGGCTACAATTTTGGCAAAGGGTGCACAACCATGAAAGATCTCTAGGTACCACTTTTAAATTGATCAAAGCAGATCAGTGCTAAGGTCAAACTGGGGTCAAACCTAGTCAAATTGGATTTTGGCCAAAACATGAATATATACCCTAGCTTATTTTGCTCCACTAACATGTCAAAGATGTTTTCAAGCCACAAGTCACACAATTAGCATCACATATGAGCAAAATTCACCTCAAGGTGCATTGAAACAACACTAAGAAAATTATTGAAACATTGTGTTGCATGGGTTAATTAGGCATGTGGCATGTGTTGCATGATCATGTTTCAAGGTGTGGTGTCACACATCACACTACTACAAGTCTAGTACACACATACCATCACTTGCAAACAACACATGTATGTATAGCACATGCACTCAACATGAATGTTGCAGATGTTTCAATGCTATGTTTCAATGACAATGCACATGAAATGATGGTGCACATGTTCATGTCATGCTCATATGATGCACAGATGCAAGACAAACACCTAGGGTGTTACAATATGTGTCATCGGTCATCACATCTCCCAACACTTAGTTTGGTGTCATGATGTCCGAACCACTCTTCACTAGAATAGTGACCAATGTGCCAAATCTCAAAGGTAAGCATCTCAAGAATTTGTGGGATAAGTCCTTGTCCTTCACCTCTTTTTTAAGTGCTTTGAGATCATTGACAAGCACTTAAAGCCTATGAAACATCTCTGGCACACTCTCATCTTCCTTCATCTTGAAGCTTCCAAACTTCTCTTTGAGAATGTATGCCTTTGCGTCCTTCATAGCTTGAGTGCCCTCAAATGACTCCTCCAACTTCTTCCATGCCTCATGAGCCATATCAATGTTCTTGATTTGCTCAAATGTTCTCTCATGCAAAGCATCATGAATGGCACTAAGAGCAATGTCATTGTTTTGGAGTAGCACTTCTTTGGCGGTGGTGGGAGCTTTGACATTGGCTACCTCAATATTGGTCTCCACTACCTTCCACACCTTTCTATTGATTGACTTGATGTATGTTGTCATCTTCGCCTTCCAATAAGGATAATTGGAGCCATCAAATTGGGGTGGCTTCTTGGTGTTATTGATTTGAGCCATTTTGACACCAAAGGATGATAAGCCTCAAATCACGGTGACCATGGCTCTGATATAACTTGAAAGGTCCTAATGTCTAGTGGGGGTGAATAGCCTATAAAAATTTCTACAACAACACTAAGCAAAGTGGTTAGACAAAAATGAGGCAAAGCGAATATTGCGCTAGGCTACTAAAAATGCAAGCCACCTACCACAATTCTAGTTTCTATAGTCTCTAAGCACACAAAGGCTATGTCACTACACTAAGTTAGTGAGCTCTCAAAGACTAACTAAAGAGCCTCACAACCACTAGACCCGACACAAGCTAGCTCTCAAAACTAATTACACTAAAGAGCTTAGCTACACTAAGAATATAAATACATGAGATGGATAGTGAGTTATACCACCATGTCGAGGAATGAGCCAATCATAAGATGAAGTCAATCAATCACAATGAATACTAAGAAATCCTCAGAGACAAGATGACATAATGATTTTTTACCAAGGTTCACTTGTGTTGATGGTCCTTAACATCAATCATAAACCGTCAACATAACTTGTATAAATGCAGAAAAATGATCACCAATATAGGTTTATGTCACGGAACCATGGAAATTATAAGAGCACAAGTACAGAAACAATCACCGAAGTGATTAAATTCTCACACTTGAGCCCATATAACTTCGGTAGTCCAATGAAATCACGAGGGATTTCAATCCAACCAACATACAAGCCAAGATCATAGTGATTCAACATAACAAGTCACATGTTACATCCATTTCACAAGTAATTCAATATACATTGGAGTTCAACATAGTTATTACAATGTAAGTTGGAAAGTAGCGGAAGCAAAGTAATTTGAAACTAACATTACTCTTATTTCAAATACATGTCAGTACCAAGGTTAACTTCCAACAAAAGCATTGGAGACAAGATAACCAAGAAGGATCATGCCCATGATCACACTCCGCCACGATGGCAGGAGCCATCTAATTCTTGCAGTAGCCAGGATACATCACAACCTGCAACAAGTGGGAATAAACCCTGAGTACGAGAATATACTCCGCTAGACTTAACCGTCAAAAACCAGAAATAAAGTGACACTAAAGAGTATGCAAGGCTGATCCCAGTGGGGCTAGCTTGACAACATTTTGCATAAAAGCTTAGTGTAGATAAGTAATCATTTAATGCTTAAGCATCAAGTTAATCATCATGAACCTGTCATCTAGATTAGCACCTATACTATAGCAATCAGTTTATTAGGAGCAAACAATATTAACCATAGCAGGTATAATAAGGCCATCATCATCATCATTCCTAAACCAATAAGTTATTTAATGAGATCTACGTTAGAGATAATCCAATCAAGTTCTCACTAACCGGCGAGAGACGGCGACTCGAATCGAATTACAACTTAACTGAGGGGGTATTCCTAACTCTCACCCATGACTTCCCCTATCGGGAAGCACTAGGTCACCTTTGGGACAACTCAGGAACCACTTCATGGGTTCGGTTAGTGCCAGCACTCTCAGGGATTACCCTTCTGCCAGGATGATCAGGACTTTTAAATCACCTGCCCTTGGACTCACGCATACGGCTCCCTTCCGATGCACACTTTATACTTGCCGACTCCTGGCCTGAGCTGAGCTACTCAGATTCGTGGTCAAGCACTCAGGCCCGGCCAGCTAAGAGAGAGGCATGCATTCAACATGAATAGAAAAGGCTCCAAGAATTGGTCCTTAATCGACACAGACGGGGATAGATCCACACCTAAGACCTCCTTGCCTTGTTGCTTCACTATCGTCATCCCGCCCGGTCTCATTTCATTAACACATGATTCTTTTCCATGATAGCAAATATAGCCAACCGTGCCATATATGAATATCCCTATAACTCGCAGGTGATAGGAAATCACCTGACTTCTACCGCTTAAAGCAGGGCTAAGCATCTACTCGATCCTGAGCTAATAGGATTCATGGTATACTTTCTAGATCAGGATGGGATATCAATACAACAAGTGTTTTCATTCTACACCTATAACTTAATGCATCAATATATATAACATAATACTTAATTGCATTTTAGAAATTAGGAGGCTTATAATGCTCCGGGCCTTGCCTGGGATCCAACACTAAGTCAGTGTTTGTCAGACACCACTCGCCGAGTACTTCCATCTTTGGGATAGTTCCACCAAACACTGTCTCGGGTTTGGCTCCAACACCACATCCTTTACGCGTTTTAGCTAGCGTACCAAAATGAGGTGCAGCAATGCATATGTATGAATACATAGAAATACCACAAGCAACCATTTATGCAAGCACACCAAGTTCAATATAAGCACCTAGAGCTATGTAACTTAATCATCAGTAAAGTACAGCATAGGAGATAATAAGGACATCAATCATGACCAAGTCACACAAGATCTCAGGTGTATCAACTCAGTTTCATCAAAGCTATGAGCCACACTTAGCACCACACAAACATGGCAAAGTGAATCAAAGCACTAAAACTAGAATCTGCCACTTTTTGGACATCAGAATACTAGCTGAGTAATTCAATCATAACTGAAGATCTACAACTCCAAATGACGTGCAACAAGACATTCTGGAAAGCTTATGAAATTCTCTATATTTCATTTATAATCATAGCATGATTTCAAAGTTTACCAGGTCAAAATAGCATAAGAACAGAATCAGCTTTTCACAAAACTGAGAGCAATCAAAACTGAACTAAATTTGGAACAGCTATAACTCCGAAACTACTTGGCCAAATACCACCAAATTTTAACAACAGCTAGATACATGAAATATCTACAACTTTGCTAAAGACAAGATGCTCAGAAAACATCATTAACATGAGTTAATTTACATTGCCCCCGAAACTGCCCAGAAACTAATAATTGCAAGAATTAATGATTAACTTATGTTGCAAACATATAATTGGACAAAGCCAACTTTACCAACATGTCACAATAACTAATGAACACTAGAAAACATAGTGTCCATTGCTAAATAAATTCTTTTAATACATTTCTTAATTTATTTAGATAATTAGGTGGAATTATGAACACATATCAGAAGTGCACAATAAATTCTACCAAAATTACAGTGGCCTACATATGCTCCCAATACTCAACTGTACAAATTCATGCCATTTGAGTAAGCGTAGCAACCTCTATGAAAAAAAGAAATTGCTATTGCAAGAAATCATGTGAGAGCAAGACACACTAATAACTCACTCATACAGCAACCAAAATTCATGAAACTTTTACCACACATCAGAAATCACATGAGTAGCATGCCACAAAAATTTCACTTCATTTGGAGCCCTACAACTACAGTAATGAAAAAGACAAATGCAACTAGCATTGAAAACCTAGATGCATAAATCTATTTTTACAGCTAAAACTTTAAACTAAAACATGACATTTTATAGATCCACTACATATACAATTTCACAAGGATTCCAAAAAGAGCTCATTTGCTATTTTACGAATTTCCTACAATTTACTATGAATTTCCAAAGTTCTAGCAAAACTAAAACAAACAGGTCCCTGGGACCACTATTCACATGAGTCATAGGTTCTATAGAAACCCCCTGTCTTTTCTCGAATTCGAGTGCAGGGTCCCTGACGTGATTAATAGAGGGGGTTGTCGGAGCTCGTTGTTTGCCGGCCGAAGGAGGTTCGCCGGTGACGGCTAAGGGGCGAGGGAGCACCAGGGGCTGGCACACACGTGTGGGGCTGCCCAGCTCGGCCAGAGGTGGGCCAGGTTGGCCTGACCACGCGCACGGTGTCTGCGGCGACCACGACACCGGTGGCCACGTGCTATGGTGGCGAAGAGAGGCCGGGAAGGGGCATGGTGACTTGGACACATCGAGGCACGTCTGTGGGTAGCTGCAGTTCTCACCATTGGGGCTCGATGCAGCCTGACCACGCAAGCCTGTGGCCCGGCGACGGAGCGACATGGCGACCGGTCGGCCCAACGGCGAAGCGAGACCAGAGTGGGGTTGCCCCGCGTGTAGCACTGCGTGACAAAGGAGAGGATGAAGGCAGAGGTGGCAGCGCAGTAGCAGCGAGCTCCACAGGTGAGCCAGCCATGGCAGCTATGCCCTTGCATGCGGCCGGGTCAAGTGAGCACGGAGCGAGGGCAAGCGCGAAGGGGAGCATCTGCGAGTGGGAATGAGTGATAGGAGGGAGCCAAGCATCCAAGACGGTCGATGAGGAGCGCGACCATGCGTCCAGGGAGGTAGGGGTGCTCGGCTCTCATGGCTACCATGCTCTGGCCACGCGTCGTCCTTAGGGACATCTCCCTGAACACGTGTGGGGTGACGGTGTGGGCAAGGTGGGGTTCAAATTTGGGCTAGCTTGGTTGAGAATTTGATCATGGGCCTTTAACAAAGTTTGATCTCCATTTGATGCTCTACAAATCTCATTAAAGGTTCACAGCCATTAGGGTTCTCCATTAGTGGCAAATTAAGCCTCAAATTAGCACTGTCAACATGTTAAAGACGATCACATTAGAGCTCGGTTTTCACTGGTTTTGAGATGCCAAACATGATCAAATGAATTCCGACTTTTGGTATGTCCTTCACCAAAGAGTAATCTCCAACTTTTATATTTGGCTCAACTCAAGTTGTTTAACAAAAACTCGAGAACACAAGATGCCAATCAAGTTGACTAATCTCGGCCTTAATTTATTTCTAAGTCCAAAAATAGTTGTAGATTCAAACTTTGTCCCACTGTTTGACTTATTTCCAAGCTAAATCATGGTATGCTCTGCAAACAAGTTTGTTGTACACAACTCAATCTACAACTTTTATTAAAGGAACTTGAACTGGTTCAGCCTAGTTAGGAAGATATAGAGCTCCAAACTAGGGTACCCGAAGCTAAACCTCAGTTAGGACTCAGCCAAATTCCTAGGCTCTAAGACAGCACTGCATTGAATCTTGTGAGCTCTATTTGACTAGGTTAGAGGCCAAACTAGCTCTTAACCATTAAACAAAGTTTGTTCTACACAAGATGAACTACAGCTTTTGTTAAAGGTCAAACCTCATAATTGGTCAGAAGTCAAACTTTCACTTTGGTCAAGGCAGCAACTTTATAAAGCCTAAACTAGGGTTTTAGGCCAATTGGGGCATTTTCTTAACATTTGCTCAACATGAACCCTTCATGATTTTTGTTGTAGAGTTCATCTAGAGTCATTTGGGTAAGTTTGCAAGGTTTGGTTGATGGTCTATAATTCCATTCACTTAATGGTGCAATTCCAACACTTAGTAAAGTCATTGAAACAAAGACATGACTTATCATTTCATGTGACTTTTTTATTCCAAACTTCATGAAACTTTTCTAGGGATCACTATAGATAGAGAGTGATGTGAGACACATGAAAGAGGTGACATCAACACTCACTTGCATTACCAGGCATGAGCACCAAACATACACACATTGAAACACATAATAACAAGGTATGTTGCACATGTTTCAAGGAGATGTTTCAAGCACATTCATATATACATGTTTCACATGTTGCACTAGTATGTTTCATATGTTTCACTAGTGCATCGCATATGTTCCATGCTCATATATGAACAAATGACGCTTAGGCTCATGCAATGCAAGTGCCAAAATGCAAGCCTAACACCTGGGGTGTTACAATTTAGGGGTTTAAACTAATAAATTCCATGAGTTTTGGTGAATCTATGTTTTTAGTAGGGTTTATCCAAAAAACCATCAAGGAGGACCAATCGTCAAAGGAAACAACAGAATTCTGTCGCGGAAACAACGTGGGATGACTCTAGAAGATTCCCGAAGGCTCTCCATCGAAGATGACCGTGAGAGGCTAAAATGTGGGGCCCTCCAGCCCCACCTGTAGGCTGGCTAGCCTATGGGGTCCACCAGTCAATCTCTCCTTTGTACGTTGGTTTCCCAGTGCCTCCTAGATTTCATCAACGCTATTGCTTCAAGTCGGATTGATCCAAAGGCTCACA
The DNA here is from genome assembly GCA_038087645.1 of Saccharum hybrid cultivar R570. NCBI lineage: Eukaryota > Viridiplantae > Streptophyta > Magnoliopsida > Poales > Poaceae > Saccharum > Saccharum hybrid cultivar. The sequence continues at coordinate 3,827,847 of JAQSUU010000270.1, forward strand.
TTGCAAGCTCTGGCCTATATATATAGCCCTGTACCCCTCCCCCAGGCCATCTCTGAAACCCTAATTCACATCTCTCATTCAGAGATCAAGATACACCATGAGGATTAGGTCTAGACTCTCCAATATAGTAGATTAGTAGCTCGAGAGTGAGGGTCGAGTTGGGCTCATGCTCAAGTTCTGGATCTAGTTTTGGAGGCTCAGCAAAGCCTTGTATCTTCACTTTCACATCTTGTAAGACTTGTTATCAAATCATATTCCTATCTACATAGCTATGCTTACTTTGAATATATATCTTGCTTAGTTATGGTCATCATTACTTTTGTGTGCGGGTTCATAGAGCGCTTAGCTTACTAGTTTATCGATAGGCTAAGTAGCCGAGTCTCGTACAAGCATGGTGCTTATACGATGCTCTACCTATGAGTGCACCCTGTTCTCTAGTTGGGTGGTAGCAACGGGAGATGATAGCCCCGTCTATCCTTTTGACGATGACCTTCTCTCCATCTGCACATGGTTGGAATGTATAGATATACTATCCTATGAGATGGCAGGGTGGATGGGTCATGAATAACCAGGCACCCTAGGCTCTTGATGATTCTTGTGGAAATATGCTGGAAGGTCAAATGGTTGGTGTTATCCTGTTTATTCAACACTCACAGGACAAGGGTAATCCCACAAAAGCAAGTGTTAAACTATATTAGTAGACATCAAGGTCAATATCAAAATCTTTACGCCAATTGCTTCCCCGACAATGGCGCTAGAAATGCTTGTTGGTATTTCTTATGCTCATGTAGAATATTCCACAACCGCATAGAATACCATTGTAGCATTTCACTCAGGAGTATTCTAGGGTATCGTATTTATCCACAAGGAAGCAATGGATTGAAGAAAGTGATAGTCAACCATCATATATCTACTAACTAGTATATTGACTAGACTAAATGGGGTTAAGTGATATATGATAAGAGTTATGGATAATGACACACAAAAGACAATTCCATAGTAAGATAGCAGAGCAGACAAGCTAAGTTGAGAGGACAACGGGTGAGTACAAGGTTCCTACACACTTCTCTATTACTATGCTTCCATTCTAGAATAGACCAGGGGAGTAACTAAGCAATGGGAAAACATAGCAACCACACACAATAACACTTCGAAACATCAAAACACTAGCCACAGACAAGGATGAGAAAGGGGCTAGGAAGCTCTACTACGGTCCAACAAACACCAACCCGAACGTGGTGGACTACGTCAGCCGTTAGGACTGTCACCACCTGGGCCTACCACAACTATCCGTGGGGTTGGGTGCAAACTCAAGTAACCTATAGTCTAGACACAATGTCTATACTATCGATTACTACTCTAGTCATGTACTATAACTAGAGCACTCATGTGAGCGGAGATCCCATGCTAAGGTGTGATACAACTATACTAACCATACTTAGCTAAACAACTAAGGCATGAACCAGATAACATGAAAGGTGCATACAAGTAAATAGAAAAGATAAATAAATATACTAAAGCATGATTCTTACAAAGGAAAGATACAAAGGCATACCAGACCTAAAAGACTCCTCCAGAACCAAAGGATAGCTCAACTCTCCCTAACTCCCACTCACTATTCTACTTCTACATCTTGAAAGTAGAGAGAGCCTCTCTTATGGTGTGTGTTACAAGTGAGGGGTGAGGGTCCTATTTATAGCATGAGGTGGAGTAGGGGCTACTCCATCGCCACATCATCGATCCATGGGAGAGCACCTTGCAGCCCTTGGATCAAACCGACCTCAAACCACCACAAATCAATGCACCACATTGCTCCAAATTGTGCTTTCTTGCATGTGTCCAAATTTGAGGCGGTTTGGTGGAAGTGGGCCGTTGGCTGATGTGGCTTGGCGTCGCCCGACACCCCCTAGCACATTTGACATTCGTCTTGAGTTGGTTCACTTCATCTACAGTGCTCCAACACATGGGTATGAAGTTTGGTCAAAGTAGGAATTTCCTTCCTCCAGTTATGGACTTGTCTTTGCTTGTGTTGGATTGGACCTCTTGTCCGGGCTTTTTCGATCCACCATTTGGGTCTATGGGATGAATAGGGCTTCCCTTGGGCTCCTAGGTGATTGTAGAGGCCCTAGACCAAGTTTGATAGGGTTTGGGCTTAGCTTGGGATCGCTCGATGTGTGTCCACGTCGCCCGACGCCATCAGTTCCCAAATCTAGCCTAACATGTCTTGTGATCTTCCAGAAGGCATAACTTTGTCATACAGACTCCGAATTAGGTGAACCAAAACTTGATTTCATGTATGTCGATGAGCTCTTTGACATGGTGTAGTCAAAATGGGCATTTGATGAAGTATTTTTACCATGTATATAGCCATCTTGTTCCTACACTCACATAGTCAACACAACTTGTGGAAATGGTTAGAAATAAGCCCTATGACTATGGTTTACGTCATTTATATCACAAAATTAGGCATAGTTGATGGTCTAATATGAGGTGTTAATGACCATCAACAATTTAGTTTGCACCCAATGTAGCTAGAACCAACTAGCCAGATATGCTCCATAGAACCCTAGGAACCTGTGAAACATATCAATGCAACATGTGAAACATGCATCTAAAACCAATGAAACGTCGCTGTGAAACATATATATCATACACTTGTTACTCTATGTTTCAATACATGATTGCTTGGCTTGTGAGTTTGGATGATGCAAATGTGTGCAAAATGTCATAACAACACCTTATTCATGTATAGCACATCAATTGAATCAAAGTTTGTATTTATAGCTTTGTCAAATTCTTTTTCAAATGAGAGTTGACCTTGTTGACCATCTAGAGTACTTTGGTTTGACCTAAATTGAATGTTTACTTAGAGACTTTGCATGTCAGTGGCACCTTAACAAAAGTTGTAGCAAATTTTATAAGGAACAAAAGTTATTTAGTGACCTTGAGCTAGAAATGTGCAGAACATGTTTGAAAAGGACCCCCAAGACAGATTTGGGGGCTGATTTCATCACTTAGAAAATGACCAAGTCTGGAATTGCATTTTCATTTTCATGTACCCCTGTTTAGCAGCTTGTATCTCCTAATCGGCCAAACTAGATCATGTGCCTAGAATCAAAGTTGTAGTGCTTGAGTATATCTACAAGTTTGTCTACTGTGGTTCTCGCGAACAATGCACGGATTAGGAGTAATGATCAAGCAAAGTCCCACTATTACTCGTCCTCACCATGTCTGAGAGTCAACGATTTCAAAATCACGTCGCCATGGCCGACCACACGCAGATGAAGGCTACCGCGTGGCCAGCATGCTCCAGCTTCACCCCCACTCACATGCGTGCTGGTGAGCTCATCCTAGCACCACACTGCTACTGCTCCCCACTCCCTCACTTCCTCGCTCGCACTCGCTTCGTTCTCCTCGTGCAGTTAAGGCAGACGCCATCGCCGTCGTGCCTTCTCAGCCTCGTAGCACTGCCGCTGCAACTTCACCGCCCAATCCAGCTCGCTAGCAGCTCTGCCTTGCTTCACTCTACCATCTACACCCAGTAGCATCGTCATTCATAAAAAGGTGAGGCACAAACGTGCATTTTCACCACCGTTGCCACTGTCAGAGCGCTGCCGAGCACGTGCTCGCCATGGCCATCACTCTCTAGAGCTCTTCCTCCTTCTCCTTCTTATGTCTTGTTCTCGCTGTAGATGTAGAAACTCAAGCCACATCTGGTTTAGATGCTACCATAGCGTCATCACTAAAACGCGTCGGCGTACCGCCATGCCATGGCTGCCATCGCGGTGCAACTGTGGCTAAGCTCACCGACGACCTCCACTAGACTCTAGATGACCCTGCTAGATCCGCTAGGTCAGCGTGAAGTCGTAGCACGCTTCGCTTCGCTGAGCCATGACCGGATTTGGCCAGTGCAACGCCAGACACCTCCGTCGCGCCACCATCACCGTCGGCGACCGACCTCCGATGTGTCTCCGAGCTAACCACGAGCACCCATCGATGCGCCTTAACGAGTAGAAGCCAACGGTGTAGAAGCTACTACCGGTAACCTCACCGATGGTGAGCTAGCCGCCGATCAACCTCTCCTCTATTTTCTGTGCGACTGACCTGTGGGGTCCGTTGACCGTCAGGTCCCACGCGTCAGTGACTGTGTCAGGGTTTTCCTTTTTATTATTTTCAAAAAATGCTCATGAACTTTGAAAAATCATAACTAATTGTAGAAAAATCCTAAAATAGTAAATGAGGACTTTTTATAATCCTTAGAAAATAACATATGTAGTGGAGTAATAAAATGTTAGTGGTTAAAACAAAGTTTTCACTGTTTTTATTTATTCCTTTTAATTAGGGTATTTTAGGGGGAAATTCATATCTAGGTTTGTACAACTCCTTTTGCTATGAAATTTTTGTGAGAGGCTAGACATGAGTTATGTAAGCAGAGATAAAAATTTGAGGGTCAGTGCATGCTTGATGATTTAGTTATGAATTTCCTTTGAATAAATAGTAATATATTATGTGATTTTCAATGGCCAAAGTATATAAGTTATGAGTATAAAATTTATTGTGCAGTATTTTTGAGTGATGAAAAAGATAGAAAAAAATCTAAAATCTGTTCTTTGACACTTTTTATTAGCCAATATAACTATGCCCATTAATTAATGCCTAGCTTGTCATCTTCGTAGAAGAAGCTGTGTATATTCAAATGCTATCAAATTTGTACAGTAAGCAAGTTAGGGCATGTGTGTGCCATTATAATTTTTCTAAAATTTTCTGTGCACTTTTGCTATGTGATCATAATTTCCCTTAATTATCTAAATAAATTAATAAAGGTAATTAAATGAAAAGATTAAACTTGACCATCATGTGTTCTAGTGTTCTTAAGAGATGTTTAAACTGTTGGTAACTTTGATGGTGCATAAAATTCATTTTTAAGATGTAGTGAGATATTAATTTCTTATAATTTCATTTTTGTGACTGTCGGAACAGTTGTTAGAATTAAGCAATTTGAGTAACGATAGTGATGTTTGATGTGAATCTTCACATTGACAAGGTTGTAGATACCTTGCTTATATTGCTTGTGTTAAAATTTTAGGGTCAGAGGCCTTTTGGTTTGAGAGTTATAGCTGTTTAAAGTTAGTAGCTTAAAATGCACGCTCTCTGGAAGTTTCTGGACAGTTTAGAAAGATTGCTCTATTTGGGCTAGTTAATGATTGAATCATCTGAAATCATCTATAAGAGAGTTGTAGATAATTTGTTCAGCTTTTCATAAAGTCCTAGATCATGTTTGTTGGACTTGTAGAACTCTAGTTATGGTTAATTTACGTGGCTGCTACCAAGCAGTCCAGAAAAATGCTTGTTGTGTAGTGTAACTTGCTTGATACATGTGATGCTTGTTGATTAGCTTAGGCTAATTAAAATAATTTGCTAGTTTCATGTTTTAGGTCCCTCACTATTGATGAACATTTGTATCTTAGGTTGTCAAAACGGGGTAAGTGTATGTCTACTTTTCTAGAGAGGAGATATACACCTACTCGGTAAACGGAATTAATTTTGATGTCCTAAAGAATGTAGGGACTACCATGCTTAGCATAAGCATCTCCTCATGTCATCCTAATGTTTCATAATTTGTGCATTCCCGGTATTCATTCATATATGCATACATACAGGATCACCGGAGGGAGTCATGCTCCTGGAATTCGAGGCCATAGGAGAGGAGATTCCAGAGGAGATTGCCCCGTAGGTGGGAACCGGAGGCGAAGAACAGGAATAGAATGACTTACCTGAGTGCTCGGAGCATAAAACTAACCAACTTTATCAAAGGCAAGCCCCGGAGCATTATAAGACTCCCATGATTTATAAATATCAACTTGTGTCTTTCTATGTTTGATTCATTAAGTTATAGGAACTGCTTGAAACCTATTGATGCACATATACCTACCTTGTCCACCTTTTATATACCATGAATTCTATGTAGGTCCAGGATCAAATGTTGCTTAGCCATGCTTAGACCGATAGAAGTGGGTGATTTCCTATCACCTACAAAATAGGTGGATAACTAGTCACGGTTGGCTATATTTGCTATCGTGGAAAATAACCAAGTGTTCAGGTATAACTGAAGACTGGGCGGGATGTGTGAGCCACAAGACATGGAGGCCTTGTGTGCAGGTAGTTTCCGTCCGTGTCGATTAAAGACTGTATTGTTGTTGGGCCACGATCATTTTTGAACGTAGCCTCACACTTAGTTGGTCGGATAAGTCATTCTGACCGCGAAGCCTAGTAGCTCTATTCGGTCCGGGAATCAGTATGCTTAGGCGCGCATACTAGAGGAAGGAAGTATGTGCAAGAGCATGATTCGACCAAGGGCAGGTCGGGCCTGATCTTCCTGGGAATCGGTTGGCCCCTGAGTATGTGGCCTCGGCCAGACCCACGACAGAGCCGAACTAGTACCAATTGTGACAAAAACTACCCTTACAAAGCATGTCTGGTTTGTATGGGGAATTTTCACTAGCTGGTTTGGAATTGATTTGAGTCTCGTCTCTCCTAGATAGTGAGAAACTATGACTGAGTTACTTCATCGTAGTAATATAATTTTGGAAAATGATGATGGTTATATTGATGAAAGTGCCAAACCTGATATGGTTACTATTGACTGCTTATCTTAACCAAGTGCTTGCTTTAGTACAGATGCCAGCTTAGTTTAGTTAAGTTCATGAATATAACTTGCTGCTAGAAAGATTAAAATTGTTAATAAATGTTCTACTTATCCTCTTTATGCAAAATAATGTCATGCTAGCCACACCTGATAAAGCCTTTCATGATCCTTGAGAGTCACTTTATTTTTGGTTCATGACGGGTAAGTCTAGCTGAGTACAACCTCATACTCAGTGCTTATTTCCCACTTGTTATAGATGGCAATATGTTCTACGGCTATTGTAAGCACTGCTTCTACCCAGCCATGGATGATGAATAGACCATGGGCATGGTCCTTCCTTGTGTCTCTACTTGTTGCTTTTGTTGGAGATGACTTGGTACTGGCACTGTATTAAACTAAGTATGTGGGTGTGAGATGTTCCAAAACTATGTTGCTTCCGCTACTTTTATTTAAACTTGATATTGTAATAACTTTATGTTAAACTCCAATGTATGTTGAAGTATGTGCGAACTTTATGTAACATGTGAATGTGTGGATGCTAAATCATGCGATCTTGGTTGTAAAGTTGATTACCGAGGTCCTTCGTGACACTCAGTGGACTACCCAGTTTATATGGGTTCAAGTATGATAGTGTAACTGCTTCGGTGGTGGCCGTTGTACTTGAGCTCATATAAATTGGATGGTTCTATGATAGCCAGTACCATAGCAAGATTCAGTGTATCACTGTTCATATGTGTATTTAAAACAAAAGTTTTATTTTATAAAGCTAATTGCTCACTTATAGTTATGCATAGGTGTTTAAATCTAAGATTTTAAAACTAGAGTGTGTCAGTGGTCATTTCCTTTATGCCCAGTTAAGGACTTTAAGTGGCTTAATTAAGTACTAACTTGGGGGTGCTTACATACATATTTTATTTTTGTCATCCATACAGTGTGAAATTGTATGGGTGCCATTCACTTGAATGGTAATGTATGGATCAATATGCCTCTACGCCCAAGGTAAGTGTGAGCTAGGAAAGCATGACTGTCCAACTATTGGTCTTGGGAGAGCAAGCTTTGATACTAGAATATTTACATGTTAAACCCATGTATCTATGAAAGTATTTAATTGCAGATGATATCTGTTTTAGGTAGCTTTGGTGCTACATGTATGTGTATTGGGGTATGCATGCATGAGAGTACTTAGAATTTTATTTCCTGCAATGCACATAATACATGATTGTGGGGTTGGGCTAAAATTAAATCTTTTGTAGGTACACTAACAGTGCAAACGTGTAGCCCGACTAGTTTCATTTATATATGAGAGAACGTATGTATGCCACCAAGTATATCGATAGAACTTAAATTTTTCCTAAGTTTGTAAGATGTACAGAACGTGCATGCATCATGATCATATACTCATTACATTCTTGCATTGTTCCTCCCCTTATAAATTACTTATCCTATTTTGTAACAAAATCCAACTAAACACCTGTTCTCACTAGAGTTCAAATCTTGGTATAGATGGCAGCACCTGGAGCACCTGAGCAGAGCGATGCTTTTCTGAACATCTTTGGCACTCCAACTCTGCTCTGAAGGGTGTTGTTCGATGTGGGGTACACTGAGCAGCCTCTCTACACTTGGACCTAGGAGTACATTGGGCGATCATGGTGGTACAGGGTGTGACTGACGATACCAACTCGCACACTGGCACCGTTATGGCAGGAATGGACTGCTGAAGCTGAAAGTAGGAACCCTTAGGAAGGAGCTCAAGTGGTGGCTTTGGAGATTCTAAACCAGATTTGTCATAGGCATGGGGTTGACCTTGCCAACCGTCAGAAAGGGTATGGATGTAGAGCAATGCAAATCCTTTGGTGCGAAACCATACTAAGAGAGCTAAAAGCTCGGGTTCCACCATGAGTGCTATGTTCACTGTTATGCAAATGTTTTATGCATGAGAGGACTCCTATCTTACCTGTGTTAACCAGCTCAGGCAGGCTGAGGCCACACGGTGAGAGCTGAGGAGATGTGCACATGAAGAAGGAGAGACAGCTAGAGCTCGGGAGCATCAGCTTGTGCAGCAAAGGAATGAGGCTTGTCATCTGGGAGAGTCTTGAGAGGAGGCTAGGACTAGAACTATGGTTATGGCCGTGCGACTGGAGAATGACGACTGTTGTAGGGAGGTGGAGTATCAGCATCAGCTTTGGGATTACTAGGACACCATAACTGAGCTTCAGTAGGATAATCACCACCTCAACAACATCATCAACCCTATCCCTCTCCTAGGTATGGTAGAGATGGATCCCATAGTGATAGTGGCAAATGATGACATGGAAGTAGATGATGCACAGTCAGGTCAGCAGTAGTAGAGGTATCAAAAGGCTTTCACTATTTCTATGCCCAAGGGAAAGACAGGGCAAGGAAGCTCAGGGACTTCTAGTACACCTGCCGTCCTTGGACCATGCTTCAATTGTAACAAGATGGGGCATCTTGCCAAAAACTATCCTTATCCGAAGAAGCAGCAGGCCAACCCAAATGCTCAATAGGGTCATCTCCATTACAACACTATTGAAGAAGTGCCAGAAGGAGAACCTGTTATGGATGGTATGTTTCTTGTGAACCAGCATCCTATCGTTGTTTTATTTAATTCTGGATCATCACATTCATTCGTAAGTCAAGCATTTGCACGAAAGCATAATCAAGAAACATCTGATCTAGATTATGGGTATTGTATAATTTCGGATAGGGCTAACATATCTACCCGATAGATGCTTCGTGCTGTGACCATCGAAATTGGCAACAGGGAGTTTTTGACAGACCTGATAGTACTACCTGGCTTAGGTTTGGATGTAATCATGGGGATGAGTTGGATGCAACATTGGGGTGTTGTTCTTGACACTGCTAATAGAACCCTTACTCTTAGTGAGCCGCAGGGTGGTGGTACTTTACAAGTGCTTTTACCCTAACCTTTCGATCCCGCGAGTGTGACATGTGCTGCTCAAGTTGTTGATCTCATTGATATTCTGGTGGTGTGTGAGTTTCCAGATGTCTTTCCTGATGAATTACCAGGTCTCCCACCAGATAGGGATATTGAGTTTGCTATTGAGCTAGTCCCTAGTATGACACCAATCTCAAGAAGACCCTATAGAATGCCACCAAATGAGTTAGCTGAACTTAAGGTCCAGTTGTGAGAGTTGTTGGACAAGGGTCTTATTCGACCTAATTCATCTCCATGGGATTGTCCAGCACTATTCGTAAAGAAGAAAGATAAATCTTTGCGGATGCGTGTGGACTACAGACCGCTCAATGCTATAACGATCAAGAACAAGTATCCTTTACCCCGTGTTGATATATTGTTTGATCAATTGTCTAAGGCAAAGGTGCTCTCCAAGATCGATCCAAGATCGGGTTATCATCAGATAAAGATTAGACCACAAGATATTCCGAAGACTGCTTTCTCAACCAGATACGGCTTGTACGAGTACCTTGTCATGTCATTTGGCTTGACAAACGCTCCTGCACACTTCATGTATCTGATGAATTCGATCTTCATGCCTAAACTCGACAAGTTTGTGGTTGTGTTCATCGATGATATCTTGGTTTATTCTGAGAATAAAGAAGATCATGTGAAACATCTAGAGATTGTCTTAACTAGGCTCAGAGAACATAAGCTTTATACCAAGTTTAGCAAATGTGAGTTCTAGTTAACAAAGGTACCTTTCCTCAGTCACATTTTGTCCATGGAGGGAATCTCTGTCGATCCTAGTAAGGTACAAGAGGTTCTTGAATGGAAAGCCCCTACTTCCGTCACAAGTCCAGAGTTTTCTCGAGTTAGCTGGCTACTATCGTCATTTTATTCTAGATTTCTCTAAGATAGCCAAGCCTATGACCAGTTTACTACAAAAAGACAAGAAGTTTGTGTGGACTAAGGAGTGTGAAGCAGCATTCCATACCTTGCGGACGTTGCTAACCATTGCTCCTATGTTAGCGCAACCTAATATTGAGAAACCTTTTGATGTGTTTTATGACGCATCAGGTACTAGTTTAGGATGTGTTCTCATGCAGGAAGATCGAGTTATTGCTTATGCCTCATGGCAATTGAGGAAACATGAAGTGAACTACCCAATGCATGATTTAGAGCTCACAGTTGTGGTTCATGCATTGAAGATTTTGTGACATTACCAGCTTGGTAATGTGTGCAATATTTATACTGACCATAAAAGTCTCAAGTACATTTTCACTCAACCTGAATGGAATATGAGGCAAAGAAGATGGTTAGAATTGATTAAGGACTACAACTTACAAGTGCACTATCATCTAGGCAAGGTGAACGTTGTTGCGGATGCCTTGAGCCAGAAGTCACATTGTAATTCCTTGTAACCGCTACTAGAGGATGGGTTTAATTTGATGCATCCAGCAATATTGCATAATATTATAATTAGTTGTTCCCTTGAAAGCAGAATTATAGAGGGTTAGAAAATTGATGTGGGAGTGTTCCATATCAAGAAGAAAATGGAGAAAGAGGAGTCCAAGCATTTCAGGATAGATGAGAAGGGTGTTTTGTGGTTCAATGATCGTCTTGTAGTACTCAAGGACCGAGAGCTTAGAAACCAGATCATGAATGAAGCTCACTCTTCCAAGCTATCTATCCATCCGAGTAGTAGCAAGATGTATCAAGACCTAAAGACACACTTTTGGTGGACCAAGATGAAGAAGGAATTTGCAGCCTATGTTGTTAGGTGTGATACATGTTGTAGGGTCAAAGTAGTTCATTTGAAACCTGCCGAACTACTACAACCCTTGCATGTTCTAGGTTGGAAATGGGAAGAAATTAGTATGGATTTTATCATAGGACTTCCTCCTACCCAGAAAGGTCACGACTTGATATGGGTAATTGTGGACCGGTTGACCAAATCTGCACATTTTATTTCGGTTAAGACCGATTACGGACCACATCAATACGTGGAGTTGTATGTTTCCCATATAGTCTATTTACATGGTGTGTCGAGGACTATTGTGTCGGATAGAAGACCGTAATTCACTTCTCATTTTTGGGAGCATTTGCCCAAGCAGTTGGGGACTAACTTGGTCCAAAGCTCAACTTATCATCCTCAAACCTCCGAGCAAACTTAGAGAGTCAACCAGATATTAGAGGACATGTTGAGAGCTTGTGTAATCTCTTCGAAGGGCTCATGGGAAAGTTGGCTACCTTTAGCTAAATTTTCCTATAACAATAGCTACCAAGAGAGTATCAAAATAGCTCCTTTCGAAGCTCTATATGATAGAAAGTGTAGAAGTCCTTTGAACTAGGTTGAACCCAGGGAAAGGAGGTACTACATCATTGATTTTGTAAAGGAAGTAGAAAAGAAGGTTTGAATTATTCAACAACATATTGAAGCAACTCAGTCCAGGAAAAAGAGTTATGCAGACAAGAGAAGGAGACCTATTGAGTTTGAATTAGGAGACTATGTATACCTGAAGGTCTCACCAAGAAGGGAGTAAAATGCTTTGGCATAAAAAGGAAACTTGCACCAAGGTATGTGGGTCCATACCAAATTATTGAGAAAAGTGGAAGAGTGGCCTACAAGTTACAACTACATCTGGAAATGAGTGTTGTATTCAATGTCTTTTATGTTTCGCAACTAAAGAAATGATTGCCGTCCCGGAAGAAAAAGTTGAAGTGAGAGGTATCAAGTTGAAGTCTAACTTGACCTATGAAGAAAAGCCTATACAACTTTTGGACAGCAAGGAAAGGGTAACCCGAACTCGAGTGATCAAGTTCCACAAGGTATTGTGGAATAATCAAAGTGAGAGAGAGGCAACATGGGAAAGGGAAGACTATCTACGTGAAGTTTACCCCTCTTCTTATGAAAAATGGTAGGCATTTCAAATCTCGGGATGAGATTTTTATAAGGGGGAGGGCTATAACACCCTGGGTGTTGAGCTCACACATTTGCACTTGCATTGCATAGCATGAGCATGTACATCTCTCATTCATGCATAATCATGAGCATAATACATGAAACATATCAATGCAACATGTGAAACATGCATCTAAAACCAATGAAACAATGTTGTGAAACATATATTTCATACACTTGTTACTCTATGTTTCAATGCATGATTGCTTGGCTTGTGAATTTGGATGATGCAAATGTGTGCAAAATGTCATAACAACACCATATTCATGTTTAGCACATCAATTGAATCAAAGTTTGTATTTATAGCTTTGTCAAATTCTTTTTGAAATGAGAGTTGACCTTGTTGACCATCTAGAGTACTTTGGTTTGACCTAAATTGAATGTTTACTTAGAGACTTTGCATGTCAGTGGCACCTTAACAAAAGTTGTAGAAAATTTTATAAGGAACAAAAGTTATTTAGTGACCTTGAGCTAGAAATGTGCAGAACATGTTTGAAAAGGACCCCCAAGACAGATTTGGGGGCTGATTCCATCACTTAGAAAATGACCAAGTCTGGAATTGCATTTTTGTTTTCATGTTCCCCTGTTTAGCAGCTTGTATCTCCTAATCTAGGCTGAACTAGATCATGTGCCTAGAATCAAAGTTGTAGTGCTCGAGTAAATCTAGAAGTTTGTCTACTACGGTTCTCGTGAACAATACACGGATTAGGAGTAATGATCAAGCAATGTCAGGCTGTCAATCATCCTCACCGTGTTTGAATCAGAGTCAACAATTTGAAAATCACATCACCGTGGCCGACCGCGCTTAGATGAAGGCCGCCGCATGGTCGGCATGCTCTAGCTTCACCCCCACTTACACGCACGCTAGCGGGCTCATCCTGGCACAACACTGCTACTGCTCCCCACTCCCTCACTTCCTTGCTCACGCTTGCTTCATTCTCCTCGCATAATTGAGGCAGACGCCATCGCCATCGTGCCTTCTCGGCCGCGCAGCACTGCCGCTGTAGCTCCACCACCCAATCTAGCTCGCTAGCAGCTCCGCCTTCCTTCACTCTACCATCTACACCTAGCAATGTCACCATTCGTGCAAAGGTGAGGCATGAACATGCGTTTCCGTCATTGTCGCCACTATCGGAGCGCCGCTGAGCATGGGCTTGCCACGGCCATCGCTTTCTGGAGCTCTTCCTCCTTCTCCTTGTGTCTTGTTCTCGCCGTAAGATGTAGAAGCTCGATCCGCGTTTGGTTTAGACGCTACCGTAGCGTCGTCACCGAAACGCGCCGGCATATCACCGCTGTAACACCCTAGGTGTTAAGCAAAAATCTAAAACTTGGCATGTCATCATAATGCACTTTTTCATCATGTTTTAGTAGTTCAGCTGGATGCAATCACTAAAAGAAAGTCTACTTTATAAATGTTATGCATGGTTGATGTTCATGTTGGAACCAAAAACCCTATAAGGTTCACTTTTGGGACCTCATAATTTTTAATGGACCTAAAGGTACTTGGTACTGTATCCTAACTAAGATGAAGTGAGAATTGTATACCTCACACTTGTGATTGTTGGTGGGACAGGAAAACAGGTCAAACATAAAAGATGGAGCTTCAGGTTTGGATTTGAAACTTGAATTTCAATGGTTGACCATGAGGTCAACTAGTGAGGTCAAGAGTCAAGCTCAACTTGAAGGTTCAAATGAAAAATGTTTTGAAATAATTTGATTCAAATTATGGTGCCATGGTTGTAACCCAAAATGTGGTCAACATAATGGTGTCATGGTTTGGATGAGTGTGCTTGCTAATCAAACTCACTAATTACTCATCACTTTACTAATACAAAGTAAATAAGCTAATTACTTTTGAAACCCTAGGTTAAGGAGGTTAGTGTTTCAAATAGTGAAACATAAGCTTCAATCTATAAATCATCTTCTATCTCCTCATCTACTTAGTTTCATGCTTGGTCATCTACATAGGAGTTGTAGAGCTGAGCATGAGGATCAATTCATCTTCTATCAACTTTGTCTAATTCTGCTTCTATCTTGCTCTAGTTGAGGAGGGGAGCTGCTGTCCTTGACCTGCAACATGTGCAACATGTTGCACTGTTGCAATATTTCGAATCCAACCCTCTCTATTTTCTCTCTACTCACTGACGCTGCCACCTCCTGCTTGCCACCCACCGAGCATGCCATGCCGCTTGCCCGTGCTTGGCCACGCACCAGCTTTGCTAAAAGCTCTATGTTTGGTGTTGGTAATAAGTGACAATGCCCAAGTGCTAATCATGTGCTTAAGATTGTATGTGGCAAAGGATGATTAGCACATAGCATGGTGAAGCATGATGTTCAAGTGTGGATGATGAAGTGCTTATCATGGTGATGAAGGAGCAACAAGGTGCAACCCTATGATGATCAAGGCAAAGGTATATGCTAGGGGTTGTACTTTGGTAACCAAGACACCTAGTGGGTGTGGTTATATTATAGGTTAGATAGCCATACTATAAAGAGGGGAATTATCGTATCAATTCTAGTCCTACATGTGCCTCTAGGTGACATTTCATTGAGCATATGCATTTGGATAGAGCTAATAACGCCACAAAAAATGATTGTGAAAATGCTAACACACTTGCACATGATGATGATCAATTGGTGGTGTTAGCACATTTGCGATGGCGATGGTGTTTGAGCGGTAGAGAGGGTTTGGGGTCCTCTCTCCCTCCCACCGAGCTTGCGAGGTGGGATTCAGGCGTTTTCGAGGAGTTGAAACGCCTATTTTCCTTTATGCTGATGTCGAGATTTGGAGGCGATGTCACATGGTGTTTCTCGAGCTAAAACAAGTGCTAAAGTGATACACATACTTAGAATAGCACATATGTGAAAGGGTGAAACAAGTGGAGCAACCAAAGTTAGATTTCAGCATGAATTATGGGTGACGGACGCCGGCTACGGGAGCGACAGACGTGACCCTAGCGTCTATTGGCATGCCCCTGGCTTGGCCTATAGCGAAAGAGGCGACAAACGCGGCATTCCCGAGGAATAGACGCTGATGTTAGCATCTGTTGGGTGCATCGCCAGCAGCCCCGAGGACACAGTGGCGACAGACGCTGAGTGGAGTCTATCGGGCGTTCACTAGACGCGTCTGTCGGCTTGAAAACGGTCGCGGGTCGTTTCTGGACAATGTCCGTCGCAGCGATAGGTGCCGAGGGCAAAACCAATGGATGCGTCAGAAGCTGATAGAAATGACCATTGAAATTCGAAGCTCGAGGACACGTGGCGTGATCGTGTGCGATAGACGCAGGCATGGCATCTGTCGGTGGTGCGATAGACGCGTCTGTCGCCCATATAGTGAGCCCAATGGCTCTTTTCGAAGGGGTACGTCTATAAATACTTGGTGGCTGGCTCTTGGCTCCTACTCTTGGACATTTGACATACTTGTGAGCATATTTAGCTGAGCCAAAGCATCCCCTCTCATCTCAACTCATCTCCTTTGCATTCGATTGTGATCTTTGAGTGAGATTGAGTGATTCAAGTGCATCGATCATTGATTTGCATCTAGAGGCACTTGGGGGATTGATTTGCTACGGTTTTTCTTGTTACTCTTGGTGGTTGCTACCACCTAGACGGCTTGGAGCAGCTTGGAGGTGTGGCAAGTGTTGGTGATTGTTCTTGTCCACCTCCTGTGATCTTGTGAGGGGTTTGCACCTTCCCCGGTGGAGTGCCGCAAGGTAGCATTAGTATATTGCTCGTGTTATTGCAACTCCTAGCCATTTGGTAGGTTCTTGTGGCGCCTTTTGAGAGGCTTGGTGTGTGACCGATTAGCCACCGAACCACATGGTTGAGGGGGACACAACGGGGACTAGCGTGCCGGCAAGCACATGAACCTCAGGATAAATCTTTGTGTCATCACTTCTACATTGTGATTTATTGATCTCGGTGTTCGGTTATCTTGGAATTCATTGATCATCATTCTTGGTTGGCTCAATTCATCACCACTCGGTGAAACTCCTCTAACTCACACTTGGATTACTTTCATAGTTGTATCTTGCTAGTTTGTTTAGTGTAGCTAGAGTAGCTCTTTGCTTTGGTAGCTTGCTAGCTCTAGTTGTTTTTTTCTGGCGATTTGACTTGTGCGGTTGAGTGAAATATATTAGAATTGTCTTTTGGATAGGTGGCTTGCACCACCCCATAGGCTAGGCAAAACTCACTTCTCGCTATTTGTTATTGGTAATTAAATTGTCTAGCACTTTTTGTAGAAAGTTTTATTAGGCTATTCACCGCCCCTCTAGCCATCAAGACCTTTCATTCACCTAGCTGTGTCTTAAGCTGCTGCTGGCGCTCCAGAAGCCGCGAGCACTCACCTTCAAGTAACTAGAGCCAGCCATATCCTTCCCCCCTCTGTTCACATCCACCGACACCGCTGGACCTCGAGCTCCAATTCGCCCTCCATACTCCACCATTTCCAAATTCCATTTGCCACCGAGTTCGCATCATCACAGCGCATCGTTCAAGCCCGCTAGCACTATTTCTCACTGGCCGTATCACTCCTGTGCTGCTGTCTTCTCCAGGGCTGACCGAAGACGTCGCCGTGAGCACCATCACGTGGCCAGGCCACTACGGCTTCTCTTTGCTCAATCCAAATTGATAATCTTTGTTCCCCATGTCTCAGTGATGCTCATGCTCCTCCTACATCTTGCAGCGCATCATCAGACGCCGCTAGATGTGTCGACGCCATCGGAGAACACTGCTAGAAACGGAGGCCACCATGAACCACCGCCTTCTAGAGTCGACCAGCCGCCGTTTGTAAAGCTAGGTGAGCCAGTGAGTGCGATGGTGTAGCTAGTTTAGATGCTACCATGCCCTATAGGTGGGACATCGTGTAGTTGTCATGCACCACTCGGCCATAGCGCCATGGCCGTGGTCAAGTAAGTTCCGCGCTCAAATTCACTGGATTAATCACTCGGGTGGATATGCGGAGGTGTGAGGAGTGTGTAGCGCTCGGTGTCGTCACCGGAGAGGCTGGCTATCGGCGACGCGACCTCGTCGAAGATCCAAGCGCCGCTACTGCCGTCACGGTGCGTGTTGTACGCCTCGGGGAGGAGGGGAGATGGTATGCCGAGGTGCGGAAGGGAGAGAGGAAGCCTGTGGTGTGCTCGGAGTCGCTCGGGTCCCCGCCGTTGCGACGTTTGCTGTGGCCGGTGTGACGCCGGTGCCGGTTGCCGACAGGAAGCAGAGGAAGAAGAGGAAAGAGCGAGCCAGGCCGTTTTCGCCTCTTGGGCCTTGCACTCGGTCTGGGCCGATTCGGGCCGAGCAAGAGAAAAGAAAGGGAGAGAGGAAGCAGCTGGGCCGAAGCTACAGCAGGGATGACAGTGTCTCTGGATCGGGCCGAGAGAGAGGGAAAGGGAAGAAGTCTTCTCCGTTTCTATTTCCTAAAAAGAATTAAATGCTGAATCTTGTAAATTTCATAACTAAATAAATAATGGTGCTAAAATTGTGAAACTTTGTGAGTAAGATATTCTTGGTATGTTTAACATTGGAAAAATATAAATCTAAGAAAAACAGTAAGTTTTGGATGACTAAAAATTCCATGCTTTAATTAAGAAATGCAACTTCCATGACTTTTATAGTTTAACATATAACTCCAAAATTTATGAAAATTTATGAGCAACTTTAATCTACTATTGTGAAGCTACACAAAAAGTTTGGTACTGTTTTGAGTTAAAATAATTGTTTCACTTAAGAAGGCTTGATTTATGAATTAATAAAATTATGAAAATAATTTTAAAGATATCATTAAGATGAGGATGTGTATTTTTGGATTGATTGTGAACCTTGCAATATTTTACCCTACTATTCCAAGGAAATGGAAATTGAGTGATTAAATATATGTTTCTTCATGATAGTCTCTACTTGCGTAAGATAATAAATACCTTTCAATTATGAGGTGCTAATAGTTGCTATAAGAGAATTATTTAACTTGCTTTTAGTAAATGATAGATAAATGTTAATGAATCTGTTTAACTCTCAGATGCAACCTCTTGGGCAAAAAGTGAAATGTTTTATGATAACTGCTTGCAACTGTACCGTGAAGGAAAGTTGTACTCAAGTAGATAACTAATGTTTATCCTTTCTAAATGTCCCTTTTATGTTATGCCATGTTAGCATCATTCTTAAGCATGCATCCTCTTAACGTATAGTGAACAAAAGCGGAGACCCGTTAGTTGAGCAGACCTCTAAGGCGGGTGTTGAGTTGGAGAGTGGGGTTAATCTGGAAACAACTAACAATCACGACACTGCAGGCAAGCGCCGGAGCATAACCCATTCCTTGAGTTTTATAAAATGTTTATCACATAAGTCTTACGAATGTTGCATTTAAGTATCAGGAGTTGTATGATAAACTTTGCTACATGACTACCTTGTTTATCCTTAGTTACCCATGGTACCTATGTTTAAGTAATATTTGTTAAAATGCTTAGCGTTGCTTACCTATAAATGCTAGAGATAGGTTTTGCTAAAGTTAAAGATGAACCTGAAGTATGAGGATGATCATGTTTTATCAATCTAGACCAGGCGGAATCTTGGCTTGCGCCTAGTATGGATCTAGACGTAGTGACCCCGCCTATGTCGATCAAGGACCGATCGTTGTAGAGTTGTCTGTGATCGTGACTTGCAATACTGGCCACATACTCTGGTAAGCCCAACATCTAGGCTATTCTTGTATGGGAAACGATAACCGCGCACTGGGAGTGGAGAGATGGTGGGAGTATTGTGTACCCATGCTTGTGAATGTGTCAAGCTTGAACGATTCCAAGAGGTGGGATACTGGCTCTCGGGTAGCGCTGGACCGATTCCTGTATAGGAGGTTCCGAGTGAGGGTTGATGTATGTAGGCATAGGTCCGAGCCCAAACCTACATATGTCGTGTGGTAAGGAAACCCCAGCTGGGCCAAACCAATTCGAATCACCGTTGCATCTCGGTGAAGAAGACTCGATCAACTGTGTTATATCGTAGTTAATCAACTGGAACTTTAGTTATGAGATCATATGGTGTTGGTTTATAAGAAGTGCTTGGAATTAGAATAGATGCTAATGATAGGTCTTAATATTAAATTGAAGTATAAAACTTGGAAAGTAAGGATCCACTTTATTGCAATTTTCCACAAAAGTGTTCTTGATCTTGCTACCGACTCACCTTGATTCCCCTTACCTTGCATACCCTTGGAATCTTTCCTATTCGTCGATTAAGTCTTGTTGAGTGCCCTCAAGTACTCAGGGTTTGTTAAACCCTTGTTGTAGGTGAACAACATGAGCAGATTGGCACTAGCCTCTGCTATATGTTGGTTCCTGAGAAAGAGTCCCAGCAGTGAGAGTGTTGAAGTGCACCCTTGGTCAGGGTGAAGTTCTTTTGGTGATGTAATATAAGTACCTCTTTTGCTATCCACTGCCTGTAAGGCAAAACTATGGTTTGTAATAATAATAGTTTGTAAGAACTTAATACTAGTTGGTAAACTTATGTTATTGTAAGACTTCCGCTGTACTCTGATGTAATAAATTTGTATATTTGTATAACTACTGTAATCCTGCAATGCTACTGTAATTGATCATGCTCGAAAGACGAAACGTGGATGATTCAGGTTTCCCGAGGACACCCGATAGACTATCAAGTTATAGGGCACTCATGTGTTACTACCAGAAGTCAGGGATACAATGGTGAGCACGTGTGGGCCATATGATTTAGATGGTTATGCCATAGGTGGTGTCGGAGCAGGTTATTACAGAAGTATTGTGGTGTTACCTAACTAAACTTCAAAATAAACCAAACAAATTAATTTCAAGACTATTTGGAGTCCAAATTTCTATCTAACTTAACCTTATTTTTTCTTAGGATGTCGTCACGTGGTCTACCTTTTCTCATGACTTGAGCTGAAGGAACAGAAGGTTTTCTTGCCTTACTACGAGAGATGATGTGGCGTGCCAACTTCTCCTACGAGCCAGAATATTTCCTCTACTCTGTTGAGATAGGGCACCATCTAGTAGAAACTCATGCTTGTGTTCTTCTTCATCCCCGTATTATGGAAGGTCCCCCAGAAAGATCCCATCATTTTCTGGTGTTGGAAGTTCTCCTGAAAATGCCATCCAAATCTACGCTTACAATGTTATCACTTGTCTTCGCCATAGATATTCTGAGCTTAACAGTTCTTATACTTTTGCTTATTTCCTATTCCATGTGCAACATGGCACCAATGTAGTACTTTATCCACATCCTGAACATGAGGATGATCTTTGCAGCATTTGAATGTCTGAGCTTACCTGAGCTCTAGATGTTGCCTTCCTCTACTATGCGTCTGAGTTGAACTCATCCCGTAGACGCTTAGGAATCTTGATGGCTCGCTTAGAAAATCTACATATGTGCCACCGCATTCCATACATCGAGACTGGAGCTCCCCAGCATGTTTGTCCTTCTGATCTTCTGCCTACGAGACATCTACATACTACTATCAGAGGAGTTCGATATGCACCTCTTCCCCATTTTACCCGTCATATGCCTTTCACTGAGTTAAGGCAGGTTATGGGAGAACCGTCAAGCCTTATTCATCCAGAAGCACCAGGAGACAATGGACATCCTACCTTCTATTGGGGTCATGCTGCTTTTCCTCGTCGTCATTTTGCACGTGTCCCGTACCACCATGAGGGTGGCGGGTATACTTAGACTATGGGAGTGTAGAGTTATGTATTAGTGGGATCAGCATGTATTATATTGCCCTATGATGTAAAAATCCTTTAAGTGTGTTTTGTTTCATTACTGCTTATATAAAGGTTGTTTTAATAAAGGTTGTATAATTAGGAGTACGTATCGTAAGATTGTTCATGCATCATGTCATTACAACTTTTAAATATCTTCCCGCTTACTTTTAATGTTTGGGTTCAGTAAGCTGTCAATCCTGTTCTTGCTAGCTGTTTTACATGTATTTTATCCTGTTATGGAATCCGGTTGTAAGGAGTCGCTAATTCCCCATAGTATGAGGACCCGTTCTGGAGCCACTGAGGATACCCCTAGCTCTTCACAGGGTCGTCAGCCCACGCCACCACCACCTAACCCACCGCCAGCACCTACTTTAGTGGATGCTATCGCTAGCTTGATCAAAGTCAGTGCTGACAATGCCCGTCTTCTGCAAGCCATAGCACAAGACCGTATTCCTACCCAGCAGCATAACCGCAATCCACCAGGGAATAACAACTATGCTGATTTTCTAAAAACCCAACCTTTAGTTTTCCTGAAAGCAGCTGAGCCACTTGAGGCAGATGACTGGATTCGGACTATAGAGCAAAAGCTTGACTTGATTCACTGCACAGATGCCCAGAAAACCTAGTATGCTGCACAACAACTCTAGGGCCCTATTGGTGCTTGGTGGTCCAACTTTCGTGCAACCCAGCCAGTCAGAGATCAAATCCCATGGGTTGTGTTCCGTGAGGCCTTTTGTGCACATAACATTCCCAAGGGGCTGATGAAAATAAAACTTGAGCAGTTCATCAAACTACAACAGAGGGGTATGTCTATACAGGAGTATCTTGCTCAGTTCAATCATCTATCTTAGTATGCCTTAGAGTAGGTCAGAACGGATGAGCTAAAAAAGAGTTGCTATGTGCATGGTCTTGATAACAAGTTCATAAAGATGTTATCTACTATCCCAGATGCAACCTTTCATGAGACAGTCAATGCCACCATCAAGTTTGAGGAAGCTGATCATCCTAATAATGAGGCTAAGAAAACAAAGATAGCACCTACCGGATTCTCTAGTGGTAGTAATCAATGCCAGAGGTTCGTGTTCCGACCTATTTATCGCCCTCCTTATCGTCCACCTCAGCAACAAGGCCAACAACAGTCGTATGCCCGACCTGTTGAAAACCCCATCAATCCACATCAGCCGAATGCTACTGGTGTTCATCTTAATAACCCACCCAACTAGGCTAAACTTCCATGTTACAATTATGGAAAAATGGGACTTTTCTCTCGTGAATGTCGACTTCCGAAGCAGAACAATAGTCCAAGACCCTAGTGAATCAATAGTACAATGTTCAACAGCAGTCTGGTCAACAGGGTGCTCAAAAGAAAGGAACTGGACCTAGAATGGCTAGAGTGCATTTTATTCAAGGTGAAACTTTTCTAGATGGAGAACCCGTCGTCTTGGGTACGTATTCCAAATCTCATCCACTGCAATTACCGTATTGATATCAAATGCATGGCATGAGATCGAACAAGGGAACTGTGGTTATGAGAGAAAAGTTTGGGAAAAACATGGAAAAATAGCTGGATTCTTTTAAATTTTCGCTAAGTTATTTACTTTTCTATAGTAGTAACTTTTCTATTGAAAAATGGGTTAAATAAAATCCACTCGGCCTTATTGTTTTATGGAAACAATCCAGTAATGATTAGCTTGACACATTTCCTTTTCCATTACTAAACCCCAGGCTTTAGGAGTTTTGTAATCTCGGGACAAGATTTTTGTAAGTGGGGAAGAGCTGTAATACCCTAGGTGTTAAGCAAAAATCTAAAACTTGGCATGTCATCATAATGCACTTTTTCATCATGTTTTAGTAGTTCAGCTGGATGCAATCACTAAAAGAAAGTCTACTTTATAAATGTTATGCATGGTTGATGTTCATGTTGGAACCAAAAACCCTATAAGGTTCACTTTTGGGACCTCATAATTTTTAATGGACCTAAAGGTACTTGGTACTGTATCCTAACTAAGATGAAGTGAGAATTGTATACCTCACACTTGTGATTGTTGGTGGGACAGGAAAACAGGTCAAACATAAAAGATGGAGCTTCAAGTTTGGATTTGAAACTTGAATTTCAATGGTTGACCATGAGGTCAACTAGTGAGGTCAAGAGTTAAGCTCAACTTGAAGGTTCAAATGAAAAATGTTTTGAAATAATCTGATTCAAATTATGGTGCCATGGTTGTAACCCAAAATGTGGTCAACATAATGGTGTCATGGTTTGGATGAGTGTGCTTTCTAATCAAACTCACTAATTACTCATCACTTTACTAATACAAAGTAAATAAGCTAATTACTTTTGAAACCCTAGGTTAAGGAGGTTAGTGTTTCAAATAGTGAAACACAAACTTCAATCTATAAATCATCTTCTATCTCCTCATCTAGTTAGTTTCATGCTTTGTCATCTACATAGGAGTTGTAGAGCTGAGCATGAGGATCAATTCATCTTCTATCAACTTTGTCTAATTCTGCTTCTATCTTGCTCTAGTTGAGGAGGGGAGCTGCTGTCCTTGACCTGCAACATGTGCAACATGTTGCACTATTGCAATGTTTCAAATCCAACCCTCTCTGTTTTCTCTCTACTCACTGATGCTGCCACCTCCTGCTTGCCGCCCACCGAGCATGCCATGCCGCTTGCCCACGCTTGGCCACGCACCAGCTTCGCCCGGCCGCGTCTTAAGCTGTTGCTAGCGCTCCAGAAGCCGTGAGCACTCGCCTTCAAGTAACTAGAGCCGGCCATATCCTTCCCTCCCTCTGTTCACATCCACCGACGCCGCCAGAGCTCGAGCTCCAATTCGCCCTCCACACTCCACCATTTCCAAATTCCATTTGCCACCGAGTTCACATCATCACAACACATCGTTCAAGCCCACTAGCACCATTTCTCCCTAGCCCTATCACTCCCGTGCCGCTGTCTTCTATAGGGCTGACCGGAGACCCCGCCGTGAGCACCATCACGTGGTCAGGCCACTATGGCTTTTCTTTGCTCAATCCAAGTTGATAATCTTGTTCCCCATGTCTCAGTGATGCTCATGCTCCTACTACATCTCGCAGCGCACCATCCGACGCCGCTGGAGAACACCGCTAGAGCTGCTGGAAATAGACGCCACCATGAACCACCGCCTTCCAGAGTCAACCAGCCGACGTTTGTAAAGCTAGGTGAGCTAGTGAGTGTGATGGTGTAGCTAGTTTAGATGCTACCATGCCCTATAGTCCGGGACGTCGTGTAGTTGTCATGCACCGCTCGGCCATAGCGCCATGGTCATGGTCAAGTAAGCTCCGTGCTCGAATTCACCAGATTAATCACTCGGGTGGATATGTGGAGGTGTGAGGAGTGTGTAGCGCTCGGTGTCGTCACTAGAGAGGCTGGCTATCGGCGGCACGACCTCGTCGGAGATCCAAGCGCCGCTGCTGCCGTCGCGGTGAGTGTTGTACGCCTCAGGGTGGAGGGGAGATGGTATGCCGGGGTGCGAAAGGGAGAGAGGAAGCCTGTGGTGTGCTCGGTGTCGCTCAGGTCCCCGCCATTGCGACGTTTGCCATGGTGTAAGGTCCTAGATGGCTAGAGGGGGGGGGGTGAATAGCCTATAAAAATTCTACAATCACCACTAAGCAAACTTGTTAGAATAACAAACGGCGTAAAGCGAGTTTTGCTTAGCCAAAGGTTGTGATGCAAGCCTCCTATCCACAAGTCTAGTAGATTATGATCTCTAGTTCACACAAGTGCTATGTCACTAAATTTACACTAGAGAACAAGCTAACAACACTACTAGCCAAGCTACTACTAGAGCAACACAAGATAATCTAGTAAAGATAAGTGCAAGAGATAGGATTGTGAATCTTATACCGACGGTGGAGTGAAGATGTTGCCAATCACCAAGATGATATACAATCAATTAATATTGACAACAACACAATATGTAGACCAATCACCGGGAGACAAGAGACACAATATTTTGTTCACCCGGTGTTCACTTGTGCACCGACAAGCTACGTCACCGGTTGTGTCGACCAACACTTAGATGGTTCCTCGGTGCGACCCTCAAGTCACTTGCCCCTCAAGGCACGCCCCGCAAGGCACCGCAAGACACCACTCTCAAGTGAGGTAACTCAATGACACGCGCAATTTACTAGAGTTGCTTTTGGCGTCCCGCCGAGGAAAGCACAAGAACCTCTTACAATCAACCGGAGGTGGCCAAGAACAATCACCTTCTCTTGCCAACGCCTCCAACAATCTCCAAGCCGGCTAGGAGCGGTACTCTCCAAGAGTAACAAGAAATCCACCGGCCAAACCACCCACAAGTGCCACTAGATGCCCTCAAGCTATGCAATGCACTTTGGGATCACTCAATCTCACTTTTGATTTGCAATCAAGCAAGAGAGATGAGTGGGAGGAGTTGTTCTAGCTCAAAGGATGCACAAGTATGTTAGAAATGGCAAGAAGCCTCCCCAAGGGCCGGCCAACAAGTATTTATAAGCATCCCATCCAAATAGAGCCGTTACAACCCACTTGTCCGTTTTTCGCGGGACCACCGGACGCGCCGGTCGTAACAGACCGGACGCGCTCAACCGCGTCCGGTATCCCTACGACGTCCACGTGTTCACGAAATTCAAATTCGTCCGTTAGATCTTCCAACGGTCACTGCGCGCCAACGGTCAAACGAGCCACCGGACGCGCTGTTGCGAACCACCGGACGCGCCGGTGCGCACAGTTCCCGCGCGCGCGAAGACAAGACCGGACGCGCTGCTCGCAACCACCGGACGCCACAGTACCCGCGTCCGGTGCGAGTCCAGTAAGCTCCCGAGACCACCGGACGCGTCCGATGGTGTGACACCGGACGCGCACCGCGTCCGACGTCCTCGTTTCCCTCAGGGCGCAAGACCGGACGCGCCGGTCCCGTGGGTCACCGGACGCGCCGGTGCCAAACCCTAGCTCGCGCGCCTGACGCCCGCGCTGCACTGACCGGACGCGCCGGTCCACAGTGACCGCGTCCGGTGCAGCGTCCGGTGCTGCGTCCGGTCACCTCTGTGACCGCGTTCGCCTCCGTTTCTTTTCCGACTTCCGGCGCAATGGAAAATAGGCATTTCACTTCCCCGAAATCGCCTGAATCCCGCGCTCGCACGTTCGGCGGGAGAGAGAGTGGAACCCAAACCCCTCTCTATCCGCAAACCACAGCGCGACCAACGCCACCTTTGCAAATGTGCCAACACCATCAAGTGTACATCTCCATGTGCTTGTGTGTTAGCCTTTTCTCAATCATTTTCAAAGGTTTTCCAGTTAGCTCACTAGGCCCTACATGCAAAGCACTTCATGAATTCACCTAGTGGCACCCATGCGTCGAATAACCGATAAGACTTCCCCTCTTAATAGTTCGGCTATCGACCCTAAACCACTCACACCCTCTATGGTGTCTTGAGTGTAAAACAAAATGGCCCTATGGTTATACCTTTGCCTTGAGCCCATTTTGCTTCTCCAAATGATATGATCCACTTCATATCATCACATGACCGTCTCGGTCCATCGACCTTGACTTCACTTGCTCTTCACCGTTGCATTGGTCCGTCGGCGCCAAGTCTTGCTCAAGCTTCACCATCGCATGGTCCTTCGCTTCGAAGCCTCGACTTGCCCTTCACCTTCACAACCGGTCCATCGAGCCAAGCCTCATCTTGGTCTTCACCATCTTGGTCATATGAGTCAATGTCATGTCTCATATTCAATGACCACCTTTATCTAAATCATCCACTTAGATACAAAGGTTAGTCCTAGGTTTCATCAATTAGCCAAAACCAAACTAGGGACTTTCAATCTCCCCCTTTTTGGTAATTGATGACAACCCTCACAAAGATGATTTTGATAATAAAAGTTTTGAACTTGTCATACTTGTCCAATCATTTTGCTCATAAGTAAAGTTTGGACAATTATCACAAGCTCGGTTTTGGTAGCATTAGCTCCCCCTACATATGTGCATATAGTTTGGATTGAAAGCTTTTGCACATATGCATGGATAGAAGTGTTGGGAGAGTAATTCTACCAAAATGATGCTAAGGTGTAAGAAATGGACCTTTGAAGCGTGATACCAATCGGAGTTGCCTTTTACACCATCCTTAGCATCATGAAGTAACTAGACATCCATCAAAACTCAAGAACCCCGTGATCAACATTATATGTAAAGGTTCTTGGACCACTTGTAAAAACAACCTTTAGGCAAGTCTAGATACCACATGTAAAACTAATCCTATGCATGCTAGTAGATCATTTCATCATCCAAGTTCTATACTAGCATTGCACCACACAAGCATGTATATTGAATTTAAATACATGCGCAATGAGCAAGTCATATGAGAATGCACAAACAAATGCAACAACTTTGTTTATGAGCTTGCTCCCCCTACTTGTGTGCATCAATAAATTTATTTACCCCTTTATCATGTTGAATCATCTTTTTCTCTCCCCCTTTGTCAACAACTTACCCAAAAATGAGATCAAATTGTGGAGAGAAGAAAAATGTTTGATGGAGTAGGTTAAAATTTATCAAATTTGGTTTAACCTAGAACACTTGCCAAAGATATTTAATTCGATTTGAACCAAAAACAAGCTTCTTCACACCTCCTAATAAGGGTTATCTTGCCTATGTTGAATTAAACACTTATAGCAAATCTTCTAGTTTCAACACTAGGTTTGCAAGCTCACAATCATGTCATATGCCACCACTAGATCAAAACAAACATAGAGGCAATAGTGGTAACATATATCCATCAAATTCATTTGATTTATCATGAATGCTCATGCATACCACTTATTATGTCTACATGCTCTAGCAAGTCCTTAGCATAGGATGAATGACATGTTAATCAACTTTACCTTGCAATGTCGAAGGAGAGGCATGTCAATAAGTGAGTGGGGTGCATTCAACTCATGTTTGAGAAATCAAGAATATTCAATTCATTCCTTAGCTTGCAAAACCTCTTTTCATCAAGTGGCTTAGTGAGAATATCGGCAAGTTGATCATCGGTGCCAACACTTTCAATGGCAATATCTCCCTTTTGTTGATGATCTCTAATGAAATGATGTCTTATGTCAATATGCTTTGTTCTTCCATGTTGAACCGGGTTTTGTACC
The DNA here is from genome assembly GCA_038087645.1 of Saccharum hybrid cultivar R570. NCBI lineage: Eukaryota > Viridiplantae > Streptophyta > Magnoliopsida > Poales > Poaceae > Saccharum > Saccharum hybrid cultivar. The sequence continues at coordinate 3,856,278 of JAQSUU010000270.1, forward strand.
ATCTTGATTGCACTTTCATTATCACATAACAATGGCACATTCTTGAAATTGAGGCCATAATCCTTCAAAGTTGATTTCATCCATAATAATTGTGCACAACAACTCCCCGCACTCACATATTCGGCTTCGGCGGTAGAGATTGCCACACTATTTTGTTTCTTTGAGGACCATGACACGAGTGATCTTCCAAGTAATTGACATGTGCCACTTGTGCTCTTTCTATTGATCTTGCAACCCCCATAGTCGGAGTCCGAATATCCAATCAATTCAAACTTTGACCCCTTGGGATACCATAGTCCAACATCTCTTGTTTGCTTCAAGTACCTCAATATTCTCTTTGCGGCCGTGAGATGACTCTCTCTAGGTGAGGCTTGATATCTAGCACACATGCAAACACTAAACATGACATCCGGCCTTGATGCGGTGACATAGAGTAGACTTCCAATCAAAGACCGATATTCCTTTTGATTCACCATATTGCCATCAAGATCACTATCCAAATTGCCACTTGTACCCATTGGAGTTGAAATTGGTTTTGCATCTTGCATTCCAAACTTCTTCAACATGTCCCTTATGTATTTCCCTTGACTCACAAATGTTCCATTCCTCAATTGCTTGACTTGGAGACCAAGGAAGTAGCTAAGTTCACCAATCATAGACATTTCAAACTCTTTGGCCATCATAGCACCAAATTCTTCACAATAAGCTTGATCGGTTGATCCAAAGATGATGTCATCAACATATATTTGCACTATGAATAGATTATTTCCAATCTTCTTGGTGAATAGAGTAGTATCAACCTTGCCCATTTTGAATCCCTTAGAGAGAAGGAAATCCCTTAGCCTATCATACCATGCTCTAGGTGCTTGCTTTAAGCCATATAAAGCCTTCTTCAACTTATAGACATGGTTGGGTTTCTTGTCATCTTCAAATCCGGGCGGTTGCTCAACAAATACTAACTTATTGATGATCCCATTGAGAAATGCACTTTTGACATCCATTTGATATAGTTTGATATTGTGTGCACAAGCATAAGCCAATAGTATCCTTATTGCCTCTAATCTTGCCACGGGAGCATATGTCTCATCATAGTCAAGACCTTCAACTTGAGTGTAACCTTGAGCAACTAGTCTTGCTTTGTTTCTCACTACAATGCCATCTTGATCTTGCTTGTTTTTGAACACCCACTTGGTTCCAATCACATTGTAGTTATTTGGCCTTTCTACCAACTCCCAAACATCATTTCTTGTGAAATTATTAAGTTCTTCTTGCATAGCCATGATCCAATCGGCATCCCTCAAGGCTTCTTCTATCTTCTTTGGTTCTAAGGTTGACACAAATGATGCATGCTCACAAAACATTGCCAATCTTGATCTTGTTTGCACACCACTTCTAATATCACCAATAACACTATCAATGGGGTGATCTCTTGCAATATGTTGTGGTTGGAGTACTTGCACTTGATTGCTTGAGCTTGGTTGATCACTTGATGTATCTTGATGAGATGAACTAGCACCTTGTACTTGCACTTGAGAGTCACTAACTAGCTTGAATGGTGAATTGAGTACTTGATCTTTATCATCATCTTGAATATCAATAACTTGCTTTGCTCTAATGTCCCCAATGTCCATGTTCTTCATTGCTTCCACCAATAGAGTTCCACTAACATCATCTAGATTCTCTTCTTCATCTTGTGACCCATTGGTTTCATCAAATTGCACATCATGGACTTCTTCTAGAATGCCACTTGAGTTGTTCCAAACTCTATAAGCTTTGCTTGTAGTTGAATAACCAAGTAGGAACCCCTCATCACATCTCTTGTCAAACTTCCCCAATCTAGTGCCCTTCTTCAAGATATAGCATTTGCAACCAAACACTCTAAAGTAAGAAATATTGGGCTTTCTTCCATGAAGTAACTCATATGGGGTCTTCTCTAGCAATGGATGACAATATAGTCTATTGATGTAGTAGCAAGCGGTATTGATTGCTTCATCCCAAAATGATTGACTCACATTGTACTCATGAAGCATTGATCTAGCCATATCAAGCAATGTTCTATTCTTCCTCTCAACTAGGCCATTTGATTGTGGAGTGTACTTGGCCGAGAATTGATGTCCAACACCATAATGATCACAAAGTTCTTCAATTCTTGTATTCTTGAACTCACTTCCATTGTCACTTCTCACTTTCTTGATTCTAATCTCAAACTCATTGTGAACTCTAGTGAGAAATGTCTTGAAGGTGTCAAACACTTCACTTTTGTCACTAAGAAAGAATACCCATGTGAATCTTGTGAAGTCATCCACTATGACAAAGCCATACTTGTTGCCGCCTATGCTTGTATACGTTGTTGGTCCAAATAGATCCATGTGCATCAATTCAAATGCTTTGCATGTGCTCATTGTACTCTTCTTTGGATGTGAGCTTCCAACTTGCTTTCCGGCTTGACATGCACTACAAAGCTTATTCTTCTCAAATTCAACATCTTTCAAACCATTGACAAGATTGTGAGTTGTAAGCTTCTTCAATTGTTTCATGCCAACATGACCAAGCCTTCTATGCCAAAGCCAACCCATGCTTGATTTGGAGACTAAGCAAGTTGTCAAAGAAGTTTCTCTAGCATTGAAGTCAACTAGGTAGAGATTCTCATATCTAAAGCCCTTGAATGCCACATTTGAACCATCCACACTAATAACTTCCACATCATCAATCCCGAAGATGCATTTGTAGCCTAGATCACATATTTGTGCCACGGATAGAAGATTGAAATCCAAACTTTCAACTAGCAACACATTTGAGATACTCATGTCATTTGATATTGCAATCTTGCCCAAGCCAATAACTTTGCCTTTCTTGTTATTGCCAAATGTGATAGAATCAACACTACTATCTTTGTCATTGAACGAATCAAACATTCTTGATGTACCGGTCATGTGTTGAGTGCACCCACTATCAATAATCCAATGCCTTCCTCCGGCTTTGTAATTGACCTACAAGTAAATCAATGAAGCTTAGGTACCCATTTTTGCTTGGGTCCTTGTAGGTTAGTAACTAAGCTCTTTGGTACCCAAATAGCCTTCTTCTTTGGGCCAACAATGGGTGTACCAATAAACTTAGCTTGCACACCCTTCACACCTTTGGTAAGCACATAGCAAGAATCAAAAGGTATAGCATTAACAAATTTCTTGCTTTGGTTCTTTTTATTGCAATTATGCTCTAGGTGCCCAACTTGCTTACATCTATTGCAAAACCGACCATTGCCCTTCACAAAGCTAGGCTTTGGAGTTGCAAAGGCCGACTTGCCTTTCTTGGGGGTGTAGCCCAATCCCTCTTTGTTAAGAGAGAACCTTTGGCTACCCAAGCACTTAAGCAAGCGGGCCTCACCACCATAGGCCTTGCCTAGGGCGTGAGTGAGCTCATCCACCTTTCTCTTGAGAGTCTCATTCTCAACCATTAGTGAGGCATCACAAGTGAAACTATCACTAGTAGTGGAGGTAGAGTTAGTGGTGGTGGATGAAGAGCTACAAGAAGGGTTAGTATTTGACATGATGATAGGTTCATTAAAGGATTCATCAATTATATCACATGTAACACCTATATCACATGATACAACAACCTCTTTCTTTGCTTGTTGCTCAAGTAGCAATGAGTGAGCTTTTTCAAGCTTGGAATGAGCCTTACCAAGATCCTCATGGTCTTCCACTAGACTCTCATGAGTGGTCTTAAGCTCACCAAGAACTTTCTCAAGTATTGCTACTTTCATTGAAAGCTTCTTGCACTCCTTGTTCTTGGCAATAGCTATGTCTCTAGTTTGTTGCAACAAGTCATATAGTTGTTCTTTAGTTGGTTCATCATCATCATCATTTTCATTATCATATTTATCATTATCACTATCATGAACATATTCCATTTCACTTTCATCATCACTTTCATCATATAATACCTTAGCTTCTTTGGCCATGAAGCACGAAGAGGATGAATCAAATAGTGAAGGCTTCTTGTTGATAGCAATGGAAGCAAAAGCCTTGTTGGATGATTCTTCTTCTTCATCATCATCATCACTTTCCCAAGTGGCCATATAGACTCCATTCTTGCCTTTCTTGAATGTTATCTTGGCTTCTTTCTTTTTCTTCTCAAACTTGCCCCTCTTGTTGTTTTTCTTCTTGTCATAGGGACAATCGACTTGAAGATGTTCGGTGCTATCACAATTGAAGCACTTCCTTTGTTGCTCATTGCTCTTGAAATTGTCATTTCTCTTTTTGAACCCTCTTCTCTTTATGAACATGTGACCCATTTTCTTGACTACAAAAGCAAATGCCTCATCATCAATTTCATAATCTTCATCTTCATCATTGTCTTCTTCTTCTTCAATGATGGTAGCTTTGCCTTTGGAGGAGGTGGCCTTGAATGCCACGATCTTCTTCTTCTTTTCATCTTCCACCTTTTCCTTGTCATCAACATCTTGATCATATTTGTCATAGGTTAATACTTTACCAAGCAAATCATTAGGCTTCATTGCTTCAAGCCCATCTCTTTGCAACATCATGATCAACATCTTGAATCTTCTAGGTAAGCTCAATAAGAACTTGTGACAAAAATCTTGATCTTGAGTCTTGTGCCCTAAGCTCTTGAGATCATTGACTATCACTTGCAATCTATGAAACATTTCAATGATTGTTTCATCATCCTTTTTCTTGAAGTTCTCAAACTCACTCTTGAGCCCATATAGCTTGGCACTCTTCACAACCTTAGTGCCTTCATATGTCTCACTCAATCTTGTCCATACTTCACTAGCCAATTCCAAATCTTTGATGCCCTCAAACACTTTTGTGTCAATACCATTATAGAGTGTATTGAGAGCCATTCTATTGCATGTTCTATTTGCTCTATCTTCATCGGTGAGATGATTAGGATCAATGATAGCAAAATCATTCTCGGTGACTTGCAATACTCTCTCATGAATAGAACCAAGGTACATTGTCATCTTTCTCTTCCAATGAGCAAAAGAACTAACACCATCAAAGAACGGTGGCTTGCCCCCAACATGATTGAACACAATTTGAGCCATTTTTCACACCGAAGGATGTTAAGCCTTGATTAAAACGGTGACCACGGCTCCGATACCACTTGTAAGGTCCTAGATGGCTAGAGGGGGGGGGTGAATAGCCTATAAAAATTCTACAATCACCACTAAGCAAACTTGTTAGAATAACAAACGGCGTAAAGCGAGTTTTGCTTAGCCAAAGGTTGTGATGCAAGCCTCCTATCCACAAGTCTAGTAGATTATGATCTCTAGTTCACACAAGTGCTATGTCACTAAATTTACACTAGAGAACAAGCTAACAACACTACTAGCCAAGCTACTACTAGAGCAACACAAGATAATCTAGTAAAGATAAGTGCAAGAGATAGGATTGTGAATCTTATACCGACGGTGGAGTGAAGATGTTGCCAATCACCAAGATGATATACAATCAATTAATATTGACAACAACACAATATGTAGACCAATCACCGGGAGACAAGAGACACAATATTTTGTTCACCCGGTGTTCACTTGTGCACCGACAAGCTACGTCACCGGTTGTGTCGACCAACACTTAGATGGTTCCTCGGTGCGACCCTCAAGTCACTTGCCCCTCAAGGCACGCCCCGCAAGGCACCGCAAGACACCACTCTCAAGTGAGGTAACTCAATGACACGCGCAATTTACTAGAGTTGCTTTTGGCGTCCCGCCGAGGAAAGCACAAGAACCTCTTACAATCAACCGGAGGTGGCCAAGAACAATCACCTTCTCTTGCCAACGCCTCCAACAATCTCCAAGCCGGCTAGGAGCGGTACTCTCCAAGAGTAACAAGAAATCCACCGGCCAAACCACCCACAAGTGCCACTAGATGCCCTCAAGCTATGCAATGCACTTTGGGATCACTCAATCTCACTTTTGATTTGCAATCAAGCAAGAGAGATGAGTGGGAGGAGTTGTTCTAGCTCAAAGGATGCACAAGTATGTTAGAAATGGCAAGAAGCCTCCCCAAGGGCCGGCCAACAAGTATTTATAAGCATCCCATCCAAATAGAGCCGTTACAACCCACTTGTCCGTTTTTCGCGGGACCACCGGACGCGCCGGTCGTAACAGACCGGACGCGCTCAACCGCGTCCGGTGTCCCTACGACGTCCACGTGTTCACGAAATTCAAATTCGTCCGTTAGATCTTCCAACGGTCACTGCGCGCCAACGGTCAAACGAGCCACCGGACGCGCTGTTGCGAACCACCGGACGCGCCGGTGCGCACAGTTCCCGCGCGCGCGAAGACAAGACCGGACGCGCTGCTCGCAACCACCGGACGCCACAGTACCCGCGTCCGGTGCGAGTCCAGTAAGCTCCCGAGACCACCGGACGCGTCCGATGGTGTGACACCGGACGCGCACCGCGTCCGACGTCCTCGTTTCCCTCAGGGCGCAAGACCGGACGCGCCGGTCCCGTGGGTCACCGGACGCGCCGGTGCCAAACCCTAGCTCGCGCGCCTGACGCCCGCGCTGCACTGACCGGACGCGCCGGTCCACAGTGACCGCGTCCGGTGCAGCGTCCGGTGCTGCGTCCGGTCACCTCTGTGACCGCGTTCGCCTCCGTTTCTTTTCCGACTTCCGGCGCAATGGAAAATAGGCATTTCACTTCCCCGAAATCGCCTGAATCCCGCGCTCGCACGTTCGGCGGGAGAGAGAGTGGAACCCAAACCCCTCTCTATCCGCAAACCACAGCGCGACCAACGCCACCTTTGCAAATGTGCCAACACCATCAAGTGTACATCTCCATGTGCTTGTGTGTTAGCCTTTTCTCAATCATTTTCAAAGGTTTTCCAGTTAGCTCACTAGGCCCTACATGCAAAGCACTTCATGAATTCACCTAGTGGCACCCATGCGTCGAATAACCGATAAGACTTCCCCTCTTAATAGTTCGGCTATCGACCCTAAACCACTCACACCCTCTATGGTGTCTTGAGTGTAAAACAAAATGGCCCTATGGTTATACCTTTGCCTTGAGCCCATTTTGCTTCTCCAAATGATATGATCCACTTCATATCATCACATGACCGTCTCGGTCCATCGACCTTGACTTCACTTGCTCTTCACCGTTGCATTGGTCCGTCGGCGCCAAGTCTTGCTCAAGCTTCACCATCGCATGGTCCTTCGCTTCGAAGCCTCGACTTGCCCTTCACCTTCACAACCGGTCCATCGAGCCAAGCCTCATCTTGGTCTTCACCATCTTGGTCATATGAGTCAATGTCATGTCTCATATTCAATGACCACCTTTATCTAAATCATCCACTTAGATACAAAGGTTAGTCCTAGGTTTCATCAATTAGCCAAAACCAAACTAGGGACTTTCACATGGCCGGTGTGACGCCGGTGCCGGTTACCGACGTGAAGCAAAGGAAGAAGAGGAAAGAGCGAGCCAGGCCGTTTTTGGCTCTTGGGCCTTGGCCTTGGTCTGGGCCGATTCGGGACGAGAAAGAGAAAAGAAAGGGAGAGAGGAAGCAGCTGGGCTGAAGCCGCAGCTGGGACACCAGCGTCGCTGGATCGGGCCGAGAGACAGGGAAAGGGAAGAAGTCTTCTCCTTTTCTATTTCCTAAAAAGAATTAAATGCTGAATCTTGTAACTTCCATAACTAAATAAATAATGGTGCTAAAATTGTGAAACTTTGTGAGTAAGCAATTCTTGGTATGTTTAACATAGGAAAAATATAAATCTAAGAAAAACAGTAAGTTTTGGATGACTAAAAATTCCATGCTTTAATTAAGAAATGCAACTTCCATGACATTTATAGTTTAAAATTAACTCCAAAATTTATGAAAATTTATGAGCAACTTTAATCTACTATTGTGAATTAATAAAATTATGAAAATGATTTTAAAGATATCATTAAGATGAGGATGTGTATTTTTAGATTGATTGTGAACCTTGCAATATTTTACCCTACTGTTCCAAGGCAATGAAAATTGAGTGATTAAATATATGTTTCTTCATGATAGTCTCTATTTGCGTAAGATAATAAATACCTTTCAATTATGAGGTGCTAATAGTTGCTATAAGAGAATTATTTAACTTGCTTTTAGTAAATGATAGATAAATGTTAATGAATCTGTTTAACTCTCAAATGCAACCTCTTGGGCAAAAAATGAAATGTTTTATGATAACTGCTTGCAACTGTACCACGAATGAAAGTTGTACTCAAGTAGATAACTAATGTTTATCCTTTACAAATGTCCCTTTTATGTTATGCCATGTTAGCATCATTCTTAAGCATGCATCCTCTTAACGTATAGTGAACGAAAGCGGAGACCCGTTAGTTGAGCAGACCTCTGAGGCGGGTGTTCACTCAGAGGGTGTTGAGTTGGAGAGTGGGGTTAATCTGGAAACAGCTGACAACCCCGACACTGTAGGCAAGCCCCGGAGCATAACCAATTCCTTGAGTTTTATAAAATGTTTATCACATAAGTCTTACGAATGTTGCATTTAAGTATCAGGAGTTGTATGATAAACTTTGCTGCATGACTACCTTGTTTATCCTTACTTACCCATGGTACCTATGTTTAAGTAATATTTGTTAAAATGCTTAGCGTTGCTTAGCTATAAATGTTAGAGATAGGTTTTGCTAAAGTCAAAGATGAACCTAAAGTATGAGGATGATCATGTTTTATCAATCTAGACCAGGCGGAATCTTGGCTTGCGCCTAGTATGGATCTGGACGTAGTGACCCCGCCTATGTCGATCAAGGTCCGATCGTTGTAGAGCTGTTTGTGATCGTGACTTGCAATACTGGCCACATACTCTGGTAAGCCCAACATCTAGGCTATTCTTGTATGGGAAACGATAACCGCACACTGAGAGTGGAGAGATGGCGGGAGTATTGTGTGCCCATGCTTGTGAATGCGTCAGGCTTGAACGATTCCAAGAGGTCGGATACTGGCTCTCAGATAGCGTTGGACCGATTCCTATATAGGAGGTTCCGAGTGAGGGTTGATGTATGTAGGCATGGGTCCGGGCCCAAACCTACATATGTCGTGTGGTAAGAAAACCCCAACTGGGCCAAACCGATTCGAATCACTGTTGCTTCTCGGTGAAGAAGACTCGATCAACTGTGCTACATCATAGTTAATCAACTGAAACTTTAGTTATGAGATCATATGGTGTTGGTTTATAAGAAGTGCTTGGAATTAGAATAGATGCTAATGATAGGTCTTAATATTAAAATGAAGTATAAAACTTGGAAAGTAAGGATCCACATTAGTGCAATTTTCTACAAAAGTGTTCTTGATCTTGCTACCGACTCACCTTGATTCCCCTTACCTTGCAAACCCTTAGAATCTTTCCTATTCGTCAGTTAAGTCTTGTTGAGTGCCCTCAAGTACTCAGGGTTTGTTAAACGCTTGTTGTAGGTGAACAACATGAGGAGACTGGCACTAGCCTCTGCTATATGTTGGTTCCTGAGGAAGAGTCCCAGTAGTGAGAGTGTTGAAGTGCACCCTTGGGTAGGGTGAAGTTCTTTTGGTGATGTAATATAAGTACCTCTTTTGCTACCCACTGCCTGTAAGGCAAAACTATGGTTTGTAATAATAATGGTTTGTAAGAACTTAATACTAGTTTGTAAACTTATGTTATTGTAAGACTTTCGCTGTACTCTGATGTAATAAATTTATATATTTGTATAACTCTTGTAATCCTGCAATGCTACTGTAAATGATCATGCTCGAAAGACGAAACGTGGATGATTCGGGTTTCCTGAGGACACCCGATAGACTATCAAGTTATAGGGCACTCATATGTTACTACCAGAAGTCGGGAAGACAATGGTGAGTAGGTGTATCCATATGATTTAGATGGTTCTGCCACAACCGTGACATGGCCGCCGCCATGGCGCAACCGTGGCTAAGCTCACCGACGACCTCCACTAGACTCTAGATGACCCTGCTTGATCCGCTAGGTCACCGCGAAGCCGTAGCACGATTCGCCTCGCCGAGCTGTGGCCGAATTTGGCTGGTGCACCACCGGACACCTTCGCCGCGCCGCCATCACCACCGGCGACCTACCTCCAGTGTCTCCGGGCCAACCGTGAGCACCCATTGATGTGCCTTGACGAGTAGAAGCCAACGGTGTAGACGCTACCACCGGAGACCTCACCGGAGGCGAGCTAGGTGCTAGTCAACCTCTCCTCTGTTTTCCGTGCAGCTGACCTGTGGGGTCCGTTGACCATCGGGTCCTGCGCGTTAGTGACTGTGTCAGGGTTTTCCTTTTTATTCTTTTCAAGAAATGCTAATGAACTTTGAAAAATCATAACTAATTGTAGAAAAATCCTAAAATAGTAAATAAGGACTTTTTAGAATCATTAGAAAAACACATATGCAGTGGAGTAATAAAATGTAAGTGGTTAATAGAAAGTTTTCACTGTTTTTATTTATTCCTTTTCATTAGGGTATTTTAGGGGGAAATTCATATCTAAGTTTGTACTACTCCTTTTGCTATGAAATTTTTGTGAGAGGCTGGACATGAGTTATGTAAGCTGAGATAAAAATTTGAGGGTCAGTGCATGCTTGATGATTTAGTTATGAATTTCCTTTTAATAAATAGTAATATCTTATGGAATTTTTAATGGCCAAACTATATAAGTTATGAGTATGAAGTTTATGGTGCAATATTCTTGAGTGATGAAAAAGATAAAAAAAATCTAAAATCTGTTGTTTGATAGTTTTCAGTAGGCAAACTAAACTATGCCCATAAATTAATGCCTAGCTTGTCATTTTTGTAGAAGATGCTATGTATATTCAAATGCTATGAAATTTGTATAGTAAGCTAGTTAGGGCATGTGTGGGCCACTGTAATTTTTCTATAATTTTCTGTGCACTGTTGCTATGTGTTCATAATTTCCCTTAATTATCTAAATAAATTAATAAAGGTAATTAAATGAAACGATTAAACTTGACCATCATGTGTTATAGTGTTCTTAATAGATGTTTAAACTGTTGGTAACTTTGATGGTGCATAAAAGTCATTTCTAAGATGTAGTGAGATATTAATTCCTTATAATTTTATTTCTGTGGCTGCTGGAACAGTTGTTAGAATTAAGCAATTTGAGTAATGATAATGACGTTTTATGTGAATCTTCATATTGAAAAAGATGTAGATACCTTGCTTATCTTTCTTGTGTTAAAATTTCAGGGTCATAGACCTTTTGGTTTGAGAGTTATAGCTGTTTAAAGTTAGTAGTTTAAAATACTTGCTCTCTGAAATTTTTTGGACAGTTTAGAAAGATTGCTCTATCTGGGCTAATTAATGACTGAATCATCTGAAATAATCTATAAGAGAGTTGTAGATAATTTGTTCAGATTTCTAGAATGTCCTAGATCATGTTTGTTGGACTTGTAGAACTCCAGTTATGGTTAATTTAGATGGCTGCTACTAAGCAGTCCAGAAAAATGCTTGTTGTGTAGTGTAAATTGCTTGATGCATGTGATGCTTGTTGATTAGCTTAGGCTAATTAAAATAATTTGCTAGTTACAGGTTTTAGGTCCCTCACCATTGATGAACATTTGTATCCTAGGTTGTCAAAACAGGGTAAGTGTATGTCTACTTTTCTAGAGAGGAGATATGCACCTACTCGGTAAACGGAATTAATTTTGATATGTCCTAAAGAATGTACGGACTACCATGCTTAGCATAAGCATCTCCTCATATCATCCTAATGTTTCATACTTTGTGCATTATCGGTATTCATTTATATATGCATGGATATAGGATCGTTGGAGGGAGTCACGCTCCTAGAATTCAAGGCCATAGGAGAGGAGATTCCAGAGGAGATAGCCCCGCATGCAGGAACTGGAGGCAAAGAACAGGAACAGAATGACTTACCTGAGTGCCCGGATCATAAACCAACCAACTTTATCAAAGGCAAGCCCTGGAGCATTATAAGACTCCCATGATTTATAAATATCAACTTGTGTCTTTTATGTTTGATGCATTAAGTTATGGGAACAACTTGAAACTTGTTGATGCATATATACCTTCCTTGTCCACCTTTTATATACCATGAATCCTATGTAGGTCTAGGATCAAATGTTGCTCAGCCATGCTTAGACCGGTAGAAGTGGGTGATTTCCTGTCACCTATAAAATAAGTGGATAACTGGTCACGGTTGGCTATATTTGCTATCGTGAAAAATAACCAAGTGTTGAGGTATAAATGAAGACTGAGCGGGATGTGTGAGCTGCAAGGCATGGAGGCCTTGTGTGCATGTAGTTTCCGTCCATGTCGATTAAAGACCGTATCGTTGTTGGGTCATGGTTATTTTTGAACACAACCTCACACTTAGCTGGCCGGATAAGTCGTTCCGACCGTGAAACCTAGTAGCTCTATTCGGTTCGGGAATCGGTACGCTTAGGCGCGCATACTGGAGGAAGGAAGTATGTGCGGGAGCACGATTCGACCAAGGGCAGGCCAGGCCTGATCTTCCTGGGAATCAGTTGGCCCCTAAGTATGCAGCCTCGGCCGGACCCGTGACAGATCCCGACTAGTACCAACGGTGACCAAATGCTGCCCTTGCAAAGCATGCCTGGTTTGTGTGGGGAATTTTCACCAGCTGGTTTGGAATCGATTCGAGTCACCATCTCTCCCAGATAGTGACAATTTGGATTTCGACGTGCTAGAAGTGTTCACTATCAGTAATGATGGAGGGTCCAACATCACCAGCATGGTGTCCGTCAGTACTGAATAACTCTATGTTCTCTTGCACAAAACACACTATAATTCACCGGAGTCTCCGCCACTGCACCAGAGTGTCTGTCGGGTTATAAATCAGAGACAGAGGAGTTCTAGCGAATCTAGTCCTTAGCTTTTGTTACAACGGAGCGCCCGTCGATGTTTTGGAGTATCCGCTAAATTATAAAGTCTAAACCCGAGAGTACTTGGTTCACACTAGATGATCCATCACACACACGGAGTGTTTGATAGGGCCTGAGCACTTAGTAGCCAGTAGAACCCTACAGACCTAATCTGAGGGATGGTCCTCACCATGACGGAATGATCCGTTGAATTATAAACCGAACACAGAGAGATTCCCGAGAGCACTGACCTAGTACTAGAGCGTCTGACATACACGCCGAACTACCAGATAGTCACCAGCCAACAGACCTTAGTGTATACCTGCACACTCACTCATGTAACACTAAAGCATAACCAACTAAATATCATTGCATGACATCTCATGGCATGAGCATTGTACTTTGTGAAATTCACTCTTCACGCATTATGCATGTATAGGTGACACGATTCCCGAAGATCCCATGCTTGAGAAGGAGCCTCAGGAGAAAGAAGCCGCCGAGCCTAACAATGACGTCGAAGGCATGCATCCCTATGCTTTTTATATGCATAATGAACTATGGTTATTTATTGCATCGCTATGTTACTATATGATTAGTGAACTGGGAGGGATTCACCTATTCCAAGCCGTATCCACATACCACCACACCAAGTAACCACATGTGTCCTTATTAATCACCCTGCTTAGTATGCTTAGATCATAGAGTCGAGCTAATGATGGGTTTCTCATTACTCGCGCGATGATAGGTTGCTCACCCACCAAGCAATACCTTTGGGAAGGGATCAACACTTGTTCCACTTGGGAATGGGAAGGGAAATGGTCGGCAAGGGGTAAGGTCATGGCAAGAAAGGGGATTCTTGAATGACATAGCTTGTTTACCGATTAAGGACTGTGCATCCATGGTAGTGAGTAAGAACATAAAATTGTACAGACCACTTGTCGCTAATGGGGGTGATAAGCCAAGTAACTGATTGCGATCATTCTATTTGTGAAACTGGCAAGGGGTTGCGCTGGTCCTGAATGTCCGAGTCCGAGACATTGAACGGGGAGCAGTCGAACCTTTCGTCGAACATCTTGGCCGGGCTAGGGAAAGGTTGAAACGTCAAGATATCCCTTATGTACCGATGGGTCTCATGGGCGATATCCCTTGTTTCGAGTGAGGTTAACTTGTACCCATCTGCAGAGTTTACTTTTGAAAGCAATAAGTTCTAGTGAGGTTAACTTGTACCCATCTGCAGAGTTTACTTTTGAAAGCAATAAGTTCTAACTTCTAGATGTGGACTAGGGTTGGGTTTGCAAATCAAGACTCATGGAAGATCAAGCTCCAACTGGCTAATCGCTTACCCTTGATTACCTATGCTACGCTTTGCTACTGCTATGTCATAGATCACCTTTACTTTCCGGTATAAATGCTGTTATGCAAGTGATACGCATTCCTTGATACTATCCCAAATGCATAATCCTTGTTGACTATATTGGGTAGGTCCTGCGGAGTACATTCGAGTACTCACCCTGTCTGATCCTAAGTTTTGCATGATAAGTTGTGTATTTACAACAAGAGTTGGTTGCTAAGCACCAACACCATATTTACATTCATATTAAAATCCAATCCACAACTAAAAGGGCAACTTTCTTTCACAAGAACTATCGCTTACCTTATGGTAGGCATCAAAATTTCATAACCAAGCCGCAGCACAGCTTTTCCTTCAAGATTTTGATCCTTTGCCTAAATCGCCTAGTTGGCTCCGGAACACGACGATAGTGTCATGGATGCTACATTTATTTTCCAATGAGAACCATGATCAAAGATTGTCCATTAAACAAGGATGCATCCTGTAAATCGCTTCACTACAAAATGATGGTGTGTTCTTTTAGGCACAGATCAAACTGAAAACATAGAGTACGACATCCATTCATCCAGATCTGCAAGAGCTGTATCAACTTTCTTTACCAATGACCGACCAAAGAAGTACCAAAATGGATGGTGTTTATTATCCACCCTGACAAGAGACACAAGAAACTTCCTGCTACTTGTCTTTTCATGTCCTTCCTCTGCAGAAGAAAGTGGCCTCTACATGCATCGGCCTAATAAACCATGAAAATAGCATATTTACTGTGGTTGCAAACCAATTTTATTTACAACTGTAACGTAAGCAAATATGCAGTTTGGCATGTAGTATCTCCAACTGGTATATTAAGGACATAATTAACTGACATCATTATGCTGTAAACTCCACCAGGAGGATAGACAGATGGTGACCACTGCTTAACATTAGAAATTACACTTACGGTCTGTTTGTTTAGGCTTTTGATTTTAAAAAAATGGCTTCTGTGAGCTATTTTTGTGCATTGGGTTTTGAAAAAAATAAAACAGGGATCTATTTTATTTGTTATTTTTTTTCCTCTAATAATTCCTCTAATATACTGACACACGGTAAATAAAATAGATACCCCTCATAACAGTTCTCATAGAATCCAGCAAAAGTGTCTTCAGACTTGGTTTTAATGACCTCTAATACAAATGCAGTGTTTGCTTCATGAAATCCAATTTTAAATCTAGTTGTCTGTTCCACCTTCTAGCTTTTGACCAGAAGACAAAAACATAAGCTGAAACCAACAGTAATCCGAGTAAATATTCTTGCCTAGCAGTATCATGATGGACTGCCCATGACAGCATGATAAGTTCAGTGCACTGGAAATCCATAAAAGGAACTCTACCCGATACACAATGATATCAAAGATTTGGATTATTGCACGGCTGTCCTTTCTTACAAGCAACATGTTTGGCTAAGAGATACTGAAGTAAATAAAATAAAGCCAAAAGGCACACCTCCAGATATTCTGCTTTTGCTGGAAAGGATGCCTCAAGAAACTCAGTTTCTTTCTTCAGTATTCTTATCATTTCAAGATCAGAGCATGCAGCCTTTGGATCCTCTTGACGAGAGTTGGAACTGGAAACATGTAATTCTTGAAGCAAATTTTCTAACTTAACCAGAGCTACTTCAACACTTTCAAGTGACTGATGATTAAAACCAATTTCGTCAATATGCAAAAAAGATTTAATTGCACGTGATGTCCATCAACCTTTTAATACATCTAAGGGCATGTAGAATTGCCACCTCTTTAACACTACAATAGTGCCACCTCGACCATCTAATAATACATGTGCAATATTGCATAAGATGCATGTAAGTTTGTTATCTCTTAGATAAGAGACTGTCTCTTAGATGTTTGCTGGGTACATAGAGTAAATAAATACCATAAAAGTTGTCTCTAATTTGTTGCAGAGGCATAGACAACATACAAAGAAACAAAATTTTATAGTTGCCGTTAACACCTTTGAGGTCATACTAATATTTATATCAATAGTATAGAACATAATTAATTAGATGTGTAAAAACGTGAAAATAAATTAGCAATTCGAAAAGGTATTCCAGAATATATACCTCCTTGTCAAATGAAGCTAAATATGTTCCAGTATCCAAATCTCTTCTTCAGGTTCAGGCAAGCCTCAGCCTTTTGACATATTATTTATGCAACAAGTTTAGCAAATAAATAAATCTAGTGAGTGGTAGGAACAAATAATTGAAGCTCATGAGTGGTAGGAACAAATAATTGAAGCTCATGCTTAATTGTCACTTTGACATGTCAACTTCTGTCAACAGTGCATATATGAAGTACAGCAACATCTGAAGTGTCCCCAAAGTAGGAGAAAACTCATTCCCCAAGCGCTGAACTCCAAGTACATTCCTAGTCACTATACCACCATGATTCAGATCAACAACCCTTAATGCTACTGTGTCCAGTATTCCAAACAAGTGACATGCCAAAGCTCTGATGTCATCAGGACAATATTACATAATCAGATGATTTTAACTTTCCATAGAAGCTCTGAATTAACAACCATACCTTATGAAAACAACTAAACTGTAGCAAATCGCAAAAATCCCATCCTCAATATGGCAATGTGCAATCATGATATAATCTCTACAACTAAAAAGACCCAAATGTTATCGTCTCCGCAAAACTAATCGGCCTACCTCCCTAATCGCGACACTCTGAAAAAAAAAGTCACTCGAAAAAAAAAAGGTTTCTCCCACGCTGCCTCCCCTCTCCGTAAGCAACCGCAGCCCCCCGCCCCGCTCGTCTTGCTCGAGAACCGCCGCCCGCGCACGACACCCAGCTCCCAACTCATCTCACCCCAAGGAACCACCGCCGGACGACCTTGCCAAGCCACCGCTGCCGTGCTGCTGCCGAACATGACACGACGCCTGTGACCCCTGCACCCGCGACCGCGAAGCCGCCGGACGACCTTGCTAAGCCGCTACCACCGTCGGACGGGCCGCTGCCGGACGCGACAAGGCGCCTGCGACCCCTGCGCCCGCGACCGTGAAGCTGTCGGACAACCGCGGACGACCTCGCAAAGCCACCGCCGCCGTCGGATGGGCCACTACCGGACGCGACGCAGCGCCTGCGACCCCTATACCCTCGATCGCAAAGCCGTCGGACGACCTCGCCCAGCCGCCGCCACCGCGACGCACTGACGCTATTCCCGCCACGTCGCCGCACCTCCGTTCCTCGGCCTCGACCAGTGGGGACCAGCGCACCAGCGGCATTGCCATCACCTACTGTGAGGTATGTGATTATCTGAATACATGTTCGAATCCTTTCTTTGGAGATGAAAATGTTTAGCTGACAGTAGCATCCCCTGAGAGTTTAGTTACTTCAAATTGTCTCAAGTTAACTTCAAATTGTCTATGATTTATGTTTATATGATATGACAGTAGCATCCCCTGATAGTTTAGTTGTAGTCTGCAGGTTATACATTGGCAAGTTTACTTCATATTTCCACTTCTGAAACATTCACAATTTGCTGTTTTCATTCAGTCAAGGAACTTTAGGGAATTTTATTTTGAGGATATGCTATTTGATTCAATCATTTGCTTTGTCAGTGGCAACAACAATCTGAAAGCCAAAAAGCTTCCTGAATATAAAGGGCATACTGTGTGTACGCTCTTCTGATTTAGGCACACCCAATACACTACTGTTGTTTGTTTCTAGCTACTGTATTCACTGAGTCCTTGCTGCTGCAGCAGCCAGGCTTCTGATCAGGCGTGTTAGTCTCCGAGTCGCGAAACGAGTGCAAATTGAGAACGTCTGATATGTGGAATTAGGATCGTTGAATCTGTGACTCGAAAATCCAAATGATTAGTTCGTTTCACCTGTGGTGCGGGCGATAACTGAATAATATAGCTCCAGCGAATTTTTCTGCGGTAAAAGAATGATAAACAAGTCTTAGGCTACATGAAAGTAAAATAATGATAAACATTTTGCAGTTCACATTTTTTTCTAGGACAAGTTATTGCAGAGTGTAGGGCTACAGGCTCATGAAGCTTGGCTTGACACAGACTATTAATCTCCACTTCACTTAGTATCTGTTCATATCGTTTTTTATTGTACTACTCAGCAATGGATAAACTTCATCTTGAATCCTATTTAGTTGCATCTTGAGTCCTATAACTTATCATGAAGATTTTTCCTGCAGCATGCCCTGAAGCGTAGGATAAATTGAGTACACAGTGTCCATCTAACCAAATTTAGTACAGTCTTGTACCTTAGAGGAGATCAACTTTCTTATACCAATTTAGATTGTTTCGACATTCTGGTAGAGTAGGCGCGGTAGTCTGTAGTGATGTTTGCTGGAGGGCCCACTACTCCTTTGTCAAGCAAGTGGGTTTCACATTGTTCTCTTATGGTGATCTGAACTTGTGATGCAAGGGTCTCAAAGTTGTGTTGGCATGGTTGGTGCTTGCCATGCCACTTTGGATGCAGGACAATGCTAAAGAATTTATAGCCTGTTATACCACCTATCAGTGTTACCAGTAACGAAGGAAGGTTGCTCTTGATGAACACATGCAAAGAAAGTCCACTCATTGTTCTGAACTTCTGATGCTTGGGGTTTCAGAGTTCTGTTGGCATTGGAGCTTTCCACCATCATGTTTGGTCTGTCATGATGTTCCTTCTGTTTGGTGTCAAATTACGAGTTAGGAAAACACTTTGATATAACTAGTCAGGAGCAATCAAAATTAGCAAAACTTGATGCTGATGCTTTTCATCATCAAAACTTGCATGCATGTAATTCATCCTTTCCCATCCACACACCAACTGCTTTTTCTCACTGTCTCACTGAGTCACCAGGTCATGGGTTCGAAGCGGCCTCTCCGCAGATTTTGCGGGGGGAAGGCTTGCCTCGGTTTTTCCCTTCCCCAAACCCCACTCATGTGGGAGCCTCTGGCACTGGGTCTGCCCTTTTTAGACACAGCCCATACTCTGAATTCCATTAATTTGTTCAATACATAAAGACTACCAAATTCTGTATGTGACGCAACTTTCAGGAGCTAACCGATAGGCTTTCATAACACAAAAATTAGCTGTCAGGATACTGCATGTTCAACCACTAGCACTTATCTCGATTTGTCGGACTTATTTATGCTAACTGTTAGGTTCAATCTTAGTTGTAAACTTATTTGTTCAAATATGCTCTGCAATGTCTACAAACTGAGAGACATCTAATGAGTGAGCACACCAGGAAACAATTCGGCAACTATTCTTTTGCCTTCACTTTCTGAACTTCCATGTACCATGACTAAAACTGCCAATTGACATTGTTAAAATTAAACTGAGCACCAATCTTTCAGTATACTCTTGTCATTTAGCATTTATGATAGTTTTTTTTAACCAAAGCTGAATTATGGCCTCTCAGTCATATAACAAATTATTTTCAGTTTCCATTACCTGCTTGTCTATACAGAAAAAATAATTTTAGTTCCTTTTTTCAAACTATCGCCAAGGTGATGTGGCACCTTATCCTTACTAGGAGCTCACGCCAATTACGCCGATTGATGACTTTGGCTATAAAATAGTGCCTGTAAAATTGTGATGATTTGATTATGCACTGTGCTAAATCTCTTCTCTACAGATGGACTGATGGTGCTGTGTTTCTTTGCAGAGAAACAAGAAGTGAAGAACGAGAAGAAACGAAGAAGCTGATTCAGACCTCAGGTATCTCAAGTATCTCTGAATCTCTTCTCTACAGCTAAAAAAATGTGGAGCACTTGTGTCTACACTTCTGTCGGCATCCCCCCTCCCCCAACCCTGCATCTAGAATATAGAAAACATAAACAACGGCAGGAGAATTATGCCTACTTCTGATGAGTTTGCATGTTTGTGGCATTTTGGTGCTCCTATGTGACAGAAAATATTTAGTGCAGATTTAGATTAAAAGTTAAATGAGTTGGTATTTTATTGAAACAGATATGTATTGATGATGGTGTGGAGATACCTAGGCGCCAGAGCGATAGTATGGTTAACTAAACTTTTTAACCTTATTTTTCGGTCTAACAAGATGCCTGAAGAATGGAGGAGAAGTATATTAGTACCTATCTTCAAGAACAAAGGAGATGTTCAAAGTTGTACTAACTACCGTGGGATTAAGTTGATGAGTCATACGATGAAGCTCTGGGAGAGGGTTATCGAGCATCGCCTAAGGAGAGTGACACATGTGACCCAAAATCAGTTTGGGTTCATGCCTGGTAGGTCGACCATGGAGGCGATTTTCTTATTACGACAATTGATGGAGAGATATAGGGAGCAGAAGGACTTGCACATGGTCTTTATTGACCTCGAGAAGGCATATGACAAAGTACCGAGAAATGTCATGTGGTGGGCCTTGGAAAAGCACAAAGTCCCAACTAAGTACATTACCCTCATCAAGGATATGTACAGGGATGTGGTGACGTTTGTCCGAACATGTGACGGCGACACCAGTGACTTTCCAATTAAAATAGGACTGCATCAGGGGTCAGCTTTGAGCCCTTATTTATTTACTTTGGTGATGGATGAGGTCACAAGGGACATACAAGGTGATATCCCTTGGTGTATGCTCTTTGCTGATGATGTGGTGCTAGTTGACGATAGTAGGACGGGGGTTAATAGGAAGTTAGAACTATGGAGGCACACGTTAGAGTCGAAAGGGTTCAGACTTAGTAGGACTAAGACCGAGTACATGAGGTGTGATTTCAACGCGACTAGGCACGAGGAGGGAGACATTAGCCTCGATGGACAAGTGGTGGCCAAGAAGGATACTTTTCGGTATTTAGGGTCGATGCTACAAAAAGATGGAGACATTGATGAAGATGTTAGGCATAGAATTTCAGCCGGCTGGCTGAAATGGCGTCAAGCTTCTGGCGTTCTCTGTGACAAAAGGGTGCCTCAGAAGTTGAAAGGTAAGTTCTATAGGACGGCGATTCGTCCGGCGATGTTATACGGTGTTGAGTGTTGGCCTACAAAAGGCAATATGTCCAGCAATTGAGTGTAGCAGAGATGCGTATGTTGCGTTGGTGTTATGGGCACACAAGGAGGGATAGAGTCCGGAACGACGATATTCGGGATAGGGTTGGGGTGGCACCAATTGAGGAGAAATTGATTCAACATCGGTTGAGATGGTTTGGACATGTCGAACGGAGGCCTCCTGAGGCGCCGGTGCGTAGTGGAGTTCTAAAGCGGACCGATAATGTAAAGAGCGGTAGAGGTCGACCTAAACTAACTTGGGACGAGTCCGTTAAGAGAGATCTTAAGGAGTGGAATATCTCTAAGGATTTAGCTATGGACAGGAGCGCTTGGAGATTGGCAATCAACGTGCCTGAACCGTGACATCTTTTTGTCTTGTGCCATTTATGTCCCTTTATGTGTATCTCTGTTTCTCGTCTCTTTCGGGTTTCATCTCTAGCCTACCCCAACTTGCTTGGGACAAAAGGCTATGTTGTTGTTGTTGTTGTAGATATGTATTGATGATGTTCAACTCAATTTAGTGGGAACAAAAGGATCGTGGCAAGCAGTTAGTTGCTGGTGTGCTTCACCTTTTAGCTGTATTCCTCGAAGACTGAATAAACATTTAGGGGATCAGAAAAGGCATTCACATTAGATCAACTGGATTGAGAAATTATCAAGGCTGTGGTAGTGGCAAGATACAGTTCAGGTGGATGAATACCTATTGGCATGGCTAAGATTGTCAGGATAGTCCAAGTCTCCTTGCTCAGCATTGTGGAAACTTCTCCTATTGACTCTAGAGTTTTTGATTGATGCCCGAGGTAGAATAGAACACGTGTGTTGGTCCTGGTTTGGCATGATGGAATATCTGGACCTCACAAAGCCAAACTATATTTGTTTGCCCCCCTCCAGTTAGGAATGCTATCTCATCTTGATATAATGTGGAACATGCCCCTACTCTTGCTTAATGCAGTTACAGATATTTCAACACAGGATAATTCTTCACAAAAAAAGAAATGAATGTTTTGTTAGACCAATTAGATGTTAGTTAAAGACCAGATGTTGTGCTTTTTTTCTTTGTAGTTCTAGAGGTGTCTTCTTCGTGAAGTAAAAATTAGCACCACGCCACAAACAACAGCCAGGAAGAAAACATATTGTCTACAAAGAGGTCCTCACTCCATGAAAAGGTATTGTCTTCTGTTTTGCACAACTGTTATATTCTTACATTTGAGTCCTCTATTACTAACATTTTTTGTATCCATCTGAATTTCAGGTAACAGAGGAAGTCAGAAAGAAATGAGAGACAAGTAGCGTATGACTTGTTGATATGTCTTTGATTGGATGTAGAAATTATATATAATTTGAAACCTGTTTATTATAGTATTTCTAACATGTATTTTTTTCTCGTATTGTTAATATTGTACTCATAAAAAGTTGTTAATGAGTAAGTGATGTTGGCTGCCGTCAAAAGGAAAATAGCGTATGCTAAAAAATAGTGATCTCAATAATTTATCTTTGATTAACTTATTGATCATGACACATTATCTTATGAAAAAATCTTGGTTCCCGTAGCAACGCACGGGCACTCAACTAGTTGAATCTTAAAAATGAAATAGAACTGACTAATATAAGCAGTTCATTATCGTTCATTAGACTCTGAGCACATGAAAAGCAACCCCAAAGCAATCAAACTATACATGAAGGCATCATTGTAAACTTAACTGATTTGCTTATTAGAGAATGAATAGATACCAAATATTCAGGCCGATGAAAATTACAGAATTAAAAGCTTGCTTATTAGAGAATGATTAGATACCAAATATTCAGGCTGATGAAAATTACAGATTAAAAGCTTGCCTACTTGCAGATGATTGCTTTTACAGCAGCAATCAAGCGTTGATGATTTGTCATTTTTTTGGGCCAGATAATTGCCATCCAGCAAGGTTATCTACTCAACACAGGCAGGAAGTTTGCAACATGCAGTAGCACTGTAACAGACACCACAGAGGAAGTGCTTCATTACCGAGATGCCGAACTCGAAGGGTGCATGCGGAGAAGCTCGCCTCTACCCGACCGATCTGCCTATCTGGATACGTCAACGCCGCGCGAATACTCCAGTGCTGGGTTAGGCTGCTGCTGAGCCGCCGTCTTGTCCTCCGCCGTCACCGTGGAGACCGCGGACACGGCTGTTTCGAGGTCGCAAGTTGACCGAGGGGAAAGAGGGGCGGCGTAGATCGGGAGGAGTAAGAAACCGCAGAAAGGTGCGTGATTAGGAGGGGGGGCGTAGACCTTCCCCTGCGCACTTGGCGTCGCTGGCCGCAGCGGTTCGGATCCGACACCGGCCTCTAGGGCGAGCGGAGCGAGGCGACCGTGTAACAGCGCCAGGGAGCGGACGCGGGGAAGAAGGGTGGGGATGCGGCAGTTGCAGGATGGGCGCTTTGGGCGGCGGCGATCGTAGGGAGGGAGGGGTGGGCGGCGCGTGCAATAATTTCAGGCGGGTACAGGCGGGCGGGTAATAAGGCCGTGTTTAGATGCCAAAAATTTTTGGGAAAAGTTCTTGTAGCACTTTTCGTTGTTATTTGACAAAAATTATCTAACTATGGATTAACTAGACTCAAAAGATTCGTCTCGATATTTACAGACAAACTGTGCAATTAGTTATTTCTTTTATCTACATTTAATGCTCCATGCATGCGTTCAAAGATTCGATATGATGGGTACTGTGCAAAAAATTTTGGGTGTTTTTCATCTAAACATGCCCTAAGCCTCTTAGGTGAAAAAAATTTCGGCGGAGGCGCTCTCTTCTTCACGGAACACGGATGTTCCGTATGTCAGGACGTCACGAAACGTTCTGGGCCCACAATTAACCAAATCTATACACGTTAGATGTATATCCAAAGGAGGAGATACAAGGCGGGTAAGATGATTTAAGGTAACAGGTATTTTTATATTTCGTTCACTCCTTTACAGCGGAGATGCATTAGCCACATGCACGTATTTTTATAAAAAAATATTTTATAGTGAGGTGTAACAAAGAAGTTTTAATAAATCAATTATTATATTTAAGTTCATAGTTCTTGATTCAACCTAGCATGTTACTAATTCTTTTTAAAAGTTTGTGTGAAAAAACAAAGCTATGTCATAATATAAATAAGGTCCAATTAGTTGGAAAACCAGGGAATATACTCCCTCCGTATCGGATTTAGAAGTTGTTTTGGATAAGATTTAGGTCAAACATTGGGAATATAAATCATTAATAACTTTTAAGTTGTTGAGTTTGCAAATGTAAAAATTATATGAATAGATTTGTCTTGAAAAATACTTTCATACAAGTATACATATATCACTTTTCCATAAATATTTTTTATAAAAAAAGAGGTTAAAGTTGTGTTTTGGAGACCATGTCGCTGTCATAAACGACTTCTAAATCCGATACGGATGGAATATATCAATTTCAATTGATTTAGTTGTAGACAATTATATTTGGTGAAAAGTTTAATTTTTTTTTTGTTGCAGTAGCCAAAAGAGTTCCGGCTTAAAAAGCCTTTGACAGCTTGCGTCGCCCATGTATGTAAAAAATCTTTATTAATAGATGAATATGGCAATAGTTTTTAGCCAATATAATAGCCTTATTAAATGAAGTCATCTAGTGAATTGAAGTAAACTTTATGATGGATCTCCTTCCCAAAGGACTCGGCACCATCCTGGCTGCCCAGCACACATCTCGCTCACGGCAACGTGCTTGCAAATACAGATTAAAGCAAGCATAATTTAATACAGATTAAAGCAAGCATAATTTAGAAAAAATATATTTTAATTTAACGATGCAAATATTATAATGAAAGAAGCAAACGGGCAGTACCGTGACCTGCTGCGGATCTTCGTATACCGCGGGGAGCAGAGCCTGGAGACCATCTGCCGGCTGCTTGCCTACAAGGTCCGGTACCCGGAGCACTTCTTCCTCCCCCGGGGCAACCACGAGTGCGCCTCCATCAACCGCATCTACGCCTTCTACGACGACGAGTGCAAGCGCCGCTACAGCGTCCACCTCTGGCGCCTCTTCTCTGACTGCCCGACGAGGAACTGCTCTGCGACCTGCTCTGGTCGCGCAGCTGGCCGAGGGTGGGTGAGATCCGCAGCCTGGTGAAGGATGGCTTCGAGTTCTTCGCCGACCGCCAGCTCGTCACCGTCTTCTCCGCGCCCAACTACTGTGGCGACGGCTTCAGGGGGCTCCTGTGGTCGCACAGGAACCATAGCGTCGATGGATAATGGATCATGCATACGATACCTCGGTCATAAGGGCTGGGGTTCGTGTGCCGTGTCCGGCCGGGACTGCTGCGAGATGCACGTGAATTTGAATTCTACCTCTTACACGTCGGATCACGGATGACGGACGGCTCATATAACATAACATATAGATTGAACGGTTGTTAAAGAGGGAAAGTAAGATCACGGATGACAGAGAGCTTATATGAAACGACATCTAGATCGAACAGTTAAGAAAGAGGGAGAGCCCCCTAAATGATTCGCTCTTTTATAGTGTGAATAGATATATAGATTAACCAAACGTACATAAGTTCATAAAACGCATGTAGACACAATACAATGGCTGACGGTTCACCAGTTAAGTCTTCCTCGACGTGATGAATTACTAAAAATGATACTCAACACATCAACACTTAATCTGTAGCTAGCCACAATATTTTGTATTCAATACTATAAATACGACAGGGAAATGGCATTACACATTTGAAAAAGTTAATTAATGCATACTAAAACTTGAGTACTAGAACCGAATGCAGGGAAATGGCATTGACGACGAAATTAAACTTAAGCTTTCTTCATCAACATGCCTTGCGGCCGCAAGGTGGAAGGGTTGGTGCATGAAAATAGCCGCGTGGAGGGACGAAGCCCTTGTCTTCTTTCACATTCATAGCACTGCCTTCATGGTCGCCTGAAACATGGGCAATGGAGTGCATCAAGAGTCTGATACTCTGATGACACGTAGAAGGACAATATATAGAACGGTGTCATGTATAGGAAAGGACAATAGAGAACCGAGTACAATCAATTACCATCAAAGGGCAGTATGGTAGTCTTCGTTGATCCTTGTGGCGTTTGCCGTGACCCATCAAGAACTGGGGTGCCCGGAGGTTCATCTCGGGGGATCGCTCCCGCCGCAAGCTGCCCGGCAAAGAGCATGATCAGTGCCAATGGAAGCATAGACCTGATCTCCATACTGCTTTGTGCTTATGCTCTCTGATGTGGGAGGGTACTAGTATTGGGTTGTGCCTTTGTACGTACCATCATATGGACTGGCATTTATAGAAGACTGCAACAAATAATTTCTCATAATTGTTTGGCATCCGTCTTTATGAATCTATTGGAATTCAATGTCCATGTGGTCTTTACTATAGGGAATCAATATCTAGTAGGCATATATTATATATTCTCAATCATTACAAACCTACTGTTGCTAGGCTTAGTGTGCATTGTGCGGTCACTGACATGTGGATAAATCCTGGCCAAAGACTTGGCTCCAAGTCGAAGCAGACCACCCAGCTCGTACTTATTTGTCGGGTACCAATGTCAGCGGTACCCAACCAAAAGTAGTAAACAATGTGTCTACGCTTACTTTCTGAGGCTCAGGAGCAATATCCACCTCGCCCGAGCCCTCCCGTAACGCCTCGGGCAGGGCCGACCTCCCGGGAGCAGTCTCCGCCTCGCCCGAGCCCTCCTGACGTCATCACATCTTTTTGCCTCACCCGAGGGCTACGCTAGGGTCTCGGGCATGATTGGGAGTCACGTGGGCCCCCACCACGACACGCATTCCCAATGATGGGACGAGCATGACCATACACAATGAACGGGGCATGGGAGCCATGGTACGACTCAATATGACCCTGGTCATTCCACCACGACAGTGTCCATGCTTTTACAGCAATAGGGGTAACCGCAACTCTGCTACCTAACCCCCTCTCTACGCAAATCCAGGCACACGCACAACCCATCCTCAACGGTACAAGAGCGCACAAGTCAAAACGTGGCCACAACATGTTGCACCAGTGGACGGAGAGGCCAAAAGCTCGATGTCCATTGCGTCCCCGCGCTACGGGGCAAACTGCTCACGCCAGATAAGAAGGAAGACAGCCACGCCTGAGGCCACCTTTTTGTTTTTTTCCTTTTCACCTTTTTACCATAATAGTAACCCGAGCCCTTCCCTTGGAAACTATAAAAGGGGAGGCAGGGCCCCATCTAGGAGGGGGGATCAATCGATTGAAACACAACTCACTGAGCAAGCACTCAAGCTCATACACCACCAAAGAGACTTGGGATATGCTCTCTCTCTCGAACGCTTGTAACCCCTACTATGAGCACTCTAGTGCAAGGCAACACGAGCAGCAGCATCATACACTAGACGTAGGGACATTTTCGCCCGAATCAATATAAACCCTTGTATCCGCATTATACACCATTTGGGCCTAGACGCGCAGACATAAATTTACTCGTCTTAGTGTTTAGGACGCAGTTCTAGACACCGACAGTTGGCATGCTAGGTAGGGGGACTCTGCACGTCACGATTCGTTTCACCAAGGCTTCAAATGGCCGATCACCGCGTTCGCTTCACTCAGGGCTCCCACATCTAGTTTGGGAGCCTAGATTTTCTCTGCATGGGGGTGGATCACGACCTGGTCCTACTCCCTCCTTCCATGCCGGACAACCTTGCGTCCTCTCCATGTTCCGATGAGCGCATTGGAGACCCGGATTCCACCGGCGTGGAAGGGTAGTGCGTCCTGTCATCCCTTGCTGAGTCACCTGACTCACCTGCCAACGTTGACTCCATCACTGAGTCGATAGCTGGCCTTTGTCTGCATGCCAACGAGGCGCAGGCTTCTGGGGGTGCTTAGCCTCATGGTTTCAACCGCCCGAGGTTGGAGCGTCAGCTCGACGCCATCCTAGGACCACGCCTGTCCTAGGAGGATCTGCATCACCTCTACTTTGTCTTCGCCAACGCATTGTCACAGCTCTCGAGGGGACCACCACTCTCCCCGGAGATAAGTGCCGCGCCAGCGCAACTGGCGTGGCCTTACGGGCTACACAATGCTGCGAGAACTTACAGTCACTTCATACGGCCTGCGGAGGATGCATCCGCGGGTTCGCCATGCCACCACCGGGAGTCCCTCTCGGAGCTCCTCGCGAGCACCGTGACGTCCTCAAGCGTCGACTCTGAGAAGGACGACAGCGGCTGGGCTGGTGCTGACTTCTTCGGGCTCAATGACCCGGACGCTCTGCGCTATTTCCTTGACAGTAGCAACTTTCTTCTCGAGGGTTTTGACTCTGATGACGAGAGCCATGACCCATCTCGAGAGTGCTTTTATGTGAGATGGGGAACTCCGCGAAGGAGTCTCCAATGAGAATGAAGGCGAACACACCCCGACTGATGGCACGACCCACATTGCCGCACGTGCTAGTGGTGCAACCATTCCACCACTTGTGGGGCAATCACGGCCCCAGCTGGAGCAACTCCACGAGCTAGAGAGAAAGCTCGAGGAAGAGCGACAGTAGTTGGCGCAACTGCGCGCGGCGCTTGAGCAGGAGCTCGGGAGTCGCAACGACAGCGGAGCGCTCGACGCAGGGCTCGCGATGTCCACCACCGCATCTGTGACAACAACGGTGGTGATCATCCAACACTCTTCGCTCGGGTGAGCTAGAACATTGCCGCCACGACAATCCTCCTCTGGGCGATGCCTGAACCATCGACCTCGGAGGGACGGTGAGCCCACGTGGAGCTGCGCACACTCCTCGAGTGTGCCACGGTGCAGCAGGCCGAAAGCTCCACGTCTCGTTGACGCGGGCCTGAGCCCGACCAGCCTGCACCATCGGCACCACGCGAGGATGCTTCGGTCCACCCGGAACAACGGAAAGCGGGGGACAAGCCCCCATCTGTCCACGGCCGCATCGGCCACAACTATGACGCGTGTGACGTCCTCAACATGCACAAGAGGCACAAGGGGGATGGCGCCAGCCATGGCTTCACCCTCATCGGGGTGGCCACTACGACAGCGAGGACGACCGGAGCCAATCTCCTGAACCCCCAGGACCTTGGGTCTTTAGCCAGGACATTCGCAACAAGCCGTTCCCAGCGTGGTTTCGGCAACTTGTCAACGTCACTAAGTACTCCATGCAGACGAACCCTGAGCTCTGGCTTAACGACTACTGCCTCGCCTGCTAGTTAGGTGGTGCGGACGACGATCGCTTCATCATCCGCAATCTCCCTTTGTTCCTAGCCGACTCAGCGAGAGCTTGGCTGGAGCACCTCCTGGCCCGCCGCATCCACGACTGGGGCAACCTCATGAAGGTGTTTGTGGGGAACTTCCAGGACAGTTACGTGCGCCCTGGAAACCCTTGGGTGTAACAGAACCGTCCAAATTATAAGAGCACAAGTACAAAAACAATCACCGAAATGATCAAATTCTCGCACTTGAGCCCATATAACTCCGTAGTCCAATGAAATCACGAGGGATTTCAAACCAACCAACATACAAGCCAAGATCGTAGTGATTCAACATAACAAGTCATATGTTACATCCATTTCATAAGTAATTCAATATACATCGGAGTTCAACATAGTTATTACAACTTAAGTTCAAAAGTAGCGGAAGCAAAGTAATTTGAAACTAACATTATTCTTATTTCAAATACATGCCAGTACCACGGTCGACTTCTAACAAAAGCATTAGAGATAAGGTAAATAAGAAGGATCATGCCCATGATCACACTCCGCCACTACGGCAGGAGTCAACCAACTCTTGCAGTCGCCATGATATATCATAACCTGCAACAAGTGGGGAAATAAAACCCTGAGTACGACAAAGTACTCAGCTAGACTTACCCGTCAGAAATCAGAAATAAAGTGACACCAAGGATCATGCAAGGCTGATATAAAGTGGGGCTAGCTTGACAATATTTTGCATAAAAGCTTAATATAGATGATCAATCATTAATGCTTAAGCATCAAGTTAATTATCATTAACATATCATCTATATTAGAACCTGTACTAGAGCACTCACTTTATTAGGAGCAAACAATATTAACCATAGCAGGTATAAATTGAGGCAACCTTTCAATCGTGATCCAATTAACCATCCATTCAATTTAATCGAATCTACGTTGCCGCTGCTCAAGTCAAGTGCTCACTAACCGGGAGCGACGATGATTTGAATCGAATTCCTATTCAGCGGAGGGGTATTTCTAACACTCACCGTGCAGACCCCTGCCAGGGTCGCACAGGCCACCTTTTCATATGATTCAGGAATCGTGGGTCCGAATGATGTCGTGACCCCAAGGGCGACACTCTGCCAGGTGATAGGGACTCTAACCCCCCTTGGTCTCACGCTAATGTCCCCAAGCACATCCTTTCTCTCCTCCAAGAAGCAACCTACCATTCGATTCCCGGCCTGAACCATATTACTCGGCTTCGCGGTCGGAACGGCTTATCCGACCAACTAAGTGTTAGACTGCGTTCAACATGACTCAAGGACGTACAGCGAATCGGTCCTTAAACGACTCAGACGGGGATAGATCCACACCCAAGACCTCCATGCCTTGTTGCTTCACTATCGTCATCCCGCCCGGTCTCATTTCATTTTATTAACACATGGTTCCATTCCACGATAGCAAATATAGCCCACCGTGCCATATATGAATATCCCTATATCTCGCAGGTGACAGGAAATCACCTGACTTCTACCACTTAAAGCAGGGCTAAGCATCTACTCGATCCTAGTCTATGTAGGATTCAAGGATTCATATATCTGGACAAGGAATGATATAATGCAGCAAGGGTTTCCAACCAACTCCTACCACTTAATGCAACAATACTTATAATATATATATATATATATATATATATATATATATATATATATATATATATATATATATATATAATTGCTCTGAAGATAGGAGGCTTATAATGCTCCGAGGCTTGCCTGGGATCCGACTCAAGTTAGAGTATGTCAGAAGAAACTCGCTTGGCGAGCACTCCCTCCATCTAACACTTGTTCGGTCTTTCTAGCTTCGGGATAGATTCACCAATTCCATCTTCCGTTAGGCTCCACATCAGGTCCTTCATGTGCTTCAGCTAGCGTACCTAAATAAGGTGCAATAATGCATATGTATGAATGCATAGAAGTGTAATAAACAAAGTAATCAAGCAAACATACCAAAGTTCATATAAACCCTATAGCTAATTAACTTAATCCTCATTAAGACATAATATAGAAGAGGGCTAGCACATCAATCAAGAAACAAGTCTCACAGGATCATAGGGTACCACCCAAGTATCATCAAAGATATGAGTCACACTTCAATACCCAAGCATGATAAAGTTAATCAAGTATTAGAACTAGAAATTGCTACCTTCTGGACATCAGACCAACAGCTGAGTAATTTAATCATAACTGGAGATCTACAACCCCAAATGACTTGCAAGAAGACATTATAAAAAGCTTATGAAATTATATAAATTTCATTTATAATCATCTAAACCTGATTCTAACATTTAGCAGGTCGAAATACAGAAGGTACAGAATCTGTCCTGGAAGGACAGAGAGCAACATAAATCTGAACCCAAATTAGAACAGCTGTAGTTTCTAAACCATATGGCCAAATACCACCAAAATTTAACAGCAGCTAGATCATGAAATTCACAACAACTTTGTTATAGCACACAAGACATGAAAACATCATTTGCATAGGGTAATTAACAATATTCTCAAATCTGTTCAGAAACCTCATTTGCAAGAAATAATTATTAACTTATGTTGCAAACATATGATTGAATAAAACCAACTTTGCCAACATTTCATACATGACTAATGAACACCAGAAAACATAGTGTCAAATACTAAATAAATTCTTTTAATACATTTTCTTAATTTATTTAGATAATTAGGTGGAAATATGACCACATCATAAGGATGCTCCATAAATTCTACCAAAATTACAGGGGTCTACAAATGCTCTCAAAAGTCTACTGTATAAATTTCAAGCCAGTTAGATAAGTACATCAACCTCTATGAAAAAGACAATCAACTATTGAAATAAATCACGTGAGAACAGGTAAAACCTAAAACTCAATATTTTCTGTGAATACATGGCCATAGAATAAACCAAAATCATAGAGCAATATCATAATAAGGTGATGGGACAACATTTTATATTTTATCATTTATATATTATTTATAAGCTATTTATCAAGCCCTAAACAAGTTAAATCAATAACTAGATCATCCAATAAGTAATGACCAAGAAATTTATACCACAGTACATACATATCATGACAAGACTACCATAAAAATTTCACATCATTTGGAGCATCACAACTCAAGATATAAAATGACAAGTAATAAAATGTAATTTTCCTTATTTAACAAGGTCAAATCAAAACCCTAAGAAAACAGTGAACAACTAGGGTGTTTAATATTTTTCCTAGCAAGTACATGTCATCACAAAATTAACAAAACAAGAATCACTATTTTTGGAGTTCTAAAACTCTAGATATGGCTCTGGTTAGGTTTAAAGGCATTTCTAGAGCTCTTTTTCAACTTAAATAAACACATTAGAAAACATCCATAAACATATAGAATTTTATGACTCTACTGCATAGATCTCTTCTCAAGGTTTCCAAAAAGTCCACTTTTACTATTTTTGGAATTACCTAGCATGAGATATGATTTTTAGAAGATTTACAAATTCTCTGAAATTCAAAAACAGAATTACTGGAACCTTACTTAATTCGCTAGGTGTACCCGGCTATGCACCCAAAACTGGCACTGCTTAAACTGACACAAGGGCCCCACGGTCGGGCCGGGCCCGCCTGTCATACAAAAGAGAGGCACAGGGGAGGGAAAACCGGTCTTCATCTTCTACCTCCGTCGGTCGAACAGAGGAGGCGGCTCGGCCGGTCGGTCTCCGGCGAGGGGGGTCACCGGCGGCGGCGACTAAGGGTGGCACAAGCTCCAACGTGCCCTTGCGCACCCGTAGAGCTACATGGCTCGGCCCGCGGCGGTCCCCAGCGTTGTGGCCACCGGAGAAGGCGGCGGCGACGGCGGCGGCCCGATGGCAGCGGCCTCCGGTGAAGGTCAAGGCCGGGGAGGAGGTGCCGCGCGTGCGGCTTGGCGTGGCGAAGGTGGTGCGGCGGTCCATTCGGGCGTAGGAAGTCCGGAGGTAGGAGAACGTCGGTGGCCATGGAGCTTGCTCCGTCGGCCATGGCTGCCGACGCGCTCCGGCGTGTGCGTGCAACGCAGAGGCGAGGGAGGAGGGAAGCAGAGAGGCAAATGAGGGCGCTCTGGTACTCGGGGTCTCCACACCACGCGTGATAGAGGCAGAGGGCACGCGACAAGGTCACAGGGAGCTGCGGCGCGTGTCGTTGTGCATGGTCGGCACGTCGGCATATCGACGAACAGGTGGCGAGCGTAGTTTAGGGCGTCTTGGAGGCCGTTTTTGGGCCGTCTCGGGTCAGATTTGGGCCAAGGGCCTTGAATCAAAGTTGTTGACCACAGCATGCTCTCCGACTTTCGTTAAGGGTGCTCAGCCATTTGAGCATTGGATTAGCAGCTAATGCATCTCCAAGTTGGCAGTGTCAGTGAGTTGACAGTGATTAACAACTACAAGAATTGATGGCCAAAATGAAATGCAACTTATGCCATCTTCTTGTATGGCCTTCCCCCTCATGTGAGCTCCAACTTTTACATTTGGACCTACCCATGTTACTTAACAATTTTTGGAGAACGTGACATGCCAATGTCGAAGACACTGAAATCGAGGCTTTAAATGTCTAAGTGCTGAATTCAGCCCCATTTCTAATCCGTGGGCCCTTTTTGAGTATGTTCCACCCATTTTCATGACTTGACTCTTAAACAAAGTTTGTTCCTTATAAAACTCTCTACAACTTTGTTAAAGGGTGCACAGTCATGCAAAGCTTCTAGGTCCCACTTTTGAAATGGTCAAACAAAAGGGTTCTAGGGTCCATACATGGTCAACCATCACTTAGAAACACATTTAGGCAAAATTATCAATATGAACATTGTTCCATTAAGTGTCCTAAGTGTAGTTAAGGTGTTGTAGAGGCCAAACATACACACCATGCATAGGTTGCACAAAAGTGTAGGCCTCACATGCCTTGAAACATAGAATTCAGTGGAATGCTATAGTTGTTTCATGTGGTTGTTTCAAGATACATGCTACCCATGTTTCCCTAGGTTGTTCCACATGTTGCAAAGTTTTGTTGCACATGTTGTACTTGTATGTTGCATAAGCACTAGTTCACATGTTTCCTTGTTTCATATGCATGTTTCAGTTATAATCCAAACAAGCATATAACTTATCATTTCATGTGACTTTTTGATTCCAAACTACATGAAACTTTTCCAGGGATCAATATAGATAGGTACTAAGGTGAGACACATGAAGATATTGTCATAACCCCACCCAAGCATATAATTTAAAAAGGGGCCTATATGTAAAGCAATGGTGCAACATCCAACTTTAGGTCAGGCTCATCTCCATAGGTTGACCTTGACATTGTCATCTCCACTTAATCTGTCATGTTTGAGCTCAAACCCACTGCTTAGTGAGTGATAAACACCTAGGGTGTTATAGCCCTCCCCCCTTAAAGAATCGCGTCCCGAGATTCAGAACGGAACATCTTTTAAGGAAGAGAGACATGTTATCTAGTTTCCATCATCCGCTATAGCATTCAACTACAAAGCTTCAACATCGGTGAATAATTTGGTCAAAAGCACTTTCTGATACTTACTCTTTATGGTAAAATTTGTCTGAAGAATTTCCTTCATTGACTTCCATAAAGCATTGTTACTTTGGGAGGAATCCAAGATTGCACATACTGCATTCTCAGTGTACGGAGATCATTTGGTCCATGAGTGAACCACTCACAAGTATCTGACTCTTTCATGAACATAACATGGTCCGTATGAACTTTACACTCGACTGAAATCTTCAGAAGTATACTCATTGAAATGATCCTATGTTCACAACGTTTGAAAAGCAGTTCTCTACCAAAATGGCTTGAGCACAACCTTCCAAAAGGTGAGATCATAGACGACAACATACTCTGAGGCTATAGGATACTGACTAACCAATAGACAAGGTCTATGTTGGTCGTAAATGTTCAAACATTCATACATCAACTAATGGAAAACTACTTTAGGTTCCATGTGTGCAGTTCTCTTTCTCTGATGACAACACTGTATTATCTGAGTCTGTTGAGGGTTTAGTGAATGTGATAGCTAACTCAGTTGGCTTCGTATTCCTGGCAACAGCTACCTAATAAGATTCTTTTATCCAAAGACAACAGTTATCTGGGTTGAATCAGATGCAACCTCTTGGTAAAAACATGTATAAGGTACCAAAGTATGTCATCATTGGAAAATAATTCCCAAAGAAAGATGTAACGAGGCCTTAAGGACAACAAAAGTTGTAATATTTACTAAACCACGGAAAGTAGTCTACCACCAAGCGGTTGAGTAAAATTTTCCTTTGTGACTTAGTTGCACTATAAGTTGAGTTGACTTGCAGCATAACAACTTTGTCAGGCCAACTTTCACCTTGAGGCTTCCTTTTTAGGATCAAACAGCAGCTCTAAGATGGGAAATCTGTTGTTTGACACTTTTCAAATTGCTTTTGATTCGCGATGGCATACATTGATTTGCAGAAACCAAGGCTGCTCGTACATTGGGGATACGAGAAAGCAAAAGCAAACAAAAGAGTG
Organism: Saccharum hybrid cultivar R570; assembly: GCA_038087645.1. Lineage (NCBI taxonomy): Eukaryota > Viridiplantae > Streptophyta > Magnoliopsida > Poales > Poaceae > Saccharum > Saccharum hybrid cultivar. The sequence goes on from JAQSUU010000270.1 coordinate 3,892,271, forward strand.
TAAACTAGTATCTGTGAGACCTCACAAGGGCCATCCAACAGCAGATCTCGACCATTAATTTACATACCAATCCAATGATGCACAAACTTTAAACTTGCGGGTTACTTTTTGCAAGGCAAAATGCATACTCCGCCTAGAGATCATTCTTACAAGGATAAGGAACCGCTTTCGAATATTCCTCGACACTTCACCCAATCAAGTTATGGACAAACCATTTGTGGCACCTATGGGCACAAGGATACAGATCGGAACTAGGGCATACTTTCTCTAATTCTTTACTTTAGCTGATAGAACCCTTTGCACTATCTATGTGATTGTCCAAGATGGAATTGACTTGGTCGCAATGACTCTGGATGACAGAGTATCACTCAAGTTGTGGCTGGTTGATTAACTTCTTGTTGGATATTGCTCTGTAAGACATGGCCTTAGTAGCTACCAATGAGTCCTTTCCTAACTGGAGATTAACCTTCCTATTGGTAACTAATTAGTTGTCTCTCAACACTAAAAAGTTCCAAATCTTCATTCTTGATCACAATAATTGTGGTTGACACAAAGCAGATGGTTGCCATCGAAGTTAGCAAATAAGGAGTCACACCAGAGATGGTTGATTTCGATGGTATGGCTATTATGCATACAAAGGTTAAAACTTGCATAATGTGACGATCGAGTCTTATCCAACGGATGACTTGTCCAACAGTAAGTGTGGTGTGTCCTTTTTATCCAATAGAGATGAGATACTTGCTTACAAGATGATGTTCGTCAATACGGGTACAACTAAATAGAGTCACTAGGCTACCACATGTTGCAGTCTATTAATGTTTATGTCGGTGACCTGTTCTTCAAAGGTTATCCTCTTAGCAACTTCAGGAGAAAGGTCTACTACCTTTGGTCCAATGTAAGGGTCTTTTGATAAGATATGAGAAGACAACCAAGGAAGAAGGTCACGTGAAAATCACATCTGTGTTGTTCTGCAATGGATTACGATTAGAAACCATGATACCAGCGCGTGCCGAGCAGCAGAACCTTGTGTGTGCACCCACAGGAGGCTCTCGGTTTCGTCGCGGCACCATTAGTTGCTACTCATAACACCATTACTGAACATACACCCGATGAGGAATTTCAAATGGCATAGATTAGGTTGATAAGGTAGATGCATGAATTTGCAAGCATATGATTTAGAGGCCATAATAGAGAGACGTTGCGTCACACTGGCTAACCTTTGAGAGAGGTAACCGGAAGGTCCAACATGGATTTGGGTACGGTCTCCACAACTGGCAACGTACGAACCATGGTCAAAGGCTAGCGTTGATAGAAGTTAACTTAGTGGATCAGTCGACAAGGGTCTTCACAAAGAGGGTTGCAAAACATCCACGGCTTAGACAACATATAGGAGAACTAAACTTTGGGCTTTCGGTCAAGCAAGTGCATGGATACAAACATTCAAGGACTAACCACTAAGTCTATATGCTCAGGTTCCTAAGATAGAGAACCTAATAGAAGACAACAACCATACAATTACGTATGTGAACTTTGTTCTAGGATAAAGCTATGTGACTCTCATATAATCACCGAGGACAAACGAGGTGACAACTAGAGCACTACCCAGATACAAACACACATACAACATCACAATCAAGCAGACCTTTGAGAAAATTCAAACGAATGGTTTAAGCAACCAATACAAGGCACAAGGCTCACCTAAACTAAGCATTCATCTCAAGCACGAACTAACTACAAGTTTAGCTCAAAACAAACGCTAGCTAAGGTGACTAACTTAACATGTGCATAGAATCTGGACAGCAACGCAGTACTTACTTGTTTCAACTATAACTGAGGTTATAGACATCCCACAAAGGTGATCCTAGACTTTCTGGAAAGCTTAGGAAGTTTTCCACGCGTTTGTTATTCATACCAAAAGCTAAATCACAAGTTAGCATGGTCAAACATGCTGATGTTTCAGATCTGTACGAATATGGACAGAAAACTGACAATAACTTCAAAAATGTACAACTGGAGTTCTAGGGACCCAACAAGGCTGAGCCTTCACTTTATATAAAGCTTATTAAGTTTTCTATAACTTTCTTAATATCATATTAATGTGATTCTACAGCTAACAAGGCCAAACAATATAAAGAAGACATCTTTGCCTAGATTTGGACAGATTCTGTCATTCCACTTTGCATGCTCATAATTAGAGATTTAGACCACCAAAATTAGTGCTATAGGACATTTTGGAAAGCTTAGAAAAGTACTACACTTCTTCTATTATCTCCAAGACTTGATTCCCTATGAACATAGGTCAAATAAATCAAACATTCAGATCTATTCAGAGCATAAACAAAACCTGACAGTGAACTTCTAAAATTCATAATTCTCAAACCATAATACCTAGGGTCATGAAATTTTAGGACAAGCTAGATAAATAAGTTAGCTACAACTTTGGTATTCCCCATAACTACAGAAAACACCATTATAACCACGAAAGCATCACTACAACAGAAAACGTTCTAGCAGCCAACATTCGACAAGCAAAACTAAACTTGCCTTTGTTCTACTTAACAGGAGAGCACACAAACATGTTATTCTAGTAGCTCTAAATATTATTACCTTAGACCAACTAATTTAATTCATTAATAAGAATCACAATTACTTAGGTGAGGTCTAAAGCATTTGCAAACACTTGTATGACAACATATGCGCCACTTGGCTAACCTAAAGGGCATCTATAGGTTCAAGCATGTAACCACAACTATTTCTAGCAAGGCTAAGCACACACTTTTCTCAAACAACATGGAGTAAGGCATTCTTATTTAGCTTCATTCAAGAAAGATAGTGTAACACATTGATCACAAGTTACACACTATAGAGCAAGGGTGAGAGGAGCATAACTATGCATAAGGCAACAATCATGAAGATGCATGCTTCGTCCTATTCGTGCTCACAAGATTGCCAACCTAAGGTGGCGATCATGTTCTATGTCAGTGGCATAACACGCACTCTCTCGATATATAGCTAGTCGTCAGCTACATTCGACTTACGCATTCGTGGTTAGCATACCTGCAGAAAATTTTCATTGTAGCCCAACAATTCCCCAATATATTGCACACAATGAAAACAGGAAGTAAAATTCTAAGTACTTCCATATACATATACCCCCGTATACATACATGTAGCACCAAAACTACTCGAATCATCAATCACCCACAATTAAGTACCTTCATATATACATGTGTGCAACATGTAAATAATCCAGTAACCAAAACTAGCTCTCCCCTAGACCGATAGATGTTCGGTCATGCTCTCACACTCACACTTACCTGAGCGTAGGTGCGATGTTGCATAAAAGTAAACTAGCGATATATATGGCTATTTCATATATGAAGGCTACCTCTAATCTAACACACCGGGTAGCATAGTGTGGGAGAGTCATCACACATACATACCTTGGGCTGGACGTAGATGCATAAATGAAAAACCCCCAAGTTAGTATTTATATAAGCCACCTAATAATCCTTATATGGGCATAAGGAAATTGACCACTGACATACTTAGGTTTAAAATTTAGATTTGACAAACCTATATATAGCTATAAGTTGATAAACTAATTTTATAAAACAAAACCTTTGTTTTAAATACACATATGACAAGTTTAATGTTGAATCTTGCTCCGATACCAGCTGTAACAGAACCGTCCAAATTATAAGAGCATAAGTACAAAAACAATCACCGAAATGATCAAATTCTCGCACTTGAGCCCATATAACTCCGGTAGTCCAATGAAATCACGAGGGATTTCAAACCAACCAACATACAAGCCAAGATCATAGTGATTCAACATAGCAAGTCACATGTTACATCCATTTCACAAGTAATTCAATATACATCGGAGTTCAACATAGTTATTACAACTTAAGTTCAAAAGTAGCGGAAGCAAAGTAATTTGAAACTAACATTATTCTTATTTCAAATACATGCCAGTACCACGGTCGACTTCTAACAAAAGCATTAGAGATAAGGTAAATAAGAAGGATCATGCCCATGATCACACTCCGCCACTACGGCAGGAGTCAACCAACTCTTGCAGTCGCCATGATACATCATAACCTGCAACAAGTGGGGAAATAAAACCCTGAGTACGACAAAGTACTCAGCTAGACTTACCCGTCAGAAATCAGAAATAAAGTGACACCAAGGATCATGCAAGGCTGATATAAAGCGGGGCTAGCTTGACAACATTTTGCATAAAAGCTTAATATAGATGATCAATCATTAATGCTTAAGCATCAAGTTAATTATCATTAACCTATCATCTATATTAGAACCTGTACTAGAGCACTCACTTTATTAGGAGCAAACAATATTAACCATAGCAGGTATAAATTGAGGCAACCTTTCCATCGTGATCCAATTAACCATCCGTTCAATTTAATGGAATCTACGTTGCCGCTGCTCAAGTCAAGTGCTCACTAACCGGGAGCGACGGCAATTCGAATCGAATTCCTATCCAGCTGGAGGGGTATTTCTAACACTCACCGTGCAGACCCCTGCCAGGGTCGCATAGGCCACCTTTTCATATGATTCAGGAATCGTGGGTCCGAATGATGTCACGACCCCAAGGGCGACACTCTGCTAGGTGATAGGGACTCTAACCCCCCCTTGGTCTCACGCCAATGTCTCCAAGCACATCCTTTCTCTCCTCCAAGAAGCAACCTACCATTCGATTCCCGGCCTGAACCATATTACTCGGCTTCACGGTCGGAACGGCTTATCCGACCAACTAAGTGTTAGACTGCGTTCAACATGACTCAAGGACGTACAGCGAATCGGTCCTTAAACAACTCAGACGGGGATAGATCCACACCTAAGACCTCCATGCCTTGTTGCTACACTATTGTCATCCCGCCCGGTCTCATTTCATTTTATTAACACATGGTTCCATTCCACGATAGCAAATATAGCCCACCGTGCCATATATGAATATCCCTATATCTCGCAGGTGACAGGAAATCACCTGACTTCTACCGCTTAAAGCAGGGCTAAGCATCTACTCGATCCTAGTCTATGTAGGATTCAAGGATTCATATATCTGGACAAGGAATGATATAATGCAGCAAGGGTTTCCAACTAACTCCTGCCACTTAATGCAACAATACTTATAACATATATATATATATATATATATATATATATATATATATATATATATATATATATATATAATTGCTTTGAAGATAGGAGGCTTATAATGCTCCGAGGCTTGCCTGGGATCCGACTCAAGTTAGAGTATGTCAGAAGAAACTCGCTTGGCGAGCACTCCCTCCATCTAACACTTGTTCGGTCTTTCTAGCTTCGGGATAGATTCACCAATTCCATCTTCGGTTTGGCTCCACATCAGGTCCTTCATGTGCTTCAGCTAGCGTACCTAAATGAGGTGCAATAATGCATATGTATGAATGCATAGAAGTGTAATAAACAAAGTAATCAAGCAAGCATACCAAAGTTCACATAAACCCTATAGCTAATTAACTTAATCCTCATTAAGACATAATATAGAAGAGGGCTAGCACATCAATCAAGAAACAAGTCTCACAGGATCATAGGGTACCACCCAAGTATCATCAAAGATATGAGTCACACTTCAATACCCAAGCATGACAAAGTTAATCAAGTATTAGAACTAGAAATTGCTACCTTCTGGACATCAGACCAACAGCTGAGTAATTTAATCATAACTGGAGATATACAACTCCAAATGACTTGCAAGAAGACATTATGAAAAGCTTATGAAATTATCTAAATTTCATTTATAATCATCTAAACCTGATTCTAACATTTACCAGGTCAAAATACAGAAGGTACAGAATCTGTCCTGGAAGGACAGAGAGCAACATAAATCTGAACCCAAATTAGAACAGCTGTAGTTTCTAAACCATATGGCCAAATACCACCAAAATTTAACAGCAGCTAGATCATAAAATTCACAACAACTTTGTTATAGCACACAAGACATGAAAACATCATTTGCATAGGGTAATTAACAATATTCTCAAATCTGTTCAGAAACCTCATTTGCAAGAAATAATTATTAACTTGTGTTGCAAACATATAATTGAATAAAACCAACTTTACCAACATTTCATACATGACTAATGAACACCAGAAAACATAGTGTCAATTACTAAATAAATTCTTTTAATATATTTTCTTAATTTATTTAGATAATTAGGTGGAATTATGACCACATCATAAGGATGCTCCATAAATTCTACCAAAATTACAGGGTCTACAAATGCTCTCAAAAGTCTACTGTACAAATTTCAAGCCATTTAGATAAGTACATCAACCTCTATGAAAAAGACAATCAACTATTGAAATAAATCATGTGAGAACAGGTAAAACCTAAAACTCAATATTTTCTGTGAATACATGGCCATAGAATGAACCAAAATCATAGAGCAACATCATAATAATGTGATGGGACAACATTTTATATTTTATCATTTATATATTATTTATAAGCTATTTATCAATCCCTAAACAAGTTAAATCAATAACTAGATCATCCAATAAGTAGTGACCAAGAAATTTATACCACAGTACATACATATCATGACAAGACTACCATAAAAATTTCACATCATTTGGAGCATCACAACTCAAGATATAAAATGACAAGTAATAAAATGTAATTTTCCTTATTTAAAAAGGTCAAATCAAAACCCTAAGAAAACACTGAACAACTAGGGTGTTTAATATTTTTCCTAGCAAGTACATGTCATCACAAAATTAACAAAACAAGAATCACTATTTTTGGAGTTCTAAAACTCTAGATATGGCTCTGGTTAGGTTTAAAGGCATTTCTAGAGCTCTTTTTCAACTTAAATAAACACATTAGAAAACATCTATAAACATATAGAATTTTATGACTCTACTGCATAGATCTCCTCTCAAGGTTTCCAAAAAGTCCACTTTTACTATTTTTGGAATTACCTAGCATGAGATATGATTTTTAGAAGATTTACAAATTCTCTAAAATTCAAAAACAAAATTACTGGAACCTTACTTAATTCGCTAGGTGTACCCGGCTATGCACCCGAAACTGGCACTGCTTAAGCTGACACGAGGGCCCCACGGTCGGGCCGGGCCCGCCTGTCATACAAAAGAGAGGCACAGCGGAGGGAAACCCGGTCTTCATCTTCTACCTCCGTCGGTCGAACAGAGGACGCGGCTCGGCCGGTCGGTCTCCGGCGAGGGGGGTCACCGGAGGCGGCGACTAAGGGTGGCACGAGCTCCAACGTGCCCTTGCGCACCCGTAGAGCTACACGGCTCGGCCCGCGACGGTCCCCAGCGTTGTGGCCACCGAAGCAGGCGGCGGCGACGGCGGCGGCCCGATGGCAGCGGCCTCTGGTGAAGGTCAAGGCCGAGGAGGAGGTGCCGCGCGTGCGGCTTGGCGTGGCGAAGGTGGTGCGGCGGTCCGTTCGGGTGGAGGAAGGCCGGAGGTAGGAGAACGTCGGTGGCCATGGAGCTTGCTCCGTCGGCCATGGCTGCCGACGCGCTCCGGCGCGTGCGTGCGATGCAGAGGCGAGGGAGGAGGGAAGCAGAGAGGGAAATGAGGGCGCTCTAGTACTCAGGGTCTCCACTCCACGCGTGATAGAGGCAGGGGGCACGCGGCAAGGTCGCAGGGAGCTGCGGCGCGTGTCATTGTGCATGGTCGGCACGTCGGCATATCGACGAACAGGTGGCGAGCGCAGTTTAGGGCGTCTTGGAGGCCGTTTTTGGGCCGTCTCAGGTCAGATTTGGGCCAAGGGCCTTGAATCAAAGTTGTTGACCATAGCATGCTCTCTGACTTTTGTTAAGGGTGCTCAGCCATTTGAGCATTGGATTAGCAGCTAATGCATCTCCAAGTTGGCAGTGTCAGTGAGTTGACAGTGATTAACAACTACAAGAATTGATGGCCAAAATGAAATGCAACTTATGCCATCTTCTTGTATGGCCTTCCCCCTCATGTGAGCTCCAACTTTTACATTTGGACCTACCCATGTTACTTAACAATTTTTGGAGAACGTGACATGCCAATGTCAAAGACACTGAAATCGAGGCTTTAAATGTCTAAGTGCTGAATTCAGCCCCATTTCTAATCTGTGGGCCCTTTTTGAGCATGTTTCACCCATTTTCATGACTTGACTCTTAAACAAAGTTTGTTCCTTATAAAACTCTCTACAACTTTGTTAAAGGGTGCACAGTCATGCAAAGCTTCTAGGTCCCACTTTTGAAATGGTCAAACAAAAGGGTTCTAGGGTCCATACATGGTCAACCATCACTTAGAAACACGTTTAGGCAAAATGATCAATATGAACATTGTTCCATTAAGTGTCCTAAGTGTAGTTAAGGTGTTGTAGAGGCCAAACATACACACCATGCATAGGTTGCACAAAAGTGTAGGCCTCACATGCCTTGAAACATAGAATTCAGTGGAATGCTATAGTTGTTTCATGTGGTTGTTTCAAGATACATGCTACCCATGTTTCCCTAGGTTGTTCCACATGTTGCAAAGGTTTATTGCACATGTTGTACTTGTATTTTGCATAAGCACTAGTTCACATGTTTCCTTGTTTCATATGCATGTTTTAGTTATAATCCAAACAAGCATATAACTTATCATTTCATGTGACTTTTTGATTCCAAACTACATGAAACTTTTCCAGGGATCAATATAGATAGGTACTAAGGTGAGACACATGAAGATATTGTCATAACCCCACCCAAGCATATAATTTAAAAAGGGGCCTATATGTAAAGCAATGGTGCAACATCCAACTTTAGGTCAGGCTCATCTCCATAGGTTGACCTTGACATTGTCATCTCCACTTAATCTGTCATGTTTGAGCTCAAAACCACTGCTTAGTGAGTGATAAACACCTGGGGTGTTACATTGGGACCCCAGGAGCTACCAACAAAAGCCGGATGAGACTCTCTAAGAGTACATCAGGCACTTCTCCCGACAGTGTACTGAGCTACCCACCACCGCCGACGTCGATGTCGTCGGAGTGTTCCTTGTGGGAACCACCTGCAAGGAGTTGGTCCATGAGTTGGGGCGCAAGGGCCCACGCACCACCAGAGAGCTCTTGGACATCGCCACCGACTTTACCTCCAGTGAGGAGGCGGTAAGGGCCATCTTCCATGACACCAAGGGCAAGGAGAAGCGGTAGGAGGACACTGACGAGGGCATAGGATGGCAGCGAGCCACCCAAACTGGGCTCGAGGGCTGGCCCGACCCAGCCCCCCGCCGACCCTGAGGTTATGTAAATCGAGGAGGACCCAGACACAGGGCCCGACCCCCTGTCGGACTGGAGAATCCTGTACCTTGACTGCCTAGTCCACGGTGTACTCCCATCTGACAGAACTGAGGCCTAATGCCTCACGCACCGTGCCAAGTCATTTGTCCTGCTGGATCGAGAACTCTACAAGCAGAACCCCACTGGAGTCCTACAACACTGCATTCCCATCGAGCAGGGGAGGAAGCTACTTTAGGACATCCACGAGGGCATCTGTGGCAACCACGTAGTGCCACATGCCCTCATCGGGAACATGTTCTGGCAAGGTTTCTACTGGCCCACTACCGTGGTTGATGCCACCAAGGTAGTATGCTCCTGCAAAGGGTGTCAGTACTTTGGTCGACAAACTCACCTACCTACCCAAGCGCTCCAGACGATCCCCATCACATGGCCTTTCGTGGTCTGGGGTCTAGACCTTGTCGGGCCGCTCTAGAAAGCGTCCGAGGGCTTCACCCACTTGTCGCCTTCGACAAGTTCTCAAAGTGGATCGAGGCTCGGTCAATCGCGCAAATTAAGTCTGAGCAGGCGATGCTTTTCTTTACCGACTTCGTTCATCACTTCGGGGTCCCAAACTCCATCATCACCGACAACGGCACGCAGTTCACCAGCAAAAAGTTCCTTAGTTTCTATGACGATTGTGGTAGAACCTCCTGAGTCATATGGCCCACATGTGCCTACCATTGTCTTTTAGACTTCTGATAATAGCACATGAGTGCCCTACAACTCTGAAAGTCTATCAGGTGTCCTCAGGAAACCCAAATCATTCACGTTTTGACTTTCGAGCAGGACCCATTACAGTAGCATTGTAGGATTACAACAGTTATACAAATTTATTACATCAGAGTACAACAAAAGTCTTATAATAACATAAGTTTACAAACCAGTAATAAGTTCTTACAAACCATAATTATTACAAACCATAGTTTTGCCATAAAGACAGTGGGGTAGCAAAAGAGGTACTTATATTACATCATCAAAAGAACTTCACCCTGCCCAAGGGTGCACTTCAACACTCTCACTACTAGGACTCTTCCTTAGGAACCAATATATAGCAGATGCTAGTGCCAGCCTGCTCATGTTGTTCACCTGCAACAAGGGTTTAACAAACCTTGAGTACTGAGGGTACTCAACAGGACTTAACTAACCAAAAGGAAAGACTCCAAGGATATGGAAGGTAAGGTGAAACAAGGTGAGACTGTAGCAAGATCAAGAATACTTTTGCTGAAAAGCTGCACTAATGTTGATCCTAACTTTCAAAGTTTTATGCTTTAATTTAATATTAAAAAAAATCTGTCTTAGCATCTATTCTAATCCCAAGCACTTCATTATTCTCAACAAAACATGATCTCATAGCTAAATTTCTAGTGGATTAACTACGATGCAAGATGGTTGATCATGTCTTCTTCATCGAGAAGCTACGGCGATTCGAATCGGTTTGGCCCAGCTAGGGTTTCCTTACCACATGACATATGCAGGGTTAGGCCCGAACTCGTGCCTGCATACATCAACCCTCACTCGGATCCTCCATTATGGGAACTAGTCCAGCACTACCCGAGAGCACAGTACCCACTCTATTGCGTTGTTCGTCCCTGACAGATTCACATGAGTGTGTTACATGTTACTCTCGCCATCTCTCCACTCCTAGTGCTTGGTTATCGTTCCCCATAAAGGAATAGCCTAGATGTTGGGCTTACCGGAGTATGTGGCCAGTACTACAAATCATGATCACAAGCAGGCCGTACAACGATCGGTCCTTAATTGACACAGATGGGGTCACTACGTCCAGTTGCAAACTGGGCGCAAGCCAAGATTCCGCCCAGTCTAGGTTTAAAAGTCATAATCATCCTCATACTTCAGGTTCATCTTTAGCTTTAGAAAAACCTACCTCTAGCATTTACATCTAAGCAGGTCTAAGCATTTTTAACAAACATTACTTAAACAGAGGTACCATGGGTAAGTAAGGATAAACAAGGTAGTCATGCAGCAAAGTTTATCATACAACTCCTGATACTTAAATGCAACATTCGTAAGACTTATGTGATAAACATTTTATAAAACATAGGGAATGGTTTATGCTCCAGGGCTTGCCTGCAATGTCAGAGTTGTCAGATGTATCCAACTCAGCTCCACTCTCCAACCCAACTACCTCTCAGTGATGACCTGCCTCAGAGGTTTGCTCAGCTAACGGTTCTCCACACTCGTTCACTATACGTTAAATAAAGATACATGGTTCAATGATGATGTTTTAAACATGTATATAAAACATGTATTAAAGTGACTAATCAAATTATCTACTTGAGTACAACTTTCCTTCACTAATTAACAAGTTAATTACTTCTTTAAGCAATATTTAACATCTCATGATAGAATGGTGTTTATTATATTTAAGTATAGATTATAATGGTGAAAACATATGGATTAACCATTCAATTTTAATGCCTTGGAACAGTAAGGGTAAAATGTTCCAAGATCTACCATCAATCCCAATTGCACAATTGAGCCATTTTAAGGATTTTGAGAAAATGTTTTCATATTTTATTAATTCATAAAATCAAGTCTATTTAAGTGACCAGTTCATTTTATTTCCAAACAGTGCCAAACTTTTTGTGTAGGTTCATAACAACAAGTTAAACACACTCATAAAATTTCAATAATTTTGGAGTTATATTTTAAGCTACAAAAATCATGGATGTTGCATTTCTTAATTAAAGTAGATAATTTTTAGACATCCAAAAGTTACTGTTTTTCTTAGTTTTGTATTTTTCCCAGATTAAACATATCATGAAAAGCTCACACAAAAAGTTCCATATTTTTAACAGCACTATTTATTTAGTTACAAATTTTAGAAGCTTTAGCATTTATTAGCTTTTTAGAAAATAGAAAGGAGAATTCCTTTCCTTTACCTCTCTCGACCCACCCAGCACAGGCGGCCCAGCACTCCACTCCCTCTCTCTCTCAGCCAGGCCCACGACATCGGTGGCCCAGCTCCTCTCTTTCTCTCACTCGGTCCCGCTCGAGCTGGCCCAACTCGTAAGGCCGACGGCCCAGGTCGTCAGGCGGCCCAAGCCTGCCTCTTCCTCTCTTCTCCTCCCTTTCTCGCCGTTCAACCGGCGCCAGCATTACACTGGCTGTAGCGTATGTCACGACGGCGGAGTCTTGGATGACAACCAACACACCACTGGCTTCCTCTCTTCCTTCCGCACCCCAGCACACCATCTCTCCTCCTCCCCGAGGCTTCCAATGCGCATAGATATGACAACGGCGGTGCTCAGATCCCCGTCGAAACGGCGGTGACCCTCTGGAGTGACTCCGGTGACGATAGCTCCTTCTACATAGTCGCCTCAACCTCACAAACCCGCCCAAGGGGTTAATTAGGCGGATTAGGGCTTGGGACAAGCTCGTCCGTGGCCGTGGCGGCACAACAAAGCGAACCTCACCAGCACGGCAGTGCCCCGGCCAAACCCGGCTCTAATCTTCCTAGCTAAGAACCTCTACGTGTCCGAGGAGCTCACCAAGACTTGCGCGTCCTCACAGTAGGAACGGGGATGAGGCAGACGATGCTGTGCGATGACGATGGTGGCTCCAGTGACGTGAACGGATGAACATGACATCGTTCCAATGCGTCCAGTTGTGCGCTATGAAAATCGGTGAGAGCACGAGCATTAAAGTGATGAGGGGGACACAAAACACGACGAAGATGGAGTAGAGGGGGATCCGTGTTGATTTGGCCACACGGAGGGGCTCATGGCGACGCTGTGGAGCTCTGAGGAAGAAGAATACCTCGTGTAGCTGACTAGAGCGGCACGGGATGACGCTGGTGGTCTTAGCGATGCGCGGTGATGAGTCAAACTCGGTGGCAAGGTGAATTGGGCGGTGCTGCGGTGAGGAAGATGAATAGGAGCTTCGAGCTCTAGTGGTGGCAGTGGATGCGAATAGGGGAAGGGGAAGGAAATGGTCGGCTCTAGTTACTTGAAGGTGAGCGTGTGTGGCTTCTGGAGCACCAGTAGCAGCTTATGACACGACCGAGCGAAGCTGGTGTGTGGCCAAGCACGGGCAAGCGGCGCGGCATGCTCGGTGGGTGGCAAGCAGGAGGTGGCGGCATTAGTAAGCAGAGAGGAAACAGAGAGGGATAGGATTTGAAACATTGCAACATGTTGTAGATCAAGAACGGTAGCTGCCCTCCTCAATTTGATCAAGATGCAAGCAGAATTAGGTCAAGCTCCAAAAAGGAAAGTTGCTTCTCATCACAAAAACTCCAACTTTGCTATAGACATGGAGAAGTGAAACTAAACATATTGGAAGATAGTAGAGGGGTTAGGTTAAAGAAAGAATGTAACATTATGTTTCACTACTTGAAACATGGGTTACAAGAACTAGGGTGTTAAAAATAATTAACTTAATAACTATTATTACTTAATTGGTTATTAATTAGTGATCACACTCCATCAAATCATGACACCATCATGATCTCACACTTAGATTTCAAAATGGCATTATGACTTGTATCAAATTATTTCAAAACTCATTTTATAATTGCCCTCCAATTTGAGTTCAACACTTCATCTCAACATTTGACCTCTTTGACCAAGTGTTGAAATGCAAGTTTCAAACCCAAACTTGAGGTTCACATTTAGTAGTTTGACTTGATTTCATGCCCCATAATAATCATTAGCATAAAGTACACAATTTACACTTCAAACTTGTGAGGGCAAAAATCTCAAGTAATTGGGATGTCATTATAAAATAGAAGGTCACAAAGGGCCTTTAAAAGATTTTTGAATTATAACACAATTCATCACATATGCATGGCTTAGATATAAAATAACATTATTTTTAGTGAGTGCACACATGGTAAGCTACTAAACATGATGCATTATGCTTTATGATGACATGACAGGTTTTAGTTCTTGCTTAAGAACTAGGGTGTTACAGCTCTTCCCCACTTACAGAAATCTTGCCTTGAGATTACAAAACTCCTAAAGCCTATGGTTTAGTAATGGAAAAGGAAATGTGTCAAGCATATTACTACTGGATTGTTTCATAAAACAATAAGGAGGGGAAATTTTATTTAAGCATATTTCAAAAGAAAAGTTATTACTATAGAAAAGTAAATAACTTAGGTAGGATAAAAAGGAATCCAGTCGCTCTACATTTTCCCAAAACTCTACACTCTTTACCTTTGCAACCTATGTTGAGTTCATGCCATGCACTTGATATTAAGAAATTAACTGCATAAGATACATACTCAGAATGACGGGTTCACCTTCCAGAATAGTTTCACCTTGGACATAATGCACTCTAGCCATCTTAGGTCCAGATCCTTTCTTTTGAGCACCCTGTTGACTAGACTGCTGCTAAGAGTTGTACTGTTGATTCGCTGGGGGTCTCGGACCATTGTTTTGCTTTGGAAAACAACAGTCACGAGCAAGATGTCCCATTTTACCACAGTAAAAACATGGGAGCTTCACATAGTTGGGTGGGTTATTGGGATGAATACCAGTAGCATTCGGTGGTTGTGGATTGACAGAAGTTACTGCAGGTCGGACATATGACTGCTGTTGGCCTTGTTGCTAAGGTGGACAATAAGGAGGACGATAAACAGGTTGGAACACGAACCTCTAGTGCTGATTACTACTGCCAGAGAATCCGGTAGGTGCTATCTTCCTTTCTCATATTCATTATCTAGACGATTAGCTTCCTCAAAAGTAATAGTCGCACTGACTACCTCATGAAAAGTTGCATTGGGAATAGTAGTCAACATTCTTCCAAACATGGTATGGAGACCTCGCACATACCAATCCTTCTTTTGTTCATCAGTTCTAACATATTCTGAGGCATGCTGGGATAGGTGATTAAATTGAGCAAGATATTCCTAGATAGTCATGTTCCTCTGCTGCAGCTTGACGAACTGTTCCAGCTTGATTTTCATTAGTCCCTTAGGAATGTTATGAGCATGAAAAGCTTCACGAAATATAGCCTAGGGAATTTGATTTCTGGCTGGCTGGGTTTCACCAAAATTAGTCCACCAGGCACCAGTAGGGCCCTAGAGTTGCTGTGCAGCAAACTGGGTTTTCTGAGCATCAGTGCAGCGGATTAGATCAAGCTTTTGCTCTATGGTTTGGATCCAGTCATCTGACTCAAGTGGCTCATCAGCTTTCAGGAATACTTGAGGTTGGGTTTTTAGGAAATCAGCATAGTTGTTATTCCCTGGTGGATTTTGGTTATGCTGCTGGGTAGGAATATGGTCTTGTGCTAC
The DNA here is from genome assembly GCA_038087645.1 of Saccharum hybrid cultivar R570. Taxonomy (NCBI): domain Eukaryota; kingdom Viridiplantae; phylum Streptophyta; class Magnoliopsida; order Poales; family Poaceae; genus Saccharum; species Saccharum hybrid cultivar. The sequence goes on from JAQSUU010000270.1 coordinate 3,907,862, forward strand.
GGCTTGCAGAAGACGGGCATTGTCAGCACTGACATTGATCAAGCTAGCGATAGCATCCGCTAAATTAGGTGCTGGTGGTGGGTTAGATGGTGGTGGCATGGGCTGACGACCATGGGAAGAGCTAGGGATATCCTCAGTGGCTCCAGAATGGGTCCTCATGCTGTGGGGAAATAGTGACTCCTTACAACCAGATTCCATAACAAGATAAAATACATGTAAAACAGGTAGCAAGAATAGGATTGACAATTTACTTAACCCCAAACATAAAAGTAAGTGGGAAGATATTAAAAATTGTAATGACATGATGCCGAAGCAGCCTCTCCGCAGATTTTGCGGGAGAAAGGCTTGCCTCGGTTTATCCCTTCCCCAGACCCCACTCATGTGGGAGCCTCCAGCACTGGGTCTGCCCTTTTAATGACATGATGCATGAATGATCTTACGATTATGTAATCCTAATTATACAACCTTTATTAAAACAACCTTTTTACATAAAGCAGTAACGAACAGAACACACTTAAAGGTTTTACAACATAGGGCAATATATTACATGCTGATCCCACTGATACATAACTCTCAACTCACATACTCTAAGTATACCCACCACCTTCATGGTGGTACAGGATACGCGCAAAAAATGACGACGGGGAAAAACAGTATGACCCCAATAGAAGGTTGTAACATCCTGGATTTTTGGGTAACCAAAAATACGAACTTTTTAAAATTTTCCCTGCAATTGTGTGAAGCATGTAGTTTCTAGGTCTAACCCGAGTCTAACCCCCTAATAAGAAGTTGCATACATGTAGAATTGCTTGTAGGGAGTGTGTGTGCTCTTGTGTAGTCTTGTGTTTGAGCCTTGTCTGTGTTTGGAGAGCACAAGTCCGAAGCTCTTCCCTCAATCCTTTGTGGGAATTCCTCTTAATTCCCATCGAGTTCATCTCAACTCTTCATAAAGTCTCTTCACAAATTTTCCTTCTCAAATCCCATCCAAATCTCTCTCAAATTCCACTGAGAACTCCTTTTCAAAACTCCATTTGAATCTTCCCCAATTTATTTTTAAAATTCCCTCTCAAAGTATTTGGGTCATAAATGAAAATCCGTATCTTTTCCCCTTGGGATCAAACTCCTTTTGACTTCCCTATCAAATCTACACATTGAATTTATTTTTAATCTCTTTTAAAATCCCTAAAGTTCCTAAATCATAAAAGGAAAAGACATCTTCCTTTTCTTTCCCCAATTTGGCCCAGCCGGCCCACTCCCCATCTCCCTCTCCCTTCACCTTGCCAGCCCAATTCGCCACCTAGGCCTCGGCCTTGTCTCCCCACGTAGCCCAGCAGTGCAGCTCCATGCTCGCCACCCCAGCCCAACCACGCAGAAGCCGCAAGCCTGTGACCCGCTAGCCCCCGCAGGCCCGTTCGCGCGTGCGGCCCGATAGCCTAGGCCCCCGCAGGCCCAGCGCACAGCCCCCGCGGGCCTATTCCCTACCTAAACCCTAACTGTGCCATGCTCCTCAGGTGGCATACGTGCACCCAACCCATGCCCAGCCGCCGCTGCTGCCTATCAAATCCCACACCTCGGCGTCCGTACCTAGCGCCGCGGGATGAGCGCCTCGTGTTCCGCTGTGGGCACGAACGCCTAGGATGGCCGGCAGCTCTTGGAACCCTAGGTGTCACGCTTATAAAATGCTAAGCCGGCCACTGCTCCCATGAGCTCCCTCCAAGCCGCCACCGCCACTCCATCCTCACCCTTTTTCGTTGCTCCTCGCTACCACGGCCTCGCCCTGAGCCCGCAAATGTTGTCGGCATCTTGCCATGCCACGCCACCAACTGAGCCGCCTCCTGGAGCCGCACGCCACCACGATGGCCAGAACCCCCGCCATCCTCACTGCGAAGCTATGCTCCACCATCGCCATCGCTTCGTCGTGCCCCTCCCTCTGTTCGCGTCTCGTTGGAAGCCACGAATTTCATCGTGCCGCGACGTCGAGCCGCCACCAGTCCCCTGCTCCACGTTGCGACCACGTCGAGCTCGTGACGCCGGGCACCACCACGCCTCCGTGGCCACGCCGCCCTCAACTTCGTCCGTGGCCACGCCGTCGCCTCCGTGATGCGTCCATGAGCATCTTCTCTGCCCCATTCTACACCGAGGGTTCCTCCATGCGTCGGGCTCTACCAGAGTTGTGAGATCGCCATGTCATGATGTCGTCGCTCTCTGCTCAGCTGCCTCTCCGTCGAGCCGTGCCTGAGCAGCCTCGCCACCAGGGGCGCGGGAACGCGATGCCGATCACGCGAGCCACGCGACCATGCCTCCTTGTCACCCTCTGCACTGCGCATTTGCCTCCCCGACGCGTCAAGCCCACACTCCACCGTGGCCGCGACGTCGAGCCCGTGGCACCGACATCGTCGTCCTCTGTGACCACGTCAAACAGGAGCCGCATAGAGCCCGTCCTCGACCTCACCGCACCCCGATGAGGACTGTGAGCTAGAGCACCCTGACCACATCAAGCTAGAGCACCGCAACGCGTTCTTCAGTCGCCTTCACCGCATCGATGTCTCCGTGGACATCGACGCCCAGGCCCACGCCACCGTGCTCCACCCGTCAAGGCCAAGAGCTGCTCCCGTCTATCCACGCCACTCCGACGCGTAGGACCTCATCTCCAAGACCACGCAGGGGCACAACGGCACCATGACACAGTCCTACCACCACCACACAGCCGTAATGACGTCCACCGAGCCATCATCCTTGCCTTCCTCGCCATCGACAAGGTCGAGCCTTCAAACCCGTTGATGCCGTTCGCGATGTCAACAAACTCTAGATCTTATTCTTTCGTTTGATCATACATCACTATGTCGTCTATCATCTACATTACTCATGCACCGATACTTGCATTATCAATGTTATCATCATGCTAATTGATCACCTATCAACACCACTGCCTGCGTCGTGCCTTCGTGCCGGTCTATCTATCTCTTGTGATGAATATGGGATGCGTGCTACTCCATGTTGTGTCTTTGTATTGTTGGATCTCGTGTCATGGCTCTTGTGTTGTGTTGTGGTTCTTGTGTGGTTCGTCTTTATCGTGTGTAAACCGTGCCTTCGAGTCGGTTGGGAAACATTGTGCTCGCTCGTTGGGATCACGAGTTCGCCTCGCCATGGCCATAACACCGAGCATGGACGTTTCCCTTGTATTTGGTTGACTCTATCGAATTACGATGGTAAGCTCCTATCTAGGTCCCTTGGATGTGGTCATTTGGAACTCGATGTCGATATCGACGTGGATTCTTACCCGCATGTTTTGAGCCCTCCGTGACCAACTTTATTGGGATAGAAATTAGGGGACAACCTTTGTATGTCGACGGTGTAACAGAACCGACCAAATTATAAGAGCACAAGTACAAAAACAAGCACCGAAGCGCTCAAATTTTCGAACTTGAGCCCATATAATCCTGGTAGTCAATCGAAACCACGAAGGATTTCAAACCAACTTGCTTACAACCAAGATCGCATCATTCAACATACAACATCATACGTTACATTTCACAAGTAGTTCCGAAATAAGTTTACACACACGGAGTCGCAATTATTACAAACCAAGTTTATAAAAGTAGCAGAAGCAAAACACACACCAGTTGTTTAACTACTGCCAGTCTTGTTGATCAACAACCCGCAAAAGCATCAGGAAAGTACATAAAAGATGATCACGCCCTAGTGATCTAGTCTTCGTCACCCGCAGGGTAGAGAAAAATTTTGCAGAAGCCTTGATAGAGCATATCATCTACAACAGGAGGGAATAAACCCTGAGTACTGGAATGTACTCAGCTAGACTTACCCGTCAAAAACCAGAAATAAGAAGACACCAAGGATTATGCAAGGCTTACACAAGAGGCTAGCTGACATCACATTTTGCATAAAGGCATAAGTAATTGAAACTCTTATAACCTGTACTAGCAGTTCTTTTTAGCATTTACCTGTCATCTATCTTAGCACCAGTACTAAGCATGCACTTGATTATAATCAAACAATTATCAACATTATATCTAGAGTAGGTATAAATTGTGGCAACATTGTATCATTCACTTAACCATCTGTTCATTTAATGAGATCTACGTTTTCGCTGCTCAAGTCAAGTGCTCACTAACTGGGAGCGACGGCGATTCGAATCGAATTCCTATCCAGCTGGAGGGGTATTTCTAACACTCACCGTGCAGGCCCCTGCTAGGGTCGCACAAGCCACCTTTTTATATGATTCAGGAATCACGGGTTCGAATGATGTCGCGACCCCAAGGGCGACACTCTGCCAGGTGATAGGTACTCTAACCCCCCCTTGGTCTCACGCCAATGTCCCCAAGCACATCCTTTCTCTTCTCCAAGAAGCAACCTACCATTCGATTCTCGGCCTGAATCACATTACTTGGCTTCGCGGTCGGAACGACTTATCCGGCCAACTAAGTGTTAGACTGCGTTCAACATGACTCAAGGACGTACAACGAATCGGTCCTTAAACGACTCAGACGGGCATAGTTCCACACCCAAGACGTGAAGTGTCTTGCGGTTGTACTATCGAACTCCCGCCCGGTCTCAATTTCATTTTAAAGCATGGTTCCATCCACGATAGCCATAAAGCCACTCGTGACTCCTTCCTACATCTTGCGGATGACCGGAAATCACCTGACTTCTACTGTACTAAGCAGGGCTAAGCATTGATACGTGCCTAAACCTAAATTAGGATTTAAGTACGATATCTGGGCAAGGATAGGTATAATGCAACAGTTGTTTTCATACAACTCCTACAACTTAATGCATTAAACAATTAAAAGTACTCAAGATAGATTTATAAAATGATGGGTTCAGCATGCACCGGGGCTTGCCTTTTAGAAATGTCGAGGGCCGATGGTCAGGACACTCGGGTAGATCTTCTGCGGGCACTCCTTTGCCGGCTGGATCCTCGGGCTCCCTCGGCTGCTCCTGGTCCTGGACTTCCTCCGGAATCACTTGCTCGAATTCGAGGAGCGTTACCCCCTCCGGAACACCTATTGCATGAGTGCATAATAAATCTCATGTATGCATAGTGAAAGATGCAGTATGCTCGGAATGAAATGCATTACAACATTCTTAAAGCTCTATTCAAATCACTTCAAATATTAGGTGCAAAATTTCCTCTCCGGTAGAGAAGTACTCACCTAATCCACTCAACCTAAGATATAGCTGTTCTTCTTCGGTTAAGGCCCTAACACCTAACAATTACAAGAGTAGCATTACTTAGGTTACCACATCCAACACCAAAATACCACAGTAAGACATTCTGGACAGCAGCTCAAAGATTCTAACATAACTGAAGATTCCTAACTCCAAAAGATATGATCTAAGAAAATCTGGAAAGCTTAAGAAATGCACTACAATTCATTTTCAGATCTCAACCCTAAATTCCTAAGTTTTCCATGTCGAATTTCATAAGTTCCAGAATCTGTCCCCTCTAAACAGAGAGTAGCAAATTCTGGACTGTCACTTTAAACAGCAATAAATCCCAAACTACTAAGCCAAATGCTCCCAAATTTTGACATTAGCTAGTTTATCAAGCTTACTACAACTTTGGTATTTACAAGTTTTCCAGCAACCACCTTTATCAAAGGTCAAACCTAGAAATACTACCAGCTATCCAGAAAACCTAGAATTGCAAAGATTAAATATTTATTTATGTGGCAAACATCCCTTAAGACCAACCTAATGTTACCACAACTTCACATAGGTCACAAAAACACCAGAAAGTAAGGTGTGCCTGCCTAATATATTTATTTATACTCATTTCTTAATTTACTTAAGTAATTAAGTGGAATTTTAAACATATATGTAAACTGTTCCTAAAATTCTACAAAAATTACAGGAGACTCTATGAACCAAAAAGAGGCAACTGTAAAATTTTGAACTAAAATTATTTAAAGAAACTCCCTAAACAAAATTCACAAGCCCAAAAGGCTGATTTTTGTATAATTAACAAATCATATTAAAAAGTATCAAACAACAGATTTCATAATTTTCTTGGATATTTTAGGGTACCAAGACATTCTCCAAAACGTTATAAGAACATTGCACATGTAGAAAAATTACTAAAATTCATTTAATTATTTCCTAAAATAACAAGATAGCATTATAACTTGAAAAGTACTTAAGCACTACTGCCCAAAATTTTTACCAAAGCTAAAATAGGTATAACATAGCCTACCCACCAAATTTCATAATTTTTGGAAGATTACAGCTCAAGTTATACATTTAACAAATTTGCCTTCATTTCACAACACATTTGAAAGATCTATTTAATTCTCCCAAAAACTAAACATCACATACCAGATTTATATTTTTCTAAAATACTACACATCATGTAGATCCTAACAAAATTTATCTCATAATTTTTGGGCAAGTAAAACCCTAGATCTACATTTTCCAAACAACAACAAAAATCTATGACAATATGAAAAGAAAAACCAAAACCGAACCCTAACTCGCTACTGTTGCTGGGCCGGCCCGGCTTGCCAGCGTGGCCCAGCCAGCGCGCGGCCCGTCCTGGACTCCCGCCCGCGTGCGTGGCGCTGACAGCGCAGGCCCGCAGGCCAGAGGGAGATAGGACAGGGGAAAGGAACGGTGGCCGGAGTTCGCCGCCGGTAGCGGTTTCGGCGAGGCCAAGTGCACCGTCATTTTCCCCACCTCGATACGAATCTAAGGGTACCATCTAAGAGGGCTACGGTGATAGCTAAGGTAGTCAGCGATGGCAATGGTGGCCCGCGGCCGTGGCATGCCGGCTCCGACGAGCTAGACGGCTGCTCAACCCTAATGGCCGGTCCGGTGAGCATCAGTGGCTCAAGGCGGACGCGACACACCAAGGACGGAAGATATGGAGACGCTAGGGAAGCACGGCCACGCCACGGGGGTGCTCCGGCGAGAAATGCCCGAGGCAGATGGTGGCGGAGATGGCAATGCTGTCTTACCTCCGCACAATTGACCCAACTGCGATGTAGAGGATGGAGGGGGTTTCAAGGCGGAGCAGTGGACGAGTTTTGGTGGGCTGCGGTGCGGTGGTGAGCGCGTGCGAGCTCGCCGGAGTGGAGGCAGCAATGGCGGCTCAGTTTCTCCGTGTCGAAGCCGAATGAGGGAGGGAGAGGGAATGGGGGCAGCTCCGGTGCGTCGTGGCGGCCTTGAAGGCCCCGTGGACTGACTGGTGGGGCCACGGCCGGCGTACGGTTGCCACCGCGCGTCCACGCGTCAGCAAGGGCCTATGGCCGGTCGGCCACTCCCCACTGACGAACTGAATCGAAGTTGCAATCGTGGCATCGGTGACCAACTGACAGAGCAAGTTTGGCACTGATTAACTTCCAAAACAGCTCGATGCGGTCCAAGATGCCAACATCAAATTTGTAGAGCTATGTGAGGGTAACAAGTTTGTCAATTGGAGTTTGGACTGGTTTGGCCTAGATTTGAAACTACCTAGCCCCAAAGTGGTGCCCTTTGAAACTGAAACGTGTTTTCAGTTAGTGAAACCGACTGAAACCCTATTTTCCAGACACCATATCTCCTAAACCATTTAGAACTAGGTGATGGTGAAGTTGACAATGTTGTAGAGCTAAGTGAGTACTACAAAAGTGTCAACATGAGTGTGAGCTGGTTTGGTCTGGTTTGCAAACTACAAGCTTCTAAAGTAGGTCACAGTAAAACTGGGGGCACTTTTGAGACTTAGGAAAATTTCTAAGTGTTGAGACAGCCCCTCTAGCTGACTTATGGGACATTTTTTAGCATGTTCTGGTGAGTTTCATGAGATGGTCATATTGAGACTTTTGTTCCCCATAAAATTCCCTACAACTTTGCTTAAGGGTGCTCCTCCATGCAAGGTCTCTAAGCTAGACTTTTTAATTGGTCAAACTAGAGCATCCTAGGGCTAAATGCTAGTCAACTACACCTTGGAGGGCATTTTGGTGATTTTGGTCAACATGAACCTTGCTCCATGAGTGACCCTAAGTATAACTAATGTGTTGTGAGATATAATTAGCTACTCTACCCTTTAGTTACACCAACTCCCTAGAGTCACATGATGGGAACCAAACAAAATTCTAAAACATCCACGTTAGTTGCAACACATAAAATAACATGAAATGATGCATGCTTATGCTCATGCAAACGCAATGCAATTATGGAGCTAAACACCTGAGGTGTTACAGCCCTCCCCCCTTATAAAAATCTCGTCCTGAGATTTGGAAAGCATACCATTTTTCATAGAATTCCTTATAACCATCCCGCAAATAGTCCTCTCGTTCCCATGTAGCGTCACTTTCACTACCCTGATTACTCCACATTACTTTATACCACTTAACCACTTTGCTTCTAGTCACTCATTCCAGAGTATCGATCACTCGGACTGGCTTTTCTTCGTAAGTTAGATCGGATTCCAGCCTGATATCTCCTAAAGGGACTCTTTCGTCAGGAACTCGAAGACACTTTTTGAGCTGAGATACATGGAAGACGTTGAATATGGCACTCATTTCAGGAGGTAACTAGATTTTGTACGCAACAGCTCCACTCTTGCCTATGATCTGGAAAGGACCCACGTATCTTGGCGCAAGTTTCCGCTTAACACCAAAATGTTGGACACACTTCATTGGAGAAACTTTCAGGTAAACGAAGTCTCCAACTTCAAACTCGAGTGGCTTTCGATGACGATCAGCATAACTTTTCTATCTAGCTTGGGCTGCAGCCATATGTTTTTGGATGGTACGGACTTGTTCCTCAGCTTCCTGAACAAAATCAATACCATAATACCTCCTTTCACCAGCTTCTATCCAGTTTAGTGGAGTTCTACACTTACGACCGTACAAAGCTTCGAATGGGGCCATCTTAATACTCTCTTGGTAACTATTATTGTACGAGAATTCGGCTAGAGGTAACCATTTTTCCCAAGAACCCTTGGATGAAATGACACATGCCCGCTACAGATCTTCCAAGATTTGGTTAACCCGTTCTGTCTGACCGAACGTGTGAGGGTGATAAGCAGAGCTTCTCACTAACTTGGTTCCCAGAAGGTGATGCAAGTGCTCCCAAAAGCGAGCAGTGAACTGGGGACCATGGTCAGAAACGATAGTGCGAGGTACCCCATGGAGCCGGACTATCTAATTGAAGTACAACTCAGCATAGTCAGTGGGACGATAGTCCACTCTAACAGGAATGAAGTGAGCTAATTTGGTTAAACGATCCACAATTACCCAGATGGAGTTATGATTTTTGACAGTAGGAGGAAGTTCGACAATGAAATCCATACTTATCTCTTCCCATTTCCAACCTAGGATAGAAAGTGGTTGAAGTAACCCAGCTTTCATATGCACAACTTTAACTCTACAGCAGGTGTCACACCTACCAACATATGCAGCTATCTCTTTCCGCATTTTGGTCCACCAATAAAGTGGCTTCAAATCATAATACATCTTATTACTACCAGGATGGATGGACAACTTGGACGAATGTGCTTCGGACAGGATCTGATCTCTAAGCTCTCGGTCCTTAGGTACCACTAATCTATCCTTAAACCACAGCACACCTTCTTCATCTACCCTGAAATGCTTAGTTTCTTCCTCTTTCATCCTGCGTTTTATGTGGAATACACCAGGATCAGTCTTTTGGAGCTCAATAATTCTACTTTTGAGAGTACAACTGACAGTGATGTTGTATAAGACTGCTGGATGTAGAAGGCGAGATCGATGGAAATCAGTTTCAACTAGGGAATGGCAATGAGACTTACGGCTTAAAGCATCCACAACCACATTTGCCATGCCAGGTTGACAGTGCATTGAAGGTTATAATCCTTAATCAACTCGAGCCATCTTCTTTGACGCATATTTAACTCAGGTTGGGTGAAGATGTATTTGAGGCTTTTGTGGTCTGTGTAGATATTGCAGACATTGCCCAGCAGATAATGCCGCCATACTTTCAAGGCATGAACAACTGCGGCCAGTTCTAAGTCATGCGTTGGATAATTCACCTCATGTTTTCAAAGTTGTCGAGAGGTATATGCAATTACTCGGCCTTCCTGCATCAAAACACCTCCCAAACCTATGCCTGATGCATCACAATAAACATCAAATGGTTTCTCGATATCTGGTTGTGCCAAAACCAGAGCCGAGGTTAGGAGGGTGCGCAGTTGGTGAAAAGCCGCATCACACTCAGGAGTCCAGACAAACCTGGTGTCTTTTTGCAGCAACCGAGTCATGGGTTTGGCTATTTTTGAGAAATCCGGGATGAAGCGACGATAATAGTCAGCCAACCCAAGAAAACTCCGGACCTCATGAACCGAAGTAGGAGCCTTCCAATTCAATACTTCCTGTACCTTGGTGGGATCCACCATAATTCCCCCATCGGACAACACATGCCCAAGGAAAGGTACTTCACGAAGCCAGAATTCACATTTACTGAACTTCGCATACAGTTGATGTTCTCGTAGTCTGGTGAGAACAATACGCAGGTGTTCAGCGTGTTCTTCCTCATTTTCAGAATATATCAAGATGTCATCAATAAACACCACCACAAACTTGTCCAATTCAGGCATAAACACCGAATTCATCAAGCACATGAAGTGTGCGGGGGCATTTGTTAGGCCGAAAGACATAACAAGATACTCATAAAGGCCGTATCTTGTCGAGAAAGCTGTTTTTGAAATATCTTCAGGACAGATTTTAATCTGATGGTAACCAGACCTCAGATCAATCTTGGAAAAGACTTTAGCTTTGGACAACTGATCGAACAAGATATCGATACGTGGTAGAGGATACTTATTTTTGACAGTGACTGCATTCAGAGGTCTATAATCTACACACATCCGCAAGGTCTGATCCTTCTTCTTCACAAAGATAGCAGGGCATCCCCACGGAGACGAACTAGGGCGAATCAACCCCTTCTTCAAAAGTTCATTCAATTGCACCTTAAGTTCAGCTAGCTCATACGGAGGCATCCTATAAGGTCTCCTAGAGATGGGAGCCGTACCAGGCAACAACTCAATTTTAAATTCCACATCCCGATCCGGAGGGAGTCCTAGCAAATCATCGGGAAAAACGTCCGGAAACTCATTTACTACGGGAATTTCAGCCAACGCCTTAGCTTGCACAGCATGAACTTCCCCAGACAAATCAACTTTTCTGGGAAGTTGTACCAGAAAACCCTTTTGATCTGTAGGATCTCTGAGCATAACTACCCGAGTGGATGTATCAATGAGTACCCCATTCTGACTCATCCAATTCATGCCTAGAATAACATCTATGCCTAATCCTGGCAAAACCACTAAGGCAAGCGAGTACTTTCGCCCTTCTATCTCAAGCTCAAGATTCCCTACTACTTTATTTGTGGAAATATTCCCACTTGCTGCGCTAATGCAATAACCTCCATCTTCAACAGTATGCAATTTGTGTGCAAACTTTGATGCAAACTTAGGACTGATAAAGGAATGCGAAGCACCTGAATCAAAAAGTACCACTACAGGATGTTGGTCAACTAGGAACTTACCAGCAGTGACAACCTCACCAGATGGGATTTCCTTAATACTGTTATAATGAGCGTGCCCTTGACGGCCACCTTGGTTGACATTCTTCTTAGGGTAAGGACAGTTCATGGACCAATGGCCTGGCTTGTTGCAGTTCCAGCAAGGCATGTCGCTGGGAGGAACACTAGAACTGCTCTGTCCAGAATTTTCCTTTGGCAGAGCGACTGTATAAGCCTTCTGGAACCCAGTTTTGGCAGTAGGCTTCTTCTGTGGCGGACGGAACTTGGTATTCTGAGCAGGTGGGCGAGGGAAGGACCTAGGTGCAGCTGAGGTCCGAGACTGCGAAGCACTCGCCTCCAGGGCCCTTTTGCGGCTCTTAGAGGCAGAATAGATAGCATTATTGTTCTCCTGGGTCAAAGCATCACTGATAAAATCATTGAAGGTAGTACACTTGCTAGTGCCCATAGTCTTCATCAGCTTTGGGCCGAGGCCTCTTTTAAAGCTAGCAATTTTCTTGGCATCGGTATCCACAAACTCTGTGGCATACCTTGCCAGGTTGTTGAAAGATTGTAGATATTCAGTCAAGCTTTTATTTCCCTGTGACAGCCTCATGAATTCTGTGTGCTTGATAGCCATAAGACCTGGAGGAATATAGTTCCCATGAAATGCGGCCTTGAACTGGTCCCAAGCAATCGGGACATTTGCAGGCAGTGTGGAACGATAGTGGCTCCACCAAATACCCGCTGGACCATGCAGTCGGTGAGAAGCATATTCAGTTTTTAGCTCATTGGTCAAGCGAAGCAGACGAAACTTTTGTTCAATAGTGTTCAACCACTCGTCGGCTTGCAGTGGTTCCTCTGCCTCCTTAAAGAGCGGGGGCTTAGTATCAAGAAAGTCCTTGAAATCACTGTACTGATTGGGTTCTGGGCCCTAGCGGCCATGACGAGCCTCCCGGTTGGCAAGCTGGCGCATAGCATCTGCCAGCATGCGCTGCCCTTCGACCACGGTCTGCATCAGCTTAGCTGGGGTAGGTGGTGGCGGAGGGGGTGGCTGTTCCTCATCCTCATTGCCACAACCCCGACGGAGATTGTACGACATCTGCAAAATGCATAGCTAATGAGCACTGACAATGTGGGAAATTTGTAGATGAATTATTGTAAATATGTCAAACTGACTTCATGAAATGGACTTCTCAAAATACTCATGGCACAATAATTCATCACAACCGCACAATCCATCCAAGTGCATCAATTGACGCAATCATGTGAGGGAATCCAACAAGATGTACTTTGATAAAGGCTCACTCACAAGGAGCACAGCAGTTACTGAACCATTCACGTTAATATCTACGTGATTTTTGACCTTTCGCCTGGTACTTGGATTCGATCTCAAAATTTTTAGTTGGCTGAGAAAGGCTACTTCGAACTGACCACAAAGAGACTTCTCAACGGTAGAGTTCCATGGTGGATCATGACTAGCCACCTCGATACCAGCGTGTGCCAAGCAGCACAACCTTTTGTCGCGCGCTATAGGAGGCCCTCAGTTTTATCGCGGCACCGAAGGGTGCTAATCGTGACACCATCATCGAATGCACGCAATAAGACATCCAATTGTGATCGAAATTAATAGGTTCAACTAAACATCTAGGAAACATAGGGTTCGACCTTACATCCTAAAAGTCAAGTTATTACAAAGCCTCACTCCAACACCAGGAGGCATAAAAGATGATTCTAACATCGTAGCTACGCGAAGACTACTCTAAGCATCGTCCTCAGAGTCGGTGTCAAGGATCTCCCCGCCATCCTCATCGCTAACAGGCGCTAACTCCTCGTCTTCTTCTTCTTCTTCTGGCTCTTCTTCTGGTGCGGCATCTTGGGGCCCATTGACCTCCACTTCATCATCATCTTTAGCCATGCTGATTCCCGAACCCATGTCCTCATCTGCGTTGTTGTTTCGAGGCAGCAGAGGATTTAGCTGGTTGTTCAGGCGGTGCACTTCTTCATGAAGATTGTCATTGTATTCTTCAGCATTCTCCAACTGTTGCTCGAGCTCAAACTAACAAGCTCTCAGAACGTTCTCCTCGTGCCAGGCTTTATCCCTCTGATTCATGACATGGACCAGCATGCGTTGACAGTTACGACTTGCTACTGTCAATCTCTGGACTGCAAGTGTTTCCTGGTCACGATCACGGATCACTTGCTGTAGTTGCTGATGCGCTGCATTCCTGGCAGCAGTCACCTCGGCCAACTCAGCCCTCAGCCTTTCCACCTCAGTGGGCTCGGGGCGGGGCTCACGTGGAGCTAGCTGGTGACGAGGGACCCTGCCCCCGGTTGACTTACGGGCGGTCCGCTTGGTACGTGCCATCTCTAATAACAAGATACGACTTAAAGTGAGGATCATTTAGGGGATACAAAATTTAATTTAGTCGGGACTATTGAAATTTTTAAGGAGGGAGTAAATGATATGTATGATATAATTAAACATGATGTATGCACGTTCCGTACGCCCTCTCACCTTAGTAGAAACCTAAAGTTCTAACGCTAGGCGGTGGCATACATACGTTCTCTCATATAAGCGAAACTATCGGTCTACTCGTTACGCTGTTAGTGTACCTGCAGAAAATCTCATTTTAGCCCAACAGTTTCCCAATATAAGCACACAAGAAAGCAGTAATTTAAATACTTTCCATATACACATCCCCTGATGTATATACTTCAGTATCAAAGCTACCCGATATAAAGGTTCCCACAATTAAGTGCTTACATAATTACACGGTTTAAACATGTAAGTATGCAAGTCACCAAAACTACTCTCCCCTAGATCGCCGGTTGGACGATCATGCTCTCACAACTCACACTTACCAGAGCGTCGAGGCAATTGATCCATACATTACCACCCAAATGGATGGCATCCATACAATATCACGCCGTATGGATGACGAAACAAAAACAAACAAGGCCCCCAAGTTAGTCTTTATAATAAGCCACCTAAGAGTCCTTATTTGAGCTAAGGGATGTGATCACTGGCATACCTATGAAAATAATTTTTTAGAGTTTTAACCCTTTTCATAATCAAATACTTTTGTTTTTAAATACTCGTACGATGTGTTTAATGTTGAATTATGCTCCGGTACCAGCTGTAACAGAACCGACCAAATTATAAGAGCACAAGTATAAAAACAAGCACCGAAGCGCTCAAATTTTTGAACTTGAGCCCATATAATCCCGGTAGTCAATCGAAACCACGAAGGATTTCAAACCAACTTGCTTACAACCAAGATCGCATCATTCAACATACAACATCATACGTTACATTTCACAAGTAGTTCCGAAATAAGTTTACACACACGTAGTCGCAATTATTACAAACCAAGTTTATAAAAGTAGCGGAAGCAAAACACACACCAGTTGTTTAACTACTGCCAGTCTTGTTGATCAACAACCCGCAAAAGCATTAGGAAAGTACATAAAAGATGATCACGCCCTAGTGATTTAGTCTTCGTCACCCGCAGGGTGGAGACAAATTTTGCAGAAGCCTTAACAGAGCATATCATCTGCAACAGGAGGGAATAAACCCTGAATACTGGAATGTACTCAGCTAGACTTACCCGTCAAAAACCAGAAATAAGAAGACACCAAGGATTATGCAAGGCTTACACAAGAGGCTAGCTGACATCACATTTTGCATAAAGGCATAAGTAATTGAAACTCTTATAACCTGTACTAGCAGTTCTTTTTAGCATTTACCTGTCATCTATCTTAGCACCTGTACTAAGCATGCACTTGATTATAATCAAACAATTATCAACATTATATCCAGAGCAGGTATAAATTGTGGCAAAATTGTATCATTCACTTAACCATCTGTTCATTTAATGAGATCTACGTTGCCGCTGCTCAAGTCAGGTGCTCACTAACCGAGAGTGACGGCGATTCAAATCGAATTCCTATCCAGCTGGAGGGGTATTTCTAACACTCACCGCGCAGGCCCCTGCCAGGGTCGCACAAGCCACCTTTTCATATGATTCAGGAATCGCGGGTTCGAATGATGTCGCGGCCCCAAGGGCGACACTCTGCTAGGTGATAGGGACTCTAACCCCCCTTGGTCTCACGCCAATGTCCCCAAGCACATCCTTTCTCTCCTCCAAGAAGCAACGTACCATTCGATTCCCGGCCTGAAACACATTACTCGGCTTCACTGTCGGAATGACTTATCCGGCCAACTAAGTGTTAGACTGCGTTCAACATGACTCAAGGACGTACAGAGAATCGGTCCTTAAACGACTTAGACGGGCATAGCTCCACACCCAAGACGTGAAGTGTCTTGCGGTTGTACTATCGAACTCCTTCCCGGTCTCAATTTCATTTTAAAGCATGGTTCCATCCACGATAGCCATAAAGCCACTCGTGACTCCTTCCTACATCTCGCGGATGACCGGAAATCACCCGACTTCTACCGTACTAAGCAGGGCTAAGCATTGATACGTGCCTAAACCTAAATTAGGATTTAAGTACGATATCTGGGCAAGGATAGGTATAATGCAACAGTTGTTTTCATACAACTCCTACAACTTAATGCATTAAACAATTAAAAGTACTCAAGATAGATTTATAAAATGATGGGTTCAGCATGCACCGGGGCTTGCCTTTTAGAAATGTCGAGGGCCGGTGGTCAGGACACTCGGGTAGATCTTCTGCGGGCACTCCTTCGCTGGCTAGATCCTCGGGCTCCCTCGGCTGCTCCTGGTCCTGGACTTCCTCCGGAATCAGTTGCTCGAATTCGAGGAGCGTTACCCCCTCCGGAACACCTATTGTATGAGTGCATAATAAATCTCATGTATGCATAGTGAAAGATGCAGTATGCTCGGAATGAAATGCATTATAACATTCTTAAAGCTCTATTCAAATCACTTCAAATATTAGGTGCAAAATTTCCTCTCTGGTAGAGAAGTACTCACCTAATCCACTCAACCTAAGATATAGCTGTTCTTCTTCGGTTAAGGCCCTAACACCTAACAATTACAAGAGTAGCATTACTTAGGTTACCACATCCAACACCAAAATACCACAGTAAGACATTCTGGACAGCAGCTCAAAGATTCTAACATAACTGAAGATTCCTAACTCCAAAAGATATGATCTAAGACAATCTGGAAAGCTTAAGAAATGCACTACAATTCATTTTCAGATCTCAACCCTAAATTCCTAAGTTTTCCATGTCGAATTTCATAAGTTCCAGAATCTGTCCCCTCTAAACAGAGAGTAGCAAATTCTGGACTGTCACTTTAAACAGCAATAACTCCCAAACTACTAAGCCAAATGCTCCGAAATGTTGACACAAGCTAGTTTATCAAGCTTACTACAACTTTGGTATTTACAAGTTTTCCAGCAACCACCTTTATCAAAGGTCAAACCTAGAAATACTACTAGCTATCCAGAAAACCTAGAATTGCAAAGATTAAATATTTATTTATGTGGCAAACATCCCTTAAGACCAAACTAATGTTACCACAAGTTCACATAGGTCACAAAAACACCAGAAAGTAAGGTTTGCCTACCTAAAATATTTATTTATACTCATTTCTTATTTTACTTAAGTAATTAAGTGGAATTTTAAACATATATGTAAACTGTTCCTAAAATTCTACAAAAATTACAGCAGATTCTATGTACCAAAAGGAGACCACTGTAAAATTTTGAACTAAAATTATTTACAGAAACTCCTTAAACAAAATT
Source organism: Saccharum hybrid cultivar R570 (assembly GCA_038087645.1). Classification (NCBI taxonomy): domain Eukaryota; kingdom Viridiplantae; phylum Streptophyta; class Magnoliopsida; order Poales; family Poaceae; genus Saccharum; species Saccharum hybrid cultivar. Next base: position 3,925,097 of record JAQSUU010000270.1, read on the forward strand.
CACAAGCCCAAAAGGCTGATTTTTGTATAATTAACAAATCATATTAAAAGTATCAAACAACAGATTTCATAATTTTCATGGACACTTTAGGGTACCAAGACATTCTCCAAAAAGTTATAAGAACATTGCACATGTAGAAAAATTACTAAAATTCATTTAAGTATTTCCTAAAATAACAAGATAGCATTATAACTTGAAAAGTACTGAAGCACTACTGCCCAAATTTTTACCAAAGCTAAAATAGGTATAACTTAGCCTACCCACCAAATTTCATAATTTTTGGAAGATTACAGCTCAAGTTATACATTTAACAAATTTGCCTTCATTTCACAACACATTTGAAAGATCTATTTAATTCTCCCAAAAACTAAACATCACATACCAGATTTATATTTTTCTAAAATACTACACATCATGTAGATCCTAACAAAATTTATCTCATAATTTTTGGGCAAGTAAAACCCGAGATCTACATTTTCCAAACAACAACAAAAATCTATGACAATACGAAAAGAAAAACCAAAACCGAACCCTAACTCGCTACTGTTGCTGGGCCGGCCCGGCTTGCCAGCACGGCCCAGCCAGCGCGCGGCCCGTCCTGGACTCCCGCCCGTGCGCGTGGCGCTGACAGTGCTGGCCCGCAGGCCAGAGGGAGATAGGACAGGGGAAAGCAACGATGGCCGGAGTTCACCGCCGGTAGCGGTTTCAGCGAGGCCAAGTGCACCGTCATGTTCCCTACCTCGATACGAATCTAAGGGTACCATCTAAGAGGGCTACGGCGGCAGCTAAGGTAGTCAGCGACGGCAATGGCGGCCCGCTGCCGTGGCATGCCGGCTCCGACGAGCTAGACGGCTGCTCCGCCCTAATGGCCGGTCCGGTGAGCATCAGTGGCTCAAGGCGGACGCGACACACCAAGGACGGAAGATAGGGAGACGCTAGGGAAGCACGGCCATGCCACGGGGGTGCTCCAGCGAGAAATGCCCGAGGTGGACGGTGGCGGAGATGGCAATGCTGTCTTACCTCCGCACAATTGACCCAATTGCGAGGTGGAGGATGGAGGGGGTTTCAAGGCGGAGCAGTGGACGAGTTTTGGTGGGCTGCGGTGCGGTGGTGAGCGCGCGCGAGCTCGTCGGAGTGGAGGCGGCAATGGCGGCTCAGTTTCTCCGTGTCGAAGCCGAATGAGGGAGGGAGAGGGAATGGGGGCAGCCCCGGTGCGTCGTGGCGGCCTTGAAGGCCCCGTGGACTGACCGGTGGGGCCACGGCCGGTGTACGGTTGCCACCACGCGTCCACGCGTCGGCGAGGGCCTATGGCTGGTCAGCCACTCCCCACTGACGAACTAAATAGATGTAGCAATCGTGGCATCGGTGACCGACTGACAGAGCAAGTTTGGCGCTGATTAACTTCCAAAATAGCTTGATTCGGTCCAAGATGACAACATCAAATTTGTAGGGCTATGTGAGGGCAACAAGTTTGTCAATTGGAGTTTGGACTGGTTCAGCCTAGATTTGAAACTACCTAGCCCCAAAGTGGTGCCCTTTGAAACTAAAACGTGTTTTCAGTTAGTGAAACCGACTGAAACCCTATTTTCAAGACACCATATCTCCTAAACCATTTAGAACTAGGTGATGGTGATGTTGACAATGTTGTAGAGCTAAGTGAGTACTACAAAAGTGTCAACATGAGTGTGAGCTAGTTTGGTCTGGTTTGCAAATTACAAGCTTCCAAAGTAGGTCACAGTAAAACTGGGGGGCACTTTTGAGACTTAGGAAAATTTCTAAGTGTTGAGACAGCCCCTCTAGCTGACTTGTGGGCCATTTTTGAGCATGTTCTGGTCAGTTTCATGAGATGGTCATATTGAGACTTTTGTTCCCCATAAAATTTCCTACAACTTTGCTTAAGGGTGCTCCTCCATGCAAGGTTTCTAAGATAGACTTTTTAATTAGTCAAACTAGAGCATCCTAGGGCTAAATGCTAGTCAACTACACCTTGGAGGGCATTTTGGTGATTTTGGTCAACATGAACCTTGCTCCATGAGTGACCCTAAGTATAACTAATGTGTTGTGAGATATAATTAGCTACTCTACCCTTTAGTTACACCAACTCCCTAGAGTCAGATGATGGGAACCAAACAAAATTCTAAAACATCCACGTTAGTTGCAACACATAAAATAACATGAAATGATGCATGCTTATGCTCATGCAAATGCAATGCAATTATGGAGCTGAACACCTGAGGTGTTACAGCCCTCCCCCTTATAAAAATCTCATCCCGAGATTTGGAAAGCGTACCATTTTTCATAGAATTCCTTATAACCATCCCGCAAATAGTCCTCCCGTTCCCATGTAGCGTCACTTTCACTACCATGATTACTCCACATTACTTTATACCACTTAACCACTTTGCTTCTAGTCACTCGTTCTAGAGTATCGATCACTCGGACTGGCTTTTCTTCGTAAGTTAGATCGGATTCCAGCCTGATATCTCCTAAAGGGACTCTTTCCTCAGGAACTCGAAGACACTTTTTGAGCTGAGATACATGGAAGACGTTGAATATGGCACTCATTTCAGGAGGTAACTGGATTTTGTACGCAACAGCTCCACTCTTGCCTATGATCTGGAAAGGACCCATGTATCTTGGCGCAAGTTTCCGCTTAACACCAAAACGTTGGACACTCTTCATTGGAGAAACTTTTAGGTAAATGAAGTCTCCAACTTCAAACTCGAGTGGCTTTCTACGACGATCAGCATAACTTTTCTGTCTAGCTTGGGCTACAACCATATGTTTTTGGATGGTACGGACTTGTTCCTCAGCTTCCTGAACAAAATCAATACCATAATACCTCCTTTCACCAGCTTCTATCCAGTTTAGTGGAGTTCTACACTTACGACCGTACAAAGCTTCGAATGGGGCCATCTTAATACTCTCTTGGTAACTATTATTGTACGAGAATTCAGCTAGAGGTAACCATTTTTCCCAAGAACCCTTGGATGAAATGACACATGCCCGCAACAGATCTTCCAAGATTTGGTTAACACGTTCCGTCTGACCGGACGTCTAGGCATGATAAGCAGAGCTTCTCACTAACTTGGTTCCCAGAAGGTGATGCAAGTGCTCCCAAAAGCGAGCAGTGAACTAGGGACCACGGTCAGAAACGATAGTGCGAGGTACCCCATGGAGCCGGACTATCTGATTGAAGTACAACTCAGCATAGTCAGTGGGACGATAGTCCACTCTAACAGGAATGAAGTGAGCTAATTTGGTTAAACGATCCACAATTACCGAGATGGAGTTATGATTTTGACAGTAGGAGGAAGTCCGACAATGAAATCCATACTTATCTCTTCCCATTTCCATCCTAGGATAGAAAGTGGTTGAAGTAACCCAGCTTTCATATGCACAACTTTAACTCTACAGCAGGTGTCACACCTAGCAACATATGCAGCTATCTCTTTCCGCATCTTGGTCCACCAATAAAGTGGCTTCAAATCATAATACATCTTATTACTACCAGGATGGATGGACAACTTGGACGAATGTGCTTCGGACAGGATCTGATATCTAAGCTCTCGGTCCTTAGGTACCACTAATCTATCCTTAAACCACAGCACACCTTCTTCATCTACCCTGAAATGCTTAGTTTCTTCCTCTTTCATCTTGCGTTTTATGTGGAATACACCAGGATCAGTCTTTTGGAGCTCAATAATTCTGCTTTTGAGAGTACAACTGATAGTGATGTTGTACAAGACTGCTGGATGTAGAAGGCAAGATCGATGGAAATCAGTTTCAACTAGGGAATGGCAATGAGACTTACGGCTTAAAGCATCCACAACCACATTTGCCTTGCCAGGATGATAGTGCACTTGAAGGTTATAATCCTTAATCAACTCGAGCCATCTTCTTTGATGCATATTTAACTCAGGTTGGGTGAAGATGTATTTGAGGCTTTTGTGATCTGTGTAGATATTGGAGACATTGCCCAGCAGATAATGCTGCCATACTTTCAAGGCATGAACAACTGCGGCCAGTTCTAAGTCATGCGTTGGATAATTCACCTCATGTTTTCGAAGTTGTCGAGAGGTATATGCAATTACTCGGCCTTCCTGCATCAAAACACCTCCTAAACCTATGCCTGATGCATCACAATGAACATCAAATGGTTTCTCAATATCTGGTTGTGCCAAAACCAGAGCCGAGGTTAGGAGGGTGCGCAGTTGGTGAAAAGCCGCATCACACTCAGGAGTCCAGACAAACCTGGTGTCTTTTTGCAGCAACCGAGTCATGGGTTTGGCTATTTTTGAGAAATCCAGGATGAAGCGACGATAATAGCCAGCCAACCCAAGAAAACTCTGGACCTCATGAACCGAAGTAGGAGCCTTCCAATTCAATACTTCCTGTACCTTGGTGGGATCCACCATAATTCCCCCATCAGACAACACATGCCCAAGGAAAGGTACTTCACAAAGCCAGAATTCACATTTACTGAACTTCACATACAGTTGATGTTCTCGTAGTCTGGTGAGAACAATACGCAGGTGTTCAGCGTGTTCTTCCTCATTTTCAGAATATATCAAGATGTCATCAATAAACACCACCACAAACTTGTCCAATTCGGGCATAAACACCGAATTCATCAAGCACATGAAGTGTGCGGGGGCATTTGTTAGGCCGAAAGACATAATAAGATACTCATAAAGGCCGTATCTTGTCGAGAAAGCTGTTTTTCGAATATCTTCGGGATGGATTTTAATCTGATGGTAACCAGACCTTAGATCAATCTTGGAAAAGACTTTAGCTTTAGACAACTGATCGAACAGGATATCGATACGTGGTGTAACACCTCAGGTGTTTAGCTCCTTAATTGCATTGCATTTGCATGAGCATAAGCAAGCATCATTCATTTCATGCATAAGCTTAATATGTTATATTTCATGTGAAGTAAAAGTGAGTAAGGTGCAACACACAAGTACCTTATGTGCAATTTCCTTTGTGAGATATGTCAACCACTTTAGTGTAACATAATTAGCAAGTGTTATGCAACACACTCATGCAACATGTGCAACATGAGCTTGCAACATTTGGGTGAAAGTATTGAATTACTTGTGCCAAAGTATGTGACACTAGAAATTTTGTGCAACCAAGGTGTAGAGTGGCTAATTAGGTCTTATAACACCTTAATTACATTTTGGGTAAGTAGTGGAGCAATGTTCATGTTGACCAAAATTACCAAATTGCCCTTCCAAATGTTGTTGACTAAGTTGGACCCCTAGAGTGATCTGGTTTGACCAATTAAAAAGTCCAGTTTAGAGATCTTGCATGGAGGAGCAACCTTAAGCAAAGTTGTAGAGAATTTCATAAGGAACAAAAGTTCTAATATGGCCATCTCATGAAAATGAACAGAACATGCTCAAAAATGGCCCACAAGTCAGTATTAGGGGCTGTTTTGGGACTTAGCAAATTTTGGCTAAGTGTGAAGCTGAAAACCGTTTCACTGTACCTCACTTTGGCAACTTGTAACTCACAAACCAGGCCGAACCAGTCTTTGAGCCAATTGACAAAGTTGTTGTCCACACATAGCTCTACAACATTGTCAATATCACCATCACCTGGTTCTCAATAGTTTAGGAGATACAGTGTCAAGAAGTTAGGGTTTCAATCGGCGTTTATCTCTGAAACTGCGTTTCAGTTTCACCGGGCACCCCTTGAGGTCACTATATCTCACCAACTAAGTCGAACCAGCCCATGATGTCTCTTACAAACTTGTAGTGCTCAAATAGGTCTACAACTTTGCCATTTGGAGGTTTCACTAACACGAGCTGGTTTAGGAGTTAATCATCGTTGAAGTCACTGTGTCAGTCGGTCGTCGATGTCACCATTCACCGCAATTCAGTTTCGTCAGAAGGGGGGGAGTGGCCGACCGGCCACAGGCCCTCGCCGACGCGTGGACACGCGGTGGCGACCGTACACCGGTCTTGGCCCCACCCGTCGGGTCGCGACGCCTTCAAGGACGCCACGAAGCCGGACTGTGTCCCTCACTCGCGCCTCTGCTTCCCTCTCGTCCTCTCCGAGCCAGGGTGGAGCACCGAGGTGCCATTGCCGCCGTGCCACTTCCCCGCGCTCGTGCGCCGTCGTCATTGAGTCTCGGCCCATTCCTCCCGCCAGCGACACCGCAGCATCCCCCTCTACCACCTCCACCCCTTTCCGGGGGCGTTTGAGCGAAGGTGAGGCCGCATTGCTCGCTTCCGCCGCCACGGCCACGTTCGGGACCTCGCCGGAGTGTGAGGCCACCGTGGTCAGAGCGGCTCGGCCCTTCTCATCCCTCCCTTTTCCCGTAGTTAGCGTTCCAGTGACCTCGGGAAACTCGGAGCGGGCTTGGTTGAGGCGGTAGGGGCTCACCGTCGCCGGCGTACCGCCGCGCACCTCCACCGTGCCGCCATGCCCGACGGCAAGCACCTTTCCATTGCTCCACTGCCCCGTTCTTGCCACCAATCGTTGTAGTTCGATGATGTGGTCATGCTAGTCCGTCCAATTTCGTCGGCCGGCTCACCGACGGCGAACTCCGGCGACCGCAGCTCCTCTCCTCCGCCTCCCTCTCGCTGACAAGTGGGGCCACCTGGTCAGTCATACGCGCGCGGGCGGGAGCCCGAGCAGGCCACGCGCGCGGAGTGGGCCGCGCCGCGCGAAGCGGGCCACGTTGGTTTTCCGGGCCGGTCCAGTAACAAATCTGAATTATTTCATTTCCTTTTATTCTGTCACAGTTTTAGATAATGTTTAGAAAATGTATATCTAGGGTTTTACTTGCCCAAAAATTATGAGATAAATTTTGTTGGAATCTACAGGGTGTGTAGTATTTTAGAAAAATAGGAGTTTGATATGTGATGTGTAGTTTCTGGGATATTTAAATAGGTCTTTGAAATGTGTTTTAAATCACATGCAAACTTGTTTAAATTATATCTTGAGTTTCAGTGTTCCAAAAATTATGAAATTTGGTGGGTATACTAATTTATACTTGCTCTAGCTCTGGTAAAAATTTGGGCAGTAGTGCTTAATTACTTTTTAAGTTATAAGGCTATCTTATTATTCTAGGAAATACTTAAATGATTTTTTGTAATTTTTATACATCTGCAATGTTCATATAAATTTTTAGAGAATGTCTTGGTACCCTAGAGTGTCTAAGAAAATTAAGAAATCTGTTGTTTGACACTTTTTACTGTGCTTTGTTATTTATACAAAAATCAGCCTTTTTGGCTTGGGAATTTTGTGTAGGGAGTTCCTGTGAATAAATTTAGTTCAAGTTTTTGCAGTAGCCTCTGTTTGGGTCAGAGAGTCTCCTGTAATTTTTGTAGAATTTTAGGAGCAGTTTACATATATGTTTGAAATTCCACTTAATTACTTAAGTAAATTAAGAAATGAGTTTAAATAAATATTCTAGGTGGGCACACCTTACTTTCTGGTGTTTTTGTGACCTTTGTGAACTTGTAGTAGTATTAGTTTGGTCTTAGAGAATGTTTGCCACATCAATAAATATTTAATCTTTGCAATTTTAGGTTTTCTGGACAGCTGATAGTATTTCTAGGTTTGACTTTGGATAAAGGTGGTTGCTGGAAAACTTGTAAATACCAAAGTTATAGTAAAATTGATAAATTAGCTTGTGTCAAAATTTGGGAACATTTGGCTTAGTAATTTGGGAGTTGTTGCTGTTTTAAGTGACGGTCCAGAAGTGACTGCTCTCTGTTTAGAGAGAGCAGATTCTGGAACTTTGGAATTTCGACTAGGTAAATTTTGGAATTAAGTGCTGTGGTCTGAAAATAAATTGTGGTGCATTTCTTAAGCTTTCCAGATTGTCTTAGATCATATCTTTTGGAGTTAGGAATCCTCAGTTATGTCAGAATCTTTGAGCTGCTGTCCAGAATAACTTACTGTGGTAACCTAAATAATGTCACTCTTATGTTTATTAGGTGTTAGGGCCTTAACCGAAGAAGAACAGCTGTATCTTAGGTTGAGTAGCTTAGGTAAGTACTTCTCCACCGGAGAAGAGATTTGCACGTACTAATAAAGTAACTTGATTAGATTATTGTTTTTATTTCTGAAATGCATTTCATCCCGAGCATGTTGCACCTTTATGCATCCATGATATTTATTGTGCATTCATGCAATAGGTGTACCGGAGGGGGTAACTCTCCTCCAGTTCGAGCCGGTGATTCCGGAGGAAATCCAGGACCAGCCGGAGCAGCTAGAGGAACCAGCCGGCGACGAAGCTCCTGCCGAAGATCTACCCGAGTGTCCTGACCACCGGCCTTCGACCTTTCTGAAAGGCAAGCCCCGGTGCATGCTGAACCTACTGATTTATAAATTAATCTTGAGTATTTTTAATTGTTTACTACATTAAGTTGTTGGAGTTATATGAAAACACTTGTTGCATTATACATGTCCTTGTCCAGATATCGTACTTAATCCTATATCAGGTTTAGGCACGTGTCAATGCTTAGCCCTGCTTAGTACGGTAGAAGTCGGGTGATTTCCGGTCATCCGCGAGATGTAGGAAGGAGTCACGAGTGGCTTTATGGCTATCGTGGATGGAACCATGCTTTAAAATGAAATTGAGACCGGGCGGGAGTTCGATAGTACAGCCGCAAGACACTTCACGTCTTGGGTGTGGAGCTATGCCCGTCTGAGTCGTTTAAGGACCGATTCGCTGTACGTCCTTGTGTCATGTTGAACGCAGTCTAACACTTAGTTGGCCGGATAAGTCGTTCCGACCGCGAAGCCGAGTAATGTGGTTCAGGCCGGGAATCGAATGGTAGGTTGCTTCTTGGAGGAGAAAAAGGATGTGCTTGGGGACATTGGCGTGAGACCAAGGGGGGGTTAGAGTCCCTATCACCTGGCAGAGTGTCGCCCTTGGGGTCGCGACAACATTCGGACCCGCGATTCCTGAATCATATGAAACGGTGGCCTGTGCGACCCTGGCAGGGGTCTGCACGGTGAGTGTTAGAAATACCCCTCCAGCTGGATAGGAATTCGATTCGAATCGCCGTCGCTCCCGGTTAGTGAGCACTTGACTTGAGCAGCGGCAACGTAGATCTCATTAAATGAACCGGTGGTTAAGGGAATGATTCAATGTTGCCACAATTCATATCTGCTCTAGATATAATGATGATAATTGTTTGATTATAATCAAGTGCATGTTTAGTACAGGTGCTAAGATAGATGACAGGTAAATGCTAAAAATAACTGCTAGTACAGGCTATAAGAGTTTCAATTACTTATGCCTTTATGCAAAATGTTATGTCAGCTAGCCTCTTGTGTAAGCCTTGCATAATCCTTGGTGTCATCTTATTTCTGGTTTTCGACGGGTAAGTCTAGCTGAGTACATTCTAGTACTCAGGGTTTATTCCCTCCTGTTGCAGATGATATGCTCTATCAAGGCTTCTGCAAAACTTGTCTCCACCCTGCGGGTGAAGAAGACTAGATCACTTGGGCGTGATCATCTTTTATGTACTTTGCGGGTTGTTGATCATCAAGACTGGCAGTAGTTAAACAACTGGTGTGCATTTGCTTCCGCTACTTTTATAAACTTGGTTTGTAATAATTGCGACTCCGTTTGTGTAAACTTATTTCAGAACTACTTGTGAAATGTAACGGATGATGTTGTATGTTGAATGATGCGATCCTGGTTGTAAGCAAGTTGGTTTGAAATCCTTCGTGGTTTCGATTGACTACCGGGATTATATGGGCTCAAGTTCGAAAATTTGAGCGCTTCGGTGCTCGTTTTTGTACTTGTGCTCTTATAATTTGGTCAGTTCTGTTACACGTGGTAGATGATACTTATTTTTGACAGTGACTGCATTCAGAGGTCTATAATCTACACACATCCGCAAGGTCTGATCCTTCTTCTTCACAAAGATAGCAGGGCATCCCCATGGAGATGAACTAGGGCGAATCAACCCCTTCTTCAAAAGTTCATTCAATTGCACCTTAAGTTCAGCTAGCTCATTCGGAGGCATCCTATAAGGTCTCCTAGAGATGGGAGTCGTGCCAGGCAACAACTCAATTTTAAATTCCACATCCCGATCCGGAGGGAGTCCCGGCAAATCATTGGGAAAAACGTCCGGAAACTCATTTACTACGGGAATTTCAGCCAACGCCTTTGCTTGCACAGCATGAACTTCCCCAGACAAATCAACTTTTCTAGGAAGTTGTACCAGAAAACCCTTTTGATCTGTAGGATCTCTGAGCATAACTACCCGAGTGGATGTATCAATGAGTACCCCATTCTGACTCATCCAATTCATGCCCAGAATAACATCTATGCCTAATCCCGGCAAAACCACTAAGGCAAGCGAGTACTTTCGCCCTTCTATCTCAAGCTCAAGATTCCCCACTACTTTATTTGTGGAAATATTCCCACTTGCTGCGCTAATGCAATAACCTTTATCTTCAACAGTATGCAATTTGTGTGCAAACTTTGATGCAAACTTAGGACTGATAAAGGAATGCGAAGCACCTGAATCAAAAAGTACCACTGCAGGATGTTGGTCAACTAGGAACTTACCAGCAGTGACAACCTCACCAGATGGGATTTCCTCAATACTGTTATAATGAGCGTGCCCTTGACGGCCACCTTGGTTGACATTCTTCTTAGGGTAAGGACAATTCATGGACCAATGGCCTGGCTTGTTGTAGTTCCAGCAAGGCATGTTGCTGGGAGGAACACTAGAACTACTCTGTCCAGAATTTCCCTTTGGCAGAGCGACTGTATAAGCCTTGCGGAACCCAGTTTTGGCAGCAGGCTTCTTCTGTGGCGGACAGAACTTGGTATTCTGAGCAGGTGGGCGAGGGGAAGACCTAGGTGCAGCTGAGGTCCGAGACTGCGAAGCACTCGCCTCCAGGGCCCTTTTGCGGCTCTTAGAGGCAGAATAGATAACATTATTGTTCTCCTGGGTCAAAGCATCACTGATAAAATCATTGAAGGTAGTACACTTGCTAGTGCCCATAGTCTTCATCAGCTTTGGGCCGAGGCCTCTTTTAAAGCTAGCAATTTTCTTGGCATCGGTATCCACAAACTCTGTGGCATACCTTGCCAAGTTGTTGAAAGATTGCAGATATTCAGTCAAGCTTTTATTTCCCTGCGATAGCCTCATGAATTATGTGTGCTTGATAGCCATAAGACCTGGAGGAATATAGTTCCCACGGAATGCGGCCTTGAACTGGTCCCAAGCAATCAGGACATTTGCAGGCAGTGTCGAACGATAATGGCTCCACCAAATACCCGCTGGACCATGCAGTTGGTGAGAAGCATATTCAGTTTTTAGCTCATCGGTCAAGCGAAGCAGACGAAACTTTGTTCAATAGTGTTCAACCACTCGTCGGCTTGCAGTGGTTCCTCTGCCTCCTTAAAGAGCGGGGGCTTAGTATCAAGAAAGTCCTTGAAATCACTATACTGATTGGGTTCTGGGCCCTAGCGGCCATGACGAGCCTCCCGGTTGGCAAGCTGGCGCATAGCATCTGCCAGCATGCGCTGCCCTTCGACCACGGTCTGCATCAGCTTAGCCAGGGTAGGTGGTGGCGGAGGGGGTGGCTGTTCCTCATCCTCATTGCCACGACATCTGCAAAATGCATAGCTAATGAGCACTGACGATGTGGGAAATTTGTAGATGAATTATTGTAAATATGTCAAACTGACTTCATGAATTGGACTTCTCAAAATACTCATGGCACAATAATTCATCACAACCGCACAATCCATCCAAGTGCATCAATTGACGCAATCATGCGAGGGAATCCAACAAGATGTACTTTGATAAAGGCTCACTCACAAGGAGCACAACAGTTACTAAACCGTTTACGTTAATATCTACGTGATTTTTGACCTTTCGCCCGGTACTTGGATTCGATCTCAAAATTTTTAGTTGACTGAGAAAGGCTACTTCGAACTGACCACAAAGAGACTTCTCAACGGTAGAGTTCCATGGTGGATCATGACTAGCCACCTCGATACCAGCGCGTGCCAAGCAGCACAACCTTATGTCGCGCGCCATAGGAGGCCCTCGGTTTCGTCGTGGCACCGAAGGGTGCTAATCGTGACACCATCATCGAACGCACGCAATAAGACATCCAATTGTGATCGAAATTAACAGGTTCAACTAAACATCTAGGAAACATAGGGTTCGACCTTACATCCCAAAAGTCAAGTTATTACAAAGCCTCACTCCAACCCCAGGAGGCACAAAAGATGATTCTAACATCGTAGCTACGCGATGACTACTCTAAGCATCGTCCTCAGAGTCGATGTCAAGGATCTCCCCACCATCCTCGTCGCTAACAGGCTCTAACTCTTCATCTTCTTCTTCTTCTGGCTCTTCTTCTGGTGCGGCATCTTGGGGCCCATTGACCTCCACTTCATCATCATCTTCAGCCATGCTGATTCCCGAACCCATGTCCTCATCTGCGTTGTTGTTTCGAGGCAGCAGAGGATTTAGCTGGTTGTTCAGACGGTGCACTTCTTCATGAAGATTGTCATTGTATTCTTCAGCATTCTCCAACTGTTGCTCGAGCTCAAACTGACGAGCTCTCGGAACGTTCTCCTCGTGCCAGGCTTCATCCCTCTGATTCATGACATGGACCAGCATGCATTGATAGTTACGACTTGCTACTGTCAATCTCTGGACTGCAAGTGTTTCCTGGTCACGATCACGAATCACTTGCTCCAGTTGCTGACGCGCTGCATTCCTAGCAGCAGTCACTTCAGCCAACTCAGCCCTCAGCCTTTCCACCTCAGTGGGCTCGTGGCGGGGCTCACGTGGAGCTAGCTGGTGACGAGGGACCCTGCCCCCGGTTGACTTACGGGCGGTCCGCTTGGTACGTGCCATCTGTAATAACAAGATACGACTTAAAGTGAGGATCATTTAGGGGATACGAAATTTAATTTAGTCGGGACTATTGAAATTTTTAAGGAGGGAGTAAATGATATGTATGATATAATTAAACATGATGCATGCACGTTCCGTACGCCCTCTCACCTTAGTAGAAACCTAAAGTTCTAATGCTAGGCGGTGGCATACATACGTTCTCTCATATAAGCGAAACTATCGGTCTACTCGTTACGCTGTTAGTGTACCTGCAGAAAATCTCATTTCAGCCCAACAGTTTCCCAATATAAGCACACAAGAAAGCAGTAATTTAAATACTTTCCATATACACATCCCCTGATGTATATACTTCGGTATCAAAGCTACCCGATATAAAGGTTCCCACAATTAAGTGCTTACATAATTACACGGTTTAAACATGTAAGTATGCAAGTCACAAAAACTACTCTCCCCTAGATCGCCGGTTGGACGATCATGCTCTCACAACTCACACTTACCAGAGCGTCGAGGCAATTGATCCATACATTACCACCCAAGTGGATGGCATCCATACAATATCACGCCGTATGGACGATGAAACAAAAACAAACAAGGCCCCCAAGTTAGTCTTTATAATAAGCCACCTAAGAGACCTTATTTGGGCTAAGGGATGTGATCACTGGCATACCTATGAAAATAATTTTTTAGAGTTTTAACCCTTTTCATAATCAAATACTTTTGTTTTTAAATACTCGTACGATGTGTTTAATGTTGAATTATGCTCCGGTACCAGCTGTAACAGAACCGACCAAATTATAAGAGCACAAGTACAAAAACAAGCATCGAAGCGCTCAAATTTTTGAACTTGAGCCCATATAATCCCGGTAGTCAATCGAAACCACGAAGGATTTCAAACCAACTTGCTTACAACCAAGATCGCATCATTCAACATACAACATCATACGTTACATTTCACAAGTAGTTCCAAAATAAGTTCACACACACGGAGTCGCAATTATTACAAACCAAGTTTATAAAAAGTAGCGGAAGCAAAACACACACCAGTTGTTTAACTACTGCCAGTCTTGTTGATCAACAACCCACAAAAGCATCAGGAAAGTACATAAAAGATGATCACGCCCTAGTGATCTAGTCTTCGTCACCTGCAGGGTGGAGACAAATTTTACAGAAGCCTTGATAGAGCATATCATCTGTAACAGGAGGGAATAAACCCTGAGTACTAGAATGTACTCAGCTAGACTTACCTGTCAAAAACCAAAAATAAGAAGACACCAAGGATTATGCAAGGCTTACACAAGAGGCTAGCTGACATCACATTTTGCATAAAGGCATAAGTAATTGAAACTCTTATAACCTGTACTAGCAGTTCTTTTTAGCATTTACCTGTCATCTATCTTAGCACCTGTACTAAGCATGCCCTTGATTATAATCAAACAATTATCAACATTATATCTAGAGCAGGTATAAATTGTGGCAACATTGTATCATTCACTTAACCATCTGTTCATTTAATGAGATCTACGTTGCCGCTGCTCAAGTCAAGTGCTCACTAACCGGGAGCGACGGCGATTCGAATCGAATTCCTATCCAGCTGGAGGGGTATTTCTAACACTCACCGCGTAGGCCCCTGCCAGGGTCGCACAAGCCATCTTTTCATATGATTCAGGAATCGCGGGTTCGAATTATGTCGCGACCCCAAGGGCGACACTCTACCAGGTGATAGGGACTCTAACCCCCCCTTGGTCTCATGCCAATGTCCCTAAGCACATCCTTTCTCTCCTCCAAGAAGCAACCTACCATTCGATTCCCGGCCTGAATCACATTACTCGGCTTCGTGGTCGGAACGACTTATCCAGCCAACTAAGTGTTAGACTGCGTTCAACATGACTCAAGGACGTACAGTGAATCGGTCCTTAAATGACTCAGACGGGCATAGCTCCACACCCAAGACACGAAGTGTCTTGCGGTTGTACTATCGAACTCCCGCCCGGTCTCAATTTTATTTGAAAGCATGGTTCCATCCACAATAGCCATAAAGCCACTCGTGACTCCTTCCTACATCTCGCGGATGACCGGAAATCACCCGACTTCTACCGTACTAAGCAGGGCTAAGCATTGATACGTGCATAAACCTAAATTAGGATTTAAGTACGATATCTAGGCAAGGATAGGTATAATGCAACAATTGTTTTCATACAACTCCTACAACTTAATGCATTAAACAATTAAAAGTACTCAAGATAGATTTATAAAATGATGGGTTCAGCATGCACCGGGGCTTGCCTTTTAGAAATGTCGAGGGCCGGTGGTCAGGACACTCGGGTAGATCTTCTGCGGGCACTCCTTCGCCAGCTAGATCCTCGGGCTCCCTCGGCTGCTCCTGGTCCTGGACTTCCTCTGGAATCAGTTGCTCGAATTCGAGGAGCGTTACCCCCTCCGGAACACCTATTGCATGAGTGCATAATAAATCTCATGTATGCATAGTGAAAGATGCAATATGCTCGGAATGAAATGCATTACAACATTATTAAAGCTCTATTCAAATCACTTCAAATATTAGGTGCAAAATTTCTTCTTCGGTTAAGGCCCTAACACCTAACAATTACAAGAGTAGCATTACTTAGGTTACCACATCCAACACCAAAATACCACAGTAAGACATTCTGGACAGCAGCTCAAAGATTCTAACATAACTGAAGATTCCTAACTCCAAAAGATATGATCTAAGACAATCTGGAAAGCTTAAGAAATGCACTACATGTAACAGAACCGACGAAATTATAAGAGCACAAGTACAAAAACAAGCACCGAAGTGCTCAAATTTTCGAACTTGAGCCCATATAATCCCGGTAGTCAATCGAAACCACGCAGGATTTCAAACCAACTTGCTTAAAACCAGGATCGCATCATTCAACATTCAACATCATACGTTACATTTCACAAGTAGTTCTGAAATAAGTTTACACACACGGAGTCGCAATTATTACAAACCAAGTTTATAAAAGTAGCGGAAGCAACACACACCAGTTGTTTCACTACTGCCAGTCTTATTGATCAACAACCCACAAAAGCATCAGGAAAGTACATAAAGATGATCACGCCCCAGTGATCTAGTCTTCGTCACCCACAGGGTGGAGACAATTTTTGCAGAAGCCTGGGTAGAGCATATCATCTGCAACAGAAGGGAATAAACCCTGAGTACTGGAATGTACTCAGCTAGACTTACCCGTCGAAAACCAGAAATAAGATGACACCAAGGATTATGCAAGGCTTACACAAGAGGCTAGCTGACATAACATTTTGCATAAAGGCATAAGTAATTGAAACTCTTATAGCCTGTACTAGCAGTTATTTTTAGCATTTACCTGTCATCTATCTTAGCACCTGTACTAAACATGCACTTGATTATAATCAAACAATTATCATCATTATATCCAGAGCAGGTATGAATTGTGGCAACATTGTATCATTCCCTTAACCACCGGTTCATTTAATGAGATCTACATTGCCGCTGCTCAAGTCAAGTGCTCACTAACCGGGAGCGACGGCGATTCGAATCGAATTCCTATCCAGCTGGAGGGGTATTTCTAACACTCACCGCGCAGGCCCCTGCCAGGGTCGCACAAGCCACATTTTCATATGATTCAGGAATCGCGGGTCCGAATGATGTCGCGACCCCAAGGGCGACACTCTGCCAGGTGATAGGGACTCTAACCCCCCCTTGGTCTCACGCCAATGTCCCCAAGCACATCCTTTCACTCCTCCAAGAAGCAACCTACCATTCGATTCCCGGCCTGAACCACATTACTCGGCTTCGCGGTCGGAACGACTTATCCGGCCAACTAAGTGTTAGACTGCGTTCAACATGACTCAAGGACGTACAGCAAATCAGTCCTTAAACGACTCAGACGGGCATAGCTCCACACCCAAGACGTGAAGTGTCTTGCGGCTGTACTATCGAACTCCCGCCTGGTCTCAATTTCATTTTTAAGCATGGTTCCATCCACGATAGCCATAAAGCCACTCGTGACTCCTTCCTACATCTCGCGCATGACCGGAAATCACCCGACTTCTACCGTACTAAGCAGGGCTAAGCATTGACACGTGCCTAAACCGAATATAGGATTAAGTACGATATCTGGACAAGGACAGGTATAATGCAACAAGTGTTTTCATATAACTCCTACAACTTAATGCAGTAAACAATTAAAAGTACTCAAGATTAATTTATAAATCAGTAGGTTCAGCATGCACCGGGGCTTGCCTTTCAGAAAGGTCGAGGGCCGGTGGTCTGGGCACTCAGGAAGGTCGTCTGCGGGCACTCCTTCGCCTGCTGGATCCTCGGGCTCCTGCTGCTCCTGGTCCTCCTCCGGAATTACAGGCTCGAATTCGAGGAGAGTTACCCCTCCGGTACACCTATTGCATGAATGCACAATAAATATCATGGATGCATAAAGGTGCAACATGCTCGGAATGAAATGCATTTCAGAAATAAAATATAATAATCTAATCAAGTTACTTTATCAGTACGTGCAAAACTCTTCTCCGGTGGAGAAGTACTTACCTAATCTACCCAACCTAAGATATAGTTGTTCATCTTCGGTTAAGGCCCTAACACCTAACAAACACAAGAGTGACATTATTTAGGTTACCACAACCAACCCAAAATATCACAGTAAGACATTCCGGACAGCAGCTACTTGTTTCTAACATAACTGGAGATTCCCAACTCCAAAAGATATGGTATAAGACAAATCTGGAAAGCTTATGAAATGCACCACAAAATATTTTCAGACCACAACACTTAATTCCAAAGTTTACCTAGTTGAAATCCCAAAGTTCCAGAATCTGTTCTCTCTAAACAGAGAGCAGTCAATTCTGGACTGTCACTTTAAACAGCAATAACTCCCAAACTACTAAGCCAAATGCTCCCAAATTTTGACACAAGCTAATTTACAAATTTTACTACAACTTTGGTATTTACAAGTTTTCCAGCAACCACATTTATCCAAGGTCAAACCTAGAAATACTATCAGCTGTCCAGAAAACCTAAAATTGTAAAGGTTAAATATTTATTGATGTGGCAAACATTCTCTAAGACCAAACTAATACTACTACAAGTTCAAAAAGGTCACAAAAACACCAGAAAGTAAGGTGTGCCCACCTAGAATATTTATTTAAACTCATTTCTTAATTTACTTAAGTAATTAAGTGGAATTTCAAACATATATGTAAACTGCTCCTCAAATTCTACAAAAATTACAGGAGACTCTCGGACCCAAAAAGAGGCTACTGTAAAATTTTGAACTAAATTTAATCACAGGAACTTCCTACACAAAATTCCCAAGCCAAAAAGGCAGATTTTTGTATAAATAACAAGGCATAGTAAAAAGTCTCAAACAACAGATTTCCTAATTTTCTTGGGCACACTAGGGTACCAAGACATTCTCCAAAAAGTTATATGAACATTGCACATGTAGAAAAATTACAAAAATTCATTTAAGTATTTCTTAAAATAAAAAGATAGCATTATAACTTGAAAAGTACTTAAGCACTACTGTCCAAATTTTTACTAGAGCTAGAGCAAGTATAAATTAGCCTATCCACCAAATTTCATAATTTTTGGAACACTAAAACTCAAGATATAATTTAAACAAGTTTGCATATGATTTAAAACACATTTCAAAGACCTATTTAAATATCCCAGAAACTACACATCACATAGCAAACTCATATTTTTCTAAAATACTACACACCCTGTAGATTCCAACAAAATTTATCTCATAATTTTTGGGCAAGCAAAACCCTAGATCTACATTTTCTAAACATTATCTAAAACTGTGACAGAATAAAAGAAATAAAAAAAATTCAGATTTGTTACTAGGCCGGCCCGGGAAAAGACGCGGCCCAAGACGCGCGCGCGCGGCCCGCGATGCACGCGCGGCCTGCTCGGCCATCCCGCCCGCGTGCGGCACCTGACAGGCGGGGTCCCACGGTCAGCACAGAGGGACAGGGGGGCGGCGAACCGCGAGCTCCGGCGAGCTCAAGCTCGTCGGAGGGGAGCTCGCTTGGGAAAACAAACACACCCACGCGTTCCCCGCCATACGGTGCTTCGATTCGTGCAAGTAGGAAGGCTTGGGTTGGAGTGGGAGGGGCTCGCCACCGGGAACGGCGGCCGGTGAGGGTCGGTGACGGTGCGCCGCCGCCGGTGAGGCCGCACGGTCACAACTAAACTCGGTACGAGCTTTACTGCAGCTAGGCGGAGCGATTGAGGTAGGACAGGAAGACGGAGAGAGGCCCGAACTACCCCGGCCACGGTGAACCTGTATGGCGGAGCTCCGGTGACCTCTCGGGAACGGGCGGAGACGGCAATGCGGCTCACCTTGGGCTCAATCAAAGCCACCGGTTGGTCGTAGAGGTGTAGGGCGGTAAGGCGGAGGGACGAGCGTGATCTGGTGAGCAGTGGTGCGGTGGGGAGTACGCGCGAGCTCGCCGGAGTGGGGGCGACAATGGCGGCTCGGTTTCTCCGCTTTGAGGCCGAACGAGGGAGGGAGAGGGAATGGAGGCAGCCTCGACGCGTCGTGGCGGTCTTGAAGGCGCCGTGGACTGACCGGTGGGGCCAGGACTGGCGTACGGTCGCCACCACATGCCCACGCGTCAGCGAGGCCCTGTGGCCGGTCGGCCACTCCCCCTTCTCTGACGAACTGAAACGAGTCGAACGGTGTCGTTGGTGATCGACTAACAGGCCAAGTTTAACGATGATTATCTCCCAAACCGGTTCGAGTTAGTCGAAGATGATTACACCAATTTTGTAGAGCTACATGAGGGATACAAGTTTGTCAATTGGAGTTTGGACTGGTTTGGCCTGGATTTGAAACCACAGAGCTCCAAAGTGGTGTACTCGGAAACTAAAACGTGTTTTCAGTTAGTGAACCCGACTGAAACCCTATTTTCAAGACACCACATCTCCTAAACCATTTAGAACTAGGTGATGGTGATAGTGACAATGTTGTAGAGCTATGTGTGGACAACAACTTTGTCAATTGGCTCAAAGACTGGTTCGGCCTAGTTTGTGAGTTACAAGTTGCCAAAGTGAGGTACAGTGAAACGGTTTTCAGCTTCACACTTAGCCAAAATTTGCTATGTCCCAAAACAGCCCCTAATACTGACTTGTGGGCCATTTTTGAGCATGTTCTGGTCATTTTCATGAGATGGCCATATTAGAACTTTTGTTCCTCATGAACTTCTCTACAACTTTGCTTAAGGGTGCTCCTCCATGCAAGATCTCTAAACTGGACTTTTTAATTGGTCAAACCAGATCACTCTAGGGGTCCAACTTAGTCAACAACATTTGGAAGGGCAATTTGGTAATTTTGGTCAACATGAACATTGCTCCACTACTTACCCTAAATGTAATTAAGGTGTTATAAGACCTAATTAGCCACTCTACCCATTGGTTGCACAAAATTCCTAGTGTCACATACTTTGGAACAAGTAATTCAATACTTTCACCCAAATGTTGCAAGCTCATGTTGCACATGTTGCATGAGTGTGTTGCATAACACTTGCTAATTATGTTACACTAAAGTGGTTGACATGTCTCACAAAGGAAATTGCACATAAGGTACTTATGTTTTGCACACTACTCACTTCTTACTTCACATGAAATATAAACATATGTGGCAATGTTTCCAAAGCATGTTTTACATATTATAAGCTTATGCATGAAATGAATGATGCTTGCTTATGCTTATGCAAATGCAATGCAATTAAGGAGCTAAACACCTGAGGTGTTACAGCCCTCCCCCTTATAAAAATCTCGTCCCGAGATTTGGAAAGCGTTCCATTTTTCATAGAATTCCTTATAACCATCCCGGAAATAGTCTTCCCGTTCCCATGTAGCGTCACTTTCACTACCCTGATTACTCCACATTACTTTATAACACTTAACCACTTTGCTTCTAGTCACTCGTTCCTAAGTATCGATCACTCGGACTAGCTTTTCTTCGTAAGTTAGATCGGATTCCAGCCTGATATCTCCTAAAGGGACTCTTTCCTCAGGAACTCGAAGACACTTTTTGAGCTGTGATACATGGAAGACGTTGAATATGGCACTCATTTCTGGAGGTAACTGGATTTTATACACAACAGCTCCACTCTTGCCTATGATTTGGAAAGGACCCACGTATCTTGGCGCAAGATTCCGCTTAACACCAAAACGTTGGACACTCTTCATTGGAGAAACTTTCAGATAAACGAAGTCTCCAACTTCAAACTCGAGCGGTTTTCTACGACGGTCAGCATAACTTTTCTGTCTAGCTTGGGCTGCAGCCATATGTTTTTGGATGGTACGGACTTGTTCCTCAGCTTCATGAACAAAATCAATACCATAATACCTCCTTTCACCAGCTTCTACCCAGTTTAGTGCAGTTCTACACTTACGACCGTACAAAGCTTCGAATGGAGCCATCTTAATACTCTCTTGATAACTATTATTGTACGAAAACTCGGCTAGAGGTAACCATTTTTCCCAAGAACCCTTGGATGATATTACACATGCCCGCAATAGATCTTCCAAGATTTGGTTAACCCGTTCCGTCTATCCTGACGTCTGGGGGTGATAAGCAGAGCTTCTCACTAACTTGGTTCCCAGAAGGTGATGCAAGTGCTCCCAAAAGCGAGCAGTGAACTGGGGACCACGGTCAGATATGATAGTACGAGGTATCCCATGGAGCCAAACTATCTGATTGAAGTACAACTCAGCATAGTCAGTGGGACGATAGTCCACTCTAACTGGGATGAAGTGAGCTGATTTGGTCAAACGATCCACAATCACCCAGATGGAGTTATGATTTTTGACAATAGGAGGAAGTCCGACAATGAAATCCATACTTATTTCTTCCCATTTCCAACCTGGGATAGAAAGTGGTTGAAGCAACCCAGCTTTCATATGCACAGCTTTAACTCTACAACAGGTGTCACACCTGGCCACATATGCAGCTATCTCTTTCCGCATCTTGGTCCACTAATAGTATGGCTTCAAATCATAATACATCTTATTGCTACCAGGATGGATAGACAACTTAGAGGAGTGTGCTTCAGACATAATATCATTTCTAAGCTCTCGGTCCTTAGGCACAACTAACCTATCCTTGAACCATAGTACACCCTCTTCATCTACCCTGAACTGTGTAGTTTCTTGCTCTTTCATCTTACGCTTGATGTGGAATATACCAGTGTCCGTCTTTTGGAGCTCAATAATTCTGCTTTTGAGAGTACAACTGACAGTGATGTTGTACAAGACCGCTGGATGTAGAAGGCGAGATCGATGAAAATCAGTTTCAACTAGGGAATGGCAATGGGACTTACGGCTTAAAGCATCCGCAACCACATTTGCCTTGCCCGGATGATAGTGCACTTGAAGGTTATAATCCTTAATCAACTCGAGCCATCTTCTTTGACGCATATTTAACTCGGGTTGGGTGAAGATGTATTTGAGGCTTTTGTGGTCTGTGTAGATATTGCAAACATTGCCCAACAGGTAGTGCCGCCAGGCTTTCAAAGCATGAACAACTGCGGCGAGTTCTAAGTCATGTGTTGGATAATTCACCTCATGTTTCCGAAGTTGTCGAGAGGTATATGCAATTACTCGGCCTTCCTGCATCAGAACACCTCCCAAACCTATGCCTGAGGCATCACAATAAACATCAAATGGTTTCTCGATATCCGGTTGTGCCAAAACCGGAGCTGAGGTTAGGAGGGTTCGCAGTTGGTGAAAAGCCGCATCACACTCAGGAGTCCAGACAAACCTGGTGTCTTTTTGTAGTAACCGAGTCATTGGCTTGGCTATTTTGGAGAAATCCGGGATGAAGCGACGATAATAGCCAGCCAAACCAAGAAAACTCCGAACCTCGTGAACCGAGATAGGAGCCTTCTAGTTCAGTACTTCTTGTACCTTGGCGGGGTCCACCATAATTCCTCCATCGGACAACACATGCCCAAGGAAAGGTACTTCTCGAAGCCAGAATTCGCACTTACTAAACTTTGCATATAATTGATGTTCGCGCAGTCTGGTGAGGACTATACGCAGATGTTCAGCGTGATCTTCCTCATTTACAGAATATATCAGGATGTCATCAATGAATACCACCACAAACTTGTCCAATTCGGGCATAAACACCGAATTCATCAAGTACATAAAGTGCGCGGGGGCATTGGTCAAGCCGAAAGACATAACAAGATACTCATATAGACCGTATCTGGTAGAAAAGGCTGTCTTTGGAACATCTTCCGGACGGATTTTAATTTGATGGTAGCCAGATCTTAGATCGATCTTGGAGAAAACTTTAGCTTTAGACAACTGATCGAACAAGATGTCGATACGTGGTAGAGGGTATTTATTTTTGACAGTGACTGCATTGAGAGGTCTATAATCTACGCACATTCGCAATGATTGATCCTTCTTCTTTACAAAGATAGCAGGACATCCCCACGGCGACGAACTAGGACGAATCAACCCCTTCTTCAATAGTTCGTTCAATTGCACCTTAAGTTCAGCTAACTCATTCGGAGGCATCCTATAAGGTCTCCTAGAGATGGGAGCCGTGCCAGGCAACAACTCGATTTTAAATTCCACATCCCGATCCGGAGGGAGCCCCGGCAAATCATCGGGAAAAACGTCCGGAAACTCATTTACTACTGGAATTTCGGCCAACGCCTTTGCTTGCATAGCATGAACTTCCCCAGACAAGTCAACTTTTCCGGGAAGTTGTACCAGAAAACCCTTTTGATCTGTAGGATCTCTGAGCATAACTACCCGAGTGGATGTATCAATGAGTACCCCATTCTGACTCATCCAATTCATGCCCAGAATAACATCTATGCCTAAGCCCGGCAAAACCACTAAGGCAAGCGAGTATTTTCGCCCTTCTATCTCAAGCTCAAGATTCCCCACTACTTTATTTGTGGAAATATTCCCACTTGCTGCGCTAATACAATAACCCCCACCTTCAACAGTATACAATTTGTGTGCAAACTCTGATGCAAACTTAGGACTGATAAAGGAATGCGAAGCACCTGAATCAAAAAGTACCACTGCAGGGTGTTGGTCAACTAGGAACTTACCAGCAGTGACAATCTCACCAGATGGGATTTCCTCAATACTGTTATAATGAGCGTGCCCTTGACGGCCACCTTGGTTGACATTCTTCT
Organism: Saccharum hybrid cultivar R570; assembly: GCA_038087645.1. Taxonomy (NCBI): domain Eukaryota; kingdom Viridiplantae; phylum Streptophyta; class Magnoliopsida; order Poales; family Poaceae; genus Saccharum; species Saccharum hybrid cultivar. Next base: position 3,949,177 of record JAQSUU010000270.1, read on the forward strand.
TAGGGTATGGACAGTTCCTGGACCAATGGCCTGGCTTGTTGCAGTTCCAGTAGGGCATGTTGCTAGGAGGGACACTGGAGCTGCCTTGGCTCGAACTACTTTTTGGCAGAGCCACTGTATATGCCTTGCGAAACCCAGTCTGAACTGACGCCTTCTTTTGCGGAGGACGGAACTTAGCACTTGTGGCAGGAGGGCGAGGAGGAGCCCTCGGGGCAGCTGGAGCTCGAGACTGGGAAGCACCTGCCTCAAGTGCCCTCTTGCGGCTCTTTGAAGCAGCATAAATAGAGTTATTGTTCTCTTGAGTCAGAGCATCACTGATAAATTCATTGAAGGTCGTGCACTTGCTAGTGCCCATAGTCTTCATCAGCTTTGGGCCAAGGCCTCTTTTAAAGCTAGAAATTTTCTTAGAATCGGTGTCCACAAACTCTGTGGCATACCTTGCCAGGTTGTTGAAAGATTGCAGATATTCAGTCAAGCTTTTATTGCCCTGCGATAGCCTCATAAATTCTGTGTGTTTGATAGCCATAAGACCTGGAGGAATATAGTTCCCACGAAATGCGGCCTTGAACTGATCCCAAGCAATAGGGACATTTGCAGGCAGTGTGGAACGATAGTGGCTCCACCAAATACCCGCTGGACCATGTAGTTGGTGAGAAGCATATTCAGTTTTCAGCTCATCGGTCAAGCGAAGCAGACGAAACTTTTGTTCAATAGTATTCAACCACTCATCAGCTTGCAGTGGTTCCACCGCCTCCTTAAAGAGCGGGGGCTTAGTATCAAGAAAGTCCTTGAAATCACTGTATTGATTTGGTTCTGGGCCCTGGCGGCCAGGACGAGCCTCCCGGTTGGCAAGCTGGCGCATAGCATCTGCCAGCATGCGCTGCCCTTCGACCACGGTCTGCATTAACTCAGCCGGGGTAGGTGGTGGCGGAGAGGGTGGCTGTTCCTCATCCTCATTGCCACGACCCCGACGGAGATTGTACGACATCTGTAAAATGCATAGCCAATGAGCACTGACGATGTGAGAAGTTTGTAGATGAATTATTGTAATTATGTCAAACTGACTTCATGAAATAGACTTCTCAAAATACTCATGGCACAATAATTCATCACAACCGCACAATCCATTCAAGCGGATCAATTGGCGTAATCATTCGAGAGAATCCAACAAGATGTACTTTGATAAAGGCTCACTCACAAGGAGCACAGCAGTTACTAAACCGTTTACGTTAAAACCTACGTGATTTTTGATCTTTTGCCCGGTACTTGGATTCAATTTCAAAGTTTTTAGTTGACTGAGAAAGGCTACTTCAAACTGATCACAAAGAGACTTCTCAACGGTAGAGTTCCTTGGTGGATCATGACTAGCCACCTCGATACCAGCGCGTGCCAAGCAGCACAGCCTTATGTCGCGCGCCATAGGAGGCCCTTGGTTTCGTCGTGGCACCGAAGGGTACTAATCGTGACACCATCATCGAACGCAACACAATAAGACATCCAATTGCGATCGAAATTAACAGGTTCCAACTAAACATCCAGGAAACATAGGGTTCGACCTTACATCCGAAAAGTCAAGTTATTACAAAGCCTCACTCCAACCCCAGGAGGCACAAAAGACGATCCTAACATCATAGCTACGTGATAACTACTCTAAGCATCGTCCTCAGAGTCGGTGTCAAGGATCTCCCCGCCGTCATCATCACTAACAGGCTCCAACTCCTCATCTTCTTCTTCTTCTTCTGGTTCTTCTTCTGGTTCGGCATCTTGAGGTCCATTGACCTCCACTTCATCATCATTTTCAGCCATGAAGATCCCCGAACCCATGTCCTCATTTGCGTTGATATTTCTAGGCAGCAGAGGATTTAGCTGGTTGTTCAGGCGGTGCACTTCTTCATGAAGATTGTCATTGTATTCTTCAGCATTCTCCAACTGTTGCTCGAGCTCAAACTGACGAGCTCTCAGAACGTTCTCCTCGTGCCAGACTTCATCCCTCTGGTTCATGACACGGACCAGCATGCATTGACAGTTGCGGTTTCCTACTGTCAATCTCTGGACTACAAGGGTTTCCTGGTCACGATCACGAATCACTTGCTCCAGTTGCTGATGCGCTGCATTCCTGGCAGCAGTCACTTCAGCCAACTCTGCCCTCAGCCTTTCCACCTCAGTAGGCTCAGGGCGGGGCTCACGTGGAGCGAGCTGGTGACGCGGTGCCCTGCCCCCAGTGGACTTACGAGCGGTCCTCTTGGTACGTGCCATCTGTAGCAACAAGATACGACTTAAAGTGAGGATCATTTAGGGGATACGAAATTTAATTTAGTCGGGAGTACTGAAATTTTTAAGGAGGGAGTAAATGATATGTATGATATAATTAAACATGATGCATGCACGTTCCGTACGCCCTCTCACCTTAGTAGAAACCTAAAGTTCTAACGCTAGGCGGTGGCATACATACGTTCTCTCATATAAGCGAAACTATCGGTCTACTTGTTACGCTGTTAGTGTACCTGTAGAAAACCTCATTTCAGCCCAACAGTTTCCCAATATATGCACACAAGAAAGCAGTAATTTAAATACTTTCCATATACACATCCCCTGATGTATATACTTCAGTATCAAAGCTACCCGATATAAAGGTTCCCACATTTAAGTGCTTACGTAATTACATGGTTTAAACATGTAAGTATGCAAGTCACCAAAACTACTCTCCCCTAGATCGCCGGTTGGACAATCATGCTCTCACAACTCACACTTACCAGAGCGTCGAGGCAATTGATCCATACATTACCACCCAAGTGGATGGCATCCATACAATATCACGCCGTATGGACGACGAAACAAAAACAAACAAGGCCCCCAAGTTAGTCTTTATAATAAGCCACCTAAGAGTCCTTATTTGGGCTAAGGGATGTGATCATTGGCATACCTAAAAAAAATAATTTTTTAGTGTTTTAACCCTTTTTCATAATCAAATACTTTTGTTTTTAAATACTCGTACGATGTGTTTAATGTTGAATTATGCTCCGGTACCAGCTGTAACAGAACCGACCAAATTATAAGAGCACAAGTACAAAAACAAGCACCGAAGTGCTCAAATTTTCGAACTTGAGCCCATATAATCCCGGTAGTCAATCGAAACCACGCAGGATTTCAAACCAACTTGCTTACAACTAGGATCGCATCATTCAACATTCAACATCATACGTTATATTTCACAAGTAGTTCTGAAATAAGTTTACACACACGGAGTCGCAATTATTACAAACCAAGTTTATAAAAGTAGCGGAAGCAACACACACCAGTTGTTTCACTACTGCCAGTCTTATTGATCAATAACCCACAAAAGCATCAGGAAAGTACATAAAGATGATCACGCCCCAGTGATCTAGTCTTCATCACCCGCAGGGTGGAGACAATTTTTGCAGAAGCCTTGGTAGAGCATATCATCTGCAACAGGAGGGAACAAACCCTGAGTACTGGAATGTACTCAGCTAGACTTACCCGTCGAAAACCAGAAATAAGATGACACCAAGGATTATGCAAGGCTTACACAAGAGGCTAGCTGACATAACATTTTGCATAAAGGCATAAGTAATTGAAACTCTTATAGCCTGTACTAGCAGCTATTTTTAGCATTTACCTGTCATCTATCTTAGCACCTGTACTAAACATGCACTTGATTATAATCAAACAATTATCATCATTATATCCAGAGCAGGTATGAATTGTGGCAACATTGTATCATTCCCTTAACCACCGGTTCATTTAATGAGATCTACGTTGCCGCTGCTCAAGTCAAGTGCTCACTAACCGGGAGCGACGGTGATTCGAATCGAATTCCTATCCAGCTGGAGGGGTATTTCTAACACACACCGCGCAGGCCCCTGCCAGGGTCGCACAAGCCACCTTTTCATATGATTCAGGAATCGCGGGTCCGAATGATGTCGCGACCCCAAGGGCGACACTCTGCCAGGTGATAGGGACTCTAACCCCCCCTTGGTCTCACGCCAATGTCCCCAAGCACATCCTTTCTCTCCTCCAAGAAGCAACCTACCATTCGATTCCCGGCCTAAACCACATTACTCGGCTTCACGGTCGGAGCGACTTATCCGGCCAACTAAGTGTTAGACTGCGTTCAACATGACTCAAGGACGTACAGCGAATCGGTCCTTAAACGACTCAGACGGGCATAGCTCCACACCTAAGACGTGAAGTGTCTTGCGGCTGTACTATCGAACTCCCGCCCGGTCTCAATTTCATTTTTAAGCATGGTTCCATCCACGATAGCCATAAAGCCACTCGTGACTCCTTCCTACATCTCGTGGATGACCGGAAATCACCCGACTTCTACCGTACTAAGCAGGGCTAAGCATTGACACGTGCCTAAACCAAATATAGGATTAAGTACGATATCTGGACAAGGACAGGTATAATGCAACAAGTGTTTTCATATAACTCCTTCAACTTAATGCAGTAAACAATTAAAAGTACTCAAGATTAATTTATAAATCAGTAGGTTCAGCATGCACCGGGGCTTGTCTTTCAGAAAGGTCGAGGGCCGGTGGTCTGGGCACTTAGGAAGGTCGTCTGCGGGCACTCCTTCGCCTGCTGGATCCTCGGGCTCCTGCTGCTCCTGGTCCTCCTCCGGAATTACAGGCTCGAATTCAAGGAGAGTTACCCCCTCCGGTACACCTATTGCATGAATGCACAATAAATATCATGGATGCATAAAGGTGCAACATGCTCGGAATGAAATGCATTTCAGAAATAAAATATAATAATCTAATCAAGTTACTTTATCAGTACGTGCAAATCTCTTCTCCGGTGGAGAAGTACTTACCTAATCTACCCAACCTAAGATATAGTTGTTCATCTTCGGTTAAGGCCCTAACACCTAACAAACACAAGAGTGACATCATTTAGGTTACCACAACCAACCCAAAATATCACAGTAAGACATTCCGGACAGCGGCTACTTGTTTCTAACATAACTGGAGATTCCCAACTCCAAAAGATATGGTATAAGACAAATCTCGAAAGCTTATGAAATGCACCACAAAATATTTTCAGACCACAACACTTAATTCCAAAGTTTACCGAGTCGAAATCCCAAAGTTCCAGAATCTGTTCTCTCTAAACAGAGAGCAGTCAATTCTGGACTGTCACTTTAAACAGCAATAACTCCCAAACTACTAAGCCAAATACTCCCAAATTTTGACACAAGCTAATTTACAAATTTTACTACAACTTTGGTATTTACAAGTTTTCCAGCAACCACCTTTATCCAAGGTCAAACCTAGAAATACTATCAGCTGTCCAGAAAACCTAAAATTGTAAAGGTTAAATATTTATTGATGTGGCAAACATTCTCTAAGACCAAACTAATACTACTACAGGTTCAAAAAGGTCACAAAAACACCAGAAAGTAAGGTGTGCCCACCTAGAATATTTATTTAAACTCATTTCTTAATTTACTTAAGTAATTAAGTGGAATTTCAAACATATATGTAAACTGCTCCTAAAATTCTACAAAAATTACAGGAGACTCTCGGACCCAAAAAGAGGCTACTGTAAAAATTTGAACTAAATTTAATCACAGGAACTTCCTACACAAAATTCCCAAGCCAAAAAGGCTGATTTTTGTATAAATAACAAGGCATAGTAAAAAGTGTCAAACAACAGATTTCCTAATTTTCTTGGGCACACTAGGGTACCAAGACATTCTCCAAAACGTTATATGAACATTGCACATGTAGAAAAATTACAAAAATTCATTTAAGTATTTCTTAAAATAACAAGATAGCATTATAACTTGAAAATTACTTAAGCACTACTGTCCAAATTTTTACCAGAGCTAGAGCAAGTATAAATTAGCCTACCCACCAAATTTCATAATTTTTGGAACACTGAAACTCAAGATATAATTTAAACAAGTTTGCATGTGATTTAAAACACATTTCAAAGACCTATTTAAATATCCCAGAAACTACACATCACATAGCAAACTCATATTTTTCTAAAATACTACACACCCTGTAGATTCCAACAAAATTTATCTCATAATTTTTGGGCAAGCAAAACCCTAGATCTACATTTTCTAAATATTATCTAAAACTATGACAGAATAAAAGAAATGAAAAAAATTCAGATTTGTTACTGGGCCGGCCCGGGAAAAGACGCGGCCCAAGACGCGCGCGCGCGGCCCGCGACGCACGCGCGGCCTGCTCGGCCATCCCGCCCGTGCGCGGCACCTGACAGGCGGGGTCCCACGGTCAGCGACAGAGGGACAGGGGGGCGGCGAACCGCGAGCTCCGGCGAGCTCAAGCTCGTCGGAGGGGAGCTCGCTTGGGAAAACAAACACACCCACGTGTTCCCCGCCATACGGTGCTTCGATTCATGCAAGCAGGAAGGCTTGGGTTGGAGTGGAGGGGCTCGCCACCGAGAACGGCGGCCGGTGAGGGTCGGTGACGGTGCGCCGCCGCTGGTGAGGCCGCACGGTCATAACTAAACTCGGTACGAGCTTTACTGCAGCTAGGCGGAGCGATTGAGGTAGGACGGGAAGACGGAGAGAGGCCCGAACTACCCCAGCCACGGTGAACCTACATGGCGGAGCTCCGGTGACCTCTCGGGAACGGGCGGAGACGGCAATGCGGCTCACCTTGGGCTCAATCAAAGCCACCGGTTGGTCGTAGAGGTGTAGGTCGGTAAGGCGGAGGGACGAGCGTGATCTGGTGAGCGGTGGTGCGGTGGGGAGTGCGCGCGAGCTCACCGGAGTGGGGGCGACAATGGCGGCTCGGTTTCTCCGCTTTGAGGCCGAACGAGGGAGGGAGAGGGAATGGAGGCAGCCTCGACGCGTCGTGGCGGTCTTAAAGGCGCCGTGGACTGACCGGTGGGGCCAGGACCGGCGTACGGTCGCCACCGCATGCCCACGCGTCGGCGAGGCCCTGTGGCCGGTCGGCCACTCCCCCTTCTCTGACCAACTGAAACGAGTCGAACGGTGTCGTTGGTGATCGACTGACAGGCCAAGTTTAACGATGATTATCTCCCAAACCGGTTCGAGTTAGTCGAAGATGATTACACCAATTTTGTAGAGCTACATGAGGGCTACAAGTTTGTCAATTGGAGTTTGGACTAGTTCGGCCTAGATTTGAAACCACAGAGCTCCAAAGTGGTGTACTCGGAAACTGAAACGTGTTTTCAGTCAGTGAACCCGACTGAAACCCTATTTTCAAGACACCACATCTCCTAAACCATTTAGAACTAGGTGATGGTGATATTGACAATGTTGTAGAGCTATGTGTGGACAACAACTTTGTCAATTGGCTCAAAGACTAGTTCGGCCTAGTTTGTGAGTTACAAGTTGCCAAAGTGAGGTACAGTGAAACGGTTTTCAGCTTCACACTTAGCCAAAATTTGCTAAGTCCCAAAACAGCCCCTAATACTGACTTGTGGGCCATTTTTGAGCATGTTCTGATCATTTCATGAGATGGCCATATTAGAACTTTTGTTCCTCATGAACTTCTCTACAACTTTGCTTAAGGGTGCTCCTCCATGCAAGATCTCTAAACTGGACTTTTTAATTGGTCAAACCAGATCACTCTAGGGGTCCAACTTAGTCAACAACATTTGGAAGGGCAATTTGGTAATTTTGGTCAACATGAACATTGCTCCACTACTTACCCTAAATGTAATTAAGGTGTTATAAGACCTAATTAGCCACTCTACCCATTGGTTGCACAAAATTCCTAGTGTCACATACTTTGGAACAAGTAATTCAATACTTTCACCCAAATGTTGCAAGCTCATGTTGCACATGTTGCATGAGTGTGTTGCATAACACTTGCTAATTATGTTACACTAAAGTGGTTGACATGTCTCACAAAGGAAATTGCACATAAGGTACTTATGTTTTGCACACTACTCACTTCTTACTTCACATGAAATATAAACATATGTGGCAATGTTTCCAAAGCATGTTTTACATATTATAAGCTTATGCATGAAATGAATGATGCTTGCTTATGCTTATGCAAATGCAATGCAATTAAGGAGCTAAACACCTGAGGTGTTACACTACAATTCATTTTCAGATCTCAACCCTAAATTCCTATGTTTTCCATGTCAAATTTCATAAGTTCCAGAATCTGTCCCCTCTAAACAGAGAGTAGCAAATTCTGGACTGTCACTTTAAACAGCAATAACTCCCAAACTACTAAGCCAAATGCTCCCAAATTTTGACACAAGCTAGTTTATCAAGCTTACTACAACTTTGGTATTTACAAGTTTTCTAGCAACCACCTTTATCAAAGGTCAAACCTAGAAATACTACCAGCTATCCAGAAAACCTAGAATTGCAAAGATTAAATATTTATTTATGTGGCAAATGTAACACTTCAAGTGTTTAGTCCTTAATTGCATTGCATTTGCATGGCATAAACATAAGCATGCATCATTCATGTTTGTTATTTTATGTGATGCAACACATGTAATTATTCTAGGGTTTGTTTGATTTATTTCATGAAGTATTTGATAGTTGGTGTAACAAAAAGGTAAGGTAGCCAATCATGACCTACAACACCTTAGTTATACTTAGGGTAACATTTGGAACAAGGTTCATGTTGACCAAAATTACAAAATTGCCCTCCAAGAGAAGTTTGACCACCATTTGACCCTAGAAGGCTCTAGTTGACCAATTAAAAAGTCTAATTTAGAGACCTTGCATGGAAGAGCACCCTTAAGTAAAGTTGTAGAGAATTTCATGATGAACAAAAGTTCTAATATGGCCATCTCATGAAAATGACCAGAGCATGCTCAAAAATGGCCCACAAGTCAGCTTGAGTGGGAATCAACACTTAGAAAAATTCTAAGTCTGGAAATTGGATTTTCAGTTTCACTGTACCTCACTTTAGCAACTTGTAACTCACAAACTAGGCCAAACCAGTCTTAGAGCCAATTGACAAAGTTGTTGTCCACACATAGCTCTACAACATTGTCAATATCACCATCACCTGGTTCTCAATAGTTTAGGAGAAATAGTGTCAAGAAGTTAGGGTTTCAGTCGGCATTGATCTCTGGAACTGCATTTCAGTTTCAAGGGGCACCACTTTGGAGCTCTGTAGTTTCAAATCTAGGCCGAACCAGCCCAAACTCCAATTGACAAACTTGTAGTCCTCATGTAGCTCTACAATTTTGGTGTTATCATCTTCTTCTAACTCGAGCTGGATTAGGAGGTGTAGGAGCTCAAACTTCGGCTGTCAGTCAGTCATCGCTGTCACCGATCCCCGATTCAGTTTCGTCAGCGTCAGGTGGCCGACCGTTTCAGGCCATCGCCGCCGCGTGTCCTCCACGCGCCACGCGCGACCTGGCGCCTTGGCCAGCTGCCGAGCGCCTTGAAGAGTGTCTCTGCGGTCGTCCAGACCTCATCCGCCCATCCTCTCCTCCTCCTTCCCTCTCTCATCTCCAGAGCGGAGAAAACCGAGCCGCCATTGCCGTTCTTCTCCGGTGAGCTCAAGCGCGAGCTACACCGCATCACCGGCCGGCAGACCTCGTCAATCCCTCCGCCTCACCACCCTCCATCTCCTTGACCCACCGAAGCCAGCGATTTGACCCAAGGTGAGCCGCATTACTTTCTTCCCCGCCTCCGAGAGGTCGCTGGAGCCCGCCATGGGACCTCACCGTGGTCGGGGTGCTTCGGGTCTCTCTCCATCCTCCCTTCTTAGCAAAATGGATCCGCCTAGCTTCGGTGAAGCTCGTACCGAGCCTAGACCGCACCGTGCATCCTCACCGGCGACGGTGCGCCGCCACCGGACATCACCGGCCACCGCTCGTGGTGACAAGCCCCTTCCACCCCATCCCCATCCATTCCACGAGCACCAATCGACACACCGGGTGACGGAGAAAACGAGGCGGTGTCCGATTGGCCGAGCGAGCTCTTCTCCGGCGAGCTCGAGCTCGTCGGAGCTCGCGGGTCTCCGCCTCCCCTGTCTCCGGTCGCTGACCGCGGGGGCCCGCCCGTTAGTGTCGCGCGCGGGCGGGAGCGCTGAGCGGGCCACGCGCGCGCGAGTGTGGGCCGAGTTTTCCCGGGCCGGCCCAGTATAAATGAGATCTTTTTCATTTTATTTATATTGCTACAGAAATTTGGTTAAGTTTGGAAAATGTAGATCTAGGGTTTTACTTGCTCAAAAATCATGAGATAAATTTTGTTAGGATCTGCATGAGGTGTAGTATTTTAGAAAAATATGAGTTTGCTATATGATGTTTAGTTTTTGGAATATTTAAATAGGTCTTTGAAATGTGTTTTAAATCACATGCAAACTTGTTTAAATTATATCTCGAGTTTCAGTGTTCCAAAAATTATGAAATTTGGTGGGTAGACTAATTCATAATTGCTCTAGCTCTGGTAAAAATTTGGGCAGTAGTGCTTAAGTACTTTTCAAGTTATAATGCTATCTTGTTATTTTAAGAAATATTTAATGAATTTTTGTAATTTTTCTACATGTGCAATGTTCATTTAAATTTTTGGAGAATGTCTTGGTACCCTAGAGTGTCCAAGAAAATTAAGAAATCTGTTGTTTGACACTTTTGACTATGCTTTGTTAATTATACAAAAATTAGCCTTTTTGGCTTGGGAATTTTGTGTAGGAAGTTCCTGTGATTAAATTTAGTTCAAAGTTTTACAGTAGTCTCTTTTTGGGCCAGAGAGTCCCCTGTAAATTTTGTAGAATTTTTGGAGTAGTTTACATATATGTTTTAAATTCCACTTAATTACTTAAGGAAATTAAGAAATGGGTTTAAATAAATATTCTAGGTGGGCACACCTTACTTTCTGGTGTTTTTGTGACATTGGTGAACTTGTAGTAGTATTAGTTTGGTCTTAGAGAATGTTTGCCACATCAATAAATGTTTAACCTTTGTAATTTTAGGTTTTCTGGACAGCTAGTAGTAATTCTAAATTTGGCTTTGATAAAATTGGTTGCTAGAAAACTTGTAAATACCAAAGTTGGAATAAACTTTATGAACTAGCTTGTGTCAAAATTTGGAAGCATTTGGCTTAGTAGTTTGAGAGTTACTGTTGTTTAAAGTGGCAGTTCAAAATCTGCTACTCTCTGTTTTGAGAGGACAGATTCTGGAACTTGTGAAGTTTGACATGGAAAACTTAGGAGTTTGGAGTTGAGGTCTGAAAATGAATTGTAGTGCATTTCTTAGGCTTTCCAGATTGTCTTAGATCATATCTTTCAGAATTGTAAATCTCCAGTTGTGATAAAAACAAGTAGTTGCTGTTCAGAATGCTTACTGTGGTGTTTTGATGATTTATATGGTGTGATATCCTAAGACATGCTACTTTTGTAATTGTTAGGTGTTAGGGCCTTAACTGAGGATGAGCAGCTTTATCTTAGGTTAAGTAGATTAGGTGAGTATTTCTCTACCGGAGAGGACGTTTGCACCTACTCTTTTGAAGTGATTTGAATAGAGCGTTAAATGGTTGTAATGCATTTCATTCCGAGCATATTGCATCTTTCATTATGCCTCCATGGGATTTATTATGCACTCATGCAATAGGTGTACCGGAGGGGGTGACACTCCTCGAATTCGAGCCTGTAATTCCGGAGGAGAACCAGGAGCAGCAGGAGCCCGAGGAACCAGTCGGCGAAGGAGACGTCGCTGAAGACCTCCCTGAGTGCCCTGACCACCGGCCTTCAACTTTTCTGAAAGGCAAGCCCCGGTGCATGCTGAACCTACTATTTTATAAATTAATCTTGAGTACTTTTAATTGTTACTGCATTAAGTTGTAGGAGTTATATGAAAACACTTGTTGCATTATACCTGTCCTTGTCCAGATATCGTACTTAATCCTATATTAGGTTAGGCACGTGTCAATGCTTAGCCCTGCTTAGTTCGGTAGAAGTCGGGTGATTTCCGGTCATCCGCGAGATGTAGGAAGGAGTCACGAGTGGCTTTATGGCTATCGTGGATGGAACCATGCCTTAAAAGGAAATTGAGACCGGGCGGGAGTTCGATAGTACAGCCGCAAGACACTTCACGTCTTGGGTGTGGAGCTATGCCCGTCTGAGTCATTTAAGGACCGATTCGCTGTACGTCCTTGAGTCATGTTGAACACAGTCTAACACTTAGTTGGCCGGATAAGTCGTTCCGACCACGAAGTCGAGTAGTATGGTTCAGGCCGGGAATCGAATGGTAGGTTGCATCTTGGAGGAGAGAAAGGATGTGCTTGGGGACATTGGCGTGAGACCAAGGGGGGGTTAGAGTCCCTATCACCTGGCAGAGTGTCGCCCTTGGGGACGCGACATTATTCGGACCCGCGATTCCTGAACTGTACAAAAGATGACCTGAGCAGCCCTCGCCAGGCGTGACTCGGTGAGTGTTAGAAATACCCCTCCAGCTGGATAGGAATTCGATTCGAATCGCCGTCGCTCCCGGTTAGTGAGCACTTGACTTGAGCAGCGGCAACGTAGATCTCATTAAATGAACTGGTGGTTAAGGGAATGATACAATGTTGCCACAATTCATACCTGCTCTGGATATAATGATGATAATTGTTTGATTACAACCAAGTGCATGTTTAGTACAGGTGCTAAGATAGATGACAGGTAAATGCTAAAAATAACTGCTAGTACAGGCTACAAGAGTTTAAATTACTTATGCCTTTATGCAAAATGTTATGTCAGCTAGCCTCTTGTGTAAGCCTTGCATAATCCTTGGTGTCATCTTATTTCTGGTTTTCGACGGGTAAGTCTAGCTGAGTACATTCCAGTACTCAGGGTTTATTCCCTCCTGTTGCAGATGACATGCTTTATCAGGGATTCTGCAAGACGTGTCTCCACCCTGCGGGTGATGATGACTAGATCAGAAGGGCATGATCGTCTTTATGTACTTTCCTCATGCTTTTGTGGGTTGTTGATCATCCAGACTGGCAGTATTTAAGTAACTAGTGTGTGTGTGTTATGCTTCCGCTACTTTCAAACTTGGTTTGTAATAATTGCTACTCCGTGGTGTAAACTTATTTCAGAACTACTTGTGAAATGTATCGTATGATGTTGTATGTTGAATGATGCGATCCTGGTTGTAAGCAGTTTGGTTTGAGATCCTTCGTGATTTCGATTGACTACCGGGATTATATGGGCTCAAGTTTGAAAATTTGAGCGCTTCGGTGCTTGTTTTCGTACTTGTGCTCTTATAATTTGGTCGGTTCTGTTACAGCTGGTACCAGAGCATAATTAAACATTAAACACATCTTACGAGTAATTAAAAACAAAAGTATTTGTTTGTGAAAAGGGTTAAACTCTAACATTATTTTATAGGTATGCCAGTGATCACATCCCTTAGCCCAAATAAGGACTCTTAGGTGGCTTGTTATAAAGACTAACTTGGGGTCCTTGTTTGTTTTTATTTCGTCGTTCATACGGCGTGATATTGTATGGATGCCATCCACTTGGGTGGTAATGTATGGATCAATTGCCTCGACGCTCTGGTAAGTGTGAGTTGTGAGAGCATGATCGTCCAATCGGCGATCTAGGGGAGAGTAGTTTTGGTGACTTGCATACTTACATGTTTAAACCATGTAATTACGTAAGCACTTAATTGTGGGAACCTTTATATCGGGTAGTTTTGATACTGAAGTATATACATCAGGGGATGTGTATATGGAAAGTATTTAAATTACTGCTTTTTGTGTGCTAATATTGGGAAACTGTTGGGCTGAAATGAGGTTTTCTGCAGGTACACTAACAGCGTAACGAGTAGACCGATAGTTTCGCTTATATGAGAGAACGTATGTATGCCACCGCCTAGCGTTAGAACTTTAGGTTTCTACTAAGGTGAGAGGGCGTACGGAACGTGCATGCATCATGTTTAATTATATCATACATATCATTTACTCCCTCCTTAAAAATTTTCAGTACTCCCGACTAAATTAAATTTCGTATCCCCTAAATGATCCTCACTTTAATTCGTATCTTATCTTGTTGCTACAGATGGCACGTACCAAGAGGACCGCTCGTAAGTCCACTGGGGGCAGGGCACCGCGTCACCAGCTCGCTCCACGTGAGCCCCACCCTGAGCCTACTGAGGTGGAAAGGCTGAGGGCAGAGTTGGCTGAAGTGACTGCTGCCAGGAATGCAGCGCGTCAGCAACTGGAGCAAGTGATCCGTGATCGTGACCAGGAAACCCTTGCAGTCCAGAGGTTGACAGTGGCAAATCGCAACTGTCAACGCATGTTGGTCCGTGTGATGGAACAGAGGGATGAAGCCTGGCACGAAGAGAATGTTCTGAGGGCTCGACAGTTTGAGCTCGAGCAACAGTTAGAAAATGCTGAAGAATACAATGACAACCTTCATGAAGAAGTGCACCGCCTGAACAACGAGCTTAATCCCCTGCTGCCTAGAAACAACAACGTCGATGAGGACATGGGTTCGGGAATCTTCATGGCTGAGGAGGATGATGAAGTGGAGGTTGATGGACCACAGGATGCCCCACCTGTAGAAGCACCAGAGGAAGAGCCAGAAGAAGAAGAAGACGAGGAGTTAGAGCCTGTCAGTGAGGAGGACGACGGGGAGATCCATGACACCGACTCGGAGGATGATGCTTAGAGTAGTCATCACGTGCCTTTAATGTTAGGATCGTCTTTTGTGCCCTCCCTGTGAAGGAGTGAGGCCTTGTAATAACTTGACGTTGGGATGTAAGGTTGAACCGTATGTTTCCTGAATGTAGTTTGAATCTGTTGATTTCGATCACAACTTGATGTCTTATTATGTTGCGTTCGATGATGGTGTCACGATTAGCACCCTTCGGTGCCACGACGAAACCGAGGGCCTCCTATGGCGCGCGACATAAGGCTGTGCTGCTTGGCACGCGCAGGTATCGAGGTGGCTAGTCATGATCCACCATGGAACACTATCGTTGAGAAGTCTCTTTGTGGTCAGTTTGAAGTAGCCTTTCACAGTCACCTAAAAATCTTGAGATCGAATCCAAGTACCGGCAACAGATCAAAAATCACGTAGATTTTAACGTAAACGGTTCAGTAACTACTGTGCTCCTTGTGTGTGAGCCTTTATCAAAGTACACCTTGTTGGATTCTCTCGCATGATTGCGCCAATTGATCCGCTTGAATGGATTGTGCGGTTGTGATGAATTATTGTGCCATGAATAATTTGAGAAGTCTATTTCATGAAGTCAGTTTGACATATTTACAATAATTCATCTACAAAATTCCCACATCGTCAGTGCTCATTGGCTATGCATTTTGCAGATGTCGTACAATCTACGCCGGGGCCGTGGAAATGAGGAGGAGGAACAGCCGCCCCCTCCGCCACCACCTACTCCGGCCGAGTTGATGCAATCAGTGGTTGAGGGGCAGCGTATGTTGGCTGATGCCATGCGCCAACTGGCTAATCGGGAGGCTCGTCCTGGCCGCCAGGGCCCAGAACCCAATCAATACAGTGATTTCAAGGACTTTCTGGATACTAAGCCCCCGCTCTTCAAGGAAGCGGAAGAACCACTGCAAGCTGATGAGTGGTTAAATACTATTGAGCAAAAGTTTCATCTGCTTCGCCTGACTGATGAATTAAAGACTGAATATGCTTCTCACCAGTTGCATGGTCCAGCGGGTATTTGGTGGAGCCACTATCGTTCCACACTGCCTGCCAATGTCCCGATTGCTTGGGATCAGTTTAAGGCGGCATTCCGGGGAAATTATATTCCTCCCGGTCTTATGGCAATCAAGCACACAGAGTTTATGAGGCTGTCGCAAGGAAACAAAAGCCTGACTGAATACTTGCAGTCCTTCAACAACCTGGCAAGGTATGCCACTGAGTTTGTGGATACCGATGCCAAAAAGATTGCTAGCTTCAAAAGGGGCCTCGGCCCAAAACTGATGAAAACAATGGGCACTAGCAAATGTACTACTTTCAATGATTTCATCAGCGATGCTTTGACCCAGGAGAACAACAATACTATTTATTCTGCCTCTAAGAGCCATAAAAGGGCCCTTGAGGCAAGTGCTTCTCAGTCAAGGGCCTCAGCGACACCGAGGTCTTCCCCTCGCCCTCCTGCCACAAATGCTAAGTTCCGTCCTCCACAAAAGAAGGTGCCAATGAAAACTGGGTTTCGTAAGGCATATACAGTGGCTCTGCCAAAGAGTAATGCGGGCCAAGGCAGCTCTAGTGTTCCCCCTAGCAACATGCCTTGCTGGAACTGTAACAAGCCAGGCCATTGGTCCAGGAACTGTCCGTACCCTAAGAAAAATGTCAACCAAGGTAGTCGTCAGGGACACGCCCATTATAACAGCATTGAGGGAATTCCATCTGGTGAGGTGGTCACCGCTGGTAAGTTTCTAGTTGACCAACACCCCGCAGTGGTACTTTTTGATTCAGGTGCTTCGCATTCCTTTATCAGTCCTAAGTTTGCATCTAAATTTGCACACAAGTTGCATACTGTTGAAGGTGTGGGTTATTGTATTAGCGCTGCAAGTGGGAATATTTCCACAAACAAAGTAGTGGGGAACCTTAAGTTTGAGATAGAAGGGCGAAGTTATTCGCTTGCCCTATTGGTTTTACCTGGTTTAGACATAGATGTTATCTTGGGCATGAATTGGATGAGTCAGAACGGGGTACTCATTGACACATCCGCTCGGGTAGTTATGCTCAGAGATCCTACAGATCAAAAGGGTTTTCTAGTACAACTTCCCAGAAAGGTTGAATTGTCGGGGGAAATTCATGCTGTGCAAGCAAAGGCGTTGGCCGAAATTCCAGTAGTAAATGAGTTTCCGGACGTTTTTCCCGATGATTTGCCGGGACTCCCTCCGGATCGGGATGTGGAGTTTAAAATTGAGTTGTTGCCTGGCACGGCACCCATCTCTAGGAGACCCTATAGGATGCCTCCAAATGAACTCGCTGAACTTAAGGTGCAATTGAATGAACTTTTGAAGAAGGGGTTGATTCGTCCTAGTTCATCGCCGTGGGGATGTCCTGCTATCTTTGTAAAGAAGAAGGATCAGTCGTTGCGGATGTGCGTAGATTATAGACCTCTCAATGCAGTCACTGTCAAAAATAAGTACCCTCTACCGCGAATCGACATCTTGTTCGATCAATTGTCTAAAGCTAAAGTTTTCTCCAAGATCGATCTAAGATCGGGCTACCATCAAATTAAAATTCGCCCGGAAGATGTTCCAAAGACAGCCTTTTCTACCAGATACGGTCTTTATGAGTATCTTGTTATGTCTTTC
Source organism: Saccharum hybrid cultivar R570 (assembly GCA_038087645.1). Taxonomy (NCBI): domain Eukaryota; kingdom Viridiplantae; phylum Streptophyta; class Magnoliopsida; order Poales; family Poaceae; genus Saccharum; species Saccharum hybrid cultivar. The sequence continues at coordinate 3,966,413 of JAQSUU010000270.1, forward strand.
GGCTTGACAAATGCCCCCGCACACTTCATGTACTTGATGAATTCGGTGTTTATGCCTGAATTGGACAAGTTTGTGGTGGTATTTATTGATGACATCCTGGTATATTCTGTGAATGAAGAAGATCACGCTAAACATCTGCGTATAGTCCTCACAAGACTGCGTGAACATCAACTATATGCAAAGTTCAGTAAGTGCAAATTCTGGCTTCGAGAAGTACCTTTCCTTGGGCATGTGTTGTCCGATGGAGGAATTATGGTGGACCCCGCCAAGGTACAGGAAGTACTGAATTGGAAGGCTCCTATCTCGGTTCACGAGGTCCGAAGTTTTCTTGGTTTGGCTGGCTATTATCGTCGCTTCATCCCGGATTTCTCCAAAATAGCCAAGCCAATGACTCGGTTGCTGCAAAAAGACACCAGGTTTGTCTGGACTCCTGAGTGTGGTGCGGCTTTTCACCAACTGCGAACCCTCCTAACCTCAGCTCCGGTTTTGGCACAACCGGATATCGAGAAACCATTTGATGTTTATTGTGATGCCTCAGGCATAGGTTTGGGAGGTGTGTTGATGCAGGAAGGCCGAGTAATTGCATATACTTCTCGACAACTTCGGAAGCATGAGGTGAATTATCCAACGCATGACTTAGAACTGGCTGCAGTTGTTCATGCTTTGAAAGTATGGCGGCATTATCTGCTGGGAAATGTCTGCAATATCTACACCGATCATAAAAGCCTCAAATACATCTTCACCCAACCCGAGTTAAATATGCGTCAAAGAAGATGGCTCGAGTTAATTAAGGATTATAACCTTCAAGTGCACTATCATCCTGGCAAGGCAAATGTGGTTGCGGATGCTTTAAGCCGTAAGTCTCATTGCCATTCCTTAGTTGAAACTGATTTTCATCGGTCTCGCCTTCTACATCCAGCAGTCTTGTACAACGTCACTGTCAGTTGTACTCTCAAAAACATAATTATTGAACTCCAAAAGACTGACACTGGTATATTCCACATCAAGCGTAAGATGAAAGAGCAAGAAACTACACAGTTCAGGATAGATGAAGAGGGTGTACTATGGTTCAAGGATAGGTTAGTTGTGCCTAAGGACCGAGAGCTTCGAAATGATATTATGTCTGAAGCACACTCCTCTAAGTTGTCCATCCATCCTGGCAGCAATAAGATGTATTATGATTTGAAACCACTTTATTGGTGGACCAAGATGCGGAAAGAGATAGCTGCATATGTTGCTAGATGTGACACCTGTTGCAGAGTTAAAGCTGTGCACATGAAAGCTGGGTTACTTCAGCCACTTTCCATTCCAGGCTGGAAATGGGAAGAGATAAGTATGGATTTCATTGTCGGACTTCCTCCTACTGTCAAAAATCATAACTCTATTTGGGTAATTGTTGATCGTTTGACCAAATCAGCTCACTTCATCCCAGTGAGAGTGGAGTATCGTCCCACTGACTATGCTGAGTTGTACTTCAATCAGATAGTCCGGCTCCATGGGATACCTCGTACTATCATATCTGACCGTGGTCCCCAGTTCACTGCTCGCTTTTGGGAGCACTTGCATCACCTTCTGGGAACCAAGTTAGTGAGAAGCTCTGCTTATCACCCCCAGACATCGGGTCAGACAGAACGAGTTAACCAAATCTTGGAAGATCTGTTGCGAGCATGCGTCATTTCATCCAAGGGTTCTTGGGAAAAATGGTTACCTTTAGCCGAATTCTCGTACAATAATAGTTATCAAGAGAGTATTAAGATGGCCCCATTCGAAGCTTTGTACGGTCGAAAGTGTCGAACTCCACTAAACTGGGTAGAAGCTGGGGAAAGAAGGTATTATGGCATTGATTTTGTCCAGGAAGCCGAGGAACGAGTCCATACCATCCAAAAACATATGGCTGCAGCACAAGCGAGACAGAAAAGCTATGCGGATCGTCGTAGAAAACCACTCGAATTTGAAGTTGGAGACTTCGTGTATCTGAAAGTTTCTCCAATGAAGAGTGTCCAACGTTTTGGTGTTAAGCGGAAACTTGCGCCGAGATACGTGGGTCCTTTCCAGATCATAGGCAAGAGTGGAGCTGTTGCGTACAAAATCCAGTTGCCTCCTGAGATGAGAGCCATATTCAACGTTTTCCATGTATCTCAGCTTAAAAAGTGTCTTCGAGTTCCTGAGGAACAAGTTCCTTTAGGTGATATCAGGCTAGAATCCGACTTAACCTATGAAGAAAAGCCAGTCCGAGTGATCGATACTCAGGAACGAGTAACTAGAAGTAAAGTGGTTAAGTGGTACAAAGTGATGTGGAGTAATCAGGGAAGTGAGAGTGATGCTACGTGGGAACGGGAGGATTATTTGCGGGATGGTTATAAAGAATTCTATGAAAAATGGTACGCTTTCCAAATCTCGGGACGAGATTTTTATAAGGGGGGAGGGCTGTAACACTTCAAGTGTTTAGTCCTTAATTGCATTGCATTTGCATGGCATAAACATAAGCATGCATCATTCATGTTTGTTATTTTATGTGATGCAACACATGTAATTATTCTAGGGTTTGTTTGATTTATTTCATGAAGTATTTGATAGTTGGTGTAACAAAAAGGTAAGGTAGCCAATCAAGACCTACAACACCTTAGTTATACTTAGGGTAACATTTGGAACAAGGTTCATGTTGACCAAAATTACAAAATTGCCCTCCAAGAGAAGTTTGACCACCATTTGACCCTAGAAGGCTCTAGTTGACCAATTAAAAAGTCTAATTTAGAGACCTTGCATGGAAGAGCACCCTTAAGTAAAGTTGTAGAGAATTTCATGATGAACAAAAGTTCTAATATGGCCATCTCATGAAAATGACCAGAGCATGCTCAAAAATGGCCCACAAGTCAGCTTGAGTGGGAATCAACACTTAGAAAAATTCTAAGTCTGGAAATTGGATTTTTCAGTTTCACTGTACCTCACTTTAGCAACTTATAACTCACAAACTAGGCCAAACCAGTCTTAGAGCCAATTGACAAAGTTGTTGTCCACACATAGCTCTACAACATTGTCAATATCACCATCACCTGGTTCTCAATAGTTTAGGAGAAATAGTGTCAAGAAGTTAGGGTTTCAGTCGGCATTGATCTCTGGAACTGCATTTCAGTTTCAAGGGGCACTACTTTGGAGCTCTGTAGTTTCAAATCTAGGCCGAACCAGCCCAAACTCCAATTGACAAACTTGTAGTCCTCATGTAGCTCTACAATTTTGGTGTTATCATCTTCTTCTAACTCGAGCTGGATTAGGAGGTGTAGGAGCTCAAACTTCGGTTGTCAGTCGGTCATCGCTGTCACCGATCCCCGATTCAGTTTCGTCAGCGTCAGGTGGCCGACCGTTTCAGGCCATCGCCGCCGCGTGTCCTCCACGCGCCACGCGCGACCTGGCGCCTTGGCCAGCTGCCGAGCGCCTTGAAGAGTGTCTCTGCGGTCGTCCAGACCTCATCCGCCCATCCTCTCCTCCTCCTTCCCTCTCTCATCTCCAGAGTGGAGAAAACCGAGCCGCCATTGCCATTCTTCTCCGGTGAGCTCAAGCGCGAGCTACACCGCATCACCGGCCGGCAGACCTCGTCAATCCCTCCGCCTCACCACCCTCCATCTCCTTGACCCACCGAAGCCAGCGATTTGACCCAAGGTGAGCCGCATTACTTTCTTCCCCGCCTCCAAGAGGTCGCCAGAGCCCGCCATGGGACCTCACCGTGGTCGGGGTGCTTCGGGTCTCTCTCCATCCTCCCTTCTTAGCAAAATGGATCCGCCTAGCTTCGGTGAAGCTCGTACCGAGCCTAGACCGCACCGTGCATCCTCATCGGCGATGGTGCGCCGCCACCGGACATCACCGGCCGCCGCTCGCGGTGACAAGCCCCTTCCACCCCATCCCCATCCATTCCACGAGCACCAATCGACGCACCGGGTGACGGAGAAAACAAGGCGGTGTCCGATTGGCCGAGCGAGCTCTTCTCCGGCGAGCTCGAGCTCGTCGGAGCTCGCGGGTCTCCGCCTCCCCTGTCTCCGGTCGCTGACCGCGGGGGCCCGCCCGTCAGTGTCGCGGGCGGGCGGGAGCGCTGAGCGGGCCACGCGCGCGCGAGTGTGGGCCGAGTTTTCCCGGGCCGGCCCAGTATAAATGAGATCTTTTTCATTTTATTTATATTGCTACAGAAATTTGGTTAAGTTTGGAAAATGTAGATCTAGGGTTTTACTTGCTCACAAATCATGAGATAAATTTTGTTAGGATCTGCATGAGGTGTAGTATTTTAGAAAAATATGAGTTTGCTATATGATGTTTAGTTTTTGGAATATTTAAATAGGTCTTTGAAATGTGTTTTAAATCACATGCAAACTTGTTTAAATTATATCTCGAGTTTCAGTGTTCCAAAAATTATGAAATTTGGTGGGTAGACTAATTCATACTTTCTCTAGCTCTGGTAAAAATTTGGGCAGTAGTGCTTAAGTACTTTTCAAGTTATAATGCTATCTTGTTATTTTAAGAAATACTTAAATGAATTTTTGTAATTTTTCTACATGTGCAATGTTCATATAAATTTTTGGAGAATGTCTTGGTACCCTAGAGTGTCCAAGAAAATTAAGAAATCTGTTGTTTGACACTTTTGACTATGCTTTGTTAATTATACAAAAATCAGCCTTTTTGGCTTGGGAATTTTGTGTAGGAAGTTGCTGTGATTAAATTTAGTTCAAATTTTTACAGTAGTCTCTTTTTGGGTCAGAGAGTCCCCTGTAAATTTTGTAGAATTTTTGGAGTAGTTTACATATATGTTTTAAATTCCACTTAATTACTTAAGTAAATTAAGAAATGGGTTTAAATAAATATTCTAGGTGGGCACACCTTACTTTCTGGTGTTTTTGTGACATTGGTGAACTTGTAGTAGTATTAGTTTGGTCTTAGAGAATGTTTGCCACATCAATAAATGTTTAACCTTTGTAATTTTAGGTTTTCTGGACAGCTAGTAGTAATTCTAAATTTGGCTTTGATAAAATTGGTTGCTAGAAAACTTGTAAATACCAAAGTTGGAATAAACTTGATGAACTAGCTTGTGTCAAAATTTGGAAGCATTTGGCTTAGTAGTTTGAGAGTTACTGTTGTTTAAAGTGGCAGTTCAAAATCTGCTACTCTCTGTTTTGAGAGGATAGATTCTAGAACTTGTGAAGTTTGACATGGAAACCTTAGGAGTTTGGAGTTGAGGTCTGAAAATGAATTGTAGTGCATTTCTTAGGCTTTCCAGATTGTCTTAGATCATATCTTTCGGAATTGTAAATCTCCAGTTGTGATAAAAACAAGTAGTTGCTGTCCAGAATGCTTACTGTGGTGTTTTGATGATTTATATGGTGTGATATCCTAAGACATGCTACTTTTGTAATTATTAGGTGTTAGGGCCTTAACTGAGGATGAGCAGCTTTATCTTAGGTTAAGTAGATTAGGTGAGTATTTCTCTACCGGAGAGGAAGTTTGCACCTACTCTTTTGAAGTGATTTGAATAGAGCGTTAAATGGTTGTAATGCATTTCATTCCAAGCATATTGCATCTTTCATTATGCCTCCATGGGATTTATTATGCACTCATGCAATAGGTGTACCGGAGGGGGTGACACTCCTCGAATTCGAGCCTGTAATTCCGGAGGAGAACCAGGAGCAGCAGGAGCCCGAGGAACCAGTCGGCGAAGGAGACGTCGCTGAAGACCTCCCTGAGTGCCCTGACCACCGGCCTTCAACTTTTCTGAAAGGCAAGCCCCGGTGCATGCTGAACCTACTATTTTATAAATTAATCTTGAGTACTTTTAATTGTTACTGCATTAAGTTGTAGGAGTTATATGAAAACACTTGTTGCATTATACCTGTCCTTGTCCAGATATCGTACTTAATCCTATATTAGGTTAGGCACGTGTCAATGCTTAGCCCTGCTTAGTTCGGTAGAAGTCGGGTGATTTCCGGTCATCCGCGAGATGTAGGAAGGAGTCACGAGTGGCTTTATGGCTATCGTGGATGGAACCATGCCTTAAAAAAAATTGAGACCGGGCGGGAGTTCGATAGTACAGCCGCAAGACACTTCACGTCTTGGGTGTGGAGCTATGCCCGTCTGAGTCGTTTAAGGACCGATTCGCTGTACGTCCTTGAGTCATGTTGAACGCAGTCTAACACTTAGTTGGCCGGATAAGTCGTTCCGACCACGAAGTCGAGTAGTATGGTTCAGGCCGGGAATCGAATGGTAGGTTGCATCTTGGAGGAGAGAAAGGATGTGCTTGGGGACATTGGCGTGAGACCAAGGGGGGGGTTAGAGTCCCTATCACCTGGCAGAGTGTCGCCCTTGGGGACGTGACATTATTCGGACCCGCGATTCCTGAACTGTACAAAAGATGACCTGAGCAGCCCTCGCCAAGCGTGACTCGGTGAGTGTTAGAAATACCCCTCCAGCTGGATAGGAATTCGATTCGAATCGCCGTCGCTCCCGGTTAGTGAGCACTTGACTTGAGCAGCGGCAACGTAGATCTCATTAAATGAACTGGTGGTTAAGGGAATGATACAATGTTGCCACAATTCACACCTGCTCTGGATATAATGATGATAATTATTTGATTACAACCAAGTGCATGTTTAGTACAGGTGCTAAGATAGATGACAGGTAAATGCTAAAAATAACTGCTAGTACAGGCTACAAGAGTTTAAATTACTTATGCCTTTATGCAAAATGTTATGTCAGCTAGCCTCTTGTGTAAGCCTTGCATAATCCTTGGTGTCATCTTATTTCTGGTTTTCGACGGGTAAGTCTAGCTGAGTACATTCCAGTACTCAGGGTTTATTCCCTCCTGTTGCAGATGACATGCTTTATCAGGGATTCTACAAGACGTGTCTCCACCCTGCGGGTGATGATGACTAGATCAGAAGGGCATGATCGTCTTTATGTACTTTCCTCATGCTTTTGTGGGTTGTTGATCATCCAGACTGGCAGTATTTAAGTAACTAGTGTGTGTGTTATGCTTCCGCTACTTTCAAACTTGGTTTGTAATAATTGCTACTCCGTGGTGTAAACTTATTTCAGAACTACTTGTGAAATGTATCGTATGATGTTGTATGTTGAATGATGCGATCCTGGTTGTAAGCAGTTTGGTTTGAGATCCTTCGTGATTTCGATTGACTACCGGGATTATATGGGCTCAAGTTTGAAAATTTGAGCGCTTCGGTGCTTGTTTTCGTACTTGTGCTCTTATAATTTGGTCGGTTCTATTACAGCAAACATCCCTTAAGACCAAACTAATGTTACCACAAGTTCACATAGGTCACAAAAACACCAGAAAGTAAGGTTTGCCTACCTAAAATATTTATTTATACTCATTTCTTAATTTACTTAAGTAATTAAGTGGAATTTTAAACATATATGTAAATTGTTTCTAAAATTCTACAAAAATTACAGGAGACTCTATGAACCAAATAGAGACCACTGTAAAATTTTGAACTAAAATTATTTACAGAAACTCCCTAAACAAAATTCACAAGCCCAAAAGGCTGATTTTTGTATAATTAACAAATCATATTAAAAAGTATCAAACAATAGATTTCATAATTTTCTTGGACACTTTAGGGTACCAAGACATTCTCCAAAAAGTTATAAGAACATTTCACATGTAGAAAAATTACTAAAATTCATTTAAGTATTTCCTAAAATAACAAGATAGCATTATAACTTGAAAAGTACTTAAGCACTACTGCCCAAATTTTTACCAAAGCTAAAATAGGTATAACTTAGCCTACCCACCAAATTTCATAATTTTTGGAAGATTACAGCTCAAGTTATACATTTAACAAATTTGCCTCCATTTCACAACACATTTGAAAGATCTATTTAATTCTCCCAAAAACTAAACATCACATACCAGATTTATATTTTTCTAAAATACTACACATCATGTGGATCCTAACAAAATTTATCTCATAATTTTTGGGCAAGCAAAACCCTAGATCTACATTTTCCAAACAACAACAAAAATCTGTGACAATACGAAAAGAAAAACCAAAACCGAACCCTAACTCGCTACTGTTGCTGGGCCGGCCCGGCTTGCCAGCGCGGCCCAGCCAGCGCGCGGCCCGTCCTGGACTCCTGCCTGTGCGCGTGGCGCTGATAGCGCAGGCCCGCAGGCCAGAGGGAGATAGGACAGGGGAAAGCAACGGTGGCCGGAGTTCGCCGCCGGTAGCCGTTTCGGCGAGGCCAAGTGCACCGTCATGTTCTCTACCTCGATACGAATCTAAGGGTACCATCTAAGAGGGCTACGGCGGCAGCTAAGGTAGTCAGCGACGGCAATGGCGGCCCGCGGCCGTGGCATGCCGGCTCCGACGAGCTACACGGCTGCTCAGCCCTAATGGCCGGTCCGGTGAGCATCAGTGGCTCAAGGCGGACGCGACACACCAAGGACGGAAGATAGGGAGACGCTAGGGAAGCACGGCCACGCCACGGGGGTGCTCCGGCGAGAAATGCCCGAGGCGGACGGTGGCGGAGATGGCAATGCTGTCTTACCTCCGCACAATTGACCCAACTGCGAGGTGGAGGATGAGGGGGTTTCAAGGCGGAGCAGTGGATGAGTTTTGGTGGGCTGCGGTGTGGTGGTGAGCGCGTGCGAGCTTGCCGGAGTGGAGGCGACAATGGCGGCTCAGTTTCTCCGTGTCAAAGCCGAATGAGGGAGGGAGAGGGAATAGGGGCAGCTCCGGTGCGTCATGGCGGCCTTGAAGGCCCCGTGGACTGACCGGTGGGGCCACGGGCGACGTACGGTTGCCACCGCGCGTCCACGCGTCGGCGAGGGCCTGTGGCCGGTCGGCCACTCCCCACTGACGAACTGAATCAAAGTTGCAATCGTGGCATCGGTGACCGACTGATAGAGCAAGTTTGGCGCTGATTAACTTCCAAAACAGCTCGATTCGGTCCAAGATGACAACATCAAATTTGTAGAGCTATGTGAGGGCAACAAGTTTGTCAATTGGAGTTTGGACTGGTTCGACCTAGATTTGAAACTACCTAGCCCCAAAGTGGTGCCCTTTGACACTAAAACGTGTTTTCAGTTAGTGAAACCGACTGAAACCCTATTTTCAAGACACCATATCTCCTAAACCATTTAGAACTAGGTGATGGTGATGTTGACATTGTTATAGAGCTAAGTGAGTACTACAAAAGTGTCAACATGAGTGTGAGCTGGTTTGGTCTGGTTTGCAAACTACAAGCTTCCAAAGTAGGTCACAGTAAAACTGGGGGGCACTTTTGAGACTTAGGAAAATTTCTTAGTGTTGAGACAGCCCCTCTAGCTGACTTGTGGGCCATTTTTGAGCATGTTCTGGTCAGTTTCATGAGATGGTCATATTGAGACTTTTATTCCCCATAAAATTCTCTACAACTTTGCTTAAGGGTGCTCCTCCATGCAAGGTCTCTAAGATAGACTTTTTAATTGGTCAAACTAGAGCATCCTAGGGCTAAATGCTAGTCAACTACACCTTGGAGGGCATTTTGGTGATTTTGGTCAACATGAACCTTGCTCCATGAGTGACCCTAAGTATAACTAATGTTTTGTGAGATATAATTAGCTACTCTACCCTTTAGTTACACCAACTCTCTAGAGTCACATGATGGGAACCAAACAAAATTCTAAAACATCCACGTTAGTTGCAACACATAAAATAATATGAAATGATGCATGCTTATGCTCATGCAAATGCAATGCAATTATGGAGCTAAACACCTGAGGTGTTATAGACGGATGCCAACTCGTGTAGGTATAACTTGTGGCCGCGAGTTCACCTCACCATGACCATCGGGCTCTACCTCTCTTTCTCTCATTCTTGTCCTAACCACCTCGTATGTTTGTTCCACTTTGACCATAGCGTTCTTTCGGATCTAGCGGTGACAACCGCATCACTATGGACCTTAGGAATAGCCTTGTGCTGACTTAGTTGCACAGTCGTGGTGCCCTACGAGTGGGTTTGGATCGTGGGATCGTGTCTCCTTTCTTTCAACCTTCATCTGTTCCATGACAAGTTGGTTGAAGGAGCGCGGATTCCATTCTTCTCTCTCTTCCTTTGTTCTCGATTCCCATCGATCAAGAAAGATGTGGGTTGAGTCCTTTGCTTGTTTGGTGTTGTTTCTCTTTTAATTCCATTCCTTCGATTCCTGTCGTTGCTATGGCGTGTGGATCAAATGAGAGTGAATCCTGTGTTTTTACCCGTCTTTTGGTTGTCGTGCTAAACCCTTGTATGCTTGTACCTTGTAGACCGTGGTGTCTCCTTGGTTCTTGCAGTGACAACCGCATCGCTAAGAACCCAGGGGATGTCTCAGTGTATTTAGTGCACCTAGGTCATGGTACCCTACAAGTTGTTTGGGCACTTGTGTTCTGTTGTGTGTGTCGCTACCTTCGATGCCCCGTCTCTTGCCATGGCGTGTGTATTAGAAGAGGTAGACCACCTCTCTTCTCTTCTCCCCCGTTCCATCCTCTCTTGGTTCTTGTCAAGTTATAATGGCGTTCGGATTAAGAGAGAACGGGACTTCTCTTGCTTGTAGCCTTTCGATTCTCGTCAGCCTCCATGACGCTCAAATCGGAAGTCATGAGCCGTGGTGTTCGCTTAGGATGAGTTAGGGCCTATGCCATTTCTATTTAAGCTGTACAGGTCGACATGATCGACCCAGGAAGTACCAGCTAAGCTAAGGCTTAAGCTTGTGCTTAGCAAGCACCACTCCTATTCCTTGGCCTAGGGATCGGACATCCACCGAGAGGGCTAAAGTCGCTTCTTCCTTGGTCTTCATTCGGTGTAGTTGATCTTCTCATGCTCAGTTGTCTCTTTTTGCAGTCCTTCTAGATTTAGTGGTCTGATTGCTCTTTCGCTTGTCGTTGAAACGAGGTAATTGCGTCGAGGTTAGCGTTGATCGGATCAGAACCCGTTGGAGGAAGAACATGCGGATGGAGGAAGGACTATGGAGGAGTACTGTAACAGAACCGTCCAAATTATAAGAGCACAAGTACAAAAACAATCACCGAAGTGATCAAATTCTCGCACTTGAGCCCATATAACTCCGGTAGTCCAGTGAAATCACGAGGGATTTCAAACCAACCAACATACAAGCCAAGATCGTAGTGATTCAACATAACAAGTCACATGTTACAACCATTTCACAAGTAATTCAATATACATCGGAGTTTAACATAGTTATTACAACTTAAGTTCAAAGGTAGCGGAAGCAAAGTAATTTGAAACTAACATTAATCTTATTTCAAATACATGCCAGTACCACGGTCGACTTCCAACAAAAGCATTAGAGATAAGATAACTTAGACGGATCACGCCCGTGATCACACTCCGCCTCTACGGCAGGAGCCAACCAACTCTTGCAGTAGCCATGATACTTCACAACCTGCAACAATTGGGGATAAAACCCTGAGTACAAGAAGGTACTCAGCTAGACTTACCTAAACCAGAAATAAGGTGACACCAAGGATCATGCAAGGCTGATATAAAGTGGGTTGGCTTGACAACATTTTGCATAAAAGCTTAATACAGATAAGTAATCATTAATGCTTAAGCATCAAGTTAATCATCATTAACCTGTCATCTATATTAGCACCTGTACTAGAGCACTTACTTTATTAGGAACAAACAAAATTAACCATAGCAGGTATAAATTGAGGCAACCTTTCCATCGTTATCCAATTAACCGTCCGTTCAATTTAATGGAATCTACGTTGCCGCAGCTCAAGTCAAGTGCTCACTAACCGGGAGCGACGGCGATTCGAATCGAATTCCTATCCAGCTGGAGGGGTATTTCTAACACTCACCGAGTCACGCCTGGCGAGGGCTGCTCAGGTCACCTTTGGTACATTTCAGGAGCCGCGGGTCCGAATGATGTCGCGACCCCAAGGGCGACACTCTGCCAGGTGATAGGGACTCTAACCCCCCCTTGGTCTCACGCCAATGTCCCCAAGCACATCCTTTCTCTCCTCCAAGAAGCAACCTACCATTCGATTCCCGGTCTGAACTGTATTACTCGGATTCGCGGTCGGAACGACTTATCCGGCCAACTAAGTGTTAGACTGCGTTCAACATGACTCAAGGATGTACAGCGAATCGGTCCTTAAACGACTTAGACGGGGATAGATCCACACCCAAGACCTCCATGCCTTGTTGCTTCACTATCGTCATCCCGCCCGGTCTCATTTCATTTTATTAACACATGGTTCCATTCCACGATAGCACATATAGCCAACCGTGCCATATATGAATATACCTATATCTCGCAGGTGATAGGAAATCACCTGACTTCTACCGCTTAAAGCAGGGCTAAGCATCTACTCGATCCTAGTCTATGTAGGATTCAAGGATTCATATATCTGGACAAGGAATGATATAATGCAGCAAGAGTTTCCAACCAACTCCTATCACTTAATGCAACAATACTTATAACATATATAGAATTAATTGCTTTGAAGATAGGAGGCTTATAATGCTCCGGGGCTTGCCTGGGATCTGACTCAAGTTAGAGTATGTCAGATGAGTTCGCTTGGCGAGCATCTTCCAATCTACCACTTGTCCGGTCCTTCGATCTTCGGGATGGATCCACCAACTCCATCTTCGCGTTTGGCTCCACCTTAGGTCCTTCACGTGCTTCAGCTAACGTACCTAAATGAGGTGCAACAATGCATATGTATGAATGCATAGAAGTGCAATAAACAAAGTAATCAAACAAGCATACCAAAGTTCTCCTAAACACCTAGAGCTAATTAACTTAATCCTCACTAAGGCATAACATAGAAGATTGCAAACACATCGATCAAGACACAAGTCTTATAAGATCCTAGTGTACCAAACCAAGTACCAACAAAGACATGTGTCACACTTCAATACACAAGCATGGCAAAGTTAATCAAAGCACTACAACTAAAATCTGTCACTTTCTGGACATACATACAGTAGCTTAGTAACTTAATCATAACTGGAGATCTACAACTCCAAATGACTTGCAAGAAGACATTATGGAAAGCTTATGACATTATCTACATTTCATTTATAATCATCACAGCATGATTCCAAAGTTTAATATGTCGAATTTACAAAAACACAGAAACTGGTCTAACAAGACAGAGAGCAAGCAATTCTGTACCCCAACTTTAAACAGCTATAACTCCTAAACCACATGGCCAAATGCCACCAAATTTTAACAGCGGCTAGATACATAAATTATCTACAACTTTTGTATAAATAAGTTTCACAACAAAGCACATTATCATGAAGAACTTTGCTAAGTTCCTAGATCTGTCCAGAAACCTCATTTGCAAGAAATAATTATTAACTTATGTTGCAAACATATAATTGGACAAAACCAACTTTACCAACATTTCACATATGACTAATGAACACCAGAAAACCTAGTGTCCAGTGCTAGATAAATTCTTTTAATGCCTTTTCTTAATTTATTTAGATAATTAGGTGGAATTATAAACACCTACCAAAAGTGCACAATAAATTCTACAAAAATTACAGTGGCCTACATATGCTCCCAATAGTCTAGTGTCCAATTTTTAAGCCATTTGGACATGTATATCAACCCCTATGAAAAAGACAAATGACTATTGCAATAAATCATGTGAGAGCAAGATACATTAATAACTCACTCATACAACACCCAAAATTCATGAAATTAATACCACAAATCAAACATCACATGAGTAGCATGCCACAAAAAATTCACTTCCTTTGGAGCCCTACATTTGCAGTTATGAAAATTACAAATACAACTAGCATTGAAAACCTAATCTGAAAAATCTATTTTTACAGCAAAAACTTTAAACTAAAACATGCCATCTTATAGATCTACTGCATAGATAATTTCACAAGGATTCCAAAAAGTCCTCATTTGCTATTTTACGAATTTCCTATGATTTACTATGAATTTCCAAAAATCTGCAAAAACTAGCACAACTAGGTCCTTTAGGTACTATTCATATGAGTCTATGACATTGCAGTTAGGCCCCTGCCTTGAGTCAAATTCTTGTATGCAGTCCTTGACGCGAATTTAGAACAGAGAGGTCGCCGGAGCTCGCGGAAGCCGGCCTTAGGGCGCTCGCCGGCGACGGCTGAGGGGCGAGGGAGCACCAGGGGACCCACGCGCACCCGCTGGTGGTCGCGGATGGCCGGGAGACGGGCTGTGGCGCCCTGGCCACGAGCACAGGAACCCGTGGCAGAGGCGGCTCCGGTGATGGCGAACTGTGATGGCGGAGGGGCGGCTAGCAGTGGGGCTCTAGCTAGGATTTGCGAAGGAGGTGGCGGTGGTGCACTCAGCGGGACGCGAGGGAGCACGGAGCAGTGGGAACATAGCGGCGGCAAACTTGTGAGCTCGAGCTCGCCTCTGCCATGGCGACGGTAGAGAGTGGACAGGAGCGACGAGGATGAGGGACTGAGGTAGGGAGACCGAGGGAGAGGGCTCGGCGTCCTTTTGTCGAGCACAGAGGCAAGGTGGCGAGCATGCGCACGCACGGGAGGGCCACGCGGCGCTCGGCCACACCACGCGGCGCACAGCTACTGAGATCGTCAGACATGGCTTGTTGCCAAAATTCAAAATTCCAATTCTACTTCAAACGTACGACTGAACAGCGATATTCTCCCCTCCATATCTACTAATACGATTCGAGTTAGCGAAAACTCCAGTAATGAAAAGTGTAGAGCTACAGGAGTGCTCCAACATTGCTTATATGGTTTTGGTCTGGTTTGGACTAGATTTTAAACTACAACCTGTCAAACAGGGGCACGTGTAAACTGAAACTGCAGTAATGACTTAGCCAATTTTCTAAGTACTGAACAGTAGTGAAAACTGACTTGTAAGCCACTTTTGAGCATGTTGTGCACATTTCTAGCTCATGGTCGTAAAACAACTTTTGTTCCTTATAAAATTTACTACAACTTTGCTTAAGAGTGCACAACCATGCAAACACTCTAAGCTATACTTTCTATTTGGTCAAACAAAAGTGTTCTAGGGCCCATACATGGTCAACCATCACTTAGAAGCATATTTAGGCAAAATGATCAACATGAACATTATTCAATTAAGTGTCCTAAGTGTAGTTAAGGGGTTGTAGAGGCTAAACATACACACCATGCATAGGTTGCACAAGAATATAGGCCTCACATGCATTGAAACATAGGAATCACTACATTTGAAATGCTTGTTTCAAAGCTCTATTTCACTTGTTTCATAGTGTTGTTGCAAGGTACATGCTACACATGTTTCACTAGGTTATTCCACATGTGTCCTAGATGTGTTGCACATGTTGCATTTGTATGTTGCATAAACACTAGTTCACATGGAATGTAAAACATGTTTCCTGGTTTCAGAAGTATGTTTCAGTTATAATCCAAACAAGCATGTAACTTATCATTTCATGTGAATTTTTTATTCCAAACTCCATGAAACTTTTCCAGGGGTCAATATAGATAGAATGTGATGTGAGACACATGAATATATTGCCATAACACCACCCAAGCATATATTTTGAAAAGGGCCGATATGTAAAGCAATGGTGCAACATCCAACTTTAGGTTAGGCTCCTCTCCATAGGTTGACCTTGACATTGCCATCTCCACTTAATCTATCATGTTTGAGCTCAAACCCACTGCTTAATGAGTGACAAACACCTGAGGTGTTACAGCCCTCCCCCCTTAAAAGAATCGCGTCCCGAGATTCGGAATGGAAGATTTTTTTAAGAGAGGCACGTTATCTAGTTCCCATCATCTGCTATAGCATTCAGCTACAAAGCTTTGACATGGGTGGAACTAATTTGGTCAAGACACTTTCTGATACTTGCTCTTCATGGTCAACTTTGTCTGAAGAATTTCCTTCGTTGACTTCCATGAAGCATTGATACTTTGGGAGGAATCCCAGATAGCACAGTACTGCATTCTCAATGTACGGAGATCATTTGGTCCATGAGCGACCACTCACAAGTATCTGATTCTTTAATGAACATAACATGGCCTGTATGAACTTTACACTAGACCGAAATCTTCAGAAGTATACTCGTTGAAATGACTCTATGTTCACAAAGTTTGAAAGTAGCCCTCTACCAGAATGGCTTGAGCGCAACCTTCCAAACGGGGTGAGATCATAGACGACAAATATTCTCTAAGGCCATATGATACTGACTAACCAATAGACAGGGTCTATGTTGGTCATAAATGTTCATTCATTTAGACACCAACTAATGGAAAACTACTTGAGGTTCCATGTGTGCATTTCTCTTTCTCTGATGACAACACTGTATTATCTGAGTCTATCGATGGGTTAGTGAATGTGATAGCTGACTCAGTCGGCTTCGTATTCCTGCCAACAGCTATCTAATAAGATTCTTTTATCCAAAGACAACAGTTATCTGGGTTGAAGCAGATGCAACCTCTTGGGTAAAAACATTTATAAGGTACTAAAGTATGTCATCATTGGAAAATTAGTACCAAAGAAAAATTTAGGGAGGCCTTAAGGACAACAACAGTTGTAATATCTACTGAACCGCGGGAAAGTAGTCTACCACCAAGCGATTGAGTAAAATTTTCCTTGGTGACTTAGTTGTACTGTAAGTTGAGTTGACTTGCAACATAACAACTTTGTCAGGCCAACTTTCACCTTGAGGCTTCCTTTTTAGGATCAAACATCAGCTCTAAGATGGGAAATCTGTTGTTTGACACTTTTCAAATTGATTTGCAGAAACCAAGGCTGCTCATACATTGGGGATATGAGAAAGCAAAAGCAAATGAAAGACTGTAAACTAGTATCTGTGAGACTTCAAAAGGGTCATCCAACAGCAGATCTCGACTATTAATTTACATACCAATTCGAGGATGCACACGCTTTAAACTTGCGGGTTACTTTTGCAAGGCAAAACACATACTTTTCTACTTTTTCACCTTAGCTGATAGAACACCTTGCACTATCTGTGTGATTGTCCAAGATGGAATTGACTTGATCACAATAATTATGGTTAATACAAAGCAGATGGTTGCCATCAAAGTCAGCAGATAAGGAGTCACACTAGAGATGGTTGATTTTGATGGTATGGCCATTATGCATACAAAGGTTAAAACTTGCATATTGTAACGATCGAGTCTTAGCCAATGGATGACTTGTCCAACGTTAAGTGTTGTGTGTCCTTTTTATCCAATAGAGCTGAGATACGTGCTTACTAGATGACGTTCGTCAATAGTATGACAACTAAGTAGAGTCACTTGTCTACCACCTATTGCAGTCTGTTAATGTTTATGTCGGTGACCTGTTCTTCAAAGATTATCCTCTTAGCAATCTCAGGAGGAAACTCTACTACTTTTGGTCCAATATAAGGGTCTTTTGATAAGATATGGGAAGACAATCAAGGAAGAAGGTCATGTGAACATCACATCAGTGTTGTTCTGCAATGGATTATGATTAGAAACCATGATACCAGCGCGTGCCGAGCAGCACAACCTTATGTGTGCACCCACAGGAGGCTCTCGGTTTCATCGCGACACCATTAGTTGCTACTCATAACACCATTACTGAACATACACCCGATGAGGAATTTTAAATGGCACAGATTGGGTTGATAAGGTAGATGCATGAATTTGCAAGCATACGATTTAGAGGCCATAATAGAGAGATGTTGCGTCACACTGGCTAACCTTTGAGAGAGGTAACCGGAAGGTCCAACATGGATTTGGGTACGGTCTCCACAACTGGCAACGTACGAACCATGGTTAAAGGCTAGCGTTGATAGAAGTTAACTTAGTGGATCAGTCGACAAGGGTCTTCACAAAGAGGGTTGCAAAACATCCACGGCTTAGGCAAACATATAGGAAAACTAAACTTTGGGTTTTTGTTCAAGCAAAGGCATGGATACAAACATTCAAGGACTAACCACTAAGTCTACAGGCTCAGGCTCCTAAGATAGAGAACCTAATGGAAGATAACAACCATACAATTATGTATGTGAACTTTGTTATATGATAAAGCTATGTGACCCTCGTATGCTCACCGAGGACAAACGAGGTGACAACTAGGGCACTACCAAGATAACAAGCATACATACAACATCACAATCAAGCAATCATTTGAGAAAATTCAAACGAATGGGCTTAAGCAACCAATACAAGGCACAAGGCTCACCAAAAATAAGCATTTATCTCAAGCATGAACTAACTAAAAGTTTAGCTCTAAATAAACGCTAGCTAAGGGAGCCAACTTAGCATGTGCATAGAATCTGGACAGCAGCACAGTAGTTACTTGTTTCAACCATAACTAAGGTTGTAGACATCCCACAAAGGTGATCCTAGACTTTCTAGAAAGATTAGGAAGATGACTACACTTTAGTTATTCATACCAAAAGCAAATTCATAGATTAACATGACCAAAAATGCTAATGTTTCAGATCTGTACCAATATGGACAGAAAACTAACAAGAACTTCAAAAATGCAAAACGGGAGTTCTAGGGACACAACAAGGCCGAGCCTTAACTTTATGTAAAGCTTATTAAGTTGTATATAACTTTCTCATTATCATATTAAGATGATTCTGTAACAGAACCGACCAAATTATAAGAGCACAAGTACGAAAACAAGCACCGAAGCGCTCAAATTTTCAAACTTGAGCCCATATAATCCCGGTAGTCAATCGAAATCACGAAGGATCTCAAACCAAACTGCTTACAACCAGGATCGCATCATTCAACATACAACATCATACGATACATTTCACAAGTAGTTCTGAAATAAGTTTACACCACGGAGTAGCAATTATTACAAACCAAGTTTGAAAGTAGCGGAAGCATAACACACACACTAGTTAATTAAATACTGCCAGTCTGGATGATCGACATCCTGCAAAAGCATGAGGAAAGTACATAAAGACGATCACGCCCTTGTGATCTAGTCATCATCACCCGCAGGGTGGAGACACGTCTTGCAGAATCCCTGATAAAGCATGTCATCTGCAACAGGAGGGAATAAACCCTGAGTACTGGAATGTACTCAGCTAGACTTACCCGTCGAAAACCAGAAATAAGATGACACCAAGGATTATGCAAGGCTTACACAAGAGGCTAGCTGACATAACATTTTGCATAAAGGCATAAGTAATTTAAACTCTTGTAGCCTGTACTAGCAGTTATTTTTAGCATTTACCTGTCGTCTATCTTAGCACCTGTACTAAACATGCACTTGATTACAATCAAACAATTATCATCATTATATCCAGAGCAGGTATGAATTGTGGCAACATTGTATCATTCCCTTAACCACCAGTTCATTTAATGAGATCTACGTTGCCGCTGCTCAAGTCAAGTGCTCACTAACTGGGAGCGACGGCGATTCGAATCGAATTCCTATCCAGCTGGAGGGGTATTTCTAACACTCACCGTGCAGACCCCTGCCAGGGTCGCATAGGCCACCTTTTCATATGATTCAGGAATCGCGGGTCCGAATGATGTCGCGACCCCAAGGGCGACACTCTGCTAGGTGATAGGGACTTTAACCCCCCCTTGGTCTCACGCCAATGTCCCCAAGCACATCCTTTCTCTCCTCCAAGAAGCAACCTACCATTCGATTCCCGGCCTAAACCACATTACTCGGCTTCGCGGTCGGAACGACTTATCCGGCCAACTAAGTGTTAGACTACGTTCAACATGACTCAAGGACGTACAGCGAATCGGTCCTTAAACGACTCAGACGGGCATAGCTCCACACCCAAGACGTGAAGTGTCTTGCGGCTGTACTATCGAACTCCCGCCCGGTCTCAATTTCATTTTTAAGCATGGTTCCATCCACGATAGCCATAAAGCCACTCGTGACTCCTTCCTACATCTCGCGGATGACCGGAAATCACCCGACTTCTACCGTACTAAGCAGGGCTAAGCATTGACACGTGCCTAAACCTAATATAGGATTAAGTACGATATCTGGACAAGGACAGGTACAATGCAGCAAGTGTTTTCATATAACTCCTAGAACTTAATGCAATAAACAATTAAAAGTACTCAAGATATATTTATAAAACGATGGGTTCAGCATGCACCGGGGCTTGCCTTTCAGAAAGGTTGCGGGTCTGTGGTCCGGACACTCGGGTAGATCTTCTGACGGAGCTTCCCCGACGTTGGGTTCTTCTGCTAATTCCTCCGGTTGACTCAGCACCTCCTCCGGTATCGCTTGTTCGAATTCGAGAAGTGTCACCCCCTCCGGTACACCTATTGCATGAGTGCATAAAAAATCCCATGAATGCATAATGAAAGATGCAATATGCTCAGAATGAAATGCATTACAACAATTTAACGCTCTATTCAAATTACTTCAAAAGAGTAGGTGCAAATTTCCTCTCCGGTAGAGAAGTACTCACCTAATCTACTTAACCTAAGATAAAGCTGCTCATCCTCAGTTAAGGCCCTAACACCTAACAATTACAAAAGTAGCATGTCTTAGGATATCTCACCATATCAATCAGCAAAACACCACAGTAAGCATTCTGGACAGTAGCTACTTGTTTTTATCACAACTGGAGATTTACAATTCCAAAAGATATGATCTAAGACAATCTGGAAAGCCTAAGAAATGCACTACAATTCATTTTCAGACCTCAACTCCAAACTCCTAAGTTTTCCATGTCAAACTTCACAAGTTCCAGAATCTGTCCTCTCAAAACAGAGAGTAGCAGATTTTGAACTGCCACTTTAAACAACAGTAACTCTCAAACTACTAAGCCAAATGCTTCCAAATTTTGACACAAGCTAGTTCATCAAGTTTACTCCAACTTTGGTATTTACAAGTTTTCCAGCAACCAATTTTATCAAAGCCAAATTTAGAATTACTACTAGCTGTCCAGAAAACCTAAAATTACAAAGGTTAAACATTTATTGATGTGGCCAAAGACCCTTAAAACCAAACTAAGATTTCCAAAAGTTCACATGGGGTATAACAACACCAGAAAGTAGGGTGTGACTACCTAGAACATTTATTTATACTCATTTCTTATTTTACTTAATTAATTAGGTGGAATTTTAAACATATATGTAAACTGCTCCTAAAATTCTACAAAAATTACAGGGGACTCTCTGACCCAAAAAGAGACCACAGTAAAAATTTGATCAAGTTTTATTCACAGAAATTCTCTATACAAAATTCATCAGTCAAAAAGGCTGATTTTTGTATAATTAATAAATCATTTTGAAAAGTATCAAACAACAGATTTCATATTTTTCTTAGACACTCTAGGGTACCAAGACATTCTCCAAAAAGTTACAAGAACATTGCACATGTAGAAAAATTACAAAAATTCCTTCAACTATCTCCTAGGATAAAATGATAGCCTTATAACTTGGAAATTACTTAAGCACTGATGCCCAAATTTTTACCAGAGCTAGGGCTAGCATAGAGTAACCTACCCACCAAATTTCATGATTTATGGAACACTACAGCTCAAGTTATAAATTTAACAAATTTGCATACATTCCAAAACACATTTAAAGGATCTATTAAATTCTTACAGAATCTAAACATCTCATGCTAGATCCATATTTTTCTAAAATACTACACATCATGTAGATCCTAACAAAATTTATCTCATAATTTTTGGGCAAGTAAAACCCTAGATCTTCATTTTTCCAAATCTTACTTAAAACTGTGACAAAATAAAGAAATGAAATAAATCCCATTTGAAACTGGGCCGGCCCGGCTTGCTAGCGCGGCCCAGCCAGCACGCGGCCTGCCTCGGCGCTCGCCCGCGAGCGCGGCGCTGACAGTGCTGGCCCGCAGGCCAGAGAGAGAGAGCGAAAGGGGGAAGACGGCCGCGACTCCGGCGAGCTCAAGCTCGCCGACGACGGCGCCTCCGGCGACGAAAGGAGCACCAACGGCTTCCCCGTGACTTCCCGCATCGACCAAACCTAGATTTGCTGAACCTATCCCACCCTAGCTACGACGGCCATGGCGACCGCGGCTCGGAGGCGGCACCCGGTGGTGGTCCGGCGAGCTCCGGGGGTCAGGGACCTAAGTGAGTTGTGCTACGGCTTCCTGAGGACATGGCGGACCTCTCCATGCCACGGAAAAGGACAGAGGTGGAGCGAGTGCCGCTGGCCGCGTGAGCACCGCACCGGCGGCCATGGCGCGGCGGCGCACGACGGTGTTCCGACGTGTACCGGCCATCCCATCCGGTAACGTCATCACCTAGGCTTCTCTACCCGACCCGGAACCCAAAACATGTACTAGTGAGAATGGAGGATGACCGTAGGGAGCTGGCCACGGTGAGCCGCCGTGCGGACAGTGCGCCGACGAGGACTCACGGTGGCGGAAACCGAAATTCGCCCTCACCTCTACACAATCCGGTCAAGCAACGGTTGGAGGAGGTGGAGGGGATGCTGGTGGAGCGGTGGACGGGATTTGGAGGACGGTGGTGCGACGGTGAGCTTGCACAAGCACGGGGCGGGCTGCGGCGGCAATGGCGCCTCCGTTTTCCGCCTCGGTGAACCCGGCCAGAGCGAGAGTGAAGGAGAGAAGAGTGAGCGCGAGTGTGGGGGTGGAGGTGTCGGCCCCGACTTCACGACCGCGCGTGTGCTTGCGACGTGGAGGCGATGGCAGGGCGCGAGCGCCACGCGGCCACCGGGCTCTGCCCGAGCGCCACGGCGTGGTCAGCTGTCCGACTGAATGGCGATGTCGACTGACCGATGAGGCCGAACGGTGACTGTCAGTGCAAGTTTGACGCTGATTATCTTCCAACACAGCTCGATTTGGTCCAAGATGACAACATCAAATTTGTAGAGCTATGTGAGGGCAACAAGTTTGTCAATTGGAGTTTGGGCTGGTTCAGCCTGGATTTGAAACTACAGAGCTCCAAAGTGGTGCACTTAGAAACTGAAACCCAGTTTCAGTCACTAAGCCGACTGAAACCCTATTTTCACGACACAAAATCTCCTAAACTATTGAGAACCAGGTGATGGTGATATTGACAATGTTGTAGAGCTATGTGTGGACAACAACTTTGTCAATTGGCTCCAGGACTGGTTTGGCCTAGTTTGTGAGTTACAAGTTGCTAAAGTGAGGTACAGTGAAACTGAAAAGTCCAATTTCCAGACTTAGAATTTTTCTAAGTGTTGATCACCACTCAAGCTGACTTGTGGGCCATTTTTGAGCATGCTCTGGTCATTTTCATGAGATGGCCATATTAGAACTTTTGTTCCTCATGAAATTCTCTACAACTTTACTTAAGGGTGCTCTTCCATGCAAGGTTTCTAAATTAGACTTTTTAATTGGTCAAACTAGAGCCTTCTAGGGTCAAATGGTGGTCAAACTTCTCTTGGAGGGCAAATTTGTAATTTTGGTCAACATGAACCTTGTTCCAAATGTTACCCTAAGTATAACTAAGGTGTTGTAGGTCATGATTGGCTACCTTACCTTTTTGTTACACCAACTATCAAATACTTCATGAAATAAATCAAACAAACCCTAGAATAATCACATGTGCTGCATCACATAAAATAACAAACATGAATGATGCATGCTTATGCTTATGCCATGCAAATGCAATGCAATTAAGGACTAAACACTTGAAGTGTTACAGCCCTCCCCCCTTATAAAAATCTCGTCCCGAGATTTGGAAAGCGTACCATTTTTCATAGAATTCTTTATAACCATCCCGCAAATAATCCTCCCGTTCCCACGTAGCATCACTCTCACTTCCCTGATTACTCCACATCACTTTGTACCACTTAACCACTTTACTTCTAGTTACTCGTTCCTGAGTATCGATCACTCGGACTGGCTTTTCTTCATAGGTTAGGTCGGATTCTAGCCTGATATCACCTAAAGGAACTTGTTCCTCAAGAACTCGAAGACACTTTTTAAGCTGAGATACATGGAAAACGTTGAATATGGCTCTCATCTCAGGAGGCAACTGGATTTTGTACGCAACAGCTCCACTCTTGCCTATGATCTGGAAAGGACCCACGTATCTTGGTGCAAGTTTCCGCTTCACACCAAAACGTTGGACACTCTTCATTGGAGAAACTTTCAAATAAACGAAGTCTCCAACTTCAAATTCGAGTGGTTTTCTACGATGATCCGCATAGCTTTTCTGTCTCGCTTGTGCTGCAGCCATGTGTTTCTAGATGGTACGGACTTGTTCCTCGGCTTCCTGGACAAAATCAATGCCATAATACCTTCTTTCCCCAGCTTCCACCCAGTTTAGTGGAGTTCGACACTTTCGACCGTACAAAGCTTCGAATGGGGCCATCTTAATACTCTCTTGATAACTGTTATTGTACGAGAATTCGGCTAAAGGTAACCATTTTTCCCAAGAACCCTTGGATGAAATGACGCATGCTCGCAACAGATCTTCCAAGATTTGGTTAACTCGTTCTGTCTGACCCGATGTCTGGGGGTGATAAGCAGAGCTTCTCACTAACTTGGTACCCAGAAGGTGATGCAAATGCTCCCAAAAGCGAGCAGTGAACTGGGGACCACGGTCAGAAACGATAGTACGAGGTATCCCATGAAGCCGGACTATCTGATTGAAGTACAACTCAGCATAGTCAGTGGGACGATAGTCCACTCTAACTGGAATGAAGTGAGCTGATTTGGTCAAACGATCCACAATTACCCAGATGGAATTATGATTTTTGACAGTAGGAGGAAGACCGACAATGAAATCCATACTTACCTCTTCCCATTTCCAACCTGGGATAGACAGTGGTTGAAGCAACCCAGCTTTCATATGCACAGCTTTAACTCTACAGCAGGTGTCACACCTAGCCACATATGCAGCTATTTCTTTCCGCATCTTGGTCCACCAATAGTATGGCTTCAAATCATAATACATCTTATTGCTACCAGGATGGATGGACAACTTAGAGGAGTGTGCTTCAGACATAATATCATTTCGAAGCTCCCGGTCCTTAGGCACAACTAACCTATCCTTGAACCATAGTACACCCTCTTCATCTATCCTGAACTGTGTAGTTTCTTGCTCTTTCATCTTACGCTTGATGTGGAAGATACCAGTGTCAGTCTTTTGGAGCTCAATAATTCTGCTTTTGAGAGTACAACTGACAGTAATGTTGTACAAGAATGCTGGATGTAGAAGGCGAGATCGATGAAAATCAGTTTCAACTAAGGAATGGCAATGAGACTTACGGCTTAAAGCATCCGCAACCACATTTGCCTTGCCAGGATGATAGTGCACTTGAAGGTTATAATCCTTAATCAACTCGAGCCATCTTCGTTGACGCATATTTAACTCGGGTTGGGTGAAGATGTATTTGAGGCTTTTGTGGTCTGTGTAGATATTGCAAACATTGCCCAACAGATAGTGTCGCCAGGCTTTCAAAGCATGAACAACTGCGGCGAGTTCTAAATCATGCGTTGGATAATTCGCCTCATGCTTCCGAAGTTGTCGAGAGGTATATGCAATCACTCGGCCTTCCTGCATCAACACACCTCCCAAACCTATGCCTGAGGCATCACAATAAACATCAAATGGTTTCTCGATATCCGGTTGTGCCAAAACCGGAGCTGAGGTTAGGAGGGTTCGCAGTTGGTGAAAAGCCGCATCACACTCAGGAGTCCAGACAAACCTGGTGTCTTTCTGCAGCAACCGAGTCATTGGCTTGGCTATTTTGGAGAAATCCGGGATGAAGCGACGATAATAGCCAGCCAAACCAAGAAAACTTTGGACCTCGTGAACCGAGATAGGAGCCTTCTAGTTCAGTACTTCCTGTACCTTGGCGGGGTCCACCATAATTCCTCCATCAGACAACACATGCCCAAGGAAAGGTACTTCTCGAAGCCAGAATTCGCACTTACTGAACTTTGCATATAGTTGATGTTCCCGCAGTCTTGTGAGGACTATATGCAGATGTTCAGCGTGATCCTCCTCATTCACAGAGTATACCAGGATGTCATCAATAAATACCACCACAAACTTGTCCAATTCAGGCATAAACACTGAATTCATCAAGTACATGAAGTGTGCGGGGGCATTTGTCAAGCCGAAGGACATAACAAGATACTCATAAAGACCGTATCTGGTAGAAAAGGCTGTCTTTGGAACATCTTCCGGGTGGATTTTAATTTGATGGTAGCCAGATCTTAGATCGATCTTGGAGAAAACTTTAGCTTTAGACAACTGATCGAACAAGATGTAGATTCACGGTAGAGGGTACTTATTTTTGACAGTGACTGCATTGAGAGGTCTATAATCTACGCACATCCGCAACGACTGATCCTTCTTCTTTACAAAGATAGCAGGACATCCCCACGGCGATGAACTAGGACGAATCAACCCCTTCTTCAAAAGTTCATTCAATTGCACCTTAAGTTCAGCGAGTTCATTTGGAGGCATCCTATAGGGTCTCCTAGAGATGGGAGCCGTGCCAGGCAACAACTCAATTTTAAACTCCACATCCCGATCCGGAGGGAGTCCCGGCAAATCATCGGGAAAAACGTCCGGAAATTCATTTACTACGGAAATTTCAGCCAACGCCTTTGCTTGCACAGCATGAACTTCCCCAGACAAATCAACTTTTCTGGGAAGTTGTACTAGAAAACCCTTTTGATCTGTAGGATCTCTGAGCATAACTACCCGAGCGGATGTGTCAATGAGTACCCCATTCTGACTCATCCAATTCATGCCCAAGATAACATCTATGTCTAAACCAGGTAAAACCAATAGGGCAAGCGAATAACTTCGCCCTTCTATCTCAAACTTAAGGTTCCCCACTACTTTGTTTGTGGAAATATTCCCACTTGCAGCACTAATACAATAACCCACACCTTCAACAGTATGCAACTTGTGTGCAAATTTGGATGCAAACTTAGGACTGATAAAGGAATGCGAAGCACCTGAATCAAAAAGTACCACTGCGGGGTGTTGGTCAACTAGAAACTTACCAGCGGTGACCACCTCACCAGATGGAATCTCCTCAATGCTGTTATAATGGGCGTGTCCCTGACGACTACCTTGGTTGACATTTTTCTTAGGGTACGGACAGTTCCGGGCCCAATGACCTGGCTTGTTGCAATTCCAGCAAGGCATATTGCTAGGAGGAACACTAGAGCTGCTCTGTCCAGAAGTCCCCTTTGGCAGAGCGACGGTATAAGCCTTACGGAACCCCGTTTTTGCAGTAGGCTTCTTCTGCGGCGGACGGAACTTTGTATTTTGAGCAGGTGGGCGAGGGGAAGACCTCGGTGCCGCTGAGGCCCTTGACTGAGAAGCACTTGCCTCAAGGGCCCTTTTACAGCTCTTAGAGGCAGAATAAATAGTATTGTTGTTCTCCTGGGTCAAAGCATCGCTGATGAAATCATTGAAAGTAGTACATTTGCTAGTGCCCATAGTTTTCATCAGTTTTGGGCCGAGGCCCCTTTTGAAGCTAGCAATCTTTTTGGCATCGGTATCCACAAACTCTGTGGCATACCTTGCCAGGTTGTTGAAGGACTGCGAGTATTCAGTCAGGCTTTTGTTTCCTTGCGACAGCCTCATAAACTCTGTGTGCTTGATTGCCATAAGACCGGGAGGGATATAATGTCCCCGGAATGCCGCCTTAAACTGATCCCAAGCAATCGGGACATTGGCAGGCAGTGTGGAACGATAGTGGCTCCACCAAATGCCCGCCGGACCATGCAACTGATGGGAAGCATACTCAGTTTTCAGCTCATCAGTTAGGCGTAGCAGACGAAACTTTTGTTCAATGGTATTCAACCACTCGTCAGCCTGCAGTGGTTCTTCCGCTTCCTTGAAGAGCGGGGGCTTTGTATCCAGAAAGTCCTTGAAATCGCTGTACTGATTTGGCTCTGGGCCCTGGCGGCCATGACGAGCCTCTCGATTAGCCAGTTGGCGCATGGCGTCAGCCAACATACGCTGCCCCTCAACCACTGATTGCATCAACTCGGCCGGAGTAGGTGGTGGCGGAGGGGGCGGCTGTTCCTCCTCCTCATTTCCACGACCCCGGCGTAGATTGTATGACATCTGCAAAATGCATAGCCAATGAGCACTGACGATGTGGGAAATTTGTAGATGAATCATTGCGAAATGTCAATCTGACTGTATGAATAGATTTCTCATAATAATTAAGGCACAATAATTCATCACAATCCATTCTAGCGCATCATTTGACGAGATCATACTTGGTAATCCAACAAGATGCTCTTTGTTAAAGGCTCACTCACAGGGAGCACAACGGTTACCGGACCGTTTACGTTGCTATCTACGTGATTTTTGACCTTTTGCACGGTACTTGGATTCGATCTCAAGATTTTTAGTTGACTGTGAAAGGCTACTTCAAACTGACCACAAAGAGACTCCTTAATGAAGAGTTCCATGGTGGATCATGACTAGCCACCTCGATACCTGCGCGTGCCAAGCAGCACAGCCTTATGTCGCGCGCCATAGGAGGCCCTCGGTTTCGTCGCGGCACCGAAGGGTGCTAATCGTGACACCATCATCGAACGCAACATAATAAGACATCAAGTTGTGATCGAAATTAACAGGTTCAAACTACATTCAGGAAACATATGGTTCAACCTTACATCCCAAAGTCAAGTTATTACAAGGCCTCACTCCTTCACAGGGAGGGCACAAAAGACGATCCTAACATTATAGGCACGTGATGACTACTCTAAGCATCATCCTCCGAGTCAGTGTCAAGGATCTCCCCGCCGTCCTCATCACTGACAGGCTCTAACTCCTCGTCTTCTTCTTCTTCTTCTTCTGGTTCGGCATCTTGGGGTCCATTGACCTCCACTTCATCATCATTTTCAGCCATAACGATTTCCGAACCCATGTCCTCATCGACGTTGTTGTTTCGAGGCAGCAGGGGATTAAGCTCGTTGTTCAGGCGGTGCACTTCCTCATGAAGATTATCATTGTATTCTTCAGCATTTTCTAACTGTTGCTCGAGCTCAAACTGGCGAGCCCTCAGAACATTCTCTTCGTGCCAGGCTTCATCCCTCTGTTCCATCACACGGACCAACATGCGTTGATAGTTGTGATTTGCTACTGTCAATCTCTGGACTGCAAGGGTTTCCTGGTCACGATCACGAATCACTTGCTCCAGTTGCTGATGCGCTGCATTCCTAGCAGCAGTCACTTCAGCCAACTCTGCCCTCAGCCTTTCCACCTCAGTAGGCTCAGGGCGGGGCTCACGTGGAGCGAGCTGGTGACGTGGTGCCCTGCCTCCAGTGGATTTACGAGCGGTCCTCTTGGTACGTGCCATCTGTAGCAACAGATAAGATACGACTTAAAGTGAGGATCATTTAGGGGATACGAAATTTACTTTAGTCGGGAGTACTGAAAATTTTTATGGAGGGAGTAAATGATATGTATGATATAATTAAACATGATGCATGAACGTTTCGTACGCCCTCTCACCTTAGTAGAAACCTAAAGTTCTAACGCTAGGCGGTGGCATACATACGTTCTCTCATATAAGCGAAACTATCGGTCTACTCGTTACGCTGTTAGTGTACCTACAGAAAACCTCATTTCAGCCCAACAGTTTCCCAATATAAGCACACAAGAAAGCAGTAATTTAAATACTTTCCATATACACATCCCCAGATGTATATACTTCAGTATCAAAGCTACCCGATATAAAGGTTCCCACAATTAAGTGCTTACGTAATTACATGGTTTAAACATGTAAAGATGTAAGTCACCAAAACTACTCTCCCCTAGACCGCCGGTTGGACGATCATGCTCTCACAACTCACACTTACCAGAGCGTCGAGGTAATTGATCCATACATTACCACCCAAGTGGATGGCATCCATACAATATCACGCCGTATGGACGACGAAACAGAAACAAACAAGGCCCCCAAGTTAGTCTTTATAATAAGCCACCTAAGAGTCCTTATTTGGGCTAAGGGATGTGATCACTGGCATACCTATAAAATAATTTTTAGAGTTTAACCCTTTTCGCAAACAAATACTTTTGTTTTTAATTACTCGTAAGATGTGTTTAATGTTGAATTATGCTCCGGTACCAGCTGTAACAGAACCGACCAAATTATAAGAGCACAAGTACGAAAACAAGCACCGAAGCGCTCAAATTTTCAAACTTGAGCCCATATAATCCCGGTAGTCAATCGAAATCACGAAGGATCTCAAACCAAACTGCTTACAACCAGGATCGCATCATTCAACATACAACATCATACGATACATTTCACAAGTAGTTCTAAAATAAGTTTACACCACGGAGTAGCAATTATTACAAACCAAGTTTGAAAGTAGCGGAAGCATAACACACACACTAGTTAATTAAATACTGCCAGTCTGGATGATCGACATCCTGCAAAAGCATGAGGAAAGTACATAAAGACGACCACGCCCTTGTGATCTAGTCATCATCACCCGCAGGGTGGAGACACGTCTTGCAGAATCCCTGATAAAGCATGTCATCTGCAACAGGAGGGAATAAACCCTGAGTACTAGAAGGTACTCAGCTAGACTTACCCGTCGAAAACCAGAAATAAGATGACACCAAGGATTATGCAAGGCTTACACAAGAGGCTAGCTGACATAACATTTTGCATAAAGGCATAAGTAATTTAAACTCTTGTAGCCTGTACTAGCAGTTATTTTTAGCATTTACCTGTCGTCTATCTTAGCACCTGTACTAAACATGCACTTGATTACAATCAAACAATTATCATCATTATATCCAGAGCAGGTATGAATTGTGGCAACATTGTATCATTCCCTTAACCACCAGTTCATTTAATGAGATCTACGTTGCCGCTGCTCAAGTCAAGTGCTCACTAACCGGGAGCGACGGCGATTCGAATCGAATTCCTATCCAGCTGGAGGGGTATTTCTAACACTCACCGTGCAGACCCCTGCCAGGGTCGCACAGGCCACCTTTTCATATGATTCAGGAATCGCGGGTCCGAATGATGTCGCGACCCCAAGGGCGACACTCTGCCAGGTGATAGGGACTTTAACCCCCCCCCTTGGTCTCACGCCAATGTCCCCAAGCACATCCTTTCTCTCCTCCAAGAAGCAACCTACCATTCGATTCCCGGCCTAAACCACATTACTCGGCTTCGCGGTCGGAACGACTTATCCGGCCAACTAAGTGTTAGACTGCGTTCAACATGACTCAAGGACGTACAGCGAATCGGTCCTTAAACGACTCAGACGGGCATAGCTCCACACCCAAGACGTGAAGTGTCTTGCGGCTGTACTATCGAACTCCCGCCCGGTCTCAATTTCATTTTTAAGCATGGTTCCATCCACGATAGCCATAAAGCCACTCGTGACTCCTTCCTACATCTCGCGGATGATCGGAAATCACCCGACTTCTACCGTACTAAGCAGGGCTAAGCATTGACACGTGCCTAAACCTAATATAGGATTAAGTACGATATCTGGACAAGGACAGGTATAATGCAGCAAGTGTTTTCATATAACTCCTAGAACTTAATGCAATAAACAATTAAAAGTACTCAAGATATATTTATAAAATGATGGGTTCAGCATGCACCGGGGCTTGCCTTTCAGAAAGGTTGCGGGTCTGTGGTCCGGACACTCGGGTAGATCTTCTGACGGAGCTTCCCCGACGTTGGGTTCTTCTGCTAATTCCTCCGGTTGACTCAGCACCTCCTCCGGTATCGCTTGTTCGAATTCGAGAAGTGTCACCCCCTCCGGTACACCTATTGCATGAGTGCATAATAAATCCCATGAATGCATAATGAAAGATGCAATATGCTCGGAATGAAATGTATTACAACAATTTAACGCTCTATTCAAATTACTTCAAAAGAGTAGGTGCAAATTTCCTCTCCGGTAGAGAAGTACTCACCTAATCTACTTAACCTATGATAAAGCTGCTCATCCTCAGTTAAGGCCCTAACACCTAACAATTACAAAAGTAGCATGTCTTAGGATATCTCACCATATCAATCAGCAAAACACCACAGTAAGCATTCTGGACAGTAGCTACTTGTTTTTATCACAACTGGAGATTTACAATTCCAAAAGATATGATCTAAGACAATCTGGAAAGCCTAAGAAATGCACTACAATTCATTTTCAGACCTCAACTGCAAACTCCTAAGTTTTCCATGTCAAACTTCACAAGTTCCAGAATCTGTCCTCTCAAAACAGAGAGTAGCAGATTTTGAACTGCCACTTTAAACAACAGTAACTCTCAAACTACTAAGCCAAATGCTTCCAAATTTTGACACAAGCTAGTTCATCAAGTTTACTCCAACTTTGGTATTTACAAGTTTTCCAGCAACCAATTTTATCAAAGCCAAATTTAGAATTACTACTAGCTGTCCAGAAAACATAAAATTACAAAGGTTAAACATTTATTGATGTGGCCAAAGACCCTTAAAACCAAACTAAGATTTCCAAAAGTTCACATGGGGTATAACAACACCAGAAAGTAGGGTGTGACTACCTAGAACATTTATTTATACTCATTTCTTATTTTACTTAATTAATTAGGTGGAATTTTAAACATATATGTAAACTGCTCCTAAAATTCTACAAAAATTACAGGGGACTCTCTGACCCAAAAAGAGACCACAGTAAAAATTTGAACAAGTTTTATTCACAGAAATTCTCTATACAAAATTCACCAGTCAAAAAGGCTGATTTTTGTATAATTAATAAATCATTTTGAAAAGTATCAAACAACAGATTTCATATTTTTGTTAGACACTCTAGGGTACCAAGAGATTCTCCAAAAAGTTACAAGAACATTGCACATGTAGAAAAATTACAAAAATTCCTTCAACTATCTCCTAGGATAAAATGATAGCCTTATAACGTGGAAATTACTTAAGCACTGATGCCCAAATTTTTACCAGAGCTAGGGCTAGCATAGAGTAACCTACCCACCAAATTTCTTGATTTATGGAACACTACAGCTCAAGTTATAAATTTAACAAATTTGCATACATTCCAAAACACATTTAAAGGATCTATTAAATTCTTACAGAATCTAAACATCTCATGCCAGATCCATATTTTTCTAAAATACTACACATCATGTAGATCCTAACAAAATTTATCTCATAATTTTTGGGCAAGTAAAACCCTAGATCTTCATTTTTCCAAATCTTACTTAAAACTGTGACAAAATAAAGAAATGAAATAAATCCCATTTGAAACTGGGCCGGCCCGGCTTGCTAGCGCGGCCCAGCCAGCACGCGGCCTACCTCGGCGCCCGCCCGCGAGCGCGGCGCTGATAGTGCGGGCCCGCAGGCCAGAGAGAGAGAGAGCGAAAGGGGGAAGACGGCCGCGACTCCGGCGAGCTCAAGCTCGCCGACGACGGCGCCTCCGGCGACGAAAGGAGCACCAACGGCTTCCCCGTGACTTCCCGCATCGACCAAACCTAGATTTGCTGAACCTATCCCACCCTAGCTACGACGGCCATGGCGACCACGGCTCGGAGGCGGCACCCGGTGGTGGTCCGGCGAGCTCCGGGGGTCAGGGACCTAAGTGAGGTGTGCTACGGCTTCCTGAGGACATGGCGGACCTCTCCATGCCACGGAAAAGGACGGAGGTGGAGCGAGTGCCGCTGGCCGCGTGAGCACCGCACCGGCGGCCATGGCGCGGCGGCGCACGACGGTGTTCCGACGTGTACCGGCCATCCCATCCGGTAACGTCATCACCTAGGCTTCTCTACCCGACCCGGAACCCAAAACATGTACTAGTGAGAATGGAGGATGACCGTAGGGAGCTGGCCACGGTGAGCCGCCGCGCGGACAGTGCGCCGCCGAGGACTCACGGTGGCGGAAACCGAAATTCGCCCTCACCTCTACACAATCCGGTCAAGCAACGGTTGGAGGAGGTGGAGGGGATGCTGGTGGAGCGGTGGACGGGATTTGGAGGACGGTGGTGCGACGGTGAGCTTGCACAAGCACGGGGCGGGCTGCGGCGGCAATGGCGCCTCCGTTTTCCGCCTCGGTGAACCCGGCCAGAGCGAGAGTGAAGGAGAGAAGAGTGAGCGCGAGTGTGGGGGTGGAGGTGTCGGCCCCGACTTCACGACCGCGCGTGTGCTTGCGACGTGGAGGCGATGGCAGGGCGCGAGCGCCACGCGGCCACCGGGCTCTGCCCGAGCGCCACGGCGTGGTCAGCTGTCCGACTGAATGGCGATGTCGACTGACCGATGAGGCCGAACGGTGACTGTCAGTGCAAGTTTGACGCTGATTATCTTCCAACACAGCTCGATTTGGTCCAAGATGACAACATCAAATTTGTAGAGCTATGTGAGGGCAACAAGTTTGTCAATTGGAGTTTGGGCTGGTTCAGCCTGGATTTGAAACTACAGAGCTCCAAAGTGGTGCACTTAGAAACTGAAACCCAGTTTCAGTCACTAAGCCGACTGAAACCCTATTTTCACGACACAAAATCTCCTAAACTATTGAGAACCAGGTGATGGTGATATTGACAATGTTGTAGAGCTATGTGTGGACAATAACTTTGTCAATTGGCTCCAGGACTGGTTTGGCCTAGTTTGTGAGTTACAAGTTGCTAAAGTGAGGTACAGTGAAACTGAAAAGTCCAATTTCCAGACTTAGAATTTTTCTAAGTGTTGATCACCACTCAAGCTGACTTGTGGGCCATTTTTGAGCATGCTCTAGTCATTTTCATGAGATGGCCATATTAGAACTTTTGTTCCTCATGAAATTCTCTACAACTTTACTTAAGGGTGCTCTTCCATGCAAGGTTTCTAAATTAGACTTTTTAATTGGTCAAACTAGAGCCTTCTAGGGTCAAATGGTGGTCAAACTTCTCTTGGAGGGCAAATTTGTAATTTTGGTCAACATGAACCTTGTTCCAAATGTTACCCTAAGTATAACTAAGGTGTTGTAGGTCATGATTGGCTACCTTA
This sequence comes from Saccharum hybrid cultivar R570, assembly GCA_038087645.1. NCBI lineage: Eukaryota > Viridiplantae > Streptophyta > Magnoliopsida > Poales > Poaceae > Saccharum > Saccharum hybrid cultivar. The sequence goes on from JAQSUU010000270.1 coordinate 4,001,307, forward strand.
CCTTTTTGTTACACCAACTATCAAATACTTCATGAAATAAATCAAACAAACCCTAGAATAATCACATGTGTTGCATCACATAAAATAACAAACATGAATGATGCATGCTTATGCTTATGCCATGCAAATGCAATGCAATTAAGGACTAAACACTTGAAGTGTTACAGATTCTATAGCCAACAAGGCCAAACAAGACAAAGAATACATCTCTGCCCCGATTTGGACAGATTCTGTCATTCCATTTTGCAAGCTCATAACTAGAGATTTATACCACCACAATTAGTGCTATAGGACACTTTGGAAAGCTTAGAGAAAGTTCTACACTTCTTCTATTATCTCCAAGACATGATTACCATATGCACATAGGTAAAATAAACCAAACATTCAGATCTATTCAGAACGTAAACAAAACCTGACAGCAAACTTCTCAAAGTCATAAGTCTCAAACCATTAGACCTAGGGTCATAAAATTTTAGGACAAGCTAGAAAAGTAAGTTAGCTAAAACTTTGGTATTCTCCATAACTACAGAAAACACCATTATGGACACGAAAGCATCACTACAACAAAAACCGTTCTAACAGCCAACGTTCAACAAGCAAAACAAAGCTTGCCTTTGTTCTACCTAACAAGAGAGCACACAAACATGTTATTCTAGTAGCTCTAAATTTTTGTTACCTTAGACCAACCCAACACGAATTTAATTCATTCATGAGAACCCATAATTAGTTAAGTGAGGTCTAAAGCATTGGCAAACGCTTGGGTGAACAACATATCCACCACTTGGCTAAGCTAGAGGATATCTCTAAGTTCAAGCATGTAGCCACACTTATTTCTAGTAAGGCTAAGCACACATTTTTCTCAAGCAACATGGAACAAGGCATTTTTGTTTTACTTCACTCAAGAAAGATAGTGTAACACATTGATCACAAGTTACACACTATAGAACAAGGGTGAGAAGAGTATAGCCATGCATAAAGCAACAATCATGATAATGCATGCTTCGTCCTATTCGTCCTCACAAGACTGCCAACCTAAGGTGGTGATCACATTCTATGTCGGTGGCATAACACGCACTCTCTCGATATATAGCTAGTCGTCAGCTATATTTGACTTACGCATTCGTGGTTAGCGTACCTGCAGAAAAGTTTCATTACAGCCCAACATTTCCCAACATGTAGCACCAAAACTACCCGAATCATCAATCACCCACAATTAAGTACCTTCATATATACATGTGTGTAACATGTAAATAATCCAGTAACCAAAACTAGCTCTCCCCTAAAACGACGGATGTTCGGTCATGCTCTCACAACTCACACTTACCTGAGCGTAGGTGCGATGTTGCATAAAAGTAAACTAGCAACATATATGGTTATTTCATATATGAAGGCTACCTCTAATCTAATACACCGGGTAGCATGGTGTGGGAGAGTCATCACACATACATATCTTGGCCTAGGCGTAGATGCATAAATGAAAAACCCCTCAAGTTAGTACTTATATAAGCCACCTAATAATCCTTATATGGGCATAAGGAAATTGACCACTGACATACTTATATTTAAAATTTAGATTTCACAAACCTATATATAACTATAAGATGATAAAACTAGTTTTAGAAAACAAAACTTTTGTTTTAAATACACATACGACATGTTTAATGTTGAATCTTGCTCCGATACCAGCTGTAACAGAACCGTCCAAATTATAAGAGCACAAGTACAAAAACAATCACCGAAGTGATCAAATTCTCGCACTTGAGCCCATATAACTCCGGTAGTCCAGTGAAATCACGAGGGATTTCAAACCAACCAACATACAAGCTAAGATCGTAGTGATTCAACATAACAAGTCACATGTTACAACCATTTCACAAGTAATTCAATATACATCGGAGTTTAACATAGTTATTACAACTTAAGTTCAAAGGTAGCGGAAGCAAAGTAATTTGAAACTAACATTAATCTTATTTCAAATACATGCCAGTACTATGGTCGACTTCCAACAAAAGCATTAGAGATAAGATAACTTAGACGGATCACGCCCGTGATCACACTCCACCTCTACGGCAGGAACCAACCAACTCTTGCAGTAGCCAAGATACTTCACAACCTGCAACAAGTGGGGATAAAACCCTGAGTACAAGAAGGTACTCAACTAGACTTACCTGTCAGAAACCAGAAATAAGGTGACACCAAGGATCATGCAAGGCTGATATAAAGTGGGCTGGCTTGACAACATTTTGCATAAAAGCTTAATACAGATAAGTAATCATTAATGCTTAAGCATCAAGTTAATCATCATTAACCTGTCATCTATATTAGCACCTGTACTAGAGCACTTACTTTATTAGGAACAAACAATATTAACCATAGCAGGTATAAATTGAGGCAACCTTTCCATCATTATCCAATAACCATCCATTCAATTTAATGGAATCTACGTTGCCGCTGCTCAAGTCAAGTGCTCACTAACCGGGAGCGACGGCGATTCGAATCGAATTCCTATCCAGGTGGAGGGGTATTTCTAACACTCACCGAGTCACGCCTGGCGAGGGCTGCTCAGGTCACCTTTGGTACAGTTCAGGAGCCGCGGGTCTGAATGATGTCGTGACCCCAAGGGTGACACTCTGCCAGGTGATAGGGACTCTAACCCCCCCTTGGTCTCACGCCAATGTCCCCAAGCACATCCTTTCTCTCCTCCAAGAAGCAACCTACCATTCGATTCCCGGCCTGAACTGTATTACTCGGATTCGCGGTCGGAACGACTTATCCAGCCAACTAAGTGTTAGACTGCGTTCAACATGACTCAAGGACGTACAACGAATCGGTCCTTAAACGACTCAGACGGGGATAGATCCACACCCAAGACCTACATGCCTTGTTGCTTCACTATCGTCATCCCGCCCGGTCTCATTTCATTTTATTAACACATGGTTCCATTCCACGATAGCACATATAGCCAACCGTGCCATATATGAATATCCCTATATCTCGCAGGTGACAGGAAATCACCTGACTTCTACCGCTTAAAGCAGGGCTAAGCATCTACTCGATCCTAGTCTATGTAGGATTCAAGGATTCATATATCTGGACAAGGAATGATATAATGCAGCAAGAGTTCCCAACCAACTCCTATCACTTAATGCAACAATACTTATAACATATATAGAATTAATTGCTTTGAAGATAGGAGGCTTATAATGCTCCGGGGCTTGCCTGGGATCTGACTCAAGTTAGAGTATGTCAGATGAGTTCGCTTGGCGAGCATCTTCCAATCTACCACTTGTCCGGTCCTTCGATCTTCGGGATGGATCACCAACTCCATCTTCGCGTTTGGCTCCACCTTAGGTCCTTCACGTGCTTCAGCTAACGTACCTAAATGAGGTGCAACAATGCATATGTATGAATGCATAGAAGTGCAATAAACAAAGTAATCAAACAAGCATACCAAAGTTCTCCTAAACACCTAGAGCTAATTAACTTAATCCTCACTAAGGCATAACATAGAAGATTGCAACACACATCGATCAAGACACAAGTCTTATAAGATCCTAGGGTACCAAACCAAGTACCAACAAAGACATGTGTCACACTTCAATGCACAAGCATGGCAAAGTTAATCAAAGCACTACAACTAAAATCTGTCACTTTCTGGACATACATACAGTAGCTCAGTAAATTAATCATAACTGGAGATCTACAACTCCAAATGACTTGCAAGAAGACATTATGGAAAGCTTATGACATTATCTACATTTCATTTATAATCATCACAGCATGATTCCAAAGTTTAATATGTCGAATTTACAAAAACACAGGAACTGGTCTAACAAGACAGAGAGCAAGCAATTCTGTACACCAACTTTAAACAGCTATAACTCCTAAACCACATGGCCAAATGCCACCAAATTTTAACAGCGGCTAGATACATAAATTAGCTACAACTTTTGTATAAATAAGTTTCACAACAAAGCACATTATCATGAAGAACTTTGCTAAGTTCCTAGATCTGTCCAGAAACCTCATTTGCAAGAAATAATTATTAACTTATGTTGCAAACATATAATTGGACAAAACCAACTTTACCAACATTTCACATATGACTAATGAACACCAGAAAACCTAGTGTCCAGTGCTAGATAAATTCTTTTAATGCCTTTTCTTAATTTATTTAGATAATTAGGTGGAATTATAAACACCTACCAAAAGTGCACAATAAATTCTACAAAAATTACAGTGGCCTACATATGCTCCCAATAGTCTAGTGTCCAATTTTTAAGCCATTTGGACAAGTATATCAACCCCTATGAAAAAGACAAATGACTATTGCAATAAATCATGTGAGAGCAAGATACATTAATAACTCACTCATACAACACCCAAAATTCAGGAAATTATTACCACACATCAAACATCACATGAGTAGCATGCCACAAAAATTTCACTTCATTGGGAGCCCTACATTTGCAGTTATGAAAATGAAAATTACAACTAGCATTGAAAACCTAATCTGAAAAATCTATTTTTACAGCAACAACTTTAAACAAAAACATGCCATCTTATAGATCTACTGCATAGATAATTTCACAAGGATTCCAAATAGTCCTCATTTGCTATTTTACGAATTTCCTATGATTTACTATGAATTTCCAAAAATTAGCAAAAACTACCACAACTAGGTCCTTTAGGTACTATTCATATGAGTCTATGACATTGCAGTTAGTCCCCTGCCTTGAGTCAAATTCTTGTATGCAGTCCTTGACGCGAATTTAGAACAGAGAGGTCGCCGGAGCTCGCGGAAGCCGGCCTTAGGGCACTCGCCGGCGACGGCTGAGGGGCGAGGGAGCACCAGGGGACCCACGCGCACCCGCTGGTGGTCGCGGATGGCCGGGAGACGGGCCGTGGCGCCCTGGCCATGAGCACAGGAACCCGCGGCAGAGGCGGCTCCGGTGATGGCGAACTGTGATGGCGGAGGGGCGGCTAGCAGTGGGGCTCTAGCTAGGATTTGCGAAGGAGGTGGCGGTGGTGCACTCAGCGGGACGCGAGGGAGCACAGAGCGGTGGGAACACAGCGGTGGCAAACTTGTGAGCTCGAGCTCGCCTCTGCCATGGCGACGGTAGAGAGCGGACAGGAGCGACGAGGATGAGGGACTGAGGTAGGGAGACCGAGGGAGAGGGCTCGGCGTCCTTTTGTCGAGCACGGAAGCAAGGTGGCGAGCATGCGCGCGCACGGGAGGGCCACGTGGCGCTCGGCCACACCACGCGGCGCACAGCTACTGAGATCGTCAGCCATGGCTTGTTGTCAGAATTCAAAATTCCAATTCTACTTCAAACGTATGACTGAACAGCGATATTCTCCCCTCCATATCTACTAATACGATTCGAGTTAGCGAAAACTCCAGTAATGAAAAGTGTAGAGCTACAAGAGTGCTCCAACATTGCTTATATGGTTTTGGTCTGGTTTGGCCTAGATTTTAAACTACAAGCTGTCAAACAGGGGCACATGTAAACTGAAACTGCAGTAATGACTTAGCCAATTTTCTAAGTACTGAACAGTAGTGAAAACTGACTTGTAAGCCACTTTTGAGCATGTTGTGCACATTTCTAGCTCAAGGTCGTAAAACAACTTTTGTTCCTTATAAAATTTACTACAACTTTGCTTAAGAGTGCACAACCATGCAAACAATCTAAGCTATACTTTCTATTTGGTCAAACAAAAGTGTTCTAGGGCCCATACATGGTCAACCATCACTTAGAAGCATATTTAGGCAAAATGATCAACATGAACATTGTTCAATTAAGTGTCCTAAGTGTAGTTAAGGGGTTGTAGAGGCTAAACATACACACCATGCATAGGTTGCACAAGAATATAGGCCTCACATGCATTGAAACATAGGAATCACTACATTTGAAATGCTTGTTTCAAAGCTCTATTTCACTTGTTTCATAGTGTTGTTGCAAGGTACATGCTACACATGTTTCACTAGGTTGTTCCACATGTGTCCTAGATGTGTTGCACATGTTGCATTTGTATGTTGCATAAACACTAGTTCACATGGAATGTAAAACATGTTTCCTGGTTTCAGAAGTATGTTTCAGTTGTAATCCAAACAAGCATGTAACTTATCATTTCATGTGAATTTTTGATTCCAAACTCCATGAAACTTTTCCAGGGGTCAATATAGATAGAATGTGATGTGAGACACATGAAGATATTGCCATAACACCACCCAAGCATATATTTTGAAAAGGGCCGATATGTAAAGCAATGGTGCAACATCCAACTTTAGGTTAGGCTCCTCTCCATAGGTTGACCTTGACATTGCCATCTCCACTTAATAGAATCATGTTTGAGCTCAAACCCACTGCTTAATGAGTGACAAACACCTAAGGTGTTACAAGTACGACTACAAGTGCATTGAGGATCTCGGATATGACATTTAACAGGTGTTCCACGTCCCACCCAACCTCGTAGAACCTATTAGACATGCTACATATAGATGCTAGTGCTTTACTTTCTTGCAATTGAACTGTGATAGGTTGCATGGTAGACTGCTTGTAAGCCATTACCTTGTCGCAACCTATTCCCCTACACACCCGCTGTTAGGCTAGACGCTCTTATACTACTTACTGCATTACTTTCACTATGCATTATACCTGTGATGTGATGCTTGGTGAATGGATAACGTGAATGGATAAGGCATGTGGTGCTGATAACTTGGTAAAACTGGATAATGAACCTGGGGAGAGCTTGGCGTGCATCTTGGGTGTGTGGTGAGGGTTGAGTCGATCGGACAGGATCCTACGACGAGTCTTTTGGGGCAAGTCATGCCAGAGGGGTGCGACTTGGGCATCCCTCAAGAGAGGTACCTGTGGCGAGTGCATGTGTGAGCAGACGGGGTGTTGGTTATCCCCGGTGGAGGTGCCGTCAAGGCACAGGGTGTTGGTTATCCCCTTGAGAAGATATCCTGTCCGGTCCCCCTAAGGACTAGTATGTCTTGAGAACCGGAACCATGGGACCCTTCGTGCACACCACTCGCTCCCGATGGGCGGGAGATGATTACCCGACTGACTATGGTGGTGCCACTACTACTAGGTTGGAAGGTGATAGTGTAGGGAGGTACGGGCATAGGGGCCTATACCCTCCTAAGATAGCGTAGTGACCTTGGGGGCCCGGTACTATGTCTCACAGTCTCAGCGTTTCGGTGGACTCCGGGGTGGCCCAGGGCTGAGTGGTAGGGTGGTACCATACCGGTTGGGAGGCAGTCGGCATTAGCCTAGGCGAGGCACTGCTGATGATGGCGATCTTGTGGATTTCTAGGTGTACACGCTCTGCAGAGTTGATCGATCTATTCGTATAGCCATGTCCGTGGATATGGACATTCCCATGACCTACGCTTCACTTGATTAGTGAGAGGAGTCCTTTCTACCTTTCCCCTGGGTTTTGGTGTTGGATCCGGCTTTGGCCGTTGAGGCAAGGTACGAGCGAGAGTCGTCCTTGCCGCCTAGAGAGTGTGAGAGTGTGGTGAGATGTGTGTGATGGGATGGGAGAACGTGTGGTTCAGATAGAGTAAAACTTGATGATCTATTATTATAAAATCTTGTTGAACTTGCACAGGAAACCTACAACCATATATAGGCCTTTTGATTTACCCTTGCATTCCACTTACCACAAAGCATACGCAAAAGCATAGGGTTGGAGACAGTGGCCAGTACAAATTGTATTGATAGATTTTGGACAGGTTTGGATGAAATCTATGATGACCACGAGGACTTAGATTAGGAGTAGATGGTCTCGTGCCTACGCTCAAGTGTGGTTGAGAAGATGGAGTCTACGCCCGCTGATATTCTACACCAACTCTGATGACTGCTGTGAAGGAGGAGCCTTCACCTACCGATGCGCTATAATGACTCTGATGAAGATGAGTGTGTGTTTCCGCTAGATTATTTGATGTAATAGGAGTGTTAACCAGTGTTGTAAAGCTTGTATAAACTTGTAATTCCACGATGTATGATTATGATATCAGCTGATAATTGATAATGTTATGGATTGCTCTCGTGATCTACTACATTATAAATCGTATCTGTGGATTTTTCCTTCGAGGAAAATCAAGGTCGTTTCAAAGGTAGGATGCCCATTGTATCCTAGTGCTTCTAGATGAGTAAGGCTTGATGGGTCTCCCATGACCTGCCTTAACTCAGCGAAAGGCATATGACCGGTAAAATGGGGAAGAGGTACATATTGGACTCCTTTGATAGTGGTATGTAGATGTCTCACAGGCAGAAGATTAGATGCACAAATATGGTGGGGAGCTCCAGTCTCGATGTATGGAATGTGGTGGCGCATATGTAGATTTTCTAAGTGAGCCATCAAGATTCCTAAACGTCTACGGGATGAGTTCAACTCAGATGCATAACAAAGAAAGGCAACATCTAGAGCTCGGGTGAGCTCAGACATTCTTATGCTATGAAGATCATCCTCATGTTTAGAATGTGGATAAAGTACTGCATTTGTACCAGGTTGCACATGGAATGGAAAATAAGCAAAAGTAAAAGAACTGTTAAGCTCAAAATATCTGCGGCGAAGATAAGTGATAGCATTGTAGGCGTAGCTTTGGATGGTATTTTTAGGAGAACTTCCAACACCAAAAAAATGATATGATCTTTCTGGAGGACCTTCCATAATATGAGGATGAAGAAGAACATAAGCATGAGTTTTAACTAGGTAGTGTCCTATCTCAATAGAGTAGAGGAAGTATTACAGCTTGTAAGAGAAGTTGGCTTGCCACATCATCTCTCGCAGTAAGGTGTGGAAACCTTTTGTCCCTTCAGCTTGAGTCATGAGAAAAGGTAGACCACGTGATGGCATCCTAAGGAAGAAAAAGGTTAAGTTAGATAGAAATTTGAATGCAAAATAGTCTTAAAATTAATTTGTTTGGTTTATTTTGAAGTTTAGCTAGGCAATACTACAATACTTCTGTAATAGCATGCTCTGATACCAGCTGTGGCAGAACCTCCTGAGTCATATGGCCCACATGTGTCTACCATTGTCTTTTTAGAGTTCTGATAGTAGCACATGAGTACCCTACAACTCTGAAAGTCTATTGGGTGTCCTTGGGAAATCCGAATCATCCATGTTTTGACTTTCGAGAAGGACCCATTACAGTAGCATTGCAGGATTACAACAGTTATACAAATTTATTACATCAGAGTATAGTGAAAGTCTTACAATAACATAAGTTTACAAACTAGTAATAAGTTATTATAAACCATAATTATTACAAACCATAGTTTTGCCATAATCGCAGTGGGGTAGCAAAAGAGGTACTTATATTACATCATCAAAAGAACTTCACCCTGCCCAAGGGTGCACTTCAACACTCTCACTACTGGGACTCTTTCTTAGGAACCAACATATAGCAGAGGCTAATGCCAGCCTGCTCATGTTGTTCACCTGCAACAAGGGTTTAACAAACCCTGAGTACTGAGGGTACTCAACAAGACTTAACTGACGAAAAGGAAAGACTCTAAGGATATGCAAGGTAAGGGGAATCAAGTGAGTCTGTAGCAAGATCAAGAATACTTTTGCTGAAAAGCTGCACTAATGTTGATCCTTACTTTCAAAGTTTTATGCTTTAATTTAATATTAAAAGAAATCTCTCTTAGCATCTATTCTAATCCCAAGCACTTCATTATTCTCAACACAACATGATCTCATAGCTAAAGTTCTAGTGGTTTAGCTACGATGCAGGATGGTTGATCATGTCTTCTTCACCGAGAAGCTGTGGTGATTCAAATTGGTTTGGCCCAGCTAGGGTTTCCTTAGCACATGACATATGCAGGGTTAGGCTCAGACCCGTGCCTGCGTACATCAACCCTCACTCGGATCCTCCATTACAGGAACCAGTCTAGCGCTACCCAAGAGCACAGTACCCACTCTACTACGTCATTCGTCCCTGAGGAATTTATAGGAGTGCGTTACACGGTACTCTCGCTATCTCTCCACTCCTAGTGCGCGGTTATCGTTCCCCATAAAGGAATGGCCTAGATGTTGGGCTTACCGAAGTATGTGGCCAGTACTACAAGTAATGATCACGAGCAGGTCGTACAACAAATGGTCCTTAACCGACATAGACGGGGTCACTACATCTAGCCTCAAACTAGGTGCAAGCCAAGATTAAACCCGGTCTAGGTTTAAAAGTCATAATCATTCTCATACTTTAGGTTAATCTTTAGCTTTAGAAAACCTACCTCTAGCATTTACATCTAAGCAGGTCTAAGCATTTTTAACAAATATTACTTAAACATAGGTACCATGGGTAAGTAAGAATAAACAAGGTAGTCATGCAGCAAAGTTTATCATACAACTCCTGATACTTAAATTCAACATTCGTAAGACTTATGTGATAAACATTTTATAAAACACAAGGAATGGTTTATGCCCCGAGGCTTGCCTGCAGTGTCGGGGTTGTTAGATGTATCCAACTCAGCTCCACTCTCCAACCCAACTACCTCTAAGTGATGACCTGCCTTAGAGGTCTGCTCAGCTAATGGTTCTCCACACTCGTTCACTATACATTAAATAAAGATGCATGCTTCAATGATGATGCTTTAAACATGTATATAAAACATGTATTAAAGTGACTTATCAAATTATCTACTTGAGTACAACTTTCCTTCACTAATTAACAAGTTAATTACTTCTTTAAGCAATATTTAACATCTCATGATTAAAAGGTGTTTATTACATTTAAGTAGAGATTATCATGGTGAAAAGATATGGATTAACCATTCAATAATAATGCCTTGGAACAATAAGGGTAAAATGTTCCAAGATCTGCAATCAATCCCAATTGCACAATTCAGCCATTTTAAGGATTTCTAGAAAATGTTTTCATATTTTATTAATTCATAAAATCAAGTCTATTTAAGTGACCAGTTCATTTTATTTCCAAATAGTGCCAAACTTTTTGTGTAGGTTCATAATTGCAAGTTAAACACACTCATAAAATTTCATGAATTTTGGAGTTATATTTTATGCTACAAAAATCATGGATGTTGCATTTCTTAATTAAAGAAGGTAATTTTTAGACAGCCAAAAGTTACTGTTTTTCTCAATTTTGTATTTTTCCCAGATTAAACATATCATGAAAAACTCACACAAAAAGTTTCACATTTCTAACAATGCTATTTATTTTGTTACAAATTTTACAAGCTTTAGCATTTATTAGCTTTTTAGAAAATAGAAAGAAGAAATCCTGTCCTCTACCTCTCTCAGCTCAGCCCAGCATAGGCGGCCCAGCACTCCACTGCCTCTCTCTATCTCAGCCAGGCCCATGGCATCGGCGGCCTAGCTCCTTCTCTCTTTCTCTCACTCGATCTCGGCCGAGCTGGCCCAACTCACAAGCCTGACGGCCCAAGTCGACAGGCGGCCCAAGCCTGCCTGTTCCCCTCTTCTCCTCCCTTTCCTGTCGTTCAACTGGTGCCGGTGTTACATCGGCTACGACATACATCGCGATGGTAGGGTCTTGGACGACAACAAGCACACCACTGGCTTACTCTCTTCCTTCCGCACCGCGGCACACCATCTCCCCTCCTCCCCAAGGCTTCCAACACGCACAAAGACGACAACAGCGGTGCTCTGATCCTTGTCAAAACGGCGATGACCCTTCGGAGCAACTCCGGTGATGACAACTCCTTTTAAGCAGTCGCCTCGACCTCACAAACTCGCCCAAGGGGTTAATTGGGCGGATTAGGGCTTGGGACGAGCTCGTCTGCGGCCGTGGTGGCGCAACGAAGTGGAGCTCGCCGGTGCAACGGCGCCTCGGCCAAACTCGGCTATAATTGTCCTAGCTAAGAACCTCTACGCATCTGAGGAGCACACCAAGACTTGAGCATCCTCATGGTTGGAACAGGGATGTGGCAGACGTTGCTATGCGACGGCGATGGCCGCTCCGGTGACGTGAACGGATGAACACAATGTCGTTCCAACGCGTCCGGTCGTGCGATGTGAAAACTGGCGAGAGCACGGGTAGTAAAGTGATGAGGGGGACACAAAACACGATGAACATGGAGTAGAGGGGGATCCATGGTGATCTGGCCATGTGGAGGGGCTCACGGTGGCGCTGTGGAGCTCTGAGGAAGAAGAAGACCTCGTGCGGCTGACTAGAGTAGCGTGGGATGACGCTGGTGGTCTTGAGCGATGCGCGGTGATGAGTCAAACTCGGTGGCAAGGTGAATTGGGTGGTGGTGTGGTGAGGAAGTTGAATTGGAGCTTCGAGTTGCGGCGGTGGTGGTGGATGCGAACACGGGAAGAGGAAGGAAATGGCCAGCTCTGGTTACTTAAAGGCAAGGGCGCGCGGCTTCTAGAGCGCCAGCAGCAGCTTATGATGCGGCCGGGCAAAGCTGGTACATGGCCAAGTGTTGCCAAGCGGTGCAGCAAGCAGGAGGTGGTGGCATCGGTAAGCAGAGAGGAAACAGAGAGGGGTAGGATTTGAAACATTGCAACATTGCAACATGTTGCACATGTTGCAGATCAAGAATGGTAGCTCCCCTCCTAAATTTGATCAAGATGCAAGCAGAATTAGGTCATGCTCCAAAAAGGAAAGTTGCTCCTCATCACAAAAACTCCAACTGTGCTATAGACACGGAGAAGTGGAACTCAACAGATTGGGAGATAGTAGAGGGGTTAGGTTAAAGAAAGAATGAAACATTATGTTTCACCACTTGAAACATGGGTTACAAGAACTAGGGTGTTAAAATAATTAACTTAATAACTGTTATTACTTAATTGGTTATTAATTAGTGATCACACTCCATCCAATCATGACACCATCATGATCTCACACTTAGATTTCAAAATGGCATTATGACTTGAATCAAATTATTTCAAAACTCATTTTATAATTGCCCTCCAATTTGAGTTCAACACTTCATCCCAACATTTGACCTCTTTGATCAAGTGTTGAAATGCAAGTTTCAAACCCAAACTTGAGGTTCACATTTTAGTAGTTTGACTTGATTTGATGCCCCACACTTCTTATTAGCATAAAGTACACAATTTACACTTCAAACTTGTGAGGGCAAAAATCTCAAGTAATTGGGATGTCATTATAAAATAGAAGGTCAAAAGGGCCTTTAAAAGATTTTTGAATTATAACACAATTCATCACATATGCATGGCTTAGATATAAAATAACATTATTTATAGTGAGTGCACACATGGTGAGCTACTAAACATGATGCATTATGCTTTATGATGACATTACATGTTTTAGTTCTTGCTTAACACCTAGGGTGTTACAACGATCACCATATCCGTGTGGATTGGGCAGCCGTGGCACACCCCTGGACAAGCAGGCAGGTCGAGCATGCCAACGACATGATCTTGTGGGGCCTCAAACCAGGGATCTTTAACTGGTTGAACAAGTTTGACCACCAATGGGTCGCAGAACTCCCGTGGTCCTCTGGAGTTTGAGAACAACCCTGAGCTAAGCGACGGGCTTCATGCCCTTCTTCATGGTCTACGGATCCGAGGCCATCCTTCCCACCGACTTGGAGTATGGAGTGCCAAGGGTTGGAGCGTACGATGACCAAGGGAACCAAGCCTCCCTTGATGACACCATGGACCAGCTGGAGGAAGCACGTGACGTCGCCCTACTCTACGCCGCCAAGTACCAGCAAGCCTTATGACGATACCACCATCGTCACATGCGGGGTTGGGCATTCAATGTTAGAGACCTAGTGCTTTGCCTCAAACAAGACAACAGGGGCTGCCACAAGCTAACACCACCATGGGAGGGCCCATTCGTCGTCACAGAGGTACTTCGACCCGGCACCTACAAGCTAGCCACCGCTGACGGTAAAGTCTTCACCAACGTTTGGAACATCGAACAGCTACATCACTTCTACCCTTAGATTTCCAAATTGCTTACATGCTTTTGTAATTATTTAACCTCGAGGAAACAAAAGGAGCACTCTCTATTCCTTAGTTTGTCTAACTCTGAGTAAGACCCGACCCTAGCTCTGGCTAGGGTCGGGCCTCCCTTGAGGGCTGAGGAAGGAACCCCCCGACGCTTCATTTCAAAATTTTCACAACACTTCAAAAAAATTCATACCCGACGCTTTCTAGCACTGTTTAAGTAAGCAGACGTTTTAGAATGCGAAGAGCTCCTTGGATTGATGAAATTGTGAGAAACCTTCACCCCGATGGTTATGGTGCCTTTGCTCACCAGTCTTGGCCTAAGGGGTCAACTCATACTTCTAAGAAATCTATGAACTTAAACACAATGAGGGGATTAGGGAACCACTCGAAATTTTTTATGAAAAGTTGCCCACCCAAGTCCTCCGATGATGACTGGGAAATGCGGGCATGTTAGAGCACGAGAACCTCTTGGGTCGAGTTAATCGGATTGCGAAAGGCCTATGCCTCTACGGCTATGGTACCCTCATTAACCCTGACTCAGGGGACTGGACTCGACTCTAAACACCATAGGCCCAGGCTCACTATGAGGATCGGGCGAACACATAAAAACTTAAAGCAAAAGATAAACACAAGTTTTTAAAGGGCCCCGAAGGCCACAGACTTGTCCAATATCCTAAGTTTTTATGTAAGCACCTCACTCGACACTTTTTATAGCTCTAGGGGCAGAGGGACAATCTCATATTCAAACTTGACCACCAGGGTCTTCACCGGCTCTAGCACCTCCTCATCAATGGCGTCGAGCTCCTCCTTGGTTGGTAAGAACGGGATACAGAGCTGTATACACTCCCACGGCCCATTTGCGGTCTAGGGGTTCGAAGGCTGGCCTGTCGTGGGTTCAATAGCCGCCCTAGGACACTTAGAGTTAGGGATGGCAAGGGATGGGCACACTAGCGGCCAACACCCTAGTGTCTGAATGCCGAGGGCATCCTAACCCATGTTCGAGTCCCGATCGGTAACTGATTCATGGTATCCCTCGACGGGAGGCACTGAGCCCTCGGACTGGTCAGACAATTTTGAGAACTATATGAATTAACCATCGAGAATCTAGAGTGCATCACCAGCTTGACCATAAGCCGGCGCCCGGCGAATGGGAACCGGGGCTCCACTTGAACGTACCCATTAATAGCTCAACGAGAACCATGGTTCGTCCAACGAGGATAGCATGGCCCGTTTCACCCCCTCCATTTCATGAAAAGACACGTGAGGGATAACGAATAAAGATGAGAGGCCGCCTAATCAGTCTCCTACAATGCGTGAGGGCTTGGGAGCTATGCTCGCACCCTGACCCAACGAACGGTCACGCCCCTACAACAAACTAGGGCTCAGGGTCTCCATGTGTGCCCCATGGGTGCACTACAACGGCAAGGGCCGATATACACAAGGGGAATGTGCCCCAAGATAGCACCAACGGAGACCACTCTGCTTGGTTCAAGCCCTTGAAGGAGTGCCTCACCCCTCCAAGGCCTTGGGACTACACTCGGCGGGTGCACTCACGCACACCCACCAGACAACTTCTCTCAAAAATAGACCACCAATGTGCACTCTACCCTGAGCGCAACGTTCAGTCATCCTCAAGCCTCTAGAGAAGTGCCTCACCCCTCCAAAGGCTTGAGGGCTACTATCGGGTACCAATGTCAGGGGTACCCAACCAAAAGTAGTAAACAATGTGTCTATGCTTACTTCCCAAGGCTCAGGAGCAATATCCGCCTTGCCCGAGCCCTCCCATAATGCTTCTAGTCGGGTTGACCCCCCGAGAGCAGTCTTAGCCTCGCCCGAGCCCTCCTGACATCATCACATCTTTTCGCCTCACTTGAGGGCCACGCTAGGGTCTTGGGCATGATTGGGAGTCACATAGGCCCCCACCACGACACTCATTCCCAACGATGGGACTAGCATGACCATACATAATGAACGGGGCATGGGAGCCATGGTATGACTTGATATGACCCTGTTCATTCCACTACGACGGTGTCCATGCTTCTACAGCAATGGGGGTAATGACAACTATGCTACCTAACCCCCGCTCTATGCAAATCTAGGTGCACGCACTGCCCATCCTCGACGGTACAAGAGTGAACAAGTCAAAACGTGGCCACAACACGTTGCACCAGTGGACAGAGAGGCCAAAAGCTCTATGCCCATTGCATCCCCACGCTATAGGGAAAACTGTTCACGCCGGATATGTTGGAAGACGGCCATGCCCGAGGCCACCTTTTTGTTTTTTCCCTTTTCACCTTTTTACCACAATTGTAACCCAAGCCCTCCCGTTGGGAACTATAAAAGTGGAGGCAGGGGCCCCATCTATGGGGATCGATCGATTAAAACACAACTCACTAAGCAAACACTCAAGCTCATACACCACCAAAGAGACTTGGGATCTACTCCGTCACTCGAACGCTTGTAACCCCTACTACGAGTACTCTGGTGCAAGGCAACACGAGTAGCAGCATCATACACTGAACATAGATACATTTTTGCCTGCACCAGTATAAACCCTTGTGTCCACATCACACACCATCCGGGCCTAGACGCGTAGAAGTAAATTTACTCATCTTAGTGTCTAGGACGTGGTTGTAGGCACCGACATTATTGAACTAGATTGGACATTAGAGATAGAAAACTGAATGTACTTGAAGGCTACAGAAGAACTTGGGACAATTACTGCTAGTGTGGCTAATGAAGAGTCTTGCTACTGTTCTTCAATTAGCAGAGATAAAATAAATCTTAGGCCTTAATTTTAGAAAAGATAAAATAATTAATTCAAGGTAAAAAGAAGCCAAATTATTTGTTTTAAATGGAAAATTATGCTAACATGATTGGCCATGCACCTAGTTACGTCCGAGTTATTTATATCTCAAAATTACCCGCTGATTTTCCTCTACCAAATTCATCGTCTCCCAGAGCTAATTTAAACATGTCTATCGGTCCCGCCCACCTAGATAAAATATTTTGCTAGCTTAGTCAAACACATTTATTACTTAACGAAATCCATATAACCTTTTTTATCTGTAAATCCATGTAATCTAATGAAATGAACTCTGGTGACCTCGATGGTGCTCTAAGCTAGATTTGCATCTTATCTGGTGTCAGGGTCCTACTCAAAGGGGACAGTTGGAGCGGCTAGGGTAGGGTCTAGGGGCGGCAGCGGCAGCGGCCACGCTAGGCTACTGCTGGCATGTGGCGGCTATGGCAGAGGCGGCATGGGCTGCCGTGACATGAGACCTAGAGAGAGAAGGCTTGAGAGCTAGAGAGTTTTATTCAATGAGCAATGCTCTATTCCTTGCTTAAGATTGAAAGATTGCATTGCCCCTCTATTTATAGTCCTGAGAGACTTGACCCCAAAGGAATCTAAACTTACCCTCCAAGAACTATAAGAAGAGTCCTTACAAATTTGGACTATCCTCTTACAAGCAAAACTATTTTATTTCCTAATAAATCTCAATCTGATTTTCAAACAAATCTCTAATTGTTTTCCCTATTTTTATTCTCAACTCTCCTACATTCTAAAATCTCTTAGATATCAGAAGATTGCGCGAGCAGTGGTGTCCACCACCCTTGCCGCACGCCTTTCGAGCCGCACGCCAGGTGGTCTCAAGGCCAACCAGGGCACGATCTTGGCCTCTCCTAGCCTGTTTGGCCCGATGTGGGGGTCTGGTTCGAATGTGTGACATATCCCCCCATTCTCCACACAACACGTCCTCATGCTTTATCCTTCTTCGGTCATTGACGTTGCTCAGGGAAGAAAGCTCCTCTATAGGTTGCCGCCTCGCTACTGAAGATGAGGCTTAGCTTATTTTTCATGTTGATGATGATCAATTTAGAGTAAGGCTAGATGTTGTTGACGTAGCTAAAGATGAGGTGGTGTTGTGTTCTGGTGGTCAATGTTGGCCCATTGTTGGCGGTCCTTATCGACCAAATTCGACCGCCAATTAAGGCATAAAAAGAGTAGAAATTAGCAATCTTAAACACATATGACATTTACAATTGACCTAATTCCACACGTGTTTGGAGATCATTGTTTTTACAGGATATAAATACAAATACATGGGAGAATACAACAGAAGGTGCTTTCCAATAAAGCGTGATGTTGGAATGTGCAAAGGATAAACAGAAAGGCCCATTCACTCAAACAATTTGGGTGAAAGACAATCCAAGGAGCAGCCTAGGTCTACTCAGTGACCCACCATGCAACGACTGTGGCGAGATGGCTTGGTCCGGGTGCGGCCGCACCTTGGGTGCACCCGCACCCCCACCAACATCTCTCAGCCACCCCTTCATATGGCAGTACCTAGACGACATGCAGAGGCGGTTGAGTCCATGCTTCGTGCCAAATATCGCCTTGACATCACCTTAGAGCCCTGTATAAATAGGGGGTAGAGCTCCCCTCTCAACACACGCACACCTCTCTAGAGCAATACCTCACTCTCTCTTGTATTCTACCTTTTAGTAGTTGTTTTCGAGCAAGGCAAAGCTACCTTGGAGGGCTTGGATCCTTGGAAGAAGAGATTCTTGGTATGAATAGAAATATGAATTCTTCCAAAGTCATGTTCTCATCTTATACTTATAGTCATACTTATGAACTAGAATATAGTCTTTATGTTATGATCTTGACATATGAACTAGTGTGTAGTTTCTATGTCATGAGATTAACACACATGACTTTATGCTTAACAATTCATATAACTTATATAATTGGAATTAGAGCTAAGTTAAGGTGGTGGTTCATCATGCCATTAGGTGTGCCCAAGTCTTTTACTTGTCGATCCATAGGGTTAGAGTCCCAAGAGGATTTGGATAGTTTTTGTTTCTGCAAGCATGGTGCTTATGTATGGTGAGATAGATGAATACATTTCCCTCTCCGCGATTGAGGTGGTAGGTGGCAGGTGGTGATAGCCATGTCCGTCCCCTGTAATCCCCCACGTTCGTTTAGGGTGTGGAGTCTAAAATGCTACATGAGGTTGCTGGCAGACCAGTAGTCGGTAGTCTCCCGACCTGCTTCACACTTAGCACTAAAACTAATTGTATAACTTGTATGATCATTGACTAATATTTGTATGACTAAACTAGATCATGCCTGCTCTACTTAGGATTATTCTTTTATTCTTGTCTTTCTCTTTTATCCTTTGAGGAATTCCCAATTCTGTGTCCACTATCTTGAGAATACCATTCTTACCCCTGTTATAAACATTGGTGTCTTGCAAGTATATTATTCAAGTTTATATCCATACTAGACTCTTAATCAATAATTGCCTTCCTTTGGAAAAATATAAATAACGATACGTTGAATACTTCCGGTAAAAATGCTACAATGATAGCTCCGTGTGCATGCGGATAAATATCTAAAATTAGTAAGGAACTATCAAGGCATTAGCTAGTCGCATTACTAATTATTAGTAATGTTGCTGAGTATTGCCAAGAAGACATTTCTGGTACCATTGTCAGGGATGGATTCTATTTCCATACTTGGCAGTGATGCTAAGAAATGCCAACAAGCATTTCTGGCACCGTTGCCGGGGAAGGCATATTGATTAAAGAATCTAGTAGGACATGTTCATGATAATATGCATGTACGGTAGCCATTGTTTATGCAGGCTAATCTTCCTTGTTTTCTCCTATTGTGGATGAAAACAGGATAGTGTATGACCGGTTTTGATCTGCCAAACAATTACAACGCAAATCTAGAGGCACCCCTAAGGAAGAACCGGTCCCCTACAGCTTCTTCTTCTGCCACTCCGCCGACAGTCAAACCAGTCGCCCCCACAGCATCTGCTACTTTTGCCATGGTCAAGATGCTCCGCGACTACTCCGTCCCCGCTGTTGCCAACATGCCCATTGGGCCCGCTATCAACACTGGCAATGGGAACTTCGAGCTCCGTACTTGCCTCATCACGATGGTGTAGGCAAACCAATTCTGTGGTTTGCCTAGTGAGGATGCGAATGTGTATCTCCAACACTTCCTTGAGCTGTGTGATACCATACAAGCATGCCCGCACCACGGGATCGACACATGGTTAGTGCTCCAAAATTTTTATCATGGGTTAACACTCATGTCTAGAGGGCACATCGACGTTGTTGCTGGAGGGGCTTTTCTTTCCCTCATCATTGATGGAGCCATGGCTCTCATCAATAAAATGGTGTCTAATCAAAGTTAGGGGATGAAAGAAAAACACAAAAAAGTATGCATACCGTGAAGGAGACGGATATGCTTGCCGCAAAAATAGATCTCTTGATGAAAAGGCTAGAAGAATGGGCCCAAGAAAAAGAAGCAATGAAGGGCACCGTCCAGGCCATCGACTCACACATGACTTGTGAGGTCTTTGGCAGTGCTGGCCATTCAAGTAACAACTACCCTGAAACCCATGAAGAAGCTTCCTTCATCAACAATGGGTTATGCCAACAAGGAGATAATAACGGGTTGAATAACCAGTTCCGCCTGCAAGGTAATTCAAATTTCAATTCCAATTATAATTCAAATCAACCTTCTCTAAAGGACTTGGTATTAGGCCAAGCTAAAATTAATGAAAATATCACTAAAAATTTGATGTATAATGATAAAATGCTAGAGAACATCAACTCTAAATTAGAAAGTTTATCGTGCTCTGATGAAAATCAATTAAGCTTCAACAAAATGATAGAAACTGAAATTTTGCTAATAGATGCCGCTATTCCTATCGATCATTCGGGGAAAACCCCTAGGCAACCCGAGAATTCCCTCGAAAATGTTAATGCAGCTATAGATCAGTGAAGAAGGAAAAGTCTTGCCCGATGGACTAAAAATATTGAGCCCTTGCCGAAGGTAAATCGGTAGGTATCTTTAAATCCTAAAACATTCAAAATAAATATTTCTAAATTAAAAGTTTGAAATTTTCTTCAAAATAAAACTTTCAGAAAAATCAAATAAAAATCATTTTTTGAATAAGAATAATTTATTATTATTAGTTATCATTTTGGCAATAATTATAAAAATTAAAAATTTAATAAAATTTTGTTGGAAAATCATTTCCGGGCAGATCATTGGGAGTCTAACCAGAGCCCCAACAATCATGGCTTTGAATTAGCCGTTGGCTGCTACCAGCCAAAGGGGAGTAGCAACGGGCCCACCCTAGGCGTGGATGCACCAGTGATGTGGGCGCACTAGGCCTGGCACCGCATGTGTCCTGCCACTCCCAATGGCTCCCTGCCTTGGCTGTCACCCCTCCTTGGTTAGTTTTTCACCTACAAAAGCCGAGGGTGGCTAGGAACAGCCCTCACTCCTCCCACACTCTCACATTTTTAGTCTCCACTCACTAACTTTCTCCCATGTTTCTTTGAAGCATTTTCCAACAAGTTCTAGTGCAAGAAAGCTCTGCAAAAATCTCAAGCTCAAGCTAGTCCTTAGGTTCATCTTTCATATTTTGTGCTAACCCTAACCCACGGCCAAGTTTTTGCATGTTGTTGTGTTCACCATGGGTAGGCTTGGGAAGAAGATTGCTGGTGCCCTCAAGAAGATCACGGGGTCGAGCTCGAGTCACTCCCGTGGAAGCTCAAGCACACGCTACACTAAGCACGAAGAGAGCCCGATGCATGAAGACGAAGGAACCATGCCAATAGAAGAACAAGAAGAAGAGCAAGAAGAAGAACAACCGATGGAGGAGGATGATGATGCACCCCACCTTGACTTGAAGGGAGACTGGGAGATGCAAGCGTACAACCTCATCAAGAACTGCGAGTTCATCCACATGCCATTGTATGACCCTACGCTTCTCCAAGCAACAGGTATGGATGCTGAATTCACCGCTATTTGGAAGGCTATTGGATGGGATGAAATCGATCTTGTTTGGGAAGGAGGTTCTCGCCTCCTCACCATCCAATTTTTATGCTCATTAAAAGAAGTTGAGAATGGAATCACTTTTTGCTTGTTTGAAATAGAATATTTTTGCACTTCAAAAGATCTTGGTTCTCACATAGGCTTCCAAAGAAGATATCCAATTGACCTAGATAATGCTCTCAAAGGTTTTAATCGTCATGAATTTTGGAGACAAATTTTCGGTCAAAACATAATTGTCAAATTTCAACATCGTAACATGAACATTCAACATCCTACTTTGAAGCTCATGCATCGTTGGATTGCCATTTTATTTTCTTGGCAAGATATACGATTTGTTCATCATGCTGAATTGCAAATACTCTATGCCATGGTCAAAAAAATTAAAATTGCTCCTGTCAAAGAAATATTCAAGCATTGGTTAGACTTGTTCAAATTTTGTACATCCATATTATGCACATCTCTTGTTACTCTTATTGCCACTGGTGTTGGTGCGATGGTGAAAGGTCCTAATGACTAGAGGGGGTGAATAGCCTATAAAAATTTCTACAACAACACTAAGCAAAGTGGTTAGACAAAAATGAGGCAAAGCAAATGTTGCGCTAGCCTACTAAAAATGCAAGCCACCTACCACAATTATAGTTTCTATAGTCTCTAAGCACACAAAGGCTATGTCACTACACTAAGTTAGTGAGCTCTCAAAGACTAACTAAAGAGCCTCACTAACCACTAGACCCGACACAAGCTAGCTCTCAAAACTAATTACACTAAAGAGCTTAGCTACACTAAGAATGTAAATACACGAGATGGATAGTAAGTTATATTGCTGTGTTGAGGAATGAGCCAATCACAAGACAAAGTCAATCAATCACAATGAATGCCAAGAAATCCTCAGAACAAGTTGACATAATCATTTTTTACCAAGGTTCAATTGTTTGCCGGCAAGCTAGTCCTCATTGTGACGATTCACTCACTTGGAGGTTCACGTGCTAATAGGCATCACATGCCTAACTTGCAACTAGGTGCTATACAACCAACACAAGATGAGGATCACACAAGCCATGAGCAATCCACTAGAGTACCTTTTGGCTCTCCATAGGGGAAAGGTTAAGAACCTCTCACAATCACCACGATCGGAGCTGGAGACAAGCACCTTCCTCCGCTCGATGATCCTTGCTACACCAAGCCGTCTAGGTGGTAGCAACCACCAAGAGAAACAAGCAAATCCCACAGCGAAACACAATCAGCAAGTGCCTCTAGATGCAATCACTCAAGCAATGCACTTGGATTCACTCCCAATCTCATAAAGATGATGAATCGATGATGGAGATGAGTGGGAGGGCTTTGGCTAATCTCACAAGGTTGCTATTTGATGAGGTCATGACCATGTTTGGAGAATTACATGGAGGCCAAGGAGATCAGCAAGGACATCCAAATCGAGAAGGAGGCCCAAAACTTATCCGGTTCGAGTCACCAAGGTAGAGGCCCAAATCAAGTTTGAGTCCACCTCGGAATCCAGGACCAGTCTGCCTTGAACTGGTCACCCAGGACGCGTACAGACTCTGTTTTCGATGATCCATATATGGATGGAAAGCTTATTTGATAAGGAAGCCAACCCAAGTGGTCCTACGTCAAAAGATGTTCAGAATCAACGGGAATCGTCGAAACAAGTCACTGTCCAGAATCTGTCAGGGCGCTGTGTCGCCGTCTTTTGGGCCGATTGGGCATGTATCGTGTCGGGCCTTAAGCCCAAGTTGTGGGCGCCCAACCCCTGGCTGTAACACCCCTGGTGTTAGTTAGCCTCATAATGCATTCTTAAGGCATGATCATGGCATGACATTACTATAAGCATCGTCATTTCATGTGCATCCTTGCTTGAAACATGACCTTGCAACAGTTGCAACATCTATGATTGAATGCATGTGTAGGTGTATGTTTGTTTATTAATGCTAGCCTATGGGTGTACAACACTTGTAGTAGTGTGATGTGTGACACAACACCTTGAAACATGACCATGAAACACATGCAACATGCCTAGTTAAACCATGCAACACATGCATGCAACATAATGTTGCATTAGCTTGATTGGTGATGTTTCAATGCACCTTGATGTGACTTTTGCTCATATGAGATGCTATTGGGTAAATTGTGGCTTGAAAACATCTTTGATATGTTAGTGGAGCAAAATGAGCTAGGGTTTATATTCATGTTTTGACCAAAATCCAATTTGACTAGGTTTGACCTCAGTTTGACCATAGCACTGATCTGCTTTGACCGATTTAAAAGTGGTATCTAGAGACCTTGCATGGAGGTGCACCCTTTACCAAAGTTGTAGGAAATTTATCAAGGAACAAAAGTCTCAATATGACCATCTCATGAAAATGGCTAGAACATCCTCAAACAGGGCCCACAAGTCAGGTTTCCATGTTGTTTCAACACTTAGCAAATTTTCTAAGTCAAAAGGTGACATTTCAGTTTCATGTGCCCACCTTTGGAGCATTGTAAATCTCAAACTGTGCTGAACTAGCTCTAACCCATATTGACACTTTTGTAGCACTCACTTAGCTCTACAATATTGTCAATAACACCATCATCTAATTCTCACTGGTTTAGGAATTGTAGAGCAGGGAAATGTCGGGTTTCAGTCATGGTGTAACTAAAACTCCATTTCAGTTTTCATGTGCCTCACTTTAGGGCACTGTATCTCACTAACGAAGCCGAACCAGTCCATGATCTTTTTGACAAACTTGTAGTACTCACATAGGTCTACAAGTTTGCTAATTAGAGATTTCACTAACTCGAGCTTATTTGTGAGTGAATCGACACCAAAATCGCACTGTCAGTCAATCATCTCGGGTTCCATTTCAGAGGTTCAGACAGCACGCTGTCGTGGCGACCGAGCTCAGAGCGGCGCTGCCGCGTGGCGTTCGTGCTCTGCTGGTATCTCCACGTCGCGAGCGCATGCGCACTGTGAAGGCCGAGTCGCCCCCTCACCCTCTCACTACCTCGCCACTTTCCCCTCCCTGTCGCCTTCACCACGCGAGAGCAGAAGCCGAGCGCAGCGACCGCCGTCGCCACCACAAATCCACCGCAGCCGAACACCACCACCCGATTCCTCGTAGCCACAGACGCACCGTGAGCTCCTCTACATCGTTGACCACACCACACGACCGTTTGACCTCCGGTAGAGCTCGCCGAGCTTACGCCTCCACGCGGTCGCCATTGTTGCCGCCCAGCCAAGCTCGCGCGTGGCTGTGCTTCTCGGTGCCCCTACCGCCTCTCCTCTCCGGTGTTCTGTGTCCGCCTCGATGTGTTGATGCTCGCGAGGTAGGCCGTTTGGGGTCAAGCCGTAGCTAACTCGCCGGAGCCAGCAAGCCCGCGGCCGTGGCCGCCATTGCCGCCGCCACCCCCCCCTAGTCACGGTAGTGGTGTCAATTAGCTACACCAATAGATGCGCACAGTCTAGGTGAGCACGCCGGTGCCCTCGGGCTCGCCGAAGTCGTCGTGGGCGGCGAGAAATCGCTCGTCGGAGTTCTCCCCTGCTCGGCGTGTGTATGACGAGTGGGACCCTCTTGTCAGCGCGCCCCTCCCTCGGTTTCGGCTTCGGGCCACTAGATGGGCCTGTTGGCCGAAAGGGCCCAAAGCCTTAGCAGGCCGGTTAAGTTTAGGCCCGTGTAGGTTTTGAATTGTTTTCTTTTTCCAGAAAATGAAATATTGTGCTAAAGTTTGGAAAATCATAACTAGGGCTAGAAATGTCCAATTGAGATGATTCAACTTGCACTGTGCTCCATGAAATGTCTAGTTTATTATAAAAATATAATGTGTGCCATGTTTTGTGATGAATTAAATAGTTATTAATGATATCTTTTATTCATGAAGAAAAAGGAGAAAATGATATCTCTTTCTGTGAAGCTCCAAATGACATGAAATTTTTATAGTGCACTTCTCATACCATGAATAGCTTATGGTTAAATTTTCATGCAATTTGGATGTAGTTTGGTGGAGTTATATATTTATCTTGTTTGCTTGAATGGATCTTGTGTGAATTTTCATAATTTTTCTATAGATCCAGTAAGGGTGAAACTTGGTGAATGTTGTTCTTATGTTAGAAAGATGTTAGGAAAAATATGAAATCTGTTGTTTGATACTTTTCAATAGGGTTTCCTATTTATGCTAGAAATAAACCTGCCATCTGTTATTTTTGATATCTCCATATCTGCTTGTCAAAATGAAGTGAGATTTTTATGGTAGCCTATGTGAAGCATTAGGTGGCTACTGTAATTTTTGTAGATTTGTATATATAGTTTTACTGTATGTTTCTTTAATCACCTAATTAACTAAATAAATTATAAAAGAATATTAAATAAATTATTTAGAAGTTGGCACTATACTTTCTGATGTTCCTTTGATATGCACAACAAGTTGGTAAACTTAGTTTGGTCCAATTGTGCTTTTGAATCGTCATTAATTATTGAATTTAGTGAATCTGCCATTTCTGGACAGATTTGTTAGTTCAGAGAATTAACCTTTGTTAATGATGTTTTCATGCTTGGTGTTTTATAGCAAAGTTGTTGATAATTTCATGAACTAGTTGCTGGTAAATTTTGGTAGCATTTGGACTTATAGTTTTGAAATGACAACTGTTCCAAGTTGGGTTCAGTTTTGGAAGTGCTCTTTGTCCTTTTAGAACAGATGCTGTACATATGCTATTTTGACCTGGTAAATGATGAAATCATGTTTAGATGTTTATAAATGAAATGTAGACAATTTCATAAGCTTTCCAGAATGTCCTCTTTCAAGTCATTTGGATTTGTAGAACTCCAGTTATGAGTTTTCTTAGCTGCTGTTGATAATATGTTGGAAATACTAAATTTCTGGAATCTTGTTAGGTGTGTGTTAGTCTTAACCTTGTAGCTTGACTTTTATGGCTTAGATTGTTGCACCATTCATACATGTTCACAAATCATCATGTCATCCTTGGTGCATACATGAAATTCATTGGATGCATATACATGCAATAGGTGTGCCGAGAATCGTGTTACAAGCGAAGTTCCGCTGAGCGTGGAACCCGAAGTTGAAGTCCGTTCGAGAACTGGAGGTCCAGTCCGACGAAGCCGGAGAAGACGTGGGAATCGTTCTTGAAGCCGAACCTCGATCTCTCTTCTTTCGGTTAAGGCAAGCCCCGGAGCATTATAAGCCTCCTACTTTTAAAGCAATTATCTTTATATACATGTTATATGTATTGTTGCATTACGTGATAGGAATTGGTTGAAAACCCTTGCTGCATTGATAACACTCCTTGTCCAGCAATTCGAACCTTGAATCCTAAGTAGACAGGATCGTATCTATGCTTAGCCCTGCTAAATTAGACCGGTAGAAGTCGGGTGATTTCCTGTCACCTGCGAGATATAGGGCTTGATCAGGTCACGGTTGGCTATATTTGCTATCGTGGAAGTGAACCATGTGTAATAAAATGAAATGAGACCGGGCGGGATGATGATAGTGAAACAGCAAGGCATGGAGGCCTTGGGTGTGGATCTATCCCCGTCTGTGTCGATTAAGGACCGAGACCTGGAGCCTTCTATGTCATTTTGAACGCATGCCTGACATTTAGTTGGCCGGCCTGAGGTTGCCGACCGCGAAGCCTAGTAGCTCAACTCAGGCTGCGAAGTCGAAAAGTGAAAGTCGCCTCGGAAGGGAGCCAGAGGGTCCAAGGGCAGGTGAGTTAAAAGTCCTGAGCTTCCTGGCCACTGGTATCCCCGAGAACGCGGCGCTGTTCGGGCCCACCCTGAGTTGTACCAAAGGTTATCTACGGCTGCCTTTAGCGGGGTTTGCCGGGTGAGTGTCAGGAATACCCCCTCAGCTGAGTTGGAATTGATTCGAGTCGCCGTCTCTCCCGGATAGTGAGAAACTTGACTGGTTATCTCCAGCGTAGATACACTAATTATTAATGATGGTTCGGAATTGATGATAATGATGATGATGGCCTTATTATACCTGCTATGGTTAATATTGGTTGCTCCTAATAAAGTGATTGCTCTAGTACAGGTGCTAATCTAGATGACAGGTTAATGATTATTAACTCGATGCTTAAGCATTAATGATTACTTATCTGTAATAAGCTTTTCTGCAAATGAGTCAAGCTAGCCCACTTTATAAAGCCTTGCATACTCCTTGGTGTCACCTTTGTTTCTGGTTTTTGGCGGGTAAGTCTAGCTGAGTACCTTCTCGTACTCAGGGTTTATTCCCACCTGTTGCAGGTAGCAGATTCGTACTTGTTGCTGCAAGTATTGTCTTCGCCATGTGGGCGTGAAGACTAGACCATATGGGCATGGTCTCTATAGTATCTCTTCTGGTATGCTTTTGCAGGATGTGACTATGTACTGGCAGTATTTGACTTAAAATGATTTCAGAAATTATGTTGCTTCCGCTAATCTTTACTTTGGTTCTGTAATAAAAATGATTGTACTCCGATGTATGAGATTACTTTTGAACTGTTGTAACAAGTGTTGTGTTATGTTGAATCATTACGATCTGGTTGCTCTCGGTTTGGTTTGAAATCCCTCGTGATTTCGTGGACTACCGGAGTTATATGGGCTCAAGTTTGAGAATTTGATCGTTCCGGCGATTGTTTTTGAACTTGTGCTCTTATAATTTGGACGGTTCCGTTACAGCTGGTATCGGAGCAAGATTCAACAATAAACACATCATTTGTGTATTTAAACAAAAACTTTTGTGAAAAATCTTTATTCTAAACTAAAGAGTGCCAGTGGTCATATCCTATACGCCCAAATAAGGACTATTAGGTGGCTTACTAAAGTACTAACTTGGGGGTTCTTGCTTGTTTTCTATTTCGTTGTCCATACGGCGTGCTATTGTATGGATGCCATCCGCTTGGGTGGTAATGTATGGATCAAAATACCTCTACGCCCTGGTAAGTGGGAGTTGTGAGAGCATGACTGTCCAACCGTCGGTCTAGGGGAGAGTAGTTGTGGTTACTAGCATACTTACATGTTTAATCATGTGATTATGAGAGTACTTAATTGTGGGTATATCTGTCGGGTAGCTTTGATACTGAAGTACATACATCGGGGAGTATGTATGGAAAGTATTTAGTTTACCGCTTTCTTGTGTGCTATATTGGGAATTGTTGGGCTGAAATGCAATTTTTCTGCAGGTACACTAACAACGTTTCCTGTAGAACGACTAGTTATCGTTATTGAGAGAACGTGTGTATGCCACCGAACTATACGCTAGAATTTTGAAATTCTTCCTAGGTTTGTGAGGACGTACGGTTCGTGCATGCACCATGTTCGCATCATACATTGCATTCTGCATTACTCCCTCCCTTATAAATTGCTTATCCCATTCTTTTAAAATTTCCTTCCCTCCAAACGGTTGTCCCATAAATAGTTGCATTCTTTCATGAAGAATTGGGGGTGGTCAACCAACCTAGTGGAGTGATCAGTAGTGTCAGCTTAGAAACCTAATTTAGACCTGGCTCGTGAAGGAAAGCAAGACACAATTCCAAGATGTATCTTCTCGAGTTGGGATGTGTTTTGATCTGCAACTCGCCTCTCCATTGTTTCTACCCTTGTATCCATCCTTGTTTGCTACCCTCTCTTTGGATGATACTGTTCCTACACGCCTACTTCCTGACACGTGGGGATTTCTCATGGGTGTGTGTTCAATAATGGTGTTGCGATTAGTACCCCATGGTGCCGCGACGAAACCGGGAGCCTCCTGTGGCGCGCGACACAAGGTTGTGCTGCTCGGCACGCGCAGGTATCAAGGATTGCTAGTCATGATCCATTATGGAGCGACACCAATGTGTTATCTTCTCGTAAACCTTTTCTCTTGGATATTGTTCCCTATCTTATCAGAAGATCAGTACCTCAAACCAAGAGATTTCCTTCTTCTGAGGTTGGAATTTGGATAGTTGGATATAATCTCTTCCTCCTGCCTATATAATTTGTCAGCAGCCTTCCGATGTCATCAAACGCTTACTAGTTTCAACTACTTGCAGATGTCTCGTCAACTTCGCTCTAGCAGTCGGAGTCGTGACAATACAGGACTGTCATCGTCTCCTCCGCAACCTATCTCTGCTGAATTGCTGCAAATGCTTGCCGAAAGTCAGCGAGCCTTGGATGAGAGTGTCAGAAACCATGTCCATCAGGAACCTGAGCCTGCCCAGTATAGCAACTATAAAGATTTCTTGGATACTGAGCCTCCTATTTTTCGAGAAGCAGAAGAACCACTACAAGCAGACGAATGGTTGAACACTATCGAACAGAAGTTTCGGGTGCTCAAGGTGGCAGATGATATGAAAACAGAATATGCTTCGCAACAGTTGCAAGGACCTGCAGGTGTTTGGTGGTGTCACTATCGGAGTACCCTGCCTAAGAATATGGAAGTTGTTTGGGATCAATTCAAAGAAGCATTTCGGGGACGTTACATTCCTGCTGGTCTCATGGCAATCAAGCACACCGAGTTTATGAAGCTCACTCAAAGAGACAAAAGTGTAACAGAATATCTACACGCTTTCATCAACTTGTCAAGATATGCTTCGGAATTTGTTAATACGGAAATTAAGAAGATTGCAAGTTTCAAAAGAGGGTTGTGTCCTAAATTGATGAAGGCCATGTGCAATAGCAAGTGTGCAACTTTCAATGAGTTTGTCAGCGATACTATCCTTCAAGAGAACTGTAATACTGTGTATGCTGCTTCTAAGAGCCAAGAGAAATCTCATGAATCTAATGCACCTACGACCCATACTCTGGTGGTGATTACACCTCAGTATTATTCGGCTGGCATATCTACCAGATATCACCCATATCAGAAACAAGATTCGGTCAAGAGGAGCAGTATTAAGAAAGGAAAGCCTAAGGCACCGCCAAGTAATCGACCATGTTGGAATTGCAAGATGTCAGGTCATTGGGCTAAAGATTGTCCTTTTCCGCAGAAGAAATCAAATGATAATAATGTAGATGTGTGTAAAGGGTATGTTCGTTACACCACGGTGGGATCCATTCCTACGGGTGAGATTATCACTGCCGGTGCATTTTTAGTAAACCAACACCCTGCAATTGTGTTGTTCGATTCAGGTGCTTCCCACTCTTTTATCAGTTCAACGTTTGCAGCCAAGCATGGTATGAAGGTCGTTACTTTAGATAATAGTGGTTATAATATTAGTGCTGCCGGAAATAATATTTCAACCAACCAGTTGGTCTTAGGAGCAAAGATCGAGATAGAAGGACGTCTGTATGATCTAGATCTCGTGGTATTACCAGGATTGGGTCTAGATGTAATCTTAGGTATGAAGTGGATGAGTGGAAACGGTGTTCTGATCGATACCTCTACGAGAGTGGTTATGTTGAGGGATCCAAAAGATCAACAAGCTTTTCTAGTACAACTTCCTAGAGACATTAGTCCTCAGACTACAGTTAACGCTATGATAGCAAAAGCAAAAGAGATTGCAGAAGTTCCTGTAGTGTGTGAATTTCCAGATGTTTTTCCCGATGAGTTGCCAGGATTACCTCCAGATCGTGATGTAGAATTCAAGATTGAGTTAATTCCAGGTACCGCACCAATTTCCAAAAGACCGTATAGAATGCCGCCGAATGAGTTAGCTGAACTCAAGACCCAACTTAGTGACCTTTTATTAAAAGGGCTGATCCGTCCTAGTTCTTCTCCGTGGGGTTGTCCTGCTATCTTTGTGAAGAAGAAGGACCAGTCTTTACGTATGTGTGTAGACTATCGACCACTCAATGCAGTCACTATCAAGAACAAGTATCCGTTGCCTCGTATTGATATCTTGTTTGATCAGTTGTCTAAAGCAAAGGTGTTCTCAAAGATTGATCTGAGGTCTGGTTATCATCAAATTAAAATCCGTCCGGAAGACATACCAAAGACCGCTTTCTCTACCAGATACGGGTTATATGAATATCTTGTCATGTCTTTTGGTCTGACCAATGCTCCTGCACATTTCATGTACCTGATGAATTCAGTATTCATGCAAGAGCTGGACCAGTTTGTGGTGATATTCATTGATGATATTCTGATCTATTCTGAAAATGAAGAAGAACATGCCGAGCATCTGAGACTTGTTTTATCCAGATTGCGTGAACATAAGCTTTACGCCAAGTTCAGTAAATGTGAATTTTGGTTAAAGAAGGTACCTTTCCTCGGTCATGTATTGTCTGATGAGGGAATTTCAGTAGACCCGACTAAGGTACAGGACGTTTTGAATTGGAAGGCACCAACTACAGTACATGAAGTTCGGAGTTTTCTTGGATTGGCTGGCTACTATCGTCGTTTTATTCAGGATTTCTCTAAAATAGCTAAGCCTATGACTCGACTACTTGAGAAGGATAGGAAGTTTGATTGGACTCCGGAGTGTGAACAAGCTTTCCGCACTCTACGGACCTTGTTGACATCAGCTCCTGTATTAGCGCAACCTGACATTGAAAAACCGTTTGATGTGTATTGCGATGCATCAGGTACTGGTTTAGGTGGCGTACTGATGCAGGGAGGTCGAGTTATTGCGTATGCTTCGCGTCAGTTAAGAAAACATGAAGTTAACTATCCGACTCATGACTTAGAGTTAGCTGCTGTAGTGCATGCTTTGAAAATCTGGAGACACTATTTGCTTGGAAATGTATGCAATATTTATACAGATCATAAGAGTCTTAAGTACATATTTACTCAACCTGAGTTAAATATGCGCCAGAGAAGGTGGTTAGAGTTGATCAAGGATTATAACCTCCAGGTGCATTACCATCCGGGTAAAGCAAATGTGGTTGCCGATGCCTTGAGTAGAAAATCTCATTGCAACTCTCTGATAGAAGAAGATTTTCATTTGTCTCATCTCTTACATCCTATTGTAATCCATCATATCACTGTAGATTGTTCTTTGAGAAGTAGAATCATTGAGTTACAAAAGACTGATGCTGGTGTATTTCACATCAAGAGAAAGATGAAAGAGCAAGAAACTAAGCCTTTTCGAATCGATGAGAAGGGAATTCTCTGGTTCAAAGATAGACTCGTTGTGCCAAAAGATAAAGAGCTCAGAAATCAAATCGTATCTGAAGCCCATTCTTCTAAGTTGTCCATCCATCCTGGTAGTAGTAAGATGTATCAGGATCTCAAGCCGTATTATTGGTGGACCAAGATGAAGAAGGAAATTGCAGCCTATGTCGCTAAGTGTGATAATTGTTGTAGAGTTAAGGCCATTCACATGAAGCCTGGTTTACTCCAGTCTTTGTCTGTTCTAGGTTTGAAATGGGACGACATTGTTATGGACTTTATCGTCGGTTTACCAACCACCCAAAAAGGTTTTGATTCTATTTGGGTTATAGTTGATCGTTTGACAAAATCTGCTCACTTTATCCCCGTGAAGAGTAATTATCACCCACACCAATATGCTGACATTTACTTCCAAGAAGTCGTACGTCTTCATGGAGTGCCTGGGTCTATTGTCTCTGACAGAGGACCACAGTTTATTGCTCGTTTTTGGGAGCGCCTACATCAGAATCTTGGAACTAATTTGGTCCGTAGTTCTGCTTATCACCCACAGACGTCAGGGCAAACTGAGCGTGTGAATCAGATTCTTGAAGACATGCTTAGAGCTTGCATCATCTCTTGTAATGACTCCTGGGAGAAATGGTTGCCTCTCGCTGAATTCTCTTACAACAACAGTTATCAAGAGAGCATCAAGATGGCTCCATTTGAAGCTTTATATGGTCGCAAGTGTAGAACTCCGTTGAACTGGGTGGAGCCAGGGGAAAGAAGGCTCTATGGTATTGACTTTGTAAAAGAAGCCGAGGAGCAAGTTCGTGCTATACTGAAAAATATAGCAGTCGCTCAGGCTAGACAAAAGAGCTACGCAGATAACAGGAGGAAACCTATTGAGTTTGAAATAGGTGACCATGTCTATCTGAAGGTGTCCCCTATAAGAGGAGTAAAACGTTTTGGGATCAAAAGAAAGCTTGAGCCTCGATATGTTGGACCTTATCAGGTTATTGAGAAAAGTGGAAGAGTAGCCTATAAGCTCAATCTACCTCGTGAAATGGGAGCTATTTTTCCAGTCTTCCATGTTTCTCGATTAAAGAAATGTCTCCGTCTTCCCGAAGAAAGAGTAGATGTGAGACGCATCAAGTTGAAATCTGATCTTTCTTATGAGGAGAAACCGGTATATGTTCTGGATACTCTGGAAAGGGTGACTCGAAATCGAGTAGTCAAATTATACAAGGTGGTTTGGAGTAATCACGGTGAACGTGATGCAACTTGGGAAAAAGAGGATTATTTAAAGGACAACTATTCCGCTTTCTATGAAAAATGGTATGACTTTCAAATCTCGGGACGAGATTTTTATAAGGGGGGAGGGCTGTAACACCCCTGGTGTTAGTTAGCCTCATAATGCATTCTTAAGGCATGATCATGGCATGACATTACTATAAGCATCGTCATTTCATGTGCATCCTTGCTTGAAACATGACCTTGCAACAGTTGCAACATCTATGATTGAATGCATGTGTAGGTGTATGTTTGTTTATTAATGCTAGCCTATGGGTGTACAACACTTGTAGTAGTGTGATGTGTGACACAACACCTTGAAACATGACCATGAAACACATGCAACATGCCTAGTTAAACCATGCAACACATGCATGCAACATAATGTTGCATTAGCTTGATTGGTGATGTTTCAATGCACCTTGATGTGACTTTTGCTCATATGAGATGCTATTGGGTAAATTGTGGCTTGAAAACATCTTTGATATGTTAGTGGAGCAAAATGAGCTAGGGTTTATATTCATGTTTTGACCAAAATCCAATTTGACTAGGTTTGACCTCAGTTTGACCATAGCACTGATCTGCTTTGACCGATTTAAAAGTGGTATCTAGAGACCTTGCATGGAGGTGCACCCTTTACCAAAGTTGTAGGAAATTTATCAAGGAACAAAAGTCTCAATATGACCATCTCATGAAAATGGCTAGAACATCCTCAAACAGGGCCCACAAGTCAGGTTTCCATGTTGTTTCAACACTTAGCAAATTTTCTAAGTCAAAAGGTGACATTTCAGTTTCATGTGCCCACCTTTGGAGCATTGTAAATCTCAAACTGTGCTGAACTAGCTCTAACCCATATTGACACTTTTGTAGCACTCACTTAGCTCTACAATATTGTCAATAACACCATCATCTAATTCTCACTGGTTTAGGAATTGTAGAGCAGGGAAATGTCGGGTTTCAGTCATGGTGTAACTAAAACTCCATTTCAGTTTTCATGTGCCTCACTTTAGGGCACTGTATCTCACTAACGAAGCCGAACCAGTCCATGATCTTTTTGACAAACTTGTAGTACTCACATAGGTCTACAAGTTTGCTAATTAGAGATTTCACTAACTCGAGCTTATTTGTGAGTGAATCGACACCAAAATCGCACTGTCAGTCAATCATCTCGGGTTCCATTTCAGAGGTTCAGACAGCACGCTGTCGTGGCGACCGAGCTCAGAGCGGCGCTGCCGCGTGGCGTTCGTGCTCTGCTGGTATCTCCACGTCGCGAGCGCATGCGCACTGTGAAGGCCGAGTCGCCCCCTCACCCTCTCACTACCTCGCCACTTTCCCCTCCCTGTCGCCTTCACCACGCGAGAGCAGAAGCCGAGCGCAGCGACCGCCGTCGCCACCACAAATCCACCGCAGCCGAACACCACCACCCGATTCCTCGTAGCCACAGACGCACCGTGAGCTCCTCTACATCGTTGACCACACCACACGACCGTTTGACCTCCGGTAGAGCTCGCCGAGCTTACGCCTCCACGCGGTCGCCATTGTTGCCGCCCAGCCAAGCTCGCGCGTGGCTGTGCTTCTCGGTGCCCCTACCGCCTCTCCTCTCCGGTGTTCTGTGTCCGCCTCGATGTGTTGATGCTCGCGAGGTAGGCCGTTTGGGGTCAAGCCGTAGCTAACTCGCCGGAGCCAGCAAGCCCGCGGCCGTGGCCGCCATTGCCGCCGCCACCCCCCCTAGTCACGGTAGT
The DNA here is from genome assembly GCA_038087645.1 of Saccharum hybrid cultivar R570. Classification (NCBI taxonomy): domain Eukaryota; kingdom Viridiplantae; phylum Streptophyta; class Magnoliopsida; order Poales; family Poaceae; genus Saccharum; species Saccharum hybrid cultivar. The sequence continues at coordinate 4,037,133 of JAQSUU010000270.1, forward strand.
GGTGTCAATTAGCTACACCAATAGATGCGCACAGTCGAGGTGAGCACGCCGGTGCCCTCGGGCTCGCCGAAGTCGTCGTGGGCGGCGAGAAATCGCTCGTCGGAGTTCTCCCCTGCTCGGCGTGTGTATGACGAGTGGGACCCTCTTGTCAGCGCGCCCCTCCCTCGGTTTCGGCTTCGGGCCACTAGATGGGCCTGTTGGCCGAAAGGGCCCAAAGCCTTAGCAGGCCGGTTAAGTTTAGGCCCGTGTAGGTTTTGAATTGTTTTCTTTTTCCAGAAAATGAAATATTGTGCTAAAGTTTGGAAAATCATAACTAGGGCTAGAAATGTCCAATTGAGATGATTCAACTTGCACTGTGCTCCATGAAATGTCTAGTTTATTATAAAAATATAATGTGTGCCATGTTTTGTGATGAATTAAATAGTTATTAATGATATCTTTTATTCATGAAGAAAAAGGAGAAAATGATATCTCTTTCTGTGAAGCTCCAAATGACATGAAATTTTTATAGTGCACTTCTCATACCATGAATAGCTTATGGTTAAATTTTCATGTAATTTGGATGTAGTTTGGTGGAGTTATATATTTATCTTGTTTGCTTGAATGGATCTTGTGTGAATTTTCATAATTTTTCTATAGATCCAGTAAGGGTGAAACTTGGTGAATGTTGTTCTTATGTTAGAAAGATGTTAGGAAAAATATGAAATCTGTTGTTTGATACTTTTCAATAGGGTTTCCTATTTATGCTAGAAATAAACCTGCCATCTGTTATTTTTGATATCTCCATATCTGCTTGTCAAAACGAAGTGAGATTTTTATGGTAGCCTATGTGAAGCATTAGGTGGCTACTGTAATTTTTGTAGATTTGTATATATAGTTTTACTGTATGTTTCTTTAATCACCTAATTAACTAAATAAATTATAAAAGAATATTAAATAAATTATTTAGAAGTTGGCACTATACTTTCTGATGTTCCTTTGATATGCACAACAAGTTGGTAAACTTAGTTTGCTCCAATTGTGCTTTTGAATCGTCATTAATTATTGAATTTAGTGAATCTGCCATTTCTGGACAGATTTGTTAGTTCAGAGAATTAACCTTTGTTAATGATGTTTTCATGCTTGGTGTTTTATAGCAAAGTTGTTGATAATTTCATGAACTAGTTGCTGGTAAATTTTGGTAGCATTTGGACTTATAGTTTTGAAATGACAACTGTTCCAAGTTGGGTTCAGTTTTGGAAGTGCTCTTTGTCCTTTTAGAACAGATGCTGTACATATGCTATTTTGACCTGGTAAATGATGAAATCATGTTTAGATGTTTATAAATGAAATGTAGACAATTTCATAAGCTTTCCAGAATGTCCTCTTTCAAGTCATTTGGATTTGTAGAACTCCAGTTATGAGTTTTCTTAGCTGCTGTTGATAATATGTTGGAAATACTAAATTTCTGGAATCTTGTTAGGTGTGTGTTAGTCTTAACCTTGTAGCTTGACTTTTATGGCTTAGATTGTTGCACCATTCATACATGTTCACAAATCATCATGTCATCCTTGGTGCATACATGAAATTCATTGGATGCATATACATGCAATAGGTGTGCCGAGAATCGTGTTACAAGCGAAGTTCCGCTGAGCGTGGAACCCGAAGTTGAAGTCCGTTCGAGAACTGGAGGTCCAGTCCGACGAAGCCGGAGAAGACGTGGGAATCGTTCTTGAAGCCGAACATCGATCTCTCTTCTTTCGGTTAAGGCAAGCCCCGGAGCATTATAAGCCTCCTACTTTTAAAGCAATTGTCTTTATATACATGTTATATGTATTGTTGCATTACGTGATAGGAATTGGTTGAAAACCCTTGCTGCATTGATAACACTCCTTGTCCAGCAATTCGAACCTTGAATCCTAAGTAGACAGGATCGTATCTATGCTTAGCCCTGCTAAATTAGACCGGTAGAAGTCGGGTGATTTCCTGTCACCTGCGAGATATAGGGCTTGATCAGGTCACGGTTGGCTATATTTGCTATCGTGGAAGTGAACCATGTGTAATAAAATGAAATGAGACCGGGCGGGATGATGATAGTGAAACAGCAAGGCATGGAGGCCTTGGGTGTGGATCTATCCCCGTCTGTGTCGATTAAGGACCGAGACCTGGAGCCTTCTATGTCATTTTGAACGCATGCCTGACATTTAGTTGGCCGGCCTGAGGTTGCCGACCGCGAAGCCTAGTAGCTCAACTCAGGCTGCGAAGTCGAAAAGTGAAAGTCGCCTCGGAAGGGAGCCAGAGGGTCCAAGGGCAGGTGAGTTAAAAGTCCTGAGCTTCCTGGCCACTGGTATCCCCGAGAACGCGGCGCTGTTCGGGCCCACCCTGAGTTGTACCAAAGGTTATCTACGGCTGCCTTTAGCGGGGTTTGCCGGGTGAGTGTCAGGAATACCCCCTCAGCTGAGTTGGAATCGATTCGAGTCGCCGTCTCTCCCGGATAGTGAGAAACTTGACTGGTTATCTCCAGCGTAGATACACTAATTATTAATGATGGTTCGGAATTGATGATAATGATGATGATGGCCTTATTATACCTGCTATGGTTAATATTGGTTGCTCCTAATAAAGTGATTGCTCTAGTACAGGTGCTAATCTAGATGACAGGTTAATGATTATTAACTCGATGCTTAAGCATTAATGATTACTTATCTGTAATAAGCTTTTCTGCAAATGAGTCAAGCTAGCCCACTTTATAAAGCCTTGCATACTCCTTGGTGTCACCTTTGTTTCTGGTTTTTGGCGGGTAAGTCTAGCTGAGTACCTTCTCGTACTCAGGGTTTATTCCCACCTGTTGCAGGTAGCAGATTCGTACTTGTTGCTGCAAGTATTGTCTTCGCCATGTGGGCGTGAAGACTAGACCATATGGGCATGGTCTCTATAGTATCTCTTCTGGTATGCTTTTGCAGGATGTGACTATGTACTGGCAGTATTTGACTTAAAATGATTTCAGAAATTATGTTGCTTCCGCTAATCTTTACTTTGGTTCTGTAATAAAAATGATTGTACTCCGATGTATGAGATTACTTTTGAACTGTTGTAACAAGTGTTGTGTTATGTTGAATCATTACGATCTGGTTGCTCTCGGTTTGGTTTGAAATCCCTCGTGATTTCGTGGACTACCGGAGTTATATGGGCTCAAGTTTGAGAATTTGATCGTTCCGGCGATTGTTTTTGAACTTGTGCTCTTATAATTTGGACGGTTCCGTTACACTGGCCATTCACAACCCTAGGTCGAGTCTTAGACTATAAACACAGCCACCGCCGCTGTTAGACAATTGGGTTTTGTTCAGAGTTTAGTTTTCCATCGAGAAACTGAATCGTTCATTGTAACTATAGTGACAAATCCTTTTACAGTGATCCAGGGCCCCTGTTCTTGATCTCCTCCACTGTGTCGATTAGTCCTTTGGAACCAAGTTCTTGAACCCTCTATTGATATTTGCAACATTCATATTTGCAATTTCAGATTGCGTGTTTTTACCTTCTTGCTTGTGTTCTTCGATTCGCTTGTAGGAAAAGCCTTCTTGGCGAGGTCAATCAAGTTGTGCTTGGTTGATAACCAACGGAGCAGTGGTGTAACGGTTGTAGGATTCGAATCATGTCTGATTTGAAGCTGGATCGCCAACGTCGAGATCTCCACAAATCGAACTTACCGGTTATCTCTCGGAAGATCGGGTCAGTATTCATCACTATTTCAATGCAAATGGCCAAGAGAGTGAGCTTGAGCCGGCCATGGGGCTTAAATAGGAGCCCCCTCAAAATAGAGTCGTTGGACTAAACCAACAGCCAACTGCGTGGTGACCAGACACGCTGGTCGGGGTGACCGAATGCACCGAGCTAGCGTCTGGTCCACCAGATGCAACCACGTGTCCACGCGTTTGATTTTCCACTACGTAATCCCAATAGTCGAAACTGCCTATGCCTTCACTTAAGTGATGATCGGATGCCACGAAGGATGATCGGATGCGCCACCTCCATGTCAGGTCCATGTAAGCCCAGGCGCCACCTGTTAGTGGCCAGACGCACTGGTCCTTTCCTCTATCACCGAGCCGAGCCACATCAGGTCAACTCCAAAGAGGTTCCAAAGCACCAAAAACATGATCGGACACATCCGCTTCCCCGTGACAGGACACACTAGTCTTCACCATGCTCGCAAAGTCACCCACATCAGCGTACGTCAGTATGACTAGATGCACCCTTGTCAAGTCTGGTCACCAACACTGTGTGGCGTTCGGTCATTCATTGAGACCGAGCCCTTCACTGCTATAATTGATTAGACACACTTCTCTAAGTCCGGTCACTTCGAATCCAGAGTCTAGTAAGTGAAAACAGCACCTCCTCTTCTCCAAACTTCACCACAATTGCTCAAATGTGCTAACCACCAAGTGTTTCAACTTATGCATGTGTGTTAACATGTCTCAGAAAAATTTTCAAGGGTGTTAGCACTCACTAGAATCTAAATGATATGCAAGAGTTAGAACATCTAGTGGCACTTTGATAACCATATTTCAATATGAGTTTCACCCCTCTTAATAGTATGGCTATCTATCCTAAATGTGATCACACCCACTAGGTGTCTTGATCACCAAAACAAAATGGCCCTATGGTTTTCACCTTTGCCTTGAGCATATTTTTTTCTCTTTCTTCTTTTCCAAGTCCAAGCACTCGATCATCACCATGGTCACACCATCATCATGATCTTCACCAATTGCTCCATCACTTGGAATGTGCTACCTATCTCATGATCACTAGCGGAATAGGTTAGCACTTAGGGTTTCATCAATTTACCAAAACCAAACTAGAGCTTTCATTCTACCCCTTTTTGGTAATTGATGACAACCCTTTCACAAAGATATGAATTGAAATTCAATTGAATCCATGTTGGTTGCCTAAGCATATTTACCATGTGTAAAAGGATATGGAAAAGTTTCATGAACCCCATTGGTAGCATTTGCTCCCCCTCCATATATGCTAAGAGTTTGGATAGAAGCTTGCACATATGCATGGATTGAAAATGTGGGAGGAAAATGTCTACCAAATGATGCTAAGGTATAAGAGATGGACCTTTGAAGCATGATACCAATCAAAGTGCACCAAATATACCATCCTTAGCACCATTGTTAGTTAGATACCACTAGGAATTACTTGCAAAGACAAGAACTTGATACCTCGTGAGATCAACATTATATGCAAGGTTCTAGTACCACTTGTGAAAACAAAGCAAGTAAGCAAGGTATATCTAACTATCACCTATGCATGCTAGTTTTTCATTTCATCAATCAAACCTACAACTAGCATTCACTACACAAGCATATATATTTAATTTAAAACTTGTGTCATGCAAGCAAACATATGTAATGCACATTCAAATGCATCAATCAAGTTTATGAGATTGCTCCCCCTACTTGTGTGCTCAAATTTTAATTGATCTGGAAACTAATCAAGTTTCTGAGGAGGGTCCCCTGCCCTCCTTATATAGTCCAGGAGGCAGGGTTACAAATCTGGAAACTAATCTTAGCCGGTTACAATTGCCATATAGAGTCGGATAAGGATTCCTAATCTAACTGACCAAGACCTTGCTTGATTCCCAAGTCTGGTTTGATGCCTTGCACGAGACTCCATCCCGATGATCTAGATCACGTGTCGTCATGTAATGGGTCAGACCATCTGGTCTGGGCTTGCCCATGTCTAGCCGTAAGGGTATAGGGGTTTATACCCCCATAGCTAGTCCCCGAGCACTATGTATTCTATATCGACACACTATCTTAGTCTTCTTCAAGTTGCGAGGTTTGTCTTCACATCACCTTGAAATGTTAGCCGAGCATGCGCTAGTGTTCCGTCTAGATCAGGAATCAATAAACTGTGATTGTTGATGAAGATTATAGTTGTCGATGAAGATTGCATAGTGGTCCAAAAAGAATTTTTTTTCCTGGTGAAGTGTACCCACTTGTATTTATGAAAAGAAATGTAAGTGTGCGTACTTGATGGAAGTAACTTATGAAAAATTCCAGAGGGTAGGTGTCAAAAAATATAAATAATTCACCATCAGGTGAAGTGTACCCACTTAGTCCCCGAGCCAGGTAATAGGTGACATAGGCATGTGATGCCAGGGTCTAAAAAATAATCCTCGAGAACCAATGAACATTATGCACCGTCAGGTGCATCATATAAGATGTAGTCCATGAGCTTGCTAGAAGGCAAAAGACAAGCCTTATAGCAAGGCCTAAGAATATCAAGCATCCATCGACTATATGCAAGCATAGTACATGTAGTCGAGCGAGACGAAGCCGTGACAGGAAATGGTGGATCAAGTCCCCAAGCTCAAAGGTCTAACGATGAGTCCCCGAGCTCAAAGATCTGGCGAGGAGTTCCCAAGCTTAGAGGTCTGGCGAGGAGTCCCCGAGCTTAGAGGTCTAGCGAGGAGTCCCTGAGCTCAGAGGTTTGGCAAAGAGTCCCTGAGCTCGGAGGTCTGGCGAGGAGTCCCCGAGCTCAGAGGTCTGGCGAGGAGTCTCCGAGCTCGGAGGTCTAGCGAGTCCCCAAGCTCGGAGGTCTGGCGAGGAGTCCCCAAGCTCAGAAGTCTAGCTGCAGGTTCCAGAGCTCAGAGCTCTGGCTATAGGTTCTAGAGCACGCTGGTCTAGCGAGTTCCCGAGCTTGGAGGTCTGGCTGCAGGTTCTAGAGCTCAGAGCTCTTGCTACAGGTTTTAGAGCACGCTGGTCTAGTGAGTTCCCGAGCTTGGAGGTCTGGCTGCAGGTTCCAGAGCACGCTGGTCTAGCAAGTTCCCGAGCTTGGAGGTCTAGTTGCAGGGTCCAGAGCATACTGGTCTAGCGAGTTCCCGAGCTTGGAGGTCTGGTTGCAGGTTCCAGAGCTCAGAGCTCTGGCTATAGGTTCTAGAGCACGCTGGTCAGCGAGTCCATCACCACGCTGTCTCTGTATCTCTCTTGCTTTTTTCTTCTTTTCATTTTCATTTTCATTTTCATTTTCATTTTCATTTTTTAACTGGTCCAATCTGACACGTTGATGACATGGGCGGCGCCGCAGTTGCTTTCTGTTGCATCATGTGAACAGTGACCCAGTGCCTATAACAAAACACGTTTGGGTCGCAGACCAAACAGCGCCAAAATCAAAGGGACGCAATTTTTGCTAAAGAAATCTATCAATTACCGCAAATCTCGCGCCACATGCCCCATTCTTTCGGAAACTGAATCGGCGTTGCCTCTTAATGACCAGGAAAGGGAACGATTCCAATCTACTCATACTCGCATATTCGCAATCAACCGTCTTCTTGCTTCCGCCGTCGCCGCGCCATTGTCATCACAGAGCCCTCTCGAGCCCCAGTGCCACCACCATAGTGCAATCCACAATCGCCGCCGTAGACATCGACGAAGTTGCCCCAAGTTCCTCACGCGTCGTCGCCGCTTGAATCGCTGCCACCAAACCCTAGCCACTAGGAAGAGCGGTGCCCTCCTTTTTCCTCCGTAGAAAGGAAGAGTCAAAAGAGTCGGGGAATGGCCATGGGGAAGACGAAGACGGAGGTCGAAGTGCGCAAGGAGATCATGAAGGAGTGGAATATGTCAAAGTGCACCCCACTCAGCCTCAAGCGACTGGTGTGGATGGGTGTGCTTCATGCCCAAGAACTGGCGGGATGGCGTGCACCCGATCTAGAGCCATTCCCAGATCCCAAAGGAGGTGAAATTGTTGTTTTTGAAGAATACTTTACTCATGTATTTGGTGTTCCTGTACATCCATTCTTCCAAGGGCTCTGCAATTATTATGAAATTAGTATTTGCAATCTGCATCTGAATTCTGTGTTGCTTGTTGCTTGCTTCATCCATCTCTACGAAGCATACGGTGGTTTCCAACCCCACTTCGACTATTTTCGCCACTTGTTTTGGTTGAATAAAAAGGGAGGTCGAGGCGGCTCCAATGTGGCTGGTGGCTGCTATCTAAACATGTAGGAAGGGATTAGGTCAGAGTATTTACACTGCCCTTGGAAGACCACATTAGAGGACTAGTATAGGCATTGGTTTTACATCCATGAAGAACCAAGCTAGGCCTCATACTGCGACGTATCCTTGGTCCTAGAAAAAACTAACAGTTGGAAAGAGCTGTCGCAAAACACAATCCAGATTGAGGCAATAATGCAGCTGCTACCTTGGTCAAGGCTGGATGGACCAAGTGTAGTCGGTAATTTTATTAGTCGTCGGATCCAACCATGCCAGGCCAGAGTGCACCCGGCATATGAATACCAAGGTCGCATGGACCCGACCAGGATGAGGAATGAAGATCTCAAACTAAAAGAAGTGAAGATCAGGGTCCGAGACCTGTTTAATCTTAAGGATCCCAACTTCAAGAAGCTGACAGTAATCGAGCCAGCGTTCAAGCTTACTCGCCCAGCACCACTGGTAAGTCAATTGTTGTTTGCTAGTTTATTCCTGAGGCCTGTACCTGTGGTTGCGGTGGTTGAGGTGTTGGCTCAGTTGTTGGCACCGGCGGTCAAAACTCAGTTGTTGAGCCAGCGTTCAAGCAGCATTAAAGTTCTAGAGATTTCTATTGAAAAACATAAAAATGCTACATGATGAGTTCATGTAAGACAAAGCTTGAATTCCTAACAGAGCCATACATGTTATTTAGGCTAGGAAGACTTCCACTTGAATGCTACTTGCAAATGCATTGAGTTTTGTCAAGCTTTGTTGACCCTTATGAGAGGTTTGTCATGCCCTTAAAATCAAGATCACGTACACACCACCCAAATATACACTATTCCTACACTGGGGGTAGGCACAAAAACATGAGCCTTTTCCCTGTGTGCCATTGTAAAAGATGGTCCCTTCCTCCATGCCACTAAGAAGTTGGAACAGACCCTGGTGCCATGACACTTATCTCTTTTGCCTTCCATCTAGATCCACTCGAAAATATTCTACTCCTACACTGTGGTGAACAGAAAAATATGTTTGTTAGGTTTTCCATCCACCAAATAAATGCTCCAAGTTCTTGTTGCTATCTCTCAAAGTTTTGTTGTAGAAAAGAGACATCAGGCTATGCAAAAGTTATTCATAAAAAAGGAAAGAAAAAAGAAAAAAGTTAAGAAAAAATGGACAAGTGTCTGAGATATTGAAAACAATAGGTACTTAGATGCCCGCCTAAAAAGAAAAAAAGAGATGAATAAGATAGCCCCTGTTCTTTGTAGCGAATGTTTCCATGTTTCAAAAGAGAGATATGTTTTCAAAGAGCAAAGTAGAATTAGGTTAGCCACCATATATATCCACGATATACATCCACACACATGCACATCTTGATTTGATTGTATGACTCAACTCTCTTTGGATCTATTGTTTGCTATGGGTGTTTATGAGAACTTTGGTATGCTTGTTTGATTACTCTGTTTATTGCACTTCTATGCATTCATACATATGCATTATTGCACCTCATTTAGGTACGCTAGCTAAAGCACGTGAAGGACCTAATGTGGAGCCAAACCCGAAGATGGAGTTGGTGGATCCATCCCGAAGATAGAAGGACCGGACAAGTGATAGGTTGTGGGAATGCTCGCCAAGCGAGTTTCTTCTGACAAACTCTGACTTGAGTCGGATCCCAGGCAAGCCCCGAAGCATTATAAGCGTCCTACCTTCAAAGCAATTAATTCTATATATGTTATAAGTATTGTTGCATTAAGTGGTAGGAGTTGGTTGAAAACTTTGTTGCATTATATCACTTCTTGTCCAGATATATGAATCCTACATAGACTAGGATCGAGTAGATGCTTAGCCCTACTTTAAGCGGTAGAAGTTAGGTGATTTCTTGTCACATGCGAGATATAGGGATATTCATATATGACACGGTTGGCTATACTTGCTATCATGAAATGGAACCATGTGTTAATAAAATGAATGGGACCGGGCGGGATGACGATAGTGAAGCAACAAGGCATGGAGGTCTTGGGTGTAGATCTATCCCCGTCTGAGTCATTTAAGGACCGATTCGCTGTACATCCTTGAGTCATGTTGAACGCAGTCTAACACTTAGTTGACCAGATAAGTCGTTTCGACCGTGAATCTGAGTAATACAATTCAGGCCGGGAATCGAATGGTAGGTCGCACCTTGGAGGTAGTAAGGATGTGCTTGGGGACATTGGCATAAGACCAAGGGGGGGTTAGAGTCCCTATCATCCTGGCAGAGTGTTGCCCTTGGGGATACAGCATCAGTCGTACTCGTGCTTTCTTGAACGGTACCAAAGGTGACCTGAGCAGCCCTCGCCAGGCATGACTCGATGAGTGTAAGAAATACCCCTCTAGCTGAATAGGAATTCGATTCGAATCGCCGTCGCTCCTGGTTAGTGAGCACTTGACTTGAGCAGTGGCAACATAGATTCAATTAAATTGAACGGATGGTTAATTGGATGACGATGGAAATGTTGCCTCAATTTATACCTGCTATGGTTAATATTGTTTGCTCCTAATCAAGTGAGTGCCCTAGTACGAGTGCTAATATAGATGACAGGTTAATGGTAATTAACTTAATGCTTAAGCATTAATGATTACTTATCTGTATTAAGCTTTTATGCAAAATGTTGTCAAGCTAGCCCACTTTATATCAGCCTTGCATGATCCTTGGTGTCACTTTATTTCTAGTTTCTGACAGGTAAGTCTAGCTGAGTACCTTCTTGTACTCAGGGTTTTATCCCCACTTGTTGCAGGTTGTGATGTATCATGACGACTGCAAGAGTTGGTTGGCTCCTGCCGTAGTGGCGGAGTGTGATCACGGGCATGATCCCTCTGAGTTATCTTCTCTCTAATGCTTTTGTTGGAAGTCGACCTTGGTACTGGCATGTATTTGAAATAAGGGTGTTGTTAGTTTCAAATTACTTTGCTTCCGCTACTTTTGAACTTAAGTTGTAATAATTATGTTAAACTCCGATGTATATTGAACTACTTATGAAATGGATGTAACATGTGACTTGTTATGTTGAATCACTACGATCTTGGCTTGTATGTTGGTTGGTTTGAAATCCCTCATGATTTCATTGGACTACCGGAGTTATATGGGCTTAAGTGCGAGAATTTGATCGTTTCGGTGATTGTTTTTGTACTTGTGCTCTTATAATTTGGACGGTTCTGTTACAACTGGTATCGGAGCAAGATTCAACATTAAACTTTTCATATGTGTATTTAAAACAAAGGTTTTGTTTTATAAAATCAGTTTTATCAACTTATAGCTATATATAGGTTTGTGAAATCTGAATTCTAAACCTAGTATGCCAGTGGTCAATTTCCTTATGCCCATATAAGGATTATTAGGTGGTTTATATAAGTACTAACTTGGGGGTTTTTTTCATTTATGCATCTACGCCCAGGCCAAGGTATGAATGTGTGATAACTCTCCCACACTATGCTACCGATGTGTTAGATTAGAGGTAGCCTTCATATATGAAATAGCCATATATGTTGCTAGTTTACTTTTATGCAACGTCGCACCTACGCTCGGGTAAGTGTGAGTTGTGAGAGCATGACTGTCCAACCCTCGGTCTAGGGGAGAGCTAGTTTTGATTACTGGATTATTTACATGTTATACACATGTATATATGAAGATACTTAATTGTGGGTGATCGAATGATTCGGGTAGTTTTGGTGCTACATGTATATATACAGGGGTATATGTATATGGGAGTACTTAGAATTTTACTTTCCTGCTTTCATTGTGTGCTATATTGGGGAATTGTTGGGCTGCAATGAAACTTTTGTGCAGGTACGCTAACCATGAATGCGTAAGTCGAATGTAGCTATCGACTAGCTATATATCGAGAGAGTGCGTGTTATGCCACCGACATAGAACGTGATCGCCACCTTAGGTTGGCAATCTTGTGAGGACGAATAGGACAAAGCATGCATCATCCTGATTATTGCTTTATGCATAGCTATGCTCCTCTCACCCTTGTTCAAATGATAAGTAACTTGTGATCAATGTGTTATGCTATCTTTCTAGTGTGGAGTTAGACATGAATGCCTTGTTCCATGTTGCTTGAATAGGGAGTGTTTGAAGATAATGTGTGTTTAGCTTTGCTAGAAATAATTGTGGGTACATGCTTGAACCTATAGATGCCCTCTAGTTTAGCCAAGTGGTGGATATGTTGATCATACCAGCATTGCAAAGGCTTTAGAACTTGCTTCAGTAATTGTGGATTCTCATGAATGAATTAAATTCGTGTTGGTCTAAGGTAACAAAAATTTAGAGCTACTAGAATAACATGTTTGTGTGCTCTCTTGTTAGGTAGAACAAAGGCAAGCTTTGTTTTGCTTGTTGGACGTTGGCTGCTAGAACAGTTTCAGTTGTAGTGATGGTTTCGTGCTCATAATGGTGTTTTATGTAATTATAGAGAATACCAAAGTTGTAGCTAACTTACTTATATAGCTTGTCCTAAAAAATTTAATGACCCTAGGTCTTAAAGTTTGAGAGTTATGAAATTTAGAAGTTTACTGTCAGGTTTTTTTTCTTATGCTCTGAATAGATCTGAATGTTTGGTTTGTTTGACCTGTGGGCATATGGAATCATGTCTTGGAGATAATAGAAGAAGTGTAGTACTTTTTCTAAGTTTTCCAAAATGTCCTATTGCACTAATTGGGGTGGTCTAAATCTCTACTTATGAGCTTGTAAAGTGGAATGACAGAATCTGTCCAAATCTGGGCAGAGATGTCTTCTTTGTCTTGTTTGGCCTTGTTGGCTATGGAATCATATTAATATCATAATAAGAAAGTTATAGAAAACTTAATAAGCTTTACATAAAGTTAAGGCTCAGCCTTGTTGTGTCCCTAGAACTCCAGTTATGCATTTTTGAAGTTCTTGTCAGTTTTCTGTCCATATTAGTACAGATCTGAAACATCAGCATGTTTGGCCATGCTAACCTGTGATTTAGCTTTTGGTATGAATAACAAACGTGTGGAAAACTTCCTAAGCTTTCTAGAAAGTCTAGGATCACCTTTATGGGAGGTCTACAACCTCAGTTATGGTTGAAACAAGTAGTACTATGCTGCTGTCCAGATTCTGTGCCCATGCTAAGTTAGTCACCTTAGCTAGCGTTTGTTTTGAGCTAAACTTGTAGTTTGTTTATGCTGGAGATAAATGCTTATTTTGGGTGAGCCTTGTGCTTTGTATTGGTTGCTTAAACTCATTCGTTTGAATTTTCTCAAATGTCTGCTTGACTGTGATGTTGTATGTATGCTTGTTATCTAGGTAGTGCTTTAGTTGTCACCTCGTTTGTCCTCGGTGAGCATGCGAGGGTCGCATAGCTTTATCCTAGAACAACGTTCACGTTACGTAAGTGTATGGTTGTTGTCTTCAATTAGGTTCTTTCCCTTATGAGCCTAAGCTTGTAGCTGTGGTTGCTTGCCTTGAATGTTTGTATCCATGCCTTTGCTTGACCGAAAGCCCAAAGTTTAGTTCTCCGATATGTTTGCATAAGCCGTGGATGTTTTGCAACCCTTTTTGTGAAGACCCTTGTCGACTGACCAACCAGGTTAATTTTTATCAATGCTAGCCTTTGACCATGGTTCATAAGTTGCCAGTTATGGAGACCATACCCAAATCCATGTTGGACCTTCCGGATTCCTCTCTCAAAGGTTAGCTAGTGTGACGCAACATCTCTTTGTATGGCTTCCAAATCGTGTGCTTGCAAATTCGTGCATCTACCTTATCAACTCAATCGACTACATATCGGTTTTCGCCCTTGAAGTTTGCTTAATCCATCCTCAACCTTTCCAAGTCTCAGAATGTTTATCAATCTTGATCTCATGTTGTTGCTCAACATGATCGAATCTCCTTTAATTAATTATCTGGTAGTTTCCTTAGTCGACGCCTGGTGTGAGTGGAATTAAGCAAAAATCTCATGCTTAGTCACCTTCGGCAATGGAGCTATGTTCTCTTGTGAGGTGTTTTGATCTGCGAATAGCTTCCCTATTGATTTTAAACCTTGTGACTACCTTTGCTCGCCATCCCTCCTTGTATGGCGCTTGTTCTCACAACCCATTGGTGCCACTTGAAATTTCACTTTCATTGTGCGTTTAGTAATGGTGTTATGAGTAGCAGCTGATGGTGCCGCGACGAAACCGAGGGCCTGCTATGGCTGCAGACACATGGCTGGCTGCTTGGCACACGCTGGTATCATGGTTTCTAGTCATGATCCATTATGAAACGACAGTCGATGTGTTATTTTCTCGTGTTCCTTCCTTGGTTATCTCTCTAGATTGTATCGTAAGATCCATATCTTAGACCAAAAGTAGTGGAGTTTACTTCTGAAGTTGCTAAGAGGATAACCTTTGAAGAATAGGTCACAGACATAAACATTAATGGACTACAAGAGGTGGTAGACAAGTGACTTTGCTTAGTTGTCCCAGTATTGACGAACGACATCTAGTGAGCGACGTATCTCATCTCTATTGGATAAAAAGGACACCCAACACTTAATGTTGGATAAGTTATCTATGGGATGAGAATCGATTGTTGCATTGTGCATATGACCAGAGCTATCCAAGTCTCAATCTTGGGTGCATAATGACCATACAATCAAAATCAATAATCGTTAGTGTGACTCCTTATCTGCTGACTTCGCTGGCAACCATCTGTTCTGTGTTAATCACGATTATTGTGGTCAAGAGTGAAGATTTGGTACTTTTAGTGTTGAGAGACAGCTAATTAGTTACCAATAGGAAGGTTAATCTCTAGCTAGGTAATGACTCTTTGGTAGCTACGAAGGCTATGTCTTACAGAGCAATAACCAACAAGAAGTTAATCAACTAGCTAACAACTTGAGTGATATTCTATCTTCTAGAGCCATTGTGCTCAAGTCAATTCTGTCTTGGACAATCACATAGATAGTGCAAGGTGTTCTATCAGCTAAAGCGAAGAATTAGATAAAGCATGACCTAGTTTCAATTAGCATCCATGTGCTCTTAGGTGCCACAAATGGTTTGTTCATAACTCTATTGGACGATCTCTTAAGTGGTCTTAAGGATACTGTTTTACACCCTTTCACTTTGCTTTTATGTTCTCTCATCAACAATTATTGGGACAATCAAGGGTTCTACGAGTAAATTTACAAATCAGAAACAATTTGAAAAGTGTCAAACAACAGATTTTCCATCTTAGAGCTACTGTTTGATCCCAAAGAGGAAGTCTCCAGGTGAAAGGTTAGCCTGGCAAGGCTAGTTTTGCTACGCTACAAGTCAACTCAACTTACTATGCAACTGCCTCACGACGGGGATTGTACTCAACTTGCTCGGTAGTGAACTGTTTACTGAAGTTGGTAAATAATTAGAAATTTTGCTGTCTACCAGACCTTGCTATATCCTTCTTTAGCAATAATTGCTAATATTGACTGATTTTTGGTATCTTAAAGTGTTCTTACCCAAGAGGTTGCATCTGATTCAACCCAGATAACTATTGTCTTTGGATAAAAGAATCTTATTAGGTAGCTTTTGGCAGAAATACGAAGCCGACAGAGTTAGCTATCACATTCACTAATCGCTCAAACAGACTCAAATAATACAGTGTTGTCATTAGAGAAAGAGAACTGCACACATGGAACCTCAAGTAGTTTTCCATTAGTTGGTGTCTAAATGAATGAACATTTATGACCAACATAGACCCTGTCTATTGGTTAGTCAGTATTCTATAGCCTCAGAGTATACTTGTCGTCTATGATCTCACCCTTTTGGAAGGTTGTGCTCAAGCCATTTTGGGTAGAGGACTGCTTTTCAAACTTTGTGAACATAGAGTCATTTTAACGAGTATACTTCTGAAGATTTTGGTCTAGTGTAAAGTTCATATGGCCTATGCTGTGATTCATTAAAGAATCAGATACTTGTGAGGGGTTCGCTCATGGACCAAATGATCTCCGTACACTGAGAATGTAGTACTGTGCTATCTTGGATTCCTCCCAACATAACAATGCGTCATGGAAGTCAATGAAGGAAATTCTTTAGACAAAGTTTACCAAGAAGAGCAAGTATCAGAAAGCGTCTTAACTAGATTAACACTTCTGATGTTTGAAGCTTAGGAGCCTAGTGCTATCGCAAATGTTGGAAACTAGATAACTTGTCTCCCTTCCTTAAAAAGTCTTCCATTCTGAATCTCGGGACGCGATTCCTTTAAGGGGGGAGGGCTGTAACACCCCAGGTGTTAGACTTGCATTTAGCACTTGCATTGCATGAGCCTAAGCATCATTTGTTCATATATGAGCATGAGACATATGTGGTGCACTAGTGCAACATGTGAAACATGACTATATTGAATGTGCTTGGAAACATCTGCAACATCTTCTTGAAACATATGCAACATACTCTTGTTAATTATGTTTCAATGTGTGTATGTTAGATGCTCATGCTTGGTAATGCAAGTGAGTGTGGATGTCACTTCTTTCATGTGTCTCACATCACCTTCTATGTATAGTGACCCCTGGAAAAGTTCCGTGAAGTTTGGAATCAAAAAGTCACATGAAATGATAAGTTATATGCTTATTTGGATTATAACTAAAACCTGCCTTACATCTCATGGGAACTAGTGTTTGTGCAACATACAAATGCAACATGTGCAATACGTCTTGGACACATGTGAAACGACCTAGTGGAACATGGGTAGCATGTATCATGAAACAACTATAGCATTTCACTTGAATTCTATGTTTCAAGGCATGTGAGGCCTACACTTTTGTGCAACCTATGCATGGTGGGTATGTTTGGCCTCTACAACATCTTAACTACACTTAGGACACTTAATGGAACAATGTTCATGTTGATCATTTTGCCTAAATGTGCTTCTAAGTGATGGTTGACCATTTATGGACCTTAGACCATTTCATTTGACCATTTCAAAAGTCTGACCTAGAAGTTTTGCATGACTATGCACTCTTTAACAAAGTTGTAGAGAATTTTATAAATAACAAACTTTGTTTAAGGGTCAAGTCATGAAAATGTAGGGAACATGCTCAAATAGGGCCCACAAGTTAGAATTAGGGCTGTTTCCAACACTTAGCAATTTCTAAGTCTAAAATTCTTGTCTTTTGGGTTGGCACGTCGTGTTCCCCAAATTTTGTTGAGCAATTTGAATTGATCCAAAAATAAAAGTTGGAGATAACTCTCTTGTGGAGAGTATGCAAAAGGTTGGAATCAATTTGATCGAGTTTGGCCCTTCAAAATCCAAGAAAACCGAGCCCTACTCTAGTAATAGTTAAATTGTTGACAGTGCCTAATTAGAGCTTAATTACCCACTAATCTAAAACCCTAATGACCATGGCTCCTTAATCAAATTTGTAGAGCTTCATGTGGGCTCCAATTTTGCTTCTTGGCCCATTCCCTGAAACAGCTCGTAACCAGCCCAAAAACGTGTCCCACGTCGACCACTTCATCACCTGCCACCTGTTCGGCTAAATGCCGCAATGGGCGACGTGCGTCCGGACATGGCCTCCATGCGCGAGTCGTGCCCCCACTGCATTGTCGCGCGTCTTCGCCCCCTCCAGCGTTGGCGAAGTCCGAGCAACACCAAGGCGCCTCTCCACTCCTCTCTCTCGCCTCTTCTCCGCTCTGGACTCGCGAGCACAAGCACTGTAGCCATGGCCGCCGCGAGCAGAGCTCCATGGTCACCACCCCACCAACTCCTCCGCGCCTTTCCCGTCCCAGCCGAGTGCCACTACACCTCCACCGCTAACCGCCGCCCTCGATGCGCCCATCCTCTGGCCTTTTCCGCCGCTGTAGACGGCTGCTGCCAGAGCTGCTCGCGCACCACCACCGGCTTCCATGGCCAACAGACCTAGGGTCACCGCAAGCTGAGCCGAGCGGTCGCTCGGATGCGCATGCAACCGCTAGTGCTCGCACTGCTCTTCTCCTCGGCCCGCCGTCGCCGGTGCTCGCCGGCCGCAGACAGTCGCGGTCGCAGCCACCCACACACGTGGTCGGTAGGCCACGGGCCACCACAGTCCATGCCACAAGCGCGTGTGGATGCGCCGCGCAGTCACGAAGCTAGCCAACCCATCCACCGCCGTCGCCGGCCGCTGCTGGCCCGTAGCCGGTCCCTCCTTGCCGCTGTCCTCTGTTTTCCCCGGCGTGCGGAGAAGAAGACCGTCGCCTCCATCTCTCTGTCTCTCTATGTATATGACAGGTGGGCCCAACCAGGTAGCGGGTCCCGCATGGCAGTTTAAGCAGTGGCAGATCTGGGTGTGTAACCGGGTACGCCTAGCGAATTAAATAGAATTGGGTTTTTATAGTGTTCTGAATTTCAGATTTTGTGTAAATCTTCTAAATTCCATATCTCCTACTAGGAAAGTCCCAAAATGGCAAATGTGGACTTTTTGGAAACCTTGAGAAAATCTCTATGCAGTAGAATCATAAAATGTTACATGTTTGTAGATGTTTTCTGATGTCTTTATTTAAGCTTCAAAAATGCTCTAAAAATGCTTATAAACTTGACCAGAGCCATATCTTGAGTTTTAGAACTCCAAAATTAGTGATTCTTGTTTTGTTAATTTTATGATGACATGTACTTGCTAGGAAAAATATTAAACACACTAGTTGTTCAATATTTTCTTAAGGTTTTGATTTGACCTTGATAAATAAGGAAATCTACATTATATTGCTTGTCATTTTTATATCTTGAGTTGTGTTGCTCCAAATGATGTGAAATTTTTATGGTAGTCTTTCCATGCTATGAATGTACTGTGGTATAAATTTCATGGTCATTGCTTACTATATGATCAAGTTATTGATTTAACTTGTTTATGGCTTGATAAATAGCTTATAAATAATATATAAATGATAAAATGGAAAATGTTGTTCCATTACCTTAATATGATGTTGCTCTATCATGTTGATTCATACTATGGCCATGTGTTCATAGAAAATATTGAGTTTTAGGTTTAATTTTCTCTCACATGATTTATTGCAATAGCTATTTGTCTTTTTCATAGAGGTTGATATACATGTCCAAATGGCTTGAAGTTTGGATAATAGACTTTTGGGAGCATATGTAGTACACTATAATTTTGGTAGAATTTATTATGCACTTTTGATATGTGTTCATAATTCCACCTAATTATCTAAATAAATTAAGAAAATGTATTAAAACAATTTATTTAGTAATGGACACTATGTTTTATGGTGTTCATTAGTCATGTGTGAAATGTTTGTAAAGTTGGTTTTGCACAATTATATGTTTGCAACATATGTTAATAATTATTTCTTGCAATTAGTAGTTTCTGGACAGTTCTGGGGGCAATGTAGGTTACCCCATGATAATGATGTTTTCTGAGAACCTTGTCTATAGCAAAGTTGTATATAATTCATGTATCTAGCTTGTATTAAAATTTGATGGCATTTGGTCAAGTAGTTTTTGAGTTATAGATGTTTAAAGTCAGGTCCTAGATTTGGTTGCTCTCTGTTTGGAGCAGACCAAATTCTGTAATTTTATCTTTTCGACTTATTAAACTTGAGAATTAGGCTTAGGTGATTATAAATGAATTATAGAAAATTTCATAAGCTTTCCAGAATGTCTTGTTTCACATCATTTGGAGTTGTAGATCTCCTGTTGTGGTTAAATTACTCAGCTGTTGTTCTGATGTCCAGGAGGTGGCAATTTCTAGTTCTAGTGCTTTGATTAACTTTGCTATGCTTGTGTGTTGAAGTGGGACTCATATCTTTGATGATACTTTGGTTAGTAACCTGTGATCTTATGAGACTTGTGTCTTGACTGATGTGCTTGCAATCTTCTATGTTATGCCTTAATGGGGATTAAGTTAATTAGCTCTGGGTGTTTATGAGAACTTTGGTATGCTTGTTTGATTACTCTATTTATTGCACTTCTATGCATTCATACATATGCATTATTGCACCTTATTTAGGTACGCTAGCTGAAGCACGTGAAGGACCTGATGTGGAGCCAAACCCGAAGATGGAGTTGGTGGATCCATCCCGAAGATAGAAGGACCGGACAAGTGATAGGTTGAGGGAATGCTCGCCAAGCGAGTTTCTTTTGACAAACTCTGACTTGAGTCGGATCCTAGGCAAGCCCCGGAGCATTATAAGCCTCCTACCTTCAAAGCAATTAATTCTATATATGTTATAAGTATTGTCGCATTAAGTGGTAGGAGTTGGTTTAAAACCTTGCTGCATTATATCACTCCTTGTCCAGATATATGAATCCTTGAATCCTACATAGACTAGGACTGAGTAGATGCTTAGCCCTGCTTTAAACGGTAGAAGTCAGGTGATTTCCTGTCACCTGCGAGATATAGGGATATTCATATATGGCATGGTTGGCTATATTTGCTATCGTGAAATGGAACCATGTGTTAATAAAATGAAATAAGACCGGGCGGGATGATGATAGTGAAGCAACAAGACATGGAGGTCTTGGGTGTAGATCTATCCCCGTCTGAGTCGTTTAAGGACCGATTCGCTGTACGCCCTTGAGTCATGTTGAACGCAATCTAACACTTAGTTGGCCGGGTAAGTCGTTCCGACCGCGAATCCGAGTAATACAGTTCAGGCTAGGAATCGAATGGTAGGTCGTATCTTGGAGGTAGTAAGGATGTGCTTGGGGACATTGGCATAAGACCAAGGGGGGTTAGAGTCCCAATCATCCTGGCAAAGTGTTGCCCTTGGGGATGCAGCATCAGTCGAACCCGTGCTTTCCTGAACGGTACCAAAGGTGACCTGAGCAGCCCTTGCCAGGCGTGACTCGGTGAGTGTTAGAAATACCCCTCCAGCTGGATAGGAATTCGATTCGAATCGCCGTCGCTCCCGGTTAGTGAGCACTTGACTTGAGCAGCGGCAACGTAGATTCAATTAAATTGAACGGATGGTTAATTGGATGACGATGGAAATGTTGCCTCAATTTATACCTGCTATGGTTAATATTGTTTGCTCCTAATCAAGTGAGTGCCCTAGTACAGGTGCTAATATAGATGACAGGTTAATGGTAATTAACTTGATGCTTAAGCATTAATGATTACTTATCTGTATTAAGCTTTTACGCAAAATGTTGTCAAGCTAGGCCACTTTATATCAGCCTTGCATGATCCTTGGTGTCACTTTATTTCTAGTTTCTGACGGGTAAGTCTGGCTGAGTACCTTCTTGTACTCAGGGTTTTATCCCCCACTTATTGCAGGTTGTGATGTATCATGACGACTGCAAGAGTTGGTTGGCTCCTGTCGTAGTGGCAGAGTGTGATCACGGGCATGATCCTTCTGAGTTATCTTCTCTCTAATGCTTTTGTTAGAAGTCGACCTTGGTACTGGCATGTATTTGAAATAAGGGTGTTGTTAGTTTCAAATTACTTTGCTTCTGCTACTTTTGAACTTAAGTTGTAATAATTATGTTAAACTCCGATGTATATTGAACTACTTATGAAATCGATGTAACATGTGACTTGTTATGTTGAATCACTACGATCTTGGCTTGTATGTTGGTTGGTTTGAAATCCCTCATGATTTCATTGGACTACCGGAGTTATATGGGCTCAAGTGTGAGAATTTGATCGCTTCGGTGATTGTTTTTGTACTTGTGCTCTTATAATTTGGACGGTTCTGTTAGAATACAAATCATAGAACATGCATTTATTAATTAAAAGAGCTATTTTTATATCATAATAAAAGTACTGAAATGGACCTGTTTATATTTTTCCATGGTAGAGCATAGCATAACATGCATACAAAATTAATCTCACAATTTTAGCAGCTCTAAATAATTAGTTATGAAATTAGAAAGAAACTGCACTTTTAAATATTTTTAGAAAAAAGGAAAACACTTTTCTTTCCCCAGGCCTGACTCCTTTTCTTTCCTTCTTCGGCCCAGCATCCTCCCTTTCCTTTCTGGCCCAACTTGGCCCAGCTCCTTTCTTTCTTTTCTCCTGGTCCAAGTCGGACACCTCCAGCAGAAAGGCCTGAGGCCAAAATCGGCCCAAGGCCAAGCTCCGGCGACCGACGACAGAGACAACGGCGATGGTCACCGGCGATGGGGTCTGCGGTGAGGTGGCTAGGCTCAACACGCTCAGGGCGCTGCTGCGAGTCTACCTAGAGTGAAAACGGAGTGGGTAGCGGTGGTGCAGCAGCTTGCTGCCGTCCATGGCGGACGCGGCGGTGCTATGTGTAACACCCCAGGTGTTTGTCCCTCACTAAGCAGTGGGTTTGAGCTCAAACAAGATAGATTAAGTGGAGATGACGATGTCAAGGTCAAACTATGGAGATGAGCCTAACCTAAACTTGGATGTTGCACCATTGCTTTACATATAGGTCATTTTCAAGATATATGCTTAGATAGTGTTATTGCAATATCTTCATGTGTCTCACCTTAGTACCTATCTATATTGATCCCTGGAAAAGTTTTATGAAATTTAGAATAAAAAAGTCATGAAATAATAAGTTCTATTTCTATCGGAAGGGCATGATTAAGTGGATGGAATTGGAGATCATCAACCAAACCTTACAACTTTGCCCAAATGACTCTAGATAAAATCTACAATAAAAGTCATGAAGAGTTCATGTTGAGCAAATGCCCTGAAAATGATCCAATAAGTCATAAAGGATAATCTAAGTTTTATTGTGATATTACTTTAGTCAAGGTGGAACTGCAGAATCTATACAAGTTTTGATGTTAGACCTTAAATAAAAGTTGTAGTTCATGTTATGTAGAACAAACTTTGTTTAAAGGTCAAGACCTAGATAGGCCTCTAACTTAGTGTAACTGAGCCCTAAAGTTTGAATCTGTTGCTGTTTTGGGAGCTCGAAATTTTGCTAAGTCTGAGAAACTAAAGATCAGTTTTCTAGTTTTAAGTGACCATCTTTGATGCCTTGTAGTTTGCAAACCAGGCTAAACTAGTTCATAAACCTTTAATAGGATTTGTAGTACTCACTTAGCTCTACAACTTGTGTTAATGAGGTTTTTGCTGAAACCGGCTGGATTAGGGAGTAGAGAGGGGAGAAAAGTGCAGTTTCAGTTGGCTCGCAATTGGACTGCAGAACCCGGTTTTGAGGTACCCTCCTTTGGAGCTTTTTATCTCTCTAACCGTGCCGAATTAGACTTCGATTTTTTAACCAAAGTTGGAGTACTCTTGTAGCTCTACAATTTTGTCAATTATACCATGAGCCAATTTGAGCAAATTTGTGAGTTATGATCGATGAAAAATGGTGTTTCAGTTGTATGTTTGAGATGGTATTGTCATTTCATTACAGAGTTTGAATTGGGCTGGAGCTTTGGTCGTGGCCGGTACGGACTGAGGCCGAGCGCCGCGTGGCCCTCCGATGCCCTTGCTGCTCGACACCTCGTGCCCACGCGTCCTCGCATCGAGTGAAGAGGTCGGCGCCCTCTGCCCTTCTCCCTCTCGCTCTCCATCTCTCTCTTTCTGCTCTCTGTTTTTCTCACCATGGACGAGACGGAGCGGAGCTCCGTTGCCGCTGCCCGTCGCCGCCTGCTCCTCTCCAAGCCGGCCATCCTTCTGTCCCTCTAGCACACCTTGCCACGCATCCCAAGCTCCCTTCCAAGCTCCGCCACCCTTTTCTAGAAGCTGTGCTCGTCGCCATGGTTCCTCCCTGCTAGAGCAGCCGCCATGGCTACTACTGCTCTTGTGGCCAGGCCGCCACAGGCAGCCGCTAGCCAGGCCGACGTCTCCCATGACTGCGCGCTGGTCTTGCGGCACCATAGCGCCCCTTCACTGGCCGTCTTCATCGCCGAAGAGCGCCACCACCAGAGCAGCTCCCGCTGCTAGTCACTGCCTCCGTGGCCGGCTTGCCTCGGACCCTCGCGGAGCAAGGCAAGGGCACCAGCAGGTGCGCGGAGACCCCATGGTGCTCCCCCACCCCTCAGCCACGGCCGATAAGTCTCCTACGGCCGGCTTCCACGAGCTCCGGCGATCCTTCCTCTTTAAATCCCGACCAAGGGTCTCGGGCTCGAATTTGACTAAAGCCAGGGGTCTATCTGCATAGCCGTAGACTCAGATGAATAGTGCTGCGAGGACTGTTTTGTGATGATTTTGCACGAACTTTGAAATTACATAGTAAATCATAGGAAATTCATAAAATAGCAAATGAGGATGTTTTGGAATCCTTGTGAAATTGTCTATGTTGTAGATCTATAATATGGCATGTTTTAGTTTAATGCTTTTGCTGTAAAAATGGATTTTTCAGATTAGGTTTTTAATACTAGTGGTATTTGTCTTTTTCATAACTGTAGTTGTAGGACTCGAAATGAAGTGAAATTTTTGTGGCATGCTACTCATGTGATATTTGATGTGTGGTAAAACTTTCATGATTTTTTGATGTAGTATGTTTGAGTTATTGATTCATCTTTCTCTCACATGAATTCTTGTAATAGCAATTTGTCTTTTTCATCGAGGGTGCTATGCTTACGCAAATGGCATTAAATTTATACAGTAGACTATTGAGACCATATGTAGGCCACTGTAATTTTGGTATAATTTATTGTGCAATTTTGTTATGTGTTCATAATTCCACCTAATTATCTAAATAAATTAAGAAAATGCATTAAAAGAATTTATTTAGGAATGGAAACTATATTTTCTGGTGTTCATTACTCATGTGTGATATGTTGGTAAAGTTGGTTTTGTCCAATTATATGTTTGCAACATAAGTTAATAATTATTTCTTGCAAATGTGGTTTCTGGACAGTTCTGGGGGCAATGTAAATTACCCCATGTTATTGATGTTTTCTGAGCATCTTGTCTATAGCAAAGTTGTATATAATTCATGTATCTCACTTGTGTTAAAATTTGGTGGCATTTGGCCAAGTAGTTTTTGAGTTATAGATGTTTAAAGTCAGGTCCCAGATTTGGTTGCTCTCTATTTGGAGCAGACCAGATTCTGTAGTTTCATCTTTTTGACCTATTAAACTTGAGAATCAGGCTTAGGTGATTATAAATTAATTGTAGACAAGTTCATAAGCTTTCTATAATGTCTTGTTGCACATCATTTAAATTTGTAGAACTCTAGATAGGATTGATTTACTCAGATACTACATGTATGTCCAGAAGGTAGCAAATTCTAGTTCTAGTGCTTTATTAACTTTGCCATGCTAGTGTGTTGAAGTGTGACTCATATCTTTGATGATACTTGGGTTAGTACCCTATGATCTTATGAGACTTGTGTCTTGATTGATGTGCTTGCCCTCTTCTATGTTATGCCTCAGTGAGAATTAAGTTAATTAGCTCTAGGTGCTTATGTGAACTTTGGTATGCTTGCTTGATTTACTTGTTTATTGCACTTCTATGCATTCACACATATGCATTGTTGCACCTCATTTAGGTACGCTAGCTGAAACACGTGAAGGACGTGATGTGGAGCTAACCAGAAGATGGTGTTGGTAGACCTATCTCGGAGATGGAAGGATCGGACAAGTGCTAGATTGGGAGATGCTCGCCAAGCGGGTTTCATCTGACAAACTCTAACTTGAGTCGAATTCCAGGCAAGCCCCGGAGCATTATAAGACTCCCTACTTTTCAAAGCAATACTATATATGTGTTATATGTATTGTTGCATTGCGTATAGGAGTTGGGTGAAAACCTTGCTGCATCAATATCACTCCTTGTCAAGATATATGAATCCTTGAATCCTACATAGACTAGGATCGAATAGATGCTTAGCCCTGCTTTAAGCGGTAGAAGTCAGGTGATTTCCTATCACCTGCGAGATGTAGGGATATTCATCTATGGCACGGTTGGCTATATTTGCTATCGTGGAAATGAATCAAGTGTTAATAAAATGAAATGAGACCGGGCGGGAAGACGATAGTGAAGCAACAAGGCATGGAGGTCTTGGGTGTGGATCTATCCCCGTCTGAGTCATTTAAGGACTGATTCGCTGTATGTCCTTGAGTCATGTCGAACACAGTCTAACACTTAGTTGGTCGGATAAGCCGTTCTGACCGAGAAGCCGAGTAATACAGTTCAGGCCGGGAATCGAATGGTAGGTCACATCTTGGAGGAAGTAAGGATGTGCTTGGGGACATTAGCATGAGACCAAGGGGGGGCTAGAGTCCCTATCACCTGGCAGAGTGTTGCCCTTGGGGATGCGGCATCAGTCGAACCCGCGACTCCTGAATTGTACCAAAGGTGGCTTGTGTGACCCTGGCAAGGGCCAGAACGGTGAGTGTTAGAAATACCCCTCCAGCTGGATAGGAATTTGATTCGAATCGCCGTCGCTCCCGGTTAGTGAGCACTTCACTTGAGCAGTGGCAACGTAGATTCAATTAAATTGAACAGATGGTTAATTGGAAGACAATGGAATTGTTGCCTCAATTTATACCTGTTATGGTTAATATTGTTTGCTCCTAATCAAGTGAGTGCTCTAGTACAGGTTCTAATATAGATGTCTGGTTAATGATAATTAACTTGAGGCTTAAGCATTAATGATTATTCATCTATATTAAGCTTTTATGCAAAATGTTGCCAAGCTAGCCCCAGTTTATATCAGCCTTGCATGATCCTTGGTGTGACTTTATTTCTGGTTTTTGACGAGTAAGTCTAGCTGAGTACCTTCTCGTACTCAGGGTTTTATTCCCCACTTGTTGCAGGTTGTGATGTACTACTCTGTCCCTTTTTGTTTGTCGCCTAGGAAGCATGTCTGTAAGGGAAACACGGTTTTCTAGAGACAAATATTTAGAGATCGAGGGTGTATCTTGGTGACCGCACGAGTTGGTTGGCTCCTACCTTAGTGGTGGAGTGTGATCACGGGCATGATCCTTCTTATTCATCTTGTCTCTAATGCTTTTGTTGGAAGTCGACCTTGGTACTGGCATGTAATTGAAATAAGATTAATGTTAGTTTCAAATTACTTTGCTTCCGCTACTTTTCAATTTAAGTTGTAATAACCATGTTGAACTCTGTTGTATATTGAATTACTTGTGAAATGGATGTAACATGTGACTTGTTATGTTGAATCACTACGATCTTGGCTTGTATGTTGGTTGGTTTGAAATCCCTCATGATTTTATTGGACTACCGGAGTTATATGGGCTCAAGTGTGAGAATTTGATCACTTCGGTGATTGTTTTTTATACTTGTGCTCTTATAATTTGGACGGTTCCGTGACAGCGGCGATGCGCCGGCCACGGCGAAGCAGTAGAGTTAGAATTGGGAGGTCAGGGAGCACCAAGGGTACACCATGGACCATTTAGGCAACATAGGCGAGGCAGGGTTATAATGAGACGGCCTGACCATGGCACGGGTGACCGCAGCGGCGCTGATGGTGTGCTTGCGGCGGAACCAGTGGCGGTCGACTTTGGCGGAGCGAGGGGATGCGGATGGGCCAGGGCATGTTCATAAGAGTAGGG
This sequence comes from Saccharum hybrid cultivar R570, assembly GCA_038087645.1. Classification (NCBI taxonomy): domain Eukaryota; kingdom Viridiplantae; phylum Streptophyta; class Magnoliopsida; order Poales; family Poaceae; genus Saccharum; species Saccharum hybrid cultivar. The sequence goes on from JAQSUU010000270.1 coordinate 4,064,484, forward strand.
CAGAGCTGCCTGCAAGATGAATTGGACAGAGGCGCTGTGGTGGTGGTGAATTGAGCAAGACAGTGGTGCTCATCGGCGGTGAGCTGAGAAGAGGAGGAAGAAGAAATGGCCGGCGGGATCGTGTTTTAATCGACAAGGTCATGGTGTCCAGAAGCTCCAGCTCTAGCTTAAGTTCTCCACGTTTGCTGCTGCATGTTGATGGGTGCACAGGCAGTGGAGAAGAGTGGCGGCTCACTGGCAAGCAGCTGCGTGGCACAGCCATCCTCGAGCACTGTAGCGGACTGAATCCTCTCTGTTTCTTCTCCATTTTCTCATGGATTCATGAAGCAACTCAACAACCTCCAAAAATAGAAACTATTCTTTGATCTCTGGTCTGCATCTTTACTTACAGGCCTCACCTCTAAAACTCAATACATTGAGAGAAAGAGAGTAGGAAAGAGGGGCACTTTGAAACTGAAACCCGGTTTCAGTTGAACAGCAACAACTCCATGTTTCCTATGTTTCAACACCTTGTTTCACCTTTTTCTCCAATTTCTTCTTAAGAACTTGAAAATCTCCAAAAATAAAAGTTGCTCACCTTTCCAAGATCTTCAACTTTGCTCAAAGAACCATATCCAAATTCTGGCTGTATCTTGAGATTAGGTTTTGGGGGCAAAAGGGGACATTTTGAATTTATGGTTTTGGAACTAATTTAATTATTCTTTTTGTTAACTAACTTATGATTAATTGACAAGCACTACTAAAACACTATTTCATGTGATAAACAATCATGGCATAAATAACATATAAAGCATATTATTAAAAACAACATATCAATTACTATAGAAATATTATTATTTTAATATGTGAAACAATTTTATGAAACATGGTCTTGCAACATGAAATACTTTAAAGCAATATATGAAATATCACATGGTCGTTCTCTTAATTGAAACATTACTTTGCAACATGAACATGGTATATGAAACATTACTCTTGCAACATATGTAACACTCATATGAAACATGGTCCATATTATTGAAACATACAATGCAATGGATGCATTTATGCTTTAATACTTGGTAATTATGCTTCATGATGCACATGGCAAATTTTTAGTGACTTTTAACATTTGGGATGTTACAAAATCCACATGATGAGATCCTGTATGACAAAGCTTGAATTCCTACCAGAGCCAAAAATATTTATTTAGGCTAGGAAAACTTCCACTTATATACTACTTGCTTTGCATTGAGTTTGGTCAAGCTTTGTTGATGCCTTATGAGAGGTTTGTCATGCTCTTAAAATCAAGATCATGTACACACCACCTACATATGCACTACTCCTACACTTGGGATAGGCGCAAAAACATGCTTTCCACCTAGATCCATCCCAAAATGTTTTACTCCTACACTGGGAGTGAGTGTTGACGGTGGATAACGTCAACATTTTATATGTGAATAAATAAGAGAAATGGTTCAAGTACAAGAATATACATAGGTCTAGGGTTTAACTGACAAATTCCATGAGTTTTGGTTAATCTCTATTTTCTATAGGATTATTCCAGAAAATGTAGGAAGGGGGACCTAATTAAGAAAATGATGAAACTTGATCCTGACGAAGGATACACTAGAAGACTATAGAAGACACTAGAAGGCACGGGAACAAATGGGAGTATGAGACACCGCCAGGTGGGCCTGACCGGCTCCACCCTTGTGCTACCCAGCCCCTCATGCGGGGATTCCTCTATGAGCTTCCGAAGTATTCCTCCACCGCCTCCTAGAATGCATCTTCACCCTATGTCAAAGTCGGTTTGATCCAAGGGCTTGCATTCAACCCCTAGGGCTATATAAGGACCCCTGCACCCCCCCTAAATCATCAAGTCCTGAAGCTATTTAGTTGAAGATCAATTCATCTAGAGCCAACCCTAGTTCCTCAGAGTTCCTCTAGATTAGAGCTTAGCCTAGTTAAATTAGGTCTAGAGGGAGATCAAGCAACGCTTCGATTTCTGACGTTGGCAAGAACTTGGTTCAGTATATCTCTTGTACTTTACTCTATTTCTTTATTTCATTGAGATTATATCATTGCTACTATGTTTATGTCAACATTAAGCTTTATATCATTTATGTCATTGAAAGCAATGTTCATTGTTTGCTCTAGTTTTATATTCAGTGTAGCTAGATTATGGAAACTGTAATACCCTAGGTGTTTGTCACCTATTAAGCAGTGAGTTTGAGCTCAAACATGACAGATTAAGTTATTTTGAAGATGTCAAGGTCAAACCTATGGAAATGAGCCCCAACCTAAACTTGGATATTCCACCCTTGCTTTACATATAGGCCCTTTTGAAGATATATGTTTGGGTGGTGTTATTATAATATCTTCATGTATCGCCCATCAATACCCATCTATATTAGTCACTAAAAAAGTTTCATGAAGTTTGGAGTCAAAAAGTCACATGAAATGATAAGTTATATCCTTGTTGGAATGGCTTTACTAAGTCCTTAAATTGCACTATTAAGTGAATGGGAATATAGGTCATCAACCAAACCTTGCAACCTTGCCCAAATGACTCTAGATGGACTCTACAACAAAAGTCATGAAGGGTTCATGTTAAGCAAATGCCAAGAAAATGCTCCAATGGATCAAAAAGGATAATTTAAGCTTTATCGTGATCCTACTTTGGTCAAAGTAAAACTATAGGTTCTTGTTTTGAAGTTGGACCTTAAATAAGAGTTGTAGACTAGCTCAAGTAGAACAACTTTTGTTCAAGCACCAATATCTAGTTCAGCTTCTAACCTCATCAAATAGAGGCTCAAAGATTGAATTAGCTGCTGTTTTCAGCCTTGGAAAATGTTCTAAGTCATGGACGGTTTGGACTAACATTGACAGGTGGGCACATTGCGTTCTCAAAATTTTGTTAAACAACTGGTGTTGGACTCTTTGTAAAAGTTGGAGTGTTTAAAGTGGAGAAGAGCTCAGAGAAGTTTGAATGGATTTGGAGCTCGTTTGGACCTTCAAAATTAATTCCCAAAACTGCTAGTTTCACCATACTCATGGACTTGGACCGGCAAGGGCAAGACGGTTGGCACGTCACATTCTCATGTTTTTGCTAAGCAACTTAAGTTGAGCCAAATATAAAAGTTGGAGTTTACATCTTGGAGAAGAGCATGCAAGAAGTTGAATTAAGTTTGATCAGGTTTTGACCTCCGAATGCGAGTTTTCGTAATCTCCGTCAACGTGTTGGCATTGTCATCTTGGCATGATTTTATCTCCTAATCTGTTGGCCTAGTGACCTGGGCACCTTAACAAAAATCATAGAGCTTCTGATGGGCTTCAAACTTCTTTTTTAGCTCGTGGTCCAATTTGGCCCAGAGCCAGCCCGAATTGGCGCCCCACCTTGCCCACGTCGTTGCATGCCACATGCTTGATGAATTGCCGAGCATGGATGCCACACGTCCCTGCCTCCCTGCCGCGCCCCTGCTGCTCCATAATGGACGTTGAGCTCCCCACTCGCCTTAGCCCAATCCCTCCTCACTCGCATCGCCCTCCCCGCTCCCGTTCTCATCGCAACGCGTGCACCAGAGCGTCGCCGCCATGGCTGCCGGCCAAGCTCTTTGCCATCGCCGCAGTCTTCGCTGCCCTTGCCTTCGTAGCCCTTGTTGCTAACCCCAGCACCTTTCCCATCACACGTCGCACCTCCATAGCTGCCCTTTCTCGCTGGCTCTGCCCCTGCTGTTGCCGTTGCTGGCGCACTAGTCATCGGTCCGCGTGACACCGTGGTCAGGCCACCGCGAGCAGCCGCTGGCCAAGATGCCTCCTCCCCTCAGCTGTGTGCTGGCCTAGGTGTGCTCAACGGACGCCCCTGGCCGCCAGTGCGCTCCCCGTTAGTCAGAAGCGTCGCACCCGAGCCATTCCCGTGCCTATGTTCGTAAGGTTGAAGACGAAGGGTAAAATGCGAATAGAAGCTTTTTCCTGGGTCTAGAAGCGAAGCCGTGACTCATATGAACAGTGCCTATAGGGATCTATCTGTGAGGATCTTTATTTGTGTTTTCTACAGGGGCCTCGAAGCAAAAGCATTTTGCCTTTATCTTTTTCTTTTTCAAGAATCTGGCTGAATCTTTGGAAATTCATAACAACTCGTAGAAAAATTGTAAAATAGCAAATGAGCACTTTTTGGAATCCTTGTGAAATTGTATATGCAGTAGATCTATAATATGGCATATTTTAGTTTAAAGTTTTCTCTGTCAAAATAGATTTATGCAGTTATGTTTTAAGGCTAGTTGTGTTTTGTCTTTTTCATAACTGTAGATCTATGGCTCCAAATGAAGTGAAATTTTTATGGCATGCTAGTAATGTGATTTTTGTTGTGTGGTAAAAATTTCATGGTCATTAGATGCAATATGGTCTAGTTTTTGATTCACCTTGCTTGAGTGCTTAATAAATGCTTTATGCTTTAATATGAGCTATGATTAAATTAATCATGAAAATAATGTTTTCTGTGAAAGTGATGAATACAAGCATTGTAGGAGACTTTGTGATATAGCTGGTGTCAAAGTTTCATGATTTGATGCCTGATAGTTTTTGAGTTTTAGATTTTACAAGTCTACTGTCAGGTTTTGCTTGTCCTCTGGACAGATCTGAATGACTGCATTAGTTGGCTTATTTATATATGGAATCATGCTTTGGTGATAATAGATTAATTGAAGGAATTTTCATAAGCTTTCTAAATTGTCTTGGATCACCACTTTTGGTTGTCTAGAACTCTAGTTATAGCTTTTCCAAGTGGGATGGTATTTTCTGTCTAAATCTGGATAGAGATGCATTCTTGGTGTTGTTTGGACCTTTTATCTGTGGAATCACCTTTATATGATAATAAACAATTTGTATCTAACTTAATAAGCTTTCTAAAAAGTTAAGAATCACTCTCATTGGATGAATAGAACTCTAGTTATGCATCTCTAAAGTTCATGTCAGTTTTCTGTCCATCTCTTATGTGGACTTGCTTCTTGCTACGTTTTTGGCTTGGTTAGCTTTATAATTAGCGCTGGGTGTAAATAAAAGAGTTGTAGATAATTTCATAAGATTTCTAGAATATCTTGTTGCATGGCTATTGGATTTGTATAACTCCAGTTATGCTCCAAACATTCAGCTGTTGTTTGCAGTTTAGAAATGGACAGATGCTAAGTGTGGCTTATGCCCTTGTTGATGGTCAAGTTAAGATTCTTGTGATCTTGTTAAACTTGTGTATGCTTGATATGCTTGCCCTCTATAATTGGTTGTGTGATGCTAGTTAAATAGCTATTGGTGTCTATGTCTTGCATAATCTTATGTTTACTTGAATGCTTATGTGATGCATCTTGTGCTACCATTCATCATATTCATACACATGCATCTTGCATCTCATTTAGGTTCGGTAGATGCACCATGTGAAGGACAAGATGTTGGAGCCAAACCCAATGACAGTGTTTGGTGGACTCATCCCAAAGATGGAAGGACTAAGCAAGTGCCGGGATGGGAGACGCTCGCCAAGCGAGTGTCATCCGTCAAACACTAACCTAGCTGTTCGATCCTAGGCAAGCCCCGGAGCATTCTGTAACACCCTAAAATTTTGAAAAGAAGAAAAATAGGAGAAATATGATTTTTGTATATTTTTGTGAGCATGCAAACTTAGAATGATAATAATTTTTATAAATTTAAAAATCAAATATAAGGGTAGAAACATGATTGAGCATTCATGCTGCTGCATTTGAAATTTTGTGTTGAGTGGTTTTAGTCAAATTCAAATTGGATTTAAAAATCTTTTGAAAAATGGCTTTGAAAAATTAGAAAAAGAAAAAGAAAAGGAATTTTTCTTCTCTCGGGCCGCTTTCCTCCCGTAGTCCATCACTTCGGCCAGCAGCGGCGGCCCGTTTCCTCTCTTCCCCCCCCCCCCCACGCCCGCATTCTCCTTCTTGGGCCGAGCCCAGCAACCGCGGCCGCCGGCCCAAGTCGCGCGCGCTACGTTTCCCCGCTTCTAGCGTCGCTGAGCCCGCGGCCCCACCTGTCAGACCATCTCCTTCCCCAAGCCGCCGCCGGAATCTCTCTTTCCTTTCTTACCGTCGGTGAATCATTCTCCAAATCCTCCACCTTCCTTACTTAGCGCCGCTTTGGGCTATAAAAGCTGAGCCCCCACCTCTCCACCCCCATCCTACCCTTTAGGAGCTGCTGTAGCCTTGAGAACATCGCCACCGCAAGATCCCACCCTACCTCGCCGCCACCGTCCGCCTCTCCGAGCCGCACACTCTCCTTGCTTCATCCCCGGCCACAGTTTTGCCCTAGGTGAGATCGCGTTGATGCACTCTACACGCTGGTGTTTTTCTTTCATGAGGTAGTCCACCGTAGCGCGAGATAGCCAAGTCCGGCCATGGCGCCGCCGTGGGATGTCGCCGTCGGGGCCGTTGCCGGCCGGAGCGCCGTCCGGATCTTCCCCGATCCGATCGGAACCGTCCGTTTTAAATCGGACGACTGCTATTTGACGATACCGGTTCGGCCGGCAAATTTGCTAAAGAGTCCCTGAGATTTTTAAGTATAGAACCCACAGTCCAAGGCGTATTTCCGGTTTGCGTTTTCCTTTCTGTAAAGCGTATTTTGATCGCGTAACTTCAGAAAATACGTTTTCACTTATTTACAGAATTGCCATTATTTAAAATTGTGCGTAGAATCTACGTTTTAACTCCGATTTGACCCGTTCAAATTGCGTTAGGTTCATATTTGCGATCTCTACATGATGATAGAACTGTACAGTAGGTTTGAGATAATTTATTTTTGAGTTTATATTAAAGTAATTATTTATCTATAGGAAATCTTAGAAAACTCATAACTTTTACGTTTTAAATCAAAATTTCGCGATCTTTACGTCTATGTGATCGTAGTAACGTGTAGAAGAGTTTTACAAACTTTTTATACTGTTAGTGCTACTGTTGGTTAGGTTTTCTACCTTTAAGATTCGATGTTAGATTTAATCTATTATTTTACTAAAGAAAATCTCATTTAATTCATTGTTTTAATTCTGAATTAGTCCGTTCAAATTGCAATTGATTTATAACAACATGAACTATGTACTAGTATTATTGTTTTCTTTATCAAAATCTCTGGAATTTCATAGTTTAGATCTAACTTGATTAATAACTGTGCAACTAGATTTATAAATAAAATATTATTGATTTCTCCTTTAATTTTCTAAATTTAAATATAATTTAGCCTAAGTCACTTTTGCATATCTATAAAAAGTATTTTATCCTATATATATGATTTTATATAGTTAAAACAAATGAAACCTATAATTTTCTGTTTTATATAACAAAATCTTTCGGTAGTCGTTTCTTTCACCGTAGCTCCAATTAGCGTGTTTTTTTCGCTCCGGTGTGTTCGTAGCAATGCGTAGAACATCTTTAAAACCTTTTCACATATTATTTCTTATGTTTGGAGTACTGTTCTAATTATTATTCATTATTTGCTTCGTGTATGATTGCTCGATGTGTGTGTGGTGATTTATTGATCAAGTCCAGTCGGTGAGATTTACGTGGAGATTCAAGAAGCTATTAATTGAAGATTTGGATCAGAAGAAGGATCTTGATTTAAGGCAAGTATAGCATGGGATTATCCTTGTTGTCCTATTCACAATAAGCAAACAATGTCATTATGCATATATTCCTTGTTAAGGATGACTTAGTGTTGATCTTATTCCTTGATACCTATTATACTGCATGGATTAGTATTGCTAGTGCTTAACATGAACTATGATCATGTAATTTGACTAATGGAATATGCAATAAACAATAAAATATGATTTTTATTACTGTTAAAGGGTACTAGAGCATGGGGTTACTTTGGTGCTCTCGTTACTCTCCATAAGGACTTATCTGTAAGCGAAAATTCGGGACTTACAGTACAACTGTGAGGGCTAAAATGGCTCTGGCTTTAGCTCAGTGTGAGGACCTTTTCTAGCTTGTTAGAGGTATTCCTTTATGGCGTAAGAATGGCTTGATGAATCGGGTATAGTGCGGCCTCTGTCCTCATGTGTATAGGCTGCGTGTTATTGTGCCATCAGGAAGGGGGGCTCTACATCTGTTTGCCGAGTGAAATCTAATGGCCCTAACTTGTTAGACGAACCTTTGAAAGGCTTCATAGTGTTTCCCTGCCTGCTCACCTTGGAAGTGTTTTGGGAGTCACGATCCCGGGCATATGGGTAAACATGACTCGCAGTGAAAGTGTACAACCTCTGCAGAGTGTAAAACTGTTATAACAGCCGTGCTCACGGTCACGAGTGGCCTTGGACCCTTACAGAATAAATGATGAACACTAATAATAATGATAACACTGATGATATTAATGCTCATTAATGATTATTGTTTCTTGCTATACATTATTCTCATATACATGATCATGAGGTTATTTGGGCTTATGGTAAACTTGTTGCTACTCAATTGCTAAAAGATGACTTAATAAAAGCTATCGCAGTAAACTCATGTCAAACCTTTTGAGCCTCATGAACCCTATGATATATTTGCTGAGTTCGACATGGACTCACTCTTGCTATTTCCCACATCTCAGGAAGGGTACCAGATTTCTAGATTCTGGAATTTGTTAGGCTTGTGATCAACCAGTCAGTTTGATCCTAGAGTGAAGGTTACACCCGGTGCTCGGAGTTGTCTTTCCGCTGTGTTGTTCTCTAAGGTATATTTTATACTATTGCGTTATGTTAAATAAGCATTTGTCTTTTGATATTACACTTATCTGCGGCTATATGTGAGATTTGACTTCTTTATTTCACATATAGTGTATATCTGGTTTTGTCCTTAAAACCGGGTGTGACACATTCTAACCCTCCTACTTTATAAAAGCAATTGAGTATATATATGTCATATATGTATTGTTGTATTAAGTTATAGGAGTTCATTGCAAACACTTGCTGCATATATACCTTTTCCTTGTCCCGTAAATATGCCTAGAATACTATTTTTGGTTTAGGATTGAAAGTATTGCTTAGCCATGCTTAGGCCGGTAGAAGTCGGGTGATTTCCTGTCACCTACGAGATATAGGTGGATACCTGGTTATGGTTGGCTATAATTGTTATCATGGAAAATAACCAAGTGTTGATAGATAAATGGAGACCGGACGGAGTCTTATAGGGTTTTAGACTATAGTGATTTCGTCTGTGTCGGTTAAGGACCGACGTTGTTCATCCCTCTTGTCATGTGGAACGCATGCCTCACATTTAGCTTGCTGAATAAAGTACCTTTTGATCACGAAGCCAGTGGCACTATTCGGGCCACGATCTACATGGGTTCACGTATTGGTGTTGATGGGGGTATGACAAGGGCGCGAAGAGTGAGCCCAAGGGCAGGCGAGGCCTGATTCGTGGTAGTTGGGTGGTCCCTAGGTATTGCGGCTCTAGTTTGTCCCACGATGTTTATCAAAATAGTGTCATTGGTGACCTGTGTCATGGAGCCGTCCAAATTATAAGAGCACAAGTACAAAAATAATCACCGAAGTTATCAAATTCTCACACTTGAGCCCATATAACTCCGATAGTCCAATGAAATCACAAGGGATTTCAAACCAACCAACATATGAGCCAAGATCATAGTGATTCAACATAACAAGCCACATGCTACATCCATTTCACAAGTAGTTCAACATACATCGGAGTTCAACATAGTTATTACAACTTAAGTTGAAAAGTAGCAGAAGCAAAGTAATTTGAAACTAACATTACTCTTATTTCAAATACATGCCAGTACCAAGGTCGACATTGAAAGCCCAAGTTTGGTTTTGGTAATTGATGACACCAAGTTGCTAATGCCTTGTGTTAAGTGTATTGAGTTAGGCATAAGCAACACATGTGATGAAGGTGTATGTGGCAAGGAGTGGTGGCCACAAGATCACAAAGAGATGGTGCATGGACATGAAATGATGATCATGGTGGAGATGCACATAAAAGGAAGGACATGATGATCAAGTGAAAAGAGAAGGATCTAAGAGCGCAAGGCAAAGGTATAACCATAGGGGTTTTCCTTTTGCCGGTCTAAGATGAGTAGAGAAGTGATTGACCGGGTTTAGGATATATAGCCGACTATGAAGAGGGGCAATCACGGTTAGCTCGTAAATCAAGTGCCACTAGATCAATGTCTTGAGCATATGCATTAGGATCTAGTAAAGAGCTAACATAACGCCTTGGAAAATGATTGTGAAATGCTAACACACATGCACATGGTGGTGTACACTTGGTGGTGTTAGCACATTTGCAAAGGCGGTGGAGTTCAGGCGGTAGAGAGGGGTTTGGGCTCCTCTCTCCGTCCCGCTGAGCTTGCGAGGCGGGATTCGGCGTTTTTTGGAGAAGTGAAATGCCTATTTTCTATTATGCCGGAAGTCGGAAAAGAAACGGAGGCGAACGGAGGTCACTGTGGTGACCGGACGCTGCACCGGACGCGGTCTCGGTATGACCGGACGCGTTCGGTCAGTGTTCAGCGTCTGCGCGGGTTTTAGTTCGATGATCGAACGCGCAGCGCGTCCGGTCACTGATGACCGGACGCGTCCGGTCATCTAGGGAGCTTACTAGACTCTAACCGGACGCGGGCACTGTCGCGTCCGGTCTTTGCGAGAGGCGCGTCCGGTCGTTGTTCAGTTGTGCGCTACTCAAGTTGACCAGCGCGTCTGGTCAGTTGCGGGACCAGCGCGTCCGGTCACACCGGGCGCGTCCAGTCAGTACGACCAGCGCGTCCGATCGGTGTTTCAGATTTTAGCCATTGCGCGACCGACGCGTCCGGTCAGTTTGACCAGCGCGTCCGGTCAGCACGACTTTGGCTGGTTAAAGTTCCTAACGGCTATATTCGAAGGGGTACGCTATAAATAGAGGTTGGCCGGGGTTTGAGGGTAACTCTTGCACATTTTGAGAACTAGATACATACTTTGAGCTAGAGAACAACCCCTCCACTCATCTCTTTGCATAGTTGCACATCTTGAGTGAGATTGAGTGAGATTCAAGTGCATTGCTTGAGAGTTGCATTCTAGAGGCACTTGATCTTCGAGTTGCTGCGGATTTCTTGTTACTCTTCCGTGTTTCCCGACACGGTAGATGGCTTGGAGCAGCGGAGGTGATCGAGCTCGCAATTGGAGATTGTTGGAGCCTTCACCAAGTGTTGTAAGGGGTTCTTGATCCTTCCCCACGGGAGTTCGCGAATTGGATACTCTAGTGAAGCTCGTGGCTTGGAGGATCCCCATCTTGTGTGCGGTTGTGCGGCGCCCGCCGAGGGCTTGACTCTTGATAGTCGATTAGCTCGTGAACCGACAAGTGGGTGTATCGCCACAATGGGGAGTAGCTTGCCAGGAAGCAAGTGAACCTCAGGATAAATTCTTGTGTCATTCTCTTCCCGAGGATTTCTCTTGTATGATTGATTGATTGGTATTTCTCTTCTCTTCACGGCGGTATAATCACTCGAAGCTCTTCTCTTGTATTACTTCTTGTTTCTAGCTTGTAGTTGTTGTTGTGTTTAGTGAATAGCCTTGTACAGGACTTGTGTAGGTGGCTTGCTTAATTAGTTAGAGCTAGTGCATTTGCTTCGTCACCTTTCGTACTAACTTGTGGTTAAGTAATTCTTGTAGAAGTTTTAATTAGGCTATTCACCCCCCCTCTAGCCTTTTTGGACCTTTCAAGTGGTATCAGAGCCGAGGCACCGTTTATTTGAGGCTTAACAACCTACGGTGAAAAAGAAATGGCTCAATTAAGCTTGCACATCAACAACACCAAGAAGGCACCTCACTTTAATGGCACAAATTATGCATATTGGAAGGTTAAGATGACCGCACACCTAAAGTCAATCAATAGAGAAGTGTGGAAGGTCACCGAAACAAAATTTGAGGTTGCTAATCCGGAAGCACCTACACCGGTGGAAGAGAAGAAGCTCCAATGCAATGACATTGCCATTAGTGCTCTTCATGAGGCATTAGATGACAAGACATTTGAGCAAGTGAAGAACATAGAGATTGCTCATGATGCTTGGGCCAAGCTAGAAGAAACATTTGAGGGCACCGAAGGCACAAAGACCGCCAAAGCATATATCTTGCAAGAAAAAATTTCAAGCTTCAAGATGCAAGATGATGAGAGTGTACCGGAGATGTTTCATAGGTTGCAAGTCATTGTCAATGAGCTCAAGGCACTTGGTGAGGAGGTCAAGGACAATCAATTCTCTATGAAGTTCTTGAGAAGTCTACCCAAGAGATTTGATACATTGATCACCGTGCTAGTGAGGACTACATTGAAGAATTCAACTCCTCAACAAATATTCCAAGAAGTAATGACCGATGATTCATATAGAGAAGATGATGAGAAAGATGAGTTGGTCAAGAAGAAGAAGAAGGAAAATGAGAAGAAAGATGATGAAAAGAAGAAAAGTGTGGCATTCAAAGCCACCACATCCAAGAGCAAATCCAAGATTGAATCATCAAGTGATGAAGACTCAAGCTCTTGTGATAGTGATGACATTGATGAGAAGATGGCTCTCTTTGTCAAGCAATTTGGCAAATTCATGAAGAAAAAAGGCTTTCGTGCAAGAAGGAAGAACTCATCCAAGAAGAATGAGCATACCATGAGATGTTTTAGATGCCATAGCAAGGATCATCTTATTGCAAAGTGTCCTTATGATAGTGATGATGAAGATACTATCAAGAAGGAGAGGAAGAAACAAAAGAAGAAGCTAGAGAAGAAGGAAAGCTCTTATAAGAAGAAGAATGATTCTCATGTTGCTACATGGGATAGTGATGATTCCTCAAGTGATGATGAGGATGACAACAAGAGCAAGAAGAAGGGACATGCTAGCATTGCCATCCAAGAGAAGGTCTCCCTCTTTGACACTCCATCGTACTTCATGGCTAAAGCCGCTAAGGTATCATCCGATGATGAGAGTGATCATGATAATGCTAGTGATAGTGATAGTGATGAAGAAGAATTCACTAAAGATGAACTAATCACTATGCTAGAAGATTGCACTCAACATTATAAAGAATCTAGGAAGGAGTGCAAGGGCTTGCTTAAGGAAAAGAAAAACCTTATGCAAGAACTTGATGAGCTTAGAGTGTCATATGAGAGTCTAAAGGTAGACCATAAGAAGCTTCAAAAGTCTCACACCAAGCTTGAAGAAGCTCATTCCTCTCTAGTTGAAAAATGTGAAAACATGCCAACTAATGTTGAGAAAGCTAAAACTTGCAACATAGGCATATCATGTGATATAATTGAATCCGTTCATAAGCCTATTGTTGTTGCTCCCACTAACACTTCATGTAGCTCATCTACATCATCCTCATCTAGTAGTGATGGTTTCACTTGTGACTCCACACTTATAGTTGAGAATGAAAATCTCAAGAAGGAGGTAAAAGAGCTCAATCACACATTAGCTAAGGCTTATGGTGGTGAGGACCGCTTGCTTATGTGCTTGGGTAGCCAAAGAGCTTCTCTCTACAAAGAGGGATTGGGCTATAACCCCAAGAAAGGCAAGGCCGCTTTTGCTCCTCACAAGACTCGTTTTGTGAAGAATAATGGTAGCTATTGCAAAAGTTACAAGCAAGTTGGTCACATAGAGCAACATTGCATGAACAAAAAATCAAATGCTAATGTATCCTCAATTAAGTTTGATTCTTTCTATATGCTTACCAAGAGTATAAATGGTGTTCATGCTAAGTTCATTGGTGCACCGTGGATGGGCTCAAAGAAGAAAGCCATTTGGGTACCATAGAGCTTAGTCTCTAACCTTGGAGGACCCAAACAAGTTTGGGTACCTAAAAGGAATTGATCTTGTCTTGTAGGTCAATTACAAAGCCGGAGGAAGGCATTGGGTGCTTGATAGTGGGTGCACTCAACATATGACCGGAGACTCTTGTATGTTCAATTCAATTGATACGAGTCAAAATGGTGGTTTTGATGCTATCACTTTTGGCAACAACAAGAAAGGCAAAGTCAAGGGACTTGGTAAAATTGCTATCTCAAATGACATGAGCATTTCTAATGTGTTGCTAGTTGAGAGCTTGGATTTCAATCTTTTATCGGTGGCACAACTTTGTGGTCTTGGCTTCAAGTGCATATTTGGTAGTGATGATGTTGAAGTCATAAGTGTTGATGGATCAAACTTGATATTCAAAGGATTTAGAAATGGTAGCTTATACTTGGTTGACTTCAATGATAGTGAGACACAATTGACATCATGCTTGCTTAGTAAATCTAGTATGGGATGGTTGTGGCATAGAAGGCTTGGTCATGTTGGAATGAAACAATTGAACAAACTTTTGAGGCATGACTTAGTTAGAGGTTTGAAAGATGTCACTTTTGAAAAGGATAAACTATGTAGTGCTTGTCAAGCCGGCAAACAAGTTGGAAATACACATCCTAGTAAGAGTGAAATGAGCACATCAAAGGCATTTGAGCTATTGCACATGGACTTGTTTGGGCCAACAACATACACTAGTATTGGTGGCAACAAGTATGGTTTTGTGATTGTTGATGACTACACTAGATATACTTGGGTGTTCTTTCTCTATGACAAGAGTGATGTTTATGATCTATTCAAGTCTTTTGTCAAGAGGGTGCAAAATGAGTTTGAAATCACCATCAAGAAGATTAGAAGTGACAATGGTAGTGAGTTTAAGAACACAAGAATTGAAGATTTGTGTGATGATCTTGGTATTGGACATCAATTCTCACCAACATATACTCCTCAATCAAATGGTGTAGTTGAAAGGAAAAATAGAACCTTGATTGATATGGCTAGATCAATGCTTAGTGAATACAATGTTAGTCATTCATTTTGTAGTGAAGCCATCAACACGGCTTGCTATTGTAGCAACCGTCTCTATTGCCATGGGAAGCTTGGAAAGACACCATATGAGCTGTTGAATGGAAGAAAGCCCAACATTGCATACTTTAGAGTGTTTGGTTGCAAATGCTATATTCTCAAGAAAGGCACTAGATTGAGCAAGTTTGAAAAGAAATGTGATGAAGGGTTCTTACTTGGTTATTCTACCACAAGCAAAGCATATAGAGTTTGGAATCTCACAAATGGCACCTTAGAAGAAGTTCATGATGTTGAGTTTGATGAAACCCAAGGATCTCAAAATGAAGCTCAAAACCTTAATGATGTGAGAGGAGATCAATTGTCAAATGCAATGAAGAACATGGACATTGGTGATGTGAGGCCAAGACAAGTTGATGATAATGATATTCATGTGATCAACCAAAGTGTGCAAATTGATACAAATCAAGCAAGCCCTAGTGGTACTCATGATGAAGCTCAAGTTCAAGGTCAAACAAGTGAAAGCAATCAACTCCCAATACTCCAACCTACTAGCATTGCAAGAGATCATCCGTTGGACCAAATCATTGGTGGAATTCAAAGTGGTGTTCAAACTAGATCAAGATTAGCATCCTTTTGTGAGCATTACTCATTTGTCTCATTAGAAGAACCAAAGAAGATAGAAGATGCATTGAAGGATTCCGATTGGATAAATGCCATGCATGAAGAACTAAACAACTTCACTAGAAATCAAGTTTGGAAACTTATTGAGAGGCCAAAGAACTACAATGTGATTGGCACTAAGTGGGTCTTTAGAAACAAGCAAGATCAAGATGGGATGGTTGTGAGGAACAAAGCAAGATTAGTAGCACAAGGATACACTCAAGTTGAGGGTCTTGACTTTGGAGAGACATATGCACCAGTTGCAAGATTAGAGGCAATTAGAATCTTATTAGCATATGCTTGTGCACACAACATCAAGCTCTATCAAATGGATGTCAAGAGTGCATTTCTCAATGGCTACATCAATGAAGAAGTTTATATTGAGCAACCTCCTAGTTTTGAAGATGACAAGAAGCCCAACCATGTTTACAAGCTAAAGAAGGCATTGTATGGTTTGAAGCAAGCACCTAGAGCATGGTATGAGATGTTAAGGGACTTTCTCCTCTCTAAAGGGTTCAAGATGGGAAAGGTTGACACCACGCTCTTCACCAAGAAGCTTGGAAATGACTTGTTCGTGTTGCAAATTTATGTGGATGACATTATCTTTGGATCAACTAACCAAGACTTTTGTGAAGAGTTTGGAAATATGATGGCTAATGAGTTTGAGATGTCTATGATTGGAGAGCTTAGTTACTTCCTTGGACTTCAAATCAAGCAAATGAAGAATGGCACTTTTGTAAGTCAAGGCAAGTACATCAAGGACATGATCAAGAAGTTTGGATTGCAAGATGCTAAGCCAATGAGTACTCCAATGGGCACTAATGATCAATTGGGTATTGATGCTAGTGGAAACATGGTAGATCAAAAGCTATACCGGTCTATGATTGGAAGTTTGCTCTATGTCACCGCTTCTAGGCCGGATGTGATGTTTAGTGTGTGCAAGTGTGCAAGATATCAAGCTTCACCTAGAGAAAGTCACTTGAAAGCAACCAAGAGGATATTGAGATATCTTAAGGGCACTCATGATGTTGGATTATGGTATCCTAAGGGATCTAACTTTGAGTTGATTGGATATTCGGACTCCGACTATGATGGATGCAAGATTGATAGAATGAGCACAAGTGGCACTTGTCAAATGCTTGGAAGATCTCTTATTTCATGGTCATCAAGGAAACAAAATAGTGTTGCACTATCTACCGCCGAGGCCGAATACATTAGTGCCGGTAGTTGTTGTGCACAATTGCTTTGGATGAAGGCCACTTTGAATGATTTTGGAATCAAGTTCAAGAATGTACCATTGTTTTGTGACAATGAAAGTGCTATCAAGATGACTCAAAATCCGGTTCAACATTCAAGAACTAAGCACATTGACATAAGGCACCACTTCATAAGAGACCATCAACAAAAGGGTGATATTAGCATTGAGAGCATTGGCACCGAAGATCAACTAGCCGACATCTTTACAAAGCCACTTGATGAAAAGAGATTTTACAAGTTGAAGAATGAATTGAACATACTTGACTTCTCCAACTTGAAATAAGTGCACCCCCACATTCTTATATGACATGCCTCTCCTTCGACAATGCAAGGTAAAGTTTTTTGGCATATCATTCATATTGTGCTAAGGACATGGCTAGAACATATAGACATATTTGCATATCAAATAGGCTCATTCATGAAAATCAAATGATTTTGATGTATATATGGTACCACTATTGCTTCTATGTTTGATTGATCTAAGTGGTAGCATATGACATGTTTGTGGGCTTGCAAACCTAGTGTTGAATCTAGAAAATAAGCTCATGGTGTGTAATTCAACATAGTCAAGATAACCCTTATACTTTATGAGGTGTGAAAAAGCTTGTCCTTGGATCAAACCGAATTACATATTCTAGGCAAGTGATCTAGGTTGAACCATAATTTGGACTCCCTCATATTGATTGACTTAACTCTCACTAAAATTGGCACCTTTTTGGTGATTGTTGACAAAGGGGGAGAGAAAAGTCACAAAGATATTGCAAAAAGGGAATAAGAAATAATAAGGGGGAGAGAAAAGTCACAAAGATAAAAAGAAAAGTCACAAAGAGGGAGAAAGATATAGTAAGGGGGAGAGAAACGATATAGTGAGGAGGAGAGAAATTAAATTTGAGCACATAAGTAGGGGGAGCAAGCTCATGGATTATTTGTTGCATTTGTATGTGCATTAACATGATGAAATGTTGCATTGCAAAGTTTAATTTCGATATTCATGATTATTTGGTCTATGCTAGATATAGAACTTGAATGATGTTTTGTTAAGAGTAGCTTTACATGTGGTATCTAGACACCTTTGCTTTTAATGTTGATCTCACGAAGTACTTTAGTGTTTGTGATCTTTACAAGTGATATATTACAAGTAGTGTCTAGCTACTTCGATGCTAAGGATGGTATATAAAGGCAACTCCGATTGGTATCACGCTTCAAAGGTCCATTCTATATACCTTAGCATCAATTTGATAGTAGTAACTCTCCCAAAATTCAAATCCATACATATGTGCATAATTGAACCAAACTCATGGAAGCACATATGTAGGGGGAGCTAATACTATCGAAATTGAAAATTGATTTCATTTCATATCTTTGTGATGGTTGTCATCAATTACCAAAAAGGGGGAGATTGAAAGCCCAAGTTTGGTTTTGGTAATTGATGACACCAAGTTGCTAATGCCTTGTGTTAAGTGTATTGAGTTAGGCATAAGCAACACATGTGATGAAGGTGTATGTGGCAAGGAGTGGTGGCCACAAGATCACAAAGAGATGGTGCATGGACATGAAATGATGATCATGGTGGAGATGCACATAAAAGGAAGGACATGATGATCAAGTGAAAAGAGAAGGATCTAAGAGCGCAAGGCAAAGGTATAACCATAGGGGTTTTCCTTTTGCCGGTCTAAGATGAGTAGAGAAGTGATTGACCGGGTTTAGGATATATAGCCGACTATGAAGAGGGGCAATCACGGTTAGCTCGTAAATCAAGTGCCACTAGATCAATGTCTTGAGCATATGCATTAGGATCTAGTAAAGAGCTAACATAACGTCTTGGAAAATGATTGTGAAATGCTAACACACATGCACATGGTGGTGTACACTTAGTGGTGTTAGCACATTTGCAAAGGCAGTGGAGTTCAGGTGGTAGAGAGGGATTCGGCGTTTTTGGAGAAGTGAAATGCCTATTTTCTATTACGCCGGAAGTCGGAAAAGAAACGGAGGCGAACGGAGGTCACTGTGGTGACCGGACGCTGCACCGGACGCGGTCTCGGTATGACCGGACGCGTCCGGTCAGTGTTCAGCGTCTGCGCGGGTTTTAGTTCGTTGATCGGACGCGCAGCGCGTCCGGTCACTGATGACCGGACGCGTCCGGTCATCCAGGGAGCTTACTGGACTCTAACCGGACGCGGGCACTGTCGCGTCCGGTCTTTGCGAGAGGCGCGTCCGGTCGTTGTTCAGTTGTGCGCTACTCAAGTTGACCAGCGCGTCCGGTCAGTTGCGGTACCAGCGCGTCCGGTCACACCCGGCGCGTCCGGTCAATACGACCAGCGCGTCCGATCGGTGTTTCAGATTTTAGCCGTTGCACGACCGGCGCGTCCGGTCAGTTTGACCAGCGCGTCCGGTCAGCACGACTTCGGCTGGTTAAAGTTCCTAACGGCTATATTCGAAGGGGTACGCTATAAATAGAGGTTGGCCGGGGTTTGAGGGTAACTCTTGCACATTTTGAGAACTAGAGACATACTTTGAGCTGGAGAACAACCCCTCCACTCATCTCTTTGCATAGTTGCACATCTTGAGTGAGATTGAGTGAGATTCAAGTGCATTGCTTGAGAGTTGCATTCTAGAGGCACTTGATCTTCGAGTTGCTGCGGATTTCTTGTTACTCTTCCGTGTTTCCTGACACGGTAGATGGCTTGGAGCAGCGGAGGTGATCGAGCTCGCAATTGGAGATTGTTGGAGCCTTCACCAAGTGTTGTAAGGGGTTCTTGATCCTTCCCCGTGGGAGTTCGCGAATTGGATACTCTAGTGAAGCTCGTGGCTTGGAGGATCCCCATCTTGTGTGCGGTTGTGCGGCACCCGCCGAGGGCTCGACTCTTGATAGTCGATTAGCTCGTGAACCGACAAGTGGGTGTATCGCCACAACGGGGAGTAGCTTGCCGGGAAGCAAGTGAACCTCAGGATAAATTCTTGTGTCATTCTCTTCCCGAGGATTTCTCTTGTATGATTGATTGATTGGTATTTCTCTTCTCTTCACGGTGGTATAATCACTCGAAGCTCTTCTCTTGTATTACTTCTTGTTTCTAGCTTGTAGTTGTTGTTGTGTTTAGTGAATAGCCTTGTACTAGACTTGTGTAGGTGGCTTGCTTAATTAGTTAGAGCTAGTGCATTTGCTTCGCCACCTTTCATACTAACTTGTGGTTAAGTAATTCTTGTAGAAGTTTTAATTAGGCTATTCACCCCCCTCTAGCCTTTTTGGACCTTTCAGACTTCCAACAAAAGCATTAGAGACAAGATAACTTAGAGGATCATGCCCATGATCACACTCCACCACTATGGCAGGAGCCATCCAATTCTTGCAGTAGCCATGATACATCACAACCTGCAACAAGTGCGAATAAACCTTGAGTACGAGAGTGTACTCAGCTAGACTTACCCATCATAAATCAGAAATGAAGTGACACCAAGGAGTATGCAAAGCTGATATAAAGTGGACTAACTTGACAACATTTTGCATAAAAGCTTAGTACAGATAAGTAATCATTTAATGCTTAAGCATCAAGTAAATCATCATGAACCTATCATTTAAATTAGCACTGGTACTATTGCAATCACTTTATTAGGAGCAAACAATATTAACCATAGCAGATATAATAAGGCCATCATCATCATCATCATTCTTGAACCATCAAGTGATTTAGTGAGATCTACGTTGGAGATAATCCCATCAAGTTCTCACTAACCGGGAGAGACGGAGACTCGAATTGAATTACAACTCAGCTGAGGGGGTATTCCTAACACTCACTCGGCAAACCCTGCTAAAGGCAGCCGTAGATCACCTTTGGTACAACTCAGGAACTAACTTTGCGGGTTCAATCAGCGCCAGCACTCTCAGGGATTACCCTTCTGCCAGGATGTTCAGCCTTGGACTCACGCCTATGGCTCCCTTCCGAAGCGCACTTTATACTTATTGACTCCCGGCCTGAGTTGAGCTACTCGGCTTCATGGTCGGTCACCAGACCCGGGCAACTAAGTGTTAGACATGCGTTCAACATAAACATGGAAAGGCTCCAAGAATCAGTCCTTAATCGACATAGATGGGGATAGATCCACACCCAAGACCTCCATGCCTTGTTGCTTCACTATCGTCATCCCATCCAGTCTCATTTCATTTTATTAACACATGGTTCTTTTCCACGATAGCAAATATAGTCAATCGTGTCATATATATCCCTAAAGCTCATAGGGGGATCACCTGACTTCTACTAGTTAAAGCAGGGCTAAGCAATTACTCGAACCTGAACCTAAATAGGATTCAAGGTATACTTTCTAGACAAGGATAGGATATATATGCAACAAGTGTTTTCATTCAACACCTATCACTTAATGCAACAATACATATAACATATATACTCAATTGCATTTTTAGAAATTAGGAGGCTTATAATGCTCCGGGGCTTGCCTGGGATCCGACACAAGTCAGTCAAATTAGCTTGCACCATCTTGCGGAACATCTCCACTCCAGGCATGCACTCCAAGGTCTTTCCATCTTCGGGATGGATCCACCAACATCATCTTCGGGTTCAGCTCCACATCATGTTCTTCATGTGGTTCATCTAGCGTACCTAGATGAGATGCAAGATGCAAGTGTATGAATACATGGGAATGCAATAGATGATGCATTACACACTAATCAAGGCAAGTACAAGGTTATGCTAAATACCCATATGCACTTCACATTGCTTAATTAAACATCACACAACCTATCTTGCTAAGATAGCAAGGAAAGCAATACCAAACATGACACAAGATTTACAAAGTCTCAGGTGTACTGACTTCATCACCAAGGACATGAATCCTACTTAGCAACATGCAAGCAAAGTAACCAAGCATTCATGTATTTTCAGCAATTCTGGACATACACGCAGTGGCTGAGTAAATCAATCATATCTAGAGTTCAACAAATACAAATAACTTGCAAGAAGACATTCTAGAAATCTTATGAAATTCTCTATATTTCATTTATAATCATTACAGCATAATTCCAAAGTTTAACATGTGGAATTTACACAAACACAGAAACTGGTCTAACAAGATAGAGAGCAAGTAATTCTGTAACCCAACTTTAAACAGTTATAACTCCTAAACTACTTGGTCAACTGCCACAAAATTTTAATAGTATCTATATAAATAAATTATCTATAACTTTTGTATACACAAGTTTTACAACAAAGCACATTATCATGAAGAACTTTGCTAAGTTCCCAGATCTGTCCAGAAACCTCATTTGCAAGAAATAAATACTAACTTATGTAGCAAACATATAATTGGATAAAACCAACTTTACCAACATGTCACACATAACTAATGAACACTAGAAAATATAGTGCCCATTACTAAATAAATTCTTTTAATACATTTCTTAATTTGTTTAGATAATTAGGTGGAATTATGAACACATATCAAAAGTGCACAATAAATTTTACCAAAATTACAGTGGCCTACATATGCTCCCAGTAGTCTACTATACAATTTTCATGTCATTTGAATAAGCATAGCAACCTCTATGAAAAAGAAAAATGGCTATTGCAATAAATCATGTGAGAGCAAGATACACTAATAACTCACTCATCCAGCAACCAAAATTTATGAAACTTTTACAACACATCAATCATCACATGTGTAGCATGCCACAAAAACTTCACCTCATTTGGAGCCCTACATTTGTAGTTATGAAAATGACAAATATAACTAGCATTGAAAACCTAGAAGCATAGATCTATTTTTAGAACTAAAACTTTAAACTAAAATATGACATATTATAGATCTACTGCATAGACTATTTCACAAGGATTCTAAAAAGTCCTCATTTGCTATTTTATGAATTTTCTACGAATTTCCAAAGTTCAGCCCATTTATGCATAAAAGAAAAAGAAAAAGCAAAAGGAAAGCTCATTAGCCTCGAGGTCCCTACATTTCTCATGAATTTATCGAGCCTAGATCTGCAATTTCTTGTGTCTACACATTAAGAATCTGGACCCAACTAAAAGTATCTGTTATCATCTTCCACCCTTCTCTTCTTTCTCTCGATTGGAACCGAGCAGAGGACAAGGAGGACGCTAGGAGGCCGAGCTTTGGCCAGAGGAGGGAAAGCCGACAGCCATGGGAGGGCATCGTGGCTTTGCAGTGACCAGCCATGGCCGTGCCTAGCGCTGGCTCGGCCGGCTGCAGGTAGCAGCGGCCCAGCCGTGCAGCAGGCATCTCCCGCGGCCATGGACGATGGCTTGACGACGCAGCAATGCCAAACAAAGGAAAGGGACAGCGAGGTTGGTTGGGAAAGGTGTAGCACGATAGCGAATTCGACCGGAGGGGAGAGCAGGAAGAACCAGCGGTGGAGGTGGACCTCCCGGCGGTCATCCATGGAGGACGACTGGAGGAGATAGGGAACACGAGCGAGAGAGAAAATGGGAGAGAGCGAGAGGTGAGGGCCGAGCACTCGGTTTGCATTTACAGCAACACGGGCGAGGTGGCGAGCATGCGAGGTGCAAGGGAACCACACGGCGCATGTGACCTAAACCTGGTCAGCCATGACGGCACGCTCCAATTTGATCAGTCAGCTAGCTTCTAGGCAGATTCAAAAGACTCCGAAAATACGACTGAAACTGCCCACTTTCCCATCCTCTATCTCCCAATCCGATTGTCCATTGATTTCGGTGCAAGTGACAAAACTGTAGATCTTTGCGAGGTGAACAAGTTTGCTTTAAGGATCCAGAGCTAACTCGACCTGGATTGGGAGATATGGAGTTGCAAAGGAGGGCACCTCAAACTAAAATCTGAACTTGGTTCCAGACCGACTGAAATTGCATTCTTCTCCCCCTTCTAACTCTTAAAACATCACATATTAACTTGAGGCACTGTGGTCAACATGGTAGAGCTACATGAGGAGAACAATATTTCTTAAGGAATCTTGGGTTGGATCAGCTCAGTTTGCAAGATATAAATCCCCGAAGTAGGGTACTTGCAAACTAAAATCTAGAAAAGTTCAGTTCTAGACTTAGCCAAATTTCAGGGTTCCAAAAACAGCAATTTGTTGATTTTTGTAAGCTCTATTTGACCTAGCTAGACACTGAATTAGCTCTTGAGAATTAAACAAAGTTTGTTCTATTCAACTTAAACTACAACTCTTATTTAAGTTCAAACCTTGTATCTTGAACAGAAACCATTCTTTCATCTCAATCAATGCAGCATCATGATAAAAGCTCCAACTAGAGTTTGAGGCCGATTGAGGCATTTTCTGGGAAGCTCTCAACATGAACCCTTTATGACTTTTGTTGTAGAGTTCATCTAGTGTCATTTGGGCAAGATTGCAAGGTTTGGTTGATGACACATGTTTCCATTCACTTAATGGTGCAATTCCAATAGGAATAGAAATTATCATTTCATGTGACTTTTTGATTCCAAACTTCATGAAACTTTTCCAGGTGTCACTATAGATAGAGTGATGTGAGACACATGAAAGAAGTGACATCAACACTCACTTGCATTACCAAGCATGAGCATCTAGCATATACACATTGAAACACAAATAACAAGGTATGTTGCATATGTTTCAAGGAGATGTTGCAAGCACATTCCATATATACATGTTTCACATGTTGCACTAGTATGTTCCAAATGTTTCACTAGTGCATCACATATGTTCTATGCTCATATATGAACAAATGATGCTTAGGCTCTGTTGACACAAAAAATGTGTTCCTATGCCAACACACTTGGGAGGCCGGTAGGATCGTGTGAAGCAAGAGTCATTGAAATTCCCTAAGCCTCAATAAGCTGGTCTAGATGAGAACGATCCAAGACGTGCTAGTCAATTTGACCCTATAATTGACAAGGAAAAGGAAACATCAAATTATGGAACCTGCTGGTTAGTTCCCAGACAATTCCAAAATATGCGGCCATAAGATAGCCAGTGGTCAAAGGAAATTGACTATAAAGTCAACTCCTAACAATAAAGCTTGCAATAATAATAATGATATTAGAATGACTATTTAAAGTAATCATTAAGTATAATATATAATCAGCCGATCTAACTTAGTCGATATGCATCGATAGGTATGTTCAAAAATACGTAACACGCATGAATAGCGGTCAAGCTATAATCAACCTCCTACACTTGCTAGATATGTTCAGAACATCGCTAACAGTGGGGTTCCCGAGGATGTAGCCTCATAACGGTGTGTTCTAAGCATATAAAGTGAGTATAAAAGAGTAATCAGTATCTAGTCAAGCTACGCGTACATGCTACCGGTGAAAGCGCAACTGGATCGGCTATTTAGCCGATACAGGGTCCATGAAGCACGAACAAGATCTATCCATTCAATCACAAATAGATCTAAGATCAAAGCAAACCTGGTCTAATAAACCTGACAGTGGGGTCTGATGATACAGCCATAACAAGCTATCAAGTCAAGCCTACTCTAACCTCAAATTCACCTATAATTGCGCAGATAGCTCGAACGCACAGCACGTAACAATCAAGATCGACAGGTTTGCTGATATGAACCTAAATCAACTGTTTTGATAGAGATGAGCATAAAAGCATCTAAAATAGTGGATTCTAATGATATTAGAAGCTAGCAATCCGTCAAACTTGATCGGGTAGTGATATTGTTATAATAAATAGATCAATTTAAATAAATAATATCGATAACTTAATTAATCTACTAGATTGCCAAATCTAATAGAGCCAATAACTAGCTTAGATTGAATATCTGTAAGAGGTTGGACCTAACCAATGCAGCCTTACAAATAGGAATCTAAACCGATAACTAGCTTATACCAAGCTTGCACGAGTTTGAACCTAATCGGTGCAGCCTTACAAACAAGATATAAACCGTGGCAATACTTACAAGCAAACCGGAGGTCGGACACAACCGATGCAGCCCTGCTTGTTTGAAGATCTCGCCGGAATCTACTCTACTCCTACTCCTAAGGGTTTGGCCAAAGCCGAAAAGGGTTGATTGTATTGATTGATTGTATATCTGATATAATAGTCGGGGGTTTATATTTATACCCTGGGTTGTAGCTCATGCTGTACAAAACTTGACCCATAAGGAACATCTAAAGAAAAGGAAACAATAAAAGATAACTTGGACTCTAATCTTTTCCTTCTTGATAGAGTCCAATGCATTTTGGCTCCTCCGATCTTGGCACGAATAACCCTTAGTTGACGCAATCCACACTAATCGGTTTCATCTGTGTTAGCCGATCCTTTAACCGACTTTTCTCGTGCCTGACACCTGGGCCCATAGTCGTAGAATCCCTTTACCAAAATCTGGTGTCAACACATGGCCCCCAATTTTGGGATAAAAGTGATTTTATTCCAAAATTATCTTGATCTTTGACTTTCGATTCTATCCTTTTAATTTCCATTCTGAAATCTTTGGAGTCTAACTGATCTTCTCAAATTTTCTCCGGCTTCCTTTCTGGCTTATAAATTCAAACCCGGTGATCCTCAAAACATACCTACAATTCCTGCTCCATCCCTTGGAAGATTCTTCCAATGGACAACCAAAAGCGCCCTGGCGATGAGTTTCCCGTCGACTTGCAAGCTCCTTTTCAGTATCGTCGAGAAAACTCCAATCCAAATCCTCCACCATTGCTGTCTCTAGACCACCAGATTGTTCTTCCAACCCAACCATCGCCAGTCTATGGCGTCAGTGATGTTGAACGCTTTCGTCTTGAAAGAGACGAATATTGTTCTTTGTATATAGATTCGAATTGAGATCTCAACCGCGCGTATCAGGTGACCAATCACATGATGCATGAGCTCAACGTCCAAGGTCCCAAGATTTGTGATCTCAAAACCGAGCTGAAGGTGATGAATCTTCGTTATGAAGGAAAGCTGTTTTGAATCTCTTTCTCTTCATGTAACCTTTCTAACCACTCTCCTTTTTAGCCTTACAACAGCAGCACAACAACTTGCGCATTGCTACTACTCTTGCTGCCAATGGAGTGAATGCTCGGGGAATTACGCTACCCGATCACTGCGGGACATCTAGGCACGTGTTTTGGAGATTGCGATCCATGGCGTTCGTCAAGGGGCCTCCTTTCCCTTGCCTCTACACAGACTCGTTCTGGACACGAACTTCGCTTCCTTCATCGTAGTCAACCCTCTAACGATACTGGCATTTTATCAGTAATCAATGACTTCTCTAATGAAGCGAATAACATGGCCCTCGACGCTAATGCTAGAGCAATTGTCCAAAAAGTTTTTCCAAATTCTTAGCTTGTAATCAGGGCCTTTGTCAGTAAGGAATACTTTTGAGATTGAGGTAGTTTTGTCCTTCTTAGTACTACCTATGATGTGTCTCACAAACTAGCTGACTTGTTGCTTTAATTAAATCATTCTGCGTAATCCCAGCAACTGTTAATTAACTCGATCAACAAATTCTTCATCGGCAAATTTAGCCGATCTGTCTCATGCCGTCTTAGGAGGGATCCAGAATTGCAGTTAATAAAATCTTCGTGTCACCGCTTTGACTTGTCTTTATCAGAACTGCAACCTTTCAACTTGCGTCCCTCCGCCTTCCTTGGCTATAAGTACAGCCGACGGTCCTAAGAAAGAGCCCTCTGTTCATTTATTCTTGTCTTCGACTTTTGCCTTCTTTCAAAAATCGTTCTTGTTCTTGCCGGCAAACCCTAACAATGGCAGACCATGGAAAGGGTCCACTAGAGGAGGTCTCCTAGGAGGTCGACCAGCCAATCCAACACCGCCGTCTCAGGTAAGATCAAAACTAAATCTCTTGCACCTTCAATCTATTTTTGTTAATCCTTCCTTCCATAGCCCTGCCCCCCATGCTCTTAGGGAAGGAACTAACCAGTCGACACTAGTCCAAGTTGATGAGGAAGACCAGGTCGATGCGGTGGCTGAGTTTGATGAACGGGAGCGGGCGGTGGGTTTGGATGCCAGCTACAATGGCGATGACGTGTGGAACTTTCTTTGCAGATGGAGGAACACCATGAACAACTATGGTGAGGAATGCAAGAAGACATCCCATCTAGAAGAGGAGTTGGTGGCCAAGGATGTGGTGCTCCATGGCACGAAGGACGCCCTCGCTGCTGTCAAACAGCAGTTGGCAGAGTTTGATGTTGCAGTTGTTGGTAACCCTCTTGCTCTGATCTTGATTTATTTCTTCTTGCAAATGAATGATCCAGATATACTATCATTAGATCAACTCGTCTGCCAGAAGTTATTTGTTAATTGATATTCAGATCTATTATAGAAACCTCTGATTGATGCTCAATTTGTTTCTTGCTTTGTATCCTTTTTTGCCGATTGAATCTATTGTAGAAATTTTTAATTTCATCGGCAATTTGATTCTGCAAATCTGTTTATCGGTCACTACTAATGTCTTGTTCCATTTTCACAGACCTCCAGGCACAAATTGATGCTTTGCTCTTGGCCATCAACACTACCGTTGACTTTGTGAACGCACACAGTGAGACTCCGGCGGAGCGGCTTCAAGACATTCCGGCTCGCGTCCAAGAGATCGCCATCCATGGCGTGCATTCAGGTACGAGCGATGCGCTGGCTGTAGCTCAACTCCGCCACATGGTACAACTATCAGACTCCCTCACACCCTCCTTCGCCGAGGAGCGTGCTGATGAGGGTTTTGATGATCTAGTAGAAGAGTTTGCCCCCTCTGTCGACACCATTGCCGAGACCTCCTCTGCTGGGGATATTATCAACATTGTTTTTCTTTGAACAAGTTGTAGTTGTGGCTACTCGTCCTGAACACCTGATAATGACTCTGCTGGTCAGAGTTTTAAGTTTATACAATGTGTGTCTATTTAATTTGAGCCTCTTTTATTTATTTATTTGAGCCGCATCGGCTGGTCAGAGAAATTTCCCAAAGGCAATGCATGCCGCATCGGCTGTTACCTTTTTTATTTGAGCCTCTTTTATTTATTTATTTATTTATTTTTCTCTACTAAAGGCGATACACTCATATCGGCTATTAGAGCCTGATGCAATACTACGATCGGCTATAGCAAGTCTACCCATATACTAGGATAATACTTCTTGAAATACTTTCCGTTGATTGCTTTGGGAAATTTCTCTCCTTTTAATGTCTCGTAGAAATAAGCATTACTAGGAGTACTTCGAATAATCCGATAGGGCCCTACCCAATTTGGTGACCATTTTCCATACTTGTTGTCTTTGTTCCCAATCGGCAATATTACTTTCCAAACTAATTCCCCTTTAGTGAATTTCTTTTCTCTTACTTTCTAATTGTAATATTTGGCAACTCTGAGCTTTTGAGCCTTAATATTCTGTAAAGCTTTTAGCCGATGAAGATTCAGATCATATAAATTATCCATCATAAGATTTTTGTAATCATCGACTCTCAACTCATCTTAATGTAACACCCATCTTGAACTAATATTAATCTCTCAAGGTAAAATAGCTTCGTGCCCATAGACTAATTCATAAGGTGAACACTTAGTAGATCCGTGACAAGCCATCCGATAAGACCAAAGAGTCTCACTAAGAATTGTATGCCACTTCTTTGGATTTTCTCTGATCTTCTTCTTGATCAACTTGATTAAAAATTGATTTGATGCTTCTGCTTGTCCATTAGCTTGAGCATAATAAGGAGATGGATTCAACAACTTAAAACCTGTACTTGCAACAAAATCCTCAAACTCTTGAGAAGTAAACATTTTCCCTTGATCAGTTGTTATTGATTGAGGAATTCCAAATATGTAAATAATATGCTCTTTAATAAACTCAATCATATTAGCCGATGATGCTATCTTCAAAGGAATGGCTTAAACCCACTTAGTAAAATAATCTATTGCTACCAGAACGAACTTGTGTCCTTTGCTCGATGGGGGGTAAATTTGGCTGATCAGATCTATTCCCCAACCTCTAAACGGCCATGGCTTCACAATTGGATTCATAGCCAATGCTGGAGATTTCTGCACATTGCCAAACCTTTGACAATCTTAACAACCCTTGTAATATTTGAAACAATCTTCCAACATAGTCAGCCAAAAATATCCTGCTCTTCTGATCATCCATTTCATCTTGTGAGCTGATTGATGTGCACCACAAACACCTTCATATATTTCCCCCATCACCACCTTAGTTTCTTCTTGATTTAGACATTTAAGCAATACACCATCGACTGTTTTATAGTATAACTGATCATCAAGAAGAACAAATTTAATAGCCTTATACCTTAACTTCTTAAATACCCCCTCAGATGGATCTTTTAAATATTTAACAATTTCAACTCTCCAATCTTCAACTCCATCAGCGAAATCATTGTTTAGCACTTCAGGAATTTGCTGATACCCAGAAGCACTTTGAGCTAATCTATTAGCTTCTTGATTATGATTCCTAGGAACATGCTCAATTACCACAGAAGGAAAATAATCAAGCAACTTACGACAATCTTCATAGTATTTCCTTAAAATATGATCTTTGCATTCATATAGGTCGAGCAATTGATTAATAATTAACCGAGAATCTCCAAAGATCTCAATAGCCTTAGCCTTCACTTCATATAAAAGTTGAAGCCCTTTAAGAATAGCCTCGTACTCAGCCTGGTTATTAGTGGGCATTGGTTCTATGGGAAAGGCAAATTCAAATTTTACTCCTTGAGGTGATATGAGAACAATACCAATTCCACCACCCTGTTTATAGGCTGACCCATCAAAGAATAAAGTCCAAGGAATCAACTCCACCAACACAACATCCTTCTTTTCATGATGATGAGTAACAAAATCGGCTATCACTTGCCCTTTGATTGCTTTAACCGATTCATACCTCAAATCAAACTCTGATAATGCAAGAATCTACTTTCCAATTCTCCCATTCAAAATAGGCATTGATAACATATGCTTAATCACATCATGTTTAGACACCATAGTGCATTCAGAACAAAACAAATAATGCCTAAGCTTGGTGCAAGAAAA